>JALMGJ010000022.1:4067500-5411250 GCA_023362775.1 Charina bottae
AGCAGCCACCGCACAGGCCCGCTTAAAAAACCACCACCCCGAAACCGCTTTCGAGCCGCCTCTCCGGAGGGTCCCTGCGGTCCCGCCGGGTGCACCCCCCCACCCCGCCGTTCGGCGTCCTCTCCCCCCGCTAACCCGAGCCCTGCGGCGGCCGGGGGAAGCCGAGCCAGGCGGGGGTGCAGCGGGCCCAGCAGCGCGCTGAGGGCGAAGAGCCGCCTGCTCTCCCCTTGGCCGCCTCCGGTCGCTACAGTCGCCCCGCCGGAACGGAGACTGGCCTGGCTCCCCCGGCCACCGCAGGGCTCGGGTTAGCGGGGGGAGAGGACACCGAACGGCGGGGTGGGGGGGTGCACCCGGCGGGACCGCAGGGACCCTCCGGAGAGGCGGCTCGAAAGCGGTTTCGGGGTGGTGGTTTTTTAAGCGGGCCTGTGCGGTGGCTGCTTTTCTCTCCCCACAGACAGCGCAGGCGGGCGGGTCCTCTGGAAGGAGGCCGGCCGGAGTTCTGCTTGCAGCGGACGAGTTGCTGCTGGACCGAGCAGATGCTTTTGAGACCTAACGGCGGGGTTACATCGGGACCGAGTCCGGCCTATCCCCGGTCTGTGTCGCGTTAATGCCGCCCCCTTTCCCACCTGGGAGGCCAGCTTGCAGCGCAAACGGCAGTCGCTTACTGAGCGAGTGCATTTTAAAATCTGTTTAACCACCCCCCCCCCGCACTTCTCCCTCTTTGAAAAAGGAAGGCCGGAAAAGCGCAGTTTCAGTCTTAAGCAGATTTTAAAATGCACTCGCTCAGTAAGCGACTGCCGTTTGCGCTGCAAGCTGGCCTCCCAGGTGGGAAAGGGGGCGGCATTAACGCGACACAGACCGGGGATAGGCCGGACTCGGTCCCGATGTAACCCCGCCGTTAGGTCTCAAAAGCATCTGCTCGGCCCAGCAGCAACTCGTCCGCTGCAAGCAGAACTCCGGCCGGCCTCCTTCCAGAGGACCCGCCCGCGCTGTCAGAGGCTGAAAGGATGTGGCAGGAACGGCCCTGGAAAGCGGGGCCTGCAGAGCGCCACCTTTGGGGAGGAGGGTCCAGCCGGCGAGCAATGGCGGCACCGGAGTTTTCGCCGGAGCGCTGTCTGTCGGGAGAGAAAAGCAGCCACCGCACAGGCCCGCTTAAAAAACCACCACCCCGAAACCGCTTTCGAGCCGCCTCTCCGGAGGGTCCCTGCGGTCCCGCCGGGTGCACCCCCCCACCCTGCCGTTCGGCGTCCTCTCCCCCCGATAACCCGAGCCCTGCGGTGGCCGGGGGAGCCAAGCCAGGCTCCGTTCCGGCGGGGCGATTGTAGCGACTCGGGTTAGCGGGGGGAGAGGACGCCGAAAGCGGTTTCGGGGTGGTTGTTTTTTAAGCGGGCCTGTGCGGTGGCTGCTTTTCTCTCCCGACAGACAGCGTGGGGTTTCCAGCGGAGGAGCACCTGGCAATTAAGCGATAGGGAAGGAGGAACGAAATGGGGCGTGTGGCTTGTGTAGCGATTCCGCCCATCCCGCGAGGTTTCTCCAACTTGAATGGCCTTGTCATTAAGGGCAGCTTCTCCCTTTAACGCAAGACTGAAACTGCGCTTTTCCGGCCTTCCTTTTTCAAAGAGGGAGAAGTGCGGGGGGGTGTGTGTGGTTAAGCAGATTTTAAAATGCACTCGCTCAGTAAGCGACTGCCGTTTGCGCTGCAAGCTGGCCTCCCAGGTGGGAAAGGGGGCGGCATTAACGCGACACAGACCGGGGATAGGCCGGACTCGGTCCCGATGTAACCCCACCGTTAGGTCTCAAAAGCATCTGCTCGGCCCAGCAGCAACTCGTCCGCTGCAAGCAGAACTCCGGCCGGCCTCCTTCCAGAGGACCCGCCCGCCCGCGCTGTCTGTGGGGAGAGAAAAGCAGCCACCGCACAGGCCCGCTTAAAAAACAACCACCCCGAAACCGCTTTCGAGCCGCCTCTCCGGAGGGTCCCTGCGGTCCCGCCGGGTGCACCCCCCCACCCCGCCGTTCGGTGTCCTCTCCCCCCGCTAACCCGAGCCCTGCGGTGGCCGGGGGAGCCAAGCCAGGCTCCGTTCCGGCGGGGCGACTGTAGCGACCGGAGGCGGCCAAGGGGAGAGCAGGCGGCTCTTCGCCCTCAGCGCGCCGCTGGGCCCGCTGCACCCCCGCCTGGCTCAGCTTCTCCCGGCCGCCGCAGGGCTCGGGTTAGCGGGGGGTGAGGACGCCGAACGGTGGGGTGGGGGGGTGCACCCGGTGGGACCGCAGGGACCCTCCGGAGAGGCGGCTCGAAAGCGGTTTCGGGGTGGTGGTTTTTTAAGCGGGCCTGTGCGGTGGCTGCTTTTCTCTCCCGACAGACAGCGCTCCGGCGAAAACTCCGGTGCCGCCATTGCTCGCCGGCTGGACCCTCCTCCCCAAAGGTGGCGCTCCGCAGGCCCCGCTTTCCAGGGCCGTTCCTGCCACATCCTTTCAGCCTCTGACGCCCAACGGCGGGGTGGGGGGATTGATGGGGCGGGAGGGTGCGCCGTCGAGGCCTCCTTGGGAGGAAAGCGGGGAAGCCCCGCGGCCCCTCGAAGGGATCCACTGGGGATCACGCGCCTCTTCTCGCTGGGGCCCTCCGAGCAGTCGCTGCCTCCGGGTCGCGGGGATTCTGGCATGGGCACCCGCCGGATATGGGGAGAGAGGCCGGGAACGGACGGATGTGGCGGTAGGCGCAGGAGCGGGACTCCTCACCTCACCCCTGCGCGACCGCCCGGCTTTGCCTGGCCTCAACGCCCGAACGTGGCGAGGGAGAAGGGAAGAGGCTCTGGAGCGCCCAAGTGCCAGACGGGCAGCTCCATCCGCGCGCCTCGCCCAGACATGCCGCCAGCAGCAGCTCCCAAGGCACGCCGGTCCCTCCTCCGTTGAAGGGAGCGGCAGAGAGCCCCGCGGGCTGTGCGCGAGGTGTGGCCGGCTGCGGGTGGCCCCGGCCTTGGACAGCGAGAGCGAGCGCGCGTAAGAGCGTAAGAGTTTGGGGGCGGGATCCAATCACGTGGAAGGGGCGGGGTGAGTTCAGCTGCGGAAGAGCCACACTCAAGGGGCCAAAGAGCCGCATGTGGCTCGCGAGCCGCCATTTCCGACCCTTGTATTAGACAGTGTGACAGAATAGAGGAGGAAAAAAGGAGAAGGTATTAGTCTGAAACTTATTAGTCATAATCAATACCTTTAAGATAACAGAGAGGCAGTACAAAATGCTGCACTGTAATCTTAACTGTTCTATGTTCTCAACTCTTGAATCTTCGGAAGTTGTAATCAAGTACAGCTATACATAGGATATACTGATTGAAGTTTCAAAGTCAGGAATGAGATTGCCAGCTGCATTTCATGGACTGAAGTATTCTTGATTATATGGGGCTGATAAACAGCTCTCCTGGACAAAGATACAGGCTGAGTTTCTAAAAGCAGTATTGACCCAAGGAGTACATTAAAGCTACATGTCTGTTTGACGATACTAGGCTGAGACCTATTGAAGGTGAGACCTCCTTATCATCCTTATCATCCCAAAGTTACAAGATCTGCTAGCCATGTTTATAGTGTTATGTAGATTTGATTTTAGTCTAGTCAGTTTGGGTAGTGTCTAAATTGGTGTGAGAAAGGATTCAAATATCTCTGTCCTTGTGATCTCACTGAACTAATCTTAAGTTTTAAAAAAGCTTTCATATTTATGTATATGCACTAAATGTAAGAAAAAATGTACTCATCTCTCTCCATAAAGAACCTCAGTGTGCGTTATCAAGTACTGTCATACAAATCTTACAATAAATTATGATTGGTTAGATCATAGTTATGGAATAGTGATGAAAAGGAAAGAAAATTATCCATTGTTTTTACCAATAAAGCAATCTATTTTTAATGAAAGACACCTCGGACTAAGTGGGTCTTAGATTGGCCAGGCCAGGTGACCATAGCTGGATGTCAAACATACTGGACAAAGGAGGTATCAGAAGCTTTAGAAGCTGGAGATTTGTCTACCAGGCTATTTCCACAACTAAGTGCTCAGGTAAAAATGTCAGTTAATTGCATATTTCAATTCAAATTATTTCTGCAATGAAAAGTTGCTTTTCATGTTATCTGCTAGAGCAGTCTTCTGGTCCCTATTCAGATATTTTGTAACATACCAACTCTAGTCATCCCTGACTGTTGATTGGTCTAGATTCTCTGATGACCAGGTTGGTGCCCTGAGTAGGGAAACTGCATTAAAGAACCTTACCTAAAGTCATAAAAAATAGAATGTATACTATTCTCATATCAAAAGCAAAGCAGTAATGACTGGCTATAATTAAATTTTCAATTGTCTGTCTTTCTACATCATCTATGTTTAGGCTGACCATATTTCCTTGAGAGAAAAGCGGGACCCTACCCATGGCTCGCCAGACAAAGTGGCCATGCGCGTGTGTGCGGGCGGGCGGGTGCACGTGTGTGTGGGCACACATGCTTTGCCATGGGAACTTTCAAAAACGGGACAAAATGGATATTTTTCTTAAAACGATGAGACGGTTGGGAATTGTTTAAATAACGGGACTGTCCTGTTCAAAACGGGACGTATGGTCAGCCTATCTATGTTTTGTCTACTTCGTGTTATTTCAAATTAGTATCTGGATCGTGTTTCAAATAGTTACTCATTTGTTTCTGGGCTCAAATTTAAAGTGCTGGTCTTGGCCTAAAAGTCTAAATAGTTTAGACTTCTAGGACCAATAAAGCTACCAGAACTGTTAGGTATTCAGGTGATTTCCTAGCTTTTGTTCTGTGTATAAAATCCAGACAGGTTTTGGTATGTCAGCATGCTTGTCCAGAACCAAATTTGGTATTCTCCCATTTACATCTTCTGTAAGGCTACTGCCAAAATAATCAGGAAATTGATGGTTGAAAAGGAGTTGGATAAGGGAATAGCATGATGATATCTGATCTCCATTCCCACAAACCATTCAATTCTACATCCATTACCATACATACAATAGCAGAATCCAGTCCCTTCTTTATCTTGGAACATGAAGCAGTGAGTTTAGGAAAAGATCATTCTTTTTTCTGTTTCCTAACAACAGTTTTCTTATGAAGTCAGTATAGAGGTGGTCACAGCATATCAAGTAGTTTTGTGATATACTGGCTAAGGCATAGCCTGATTTGTTTTGCTTTATTTGCACAGCTGAGTGATCTAGTAGCACTTGTACGAGGGAAACTGTCTCGGATGCAGCGGGGAGTGTTATCGGCTCTCATTGTGATTGAAGTTCATGCCAAGGATGTGGCAGCTAAACTTATTGAGGAGAATGTCATGAGTGAAAATGATTTTGAATGGATTTCCCAGCTCAGGTGAGGGATTTCCTCCTACCTGTGAAGTTATTAGACATTGCTAGTAATATGGAAGGATTATTCTTCTTAAGTAGGAGGTATATGGACCACACTAAACAATAGCTTGAGAGAGAGAAGAGAGAGAGAGGGGGGGGTAGAACATAATTTTAATGGTCTGGAAAGAATCCTCCAATCCTGTATTTTTACCTTCTTATAATTTTATTCTAGCCCAATAAGTATCCCCCTCTTAATTATCCTATCATCATCATCATCATCATCATCATCATCATCATCATCATCCTTATTTCTGTGAAGATTGTTGCATTTTCTTTTGCATAAATATTGTATATTTAATTCAGAAATGCCCACTTTTTGGATAATGTGCAGATAAAACATGCAACTTTTCTCAAAGTATCAAAGTGTTTAGCATAAATGAAATATATCCAAGTGAATAGAACTGTAGTGCTATAAAATGAACCTTCTATATACTTCCATTTAACTTTTAATGTATTATTAGGTACTACTGGACAAGAGATGATTTGTACATTCGGGCAGTGAATGCTGAATTTATTTATGGCTATGAATACTTGGGCAACAGTGGGCGCCTTGTGATCACTCCTCTTACTGACAGGTATAGTAACTCCTTTATGGTCAAACAACCAAATATCTTCATAGTTCTGAACAAATAAATCTGAATCAAGGGTCTCGTTTGTGACTTTTGCTTAAGTCTGTCATCAACTGACCCACAGGTTAACTTGGCAGGAACTAGCTGTATGTGGGAGCCCTCTACAGGACCCTGGAAAGACATTTTGGAATAATTCACATCAATAAACAACAGTGGCTTGATTATGCAGACAGTGTAAGGCTTCAACCAGTGGCTTCTGGGCTAGAGAGAGCTGTTACAACTGTCCATGGCCACCATGCAATATTCCAAGTATCTGTTAATTTAGAAGAATGGGAGGGACCCTGGATTTTAAATCCTTGGGAAAATATAGAAGTCTCTGCCATCTTTGTACTGCAGTAGGCAACTGCCTATGTGTGTGAAGCTTTGTCCTTGCCTGCAATATTCTGATCTAGATGAACTGTCTCCTATGAGTCTTCTGCCAAATCAAACTGAGAAGTTGAACTAAGGATTATGTGTCCAGAAACTGGTGATTTACTGATGAGCCTGGGTGTGAAGCTTAACAGCATGCTGTTTAAAAAGTAATAAAAAACTGATTGCAGTCAAATGTGCTGTGGAAGATGATAGCAGGATGTGTTCAGAATCTCAAAGAAGTAGGAAACCCGAAGAAGCAGCTGAGGCTAGTTTGAAGATACAGCTGAGGAAGACAAGTACAGCACAGAGAAAAATTCATAGGGTTTCAGGATGTTTAGAAACAGCATCAAAAAGCCAGAGCAAGACCAGAAAGTAACTCTGCAATATCTGGGCTGCAAAAAGGAAGTGGGCACAGAGATATGAAAAATTCAGTCTCTTTGCTGTTCCCCAATACTCATCTGGATTTTGCAGCCCTGGTATGTTAACCCTCAGTTAAGGTGTAAAAGCCAACCTCAAAATTTCTATAAATCTGATATGTCAGTACAATGCTGGGAATAAAGTTAATTGTTTACACTACTTTAATCTCACATTTCAGATAGTTCTTTCTCTCAGAGTACCTCATATCAATTAATAAAAGAGATACAGGCTCCACTATCAGGTTTTCAAACTAAAAAAAAAGATGACACATAAGGAAAGAAGAATATTGGGAGCGAGGGAGTTTAAGGCCAGAACAATGTAATATGTTATAAACTGGCATTTCTATCCAATTTTGATCAGACCAATCTTTCCGTTAGTATTCTTGCACACAGCCAGGCACAATTGATTACACTTGTTTCTTTCATCAGTGGACAGGGCCAGAGTGCCCTTTCTCTTTGCTTCAGTAATCCCATGGCAATAGGATATTGGAGCTGCTTTTTCTTCTTTTTTTCCTGACAGTCTAGGTAAGAGTTCGTGATGCAAGAATTACTCAGGGTTAATCTGCTTGTCCCATAATAGTATGGAATTTAGAATATCTTGGCATGCCTGTTATAGTTAAAAGTTGTGTACAATGAAGATTTACACATGTACATAAAAAGAAAATTAGCTTTTCCTGCTAAAAGTTATTACACAAATGAAAACCAATGCTAAGATGTATTTCTTTAATTACGATAATGTAGTATCCATATATGTGCAAAAAAGTGGATTGTATCTTTTGTAGGTTGAACAAGGATATGGTCATTGAGTTGTCAGTAATGGTAGTAGAAGCAATTTAAGCAAGTGGTCCGTTGTGGATAATATGGAATGATGGAAACGCCTAATTAATTCAGTATAGTTAAAGCGCCCTTTGTGGGGAAAAATAGCATAGCGTATGGGTATTCTTTCAAAACATTCTTATGCTTGAAGATTGGCATCAGTATTGATTATTGGTACTTTGAAGGAGGGTCAAATGGATTTCTGAAGTGCTAATTGTTCTCAAGGGATCAGTTGAATCATCTCTAACCCCATTTAGCTCTAACTGATCATCAAATTAAGAGTCAGAAAGAATCAGTCAAGCTAGTCAGTCCTTTTAATATATTTTCTTTCATGATATAATTTCATTTATTTTACTAGAATAAAAGAGAACCGTTTTCTACATGTAAGATCATCTTAGACTATGTTGCTATTTACACCTGAACGATTTCAAACTGTAACTGTATAGTATAATCATATAAGGTGGTTCTTCAGTAATGCTTATACTGTATATGGATAATAAATGCCTCAGTTTAGAAAGTTTAAAAGGATGCTTTCAGAAGCCTGAAAATGATTTGATTCTTATAACAGATGTTACCTGACCCTGACTGGAGCCTTGCATTTGAAATTTGGAGGTGCTCCTGCCGGACCAGCTGGAACAGGCAAGACGGAGACAACTAAGGATCTGGGGAAAGCTTTAGCTATACAGACGGTTGTGTTTAATTGCTCCGATCAGCTTGACTTTATGGCAATGGGGAAATTCCTGAAAGGACTAGCCAGGTACTAAACCACAGTTCTGTACCTATGAAAGGAAATATGCCTGAATTAGAATAGGGCTACATCAAATAAGGAGTGGAAGAGAGTATGTGTGTGTTCAGAACAAGTGATAGTTTATCTAATACCAATCTCCTTTTTGTCTATTTCTCCTGTCAAGGAAAAGTGTTACCGTACTTGGCCCTAGAGATTGAGATTGTTCAGTGTACAAGCTTACTTATTAAATGTATAGGCTGCCCCAATCTGCACAATTTATGGATACAACCATAAAAAACAACAGAAACATAGAGTATATAATCCAAAAGAAAAACCAGAGAAAAACCACAACCAGATAACCAAATATCCCACAAAAGATCTACTATCCATTCTAACCCAAGGCCTGGGGATAGAGCCATGTTTTAAGGCAGTGCTTTCCAAACTGCCGCCATTGGCGACACACCAACGGTGGCAGTGGTGGTGCGGGGGCGCGCGGCGGCGGGGGCGTGCACGGCAGCAGCGCGGGGGGGCGACCACGTGTTTTCCGCTAAAACGCAGAAGCGCTGATGGCGCGCCGCTGCCGCCACACACACACCCGCCGTACACGCCACCGCCACCGCTTCCGGGTTGTGTTGCGACACACTAAACTGTGTGTTGTGACACAATAAAGTGTCGCAACACACAGTTTGGAAATCTCTGTTTTAAGGGCTTGCTTAAACAGGGCCAGGGTGCATATGATAGAATATTCTATCATATTCTATCATATTATGATAGAATATTCTATCATATTCTATCATATTATGATAGAATATTCTATCATATGATATTCTATATAGAAGGGAAAGATAAGATACAGTTATACAAGGTTTGGCAAGTAGAAAAATCTTCACTAGTCTTTGAGAAAAGCCTTAGTTTCTTTTTTTAAAAAAATATTTCAACTGTGGAGTCCTTGGTGCTCTCTGAGCCTTGTTGTTTTCTTGCAGATGTTTCATTGCCAGACTAGGCAACATCTTCAGTGTGAAAAGGGAGTGGGACTTGCTCTCTGTTTATATACCATGGCTTGTCCTGCTTGTGTTGGTGGAGGTGTTGTTCTCCCCTTAGGAGTTCCTTGATTGGGCTGTTGTTTGCTGCTTGGTTGATTGATTGAGTTAATAGTTCCTTGATTAGGTTATATTGTGCTGTTTGATTGTTCCTCTGGTGCTAATCCTGGTGTTAATCTTCGCATATCTGGGTGTTGATTGCTGGCAAGGAGGTGTTCTGGTCTTCTGGCTTTTCTATTGTCACTTATGAATGGTATGTAAATGTTGTTTACCTCTATGTGTCTGTTGATGGCTGCTTTGTCTGAGTGCCAACTTCCAGAAATCTTTCAAGGAAAAATGAGATTCCTCCTATTGAGATATTATGCATCATACTTTTAGCGACTGCTTGGATACAATCTTATGTCTAAAGCATTTGCCATTGGTAAAGAAAGGATGTTTATCTGTTGCCATCATCTGATACAGTTAATGCCATAAAATGTAATTTAGTTGACTTTGAATTTAATGGACAAAATCATTTGGAGCCGGAGGGTCACTGCAGTTGGTGCTTCTGCCCGGTGCAAGCCTGCTGCTTGCCTCCACCACTCTCCTTACTGCTTCTTGGAGCTCCCTCTAGCTCCTGGATCGGACGAGTCCATGAAGCTGGGCAGTTGTTCTGGCTGTTGTGCTCCTAGGCTTTGGTCGTAGCATGTCAGCTATGGCTTTTCTTAGGCACACAGTCCGCCATGTTTCTATTTGGACTGTGGATTACAGTGCTGGCACATGAACGCTGCAGCTCACACTGCCTCTTACTCCTTTCTGGTGGCTCTTAGTATGACCTAATAGTAAGAGAGGATATGCCTTTAGAAAATGAAGGGCTAGTTTCAAATTTTATCAAATCCTCTTCCTCCTACGTAAGATTTTGTTGCTGAAGTGCTAAATTTGATATTCTCCAGGTCATATACATACATGCTCACACACATACAGAGTATAGTTTCATTGACTTTATCTTTAAAAAGATTGCAATTTAAAGCAACAGTAATATGGTTTGCAGCTGATGGAGCTGAATCATTGCAGCACCATCAGCTGCAAACCATATTACTGTTTTATGTATTGTCGAAGGCTTGGGCACAGAAGACCTGGGCACAGAGAATTTGCTTCTGTCTGTGCTCCTGTCCTCTGAAGATTCCGGCCACAGATGCTGGCGAAACGTTAGGAACCACAACTTCCAGAACATGGCCACACAGCCCAGAAGACCCACAACAGCCATATTACTGTTGCTTTAGATTGCAATCTTTTTAAAGATAAAGTCAATGAAACTATATTCTGTATGTGTGTGAGTGTTCCAGCACTGCAACATCAGATTTTAGGAGTTACTTCTCAGTTTTATAATCTATGAGTAGAGCACTGAGACAAAATAAAGAAGCAACCTGTGCCTACTGTGTTTAGTGTGGCTTTCACATATGAACCTTCTTTGCAAAATATCCTAATAAGAAAATTAGAGGGTTGGTATAGTCATTTTTCTCTGCTGCTATCTTCTGATTTTTAAGACTGATTGCATTAGTAATAATTACAACTGGATATTTGATACGATCTTCTGTTTATATGCTCAGCTCTGGAGCCTGGGCTTGTTTTGATGAATTCAACCGCATTGACATTGAAGTGTTGTCTGTAGTTGCCCAGCAGATCACAACTATTCAGAAGGCCCAGCAGCAGCGGGTAAGTCAGGAAGCCTGTTTCTAAGGCATGATGCTAATAGGTTTCATGTTCTCCTCTTATTTCTCTTCAACTGGTTGTCATCTAGAGTCAACACGAATGCTTGCTTAAGTATTTGGGGTCTTTTATTAAATGGCAGTAACAGATTAGCTGCCTGAATGCTGAAAATAGTACATAGGCATGCATCTGGATTTGTACCCAGCATGTTGCTACAGGTTATGAGTAGCTAACACAATAATTACTAATATCTATCTTCCATCCATCCACCCATCACCAAAGAGAACTCTAGTGATTGGGATAAATGTTTGTTAATATCTGGTAAAGTCATAAAAGAATTATCTGGTGTTGCCCACTTCATATACTGACCCTAATACTCTTTGGTTAAGTCTTATATTGTTTTTTCTAAGGTATTTATCACAACTGAGATTCTTGACATTTGTTTATAATTAGAATTTCTATACATTTTTAATTTGAAATTCTAAACTGCACAGCTTTCCATAAAAGGAGTAAATCTCCTTTTGTGCTTGACTTAACCACATAATTGTTCAGTCACTAGTGTAAGAAATCTATGAAATTGTTGGGAAGATGTTATAGCCAGAAAACAGTATCTTCATAATGGAATTGGAATTTGAAAATACTTTTTTGAATATCAAATTGTTCACCATTTTTACTGCCTCCAGGTGGATCGCTTCATATTTGAAGGAGCTGAGATCCCACTGGTTCCATCTTGTGCAGTCTTCATCACAATGAACCCTGGCTATGCTGGACGTACTGAATTACCTGATAATTTAAAGGTAAATGAATGGTGCTGAATGTTACAAAGTACTACATCACACCACATTAATTTGAGTTTAAATCTCTTCCATTTTCTTTGTGTGAATGTTAGAAATGGTGTGGAAAGTGGAGGTGTGGAGAGTGGGGGTTGTCAAATACAGGCAGGGGAAGGGAGAGTTGACATGTCCCAAGTCAGGAGATCACTAACAAAGTGTGGCAACAAACTAGAGGAAAATACATTCAAGAGCCATAGAATATAGATGGCTGCAAGCCATCACTTCTGGTCCTTTGTACCTCTACTGGGTACCTGGTATCATGTCTTCTGATCCTCCCTCTCTGGTGATGCTATTGCTAAATGCCAGGTGAGTTCATAATAAGACCAAATTCATCAAATTGTCTGATAGTATTTGCTGACCTGTCGGGTATTCCTGATACGTGGGTGAGTGGGTGAGCTGGAGCTATTTCTCCCAGCTATTTCTCAGTCATCTACTGATGACACTATTTCTCTATAATATGTAAATCAGAAGAGTCTACATATTCTGAATCAGCAGCTGGACTTAATAATGAGTTGGATGAGGACAAGTAAACTGAGGTTGACTCCTGACAGACAAAAACTCTGTGGATTGGTAGTTCCTGGCTATGAGGAAATAGCCATCTTGCTCAAACCACAGTTGGCACCTTTAAGGGCGCTGGGTTCACATACTTCCTTTTCTAATCACTTTCGGAAATTGTTTGTTACCTGCTACAAATATGATATGGAAAAAGATGCTACACTGGACATACAAAAGAAACCAGCTGATATTTTAATAATTAAAAGGGATATACAAATAACAAACCAGGAGAGCGACCTGGATAATTTTCCTATATTGGATTCACAAAGGAGGGTTTTGAAGAATTTTCTGAGAAGGGACAAAGAAAAAATGAAAAGAAATCAAGTTTTAGGACATTATTTCAAGCGACTATAGATCAAGATTGTTAAAAGTAAAAGTAAGGAATATAAAGTTGGCTTATTTGATCAAGGTTAAAATAGATATCTCTAGTAACCCTTAATGGACTTTTGCTGATCAGGACTCAAATGATGAGGTTTTAAGGATTTGTTTATAGATAGGAGATGGGATATGGGAAGAAGAATCATTTGTTGTATTTTAAGAGAAGATGATAAGTTACTAAAATTGTTTATACTTGTGATGAAGGAGGAAGTCATTATATATTTCTTTTTCTTTACTATATTCTTATTTTTTCTTTTCTATTTTTTCTATTTTCTTTTTCTTTTCTGCACCTTCTATTTTTTCTTTTTCTTTTCTTTTTTTAGTTTGTAAGTTGTAATTTTTAATAAAATTACTATTAAAAAATAAAAAAGAGGAAATGGAAAGGGATTTCTGAATATTACTAACTAGGCAAAAAACTATATTACCTTCCTTCTCTGTACTCAATGAATAATTATCAGGTTGCTGCTGCTAATAACTTCTTGCTTTTAAGTTGCTTTCCATCCATATGTTTGGGTGCATAGAAATTTAATGAATAAATAAATGAATGCAATTTGCAGGAATTGCTGAAGGTAAGTGGAAGACATCATTTTGAGGATAAGAGAACATCATTTTAGAGGATAAGGGAGATGTTCCTATAGGAAGGACTTAATTTTGGGGCAATGATCTCACATGCTCACATACTCGGTATATTATTCCAGGACTGCAGGGCTTTTGATTATGGATAATCATTAGAAATACAGAGATAGGTTTGTGATAGTGTGACTTCCCTACTTGGGTGAAGATTGCTGCAGTCATGTGCTATCTATATAAGCTGCTAGATAGTGCTGAGGAGGAAGCAGTGGTCATGGTCCACATTGAAACCAAAGAAATTAGAAAATGTAGTCAGCCAGTCCTGAAATCTAAGTTTAGATTCCTATATAGTAGATGGTGTTCTCAGAAATGTTAAATATTCCATGCCAGCAAGGCAGTAACAGTGCAGAGCTCATGAATCTCAATGTGTGAATAAGACAATGGTGTGAAGTATAGAGCTTTAGATTTGTTAGGCATTGGGAAACATTTTGGGAGAAGTCAAATACAGTATGTACAAGATAGATAAAGAATAGAATAATAACTTTATTGTCATCCCACTATACACTATACAAGTGCACAATAGAATGAAATTTCGTTGCAGTTGGCTCACAAATTCACTCAAGCAATAAAATACTAATGATAATAAGAAAAAACCATAATTACTATAAAATACCCATTCTTATAAAATATACATTCTTAAAAATATATACATTCTTTAACTCACCATTTCAGTCAAACATTAAAATACTAATAAAAGTCCATAATTACTATAAAATATACATTCTTTACATATCCAACATATTTCACCTAAAAGAACCTATTTATATAAGCCCTGCTTGAATCAAAATAAAACCAGACTTCTGGTATATAACACCAGAAAGGTAGCAAAACAGCTTTTAAATTGCTCCCTCGGAGAAAACTGAAAGGTCCTGGACAGCATCAGGTTCAGATACAGTAGGTGTACATATTTCAGAAAATAATATAAGGCAAGGGTCAGAAATGGCGGCTCTTGAGCCAGATCTGGCTCTTTGGCCCCTCGGCTCTGGCTCTCTCTCTCTGTCTGCCGCCCGACATCCGGAAAGCCGGTCTCCGGAAGCAGCGCGAACCCTGGGGAAGAAACAGAGACGCTGATTGGTGGAGGCTCAGAAGGAAGGACGCCTCCACCAATCAGCGTGCGCCAAAGGGGAGCAGAGAGGCGGGCTGAACAAGGCGAAGCCCGATTGGCCCTGCTTCCCAGAGGCGTGAAAAAAAGACCGGCGCGGGGCCTCGCTCAGCTGCGCGCTGAAGCGCTCCAAAAAGACCGGCACGGGGCCTCGCTCAGCTGCGCGCGGAAGCGCTCCAAAAAGACCCGCGCGGGGCCTCGCTCAGCTGCGCTGGGCTGTGAAGCTGGACGAGCTGCTGGACCTGGAGCGCATCCGCGCGCAGCTGAGCGAGGCCCCGCGCCGGTCTTTTTGGAGCGCTTCCGTGCGCAGCTGAGCGAGGCCCCGCGCCGGTCTTTTTGGAGCGCATTTCCACAGCCCAGCGCTCAGCTGCGCGCGGAAGCGCTCCAAAAAGACCGGCGCGGGGCCTCGCTCAGCTGCGCGCGGAAGCGCTCCAGGTCCGGCGGCTCGTCCAGCTTCATAGCCCAGCTCCAGCGCGCCTGGACCGGCTCAGAGACGCGCGCCACCAGCAGCGCCTCCGCCTTGGCCAGCCTGCGCGTCTTGGAGAGCTGGGGTGCAGTGGGACGGGAGTGTCGCCGGCAGCCCGCGAGGACCGGCCATGGAAGGTGAGCGAGGGCTGGGGCGGCCGGCCAAGCACAGCGCAGCCCTGTATCTTACCCTTCCACGCGATTGGATCCCGCCCCCAAACCCCACTCCCTTCCATGCGATTGGCTCCCGCCCCCTTCCACGCCCCCTTCCACACGATTGGCCCCCGCCCGCAAACCCCGCCCCTTCTGTGCGATTGGCCCCCACCCGCAAACCCCGCCCCCTGGCTCTCGAGCATTTCAAAATGTGCACGAGCATGTCAAAATGGCTCCCGGCATAAAAAGTTTGCCGACCCCTGATATAAGGGATAGGGCTAATGTTGGAAATGGGTTAATGGGTAGACATGATAACCAGGAGATAAAAAGGCAGTAAAAAAGGCTCACACCAAAACCACTTGAAAAACATCATGGAATATGGGTGTTTCTATGCCAGTGTGGTAGAAGTCTGTGAGCCAAGATGAGGAAATTGTAGTACTTGGTTTTGAATGAGAACATAGATACCGTAGGTATAACAGAAACCTGGTGGAAAGGATAAAATTAGTGGGACAGTTTTTCCTGGGTACATAATTTTAGGGATGTACAGAACTCACTAATTTAGATACAGAACATTATATTCTCCAGCTGGGCTATTCTGAGCCTCCTATGCACCATGCTGTTCTTGGTGTAGATCAGTGGCTTCTGGAAGTAAAGTCCTTGAACCATAAGTGGTTCAAAGACTCCTAGGGGCCTGAAACAAGTCCTTTTCCATTGGAATGGCATGAACAGGACACCTTGAATCATTTCCAGTTTGTGGGGTTTACTTCTGGGAACAAACAGCCCACCCCAGCACATCATGGTCCAGAGAAGGTTCAGAATCTTCCAGGATTCTTTGAAATGCTCCATTCCTGAATCAGTGCATATTTCTATAAACTTTATAGATTTGACATAGAAAGATATGCTGGGAAAATGTTGCTTTTTATAGCAAGAAACACATAAAAGCTAACATACAATATATAAAATATTGACACTGGATTCTTTCACAGAATCACTATGTTTACAATATCTGGCCACAAAGTAAATTAGATCTAGGGATATGCTATCACTCACCTGAATAAAATACTGAGGGAGATAAATGAAATTGCTAACTTCCTATGAGAAATATAAACCATGTCCTTCAAATCAGTGGAAGAATACTGGAAGGTAGCCAATGTGATACCATTTTTTTTTAAAAGGACCCAGGGGAGAAATGAGAATATATTGGCCATTTAGCTTAATGTCATTAGGAAAGGGATTGAAAACAAATCTGACAATCACATACTATTCTGGTTACCATATTTAAAAAAGATATGATAGAGATAAAAAAAAAAGTAGAGAAGAGGGCAACCAAAATGATCAAGGGCTTGAACACCTTCCCTACACAGAAAAATCTAGAATCTTTGGGACTCCATCAGCTAAAAATGTGGGAGGATGTGAATAAGTATAGAAGACTATGGAGAAAGTAGACAGGGAAGTCTTTTCCCCTCTCTCACAACACTTGGACTAGGGGCCATCAAATGAAGATGACTGGAAGGAGACTTAGAACTGACAAAAGAAAGCACTTCATACAGTGAATAATCTGTGGAATTCATTACCATAAGATGTACCACAAGCTATATACTTCGACAGCTTTAAAAGGGAATTGGATTGTTTTAAAAAGGGAAGACAAAGCTATCAAGGACTATTAAGTTTGAGACTCCATGGAACTTTTGTTTTGGGGGTAGCATGCCTTCAGATGCCAGTTGCAGGGGAACAAGATACCCACCTCTTGTAAGCACCCTAGAGACATTTTTGGCCACTATGAGAAACAAAATGCTAACTGCCCTGATCCTGCAGGGCTACTTTTTATATTCTTAGGGGTACATGGTATTCCCACCATGAGGGAGGGAGGGAGGGAGGGAGGGAGGGAGGGAGGGAGGGAGGGAGGGATATATATATATATATATATATATATATATATATATATATATATTTTCCTAAAGGGGCACGATGGCTCAGCAGCTAAGACGCCAGGCTTCTCGATCGGAAGATCGCAAGTTCGGAGGTTCGAATCCCTAGCCCCGTGTGACAGAGTGAGCTCCCGCACTCGCCCCAGCTCTTGCCAACCTAGCAATTCGAAAGCATGCAAATGCAAATAGATAAATAGGTACCACTTCAGTGGGTAGGTAACAGTGTTCCACGCACGTCATGCCGGCCACATGACTGTGGAAGCGTCTTCGGACAACGCTGGCTCTTCGGCTAACAAACGGAGATGAGCACCGGCCCCTAGAGTTGGACACGACTGTGCAGGGGAAACCTTTACCTTTACCTTTATATATATTCCAGGCTCTTTTTCGTCCGGTGGCCATGATGGTTCCAGATTATTCCATGATTGCTGAGATTTCTCTGTATTCTTTTGGGTTCAATGAAGCCAAAGTTCTGGCAAAGAAGATCACTACCACTTTCAAACTGTCTTCTGAACAACTCAGTTCTCAGGTAAATATGCAGTTACATCAGTTCTGTAATTCGTACCTGAATTTGTTACCAAGATATTCTGTGAAGAAGACATAGGGGCTGTCTGTTTCTTTTGCCATTGATCACACAAAAATATTAAAACATGAGATTTGCTTTGAACAAGTATACACTCATTTTCTTTTTTTAGAAAGGTGATATGCCGCAGTTTGAGTAGGAGGTTCTTATACAGATCCCTTTTCTAGTCTTAACTAAACAGGTAGTTACCTTTCCAATAGAGTTTCTGTTTCCACTACTTGTCATTTTTCATATATCTACCATAGGATCATTATGATTTTGGAATGAGAGCTGTGAAGACCGTGATTTCAGCTGCTGGCAATCTCAAAAGAGAAAATCCAATCATGAATGAGGCAAGTCTTTCTTGAGAGAGTTGTACAGTATATCCAGTATTGCAGGGTTGGTCGTATGTCTGTTTGTACTGCGGGGAATGATCATTGAAATAACTAAAAAATAGTTAAATACCACTTCCCCTCTTATGTCTGAAAGTTGTTAAGTATTTACACAGTAGATTTCATTTTCATTTTAACAATAGATCTCAATTTCTGTTCCTGGGGAAAAGCTCAGAGGGGCTAACATCAAACACAAGTAGAGCAATAATATCACAATCCTATTAAATTCACATTAACATTTAAATAAGTAAATAATATTTTGGAAGCATAATAGCAATTTGGCATTTAAAAACATTTGTTCCTTTCGTTAATTTGTATCCTGTCTTTTATTCAGTTGAATGCTTGTATTGCCAAGTGTCCACACCTCTTTGATCAGGGGCTAGGGCAATTGATTCTTTTAGATCCAGAGATAATAGCACACCAGTGGACAAAGAAACTTAAAGCTTTATTATAAACAGACAAAGTTGAGCAGAAGCACAGTTTAACAAGCATAGCATACAGAAAGAAATGCATACATACATACCAAGCAAACCAGGTGATACCTAATCTCCTATAGGCTGCCAGGAGCCCTCTAATAAGGACAGCGGAGATTTTATTTTATTTATTTATTTTATTTATTGTTTGATTTATATCACCGCCCATCTCCCCCCACAAGGGGACTCTGGGATATCTGAGATACCCCAAGGTGGCAATTTTCACAGCACCCAGCACTCAGGCCTGTGTGGACTCCCAAACTCCAAAGACAATCCTAAGTTTTTTATCAAAGCCTGGCTCCCAAACCCCATGACCAAGTTTCCATGGTACTGAAGCTGCATGGCCTAACCTTGACTGGGATTCTTCATGTGGTCCAGCACCTGACCATGACATCATTCCAATAGCCTGGGAAACAATCAGATAAGCCAGTGCCCAAGCAAAACAATTTCTTATCATCCCCCCCCCCATTCCAAGCCGCTAAAGGAGTGGCTGGAGGAGTGAACCTATGCTTAAACTTAACAAGCTGGGGACTTTGTCTTCCCCCACTTCCCACAGAGATATGTTCCGAAGGGCTGCCGGAGGAGTGAGCACATGCCTCCCCTCTCCCCCCTCTCATGCCAAACAGAAACAAAAAACAAGCCAATTAAACATCAGTATAACTCAAAATAAACTCTGATCTCCTAGGTGTGAGGAAAGGAAAATCAAAACATGCCACCTAACTCCTCGAAATACAAAGGTCTTCCGCAGGTTGCCACTACAATGCTCAACGTGGCTAACAGCAGTGAAAATACAAAATTAATGATTAAGTTAAATCATTAACTTAAATGAATGATTAATTAAAATACTAAGAGGTGGCAGCACCTGGCTGATATTATGGATCTTGAAAAGCTAAGCAGGGCTATATGTGGCTAGTGCTTGGATAGGGGACCACTTGGAAATATTGTGGTCATGGGCTAGACTGGGAAGTTAAATACATTGTTCCATATTGTTTACAGGAAAACAACATGTGGACAAGTCCACGAGTCACAGAAATCAAGCTCGGCCTGAGGGAGCTTTTATTACAGAAATATTTTATGAACTAACATAAGTTACATTGTTGTTGTTGTTTATTCGTTTAGTCGCTTCCGACTCTTCGTGACTTCATGGACCAGCCCACGCCAGAGCTTCCTGTCGGTCGTCACCATCCCTAGCTCCCCCACGGTTGAGTCCGTCACCTCCAGAATATCATCCATCCATCTTGCCCTTGGTCGGCCCCTCTTCCTTTTGCCTTCCACTTTCCCTAGCATCAGCTTAAGTTACATAAGCATGAGAATATGTGAGGTTGTTATTTGCCTGTTTGCAGAGCCCTGATATCTTCCTCACTATAGTATCTCTGCAGATATTTTTTTAAACTGTACTGTAATTTTTAATGATTTAAATAAAATAGCTTTAAAATAAGTAAAAAAGGAAGATTTGTATTAAGGGAGGAATTGAAAAATATGGGTTATGCCAACATTTGCAATCACAAAGACAAGCTGTAACCTTCTTAGGGAATAAGTCTATTGTACTCAGTGGGTCTTATTTCTGAATGTATGTATAAGATTGTCTGCATGTATAAGATTGCACTGTTAACTTCATTCCAATGAGGTAGACCTCAGAGAGATTCAGGTTATAGCAGATTTTCATATTGTACAAATATTTCATTGCAGCTGACTATTGTAAAATTTATTTCTTATAACTATCATTGATGATGTAATAATAAATTAAAATTATCTCAAAATACTCATTCCCTCCTATATATATAGTAATTTTTATCACTTCAGCTAAAGGTATATGGAACTAGATATAAGATAAAACAGAGCCATCCTTATTGCATCTGCTTACCATCCAAATTTTTTAAAAATAACTGTTTTGTAAAATACTTTACATATCATTAATATTTAGCCATTGAGACCAAAGCCGATCACGTTGATAGGAACATTATTTGCCTAATGTTCTGCTTTAATTGTTTCCAGGAAATGATTTGCTTAAGGGCCATCAAGGATGTCAATGTTCCTAAGTTCCTGCAAGATGATCTCAAGCTCTTCAATGGTATAATTTCTGACCTATTTCCCATGATCAAAGAAGAAACTATTGACTATGGCATTTTGGAGGAGGCAATTCGCAGATGCTGTCTAAAAGACAATTTGAAGGATGTTGATGGTAAGCAGAACATATGCTATCTTATTTTTTTTCACCATACGTTGTATTAGTCTCACATTTAAAAATATTGTCATTCTTGTTACATAACAGAAAAACATGTCAGTCTCTGGAAGTTTGGGGAATTTGTCATCACACACAGTCTACAACTTGAGTTTCCTGTCTCAACTCATAGATCAGTTTGTGAGAATAGTATTGTTAATGCTCAGATGAGGAACCTACTGTATGTACAGTACTTTGCCTTGATTTCAGCAGAAAAGTTGGTCTTATTACTCAAAAAGGATTGTAAAATAAAATTGTCATTCCATCTACGAGCAGTTGTTAGTCCTCCATTCTGCATCTCAGAGGCTCCTAATATTTTTGGTAGAAAATTGGGCTGGGTAAGCTCAGTTACTGCTTATGCAGAATATATGATAGAGCAGTGAGGAAAACTTCATTTTTCTGAAAAAAAGAAACCAGAAAATATAAATAAATTCAATTTTCCCTCCCCCCAAGATTTCATTCGGTATCTGGATTCTTTGTACTTTTAAAAGAGTTGAGTAAAATATTGAATGGTGGGAACAATAGGGCACACTTGGAACTTGATCCTGTCTATTTATATGAATTTATTTAGCATTTGCTATAACAGTCTCCATCCAAGAGCCAGATACTTTCAAAAAACAATATAAATAATAAACTATTAAAACATCAATGCATTAAAAGAAGAGCAAATAATACTTCCAGAAATAAAAACTGTAATGGTGGTGGGCAAATTTTTGCCTAACAGCTGTGCATCATGCCCAGCCTGATTTCCAATGCACTCTGCAGGCAGGCAGTTCACACCTCTGAAGAGAGAGAGAAAGAGAAAAGAAATAATACAGAGGGTGTAAAAGGGAGATTCTGCCCTATCCCCTCTGACCACCAAAATGCCCCCTCTGACATACTGTATCTGAGGAAATGGACCCTTGTCGCGTATCAAATCCATCAGGCATGGGCAAATAATTGTTTTTTCTTGATGTTGAAAAGAAAATATACTTTTTGCCATGTATATCTTCTTAGAAAGCGAATTCCAGAGACAAGAGTGCCATGATTTTTTTTAAAAAAAGCTCATGGATAGAAGTATTTATATACCGTATCATGCCTTGAGATCTAAGCAAAAACTACAAAAGAATTAAGTAATAGTAGTACAATAAGCATGCTGCTGACATTTCATGTGCTGTCCTATGAGCATAGGGGTTTCCTATGTAGGTCACTCGAATGCATGGCAGGCTTTCCAATGTATTGCTGCTTGAATTCACAACTCTGCAGCCAGTAAAAGCAACCAGGAGGCATTTCTGTTCTGAATCTTCTTTTGCTCCAGGTTTTGTGACCAAGTGTATTCAGCTGTATGAAACAACTGTGGTACGGCACGGTCTCATGCTGGTGGGGCCCACAGGCTCTGGAAAAACAAAGGTAAGCGTTGCTGAAGATGCACTGTGATAGAACAAGAAAGGGAACTAACTCCAGAAATTTCCTCCAGCACTATCAATTCCTTTTGCTTAATCCTTTCTTGCCAAGTACAGTAGCAGCCAGTATAGGAGAGCTTTGAAGTAAAAATGCTAGGTTTAGAGGGCTAAATTGAATCTACATGTAGTTTGGAAGAGCCTCATTGAGGTAGGTATGGATGACTTTCAGCCTCCAGAGCGTTAGCAAGATTTTGGCAGCATGATCTTTGCCAGTATTTCATTGATATTCAGAAAAGTGGGGTCATTCTCTTTTTCCATTTTTTTCTAATTGGTGCCTGCTTTTTATAAATCTGTTCCCTTAATTGTGCCAAATCCTTGGATAAAATCCCCTGTTACTACTTTGCATTCTTGAAGATTCATGGTAAATTTGGACCGTTTTCTCAGTCTTGAAAGAGATGCTATGATGCTTCATTCTATTACATGTTTTTTTTTCAGTGTTATAAAGTTTTGGCAGCTGCAATGACATCTTTGAAAGGTCGGCCTTCAGTCAGTGGTGGAAATTATGAAGCTGTCAATTATTTTATACTGAATCCTAAATCTATAACTATGGGCCAGCTGTATGGAGAGTTTGACTTGTTAACTCATGAATGGTAAAAGACAAAATTTCTCTTTCTTTTTTCTGGGTTAATTGGGTTTTCTAGTTTTCCTTTCTAGGAATTAAAAACTCTATATTAATGGAAACTTAAGAAAACCTTTTTTAAAAATTTAAATAAAATAATTGCAAAAGATTCAGGTCTGATCCAATTAAGCATCTGGCCTATTTTCCACCAATATTCATATGACTTTGAATATTTAACTTTGGTTGGATCACACCTTTTCTTTTGAGCTTTCAACATTTGATTTCTGTATATATTTAATGAAATAGTACTTTCATATTATTGCTGGTGTGGTTGAGTCATTCTGAGCCTGAACAAGGCCATCTTCCTTTTTAAAAAATGATTGAAGCCACTTTGTGAGGTAATAATTATTTGAGAAGCAGAAAAAATGTGATTAAAAAATTGAAACATGAGAAATTCCTAGTATCCATTTTGATATAAAAATCCATCTCTTCATTTTTGCATCAGCTATCATTTTTAATCTAAATGGAGAAAGCAGAAACATTTGGGAGATCCCACCCCACCCCCCAACCCCAACTTTCAGAGCCATTTTTTTATTCTCTGGATTAAAGGTTTCCTGGTGCATTAATTGGAACAGATTCTGTGGATGAAGCTGTGCTGAGTTAACATTTTCTAGCTTTACCCAGAAGCTTCTTAGATATGGGCACATATTTACTTAAGGTTTTTCTTTAGCAAATTCTGGTTGAGTGTGTTTACTAATTTACAATATAGTTTTTGCCTAAAGGTTGATATATAAATTCCTCTGAATGGCAAAAAAATTTTTTACAATAGCCATAAAAACTTGTTCACAGGCATAAAACCATCTGCTCTCTCCAGCTGGGCTTCAGAAGGTTTTATTTTCTTTTGATCTTGTAAAAAAGACTTGCATATCCTCAGTGCTTAAATAAACAGAGATGAATGATCATTACAACAGTTTTACACTGATGGCAGTGATAGCCCACTGACAGAGATAAAATTTTGGCCTAAATCCAGTAGCCTTTGGGCCTTTATATTTATGGTAACAAATTGATACATGTTTTTATATTGCACCTGATACCACAGAGTTAGCAAATGGGAAACTTTATTCTAAAAGAAGGTCTCCTCCTCCAGCACAATCTCCTCCTCCTCTTCCTTAACTTCTGGCATCCTCAGATCTATTGATAATCTCTCTCTCTCTCTCTCTCATCTTATAAATTATATGACATATAATGAGTGTGTTCAACTGTTGAATGACTTGGGTATTTCTCCCTCTAACTTCATAGGACGGATGGGATTCTTCCTGCTCTCATTCGTGTAGGAGCTATAGCCTCTGATAAAAAAAAGAAATGGTACATGTTTGATGGTCCAGTTGATGCTGTTTGGATTGAAAATATGAACACTGTGCTGGATGACAACAAGAAACTGTGTCTTAGTTCTGGTGAAATAATTAAACTAACGGAGGTATTTTTTCTCTTTTTCTGTCATTACATAACCTCAATATACATTTATGTACATTCATACATAGATTCCAACTCATTCTTACATTTATTTCTAAAGAGGGTCTCTCACAGTGAAGATAGATGATAGATAGATAGATAGATAGATAGATAGATAGATAGATAGATAGATAGATAGATAGATTTGCCCCCAAAGCAAGGTCATAATTTGAGGTTTTTACCTTTTCTGAGAAAACATTCTTATTTTTTAATGTATAAAAGATAACATTTTATTTTAGAAGTTATTTTTATTTATTCATTTATTTGATATGAATTGATTTGTTATTCAACTTTCAGCCAAACTATTAGAGATATAAAAATAAATTAGAAACAATGTAACTAAAGTACAGGCAGCAATATTAATATATGTGAGGTTCACGATCTTTATGATCTAAATCCAGTAACTTACAACATAAGCCACGAGGGATATGTGTAGCTCTTTATTAGATCAGTATCATGCTCCATTAAAGCCACAAATGGGTTCTACTTCCTCCCGCTCCCTCCTTTAAGCATTCCTCCCTCCATTTCTGTCCCGCCCCTTCCTCTCAGCTTCTTTGATGGCTTTCGTCCAGCCTTGTGTCTGCCAGCGCTGACAGTTCTTTTGTCACTGGCTTCTCGTGTTTCCTGCATCGGTTGGGTACGTTGCTGTTTGTTTTCTTGGGGCTTGTGTTTCCCTCCAGTCTTCTGTCCCTCTTATATCTCTCCTTCCTTCCTTCATTCTCAACCTTGTGTAAGGTTGGAGCACCCAGTTGCAATTAGCCATTGCTTCTGGGTTTTCCATCCTTACATGCCGCCTCCCTCCAGAAAGATAACCCCCCCCCCTTGGACGAGGATGCACCTGGACGATTAAAGGGGTAGTTAGTGCAAGAATGCAACAGGTTACCTCCGTTCTCCTAATCTAGGTTTGTCTGGGTATCGTTCGTGGAATGCCTTGACTAATTGGGGTGCATGATCGTGTCGGCTCTCTACCCACTCATTCTCAGCTTTCGGGAGGTGTGTGCATTGCACAAGGTACTGCAACCCCCCTCGATGCTGTCTGGAGTCTAAGATGGCTTGGACTTCGAAGTGTTGTTCCCCCTCAATTAGTGTAGGGACAGGTGGGAGAGGTTCGGGGTGCCATCGTTCAGAAGTCCGCACTGGTTTAAGTAGGGAACAGTGGAAAACCAGGTGGATTTTGTTCAAGTTCTTTGGTAAGTGGAGTTGCACTGTAACGTTGTTGATTCTTGAAATGGGAAAGGGCCGACATACTTGGGGCTTAGTTTTTTCAAGGGCTGAGTGGATTTCAGGTAGTTTGTAGACAAGTAAACCTTGTCTCCCACCTTCAAGGGCCATTCTGGGTTCCTTTTGCAGTCCGTGTATTTTTGTAATTGGCCTTGGTGTCCTCTAGAGCCTTTTTGATTACTGGCCAGCTGTCTTTCATCTGTTTGATCCATTTGTCTAAGGAGAGTATTTTTGTATGTTCTTGTGGTAGTTCTGGGATGGCTACAAAGTCTTGTCCATTGGCAACTTGGAATGGGGTGAATCCTGTGCTTGTGTGTACTGCATTATTGTATGCCACTTCAGCGAACTGGAGTAAATCCACCCAATCGTCTTATTGGTGGCCAATGTAGCACCTCAAGTATTGCTCTATTATCTGGTTCCACTGTTCACTCGCCCCGTCTGTCTCCGGGTGGTGGGCGGAGCTTAAGCCTTGCTCTACTCCAATCAATTTGAGAAAGTGCTTCCAGAATCTGGAGGTAAATTGTGTTCTGCAGCCGCTTATGATGCGTTAGGGGGCTCCGTGGAGGTAGTATATGTGGTGGGTGAACATCTTGGCCAGTTGGATGGCCGTGGGTAGCCCGGTGCATGGGATGAAATGTGTCCGTTTAGAAAATAAGTCCGTAACGACCCATATGGTTGTCTTCTTCTTGCTCTCTGGTAGCTCTATGATGAAATCCATGGTGATTTGTTTCCATGGATGAGTAGGGCTCGCTACATTCTGTAATAGACCTCTAGGTTTGCCCCCAACACATTTCGCTGTGGCACAAATGGGGCAACTCGTAGCATACTCTTCCACGTCCTTTCGCAGGGCTGGCCGCCAAAATTGTCTTCGCACTAAATGTAGAGTCTTTGCGAAACTGAAGTGCCCCACTACCTTGGCGTTGTGGCACCTTTCCAGGATTTTCCTTCTCAGGGTCTCTGGTATGTATATTTTCTCCCGCTTCCACCATAGTCCCAGCCTTTCTACTAAGAAGGTTTTATTGTTCCGTAGCCATTCATCTTGCTGCAATGCAGTCTGTAGCTCAGTTTGTAAGTCCTTTCCCACTTTTGCTGCCGTGGTGGTTGTCTGGCTCCGCGTGGTAGCTGCCATTCCGAATTGGGTAGGTGAAATGACGGAGACTATAATCTCTTCCCTCTGGCTGTTGTGTTGGGGTAGTCAAGATAGCGTGTTGGCTAGGAAGTTCTTACCCCCAGGCAGGTACTTCAGCGTGAAGTTGAATCTTCTGAAGAACTGCGCCCATCGGATTTGTTGGGGAATTAGTTTTCTTAGGGATTTCAGGGCCTCTAGGTTCTTATGATCCGTCCAGACTTCGAATGGGTGGGGAGCTCCCTCCAATAGGTGTCACCAGGTAATGAGCGCCCACCGTAGTGCAAAAGCCTTTTTCTCCCAGATGTGCCAGCGCCACTCTGTGTCTGAGAATTTGCATGAGAGGTAGGCGCATGGCCTCAGTTTCCCTTCTTCATCCTTCTGCAGTAGGATGGCACCTATGGCCACATCTGAAGCATTCACCTGGACAATTAGGGGCCGTGCAGGGTCGGGGTGCCTCAGTACCAGTTCTGATGTGAACAGCACTTTCAGGCATTCAAATGCTTCCTGGCATTCTGCTGTCCATTGGATCGGTGGGGAGGCAGTTGGTCAGATTCTGCTTCGCCAAACACCTCTTTTAAGTGTCTGTATTGTTTGGGAATGTTGGGTCCCTCATCCCCGGTCACCCCTCTCTTCACCTCCTCCAGTGACCCTGTTAGCTTGGACCATGCATCCTTCAGCGGTAGGGCTAGTCGCTTGTGGCCATCGGAGAAGTAAATCTGCCCCGACTTCCAATCAACTCTCGGGTTACTTTCACGGAGCCAGGCTAGTCCTAAAACCATGGAGGGGTTGGCGATTGGGGCTACTAGGAACCTCAAGACCTCCTCGTGCGTCCCTACCTGCATAATTACAGGCTCAGTATAGTATTCTACCAGGCCCCCTTGCATGTCCCCCCCCCCCATCCGGTTGGGTGAAAACAATGGGGTCCTTCAGTTTTTTTACTTGTAATTGCAGTTTAGCTACCAATATAGGGTGCAATAGGTTGCGGGTGCAGCCAGAATCTAGTAGGCCTGCTAGTTGAGTGTGGCCTCCACCCCTCAGTGGTTTCAGTCATGTGCTCACCATTAATACTGGACATTTCCCACTCACCTCATGCCCATTTCCCCATGCCTGCCCTCCGGCACTGTTTAGGGCAGGCGCTCGTCGTTTCCCGACATTGGGGATTCTTCTCTGGATGAGTCTTCTAAGTCCCCGTAGGTCTCATGGCGCATCTTTTCGGTGGCTGCCGCCGCTGGTGCCTTGGTCTTTCAGGTCATGGCTTTCATGTTGCTTACACTGCCTTTGGGCTTTCCTTGCCTGGTGGGGTGTGTGCAGTTGGCTGCTCGGTGCCCCTCTTTTCTGCATTTGAAGCACAAGCCCTTCCGCGCTCTCCGCTCTTTTTCCTCGTCCCACGGGCGGTCTGCTGCCTTCCGTTCAATGGGGCTCTTCGTGATGGTTGGGCGCTTCCCTGCGACATACGATCATTGCTGGTGTCTCACTTGGATCCATACTTCCTCAACTTCCCCCGCTAGGCATATCCAGGCTCTTAATGATTTCGGGTTCCCTCGTGCCAGGGACCACTCTAATATCTCAGGGTGTATGCCCCCCTTGAAATGTTCAATCTTTAGGGATCCCAGCCAGTCAGTTAGCCTTCCTGCCAGAGTTTTGAATTCCATGGCTGTACACCTGCCCCCTTGTCTTATGTTTTGCATGCTAGATCTAGCTCTCATCGCTGCTAGTGGGTCTTCAAATCGCTCTTTGAGAGCTCGCATAAAGTTCCGGAAGTCTTGAAGTTCTGGGGCTGCTGCCTCGTGCAGTTCCTCTAGCCATTCTGCGGCCTCTGCTCTGAGGCGCCCTGATACGTATCATATCTTGGCACCTTCCAACCAGAAGGTTCCTTCAAATTCCTCCATGAACCCCCTTACATGTGTTAGGAAACATGCTAGTTGCTTGGGGTCTCTATTGAATTTGACGCTCAGGCCTCTGTCCCCAAAGGATTCCTCCCTCCTCCATGGCTATTCGGTCCCGTAGGAGTCGGGGTTCTCATGCACCAGGGGCCTGGTGTGACACCCCCCCCCAGTCTGTGGGTCCTCTTGCCTCGGCTAGGTTTGCCACGGTCTCGCCTGTAGAGGGCGCCCACCTCCCTAGTGCTGCTACACCACTCTTTTCACGCTGTCCGCTCTTTTTCATCGTCCCACGGGCGGTCTGCTGCCTTCCGTTCAATGGGGCTCTTCGTGATGGTTGGGTGCTTCCCTGCGGCATACAATCATTGCTGGCGTCTCACTTGGATCCATACTTCCTCAACTTCTCCCACTTCTCTCCTTCCTTCCTTCATTCTCAACCTTGTGTAAGGTTGGAGCACCCGGTTGCAATTAGCCATTGCTTCTGGGTTTTCCATCCTTACAATATAATTCTAAATATGTATGACAAATATATATTTATATTTACATATGTCGTACAGCTAAAAGCAGTGCTTTTCATTAATATTCAGAATTATCCAACATAGGATCATTTTAACATTGTGGTTGAAAGGAAAAAATTAATTTGATTTTGGTAGAAATCCAAGCTAGGACCACAACATTGCTTTTTATGCCAGATGGTATTAACCAGTGCTATATTTTTATTAGCACCTAATTCCAGGTTCTTGAGGAGTGCAGAGAATTGGATTTAGGGAGCCTTCACATTATTGTAAACATAGTCCCGTCTGTGTAATTTAGACGTGTTCCTTTGATAAAAAGCTCGGGAAAATCTCTGCTCTCTTACCTCTGATTTCCAGGCAATGACCATGATGTTTGAAGTTCAGGATTTAGCAGTGGCCTCTCCAGCTACCGTGTCTCGATGTGGCATGGTATACCTGGAGCCCAGCATCTTGGGACTAAAACCATTTGTGGAATGCTGGCTAAAAAATATTCCAGAGATTATGAAGCCATTTTCAGGGCAGCTGGAGTCCCTCTTCAACAGTTTCCTAGAGGTAAGCTATTGCTTCACTCCTAATACTTGGATTCAATACAAACTATGTAAGTTGGTTCAAGGGGTAGTGGGGGGAGCGGGGCATTAGGCATGAACCTCTCACACCTGATTACAGCAGCTTGAGGGTAGCTAGTAGGCAAAATAGAGTCCCCCGTTGGGGGAGATGGGCGGTCATATTAATTAATTAAATAAATAAATAAATCTATCGATGGGTGGTCATATTAGATAAATAAATAATCTATCGGTTGGCAGGAACTTTTCCTAGGCTGTGCAGGAGCTAACCTTCCTCATAATTCCAATTAATTTTAATTGGTACCGTAATGGAAAAGTGGTCTATGGGTTGAGCTTCCATGTGTAATGGCATTTTCCCACACTGAATGGCCTGAGATAATTTCTTTTTTTGCTTGTTTTGTAATGTGAGTTGTAGGTTGGTGAGACTGCTAATTGCCATGCTTCCCTAGAATGTTTCTTGAGATATTAATATTAAAACAACAGCAGTGTTGTTTGGAAAGGCTCAACAACATAAGCCCACATGAAAATGTTTCTGGTCTTTATCCCCTTGCCATTCTAAATTCAGTCTAACAGATTTTTCTTTCATTATCCCAGAAAAACAAATAGCTCTGAAACCCATAGTTGCCATATCAAGTCTATTCTTAACTATTATTTCAATTCCTGAACATAACCAAATTACATGTTACATTGGAAGTCAGTGTTTGGAAATCTAATTTCATTTTTTGTAAAAGCAGCTGCAACAGGAGCTTGATTTGGATTTTGGCTGTAGTGTGTATTTGACAGTTTTAACTTTTTTTTTTTATGTGTTCCGTACCCTCAATCCAGATGACTGGCTGTTAATGCCCCTAGCTGCAAAGAATGGATATAAATATAGAAGCTTTAAAATTCAAAATGTACATGTTTTCCCTCTTGTTAATGTCAATGTTGGTAACAGCCGGCAAGGTTGCTCAGTCTCTGCTGGTGCCTGTTCTCTAGCTGAGCTGAAGAGTATTAAAAGTACTGCTTAAAAAGCAGTGATTATAGAAGAGTTAGTTGCTAGAAGAAAAGGGAAAAGCATAAAGGTTCAAAATAAATCTAAAAACAATGAACTCTGGGTCTTCCTTCATTTCAGGAATCTATCAAATTTGTCCGAAATTCAGTGAAAGAAATAATTGCCTCTACAGATTCTAACTTGACAAGAAGCCTTCAGAAGTTATTGGACTGTTTTTTTCAACCCTTCATTCCCATTGAGGTAAGGTTATACGAAGTTCAGTATTCTCAATGGGAACACTGGAATGGCAAATCAGATATAAAGAATAGTTGCATTATGCTAAGGAAGGGAAAGGAAAGGGAACCGGTATTCTAAGGACTATCCAAGAGATTTATTTGACAGTTATGCTAAACTTCACCGTTTTGGGATAATTCTGTGATTTCTAATCTTTTGACATATAAGCATGTTAAGAACCTAAACTCCTTTGTGCAATAGTAGATCAAAGGCTTAGAAATATTTCATTTAATGTTTATTGACAACAGATAGTAGTACTGAAACAGCATATTAAAATAAATTTTAAGTATGCTTGATTTCATGCTCTATATGTTGGAAAGACAAAATTAAAACTGATTTGCTAAATTATTTTGAAGGTAATATTGTGACAAAATTAAATTCCTAGTTAGGAACTTATCATTGGGCATCTCAGGACCTTCAGTTCACAGAGTGTGGAGCTACTTTTAGGAAAGTGGAATTAAGAAAATTGGAAAATGAGCAGAACTTCTCATGTCATATTTCAATTACCAACAACTTAAATTATACCCCATAAACAATTGACCTCAGTTAGTCTGGCCCTATACCTGCTGAACTTTACAGATTAATATTAACATCTTATATCCCTCATTGTGGTTTCTGTGCATCACATCAATGAGTTTCCAACATAGAGATGTTGTCAGAATACTCTAGAGGTGATCTGTGTTTTGAATATTCCTTCCCGGTGTGCCTAGGACCTGTATATATCTCAGCTGCTGAGTCAGTATCTAGGAATGTTCTCTCTCTTTCTTTTCCAAGTTGAGAGTCTTAGAATTTGCGAGATTGTTGTCACATAATCTCAGTACTTACGGGGAAGCAATGACGGACTGAAGGGAGTGGAGGCAATGGCCATGGCGGAAAGAGAAGCCAGGAAATGGATCCAGGGCTACAACTAGGGGGGGCAAGCGGGGCATGTGCCCCGGGTGCCATGCTGGGGGGTGCGCCAAAATGATGCCTGGGGTGCGCCAAAATGACAAAATAACCCATAAGGGGCGCGGACTCCATGTTTGCCCCGGGTGACACAGACCCTAGTTCCATCCCTGAATGGATCAGCTCCCCAAACTCCTCTCTGGATCAAGGACAGGCCCAGGATCACTCACAAGTGCTCCTTACAGAGGGTCCCCATGAGGAGATCATAAAACAGTGGTCTCTGGTGGGTTTTAGAACTCTGGGAGCCAGGAGAAAGTCATTTCACCTAAGCCGCGGTTTGGCGCCTTCAAATGGACACTGGGTTCGCTCTCTTCCTCTCTTCCTCTCTTCTGGAAATGGCTTGTTAACTGCTTTTTGGAAATTAAGAACCTCCAGAAGGGCAAGTTTCATTACACTGGGTGATTCTCCTACAATTCTCATCGAAAGAAGTTTCATGTAAGTTTAAGAACTTAAAGGAAAAAAATATTTTGAAATAAACTGCAAAAGGGTGATTAGAACATTGATTTTGGAAAGTTACAAATGGACTAAGGCCAGATTGACTGGAAATAAGATTTTGAAACTAAATATAAGAATCTTTCCTGTGGGTTGTTTAAAATCCTATTAAAATACTGTATATGGAGATTTTGAGTCTAAGATATCTTTCCATGGGAAAATGTTGTGGATTAGAGAAAAACATGATAAGAGGAGACCTTGAAGGCTGGTCACTAGAGGCAACCAGAAAGAACTAAAGATTATAATTAAAGGAGAAGAGACCTACTAATACAGAATAGAGAAAAGTATTTTAACTCTGGAAGAATTCAAGGATATTTGGCAACAATGTACTCAGAAAGATGTTATTGAAGAAGTGTCCGATGTAATTTATCTGACAAGATAGAGATGGTATTGAAAGTGGATTTACAACTGACAGGCCAAGATAATGGTTTAGAAAAGGATATTTCACTGGATCTACAAAAGAAACTGGCTGAAATTTTAAAATTTAAAAAGGAAATAGAAATGACAAACCAAGAGAGTGACCTGGATAATTTTTTTCCTACTGGATTTCCAAAAGAGACTTGTTAAAGCCTTGACGAACTCTGTGCTATGGGACAAAGAAGAAATGAAGAGCAATCAGTTCCTACGACAATATTTGAATGAACTAAAGATTAAGACTGTTAGAAGTAAAAGGATTATAAAGTTGATTTATTTGTCAAGGATAAAATAAGATAGAGAGCCAGTTTGGTGTAGTGGTTAAGGCACTGGACTAGAAACCAGGAGATTGTGAGTTCTAGGCCCGCCTTGGGCACGAAGCCAGCTGGGCAACCTTGGGCCAGTCACTTTCTCTCAGCCCTAGGAAGAAGGCAATGGGAAACCACTTCCAAAAAACCTTGCCAAGAAACTGCAGGGACTTCTCCAGGACTGAAAAGTTGATGTTTTATGGATTTGTTTATAGATAAAAGATGGAATATGGGATAAAGAGATAAATGTTTGTAACTTTAGAGTGGGTGAAGAGTTACTAAATTTGTTTATACTTGTGATGAAGGTTGGAAGTCACTCCTTTATTTCTTTTCTCTATATTATATTCTTACTCTTCTATTTCTTTTTTTTCTTGTACTTTTTACTCCTCTATTTTTTTTCCTTTCTTTAAATTTAGTTTGTATTAGATGCTGTAGCTTGAATCATGTCAACTGGATTTCTATTTTCTCAGTGGAAACGTTTCGCTCCTTATCCAAGAAGCTTCTTCAGTCTGAGCAAAGTTAGTAAGGGAATCCTTAAATATGTTTCTAGGGTGGCTGTGGGACCTTGCACCTGGGGCTAGGTCATGGTTATTTGAGATGTTAATTTCTAAGTCCCTTTATCATCCAAAGGAGGATCGTTAAGATTACCTTGCTGTTGTTGAGATTGCGAAATGGTCTTAATCTTCCTAGGCACAGAAGACAAAGCAGGAAGGAAAATAGGGGAAAGATTGTGCCTGAGGCCCCCACCTCTATTTAAAGAAGGATTTTCCAAGGCACTTGGAGTCGGAAGCGACTGAACAAATAAACAACAACCTATTAAACCTAATATCATTACTATAATTATTACCCCCATTACAAAATATAAAAGCCCTTAGAAAATATATTTACCATTTGGGCCCAGCGAAGGGCTAAGTGAAGATCAAAGACTCCAGGTCTCATATAGTCTTTTGGAAGCTTCCTTTGTCTTATTCAAAGATATATAGATATCAGAGGTGTGAGGTGCCAGTGTTTGCACAAACACCCCCTTTGTTAGTCAAGACTAGGCCTAGAGCTAAGTGATTTTGTAAAGTCATCTGCCTAATTTGGGATATTTCTTTCATAAGAGCATCTCCCATGTTATTAGCAACCTTTTCCAGAACTGAGGCCACCCTTCATATTTCCTTTATGGCTCTAGCAACTTTAGGATAGGAAAGTACTATGGAAAAGAAAGCCTTAACCCCTGAAATGCCCTTTGCTTACAGTATACAGGGAGAGTGGAGCCCCACGGGTCTTCTGAGGATGTGTGGAAAATAGCAGAAACAATAGCTGCAACAAAAAACAAATTTTTGCAACAAACAAATAGCTGCAACAAAACAAATTTCAAGAATTAAGAATTAACAGGAATTAAGCGCTTGAAGGAAGGAGGGCCTAGGTAAAGCTGGCTTATTGGCTACAATACATTTCTGCAAACGTTAAAGTCAGCCATGCTTCCACTGCTCAAGTTTAATCTGGGTGCAGAAGTAAAGGATGAGGATATTGATTAAACAGAGCAGCACGCTTATCTGAGTGAAAGGCTTTTGCATTGCCAGGAATCCCTGCCTGTCCAATGATCTGGATAAGAGCACTTTCCTTGGGGAGCAGAACTGCAAATAAAAGTTCCTTCATAAGGGAGTCATGTTTAATTGTGCTGCCAGCTGATGTAAGACATCCTTCTTGTTACCCGAGCTGCCCAAATTGTCCACAGTCCCAAAGGCGCATCTGTGCTATCAGTGTAAATGTCCACTATTTGCCCCTTGGCTAATTGGTAGGCTCCCATTAGAGCGTATGCTTCAGCTACTTGAGCAGGCAAATTGGGTGGCAATTTCCCCAATTTCAGGACTTCATGGGGAGAAGCAGCATCATAGCCCGCAACTCTTTTTTCCATGAGAAGTACAAAAAAGATTGTCTGTCTGTATATAGTTCAAGATCAGCACTGGAGATTCTCAAGTCAGCAATAGGTTTTCTACAAAAACCTTCTTCTGCTTTCCTACAAATATGAGCCTCCTTCCTTTGAGAAAATATAACCATAAACTCATCAGTAGAAAAATGTGGAGCAGACCATTCACTGGGCAAACATTTGCTTAATGTACAGCAGATTATAAAGTAAATTAGCAAGCAAACATTCAAGCACCCAAAACAAAACAAAAATTGTACATCTGATTCAGGGCTCATGTTCAAAGGCAAATATTACCTTCCAATCAATAGTCTCTGAGCATGTGTAAAAAGATTTTTAAAAAACACAATTATTTTTCATGAGTTCCTAGTTTTCCTAAAAACAAAATTCATAGCTGACAGTTCCACAGAAATGTTCGGAATTGGTGAGTAAGGAGAATAAAAACATAATACTGGGCAACCACTCCAGCAAAGGAGATTGTTACCTTCTTGTGGTGCTGGAGCTTGAGCACCTCAATTATGCCATGAGCTAAACCGTGAAGGGACACCCAAGACGGGAAGGTCATGGCAGAGAGGTCAGACTAAATACGATCCCTGGGGAAAGTAACGGCAACCCACCCCAGTATTCTTGCCATGAAAACTAAATGGATCAGTACAACCAGAGATATGTCAGTATACCATCGGAAGATGGTCAAAATACTACTGGGGAGGAACAGAGGATAAGTTCAACTAGCCCCAGATGTGATGACGCGGCTAGCTCAAAGCAAAAAGGACGGCTAGCGGCCGACGGTGGTGGTGGTGAACAATGAATCCGATGTTCTAAAGATCAACACACCATAGGAACCTGGAATGTAAGATCTATGAGCCAGGGCAAATTGGATGTGGTTATTGGTGAGATGTCAAGATTAAATATAGACATTTTGGTTGTCAATGAACTGAAATGGACTGGAATGGGCCACTTCACATCAGATGACCACCAGATCTACTACTGTGGACAAGAGGACCACAGAAGAAATGGAGTAGTCTTCAAAATTAATAATAAAGTGGCTAAAGCAGTGCTTGGATACAATCCAAAAAATGATAGAATGATCTCAATTCAAATTCAGGGTAAGCCATTTAACATCACAGTGATCCAAATATCCAAACGACACCTGGAATTACAGGTAAGCATGGTCTGGGACAAGGGTCGGAAATGGCGGCTCGCGAGCCAAATGCGGCTCTTTGGCCCCTTGAGTGTGGCTCTTCCGCAGGCAGGCGTGGCGGGGCAGGCGCGGCAGCGGGCATGGTGTGCGTGGCTGTGGGCATACTAGGCCCAGCCTCTCTTTTTCCTCCGGGGACGGGCTTCACACAGTCTCGCGAGAGTTTGGAAGCCTCCGTCTCCGGCAGCCATCTTGACGACGGGCACTTGCCCATCGCCTTAACCCAGGGCTTTCCAAACTGTGTGTCAACACAATACTGTGTCGCCGGGGCCCCCAAGTGTGTCGCGTGACAAGCCGGAAGCGCTGATGAAAATGCCCTCGGTTCTGGCAGGGAGGTGAAAATCGCGTGCGCGCGCTCTGCCAGGCCACCAGGAGTGGAAATTCTCCGCGCCAATCAGCTGTGCGTCGGGAAGCCCAGCAGCCTGCATGCGCGATTTTTGCCTCCCTGCCGGACCCGAGGGCATTTTCGGGGTCCCCGGAGTCTGCCCTTTCGAAGGGGCAGCACTGCTGCTGCTGCTGCCGCTGCCCCTTTGAAAGGGCAGGCTCCGGGGACCCCGAAAATGCCCTCGGTTCCAGCAGGGAGGCAAAAATTGCGCGCGCACGCTGCGGGGCTTCTCGGTGCACAGCTGATCAGCACAGAGAATTTCCACCCCGTCCCCCCCCACCGTGGCAATCAGCTGTGCGTTGGGAAGCCGGCAGCCTGCACGCGATTTTTGCCTCCCTGCTGGAACCGAGGGCATTTTCGGGGTCCCCGGAGCCTGCCCTTTCGAAGGGGCAGCCATTGCCGCCGCAGCCACAACCGCCGGTGCTTCCAGGTTTTTGTGGGCTGGCCGTTGGTGTGTCGCCAACGCAAAAGTTTGGAAAGCCCTGCCTTAACCTCTTCCTTGCTGCTCTGCTTACTCTTTTTCTCCGTGCAAAAGCAGCACATTTCCACCCCACAGCCCTAAGTGTGCGCAATTGGCTCCCGCCCGCAAACCCCGCTCCCACGCTGGATTCCCCACCAGCTTTACTTTGCCTGGACTGGGGGCGTGAGAGGCTCCGGAAGAGAAGCGACTGGAGCAGTCGAGCCTCTCTTTCCCTTCTTCTTCCAAACCTCCCCCGCCCCCTTCCAGAGCAATTTGTCGAAGACGCGTGGCTGCTGCTCAACTGATCATGAAGGAACCAGGATGTTTACGCGAGCGTGCTTTACCTACCCACTTTTTAACATATTTGGTTCTGCTGGGGGCGGGGAAAGGATCTTGACCGGCCAGGGAAGGCGCGCGGGCGGAGCTGCCTGCCTGGCACTCGGGCCGCTCCGGCTGGGGTGCAGCGCGACGGGAGCATCGCCGGCGGCCCGCGAGGACCGGCCAGGGAAGGCACGCGGGCGGAGCTGCCTGCCTGGCACTCGGGCGCTCTGGCTGGGGTGCAGCGGGACGGGAGCTCCGCCCGCGTGCCTTCCCTGGCCGGTCCTCGCGGGCCGCCGGCGATGCTCCCATCCCGCTGCACCCCAGCCAGAGCGCCCGAATGCCAGGCAGGCAGCTCCGCCTGCGCAGTCGTGGCAGCGGGCATGGCGGCGGCGGGCACTGCAGCGGGCATGGCGGCAGCAGGCCTTAAGTGTGCGCGATTGGCCCCCGCCCGCAAACCCCGCCCCCTTCCACACGATTGGCTCCCGCCCGCAAACCCCTCCCCCTTCCACGCGATTGGCTCCCGCCCGCAAACCCCGCCCCCTTCCACGCGATTGGCCCCCGCCCGCAAACCCCGCCCCCTGGCTCTCGAGCACTTAAAAATGTGCACGAGCATACCAAAATGGCTCTCGGCTCAAAAAGTTTGCTGACCCTTGGTCTGGGAGAACAAAATGAAGCAGGACATAGGCTGATAGAATTTTGGCAAGACAATTCACTGTGCATAACAAACACACTTTTCCAACAACCTAAAAGACGACTTTATACATGGACTTCACCAGATGGTCGACACCAAAATCAGATTGACTACATCCTTTGCAGCCAAAGGTGGCGGACATCTATACAGTCGGTAAAAACAAGACCTGGAGCTGACTGTAGTTCAGATCACGAACTTCTTATTGCAAAATTTAGAATCAGACTAAAGAGAATAGGGAAGACCCACAGATCAGTTAGATATGAGCTCACTAACATTCCTAATGAATATGCAGTGGAGGTGAAGAATAGATTTAAGGGACTAGATTTAGTAGATAGGGTCCCGGAAGAACTATGGACAGAAGTTCGCAACATTGTTCAGGAGGCGGCAACAAAAAATGTCCCAAAGAAAAAGAAAACCAAGAAGGCAAGATGGCTGTCTGCTGAGACACTGGAAGTAGCCCAAGAAAGAAGGAAAGCAAAAGGCAACAGTGATAGGGGGAGATATGCCCAATTAAATGCAAAATTCCAGAGGTTAGCCAGAAGAGATAAGGAACTATTTTTAAACAAGCACTGCATGGAAGTGGAAAAAGATAATAGAATAGGAAGGACAAGAGACCTCTTCCAGAAAATTGGAAACATTGGGGGTAAATTCCAGGCAAAAATGGGTAGGATCAAAAAAAAATGGCAAGGACCTTACAGAAGCAGAAGAGATCAAGAAAAGGTGGCAAGAATATATGGAAGATCTGTATAGGAAGGATAATAATACCAGGGATAGCTTTGACGGTGTGGTCAGTGAGTTAGAGCCAGACAACCTGAAAAGTGAGGTTGAATGGGCCTTAAGAAGCATTGCTAGTAACAAGGCAGCAGGAGACGACGGTATCCCAGCTGAACTGTTTAAAATCTTGCAAGATGCTGCTGTCAAGGTGAAGCATGCCATATGCCAGCAAATTTGGAAAACACAAGAATGGCCATCAGATTGGAAAAAATCAACTTATATCCCCATACCAAAAAAGGGAAACACTAAAGAATGTTCAAACTATTGAACAGTGGCACTTATTTCACATGCCAGTAAGGTAATGCTCAAGATCTTGCAAGGTAGACTCCAGCAATTCATAGAGCGAGAATTTCCACATGTACAAGCTGGGTTTAGAAAAGGCAGAGGAACAAGAGACCAAACTGCCAATATCCGCTGGATAATGGAGAAAGCCAGGGAGTTTCAGAAAAACATCTATTTCTGTTTTATTGACTATTCTAAAGCCTTTGACTGTGTGGATCATAACAAATTGTGGCAAGTTCTTGGTGGTATGGGGATACCAAGTCATCTTGTCTGCCTCCTGAGGAATCTGTATAACGACCAAGTAGCAACGGTAAGAACAGAGCACGGAACAACGGACTGGTTTAAGATTGGGAAAGGAGTACGGCAGGGTTGTATACTCTCACCCTACCTATTCAACTTGTACGCAGAACACATAATGCGATGTGCTGGGCTTGATGAATCCAAGGCTGGAGTTAAAATCGCTGGAAGAAACATTAACAATCTCAGATATGCAGATAATACCACTTTGATGGCTGATCGGCAGTTCGAACCTCCGTGTGGCGAAGTGAGCTCTCATCACTTGTCCCAGCTTCTGCCAACCCAGCAGTTTGAAAGCTAATTGCGAGTAGATAAATGGGTACCACTTCACGTGGGTCAATTTGCTGGCGTCCTGGCGGGGGTCGCCTGGTTTATTTGAATGGTCATCTGCAGTCATATGGCCCTCCCACTGATCCTGTGCCAAAATGTCCGTCTGTAGGGGATAATCACTATGATGGCCTAAAAAAAACTGATATAAGTAATGGTAAGTCTTATAGGAACGTGGACTGAGAGGGAGCCTTCTGGGCCTGCCACAGTGTAACTCTAGAATATTCCAGTGATACCAGCATAGGAAAATGGAAGATCATATTTCCAAATGCACAAATGGCTACAGTACTCAAAGAAGCAGTTTCAGGTACACAATTTAGTATTCTGTAAACAATTATCAATGCAGATCTTTCATTACAGGTATTATATGAACGCTGAATTTTGTCCCACTTGCAAATTTAGGTCACTTTTCAAAGATATCCCTATGTAAGTGACATTGTAATAGTCAAGGCAGGATGTAACCAAGGCATGGATAACTATTGCCAAATCTGACAGTTCAGAAATAATTGCAGCTGGCACATATGGTATAATTGTGGGAAATCACTCCTTGCCAGAGTGGAAATCCAGTGAAAGCCAAGGTTCAAAGGAATACTCCCCAATTGTAGACAGCCCTTTTAGGGGATTCAGTCCTATTGAAAACAGATTAAACAATCATTCTTGAATTCATTTTCCTATTTATTTATGTCAGAAGCATCACAGTTAAAAACATACTGTAAAACATAGCATTTAAAATATGAAATATAAAAATTAAAATATATAAAAATTAGATAGATCTTGCCCAGAAACTAGCAACATTAATTGCATTCTGTCGCACTGTCATGAGGTCCTCAAGTGTGCATTGATCAGGGCACAAAGGACAAGTGTACATATGTATTGTTGTCTGCAAATCTCCACAATCACAAAGGGCAGAGGTCACCAGATAACCCCATGTATTCAGAGTATCTCTAGATCTTGTTATACCCATGCGCAGCCTATTCAACGATTTCCAAACTTCCCAGCTTTTGCCAAAACCAGGTGCCAGCTCCTCTGCTAGTTCCATCCAATGTTGGTTCTTTGTAGCTTTCCATAGGTCCACTCTACTTTTAAATTCATCAAAATCTTCCGTCGACCTAAGGAAACTTTTCCTGGATTTTAATCTCTGAGGGGCTGGTTGTAGGCCGTAAAGAGGATGTTGTTTGGATATTGATGATTTAAGCCTCTCTTATATGCTGCTAGTGGTGGCGTGGTGGCTCAGCGTGTAAGACGGCAGGCTTGTCGATCGGAAGATCGCAAGTTCGGAGGTTCGAATCCCTAGCCCTGCGTGCGGAGCTCCCGCACTAGCTCCAGCTCTTGCCAACCTAGCAATTCGAAAGCATGCAAATGCAAGTAGATGAATAGATACCACTTCGGTGGGTAGGTAACAGCGTTCCGCGTGTGTCATGCAGCCACATGACCGTGGAAGCGTCTCCGGACAACGCTGGCTCTTCGGCTAACAAACGGAGATTAGCACCGGCCCCTAGAGTCGGACACGACTGCACAAATGTGCGGGGGCAACCTTTACCTTTTTTTATATGCTGCTGCTTCTCTACGAACAGCAGGCGGGGCAATACTGGCTAGATGGTAGATCTTATCTAGAGAGGTAGGTTTCAAACATCCAATAGTAATTCTGCTGGTTTCATTCAGAGCAATGTCTACTTGCCCAGCATGTGCTGATTTGTATCAAACTGGGCAAGCATATTCGCTGGCCGAGTAACCGAGGGCTAATGCTGTTGTTTTAAGAACCTTTGGTTTGGCTCCCCAAGTAGAGCTCATTAATTTCCTGAGGATGTTGTTTCTTCCACTGACCTTCAATTTAGTATTGATGCAGTGCTGTTTATATGTTAGGGCCCTATCTAAAGTAACCCCTAAATATTTAGGGTTAGGGCAATGCTCCAGTAACACTCCTTTCCATGTAATTTGCAGCTTCCTAGCAGCCTGCTTATTGTGAAGATGGAAGGCACATACTGTACCTGAGTTTTTGCTGGATTTGGCCTTAGCTGGTTATCACAAAAATATTGATCCAGCTCTTCCAGGGCTTCCGTTAAACCAGTGCTTTCCAAACTCCTGCCATTGGTGACACACCAATGGCGGCGGCGGCGTGCACGGCGGTGGTGTGCACGGCGGCGGCGGCAGCTGCAGCCTTGTGTTTTCCGCTAGAACCCGGAAGCGCTGATGGCACGCCGCTGCAATTGCCGCCACATGTGCCCCCGCACCGCCACCATGCACGTCTACTTCCGGGTTTTGTTGCGACACACTAAAGTGTTGCGACATACAGTTTGGAAAACTATGCCTTAGCCTTTCGCCAAACACCAGGGATCTTACATTGTTCCAAACAATCATTAAACATTTCTAGTAGCCACTGTCTTGCTTTCGGCCCAAAATGTTTTATCTGCTCGATAAGAATATCATCCAAGCCAGCAGCTTTCCGTTGTCTACACTTCCTTATAGCATTTCTCAACTCTTCCATAGTGAGAGGGGATGATAAGCTAGTTGTTTCATCCTCCTCTTTTCTGTTGATTTTAGTCTTATATTTTAGAGGCATTTGTTCTGAATTACCGTTCTTAAGGAGCTGGCTGGCTATTTGAACTGCTGTCACATTGGCATATTCTCTGGAGCCCGTTGGGTCATTGTTCAAGCGACTCAGCAGTCTCCATGCTTTGTGGCTACTTTTACTCATATCTAATTCCTCTAGTAATTTAATCCAACTTTCTCTCTTGGCTTCAGATATAGAATTAATTAGCTGCTGACCTGCATTCACTCTGTCCTCTGCCATAGGATCATCATCAAAGAGAGCTAGATACTTCTGCAGTTTATCCTTTGTCTCAGCTGTTAGACCTTGGATATAGTTGGTTCTATAGCCCCATGGGATTGATAACCGAGAGCATTTTTTAACAGCCTCCACAAGGAGGCCAGTCGGCTTTTTTAAAGTTATACCTATGTCTAAAGGGGATACTTTGAGGTCGAACTACAGCAGTAACCTGTCACATAGTTGGCCGCTGCTGGGTGTTTAGGATAGGAGAGCAGACTGCTTTAACACATTGCTGGATTATACGATCGCTCACAAATATCAAGTCTGGATTACATCCCCTATGCCACCTTCCACTACTGCAGGGCTTTCCAAAGTTTTTCCTGCGGCGACACACCAACCTAAAACTTAAATTACTAAGACCAGAGATAAATTGGAAGTTGACTAATTTCTATGTTCTATCTTTTTCTCTTTTTTTCTTTACTTTTCTATACACTTTTACTTTTTTCTTTGATTTGTATTTCTATTTCTTTTTCATTTTCACCCTTTTAACTATGTATATCTAAAACTCTAATAAAATTTGGGGAAGAAAAAAAAGTAGTAACTAATGACAAATTTTTCGCAAAGTTTTTTTCATGCTTGTAACAATATATGTACATTTTGAGTATCGTGAATCATATCCCAGCTTTTTAAGGATTTAATATGTTGTCACTTTTTTGTATTTTCACAATAACTGTCCCTCTAGTACAGGGCTTTCCAAAGTTTTCCTGCGGCGACACACCAACCGCCGTTGGTGTGTCGCCGCGGGAAAACCCGGAAGTGCCGTCCTTGCGGCAGCGCGCAAAAACCCGGAAGCGCTGCTGCCGCTTTCGGGTTTTGCGCACTGCAGTTGGTGTGTCGCCGCGGGAAAACCCGGAAGCGCTGATGATGATCAGCGCTTCCGGGTTGTGTGGCGACACACCAGACTGTGTGTGGCGACACACTTTTGTGTCGCCACACAGAGTTTGGAAAGCTCTGCACTATTGAATGAAGCTGGTAATTTGTTGTCATGTAGAAGAGCCAGGTTGTTCGAATCCGCCCAATGTATCACAGCCTCCCCATTCCTATCATCATCGGAATATCCCCAGAGGCTACTGTGGCTATTAAAGTCACCAATGACAAAATTTATTTTATCATTATTAAATGTGTTAAATTCATCACCTTTAATCTCAATTAGTGGAGGTTTGTATATTGAAGTTACCATACAATTACTCAGCTCTACAGTTATTACTTCTATATTATTTATCTCTGATACTGTTGTAAACCGAACCTGAATGTCAGGCTTCACAAAGACTGCGCTACCATATTGTCGGTGGGGCCTCTCTGCTGCAAGCCGCATGCCCTGGATTTTAGGTCTTTTCTGATGACTATCTCAATGGGACTCCTGTAAACATAGGACATAGCAATTATGTTTTTGGCATAAGTCCCACATCAGTTCTTCCTTGCATGCAGACAAGCCCTCAATTTTCCTATTGACCAACAGCATCTCCATCTTTTCTGGATTTCATTTCAGCTTGTTCCTTATCCAACCCACTCTCTAACTTAAACAATAAGGATAGTAAGGAGCAGTTCAGGTAGGTGTGTCAGCATTCTGATGGCATCCTACTCCAAAGCTTGGGAAGAGGAGGATTGGGACACTGCAAGCAGAACCACCAAGGTGCAATCCTCCCAGACATTCTAGAATACTATAGATAATGATATCAAAAGTTGCCAAGAGGTTCAGGAGAACAAGCAAGACCATACCTCCCCACATCCATCTTCTAGCATGGGTCATCAACCAAGGTGATCAAAGCAGTTTTAGTAACCTTCCAGCCATAAGCCCAATTGAAATGGCTCCAGATTATATCATTAACTTAATGTTCATTTTAACTGTATGTCTAACATTCTAGATTGGTTTTTAAAAAATTTGTTAGGCATAGGAGTATTTACCTGAGTAGCAAGGTGAGCAGATACAAATTGAATACATTAATAAATCAAACATAAATACTAATTATTTGGGAACTTTTAATAATAAGTGTATTTTGTTAATTGATTCTTCAGGGAATAAAAAAAATACCTCCAGAGAAGACAGCCCGTCTTGGTGAACTGATAGAACCCTGGTTCATATTTGCTTTGATCTGGAGTGTTGGTGGAACTGGAGATGCCCAAAGTCGAGCTGCCTTCAGTAATTGGTTAACGAAGAAAATGTCAGATGAGAAGGCAAGTTGAAGGGAAAGGGATATTATCAGTTCATAACGGCACCTTGTCGCAAGTTCTTTTTTTGAACCACCAATAACCAGATTGACCCAGACTCAATATTTTTATTTATTTATTTATTGCTCACTTCTGTATCTCTGTTGTCTTTATCCTTATATATCTCTACTGTCACTCTCTATAGAGCTATAGTATATGTCTTTTTCCTCAGAGTTCAATCTGACTTTTTTTTAGTTTCTGTTTTCTATTTCTGTCCTGTCCAAGTCTTTAGTTTTTCTTAATCTTTTCTCCTTGTTTGTTCCTGGCAGGGCATCTTGCTGCTTCTGCTCTTCTTCTGAATCTTTGCTTCATCTGAGAGAAATGGCTTGAAGAAGTTTTACCTTATACCAGCTCTGAGGGAAGGAAATAAATGCCTCTCCCCAGTTTTTTCAGCTGCTGCCACTTTTCCTGTTGCCTCTTCTCACCAGGGCTGTCTATCTTTTAGTTTGCTTCTATATTTGACTCCTGGGCTTTGGCTCTGTTTATTCAGCCCCTTCCTCAAGAGGCCTGTGGCAGCAGAGCTCCTAGGCAGCCATCCTGTCTTCCTTCCTTCACCTCAACGCTTTGTTTGATTGGCAGCTGGGTCACCCTGACAACGGGGGAGGGCCAAAAAGGGAGTGGGGAAGGAGCCCAGGGGCTTATAACCTGCTCAGGCAGTCTGTCCTTCCACACACCAAAAGGAAGTTACACATTTCTAGAATGTGTGTATTTTCATTATTGCCAGGCCAACTATCGGACAGATATCACTCATACAGTAATTTCTTTCTGAATCATTTTGGGAGACAGATTGGATGGAATGACTCTAATGCAATCTCCACACTTACTGTACTTCTACTCATCATGTTTCCACTCCATAGGTTAAATTATTATTCCCAGAAAAAGGGATGGTCTACGACTATAAACTGGATGATGCTGGAATTAGTAACATTGAAGAAGATGAGGATGAAGATATTGTAGAGGTGGTATATTATATTTTCATTATTAGCTGCAGAAAAGGCTGCTCCATGCCAAAAGGCAAATTGTACAGTGTTACTGCATCTGTCAATGCACCCAAGAATTGCTTCCCTCGAGTTAATATGTAAAGGAGCTAAAACTGTACAGGTAGTCCTCACTTACTGACTGCCTCATTCAGCAACCATTCAAAGTTACGACAGCGCTGAAAAAGTAGATTTACAAGGTCCTCCAACTTGTGGCCATTGCAGCATCCCCGCAGTCACGTAATCGCAATTCAGGCACTTTGTAACTTGTGTGCATTTATGACGGTCACAGCATCCCACAGTCATGTAATCGCCATTTCCAACCGTCACTGCCAGCTTCCGACAAGCAAAATCAATGGGGAAGCCAGCAGGAGGTCACAAGTCATGGTCATGTGATGTTGCAGTGATTCACTTAACGACTGCAGCAGAACTGACGTCATAAGTCCAGCGTGGTCATGTGATGTTTCACTTAATGACTGTGTCACTTAGCAATGCAGTTGCTGGTCCCAATTGTGGTCAGTAAGTGAGGACTACCTGTATATCAAATAAGCATATTCTTTATACAAGACCCCGGCTCAATCAAGATACCCCATCTCTTTGCAGTGAGAACTCCTCTATACAAATAGGGGTGCATGTACTTTGTCTTCACATGCTAGCAAAGGGGTGTGACTGTTGTGCTTATTTGGTGGTGAGAGTGAGGCTGGGCTGTACAACCTCAACCATTCCATCAGTTCACTCAAAATAATCTGAACTGCCTTATTGCCTTTGCACTGGTTTTACAATCAAATCCTACTCTTTTAAAGAAGTAGTGAAATAGGTTATGCCATCTACTCTGCAGTCACAATGCATTCTGTCTGAAACATCTGATTTTTTAATTCAGTATCCAAGTATTTCACAGTATTTCAGTATTTATTTACAGTATCTCTATAGCATTCTTTTGAGATAGGAATCGAATTGTGATCCAGGACATTTCCACACTGCCTTCATTTTCACTCCCCTGTTTTAAATGGCTGCCGTTGTCCTCACTCTTGTCATCCTTGACATTCCATGAGCACTAAATGAGCTGAGCAGTGTTCCCTTCTGTCAACCCATGGGCAGGTGCAAAAATTGAGACCCAGATGGCACCATACACAAACACACTACATCTGTACTGTTATTTTACGCTCTGCCTGTTTGATCTTGCAGTCACTGCAAGAGGGAGCTACCAATCCATTCATTTGCTCAATTTAAAAGAGAAGTGAAAAGTAGTATGGTACTCAGAGGCTTAATGCCCACAGCAGGTTGGAGGGCAGAAACTGGCAGGCAGGGAAAAGTGAAAGTTTCTCCCAGTGGAAAACTACTAGTTCAGAAGCTCCAGTATTTACACTGCAAAACTGTTTTCATTGCAATTCGTTTCTTCTCCAGTCAGGCTGGAAGCTAATTAGCTCTGCTGCCCAATGGATATGACAGTGTGTGAGCAGCAGGCATAGAGCTGATTCTCTGTCAGAGTGCGCACCGTGGGGCGGCCTGCTCCTTTTTCCAAGACACCAGTGATCCACGTTATATGCAGTAAATAGACACTCAAGCAGAGATTAGATAAAATAGCCTATTTACTTTATATACATACGTAGTCCAAATACATCCAACAGCAGTAACAAATGATACAGCAATACAGCGATGAGAAGTTTAGCAGCAAGGAGAAAGAAAGAACACCAGATCCTCTCTGCTTATATACATAAACTGACCAATCACATTATAGGTCACTCCCATCATCTGCCACACCCAACTAAATCACAGCACCTGTAGTATGAGTCATCACTGCCACATCATCCCTACAACAATGGCTGCTAATTGGGTGACTTGCAGAATAATTCCCCTCTCACCTAGATATCAAGCCTCTCCAGTATAATTTATCTATCTGTAAATTCCTGGGTATATACAAACCCCAACATTCTCAAGTGATGCAAATGTAACGGGGGGGGGAGGGTCTAAGTCAGTTTCTACTTCACTGTTTTGAAGATGAGAGACTTGCATTTATCATATGTATTCATATCAGTATACATGGAAAAAATAAAAATATATTGCTTCTCTGGAATAGAGTGAACATCTAGAAAAGATGCACATATTTCTATTTCTAGGTTGAACTGACTGGTAAGGAGGAAGGGAGAGAAGTAAAAGAATATATCAGAAAGAAATAGAGATTTCATAGTGATCAGATGGTTCCTCCATAACTGCACCTTCCAGAAAGTTTGAGACAATTTAGACATTTAGGCTAAATCTAGCCCCCACTCAGAACTCTACTAAGTTCCAATGTCTCTAAATCCTTCTTAAAGCTACCTAGAATTGGACACAGTATAGAAGATAGCATCTGACCAACCAGAATATAGTACAGGGCTTTCCAAAGTGCCGCCGCTGGCGACACACCCGGCGGCGGCGACACGCGCGCGCACGGCGGCGGCGCGGGGGGCGTGCGGCGGCGCACGCGCGCACGGTGGCGGTGCGGGAGGGGCGTGCGGCGGCGCGGGGGCGTGCGGCGGCGCGGGGGCGTGCATGGCGGCTGCCATGCACGCACGCGCCGCCGCTTCCGGCTGGTGTGGCGACACACCACGCTGTGTGTGGCGACACACTTTTGTGTCGCCACACACAGTTTGGAAAGCTCTGATATAGTAGAATAATTACTGCTTGCTATTTGGAAATCATATTTTGGTTGATGCATTTGCCTACATCACACTGAGGGTTTATAGTCAGTTTGTAATTACCATTTTAAGATATTCTTGCAAGTACTGTTATCAAGTACTGTTATCAAACCAGTATCACCCATCCAATATCTGATCATTTTATTTTTGTTTCATAAGTAAAGAACTTTGCACTTGGCTGTTAGATTTCATTCTATTACTTTCAGACCATTTCTCCAATCTATCTAGACTGTTTGAATTTTATATCTATTTTCTAGAGCATTAACTATCCTGTCTAATTTTGTATAGTCTGCAAATTTAATATGTCTTATCTCCACCTCTTCATCCAAATCATTAATGAAAATATTGAAGAGTAGAGATCCCAAAATTGATCCGTGTGGCAGCCCACTTGATATCTCTTTTGAATTGGATGAGGAACCATTACTGAGCCCTCTTTGAGTATGGTTTTCAAGCCAGCTGTCTATCCATTTAATTGTCATATCATCCAGCCAACAAGTACAGGTAGTCCTCACTTAACAACTGCCCTGTTTAGCAACTGTTTGAAGTTAATGATGGCACTGAAAAACTAACTTTGTGGCCGGTCCTCACACTTAACAACCATCGCAGTGTCCCTGCAGTCACATGATCAAGATTTGGGCGCTTTGCAACTGGCGGGCGTTTACGACCACCACAGCATCCTGTGGTCATGTGATTGCCATTTGTGCACTTCACAGACAGCTTCTGACAAGCAGTCAGTGGAGAAGCTGGTAGCAAAATTCCAAGTTGCAGTCACATGATGTTTCCCTTAATGACCCTGTTGCTTAGCAGTGGAGTTGTCAGTCCCAATTGTAGTAATTAAGCAAGGACTACCTGTAACTAGTTTGCTAATCAGCATTGCATAGGGTACTTTGTCAAATTCTTTGCTGCAGTCATGTAGGAAGAGAACTGTGTTAGTCTATGGTAGCCAAAAACCAGAAAGGGTCCGGTAGCACCATTTCCAACTAACAAATTTTATTAAAAGGAGTAAGCTTTACTAATAACAAAGCTAGCAGAGAAGACAGTATCCCAGCTGAGCTATTTAAAATCCTAAAATATGATGCTGTTAAAGTGCTGCACTCAATATGCCAACAAATTTGGAAAACTCAACAGTGGCCACAGGATTGGAAAAGGTCAGTTTACGTTCCAATTCCAAAGAAGGGCAATGCCAAAGATTGTATAAACTACCGTACAATTGCGCTCATTTCACATGCTAGCAAGGTTATGCTCAAAATCCTACAAGCTAGGCTTCAGCAGTATGTGAACCGAGAACTACCAGAAGTGCAAGCTGGGTTTCGAAGAGGCAGAGGAACTGGAGATCAGATTGCCAACGTTCGCTGGACCATGGAAAAAGCAAGAGAGTTCCAGAAAAACATCTACTTCTGCTTCATTGACTACACTAAAGCCGTTGATTGTGTGGATCACAACAAACTGTGGCAAATTCTTAAAGAGATGGGAGTACCAGACCACCTTACCTGTCTCCTGAGAAACCAGTATGCGGGTCAAGAAGCAACAGTTAGAACCGGACATGGAACAACGGACTGGTTCAAAATTGGGAAAGGAGTACGACAAGGCTGCATATTATCACCCTGCTTATTTAACTTATATGCAGAGTACATCATGAGAAATGCCGGGCTGGATGAATCACAAGCCGGAGTTAAGATTGCCGGGAGAAATATCAACAACCTCAGATATGCAGACGATACCACCCTAATGGCAGAAAGTGAAGAGGAACTAAAGAGCCTCTTGGTGAGGGTGAAAGAGGAGAGTGCAAAAGCTGGCTTGAAACTCAACATTAAAAAAACCCAGATCATGGCATCTGGTCCCATCACTTCCTGGCAAATAGAAGGGGAAGAAATGGAAGCAGTGACAGATTTTATTTTCTTGGGCTCCAAGATCACCGCAGACGATGACTGCAGCCATGAAATTAAGACGCTTTACCTTTACCTTTCCCAGTAGTAATGTATGGCTGTGAGAGTTGGACCATAAGGAAGGCTGAGCGCCGAAGAATTGATGCTTTCGAAATGTGGTGCTGGAGAAGACTCTTAAGAGTCCCTTGGACTGCAAGGAGGTCAAATCAGTCAATCCTAAAGGAAATCAACCCTGACTGCTAATTGGAAGGAGAGATACTGAAGCTGAAACTCAAATATTCTTCGCCACGTAATGCGAAGAGAGGACTCACTGGAAAAGACCCTGATGCTGGGAAAGACTGAAGGCAAAAGGAGAAGGGGACAGCAGAGGATGAGATGGTTAGATAGCATCACCAATGTAATGAACATGAATTTGAGTAAACTCCGGGAGACAGTGGAGGACAGGAAGGCCTGGCGTGCTATGGTCCATGAGGTCACGAAGAGTCGGACATGACTAAACGACTGAACAACAACAACAAAAGCTTTCATAGGCTGCAGCTCACTTCGTCAAGGTATATTATATCTACAGCAGTCTCACAATCTATTAAAAAAGTTAACTGAACAAACAATGAGATAAGATTAGTTTGGTAAGATCTGTTCTTGACAAATGCATGCTGGATGCTGTTAATTACCTCACTGTTTTCAAGATACTCTCAGATTGATCAATTTGTTATCTGCTCTAGAATCAATGTCAGTCTGATTGGTCTCTGGTTTCCTGAATCTTCCTTTTCCCCTTTTTGAAACTAGTATATTGTAATAATATAATTTTTAAAATATGTATTTATTTGATTTATAACCAGCCGTTCATTCAGGAGCTCATTTGTTCACATTAATATTGTGGGTAAGTAAAGTTGTGCACAGTTGTGCAGTCGTGTCCGACTCTAGGGGCCAGTGCTCATCTCCGTTTCTTAGCCGAAGAGCCAGCATTGTCTGAAGACGCTTCCACTGTCATGTGGCCGGCATGACGCGCGCGGAACGCTGTTACCTTCCCACTGAAGTGGTACCTATTAATCTACTTGCATTTGCATGCTTTCAAGTTGCTAGGTTGGCAAGAGCTGGGGCTAGTGTGGGAGCTCACTCTGTCATGCGGGACTAGGGATTCGAACCTCTGAACTTGCAATCTTCCGATCGACAAGCCTGGCGTCTTACCCGCTGAGCCACCACTCCCCCTTAATATTGTGGGTAAAATATGAATATTTTTTCTTCCTTTAGAACAAAAGCTTACAAATCAATGTTTCTTCTTTACTCAAGCCATCACACTTGATAATATGATAATTACTTGATTGAATCTATACATATATTGTACAAATCTATTTTCCAAGTCATGTACAGAGTCCAATGCCTAAAGAGCAACTAATCTGCCCTATCCAGGCATGCATGAATTATTGCTCTAATTTTGTTCATATCATATTATACTTTCTGAGGTTAATTCTTTAGAGGTACAATCATCACTCCCAGATCAAAAAATCTGGCATTTTTAACACTGTGGACATATCTTAAATCATTCAAAATAATCATTTGAGTTTGTTCACAGCTTCACAGAGTACTTTATCTGCCAGAGTCCAAAAATAATTTTCTTACCCTACCACCTTATGAACATAAAATCAGAACATTAAACTTTGTAATACTAGTAGATAAAATTGTATAATGCATATATTTCCAGAAACTTAACAAGGGAAAAAAAGTTTGTGCACGTATGTGTATTGTTGTTTTAATGGATTATGAGAACCGATACAGTAATGAACTAAAAATCCCTAGCTTGAATATTTGTTAGAGAAAGGGTGGTGTGCCATTTTCCCTGTGTTGGATGCCCTGTTAAACCTCAGCTTTGATATGAATTCTTTAAGTAACCATTGGTAATCTATTTTTTGGCCACTATACTTCCTCCACAAATTTTAAACCTAATAATATTAAATTGACGGAGTGAGCTCCCGCACTCAACGCAGCTCTTGCCAACCTAGCAATTCGAAAGCATGCAAATGCAAGTAGATAAATAGGTACCACTTCAGTGGGATGGTAACAGCGTTCCGTGCGCATCATACTGGCCACATGACCGCGGAAGCGTCTTTGGACAGCGCTGGCTCTTCGGCTAAGAAACGGAGATGAGCACCGCCCCCTAGATTCGGACACGACTGTGCAGAGGAAAACCTTTTTGTTGTTTATTCGTTCAGTCGCTTCCGACTCTTTGTGACTTCATGGACCAGCCCACGCCAGAGCTTCCCTCGGCCGTCACCATTCCCAGCTCCCCCCAAGGTCGAGTCCGTCACCTCCAGAATATCATCCATCTTGCCCTTGGTCGGCCCCTCTTCCTTTGGCCTTCCACTTTCCCTAGCATCAGCATCTTCTCCAGGGTATCCTGTCTTCTCATCATGTGGCCAAAGTACTTCAGTTTTGCCTTTAATATCATTCCCTCAAGTGAGCAGTCTGGCTTTATTTCCTGGAGTATGGACTGGTTTGATCTTCTTGCAGTCCAAGGCACTCTCAGAATTTTCCTCCAACACCACAGTTCAAAAGCATCTATCTTCCTTTGCTCAGCCTTCCTTATGGTCCAGCTCTCGCAGCCATAGGTTACTACAGGGAATACCATTGCTTTAACTATACGGACCTTTGTTGTAAGTGTGATGTCTCTGCTCTTAACTATTTTATCAAGATTTTCCATTGCTCTCCTCCCAAGAAGTAGATGCCTTCTGATTTCCTGGCTGCAGTCAGCGTCTGCAGTTATCTTTGCACCTAGAAATACAAAGTCTGTCACTGCCTCCACTTTTTCTCCCTCTATTTGCCAGTCATCAATCAAGCTCGTTGCCATAATCTTGGTTTTTTTGAGGTTTAACTGCAACCCAGCTTTTGCGCTTTCTTCTTTCACCTTTGTCATAAGGCTCCTCAACTCCTCCTCGCTTTCAGCCATCAAAGTGGTACCATTTGCATATCTGAGATTGTTAATGTTTCTTCCAGCGATTTTAACTCCAGCCTTGGATTCATCAAGCCCAGCACGTCGCATGATGTGTTCTGCGTACAGGTTGAATAGGTAGGGTGAGGCCTAGACCGTTCTCCTTTCCCAATCTTAAACCAGTCCTTTCCATGGTCTGTTCTTACCGTTGCTACTTAGTTGTTATACAGATACCTCAGGAGGCAGACAAGATGACTTGGTATCCCCATACCACCAAGAACTTGCCACAATTTGCTATGATCCACACAGTCAAAGGCTTTAGAATAGTCAATAAAACAGAAATAGGTGTTTTTCTGAAACTCCCTGGCTTTCTCCATTATCCAGCGGATATTGGCAATTTGGTCTCTAGTTCCTCTGCCTTTTCTAAACCCAGCTTGTACATCTGGCAATTCTCGCTCCATGAATTGCTGGAGTCTACCTTGCAAGATCTTGAGCATTACCTTACTGGCATGTGAAATAAGTGCCACTGTTCAATAGTTTGAACATTCTTTAGTGTTTCCCTTTTTTGGTATGGGGATATAAGTTGATTTTTTCCAATCTGATGGCCATTCTTGTGTTTTCCAAATTTGCTGGCATATGGCATGCAACACCTTGACAGCATCATCTTGCAAGATTTTAAACAGTTCAGCTGGGATACCGTCGTCTCCTGCTGCCTTGTTATTAGCAATGCTTCTTAAGGCCCATTCAACCTCACTCTTCAGGATGTCTGGCTCTAACTCACTGACCACACCGTCAAAGCTATCCCCAATATTATTATCCTTCCTATACAGATCTTCCGTATATTCTTGCCACCTTTTCTTGATCTCTTCTGCTTCTGAAAACCTTTACCTTTACCTAATATTAACTTGAGCTTGTCTTACCAAATTGCTACAATAAAACAATTTCTCTTCAGGCAAGTACTAAATCTTTTAAAAAATGCAAATTTTGGAGTGCACAACTATTGTTGCTTTCACTCCTTGGGAAATGTGACTTATTCAATGTTATGCTCCCCCAGCCAGAACTCAGCAATAAATCATGGACTCTAACTTTACATACAGTAGCTAAACCTATTTCCCAGACTAGGAAAGACTCAGACTCCATTTGGTTAGTTAAGAATCTTGATTGCAAACAAGAATCAAGCCAAACAAAATAGTTTTTCCATTGCCATTGGTGTGTGTGTGTGTGTGTGTGTGTGTGTGTGTGTGTGTAAGTGCCTCTTTTATGCACAAAGGTACAAACCCCTGTGGAGTCCTTTGTGCTCTCTGAGCCTTGTTGTTTTCTTGCAGACGTTTCATTGCCAGGCTAGGCAACATCTTCAGTGCGAAAAGGGAGAGGGACTTGCTCTCTGTTTATATACCCTGGCTTGTCCTGCCTGTGTTGGTGGGGGTGTTGTACTCTCCTTGGTAGTTTCTTGATTGGGTTGTTGTTTGCTGCTTGGTTGTTTGAGTGAGATAATAGTTCCTTGATTAGGGTCTATTGTGTTGCTTGATTAGGGTCTATTGTATTGCTCCTCTGGTGCTAATCTTGGTGTTAATCCTTGCCTATCTGGTTGTTGATTGCTGGCAAGGAAGTGTTCTGGTCTTCTGGCTTTTCTATTGTCTCTTATGAATGGTATGTAAATGTTGTTTACCTCTATGTGTCTGTTGATGGCTGCTTTGTCTGAGTGCCAAGCTTCCAGGAATTCTCTAGCATTTTTGGATTTGGCTTGGTTTAAGATGGTCACAGTTTCCCAGTTGAAAGTATGGTTAAGTCTGTCCATGTGTTGCGAGATTAAAGAGTTTTCATCGTTAAAAGACTGTTACAACCACACGGCATCACCGTAGCACACAAACCAACCAAAACCCTTCAGAACATCATAAGTAAACCAAAAGACCCAGTAGCCCAAGAAGAAAAAACAGGAATTATCTATAACATACAGTGTAAGGACTGTAACAGCCACTATGTAGGACAGACTGGCAGAAGACTAGCAGAACGCATCCATGAACACCAACTAGCAGTCAGAAGACACGATGAAAACTCCTTAATCTCACAACACATGGGACAGACTTAACCATAGTTTCAACTGGGAAACTGTGAGCATCTTAAACCAAGCCAAATCCCAAAATGCTAGAGCAGAGCTTTCCAAACTTTTCGTGTTGGTGACACACTTTTTAGACATGCATCATTTCGCGACACACTCTTATAGCAGGGCACAAGGCAAGCAGTAGGACCTGCGTGGAATCACAGCAGGTTTGGAGGCAGCAAGGCACAAGACAGGCACTAGGACCTGTGCAGAATCACAGCAGGGCAGGTTTGGAGGCAGCAAGGCACAAGGCAGGCACTAGGAACTGCGTGGAATCCTGGCAGGGCTCAGAGGCATCAGCAGCCGTGACACACCCAGACACTGCAGCCGACACACTAACGTGTCCCGACACACAGTTTGGAATGCTCTGTGCTAGAGAATTCCTGGAAGCTTGGCACTCAGACAAAGCAGCCATCAACAGACACATAGAGGTAAACAACATTTACATACCATTCATAAGAGACAATAGAAAAGCCAGAAGACCAGAACACCTCCTTGCCAGCAATCAACAACCAGATAGGCAAGGATTAACACCAAGATTAGCACCAGAGGAGCAATCAAACAACACAATAGACCCTAATCAAGGAACTATTATCTGACTCAAGCAACCAAGCAGCAAACAACAACCCAATCAAGAAACTACCAAGGAGAGTACAACACCCCCACCAACACAGGCAGGACAAGCCAGGGTATATAAACAGAGAGCAAGTCCCTCTCCCTTTTCGCACTGAAGATGTTGCCTAGCCTGGCAATGAAACATCTGCAAGAAAACAACAAGGCTCAGAGAGCACCAAGGACTCCACAGTTCAACCCTGAGCTACAAATATTCTCTTTGATTGGTACAAACCCCTGCCTGTCTCAGGAATTAATGGATTCTTGCTGTGACACTTCATGGCCTTGAAGCTGAATGGTTGCTGATTGCTTATATAACTGCCTACTCTGATCTGAGAATCACTGGCCCTCATCTTCTCACACAAAGCTAGAATGCTATCTTGACAAAAGGTGCTTGGATGTTCTGCAACGGTGTTTGTGTGTGTTTGTGTGGGTCTAAGTCAGAGGGGAAATCTGGAAAACGGTTTCTGGGTCTACAAGTGGAAGTAGCAAAACAAAGACAGATGGCTTAGCTGATAAAGGAAAAGCCCCTTAAAATAAGCCATTTGTGCCAAGTCACAATTAAGGAATTTAACTTCAGTGCCAATAACAAACAACTGAACAAGCAAATTGTTATTCAACTTCATTCTAAAAATCCAGCCTGAGCACAACTAAAATCTGTCAAACCTCGCAGTCAATATCAGTGAGACTCCAGGCACTTCTATATCACTATCATTTTCACTCCCCAATACCTCAGAAGCAGTTTGAAGTCAAACAGTGAACTTCTACCACCAGTCTCCTAACACAGACAAGACCATGAACCTGTTGGATATCCTGGCAAATCCAGCATGCCTCATCAGCATATGGATGGCTGCTCTAGGATGCAAGCTCTCCATGCTTTTGAGGAAGCTGTTTGTGGCCACTCCCACTTCCTCTCTCTCTCCTCCTTTGGGAGCAAAGCACACCGCTGTGTGCTGCTCCATCTTAGGGTATGGATGGGCCTAGGAGATTTTTCCCCCTTTCTACGTGCGTGTCTTGCCAGCAATGAGGGGCAAGAGTTAACTAAGTTTAGGGAACAGAAAGGGAACATCATTTATCTACCGAAAATGCTGTGCCTGCAATGAATAAATGTAAGGACTCTTTTGTACTTACTTTTCATACCTGCCATGTCTAAGCGTGTGTTTCTTTATGCTAAGGTGGGCTAAAGGTGTAAGATTAACCTGGATCTCTCTAATATGCTCATGGGCTCTGTTTTTAAACAATATTCTTTTTCTGTACACGAGTTTAGCAGCTCTGCTCCATTTCAGTAGTTCTAACAGACTGCTAAATGGGCTTCAGAACCAATCAGGGTCCCCTTCAACAACCAACAGGAGAGTGCAAATATACATCATTCAATCAATGTCATCCCCCATCCACATTTTTGTATATTTTATATGCATTTGATTAGCAATACTGTACACCATTTTGACTGGTTGCTGAGTGGTGAAATGATAGTATCTCAGCATGATGCTCTGGTGGCTGAAACTGTTGGGAGGAAAAGGCTGGGTTAAGACCAGGAACCAAAAATGGGGTGAAGCAAAAGCCACTGATGGTGGGAAAATGGCCCATGGACAAGCTTCAGCATTTCAAATGTATGATTTCACATACATTGCAAAACTCGGCTGCCAAACACATATGATGGTATGAGATCACAAAGGTTTTGATGTGATGCTGGAGCACTGCAAAGACCCCATGTGGAAGTGCCTTCATTGATCACGTGTAACTTTTTCAGGGGGCTCCAATCTTTAGGACAAATAAGACATATATTGTAAAAGGAAAAAATATCTATGGCCATCTCCTCACTAGTGACTTAAAGTATCTTCATAGCATCATCCAATCATCATTGAAGTAATAGAAAACTATCCTTTTTATTGTTACTTTGGTACAATGCTGGTTGGATGACTTTAGAAGATGCTATAAGTTGCTAGTGGGAAAATGATCTGTGTCGGTTATGTAATAACATATTCCTAGGGGCAAAAGTTGATTCTTTGAAACAAATTCAATTTTTCATTATTCCTAAGTCAAACAAAGAGTGTCCACATAATCATATTGACCTATTGCCTTGTTAAATTAATTTTTAAAATATATTTACCGTGTTACTGGCCAAAGGTTTAAATATATTCATAGACAAGATACATTTCTCCAGAATAATCCAGGTTTGTTCCAAAAAAAAAAATAGAATGGACTTAATTAGATGTAAAACAGCATACTAGTTATACTAAAATGTCAATGTCTTTCCTCTTATTAGATGTTTTTAAAGTACTTGACAGAGTAAGTGCTTAAAAAACATCTAATGATAGGAAAGACAGAGTAGAAGGTTAATTTACTTTAAAATTGTTACTGGAAATGCTTTTGGAAATAAGTTCATTGCTATAATTAATCAGTTATACCTACCAGCAGAAACAATAATTAGTAGGGCTGTGCAGCATTTCAAATTGCCAATCCTAAACTTTGCTAGAAGAGGGAAAATAAAAGTCGCCACTGCCAGGGTTTTAATGAAAGCCAGCAATAGAGGCTAAACAAGGGAAAGTTAAGGGTCTAGCAGCAGCGTTCTGTTCACAGCTGCCACCATCATCTCAGCTTCCAAAACGGGAGAAAAGGCCTTATCTTCAGGCTGACAAGGAACTTCTGGGGTGGGGTGGGGTAGGGGGAGAAACACTTCCAAAGTTGCTGGTGACGTGCTTGGATATACCAAGGAAGATGTTCAAGTTGGTAATCTTGCTCCAGGCCTGCTCCCTTAGTATGAGTCTTTTTTATTCTTTCCTGCTCAGTAAATACAGCATCCTGGCGCTCCTGTGTTGGCTTCACCACCCACATTCCTGTCCCTCCTTTTGAATGTAACAGCAGTCAATTAATTTTATTTTCGGTCACAGACCAGCATAGAACCAATACCATAACAATTACGCTAAAATAGAAATAAAAATAAAAAGTCATATCGATAGAATAAAATAAGGTAAAAATAAAATTATTAAGGTAAAATTACAGCGTAGAGGTATTAAAACGCAAAAGAACCCTATAAAATTACAATTAATTTTACAATGAATAATCTAAATATAAATAACTAGGACAGATAAGTATAAAAGGTCATAAATAATACTAGAATGTATACAACACTATGAGAGTGTAAAGATGCAACAGCAGCTTTTCACATATTTGTTAAATGGCTGCATCTTTTAAGTCAGTATTTCCCTGCCTACAGTATTGTCAAGCCCCAGGGCCTGCCTGCCTGCCTGCCTCCCCAGGGCTTGTAGCCTACTGTAATCTGAGCAATGTACAATTCCCCAATATGTACTTGGGATTAAAAACAATACAAATCAAATGTTAAAACAACATTATTTGTTGTTTATTCGTTCAGTCGTTTCCGACTCTTCGTGACTTCATGGACCAGTCCACGCCAGAGCTTCCTGTCGGCTGTCACCATCCCCAGCTCCCCCATGGTTGAGTCCGTCACCTCCAGAATACCATCCATCCATCTTGCCCTTGGTCGGCCCCTCTTCCTTTTGCCTTCCACTTTCCCTAGCATCAGCTTCTTCTCCAGGGTATCCTGTCTTCTCATTATGTGGCCAAAGTACTTCAGTTTTGCCTTTAATATCATTCCCTCAAGTGAGCAGTCTGGCTTTATTTCCTGGAGTATGGACTGGTTTGATCTTCTTGCAGTCCAAGGCACTCTCAGAATTTTCCTCCAACACCACAGTTCAAAAGCATCTATCTTCCTTCGCTCAGCCTTCCTTATGGTCCAGCTCTCGCAGCCATAGGTTACTACAGGGAATACCATTGCTTTAACTATGCGGACCTTTGTTGTCAGTGTGATGTCTCTGCTCTTAACTATTTTATCAAGATTTTCCATTGCTCTCCTCCCAAGAAGTAGACGTCTTCTGATTTCCTGGCTGCAGTCAGCGTCTGCAGTAATCTTTGCGCCTAGAAATACAAAGTCTGTCACTGCCTCCACTTTTTCTCCCTCTATTTGCCAGTCATCAATCAAGCTGGTTGCCATAATCTTGGTTTTTTTGAGGTTTAACTGCAACCCAGCTTTTGCACTTTCTTCTTTCACCTTCGTCATAAGGCTCCTCAACTCCTCCTCGCTTTCAGCCATCAAAGTGGTATCATCTGCATATCTGAGATTGTTAATGTTTCTTCCAGCGATTTTAACTCCAGCCTTGGATTCCTCAAGCCCAGCATGTCGCATGATGTGTTCTGCGTACAGGTTGAATAGGTAGGGTGAGAGTATACAACCCTGCCGTACTCCTTTCCCAATCTTAAACCAGTCCGTTGTTCCGTGCTCTGTTCTTACCGTTGCTACTTGGTCGTTATACAGATTCCTCAGCAGGCAGACAAGATGACTTGGTATCCCCATACCACCAAGAACTTGCCACAATTTGTTATGATCCACACAGTCAAAGGCTTTAGAATAGTCAATAAAACAGAAATAGATGTTTTTCTGAAACTCCCTGGCTTTCTCCATTACCCAGCGGATATTGGCAATTTGGTCTCTAGTTCCTCTGCCTTTTCTAAACCCAGCTTGTACATCTGGCAATTCTCGCTCCATGAATTGCTGGAGTCTACCCTGCAAGATCTTGAGCATTACCTTACTGGCATGTGAAATAAGTGCCACTGTTCGATAGTTTGAACATTCTTTAGTGCTTCCCTTTTTTGGTATGGGGATATAAGTTGATTTTTTCCAATCTGATGGCCATTCTTGTGTTTTCCAAATTTGCTGGCATATGGCATGCATCACCCTGACAGCATTATCTTGCAAGATTTTAAACAGTTCAGCTGGGATACCATCGTCTCCTGCTGCCTTGTTATTAGCAATGCTTCTTAAGGCCCATTCAACCTCACTCTTCAGGATGTCTGGCTCTAACTCACTGACCACACCATCAAAGCTATCTCCAATATTATTATCCTTCCTATACAGATCTTCCGTATATTCTTGCCACCTTTTCTTGATCTCTTCTGCTTCTGTTAGGTCCTTACCATCTTTGTTTTTGATCATACCCATTTTTGCCTGGAATTTACCTCCGATGTTTCTAATTTTCTGGAAGAGGTCTCTTGTCCTTCCTATCCTATTGTCTTCTTCCACTTCCGCACATTGCTTGTTTAAAAATAATTCCTTATCTCTTCTGGCTAACCTCTGGAATTTTGCATTTAATTGGGCATATCTCCCCCTATCACTATTGCCTTTTGCTTTCCTTCTTTCTTGGGCTACTTCCAGTGTTTCAGCAGACAGCCATCTTGCCTTCTTGGTTTTCTTTTTCTTTGGGACGTTTTTTGTTGCCGCCTCCTGAACAATGTTGCGAACTTCTGTCCATAGTTCTTCTGGGACCCTATCTACTAAATCTAGTCCCTTAAATCTATTCTTCACCTCCACTGCATATTCCTTAGGAATATTAGTGAGCTCATATCTAACTGGTCTGTGGGTCTTCCCTATTCTCTTTAGTCTGATTCTAAATTTTGCAATAAGAAGTTCGTGATCTGAACTACAGTCAGCTCCAGGTCTTGTTTTTACCGACTGTATAGATGTCCGCCACCTTTGGCTGCAAAGGATGTAGTCAATCTGATTTTGGTGTCGACCATCTGGTGAAGTCCATGTATAAAGTCGTCTTTTAGGTTGTTGGAAGAGAGTGTTTGTTATGCACAGTGAGTTGTCTTGGCAAAATTCTATCAGCCTATGTCCTGCTTCATTTTGTTCTCCCAGACCATGCTTGCCTGTAATTCCAGGTGTCGTCTGACTACCCACCTTAGCATTCCAGTCTCCTGTAATGAAAATAACATCTCTTTTTGGTGTATTATCTAGTAGGTGCTGCAGATCCTCATAGAACTGATCTACTTCTGCTTCTTCAGCATCTGTGGTTGGGGCGTATATTTGGATCACTGTGATGTTAAATGGCTTACCCTGAATTCGAATTGAGATCATTCTATCGTTTTTTGGATTGTATCCAAGCACTGCTTTAGCCACTTTATTATTAATTATGAAGGCTACTCCATTTCTTCTGTGGTCCTCTTGTCCACAGTAGTAGATCTGGTGGTCATCTGATGTGAAGTGGCCCATTCCAGTCCATTTCAGTTCACTGACACCTAAAATGTCTATATTTAATCTTGACATCTCACCAATAACCACATCCAATTTGCCCTGGCTCATAGATCTTACATTCCAGGTTCCTATGGTGTGTTGATCTTTAGAACATCGGATTCGTCGTTCACCACCAGCACCGTCGGCCGCTAGCCGTCCTTTCGGCTTTGAGCTAGCTGCGTCATCACATCTGGGGCTAGTTGAACGTATCCTCTGTTCCTCCCCAGTAGCATTTTGACCATCTTCCGACCTGAGAGTCCCATCTTCCGATGGTATACCGACATATCTTTGGTTGTACTGATCCATTTAGTTTTCATGGCAAGAATAATGGGGGGGGTTGCCATTACCTTCCCCAGGGATCGTATTTAGTCTGACACCTCTGCCACGACCTTCCCGTCTTGGGTGTCCCTTCATGGTTTAGCTCATGGTTTCATTGAGGTGCTCAAGCTCCAGCACCACGACAAGGTAAAGATCTCCTTTGCTGGAGAAAACAACATTATACATTAAGTTAATATACAAACAAGAGAATACTCAGAAAAATAAAATCAATTCATCCTTAGAAAGAATAGTTATAGCCAACCAGCTCCCATGGCTTGATGAAACAGCCAAGTTTTCACTAATTTCCTGAAGTACAGGAAGGAGGGGCTGTTTGTTAGGGCAATACTGTTTGTTTGTTTGTTTGTTTGTTTGTTTGTCTTAGACAGCATCTGACTACAAGTGACTCTTGGTAGCTCACAGCATAAAAACAGAATAACAAATATTCAATCAGGATCAAAACATAGCAATAAAGAGGTGACAGATCACCTACCCAACAAGGGTCTCTACCACCCAAGGCCTGGGAGAAGAGGCCCTCTGGAATGCCATCAGGGTGGGAGCTACCTGGATCTCAGGGGAAACCTCATTCCAGAGAGCAGGTGCCACAAATGGGAAGATACAGGATTTTATAGAATTAGAAATTTAATTGTAGATGGGAATCCTCTGACTTCTGGATATATATTGCAAAGGCAAATGGATGTAAGAATCAACTAGGGTTCAAATGAGCCAAATTATTTTGTAAATTATCTATAGATTGCATCAATCAAAACCATTATTTTAAAAATGGTGCAACATCATTTTAACAGCATTAAAACACTTATATTATAGTAAGTGTTGTTTTCACCTTGTATTATTATTATTATTATTATTATTATTATTATTATTATTATTTCTAGTTTCTGTTTTTGTTTTGCAAAAATAAAGGGGAAAAGTGAGAGGAAAGAAATTGGCTGGAAATCTCACTACCATTATTCAGTAGTTGGCCACGTAGTTTCAACATTACAATCTTTTCTTAAAGAAGAGGGGGGGGGGGGGAAGGAGGAAGGCTGCTAGCTGGAGGCAGCCTGCAAGCCATGGACTGCTAATTACAAAATAGCTATTAGGACTTCAAAGAACTAGCCTCCAACTACACACATCCATTACTTCTATGAGTCCATGTGCAGATCTCCCCAATTCCATTCCTTTCCTTCTTTTGTTTGGTTTTAATCACATACCTCATAAGATTTCACCGGTGTAGGAGGAAGTGTTAATAGATATATGTTGTATCTGCGCACTTGGATCCGTATGTGTGGGTATAAAATTGAAGGAGTAATTCATGAGAAGGATAGAAATTATTTTGTTGTGGGTTGTGTGCTTGTTTCAGGGGAAGTGGGGGTGGAGGTGGAGCCTCCCTCAGAGACTTATTGTGTTAGAAGCATCTCTATCTGTCTCTTTGACTGAGCTGTGGAGATTGTGCTAATGGTGGCATCCAGAACAGTGCTCCAGATGGCATTTCTCCCCAGAATGCATCTTGTCATGATTTTATGTTTAAAGTATACAGACAGGAGGATCATTTTAAAAGTAAATTGAAGTCACTCATATGATGAACTATCATAGCACCCCATTTTCACACCCCATATGAATTTTGTCTCCTTCCCCAAATCCAAATCTTCCTTGGCAAGAAGCCCTCACTTTGGATGATGTAGTAATTTAGGGAAGAGTCAGTCCAGCCCACTTCCAGTTGGGCTTATTGTGACCAATATTAATTTGATGAAGGCCAATCATTTTACCAATGGAACAATAGCATTTTAAGTATTCATAGCACTGTAGCCAGAAGGATAATATCTTGCAAGTCCATTTCTATATCAGACAGACACAAAATAATCTAAGCTATAATCTCTCTTTTTCATCAATACCTCTATTTCTCTTAGGTACACTGGGAGAATTGGATGAGTTCCTCTACAGAGTTTAAAATGGTGCCAGATACCAGCTTTTGTAATATTATTGTACCTACAATGAACACTGTCCAAATGGCATACCTCTTAGAAATGTTACTCACTAATCACAAACCGGTATGTACGTGTCTTGATTTTCAAATGGGTACAAACTAGTATTATACCAATGCAAGCATTCTGTTGCACCATTAAACTATTAGAAGCACTTTTCTTAAGTAGCCAGAAACATGACTATTGTTAGTGCATTATTCTTGCATTTCTGGTTGGCATTATGATCTAAAAGATACTTAGTCCAATCTTTCCATATTTTACTTGACTTTTGCTGGGCAAAAAAGTGATAACTGAGCATCATTTGAAAAAAAAAAGTATACCTGGCAAGTGGACCCATGAATACATAATTAGAATTTTCTTTTCCATATATAGGTTCTTTGTATTGGTCCCACAGGGACTGGGAAAACACTCACTATAGCAGACAAACTTCTGAAGAACCTGCCATTAGAATATATCAGCCATTTTCTGATGTTCTCTGCTCGAACCTCAGCCAACCAAACCCAAGATCTTATTGACAGCAAGCTGGATAAAAGGTAAAACTCTGTCTTAAAATAGTTCTCCAATTTTGTTCCTATTTATTTTATTTATTTGTACATTTATTAGTTGCCTTATTAGTCGTCTTTCGCAGGGAGACCAAAATGCTTGTTTACAAAGCCATTGTACTACCAACCCTTCTGTACGCCTGTGAAACATGGACCCTCTACAAACGCCACCTCCAACTTCTTGAAAGATTCCATCAACGCTGCCTCCGAAAAATTCTGCAAATTACTTGGGAAGATAGGCAGACTAATGTTAGCATATTAGAAGAAGCGAAAACCACCAGCATTGAAACAATGATCATCCAACATCAACTTCGCTGGACCGGTCATGTTGTTCGAATGCCTGACCATCGTCTTCCAAAGCAGCTACTTTACTCCCAACTTAAGAATGGAAAATGGAATATTGGTGGACAGCAAAAGAGATTCAAAGATACTCTCAAAGCTAATTTAAAAAAATGTAATATCAGCATTGAGAACTGGGAAGCCCTAACTCATGAGCGTTTCAATTGGAGGTCAGCCTTTATTAATGGCGCTATGGACTTTGAAGAAGCACGAGTACAAGGCGAAAGGGAGAAAAGAGCTAAAAGGAAGGCACGTCAGGCAAACCCTCATCATGACCGTCTCCCACCCGGAAACCTATGCCCTCATTGTGGGAGGTTGTGCGGATCCAGAATTGGCCTTTATAGCCACTTACGGATCCACTGTTAAAATTTTACCTTTGGAAGACAATCTTACTTGGCTACGAGTGATCGCCAATGATGATGAGTTGTCTTTGCTTTCCAAATCTACTGAAGAAATTTTTAAAAATGTAAAAAAGCAGTTTAAAAACTTAAAATAAGAAACAAAATGTTAAGGAATGACTTCTGTCATTAGCCCTCCTGTGATCCGTAGCAGAAAGAAACTTTGGGGCTAGCAATATGGGCAAAAGAATATTGGAGAAATGTGGCTCCTGGCATTCCTACCTGCTACATTATATCATTCATTGTCACTGAGTTTATAACAGTACTTTTTACTATTCAAAATGGTTTTTTTAAATCAAATCACCTATAGTGATTAAAAAAACACATGATCTGTGGATTATACATGGATGCGCACTCAAGCAGAACGAAAACATTATACATGGACATAAATTGTTCGTGTGTACTGCATCTGTAAGACATGCCTATGCATTTCTGTGAAACTGAAAATATGACTCAGTCCTACCCTACTGAGTGGCTTTGTTTTATCAAGAAATGGTGGGAGAACTACAGAAATTCTGTACTGAAGACTTTACTAAGATGTGTGGCTCCATGAAGAATCTGAGCAATAAATCACTTTTTTCTTACACTAAAGATACTGGCTGTTGGCACTGGGAGCATATACCACTAATTCTGCAGGCCCTCCACCAGTTGCCATTGATGTCCAGGTTCAACTTAAGATGTTGGTATTGGCCTGTAAAGCCCTTAAGACTGCCTGCTCCAGCTGGAATTGACCCAACCTGTTAGAACTTACAGGGCAAAGTTACTTATAGTCCCACATTTTGGAGAGATGAGGGGGCCCAAAGCTAAAAAGTGCTGCTTCTCCATGGCAGCATGGAGCATAGCCTCCCGAAAGAGATCAGGCTAGTCCCTGCCTTGTTGGTCTTCAGGAAAATGTGAAAATTGAGTTCTTTTGGACAGTGTTCTCCTAAGGTCATCCACTGCACCATCTTTTACTCTTTACTCTTTGTTTTTTATTTGTTGTTGTTTTGTTCATTTAATTGGAGGGGTTTTATGATTGTTAGTTGTTTTATTTTAACCATACCATGGATGGTTGGTTTTTTTTTGCCATATTAAACCTTATGTACACTGCCAAGAATTGCCAGATCGTGATGAGGTATATGTTTAATAATAAATACATCTCCACCAAGCATTTGTATTGTGTATTCCACCCAGTAATTTTTATTTTTGTCTCATTAAATGCAGGCGTAAAGGAGTTTTTGGCCCCCCGCTTGGCCGGTATTTCATTTTTTTCATTGATGATCTGAACATGCCAGCATTAGAGACCTATGGTGCCCAGCCACCCATTGAGCTTCTTCGGCAGTGGATGGATCATAAAGGCTGGTACGATAGGAAACAAATCGGTAGGATACTAGTTTTTTACCTAATTTCTGTACATAACACCGTTTGTTTTTTCAGAACGCACAGGAGGGTTTTAAAGTCACCTGCCTTGGTACACTTACATACCTTTGTGCTCCCATCCTGGGGTGGGGGGTTTGATACTTTAATGTGTCATTCTTCTTCGGCATGCTTCTGTTTGTTTGTTTTCAGGTACCTTTAAGAAATTAGTGGATATTAACTTTGTTGGTGCCATGGGACCACCAGGAGGAGGAAGAAATGCCGTTACACCACGCCTCACACGCCACTTCAGCTACCTCTCATTCACTGAGATGGAGGACAGCAGCAAGATGAAAATCTTCTCCAATATTCTTGGCAGTTGGATGGGTGGGTTATGTGGAACAGGGTTCTTCCTCTTTCTCTCTTTCTTAAATTTCCTGCTAGGTGCTATACGACTTTAAGGAAGTAGATCCTATTGTCCCAGGAGAGTGTTGCTTAGTTTCTTTGGCATTATTTGGATTGCTAGTTCTGTCTGTGGGCAGGGGTGAGGCTCAGTAATATTGAGACAGACAGCTTCCTTCGTAACAATATGCAAATTTTAGCGCATGATTTATTTACGTTATTGGGTGTGCTCGGTCAATTCAACTTATGTATCGCAGAGATAATGCAACCCACCAGCCATATATTTTGACACATTGGAAAAAATCAGCTGTTGTTGCTGCCAAGCTTAGAGTGCTGGAATGGAATTTTTTCATGGTGCTGATGAACCACCTTTGGCTTAATAAATCACGTTATGCAAATGTGGTTTAATCTTAGTTTCTTCGTAGCATACTGACAAATTGAGTGCTTAAGTTCATAATTTGCCCAGTGAAATTTATCTAAACAAATACGGGGAAATCCTAGTAAAATGTATGTTCAAGACACATATGTTATTTATTTCCTTTTTTCCAGGTGAACAGCAGAATACTTTCAGATACTACCAGATAAACGCTAGATTGTCTGTTCAGTGTTCTTATTGCATGCAATATTACCTGAGTCAGAGGCAAAATCAGACCACTCAAAAATAAGACATCATTTTTTATGTACTTGAGATCCCTTAATTATGCAAAGATATGCATATGTACTATAAGAAAAAGATGTTTAAGTTCCCTGACTTCACAAGGTTCTGTAAGCCTCCAGAATGTATGGAATGTTAAGGTGGTCATTAAAAGCTCCCCCACATTCTCCCATCTGTAAGGCCTGAACAGCACTACAAGACTCCTGTTGCAAGCTGGTGTAAAGGCCTTAGGCCATTGGTGGGGAACCTCTGGCTTTCTTGGTGCCTTCTCTAGCCCCCTAAGACTGCAGCCATAGCTGTCCAACAAATGGAAGGGGCCAAGAAAGCTGAGTCAGTGTCAGGAGCACTTTAAAGCAGTCATTCATGAAGATACCCCTTTCCCTTTTCAGTGGGAAAGATGAGAGCCCATAGAAGACAACTTCATCTGGATTCCTCCCCATGCCCTGAAAAGAGTTGGGTGGCCAATAAATTTAAACAAACAAACAAATAAATAAATGCTTTCCTTTGAAAAAGCATGGAGAGGAAACACATCGAGATATATTTACATACAGGTAGTCCTTGCTTAGCAACTGCCTCAGACAGCGACCGTTTGCAGTTATGATGATGCTAAAAAAGTAACTTTGCAACCAATGCTCACATTTACAACCTTCACAATGTTTTTCTCTCAGTTTGCCATGACAGTCAGTTAGTATGTGTTGTCCTGTATAAAATTGTAAGCAGAGTCGCAGTCATGTGATTTTTCACCTAGCAACCGCTTCAGTGAGTTGCTGGTCCCAATTGTGGTCGCTAAATGAGGACTATATGTACTGAGAAAAAGGGTTCTGCCTTTCTAACACACAGTAAGGAAGCTGGGAATCCAGAAGAAAAATTACTCTCTTCCTGGATCACTAGTTGACTCTGTTTCCTGACTGCTAGATAGTGGGGAGGGGATTGCAACTTTAAACCTCCCTTCTCTACAATTTCCTTTGCTCTCCCCAGATATTTAATGCTGGCTTTTGTATGTGACTACAAGATAAATGATGTGTGCATGTCTGTATGAGAGAGAGGACACAGTAACATGGCACAGCTTGTTCTCTGTTTCCACTTCCCAATCTCACACAAACCTGTTTGAAGCCAGTCTTTAATCATCTTTGCTTCTGTTGGCCTCAGAGCATTGTAAACAGGTGTGGAACACCATAAACTTTTCAAGACTCTCTCTGGATGGCCAGTAAGAGATTTTTTTTTCTTTAAAAATAATTAGGACTTAAAAAGTTTCCCACCCTCTGAGTGTCATAGCTCCTGGAGTAACAAAAATTATTTTGTACCCATTCAGCGAATGCTCCCCGTCTACATTTCCATTATGCATAGTGTGCACATTGTTACCTAGGAAGCTTTCTACTACTGGATGCCATTCCTTCTGTTTCTCTTAAAAACAGAAATGTGTGTGGGGGGGGGGGGGGGTTATAAAAAGAAAGGCTATCAGGCTGAGCAACTTCTTTCAGCAGGGATTGCAAAGCTGACTAGAAATAATAACAATGGGTTCAGGGTCTGTATTGCTTCTCCAGCAGAGTTAGGTTGTAGCAGAAACTGAAGCAAAGGCTTGCTTGCACCCAAGAGCTGAAAAATATTGGGATACATGGCAAAGCAAGAGCAGAGCCAAGGGGAAAATCGACTGTCCAGATAGGTCCAACAAGTTTCCTAACAGGGCAGAATGCCCTTGGGGCAAAAAAAGGGGCTCCCCTTTCCACTTTAGAGATGGAACTTTTTTTGTAAAAAATAACATTTTATTTCTTTCTTGAATTTTAGCTGGAAAACTAGGAGAAATATGTTACAGAGATCCAGTCCGTAAGTAACTTAAGATGTGAATTATATTAGTGGTGCATTTTAAAAATATACTTTTTCAGTTATTTATTTTTAAAATTTGTGTGGCATCCTTCAGAGTTGGGTTTTACTAGGCCAATATATATAGATTTATTGATTTTCCCAATGAGGAAAGCAAGGAGTTTGTGTAAAATGAAGAAGAAGAGGAAGAAAGGAGGAGGAGGAGGAGGAGGAGGAGGAGGAGGAGGAGGAGGAGGAGGAGGAGGAGGAGGAGGAGGAACCAGATCTCATATGTTCCCACATGAAATCTTGCAAGATCTCATGCAGGAACAAAAGAAAGAATTTACCAAAAACAGGAAATATAGCTGAACCTAGTTTATACTAACATAATACATTAAACCTCTCCATATCTTTCTATCAAATCATCTTTCTTTCTACCCCATCTATATAGTGTTCCATATTTTATATTTTATGGCCTTTTATTCTTTAGACTTTTCACCATTCCCTTTTTCAAGATCATATCAAGTCAATCCAACCATGACTTTTTTTAACTTTCCCTTTGTCTTGACCTTCCTTTCTATCTTCCTTCATGTATTTGGTTTGCAGTTTGACCCTCCTTCATTCTCTCTATATTTATTTATTTATTTATTTATAATTCGATTTGTATTTACCGCTCCATCTCCCCGCAAGGGAACTCTGGGCGGTTTACAAAAATCGACAGTTAAAATTTAACGATTAAAACAGCATATATAAATACTCTCTAATACAATAAAATTTAAATACAAAATCCAAGATTTGATGGGTCGATGTTTAAAAGGGCTCTATGGCACCAGCCATTCCCAAGAGGAGCTGTTCCCCCCCCCCTCCCACGCAAGGCAGCAGAACCAGGTCTTTAAGTTCTTTCTGAAGGCCGGGAGCGATGGGGCCTGCCTCACCTCCGGGGGCAGCATATTCCAAAGGGTGGGCGCTACTATCGAGAAGGCCCGCTTTCTAGACCCCGTCAGGTGAAACTCCCTTACTGACGGGATCCGCAGCATGCCCTCTCTAAATGACCGAGTGGGACGGTTCAACGTTATGGGGATGAGATGGTCCCTCAGGTAACCTGGTCCCATGCCATGTAGGGCTTTAAAGGTGATAACCAACACCTTGAATTGGACCCGGAAGCACACAGGTACCCAGTGCAGCCGTCGCAGCAGAGGTGTCACATGTGCTGATCTTGGCGCACCAATACTGTAACTGCACGAGCAGCCGCATTCTGGACCAGTTGAAGATTCCGGATACTCTTCAAGGGTAGCCCCATGTAGAGCGCATTGCAATAGTCTATATGGGAGATGACCAGGGCATGAGTGACTGTACGGAGGGCATCCTGATCCAGGAAAGGGCGTAACTGGCGCACAACATGAAGCTGTGCAAAAGCCCTTCTGGCCACGGCTGCCACCTGCTCTTCAAGCAGGAGCCGTGAGTCCAGAAGAACCCCCAGATTCCGCACTTGGTCTGAATGGGGTAGTGCAACCCTGTCCAGAACTAAGGATGATAACTTCCTGGATCCACAGGAGCCATCAATCCACAGCCACTCCGTCTTACCAGGGTTCAGTCGAAGCCTGTTGTTTCCCATCCAGACCCCCACAGCCTCCAGGCACTGAGAAAGGGTAGCCACTGCATCACCTCACCAGGGATAGAGATGTATAATTGGGTATCGTCCGCATATTGATGGTATCTCATCCCATGGTGATGGATGATCTCACCCAGCGGTTTCATGTAGATATTAAATAGGAGAGGGGAGAGAACCGAACACTGCGGCACCCCACAAACGAGGGGGCGAGGGTCGGATCTCTCATCTCCTATTACCACCGATTGGGACTGGCCCCGGAGGAAGGAGGTGAACCAGCGCAAAACTACGCCTCCCACCCCCCAACTCCCTGAGCCGTCCCAAAAGGATACCATGATCGATGGTATCGAATGCCGCTGAGAGGTCAAGAAGAGCTAGGATGGATGCACTCCCTCCATCCCGCTCCCGCCAGAGATCATCTGTAAGCGCGACCAATGCAGTTTCCACCCCATATCCCGGCCTGAAACCTGACTGGAAGGGGTCCAGATAATCTGTATCATCCAGGATCCTCTGGAGTTGTAATGCCACCACTTTCTCAACCACCTTCCCTAAAAAAGGGAGGTGGGAGACAGGACGAAAATTGTCCAATATAGTAGGGTCCAGTGATGGTTTCTTGAGGAGGGGGTGCACCAGAGCCTCTTTAAAAGCACCTGGGAACACCCCCTCCCCCAGAGATGTATTAACCATCACCTGGACCCATCCACATGTCACCTCCCGGGCTGCCTTTACCAGCCAGGAAGGGCATGGGTCTAGATGACATGTGGTGGCCCTTACAACCCGAAGGATCCTGTCCACTTCCTTAGGTCCAACAGGATCGAACTGTTCCCAGATAACCGGACAAGGACGTTCCCTCGGCATCTCCCCAGACTGTGCCACACGCTTAGAGTCCAACTTAGACCGAATCTGAGCAATTTTATCCTGCAGATGCTCAGAAAATTCTTCCGCACAGCCCTGCAGGTGGGTGACAGACTCCACCTTACCCAAAAGAGATCTTGTTATCTTAAACAGGGCCGTCGGATGGCATTCTGCGGACGCAATAAGAGCGGAGAAATATTGACGTTTCGCCGCTCTTACCGCCACAAGGTAGGTCTTAACAGCGACTCTAGCTTGTGTTCGGTCAGATTCAGTCTTTGTCTTTCTCCAGCAGTGCTCTAGGCATCTCTTAACCCTCTTCAAGACCCTCAACTCCTCCGTAAACCAAGGGGAGTATCGGGTCAGGTGTGGCAAGAGAGGCCGCATAGGCGCGATCCTGTCCAAGGCCCCGGCCACCTCCCTATTCCAAGCTGCGGCCAGGGCCTCCGCTGGAGCGTGCAGTAGATCCTGAGGTACAACCCCCAGCTCCCTCTGAAACCCTATTGGGTCCATTAGTCGCCGGGGGCGGACCAATCAACTGGATCCTGCCTCCCTGCGGAGTGGGGCGGCATAAGAGAATCTCAAGGTCACCAGGGCATGATCTGACCATGACAAAGGGGAAAGATGTAGCTCTCCCCTCAGAGCATACTGCCACTGCTCCGACAAGAAAACTAAGTCCGGGGTGAGTCCACTGTCTCGAGTTGGGTCTCGAATAATCTGGAACAGGCCCATGGCTGCCATGGTAGTCATGAACTCCCGAGCCGCCTCAGAGGCACGTCCCAGGGATGGCAGATTGAAATCCCCCAGAACCATAAGCCTAGGGAATTCCACCGCCAGCCCCGAGACGGCCTCCAGCAGCTCAGGCAGGGATGTCACTACGCAGCAGGGAGGCTGGTACAGCAGCAACACTCCCAACTGTTCTCGAGAACCCAACTTGAAAAACAGGGTCTCCCAACCGGCCACTTGCGGAGCAGCGCCCCTGAAGGCCACTAGAGACTCTCTAATTACAACCGCCACCCCTCCTCCCCTGCCCCGGAGTCTCGGCTGATGCCACACCTGAAACCCGGCTGGGCATATTTCAGAGAGGGCTACCCCCCCCTCCGAGCTCAGCCAGGTCTCAGTGATACATGCCAGGTCTGCCCCCTCCTCCGTGATCAAATCACTTATGAGGGGGCCCTTGTTGTTAACAGACCTGGCATTAAGAAGCAGCAGCCAGAAACCAGGGCCCTCACGGATCTGCTGACCAGGACCTGGGTATGAACCTGGAGGGCCGGAACACACCACTGGTAACAAACACCGGGGGCGTCTTCCCCAACGATGGCCTGCCCTCCGGTTCCCGTCATAACATCCCCGGCCCATCACCACTTCGATAGAGCAGCCCACTCCATAACCCCCAGAGTTTTCAGGTCCAGATGCCTCCACTCCCGGACCTTCAAAGACCCTGGGTTGAAACACGGGTCCCCTCCCCCACGCACACATCTCTCAAACTCAATCAGCTTCTAGCGATGGTAGGCCCCCCCCAGCGCACCAGCCTAAGCTCTCGGCGCTGATGGGGCCTAACCACCACAGACATACCTACTATGTCCCCCCACAACCACTCTCACTTGTCGCAGAGGGGCATCATCCACTCCTGCCCACCACCTGTCTCTCACTCAGGTGTGGGCACTCATACATACAATCACACAGTCTAGGCCTCCCCCCCTGACTCTCTCACATCCAGGGGGAGGGCCAGATTCACACTACGGGGACCCTAAAAGTCTCTGCCACCTATAATAGGTGTGGGTGTAGATGGGGGCTTCCTCTTGTTAAGCTAAAGGTCCAATAAGAAACCTTCAATAGTTGTTAATTTCATGGGGATATCATGGCTGGTCCCCTATACACGAACCTGTCGTCCTCCCTTAGACCCCCTCCCCCCACAGTTAGAGACCACCAGGCCCACCAAGAGTCCATCCGAGTCGGCGTGCCTTAAGGTCTAACACGCTCCGCCGCTCTGCTCTTCCGTCTTGTTGCAGCGCCAAGGTCTCGCAAGCCACCAGGGTATATTAAATCTCTGGGGCTCGCCGGGTCCACCAACAACTGTGGGGGTTCGCCAAAGTCCGTCCGGGCCCCAAGCTCACAGAAATATAGTAAGATATTTGTCCACAAGGCCCACAAGGCTCCTGTTGTAATCCGCCACTTCCTCTACTATACCGGAGGGCCACCAAGGGACCGAGCATCTTAGTCTAGATGGTAAGGGCTCACCAGGGAATCCGCCCAGTTCACAATGGGCTCGCCCGAGCCCCGAAAGCCTGCAGGGAAAAGCACCGCGTTCCGCCGTCTTCCCACACTCCTCCTCCAAACGGCCGTCGCGTTCTGCTGCCCTGCTTCGCCGCCTCGTTGCCTGCTGCTCCACCCGGGGGGTCCAGCCATCTCCCCACCTCGGTCCAAGAGTAAAAGCCGAGGGAACCCCACAAAATCCCCTACCCAAACCTCCAGGTAACGAAAAGGCAGGGTAGGGTGGGATTCAGGAGACCAGGATCCTCTCTCCCGGAGCAGCGCTCAGCGGCGGCTGCTCCCGGTCGCCATCTTGAATTCTAAACCATGACTAAACCATCTTAATGTGCTTCTTTTGTATTGGTTCCTCATGTTTATATTCAGTGCACTCTCATTCAGCATTCATCCTTTCTTGATTCTCCTCTCTTGTTTTACCACACACACTTAAGTAACCCATTCCCACTGCATTCAATCTACTTCTCCTAATGCCCAGCTCTCACCTCCATATAACAAAGAGGGCAGAAGCATGCTCTTATATACCCATTTCCTCTTCTTTCATTCCTCAGCACAGACCACATTTTATCCACTCTCTTTCTGTCAGCATTTTCCTATCTTAAAATTTCTTTTTTTTTTCCATAAGTTTTATTAAATTTTAAAATACATATTAAGAGCTAATACAAAAGAAAAAAAATAGAAATACAAAGTAAGAAAAAGGAAAAGAAAAAGTGAAGTCAAAAAATAACAAACAAAGAAAATATAGAAAATAGATGTCCTCCAATTTATCCTTGAACTTTAAGTACAACAATTAACTTTAAATGTTAGTCCTTCATACAATACACAGAAACTTTTCTTTGTCATATACCCTATGATTTCTATAATCCAATCTTCTTCATATAGGTTTCGCCTTTCTTGATATCTTCCAACAATCCATCTCTGGTTTCTACTCCTTAGAATAGTAATCAAATGTTCATTGTTGCATCAATTAAATGTTTTCCATTTGCTCTTTCCATTTTTACATCTATATTTATATCTTCAATAAAGTCCAATTAGTATAACAAATAAAGGCCTTATCTACGTCTAATAAAATACAGTATATTCTGTTCATGTTATGACTATATATTCCATTAATACATAATCTAACATATTACATAACATAATACATAATATAGCAAAAATACAAAACCTAACATAACATATAACCTAATACATACAACATATTCTTGTAATAACCTACATTCTAATTCCATCTCATCATCTCATTATCTTCTCATAAATGTGTCTCCAGAAAGAGTAATATATAATATCAACATATTTATTTATAATCTTGTATCTTACACTTAAAATATCATGTTTTTATGCATCTGTAAGTTTCTCATATCTGTGCTTACTCTGTGTACAATACCAAATCCGCATTTTCATTAACCTTGCATTCCAAATCAATATCAATAAATCTCCTGTTTAGGTTATGCCAATATCACAATATGCAACTTGTTTATTTCTGTAACTCATGTGGGATGTCAAAATGTTTATTTTGCCATATCTATCAATTTGCATATTAAAATCTTCCTGTCTCAGCTGCCACAATGTATTTATGCCCAAACATTTAATAGACCACTTCCTGTAAAATATCATAATCTTCTTCTGTACCAATACATTCAAAATCCTCTTTCCCTGTTTCTCTACTGGTTCGAAAGGTCTTTCCTCTGTTTCTAAATCTGTCCCTTGTATCTTCTGTTCCTGAGCCACCAAAACTATTAATATACGTTCTATGGATTTCTTAATTTGCAAAAAATTTTTGCTGGTTTCTTCCTTAAAATCCTGAAGTACTGTGAGAAATGCCATTATTTGTTGTTCAAACCGTAATCAACTGCCGTAGTCAAAACAAAAAATTTTCTCAGGGAGCAAGGAACAGCTGTTCTATTATTTATCAATAATGTCTATTTCTTTAAGTGAGAAAAGCTTTTAAAGTAAGAGATGAAAAAATTCCACAGAGCAGTATTTCAAACAGTTTGTAAAAGGAAAGATGAAAATATATTCCAAATGAAAGATAGTCCTTTCTAAAAAAAAGTAGAAAAAGAAAAAAAAAAGGTAGAGAGGCACACATTCTCTATACTTTATTCTTTATTCTTCTTTATTCTTCAGGCTGCAAGCTGCTTAACCCAAACAAACAATTTCTCAAAAGTCAGTTAGTTTGTCGAGTGAGAAATACCAACAAAGTCTCTTAAGTCCCAATTTCTCTGATACAAAAGAAAGGCAGAAAAATACAAAACTTGTTCACTATGTTGCCAAAATAAAATCTATCAAACTTCCACCAAAATTAATTATAGCAAAGAAAACACAAAATTAGCCAACATTTTGAACGAAGTCCAAAGATAAATTTTAGATAATAAAAATGTACTAATCTAAAAAAGAAAACTAATATAAAGTGGTCTAAAAGCTGGCTGTCACTCTTGTGTCTCCCAAGAGACTTACGTTCTCTGCAGAGCTAGAATCCTCTTTCGGCCATTTCACTGCATCCACCCCCCGTTCTTCTCCGCGGTGGAAACAACAAAGAAAAACAGGAGTGGGCAATTACAATGGCTCTGTGAGCAATCTTCTGGTTCCCCCTTCTCCAGGGGGAAACTTCAGTGGTCTGTAGACCCCTGCAAACAAGATAGAAAGTTAGCCAGGTCTCAGAGCTCAGAGCTCTGAGAAACTCTGACTTGTCGAGTTGCCAGCCAGGCTTGGAGTCCCCTATCTTAAAATTTCTTCATTCATTTCCCATTTAAGGAAATATTCTACCCAGGTAAACCCTGTTTGCTCTGTTTTTTCCACCATTTACACATAACATGAAATTATTCACTCCATTTTCCCTGTCAAACACAAATACCTTGGTCTTTTATAAGTTAGTTTTCAGATCCATAATTCTTATTGTATCATCCACTTTATGTAGCATTCACTGCAAATCACTTGAATTCTCAACCAACACAGCATCATCTGGTTACATACATATGCATAAGACATGTCAACAAACCTCTACCATCACCACAAGCATTCCTTATATGCTTATCCATAAAAACTTTAAACAAACAAGCAGACATCACACATCATTGTCTTACTCTCAGGTATGTTACACTGTGTCTCTTGACTACTCACAGCATCTGTCAAACAAAGGGGACACAAAAAAAGACCACAGAAATGGAACAGAATTATCCAAAATACTAGTTCTGGGTTATTTAGTTTAAAATTTACAAACAGGATCATCAAATGAGCCGAGAAAGAAATAAGTTAATTAGTGAGGATTGAAAAAAGAGCAGAATTCCAATTTGCTATGACCAGGCACACTGTTGGCAGCTTTATTGAGGACAAATTGAAAGGAACATTCCACAACAAATAAAGATTTAGCAGAATATAGATTCAGGAATAAATTTAATGGGATATTTTCTTAACCGATTTTTGAAATGATTATCTTGCTTTGTCTCAAGCCAGGTTGCTATATTGTCATACAACCAATATTCAGTTTGCCTCTTTTGAAAAGTCCTCCCTGCAAGACTGATCAGCATTTTTGTTTTTTTAGCTGGATGCCCTCAAATGGCAGATCTAAATGAACCTCTCGTTCATGCTACAATATACATGTATTCAACCATCACATCCCAACTGTTGCCCACTCCAGCAAAATCTCATTATACGTTTAATTTGAGGGATCTGTCCAAGGTTTTCCAGGGAATGCTGATGGCAGATCCAGCCAAAGTTGTGGTGAGTGCTGTTCTTGTAACATTGGCTGAAATTCCTACCAAAAAGGACTTATAATTAGTTTTCTAATTAATCAGTCTGGAGTCGTTATCCTTTTTTGTGCATCTCACAGATTACATTACAAGTGAAAATACTTTTTGTTTTCATTCAGAGATTCACACTGACTTTACTTAAAATGTATTTGAGATAAAAAATTTGGAATAGTTTTTTTCTGTGTTTGGTGGCAACAGCAAATGAATCACATCTGTTTAATTCAGCCACACTATTTTTATCTAGATTATCCATGATGAATATGAAATAGGCAAACTCCATCTGAGTGTCAAGGAATAATTTGAATACATAGCACCAAGATCTATACCAGGTGTTTGCTTGTTAGTTCATTCACATTGTTAGTAATTTAAAAACAAGTATATCAAATTGGGAAAAGGAATACATTAAAAAATTGTTAGACTGTGTAACATGAGTGAACATTTATTTTAACCTTCTTTAAGGAAAATTCTATCAATCATTAGCTTCAGTCTGAGTTGCTGGTTGTTTAGACAGTAGTATGCACAGAAAAGGCCATTTTTAGTTAGTTAGTTAGTTAGTTAGTTAGTTAGTTAGTTAGTTAGTTTATATAGCCGCCCATCTCACATGTGTGATTTAAAAATGGTTTGGGGTCATGTGGGTACCAAGCAGGGAACATTACTTAAGACTTTCTTTACAATTCTTTCCCAGGATAAATTGCCCCTGCTGAGGTTGTGGTATCATGAAAGCTGCCGTGTGTTCCGTGATCGTCTAGTTAATGAGGAGGACCGAATTTGGTTTGATGACCTGATGAAGAACATGATGTTGGAATGGAACACCACCTTTATTGAAGTTGTTCCTTTTCATCCCCTTCTCTATGGAGATTTCATGACGCCTGGGGCTGATGTGAAGCTTTATGAACTGATTGATGACAAAGATAAAGTAGGATGCGCATGATACTTCTCTGCTTCTTCTATTTGTTATGTCTTTAATTCACCCTTCACAATGTATAATTTAGGTGTGGTTAAGGAAAACATAAGGTTGTCTGGAAATATATTCCAGATACTGTATATTGCACATGTGTGATGGATTTCGGTGGTGCCACTGGTTCTCAAGAAGGAGGGAGCACATTCCAAGGAGGTGGAGGAGATAAGCGGATGCACAATCCAGGAGGCAACGGTGGGAAAACAAAGAGGTTCAGAATAGCCCCTCCCTAGAGCTCTCCCAGGTTATTTCCCCTTAGGTTAGGTAGAGTAGCTTTAGTCTGGCAAGATTCTGTCTATACGGTGTGAGCAAATAAAGAACTGGAGTTCGAATGGACTGATTCTCCATTGTTCTTGGGCTGGGCCTGACAACATGTGGGCTAACACGGGAAGCATATATTAGAAGTATTTATTATTTTCTGTGTAAGAAGAATAAGGTTGTGCAAGGATAGACTGAACTCTAGAAGCATGCTGAGAATGATAGATGGAACTGGATGGAACAGACCTAGATTGTGCACTTTTCTCCCAAGCCCCCTGCTTCTTCTGGTGTTTAGGCAAGTAATAAAGAACAGTTGGGAATCTGCTATGCAGATGACTTGAGCACAGTACTTAGGCTTGAAAAATGCAATAAACTAGGAAAGGGAACAAGTTTTATGTTCATAGTACTGCAGCGAATGCCATTAAAATCTTTACAGCTGACCTTTGCAAGTAATTACCCTTCCCACAGAACTCCCAAGTGGAAGGAGAGTGTGCTTACTGAGAAAATGTTAATTAAGCAGAGGGTAAAAATGTAAAGATTTTAATAAGGAATGGTGTCCTTTGCATTCACTGCCATGTAGCCAGAAATAATAATGATAACAGTATGCTTTCTTTCATGATCACTAAATGAATTATAGTCATTAATTATTCTGGCCTCTTTGGTAAGCAAATGTTTGTCACATCTGTTGCTCAAATAGTTGAGGCTATGAGCAGTTAGATGACTTAATCAAGTCCATAATAGCTAAACTCTGAGTTACATTCTGAAATTTTATCCAAGCTGTTGTTCTGACCTCTGATCCTTGCAGCAAAAATAGGTATACCAGTTGTAATTTTATTTGTGCCATGTTTGGTCTCAGGTGTCAAAGTCAGTGTTTCCCTTTCTTGTCTGAACTATATCCATTTTGGAACTCAGATTCTAATTTTGTTAAATATTCTTTCAAATAACAGTATTTCATTTATTATAATCAGTGGAATCTTATAATCATACAGAAGAGATGCACTTCTCCTAGGATGGCCTCTAACTATTCTTATTGCTCTTTCTTTTTGTTTTGTTTTGTTCCTAGCTTATACATGTAATTGAAGAGTATATGGAGGAATACAATCAGCTCAATATTACTAAGATGAAACTAGTGCTATTCATGGATGCTTTGGAGCACATATGCCGAATCACCCGTATTCTACGCCAGGCATTGGGCAATGCTCTTCTCTTGGGTGTTGGTGGTAGTGGAAGGCAATCTCTCACTAAGCTGGCATCTCATATGTAAGATATGAATGCATGTAATTCATTTCTGCGCTAGTAAGCTGTGACAGGGTTACTTAGGAAGCAAATTATTTGAAGCCAGGATTTTTGGCAAGTTAGCATGCCACAGGTAGGAAACCAGGAATTAGCAATTGAGTAAGATGTATGAGATGTGGAGTGTGGTGGCTCAGTGGGTAAGACACCAGGCTTGTCGATCGGAAGATCGCAAGTTCGGAGGTTCGAATCCCTAGCCCCGCATGATGGAGTGAGCTCCTGCACTAGCCCCAGCTCTTGCCAACCTAGCAATTTGAAAGCATGTAAATGCAAGTAGATGAGTACCACTTCGGTGGGTTGGTAACAGCGTTCCGCGTGCGTCATGCCAGCCACATGACGGTGGAAGCGTCTTCGGACAATGCTGGCTCTTTGGCTAACAAACAGAGATGAGCACCGGCCCCTAGAGTCGGACATGACTGCACAAATGTGCGAGGGGAACCTTTACCTTAAGATGTATATTCCATCAATGAAGACACAAATCATCGCTCCCAATGGTAGGAAGTGCAACAAAACCATTTGGGGTATGTTACTGTTACCACTACATATTTCCTAAAATATGGTGGGGGGGGGGGAATCACTTTTGCAAGGCAGCAGTAACAACTCCATCTGATCAGCTGAGGGCTCATTGCAAAGTAATTCCATAAGCCAAACTATAAGTCATTATCATATTTATGATAGAAATAAGTGTACACAGAAAAGAACCTTTGCTTTTATCAAGCAGATTTTGACCTGTTCAAATGAAATGTAATGAAAATGTCAAGATAATTTTTTGATGTCATGAGTGAGTTTGATGTCGTGAGTGAGTTGGGCGGCCATATAAATCTCTTTAATATAAAAATAAATAAATCAAAATAATTGTGGCAATGTTTGAAATCTTCCTAAAATGTTCTTCAGTAACATCTTTACAGGAGTAGCTCGTGTCCTGATTCAGATTCCTTCCTTTTTAGAGCTGATTATGAATGCTTCCAGATAGAGCTTTCCAAGAACTATGGGACTTCTGAGTGGAGAGAAGACATCAAAAAGATCATGCTGAAGGCTGGTTTGCAAAGCCTCTCTATTACATTTCTGTTTACAGATACCCAGGTAACCAAAACTATGGCCAAAGTGCAAGGATTGGAATTTCTCATGTACTGTATTGGTTAATATGTTTCTTACATGAGTAATAGTCATTTGTGTGCTCAGAAGAGTCCCAACAACCTGGGTATTTTAGACTGCTGCACTTGTGTGGAGAAAGAGCTTTTGGGCTTATCCAGCTGATTTGCCTCTCATATGATGCAATATAAGATAAGTATGTATAAAATTGAAACCATAAGTCTCATTTTAGAATCTGTGTAATACTTCTATACACATGGCTCTCGCTCTTAGCCTGCTATCTATACCTTACATAGGAAGGGAAGGTTTCTTGCAGGACATTAATTATGCTGCTTGGTAGTTCTATGCATTTACATTTAGTATTTTAATATTATATTTGTATCTGGCCAGTCCCATTAGAATATTGTTTTGGTTTCCAAAAAGTATTTGAATCAGCCAGACTAAAACATAGTGACTAGCTGATGACTACCCAATAAGATTCTTGAGGTTTTCTACTTTCAGTCACAACATTACAGTGATGTTATGATTACGATGGCTTGTAGAGGTTAAAAAAAGAAAGGAAAAAAACAAATTTTATCAAATAATGTGACAAAACTATTGAGGAAAGGCATATCCTTACCATGCAGTGGAGAAGAAGAAGAGAGGGATATTGAATCTTTCAAGTTATAGAAAGCATAAACAAGTTGGTTGGTTGGTTGGTTGGTTGGGTAAATAAAATCTGCTAATACTAAAATAAAATAGATGCATTGGAGGGATCATGGAGAAAGTTGTGAAACTATGAACATAACATCATTATATACATTTTTTAGATTAAAAGTGAATCTTTCTTAGAGGATATCAACAACTTGTTGAATTCAGGAGACATACCCAACTTGTATGGCCTAGATGAACAAGACCAGATTATGACTGCTATGAAACCAATTGTTCAGGACCAGGGACTTCAACCCACCAAGGCCAACCTGATGGCTGCATACACAGGAAGAGTGCGCAGTAATATCCATACAGTCCTATGTATGAGGTATGAGCTAACCTGGTACATATGGCTTAACAGGAAAGAGAAACTCTTCATATTAGCAGCAACTTTCCTCTCTTAGTGGTGACTCATGCCATAGCAAGCTATATAATTACTCTACAGCAGCCTTCCCGAGCCTGATACCCAACAGAGATTTGTGCCTCGTACCACCTCATCCTAGCAGGGATGATGGGAGATGTCATCCAAAAGGTCTAGACAGCCCTAGATCAGGGGAGTTTACTCTAAAAATATCTGAGAAGGAAGACAGGGATTCCTCTTTACTCATTCACATTTGCCCCAACATGCCACACCAAGTTACTTGAGCCAGTGGTACTTCCATCCTAGTCCTAAGTCTATATAAGCTTTTCCTACTACTGTTGCAAAGGGAAGACCTGGGTTGAAATCTGTATCTCGAAAAGCTCTCTATATGCCATGATTGCCATTTCTCCTATTCTGGAAGAATTTGTGAAATATGTTACCCTTCCTTTCCATTACACAGGGAATGTCATGTTGCCTGGAGCTTGTTAGACTTTGGGAGGAGGAGGGTCTACCTACTTTGAGCCCTGCTTGTTTTTGAAGCAGCAGTTCCCATTATCATTTTTACTGCTACTGCAGGACTCTGCTTCGCATTGCCTTAAGTATTTCCTTGAGTGAGCTTCTCTTCTGAACCACCTCTAACCCTGTAGTAGCAACCTGCGGAAGACCTTTGTATCTTGAGGAGTTGGGTGGCATGTTTTGATTTTTCTCCCACCCACACACACCTAGGAGATTAGAGTTTATTTTGAGTTATGCTGATGTTTAACTGGCTTGTTTTTATTTTTGCTTGGCATGGGAGGGGGGAGAGAAGAAGCATACGCCCACTCCTCCAACAGCCCTCCAGAACATACCTTTGTTGGAAGTGGGGGGAGAGAAAACCCCCAGCTTGTTAAGTTTAAGCATAAGTTCACTCCTCCCGCTGCCCTTCTAGCAGCTTGGAATGGGGGGCGGTGATAAGAAATTGTTTGTGCTTAGGCACTGGCTTATCTGATGGCTTCCCAGGCTCTGGGAATGATGTCATGGACAGGTGCCAGGCCCCAGAAGGAATTCCAGTCAAGGTCAGGCTGGGCTTGGTCACGGGGTTTGGGAGCCAGGCTTTGATAAAAACCTTAGGATTGTCTTTGGAGTTTGGGAACTTTGATACAGGCTCAGGACACTGGGTGCTGTGGGACTCAACAGCCATTCCTTTTGGGGTTATTCTCTGCTATCTTAGCCAAGTTCCTGGTAGCAACAAGAGAATAAAGGTATCACCTTGTTTGGTATGTATGTATTTCTTTCTGTATGCTATGCGTGTTATGCTTTGTGTAATCTGTTTAAACTGTGTTTCTGTTTGACTTTGTTTGCTTAAATTTATAATACAGCTTTAAGTTTCTTTATCCACTGGTGTGTTATCATCTCTGGATCTAAAAGAACCAATTGCCAGAGCACCTGATCAAGGCTTGGCACTTGGCAACACAAACCCCACACCCCCACTCCAGGCTTTGCACAATATTATTTTGCATCTCTAAGTAGCTAAGGCTTAAAGTTAAAGGTTTTGCTTTGGATTACTGCAACTTTAAACCTCTCGTTCTAATCCTGGTGAAATGATGTGTTAAGAATCTGTAGTTTTCTTTTTGCCCTTGGCCCAAGCTCTTCAAGTCTACAGATACTAGATGGATTAAAGCTTACGAGGCACAGTGCTTCTTTTGTTGTTTATTCGTTCAGTCGTTTCCGACTCTTCGTGACTTCATGGACCAGTCCACGCCAGAGCCCTCTGTCGGCCGTCACCATCCTCAGCTCCCCAATGGTTGAGTCCGTCACCTCCAGAATACCATCCATCCATCTTGCCCTTGGTCGGCCCCTCTTCCTTTTGCCTTCCACTTTCCCTAGCATCAGCTTCTTCTCCAGGGTATCCTGTCTTCTCATTATGTGGCCAAAGTACTTCAGTTTTGCTTTTAATATCATTCCCTCAAGTGAGCAGTCTGGCTTGATTTCCTGGAGTATGGACTGGTTTGATCTTCTTGCAGTCCAAGGCACTCTCAGAATTTTCCTCCAACACCACAGTTCAAAAGCATCTATCTTCCTTTGCTCAGCCTTCCTTATGGTCCAGCTCTCGCAGCCATAGGTTACTACAGGGAATACCATTGCTTTAACTATGCAGACCTTTGTTGTCAGTGTGATGTCTCTACTCTTAACTATTTTATCAAGATTTGCCATTGCTCTCCTCCCAAGAAGTAGACGTCTTCTGATTTCCTGGCTGCAGTCAGCGTCTGCAGTAATCTTTGCGCCTAGAAATACAAAGTCTGTCACTGCCTCCACTTTTTCTCCCTCTATTTGCCAGTCATCAATCAAGCTCGTTGCCATAATCTTGGTTTTTTTGAGGTTTAACTGCAACCCAGCTTTTGCACTTTCTTCTTTCACCTTCATCATAAGGCTCCTCAACTCCTCCTCGCTTTCAGCCATCAAAGTGGTATCATCTGCATATCTGAGATTGTTAATGTTTCTTCCAGCGATTTTAACTCCAGCCTTGGATTCCTCAAGCCCAGCATGTTGCATGATGTGTTCTGCGTACAGGTTGAATAGGTAGGGTGAGAGTATACAACCCTGCCGTACTCCTTTCCCAATCTTAAACCAGTCCGTTGTTCCGTGCTCTGTTCTTACCGTTGCTACTTGGTCGTTATACAGATTCCTCAGGAGGCAGACAAGATGACTTGGTATCCCCATACCACCAAGAACTTGCCACAATTTGTTATGATCCACACAGTCAAAGGCTTTAGAATAGTCAATAAAACAGAAATAGATGTTTTTCTGAAATTCCCTGGCTTTCTCCATTATCCAGCGGATATTGGCAATTTGGTCTCTAGTTCCTCTGCCTTTTCTAAACCCAGCTTGTACATCTGGCAATTCTCGCTCCATGAATTGCTGGAGTCTACCTTGCAAGATCTTGAGCATTACCTTACTGGCATGTGAAATAAGTGCCACTGTTCGATAGTTTGAACATTCTTTAGTGCTTCCCTTTTTTGGTATGGGGATATAAGTTGATTTTTTCCAATCTGATGGCCATTCTTGTGTTTTCCAAATTTGCTGGCATATGGCATGCATCACCTTGACAGCATCATCTTGCAAGATTTTAAACAGTTCAGCTGGGATACCATCGTCTCCTCCTGCCTTGTTATTAGCAATGCTTCTTAAGGCCCATTCAACCTCACTCTTCAGGATGTCTGGCTCTAACTCACTGACCACACCGTCAAAGCTATCTCCAATATTATTATCCTTCCTATACAGATCTTCCGTATATTCTTGCCACCTTTTCTTGATCTCTTCTGCTTCTGTTAGGTCCTTACCATCTTTGTTTTTGATCATACCCATTTTTGCCTGGAATTTACCTCCGATGTTTCTAATTTTCTGGAAGAGGTCTCTTGTCCCTCCTATTCTATTGTCTTCTTCCACTTCCGCACATTGCTTGTTTAAAAATAATTCCTTATCTCTTCTGGCTAACCTCTGGAATTCTGCATTTAACTGGGAATATCTCCCCCTATCACTGTTTCCTTTTGCTTTCCTTCTTTCTTGGGCTACTTCCAGTGTTTCAGCAGACAGCCATCTTGCCTTCTTGGTTTTCTTTTTCTTTGGGACGTTTTTTGTTGCCGCCTCCTGAACAATGTTGCGAACTTCTGTCCATAGTTCTTCTGGGACCCTATCTACTAAATCTAGTCCCTTAAATCTATTCTTCACCTCCACTGCATATTCCTTAGGAATATTAGTGAGCTCATATCTAACTGATCTGTGGGTCTTCCCTATTCTCTTTAGTCTGATTCTAAATTTTGCAATAAGAAGTTCGTGATCTGAACTACAGTCAGCTCCAGGTCTTGTTTTTACCGACTGTATAGATGTCCGCCACCTTTGGCTGCAAAGGATGTAGTCAATCTGATTTCGGTGTCGACCATCTGGTGAAGTCCATGTATAAAGTCGTCTTTTAGGTTGTTGGAAGAGAGTGTTTGTTATGCACAGTGAGTTGTCTTGGCAAAATTCTATCAGCCTATGTCCTGCTTCATTTTGTTCTCCCAGACCATGCTTGCCTGTAATTCCAGGTGTCGTCTGACTACCCACCTTAGCATTCCAGTCTCCTGTAATGAAAATAACATCTCTTTTTGGTGTATTATCTAGTAGGTGCTGCAGATCCTCATAGAACTGATCTACTTCTGCTTCTTCAGCATCTGTGGTTGGGGCGTATATTTGGATCACTGTGATGTTAAATGGCTTACCCTGAATTCGAATTGAGATCATTCTATCGTTTTTTGGATTGTATCCAAGCACTGCTTTAGCCACTTTATTATTAATTATGAAGGCTACTCCATTTCTTCTGTGGTCCTCTTGTCCACAGTAGTAGATCTGGTGGTCATCTGATGTGAAGTGGCCCATCCTAGTCCATTTCAGTTCACTGACACCTAAAATGTCTATATTTAATCTTGACATCTCACCAATAACCACATCCAATTTGCCCTGGCTCATAGATCTTACATTCCAGGTTCCTATGGTGTGTTGATCTTTAGAACATCGGATTCGTCGTTCACCACCAGCACCGTCGGCCGCTAGCCGTCCTTTCGGCTTTGAGCTAGCTGCGTCATCACATCTGGGGCTAGTTGAACGTATCCTCTGTTCCTCCCCAGTAGCATTTTGACCATCTTCCGACCTGGGAGTCCCATCTTCCGATGTAGTTATAATGGAACCTCCCACCAGAAGCATAGCAGCCTTGGTAACTTTTAGGACTAATGTTCCTGTAGATAATTTGGGGGTGACACAAGCCTTGTGGTAGCCTGTGACCATCCACTGTAGTTTAACAAATATATGTAAGTTTATTGTATCCTTCATTGTGTCTCCAGTACAGCCTTTCCTGCCTATACTATATTCAGATTGAACACAACTAACAAAATCTGTTCTAACAAGAACTTTTCTTATTCTTTTCTGTTTCCTGATGGTTTAGTCCTATTGGGGAGGTATTCCGAGCAAGACTCAGACAGTTCCCGTCTCTGGTAAATTGCTGTACTATTGACTGGTTCAACGAATGGCCTGCAGAAGCCTTGGAATCTGTTGCTGCTTCCTTTTTCAGGGATATCTCAGATGTTGTGGCTACTTCTGAAGTTATAGAAGGAATGGTAAGTACCTCTCTTAGAACAAATTTGCTGTTCTGTGAAAAACATTGAAAGATTTAGCAGCTATTTGATAATCAAATATAGTTAATCATTAGAATTTAGAGTCTTCCTTTTTAATAGTTGGAACACATGCCATTTTTCATGTCCTATCATTTGATATTTACCAAAGATATGTATTTCATAAATCATCTCATTTGGTTAGCATGCTCTACCTTCTTAAAAGGTGCTTGAAGTTTCTTAAAATTGCTTTCTATATTGTAGATTCAAGTGTGTGTAGATATTCATCAGAGTGTTGCTATTAAGTGCAAGGCATATCTGGCAGAATTGGCAAGACATAATTATGTCACTCCCAAAAGCTACTTGGAGCTGCTCAGCATCTTCATCGGTTTGATAGGAACAAAGAAACAGGAGCTCAATGTTGCCAAGAACAGGATGAAGAGTGGATTGGATAAGGTAGGATTCTTTAGAAGCATTTACATTTTCCTTCCTCCTCCTTTTAAAGGAACTTCACATACTGTATGCTTAATGAATTATTGCAATGATTCCTGTATTGAAAGGTCTTGAAGCAACTTTTGATATTGCATTAAAATTGCCCCTAATATTCCAGAATGTTTTACCACACCAAAATCACCCATAACTGCCAACACATTTATATTTGGATGTAAGCAGGCATTCATTTTCTCTTTATGGGTATGCACATGTACACAAATGAAAGCTAAACATTTTGTTGCTATCTTTTCCTGAATAAAGCTGCCCCTAGCCTTTCCCTGTTTCCTGGGGAGTGGGGTGGGTTGTGTGTGTGGGGGGAGGGGAGTTTACTTTCCCAAGATAGGACCTAGCCTAAGTTGCTGAACCTAGTTCTCTATAAAATCAGTGACAGTTCAATTAGACCTGACTAAACTATCCAAATGATCCCACTGAGACTTTAAATTTAACAAATGTCAAAATGCTACAATTGATACAGATTTATTCTGCATATTTTTGAAGAAGATTAAACATTTCATGAATAAACTTGTACTTTCAGAGAAAGTTAGAGATGTCAAAAACATGGCAGTGTATAATGAAACCATGGAAAAGTAGGCTGACCATACGTCCCGTTTTGAATGGGACTGTCCTGTTATTTCACCATTTCTGGAGTGTCCCGTCGTTATAGTCAAAATCTCGATTTTGTCCCATTTTTGAAAAATCTGAGTCAGGAGTAAGCCTGACAGGAGCGGGTCAGCCCCCGCCACCATGCCAGATTCGGACTCAGTCGGAGGAAGATGAGCCGACCTCCAGAAGAAGCTGGCATGGTCCGAACCAGAGCTGCCAATTGGAGGCAGCCTGGAACAAGAAGCCCCTCTACCAATCAGTGCGCTGCCCGGCCAATTGGGTCCCAGCCGCAAACGGCTCGAGATTCCAACCTTAAAAGGCCGAACGCCTTTTACCGTCCCTCTCCCCGCCGTTGCCACCGCTCTCCCAGGAGGCGTCACAACCTCATCGCACTGCACTGCCACCCGCCTCCTGCTTCTCCTGCTCATTGGCGGTGATGGTGGCAGTGGCAGCGACTCTCCTCCCTCCCTTGGCCAAGCCTGAGGGGGTCAGGGCAGTGGTGGGCTTCTGTCCTCAGCAGGAGCTGGCCGCGCTTGGGGGCTTCAGCCGCACCAGACCGCCCCTTGCCGCCCACCAGGCTGCAGGAGCTCCTGCAGCCCGGCGGGCGGCAAGGGGCGGAGTGGTGCGGCTGAAGCCCCCCAGTGCATCCAGCTCCTGCTTCTCCTGCGTGGCGGTGGTGGCGGCGGTAGCAGCGACTCTCCTCCCTCGGCCAAGCCCGAGGGGGATGGAGCAGTGGTGGGCCTTGTCCCCCGGCTGATGACGGTGCTGTGTGCACAGTATGTGTGCTCCAGCCTTCCCCGGACACACCAGCTCTGCCGCACCATTTACTACTAGAAGAAAAAAACCTTTAAAAATCCAAAAAAATATTAAAATCTGAAAAAAAAAATTTAAAAAGTCCCTCGCCTTACCACCCACCCCCACCTGCGACTGGCCGGTTTAGTATAAAATAACCTGGCGAAGTGAAGTCCAGGACCCGGCTCAGCCGAGAGAAGACCTGCCCAAACCACCTCCATCCACGCAGCAGCAGCAAGAAGAGCCGCCAGCAGCAGCAGCAGGACCACCTGCTCCTCCTCCCGCCAGCAGCCCCAAGCACTTGAGCAAGTCGCCAACTGCCGCCGCCGAGCTGTTGAGTTTAGAACCTACTGGCCTGTCGCGGCCTCCTCAGTGCTCACAAATCTACCCAGCTGCCTCTTCCCCCTCCCCGTCCCCCTGCCAGCATGAACCCCCGTGCCCCCAGCTACCCAATGGTGACCTGCACCCCGATGTCACCAAGGCCATGCTCTACGAGAAGTTCAGCCCCGCTGGGCCCATCCTCTCCATCCGCATCTGCAGGGACATGTTCACCCGGCGCTCACTAGGCTACGCCTATGTCAACTTACAGCAGCCCGCCGACGCTGAATGAGCTTTAGATACCATGAATTTTGATGTCATTAAAGGTTGCGTGGGGCAAGCGGGGTTTGCAGGCGGGAGCCAATCGCGTGGACCGGGGGCGGGGTTTGCAGGCAGGAGCCAATCGCGTGGACCAGGGGCAGGGTTTGCAGGCGGGAGCCAATCGCACACCCTAGGGGGCGGGGTTTGCAGGCGGGAGCCAATCGCGCGGACTGGGGGGCGGGGTTTGGAGGCCGGCATGGTGGCATAAGACCCCGTCCCGTTTTGCCATCCCAATGTCCCGTTTTTGTCTCAAGGAAATATGGTCAGCCTATGGAAAAGCCAGACATTGACAATGGAAACATCAAACTTTAAACTATAAAATAACTAAAACTGACAGAACCAACCAACGTTAAACATCTTTATTTACCATTTATTTCATGGCATAGTTAAGCATACGCTCAAAACTGCACTAAGACTAATTCTGGCTGAATTGTGATCAAGATTTTTATATCTGAAAGACCTTGATGACAAGCATACTCACATTATTTTGTGCAAACTAGGATCTCTAATCAGGAGACTGCCTTGATTAGAGATTCTACCAGTTACCCATATCCCATCTACTAGGCAGTTTGGTTCATGCAGCATGCTGGCACACTCAGGATACAAGAGAAAGTAATTTTTATCCCACTCAAATTCTTTCAAGGATGATCACTACATTCTTCTCTTTACTTGAGATTCACCTTGATGGGTTTTATATTTTTTTTTCTTTCCCTCTAGCTTTTGCGAACAGCAGATGATGTTTCAAAAATGCAAGAGGAGCTAGAATTATCTCGCCCCCTGCTGGCAGAGGCTGCCAAAGACACCCTAGTGACCATGGAACAAATACAGGTACTGTATGCCCTGCTAGTCCCTTCAGAAGCCAATGCAAGATATTGTTGTTGCCTAGATAAGACGTGAAAAAACAGACATAATCATTATATCCTGTGCAAATGCTTATTCTTGTTTTTCTTATGTTGAAGGAAGCAGCATTTGCACTGCATCTCTGCCTTGCTTTCACCTAGGACCTGGTTTACCCTTAGAGTAGGGAAGCATGGGTTGGATAGAACTATAAAGTCTTGTTTATTGCTGCTGTTGATATATAAGGGAGGAGTGCCATTTATATTTTCTTACAGAGGTGATAAAATATCTTGAGTGCCTTTTGCTTTAGCACCCAAATGGTTAGCTTCAATGTGTAAGTTGCTTCTCAACTAAAAATTTATTCTTTAAGCCATGTTCCTAAGAAGGGATTTTTCATGCACAGTAAAGAACTTGGAATTTACATTTATTATTTTACAAAGGGGACATGCAACAAAATGTTGCAATTTATTTTCCTTCATAGCACAAACGAGGCACATAGCCTCATTCAGCAGCCTTTCATACCCTTCAAGGACAGTTCACTCCCTGTGCCCATTCGTCCTTCCATCTCCCTACAGCAGCTTTCCTCAACTTGATGCCCTCCAAGTATCTTGGCACTCAGTTCCCATAATACCAAAGTCCTGCTGGTTGACAATTGCAAGGGTTGAGTTTTGACATCTCTGAGGGGCACAAGGTTAGGGAAGACTGTGCTACTCTCTGTGGCCACTGAGCATGTTCCATCCTCAGTGGGCTGCTTCAGAGGTTGTGTTTTGTTCCTTTAGTTTCATTCCCTTAATAATAATTTTACATTGCACATTTTGAAATCCCACTAAGCTTAAAATTTTGGTCACAATTACAGGTATGCCCATCTTCATCAGTTGTGTTCACTATCAGTGAAAGCAACTTTTTATTAAATAGCTGCTTTTTATTTCAAATATTCCAGAGAATAAGGAAAATAAGGCTGAAGTGATTAGATTGTTGAATTAGATTTGCAACCTTATATTAATTGATAGTAATGTCTTGTTCTCAATAAAAGTGCATAGAATTATGCTTTTAATATTGCCTTTCTTCCTATTACATGTTCTCTGTGTATCTAAATAAAATAAAATTATTGCTGATAGGTTTTAAGGATCACCTGAACCCCTAAAGGCAAAATTACAAGGAATTTAACTAATGTTCTTGTTCATTTGTCTTAGAGATAGCTATTGATGCACATTAATGAAATATTGCTGATGTGTAACAGGATTTGAACATCTTAGTTCTCCAGTTCTTAGATTCTCAGCACATCCAGCCAGCCAGAGATAATACAGCTCGGAGTACATCAACATATAGTATGATACAGATTCCAAACATTGTACAAAGTACACAAATGGGAAAAAAAGTATTTACAATGCCTATAGTGTTATAGGCAACCAATTAAGCTGTATTCTCCAACAAACATTTGAGTGAGAGGGGAAAAGGATGGTATACAGTCCTAAGCACTTTTGTGTTGTTGCAGGTAGACACAGCTGTAGCAGAAGAGACAAGAAATGCTGTACAAGCAGAAGAAATGAAAGCTAAAGTGAAGGCTCAAACTGCTCAGGCTATTGCTGATGATGCACAGAAGGATCTAGCAGAAGCCCTCCCTGCTCTGGATGCTGCCCTGGCAAGCTTGAGGAATCTCAACAAAAATGATGTTACTGAGGTAATAAATAGAAAGGAAAGAGGACAGATTGGTAGATAAACTTGCTACCAGCATTTTATGGGTATGCATAAGTCTACGCATGACACAGTGGGGTTTCTCAGTGGTATATATACCACTAGTCTGATGGCATTGTGGTATCCAAACAGTCTGAGATAGATATAAAGAAGGTCCTTAAAACTCCTCCACTAGTTGCACTCCCTGAAGCATATGATAAGTTTATTTTATTTTATTTTATTTTTTATTTATTTATTTATTATCCCACCTTTATTATTTTTATAAATAACTCAAGGCGGCAAACATACCTAATACTCCTTCCTCCTCCTGTTTTCTCCACAACCACCACCCTGTGAGGTGGGTTGGGCTGAGAAAGAGTGACTGTCCCAAGGTCACCCAGCCGGCTTTCATGCTGAAGGCGGGACTAGAACTCTGTCTCCTGGTTTCCTATTGGCTCCTTCCTAGGGCTGAGAGAGAGTGACTGGCCCAAGGTCACCCAGCCGGCTTTCATGCCTAAGGCGGGACTAGAACTCTCAGACTCCTGGTTTCTAGCCCGTTGCCTTAACCACTAGACCAAACTGGCTCTCTTAGTTAGACCACATGCTATCCAGTCCCCTTGTGACATTTCATGCCACAGACGTTTCAAGCTTGGAAGGAGCTACCTGATCAACACTTGGTTTCCATCTCCTCTGGATGCGGTGCTGATCCACCAGCTGTTTCCTTCCCAAGCTTTTGAATGTAGTGGCCCAGGAACTGGAGATAGCAGCCAAGATAAGACAGTCATTCCCCACCTGAACAAAGCTATATTTTGTACCATTTTTGAGCCAGTGTGGTGTAGTGGTTCAGTTCTTGGACTAGGAGTGGGGAGACCCAGCTTCTGCCATGGAAGTCCACAGGATGACTTTGGGCCAGTCATCATCTCTCTCAGCCCAACCTACTTCACAAGATTGTTGTTGGGGAAAAAAATAGTTTTTGTGCTGGGCTTAGCAATAAGCCCACACCAAATAAACATGCTAAATACTATTTTAATCCAAGATTAAATATTTATTTACAATAAAATTCAAAGAAAAAAAAAAGATTAAATATTTATTTACCACTTGAACCACTTTATGTATCCCATGCCATAACAACAACAGTTAGGAATTAGATCAAGAATGCTCTTCAATAGAAATCTCTATGGGACCAGGGGCAATTGGATCTCTAGCCCAGTTTTATCATCGTATTTTCTAGTCACACTTTTCTTTTGGGGTGGCTTGTATGAGATCACAGTTCCATTTAGTATAGCACATGTGAACTCACAGTTGATAATTACACTCAAGACTGGCTCACCTATAAGTTTTCTATATTCACGTTGCTCTTTGTAACATCACTTGTAAGATTCAACAAATCAGTTGTCAGCTTCTGATCCATTCTCATGAACCAGCAGTCTGTAAGGGCACATAAAAAAGGTAAAGGTTCCCCCTGCACATTTGTGCAGTTGTGTCCGACTCTAGGGGCCGGTGCTCATCTCCGTTCGTTAACCGAAGAGCCAGCGTTGTCCGAAGACGCTTCCAGTGTCATGTGGCCGGCATGACACGCGTGGAACGCTGTTACCTACCCACCAAAGTGGTACCTATTAATCTACTTGCATTTGCATGCTTTCGAATTGCTAGGTTGGCAAGAGCTGGATAGGCAGGCAGTAAACAGGCTGTCACTAGCTGATGGTTGCCGCATGACGGGAGGCAGAACTGAAGCAGCAAGTCAGCTGAATGTGGGGAGGCTATGGTGGAGTACCTAATGGATCTTCATGGACCATACTTCGAAAATCATCACTCCGTATCAGGTTTTCTATTCTCCCAACATTTACCATGCTCACTGGGAATTGTAGGTGCTATAGTGTAATCTTTGTAGTGGGTACAAGATTGAGAAAGGCTGATTTAAAGTGACTGTAGTATACTATGTTCAGAGGGTATTTGCAGAATAAGCCTATAATTATTTCACCATCAAGTCCCTTTTAAGATTAATGGATAATTCGCTTGCACTGAAAATGAAATGTCTGACGAAATACTTATATGACCAAATCCCAACAGAATTCCGCCGTCTCAACTTAAACATGTCTCAGCATGGTTGTAGGTTTGTCAGCCTACTGCTTTGTTTAAACCATGAAAGTTAATATGAGTATGCATAATTTTTATTGATAAATTTCAGTAGGTCCTTTCCAACACAGCAAGTAGTATACATAGACATTATGTGTTTTTGAGGACTGAACTTAAAAAAACAACATGAAGGGGGGGGAGAATTGAATTTGGCCTCCTTGAGAGCTAAGAAAACACACCAGGCTTTGAACTCACTGGTGGCTTTTTGAAGTAAAGATAATTGAAATGGAAAGAAATATTGGAGGAAAGATACAGTATAAGTAGATAACACCTTAGGAGTATTTATAGTTTTATACCACCCCATCTCAGTTTCTGTGCAACATCCACCACATGGCTTAAATTCAGAAAAGAAAAGACACTAAGCTATAGTGAGAATATAGCATAGTATATAGTATAGTGTATATATATTCTACTATACTATACTGTAGAATAGTATAGTGAGAATCCAAAAAAGATGGAACATTATACATGGAGTCCCTATACTATATAATATTTCCCAGGTGATTTATGGTAATAGATACTTTCTGCCAAATCAGTTCCCAGAGAAAGGCCTATGACATAATATGACACAATAGACATTAATGTATTCTTCAGAGAAGACATGGCAGGACGATGAATGTTTACCCTGCTACTAATGCTAGAATGCTTCTCTTGGAAGCTCTCCATTCAGTCGAGACAGAATTTATATGGGAGCACATTGGAGCAAGTTTATTTTCTACCTCTGCCTCTTCTCTGCTGATGGCTCCATTATACACCTGAAGATACCAGTGTCTGCTTTTCAGCTTTTTGTACCAGCTTCTTCAGGTGGTCTGGGTTGCTGAAGAAGTGTATGTAGAAGTTACGCTCAGCCTTCTGAAAGTGGCTCTGCGTAGATTTGCGTTTGGCCTTTAAGTCGGTCAGGATGTCCATTAGCATTTGATAGAGTTTAGCTTGCGTGATGCTAAGCTGCTCCAGAGGTTCTGACAATTCCTGCAAAGAACAGTGGTCAAAACAAGTGTGCCGAAAAGCAGGATGTGATTTGTTAAATTCACATGGAAGGCGGCTTGCTACTCCAAATTTCATTTAGAATCTCAAAGGGAGAAAAGTTAATAATGGTAGGATAGACTGATTGTTTTCTTGAGTCTTTTCAGAATGTCTGTACACATATAGCAATAATGTAGCAAAAGAACAAAACTTAGCGTATAATGGACAAAGACAATTGCATACCTGAGCATGAAGCATTAACTGGTTGGAGTCACCGTATATCAAACAGTACAGTGCCTTGTTCTCCGACTCTAGTTTGAGAAACTGAGGAAATGGTGTGGCTAGCTGTACTTGAAGCATTCTGAGTTCCTGGCACAGTCGTGAACCCCTGCTTGCCAAAATCTCATATGCACGAAAAAGTTGTCTCTCTTGACTGTGCTTGTCCAACATCTCCCACAACCTGAGAGACAGAGAAAAAAGCCCTCAGAAATTAAAGGATTTAGGATCTTAATTCAGGGAGTATTTAATAGTAAAGAGGAGGGAGATAATCATATATTGTCATAACCATACAGTATATGCTAAATAGAGTGACTACCAAACCTCAAGTCCATTTACTGTGGTCCTATCATTGTGAGAGAATTCAGATTCTTTGAACAGTCTTCTAATTAAAATCTAAGACAGTTCCAGTATTTTTCTGAGATACAAACAGTTAATGCTATTGATGTGGCTATCCTAAATATTCTATTCTATAGAAACCCTTCCTTTTCTCCCATTCTCCTGCAACACTATTTTCTCCCATTAAATTAAATTGTGTTCCATAAAAGGAATCAAACTGTTCTCTGGGATGCTCTTTGTTTCAGGTTTAGCCAAATATGACTTAATTTTCCAAAACAACCCTGTTTTCACCCTAAGCCAAGCAAATCTTCCTTCATTTGTAGTAACTATTAGGCACTTGTAATTCAGTTAAGTTCCACTGCCATTCTCCCACCGTTCTTTACCGTAAGGTAGTGAGGTCACTAGGATCGATCAGAGTTCGTGGGCATTGCTTAATGGAGAATCTCGAATCCTCAAAGCAGGATTGCCATTCCTCTAATTTAGACTGAGATTCTTTCAGGACAATCGTCAACCTCTCCAGCTTGGTTCCAATCCATTGCAGATTCTTTTTCTTCAACATCAGCAAGAGTCTCAGTAGCTCAAAGTGGCTGAGCTGGCCCAATATCTGGCCAACAGCTTCCTCTTGTACACGTTCAAGATACTCAAGTCTCATGGCTTCCAGGTCAAGTTCTCCATTTATTATAGGCAAACGAAGGAGGCGGGCAATGCCTTGAAGCAAGGGCACAAGCAGTTGGGTCTTTCCATTTACTTCACTTTGGAGATCGCATAACTGTTCCTGGCAGTTAGCCACACGAAAACTTAATTCACACTTCTCTTCCTTCACCTGGAGAACAGCAAAGTATTAAATTCCTTATAGGAAAAGGATACTGGCTTCATGTTTTTTATATCAGTTTTGCTGGCAAGTACAAAAAATATATTCTGATACTCCCAAAAAAGATTACACAACCAGTAAAATTTATGGTTTGCAAAGAGCTTGGGAATCTAATAAAAAAGACTAATGGGAATTACAGCAAGATGCTCCCCATACATCTCAAATTTCTAACCTTAAAACAATTTATTTGTAAGTGGGAAATTGCCAAGGACATTCAGCATAGTCTCAATTGACTTAAGAAAAAGAAACATTTAAAAATGCAGAAGGAAATTGAAATGGAACAACAGGAGGGTTAGATATTTTTCTTAACAGTTGGGGGTTACCGCAAAGAATAATGGAAATTCAGTTAGCATGCGTATCATATGTCAGGAGAAGTACAGCAAAGTCTAACAGATCACCTGAGAAACTAACAAGAAGTGTTAAGGAGGTTAGTGGACAAAGGAAGGCTTAATGGCCTAATGAACACATAAAAATTTCACAAAAAATACAAGTAGACAATAAAGGGTTCAACATTATTTTGAGGAGTATATTGTGAATAACATTAAGACCAACAATATTTTTTTTAAAATATATTAAACCAGAAAGGTTGCTAGGTAGGAATTGGTTAAAGGAGCATTACAGGATGATAAGGTGATTGCAGAGAAGGTTTTGGCTTAGAAAAATGGGCAGGTCACAGAAGTATATAAAATTATCCATGATTTTAAGAAAATAGATTGAAAGCAGGTCTTTTTTTTTCTTTCTTTCAACACAGGTAATAAAACATTTAGGACAAATATATTAAAATATTTTCATAGATAAACTGGCATTTGCTGTCAAAATACAGTACGTAGCAATAGCCACTAGTTTGTACAGCTTTAAAAATAATTACATAAATTCATGCACAATAAGTTAGTTGGTGGCCACTAACAATAATGGTTATATGTTGCTGTCAATATCAAATATAGCTTGATTCTTAATAGCAGCTACTAGAGCAGAGCTTTCCAAACTTTTCATGTTCGTGACACACTTTTTCAACATGCATCATTTCGCGACACACTCTTACAGCAAGGCATCATTTTCTGACACACTCTTACAGCAGGGCACAAGGCAGGCACTAGGACCTGCGCGGAATCACAGCAGGTTTGGAGGCAGCCAGGCACAAGGCAGGCACTAGGACCTGCGTGGAATCCTGGCAGGGCTCAGAGGCAGCAGCCGCCGACTAACGTGTCCCAACACAGAGTTTGGAAAGCTATGTACTAGAGAACCAGGGCAGAACTTTGCTACTGCACTTACTGTATGTCTTGCTGTGGGCTTTTCATAGGCATCTGGATGGCCACTACAGAAACTAAAAGCTAAAACAGATTGACTTTTGGTCGGCTCCTGATATTAAGTAGAGTAACCTCTACTTAAAATAGGATCAATATAAAAAAGACGAAAAAAGGAAAGGAAGGGGCTATTTACTGAAATCTGGAGGCTAATAACCTACCTTGTTCTCCTTAGCGACTTTCAAAACCTTTCCTGCCCATTGCAAGGTGGATGAAATTCCCTTAATTCTTGCAGTGGTCATGACTATCTCTGTTTTGCTCCACATGTATGTTAACTCCATGTGTCCCAGTTCTTCCCTATATCTTCCCATGTTTTTATCTTTAAGGTGCTCTGTTTGGCCAGTTTCCAGCCCTTTTTGACAGAAATCCTGAATAGGCAGGCCTTCAGTCTTGAATTTATCTGCTTTTGGGTGGTCTATTTTTTCCAGCATGTCTTTCTGTTTAAATTCTGGCTGATTCTTGCTGGGCAGCTGCTCTTGATAGAGAATTTGGTTCTTCAAAACTTCCAAGGTTATTTTGTGATCATTAGGATTATCAGCATAAACTAAACTCTTGTCTTCTAGCTGCAGTTGCTGAGCTAGTTTAACTATAGATTCTGAAGTCAGCCATTCTGTAATGTCTCTTTGCCCCTTTTTTGCAAAAGTTGTTTGATCGGTCTCCATATCATTCATAATCCTTGTCACAACTTTTGGAAAAAATCTCAAAAAAGCTTTCGTGAAAATTTCTTCTGTTTCCAGGTAGTGCCCTAGATCTCTTGGCAAAGTTAGTTGCTCATACCCAGGCTCCTTATGCCAGTGTGCTAGCTTCTCTGTTATCTGACAAGCCTCACTGAGGATATCATTGCTTTGAAAATTCTCTAGCTCAAGCTTTAGGTGCACCTTCTTCAGTTCTCTGTTTGATCTCTCTTTTTTGTCTGCCAAATGGCAGACTTTCTGCTTCAAACTGGCTACACGAATCTGAAGCTTGCTGCATCGCATTATTCGACATGCACGTTGATTCTTCAGCATCTGCATCTCTTGTTCAAGTAACTTGAGGGGCAGGGCTTCATCCTCTTGTAGTTCACTGTTCAGCTGAGAAGATTGGCTACAGGTCCTCAACACTTCCTCCAATGCTTCACCTTCTAAGATGGGCTTCCCGGAAATGACCAGTTTCTCATAGGTCTCTAGTTCTGTAGGATTCAGTACATTCTCTTCTCCCACTGTGTTGCAGAGCCACTCCAGAAATTGTTCTGTCTGTGGACAGTCAAAGAGCCAGTCAAAGTCCTTCTCGTGAAGAGTAGTTGCCTTGGGATAGACAGTTTTCAAGACCTCTACAAACTCTGCTCCTCTGTCAACTGCTTCCAGCAGAAAAGCTCTGGAACGTCTTCGGGTGAACATGTTTGGCTTGATCCTCTAACCCTGAGAGAAATATACAAAGTCTGTTTCATATGATGAAGTGTATGAGCTGCATCTACGATATAGCTGGGCAATTATAGCACTTACCTTTTCTAATAGAAATCTGTGTCTAGAAAATGCCAAAACGCCAGGATTTTTTGGTCAAGTTGTATATGTAAAAAACAACAAATTGGACTTTGAAAATATGGACAATTTTCTCATTACGTATAAGAAACCAGAGGTGGACTAAGTAAGGTTTGCAGTGGCCAGGGTCAGACTCCAAGGTCTTACACAGATCTTTGTTCTATCCATTAATGCTATTCTTTGGTCTACATCATACCTACTCCAGCTCTTCTTTTCCTTTTTTTTCTCTTGACCTTATCCTAAAGTTCGGGGGAGGAATGTTTAGAAAATATAGCTCTTAGAAGCAGAATAGAAAATGTGGCTTCTTCGCATTCATTGTCATTCCAATAACAATTCAAATATTTTGATACAAAACAGTCATCCATAATATTTTCCAGTTTTACAGTCTTCTTCCTACATCAGTTAGCCATGGTAGAAACAAAAACACAGGTAGGTATTTTATAACACTTGTCCTTTACAGCACACATTGCTACCCCATTTTAAAACTTACCTCTGCAACCACAAAATTTAGGTTATTACTTTCTTTCGTTTTAAAACACAGATTGCAGTTCTTGGGCAGGTTGTATAAAATTGCAGCATACAATCACTACTGGTTAATCAGTCAAAAGAATAAAAGAGGATCACATATTTCTGGTCTGCAGGCTGTACTTCTGCTAATAGAGCCAAACTGGTTAAGGAAAAGCTTTTACCTGATATATGGTGCTGTTGTGTCTGTATTGTTTGTTTGTTTTTTACTGTGCCAAATTGTCCTCACTTAAGATAGCTATCAAGGTCATCTGAAAAAATGGCAACCAAGTTTCATTCCAGCATCTTACTCCTCTACCAAGGCTGAAGTCTACTTAATCTTTTTCTTATATTCTACTTCACTTAGGGTGAACAGGTACCAAGAGTACAGGGCACCTTCTCTTTTAATGATTGCGCACAGGAGAGAATTTCTACAGATGAAACCTATCATGCTGAAAATTTCCTTTTCTACATGTCTCTTAAAGATGCAGGAGTCATATACTCTTTTGTATCCAGTCCCACTGATTACAGCTACAACAACCCTAATATTCTACCTTGATAAATTGTCTTTGTTTCTCCTGTTGGAACATACTTCAGTTTTAGTCTGGTTAGTATTTAATGCTGCAGTTCTTTACTTATTAGGAAGAATGTACCATTGCCTCCCAAATATTCTCAGAATTATACTCCCTTTGTGTGTACACCACTTAGTAACTAATGGCAAATACTGGACACATCTTTCTATAATCATATTAGATAGTTTTATCTAAGTGAGGCTGCATTCATATGCACCTTTACTTGAACATTAATCTCACTGAACATAGCGAGGCCCCAAATAAAAAGACACAAATTGACCTTGTGTGACTGACACACACATGTACACCTCTACTCCATAATGGTAATTTAAATGAACAAGTTCAGTCACAAATGTTCTTTTCTCATGCAGTATATCTAACATTGATTACTTGCAAATATTAAACCAGCATATCAAAGAAAAACATTTTCATACAATGTCAGCCATAATACTAGCTTTGAGTAAGGTATGGTGAGATAGGCAAAGAACGATGGGTCTCCTGTCCCTTTAATGGTTATATAGTTAGCATTTATTGATTTGATTTGTATGGTGGCTTTCAGAATAACAATCTTTGTGCAAGAAGATTGTAATGTCCTGAAATTTTTATTTCATTCAGTTCCCCCCTAGTTATATGGGGGAACTGTTACACAAGCTGCTCCCAGGTTCGGCTTATGGTCACTCACTCACACACACACACAGCCTGTTGAGGAACGCGGATCTTGTCAGCCCCCCTTGCTTTCTACCTGGGTTTTCCAGATAGGTGCGGCTTGAGCAGACAAGACACACAGCCCTGGTCAACAGCCAGGGAAATAATTAGGATTACACACAAATAACTTCCAACGAACACTGAGGCACAACAGGTTCTTTGTAATACATGGAGACCCAGTGAATTTAAAGTAACAGCAAAACTTTACTGGTTGCAAGGTAGGTCTATGAAGGTTCTCAGTCATCCAGGTGGAATTGTCTGTAGCTTGAATCATGTCAACTGGATTTGCAAGGTACATTTGCACTTTCACACACACACACTCATCCACTTCTTTCCCAACTAGGCTGCCAGGCACTAGCTAGAGGGACGGAAGCCAAATCTGGATCCAAAGATGACTCAAGTAGTGGGCGGGCTTTGGGACCCCTTTTATCCCCAAAAGTCCTTGCTTTGTTGGTTCACAAGACTGGCAGCTACTCTTGCCTTGTTAATTTACAAGTTTGGTAGCTGTTGATGGGATGGGGGGGTTCCATGTGCTCAGGCCCAACTTCCTTTGTCTGATTCAGGTGACATTTTTCCTTTGTTTCCTTAACTACTTGCTTCCTTCTTATCTACCTCCCCAAAGGGATCTTATAGCCAAGATTCCTGGCTTCTTGTCCTCTCTGCTTACTGCCTGCTTCATCTTTAAGTTATGGCAGTTTCGGCCTAGTCTCACAGAACCTTATCTTACCCTTCGCATCAAACTTAAGCAAGCAGCATCTCAGACTTATACAAGGACCACAGGTGTATTATGGAGCAGAATGATTACTTTTATTATACTAATTGGTCTGACCCCAAAAGAGAGTTAATGAACTAAACTAAAAGCTTTTGGTTAATAAGTCTTAGAAAGGATCTGCCTTTTTAATAGGGATGTGGCCTTCCAAATGTTTTTGAACTTCAACTCCCAAAATCTCTCACTGTTAGCCATGCTGCCAGGGGCAACAGGAAGCTGTAATTCAACATTTGAAGATCCACAGTTTGTCACCTTACAGTAAAGAGAAGCTCACCTCATATTTTTCAATTGTGTGCATTCCATCTTTTTCAGTTATAAACATTTTGTTATTTCTTTCTATGTCATGGTCAGACTGATAATTTTCCTATGATGATTTCTCTATTTAAAACTTGCTGGATTTATCTGTGAAGGACAAATATTTAGAAGTCAAATTACATGTTTTAAATAGAGGAAAAATGAGTTTGTTAGAGAAATTCATGCAGAGAGGCAGACTTCACATATAACTTATTACACACAAATCCTAAACAAAATAAATGTCATCAATTTTAATAAAACTGACTTTTGCATAATTGCTTATCCAGGGGTAAAATGTCATATATTGCAGTGTTTTATATTTTCTGAGGGGCTTGTCTGATCTTTATTTCTGAGGCATTCTTTAAAAATAACTATCTCACATTTTATATAAAGTATCTACAGTATTAGGCTTTGAGTTTGTCTCCCTATCACATAGTCCACCTGTACTTTTCTTCTTTCTTCTTTTCTTCTCTGCTGCAAGGCAAGGTCACTCATGACCCAGAGGCTTCATGCAGTTCCCTACCCATCCTTACTTTGTAGCCCAGAGTACTCCTGTATAGGTAGGGCCCAAATTATTAACTCTTTATTTGGGGCTGAGGTATGGGGGTGGGGCAGAATGTAAAGAAGCAAAACAAGTGAGAAGCCTTACAAAGGCTTAAGGTACTCTTTTTTTCCTTTTAAGTACCAATGGTTTCCCCCCCCCCCCCCCGTTTGGGGGATTAAACTCCCTCCAGAAAAACAAAAACAAAAGAATTTGAATTTTGAAGACATCATGATGTCTTCACTAGTCATGCTCCCTGAAATCCTCAGAAGGCCAAAATTGCAGAAAATGTCTGTTCTCCTCTATTCCATTCAGACATGCTATTGTTTCTCCTATTCTAATCTAGATTCTTTGGCCAACCATTGTTTTTTTCTATCCACAAATTCTGGCTTATTCACCTTATTTCTTTCTCTCCTTCATTTCTGTTCTTGAAACACTCCCCTCTTGGCTTCTGCCTTTTATTTTCCACTGAAATTGCCTCACTCAAATAATGAACTTTATTTTCCTTGCCAAAGTCAATGATTATACAGTCTCCATTCTTCTGCTGTTTTTAATAATCATTGTCACCTGCTTTAATCCATTTTCATGCCTCAGTCTTCATAACTCTCTTCAATTTTCTTTTTCACTGTTCTCTCCAGATGCATCAGGACTATAATTTCCAGCCATAAAAGCCAATATCCATGCTGGCTGAGGGCATTAGTGTAGAGAAAGCTGCCACATAGCAAACCGTTTACTTTCTCTTCTGTGTTAGAATCCCTCTAAGTTCTATCCTTGACTTTTGTTCTCCCCTTACACATTGTCTGTTGGAGGTTCCAGCAAATCAGCATGCCTCATTAGCATATGGGTGATTGCTCTAGGAGGCAAACTCTGTGCTTCCAGAGGAAGTTGCTTGTTGCCCCTCCCACTTCCTTTCTCTCTCTCTTGCTTTCTTCCACCGGAGGAGTAGGACGTATGTGCCTGAGCTCCTTCCATGGAGAGGCCATGTGCTAGGCCTCAACTTCAGAATTTTCCCCTTTTCTCCACGCAGCCCTGGCAGCAACATAGGGCCAGGGGTCCACAAAGTTTAGGGAACCAAAGAAGAATCATTCCTAACAAAATGGATGTAACTGAACTGGACCAAATAAACAGTAAGAACTCTTTTTGTAACCTACGTTGTCTAAGTGTGTAATTCTTTATGCTTGGGTGGGCTATGTGCTCAAGATCAATAACCTTTATTTCTCTAGTGTGCTCATTAATGCTATTAAGATAAAAACTCCTTTCTCTCTGAGTGTGTGTTTCTTCGCTGTTATACACTCTGCTCCATTCAGTGGTACTAGCTGCCCACTAATGGTCTTCATTGTAGAGAAAGGACGGTCAGTACATGGCTGTCCAGATGTTCAACTATGTATTGTATCAGTTCCAGCCAATTTAGCTAATGGTGTGGAAATTTGTAGTCCTTCAATATTCAAGGGAGAATTTGTTGTCCATTCTTCTTTTAGAGCAAAGACACTGAATTATGCCTTTCTAGCCAAAACTTGCTTCATTCCTCTAATCTCACATTTGCAAATGCCTTTCTGATATTTGCATGCAGATGTTTCATTTTGGCTCAAACTCAGTATATCCAAGACAGAACATATCTCTCTCCCAAGTTAACCACTGAAAAAGCATTTTCCCAACATTGTTTTTCACTTTCAGTATGTCACCAGATCATATAACTTAACAGTTGTCAACTCATAATCTACAGTAATGCATCCTTTTTAAGAATCTCAGCTTGTACCATTGCAATGACCTCAGCCATCCAAATGGTTTCTAACCGCTCAATTTATATTTTTCTTTCCGCCTTCATACATTAAACTGTCTAGAATGCCTGCACTCTACCTACATTCATAATCTTTCTCAAAGCCTACCTTTTCTATGGTCATGGTCGTTTCCCTGTATTCTAATCCTAACCATGTGTAACTGAAATGATTACACATGCTTTTAAACCCTGCAGCCATGTTCATGGCATCATCACAAAAATGGTTAGGACTTTCAGTTTTCATTTGGATGAATTGCTCATATAGATAACTGAATCATGACTTATTTATGCCTAACTTTCTCAGCTTGTCTTAATAATTTGGATAGAAGTGATATGCCTTTTAAAATAAAGAAGACAGAAAAAGAAAACTACAAACAAAAAGAAAAAAACACTAAAAGTGTAAAACACAAGGAAAAAGAGACTTTTAGAAAGTTACATATTCAAAAATATTTTTTCTTTTTTTTTTTGTAGTTTTGTTTGTTTGTTTTTTAGTTTTTTATCTTTGTCTTTAAAAATAATAAAAACTTTATTGCAAAAAATATATAAAGAAGACAGCTTGTACAGAATCTAAAATATCTGGGATTATATCTTTCTCTAAATATATCACAGTATGCTGAATTAAATATGATCAAATGTATAGATGCAATTTTAGAGATATAACTTGATGGTTAAAACTCACATTAAGTCTTTGGGGTAAGATTAATATTATCATATTACATTAAGATTATCAGTAGATATTTTACACATATACATTAATGAGATTTTTTTATAGCAAACTAAAGCCCCTAGAATATATTTGGCTAAACTGAGGCTACCTTATGATGATTGGGGTTTTAACTTATCAAATGTTCAGCTGTATTATTGGGATTTTATTTTAACATCTCTATTTTTTGGGGGAATGTGATGATTGATCTCCTCTCTGGGCCCATTTGGAGACCAAATATGTAACATCTTTGAAATCCTGGCAAGATTTAGGGTTGTTGTTGTTCAGTCGTTTAGTCGTGTCCGACTCTTCGTGACCCCATGGACCATAGCACGCCAGGCCTTCCTGTCCTCCACTGTCTCCCGGAGTTTACTCAAGTTCATGTTCATTACATCGGTGGTGCTATCTAACCATCTCATCCTCTGCTGTCCCCTTCTCCTTTTGCCTTCAGTCTTTCCCAGCATCAGGGTCTTTTCCAGTGAGTCCTCTCTTTGCATTAGGTGGCCAAAGTATTTAGGGTACAGAGATACTAAACTGGGATCTTCATTTCCTATTTTGAAAACTGCTAGGCATATTTGGTTATTAATAGATAAGCACTTATGTTTTGATCCCAGATCACATAGTGGGGAAGACATTCTGTTGGAATACTTGGGCTGATTTATAACAGTTCTTTTAAAGATTTTGAGAGATTGCATTTTGAGCTTGACCTACCTGCAAGATATATGGCTGGGAGTCAAACAGTTCAGCCTGGACACTTTAGCAGCCTCAGAGGTACCTGAAATTGTGGCTTCCTTAAAAGATGCAGCACTTGAATGGAAACTAACAATTCGATTTTATACAGTATTAAAAAGTGAATTGAAAGTCACTATTAGTTATATATTTGAACTGTGGAATGAAGAATTAGAATATCCAATTTTGTGGAATCAATGGATCTAGTTGTTAAAAATGTGAAATATACTTATGATTTAAAAATAAAGTTAATTCATCAGGAAATATGATTTCATGTTTATTGGACCCCTCAAAGAATGTTTAAAAAGGAATGAACATTAGATTTCTTATGTTGGCAGTATAGGAAATCTGAAGATTCTTTAACATATGATTTAGTCTATTCTATTATAGCTTTGCTTTGGCTTAAAATTGCTACATACTGTATATCATAGGCAAGGATCTCAAAATGATGATGAATTATACCCCTAAAACATGAAATTTGTCATCTCCTGAAGAACTTTGGTTCTATCAATCGTGGGTGGTGGCAAAGATTCTACATAATTGGAAAGAAATTTACTCTCTTGATTTTAATATGAATATGAATTTTTTACCTGTTTTTGAAAAGTCTGTGTTCTAAAAATGAGAAGATGACACAATATATTTTATATGATCTAAATTTAATGACAACAATTGAAGTAATATATGGTTTTTTTTTCCTGTTAATTGGTTTTTTTCTTTTTTGACACATTTAGTTTATTTTAATCACTATATTAAATTGGGGGTGTGTGTCTTCACTGTATAGCCACTCTTTTTTGTTGGTAATGATACAGACTTTTTTGTACTTCATTTTAAAAAAATTAAAAATCACAAAATCTGTTCAAATTCTATAACTAGGTAATTTTTGCCTCCTTTCCTCTGTGATCTTCATTGTATTTGTTTCTAGGTTATAAACCTCGTGAGGCAGGTTCATCACTGTTTGCAGACTGTATAATTAGTACTATTCAGATGAAGGGTATTCATTTAGAGTGATATGAAAGACCAATCACTAAATCTTGTGCAAAGATAGCTCTTTCTAACATTGTTCTATTGAGTTGAGGATAATTATCAATGCTCTACAGATGGCAGGACATTATTCTGAACTACTTTTTAACATATTTCATTGTTCATATTGCCAATTAGGTGCGAGCAATGCAGCGCCCTCCACTTGGTGTGAAATTGGTGATTGAAGCTGTTTGTATTATGAAGGGAGTCAAGCCCAAAAAAATAGCAGGCGAGAAGCCAGGTTCTAAGATAGATGACTACTGGGAGCCTGGCAAAGGTCTTCTTCAGGACCCAGGGAGGTTTCTTGAAAGTTTATTTAAATATGATAAGGTAAGTACTTGAAAAGTGTTTATTCTCACTCACTGACACAGAGACATGCAATTTTGTTTCCAGGGTCTTCTCCTCTTACATTTCAGGGACAAACAGTATATTTTCTGTCCCTCACAAAAAAGTTGCCAAAATTGCTCCTGTGTTTTTAGCAGCAGCTTGATCTGCAGGAAACAGCAGGTGGAGCGTTTCATGGCAATTGGCCATGAAATCCATACTGTCTCCTGATATCTGTAGATGAAGCTGCTGTTATAACCAAAAGAGCAGAGGTTGTGTTGAAAAACACAAAAAGCTTGGTAACTTTAAGCATCTGGGTAATTGTGGAACTCAAAATGGTCAATTTGCTTTCTTTTGTGTTACTTTTCTTTAATTAATAAAACTGAAGTTGGTTAATGTGCATGTACTCCAGAGAAATAACACATCGACTGTGTTACATTTTCAAACAGCATTGCCACATCTTTTCCCAATAATAATTAAACATAAACCTAATCCAGTGCACTTGGTAGGAAGAAAAAATGCATTCACCATTCACCATTTACCTTTTTCTTTTTTTCTTTTTTCTGCTCCTGTGCCTTTTACATATGGATGACTATTGTTATTTGCCCCAAATAAAAATGCCAGCAAAGTCTCTGGGAATCAGGAACTCACGCTGCTCAACTAAAAAAAAAAAGGCGGGGGAGCAGGGGCAAGAGTTGCAAGCCCTTGAATTTTTCCCTGGTTCAGATTAGAATTCAAGCTGAAACTCCTGTCTCCCAGGACACAAACTTCTAAATGATAGTTTTTTGCAGAGATGCAGAAGTCTCACTGAATGATTTTCCCATGGTCATAATGCCATCTTCAAATAACATATAGTAGCTGACTTCACTCAACCCAAGAAATCAAATTATGCTTTGCTTGTTTATGGCTTAACAAATGTAGTTTGTAAGTTTGGTTTATGATTCAGTGTGTTTAAACCTAGCCAACTGGAACAGCCTGCAGCCTGGAGTCATGGGTGCTCCATTACTGGAGGTTTTCAAACTAAGGTTGGACAACCATATGTTTGGGATGGTCTGAGGATTTCTGCCATAGTCAGGGAGTTGGGCTAGAAGACCTCCAAGATCCCTTCCCTATTATTTTGATTTTATTACACAACCTATTGTTATAAAATTATGACTAAGTATGTGTAAGGAACAGAACTATTGCCTTAGCTTGGCTTCAAGTGAAAAGGGAATAATACAAAGAACTGTAAGGGTTATCATTATACATCTAATATATTTTTATCATGAAGTCTTGCACTGTTTCTCCTGAGCATTCAGATCTTCCTCCTCCCAGCATTCATAAGCATTTTTTTTAAAAAAAACTCATTTCAGGATAATATTGCAGATACAGTGATTAAGTCCATCCAACCATATATCGACAGTGAAGAATTTCAGCCAGCAGTTGTAGCTAAAGTCTCCAAAGCCTGCACATCAATCTGCCAGTGGGTCAGGGCTATGCATAAGTACCACTTCGTGGCAAAAGCTGTGGAGCCAAAGCGCGTAAGAATTATTGCAGTGCTTTTTCAAAATCATACGATGTATACCCCTGCCATCTCCTCTGCTTTAGGATCTTCTTTAAAAAGCTTTGGAAAAGCAGCATCAATTACTTGGTATTCACAAATATTTCCATTCCCATAGCAAGCCCTGAGGGAAGCTGAAGAAGATCTACAAGCCACACAGAAGGTCCTTGATGAAGCCAAGGAACATCTCCGAGAAGTGGAGGAAGGCATTGCCCATCTTCAGGCTAAGTACAAGGGCACTTTAACCAAGAAAGAGGAGCTAGAGATGAAGTGTGAGCAGTGTGAGCAGAGACTGCACCGAGCTGACAAGGTAAGCATAAATCAAATTGTAAGGCTGACTCATTTGAAAAATACCATTGACATTTTTTTCACTTGGAATTGTTCGGGCAAGGTAGGATATAATGCAACAAATTAAGTCAAATCAAATCGTAGCTTCCAGCTTATGTGCAAAGATGACAAACAGATTGCTCACAGTTACACCGTGGAAACCCAAGGTTGATTTTTACAGCTAGATTTAACTAGGATTAATCACACAAGCTGGGTTGCTTTTTAATAAGGCCATCAATGCATGGTCGAAACAGTGGAGCTTTTGTTTTTAAAAAAATCCACCTCCAGACAAATGCAGTGATAAATCCTTTGCAGTAGTTATTCATTTGGGCTATTTGGGAGCTGGGGTGAAACCCTTCTATCACAAGTAACTACAAAAGCAATGAAACAGGACATCAGTGGACATTTGCTTTTTTGTTTGTTTGTTTGTTTTTAAGAGGGTATAGGGGAAAAGTTCTGAACCAGTAGGGGGTTGTGATGGCATTCTGGCCAGCTGATTCCAAAGCATCTCAGTCCTGACAGAGATGGCTTAGAGTCCAGCCGGCATCCGCACAAGACAGGGGCACCTTAAGGCTACAGTGCAGAAGTGCCCCAAAGTGAGGGGCACTCTGAGTAACAAATTTTCTATTCCTACCAGACTCCTCCTGATTTTTTACCATCATAAACTTTTTTTAATAAGAATTTTATTAAGTTTGAAGCAAAGATAAAAACTACAAAAAAGCAAAAAACTATAAAAAGAAGAAAAAATAAAATAAAATTCTTATTAAAAAAAAACCATCATAAACTAACATGGTTCTCTTCCTACAAATTCTCTTTCCTTGGAATTTTTACATTGGAAAAAATAATAAATGATCTATTTCTACCAAAATATATGTCTGCCAAGGAAAAGCTTTCAACACCCAATTTACAGTTATTTTCTTTGATTAGTTTAATCATGTGTGGGATTCAAGCTTGCTGTTTCATGTTCTATATCTTGGTTGCTTTTAAAAAGAAGGTTTCATGTGTTGCCTTCTTGCATTTCCTGTTAGGGTTTTCTGCTAGGAGAAGCTTCTGAGGAAGAAGCAAAATAACACATTGTATGTCTCTTTTCTTTAGTTAATTAATGGTCTGGCTGATGAAAGAATACGTTGGCAGGAAACAGTCCAGAAACTAGATTATATGATCAACAACATTGCAGGAGACGTTCTAGTTTCCGCTGGCTTCCTTGCATACCTAGGACCATTTACGGTGAGCAAGATAAATGTCTTCTTTTCCACAATATCTGAGCTTTATGTTGAATAAAGGCTGGTCCAGGATAAAGTCACCCAGGGGAAAAAATCTGTATCAGTTAATATTGATCCTACAGCTGTATGCCAGGACAATATATCTGCGGTCCAAACATTCAAAGAGAATTATGCTACAGACACTTGCGTACAGATGAGCCCTTTCAGGAAGCAAGCCATTCCATCCAAAAAGTTGCCTGGCCTACTACTCCTCTAAATAGTCTCACTGCCTTCAGCTCCCAATTCATGTTCTGGGAGGTCAGATGAGATGGTGGAGAGTATAAAAATACAAAGGATGGGAGACAAACAGTGAATGTGGGTTTGGGTTTCTCCTGAAGCAATGAAGAAAGTCTCTTTCAGAATAGCTGGACTTTAGGCTGCTTGCAACAACCCATCACTGGACTGTAGTCAGTGAGATGAGAGCACTAGTATCAGTTGCACTAGAAGCAAGATCTTCCCTGTGTGTGATACACCTCATTATCTTTCTCCTTAAATTGCACAATTTTCAGAATTACATAAATATGCAAAGTTGTTCTTGCTCCCCAAGTATCTTTTCTACGTTGATTTCCTCCCCCCTTTCATTGGGGAGAGGGAATCTATGGTTTGCTATTGTCAGTGTGTTAGACATAAATTGTTGTTATATGCAGGCTTGCTGTTATATCTAAATTGGAATTAACTATGGTTAGCAGTACTAAGAAGGGCTGCAAACTCAGTTCAAGCTATGATTTCTAATCATAGTTTAGAAACAGTTCCTCATAAGCTCTTATTACAGAGTTGAGCTTATGTTATTACAATAAAAATATGTACATAAAAGGGAATATATGAAACCCTAATCTAAAACATTTGAACCATTGTATGAAACTTCCTAAAATAGTTACTCCCCATTGAGACTACTGTATGCTCTAAAACAGGCAAGCATATTGACATTAAACCTCTCCTTCAACATCAAGAGTTGGCTATAAGGAGCTAGGAAAAAAAAATAATTTAATTAACAATAGTGGTGATTTCATATTACTGATACATTATTTTCCTTTGTAGGGTCAATATCGCATATCCCTTTGTGAGGAATGGATAAATAAGCTAGAGGTATATAATGTTCCTCACACTAAAGAACCAAATCTGATAAGCACACTTGGAGACCCAGTGAAAATCCGATCATGGCAGGTAATCTTAATATGCATACAGACTAGTTTTCTCATGTGTCAATGCTTTGAATTGCTATGTATTTTTTTAAGGCACATGAATCCTAAAGAGTGATTATACAAAAGGAGCAGTTTTTTAAATTTTATTTTATTTTTATCCTGCCTTTATTATTTTTATAAGTAATTCAAGACGAAAGAATGTTCAAACTATTGAACAGTGGCACTTATTTCACATGCCAGTAAGGTAATGCTCAAGATCCTGCAAGGTAGACTCCAGCAATTCATGGAGTGAGAATTGCCAGATGTAAAAGCTGGGTTTAGAAAAGGCAGAGGAACTAGAAACCAAATTGCCAATATCCGCTGGATAATGGAGAAAGCCAGGGAGTTTCAGAAAAACATCTATTTCTATTTTATTGACTATTCTAAAGCCTTTGACTGTGTGGATCATAACAAATTGTGCCAAGTTCTTGGTGGTATGGGGATACCAAGTCATCTTGTCTGCCTCCTGAGGAATCTGTATAACGACCAAGTCGCAACGGTAAGAACAGAGCACGGAACAACGGACTGGTTTAAGATTGGGAAAGGAGTACGGCAGGGTTGTATACTCTCACCCTACCTATTCAACCTGTATGCAGAACACATCATGCGACATGCTGGGCTTGAGGAATCCAAGGCTGGAGTTAAAATCGCTGGAAGAAACATTAACAATCTCAGATATGCAGATGATACCACTTTGATGGCTGAAAGCGAGGAGGAGCTGAGGAGCCTTATGACGAAGGTGAAAGAAGAAAGCGCAAAAGCTGGGTTGCAGTTAAACCTCAAAAAAACCAAGATTATGGCAACGAGCTTGATTGATGACTGGCAAATAGAGGGAGAAAAAGTGGAGGCAGTGACAGACTTTGTATTTCTAGGTGCAAAGATAACTACAGACACTGACTGCAGCCAGGAAATCAGAAGACGTCTACTTCTTGGGAGGAGAGCAATGACAAACCTTGATAAAATAGTTAAGAGCAGAGACATCACACTGACAACAAAGGTCCGCATAGTTAAAGCAATGGTATTCCCCGTAGTAACCTATGGCTGTGAGAGCTGGACCATAAGGAAGGCTGAGTGAAGGAAGATAGATGCTTTTGAACTGTGGTGTTGGAGGAAAATTCTGAGAGTGCCTTGGACTGCAAGAAGATCAAACCAGTCCATACTCCAGGAAATAAAGCCAGACTGCTCACTTGAGGGAATGATATTAAAGGCAAAACTGAAGTACTTTGGCCACATAATGAGAAGACAGGATACCCTGGAGAAGATGCTGATGCTGGGGAAAGTGTAAGGCAAAAGGAAGAGGGGCCAACCAAGGGCAAGATGGATGGATGATATTCTGGAGGTGACGGACTCGACCTTGGGGGAGCTGGGAGTGGCGACGGCCGAGTGGAAGCTCTGGCGTGGGCTGGTCCATGAAGTCATGAAGAGTTGGAAGCAACTGAATGAATAAATAACAAAAAACTCAAGACAGCGAACATACCTAATACTCCTTCCTCCTCCTCTTTTCCCCACAACAACCACCCTGTGAGGTGAGTTGGGCTGAGAGAGTGTGACTGGCCCAAGGTCACCCAGCTGGCTTTCATGCTTAAGGCGGGACTAGAACTCTCAAGTCTCCTGGTTTCTAGCCCAGCACCTTAACCACTAGACCAAACTGGCTCTCAGCAGTTCATGGAGATTTTAAAAAGCTTCAGGAATTCTGTACATTCTACTTGATTGGAAATATTCAAGAAAAGAGAAGCAGCAGTTATGTTGGTGCCCCCCATTGGGATTGTGATTTCCATAACTCCTAGAATTGTTGTTTGTTTAACATCCATGATGCCTCCTTGAAAGACTCTAAACTGTGATCCCAATATACCAGCTGAGCATCAGTACATTGGGGTAACAGTAGGTGAATCCTTATGTACAGAAAATTTCTCATAAAATTTGCTTGGACTTGCTCAAGAGTAAATCAGTCAAAACAGAGAAATAAATTATATTTGGACCATCTTAAACCTAAATTATTCATTTCATTCAAAACAGCTTAAGGTTAGGTAAGTTGGTAATCTTCCTATGCAATATGGAACATTGCAGTATTTCTGGAAAATATGGGCACTTTTTCCTTTCATATAGCCATATGCTAGAAGCTCTGCTGGCTCCTGTCATTCATGTGGACCAGCCAGAGAGTATCTTAACTGAACCGCCATATTTTTCGATGCTGTGAGAATTAGAAATATTTGTAACAGCATCTCCAACTCTATAAAGCTGTGCAGGCATATCTTCAATTACTCTGTTGTTCTCATAGCCTGATAAATTTTTTACAGTGAATCAAAGGATAACATTACAGTGGAGTACAAAATTCTGCTCAGATTTTTTATTTCTCTGCCATTGGCACTTGATTTACATAATTTGTGTAGGTTACAAGATTTAGCTTATCTTAAAGCACAGCATGTCTTTTTGCCAGTGTAGTTTTGTTTAAGATGGAAAACGTTGCATTTATTATTTAAAATCCTGTATGTTCTTCATATGCAGATTACAGGCCTACCTAACGACACCTTATCTGTGGAAAATGGCATGATAACACAGTTTTCTCAGCGCTGGACTCTGTTTATAGACCCACAGGGGCAAGCCAACAAATGGATAAAAAACTTGGTAAATCTTCTCTTTTTGATGTTATTAAACACATTCATCGGTATCAAAGGAATTTTCGTAGTTGACATTAAAGGCTTCTGCCTATAAAGGCTTGTTATTTATCTCTTCCTCTTAAAATACTTAACTTACAAATGACAAATGAACAGTAGAAAATTATATTCTGCTATAACTGAACTACTGATTATTTATAGTATATTTTTATTTAATTTGTACATTCATTTTTATAGTTTTCTTTTTGACTTTCCCAGATGCAAAACATTTTTTTATTCTAGAATAGTTAAGGTAGAAGATCATAAGAAGATCATAAGGTAGAATCATAAGATCACAAGAAGATCATAAGGTAGAATGATGGGAAGCAGTAGTATACAGACTGACTGTAGCTACTTTATTTGCTACTATTTACCCATTATTTCACTTCGCTGAAATCAGTCTTCAGAACTTCACATTGGCATAGTTCTTTGCTTTATTCACTATGTTTCCTGGTTATGTTCATTGCAATATCAAAATTTATGTCAATATGTCGATCCTTACTCTCCACATACACACCCATTCTAACCAGCTTCTTGTTTCTTACTTGTTTAACATTCACACAAATCAGGCATCTGGTTGCCACCTCTGCTGAGTTTATTTGTACCCTGCTGTTTTTCAGGAAAAAGATGGTGGGTTAGATACATGCAAGCTCAGTGACCGGGACTTCCTGCGCAGCTTGGAGAATGCTATTCGTTTTGGAAAACCATTTCTCTTGGAGAATGTAGGGGAAGATCTAGATCCAGCTCTTGAACCTGTGCTGCTGAAACAGGTGACTTTGTGTGTGTGTGCGTGCGTGCGTGTGTGTGTGTCTTACAAAATTAACACGAATAGGCTATTTGTCAGTTGCCAGCATTGGACAAGCAGGTCTAAATTAGCATTAAAATTAGGATAAAACTACATTCCACCCCACCCTCACATCTTCATGGCCCACCTGTTGTATTTTTTGTGTGTCAGCCAAGGCCAGGATGGTACATATTGCAGCTGAGTTTTGTGCAGTAGGAAATTCCTTAACTTTTTCACTACCTGTTATTCTTTTCTCCCTAACAGTCCTCCGCTACTTGCCGTTCCCCATCATTTATAACACAGAGGAGAGGGAGATGCCAGCTAATTTATGCTAATATTGATGCTGCACCAAATAGTTTACAATGAGATAATTTATTTGTAAGTGGAGTAGGATGTGAAGTTCATGCTGAGATGTACCAATTATCAGTAATCTGACTGTGAAAGAATCTATCAGAACACCTGGGAATCAGGCATTCACTTTTGACCATGAACCTCCTCACCACAACCACACGGATTGGTTCATCCCAAATGATACTCTCCATGCACTCTCTTCTGAATGAATTGGACAGAGCTCACTGTGAAAATCATGATTTTTTTTATATCATAATTTTTATTAGAAACATTTTAAAACATATAAAAAAAACAAGCATGGAAAAAAATATAGAAAACGAAATTAAGAAAAAGATAAAAGGTGCAGTAGATAAAAAAAGAAAAAGAAAAGAAATATTTAAAGAAACGACTTCCAATCGTTCGTACAGAAGTTGCAAGTATACTTACTGTTACTCTTCCCCCATCAAGGGAGAAAATCGTGGTATTAAAATTCAACATGATTGTTCCTGCATCACACTCTCTTGTTCATGTTTCCCCGATATATAGACTTACAAGCAGCAAGGCAGCACAGTGCTGAAGCTGGGAGACACGGTGATTCCATATCATGATGATTTCAAGTTGTACATCACTACCAACCTTCCTAATCCCCATTACACTCCAGAGCTATCAACAAAGCTTACCCTGATTAACTTCACCCTGTCCCCCAGGTAATGTCAACTTTCTGCTCTCCTATGTTCTATATTTAAAAAGGTAAAGGTTCCCCCCGCACATCTGTGCAGTCGTGTCCGACTATATTTACTTCAAATTAAAATGTTGAGGTCACTGATGGATAACTAAGGTATGCTTTTTATTTTCATTTTACTGTTTGCACACTTTGCTTACTTGCTTGCTTCCTTAATCACAGTGGCTTGGAGGATCAGTTGCTAGGTCAGGTGGTAGCTGAAGAACGCCCTGACTTAGAAGAAGCTAAGAATCAGCTGATTGTCAGTAATGCCAAGATGCAACAGGAACTGAAGGAAATTGAAGACCAAATTCTGTACCGTCTGAGCTCCTCTGAGGGGAACCCTGTGGATGATCTGGAGCTCATCAAAGTATTGGAAGCATCCAAGCTAAAAGCAGGAGAAATTCAGGTCCTTACTTGTGCTCCCATCTCAATCACCTGTTTCTTTTGACTTAAGATGAATTTTCATTCTCTTTTGTTTTTAAATCTCCTACAGGCCAAAGTAAAGGCAGCTGAGCAGACAGAGAAAGATATTGATATCACTCGGCTGGAGTACGTGCCTGTGGCTGTCCGCACCCAGATCCTTTTCTTCTGTGTCTCAGACCTGTCCAACGTTGATCCCATGTACCAATATTCATTGGAGTGGTTCCTCAACATATTTCTTACAGGAATTTCAAACTCTGAGAGAGCAGGTATTTTGAATGACTTAGACATATACAAAATCATTCTTTCCCTTCCAAAACATCTTTGTTGTTGTTGTTGTTGTTCAGTCGTTTAGTCGTGTCCGACTCTTCGTGACCTCATGGACCATAGCACGCCAGGCCTTCCTGTCCTCCACTGTTTCTCGGAGTTTACTCAAGTTCATGTTCATTACATCGGTGATGCTATCTAACCATCTCATCCTCTGCCGTCCCCTTCTCCTTTTGCCCTCAGTCTTTCCCAGCATCAGGGTCTTTTCCAGTGAGTCCTCTCTTCTCATTAGGTGGCCAAAGTATTTCAGCTTCAGCTTCAGCATCTGTCCTTCCAATGAGCAGTCAGGGTTGATTTCCTTTAGGATTGACTGGTTTGACCTCCTTGCAGTCCAAGGGACTCTCAAGAGTCTTCTCCAGCACCACAGCTCGAAAGCATCAATTCTTCGGCGCTCAGCCTTCCTTATGGTCCAACTCTCACAGCCATACATTGCTACTGGAAAAACCATAGCTTTAACTATACGGACCTTTGTCGGCAAGGTGATGTCTCTGCTTTTTAATATGCTGTCTAGGTTTGCCATAGCTTTCCTCCCAAGGAGCAAGCGTCTTTTAATTTCATGGCTGCAGTCACCGTCTGCGGTGATCTTGGAGCCCAAGAAAATAAAATCTGTCATTGCTTCCATTTCCTCCCCTTCTATTTGCCAGGAAGTGATGGGACCAGATGCCATGATCTGGGTTTTTTTAATGTTGAGTTTCAAGCCAGCTTTTGCACTCTCCTCTTTCACCCTCATCAAGAGGCTCTTTAGTTCCTCTTCACTTTCTGCCATTAGGGTGGTATCGTCTGCGTATCTGAGGTTGTTGATATTTCTCCCGGCAATCTTAACTCCGGCTTGTGATTCATCCAGCCCGGCATTTCTCATGATGTACTCTGCATATAAGTTAAATAAGCAGGGTGATAATATACAGCCTTGTCGTACTCCTTTCCCAATTTTGAACCAGTCGGTTGTTCCATGTCCGGTTCTAACTGTTGCTTCTTGACCCGCATACAGGTTTCTCAGGAGACAGGTAAGGTGGTCTGGTACTCCCATCTCTTTAAGACTTTGCCACAGTTTGTTGTGATCCACACAATCAAAGGCTTTAGCGTAGTCAATGAAGCAGAAGTAGATGTTTTTCTGGAACTCTCTTGCGTTTTCCATGATCCATCGAATGTTGGCAATCTGATCTCTAGTTCCTCTGCCTCTTCAAAACCCAGCTTGCACTTCTGGTAGTTCTCGGTTCACATACTGCTGAAGCCTAGCTTGTAGGATTTTGAGCATAACCTTGCTAGCATGTGAAATGAGCGCAATTGTACGGTAGTTTGAACATTGTTTGGCATTGCCTTTCTTTGGAATTGGAACGTAAACTGACCTTTTCCAATCCTGTGGCCACTGTTGAGTTTTCCAAATTTGTTGGCATATTGAGTGCAGCACTTTAACAGAATCATCTTTTAGGATTTTAAATACCGTATTTTCCGGCGTATAAGACGACTTTTTAACCCAGGAAAATCTTCTCAAAAGTCGGGGGTCGTCTTATACGCCGGGTGTCGTCTTATAGGGCGGGTGCAACTCCACTTCCCCAGTGCACAGCTGATCCCCGGCGCACAGCTGATTGGCGCCAAGATTTTCCACCCGGGCCCTCCCCCCCCCCCGAATACATCTCCAAGCTTTAGCAGAACAAACCATGAAGGAGGAGGAGGAAGAGGGTGGTGGTGATGATGGGGGGAGGTTTGAAAAAGCAGATCCAAGCGCAAAAGTTACTGAGTCATTTCAGCCTCCCTCCCTCTCGCTCTCTTTCCCTGGTGATGGATCAGTGCCGGGGGGGGGTCGGGAGGGAAGGGAGGAAACGGCAAGGGAGGGAGGGAGGGAGGGAGTGGAGGGTGGGACCCCCCGCACTGATCCATCACCAGGGAAAGAGAGCGAGAGGGAGGGAGGCTGAAATGACTCAGTAACTTTTGCGCTTGGATCTGCTTTTTCAAACCTCCCCCCATCATCACCACCACCCTCTTCCTCCTCCTCCTTCATGGTTTGTTCTGCTAAAGCTTGGAGATGTATTCGGGGGGGGGCGGGTGGAAAATCTCGGTGCCGATCAGCTGTGCGGCGGGGATCAGCTGTGCGGTGGGGAAGTGGAGTTGCTCAGTACTCACTCAGTAACTTTTGCACTTGGATCTGCTTTTTCAAACTTCCCCCCATCACCCTCCTCCTCCTCCTCCTCCTCCTCCTCCTCCTCCTCCTCCTCCTCCTCCTCCTTCATGGTTTGTTCCGCTAAAGCTTGGAAATGTATTCTTCACCCCTCTGCCTTGCCCAGGTAATTAAAGCTTTCTTTAAATTGTTAAAGCTTTCTCACCCCTCACCCCAATATTCTCCTTCACACACACACACCGCGCTGCTGCGCTTCGCATTACTACGGTATTCGCTTTCTACTCCGCTTCCCCGTTTTCTCCCTGCAGTTTTTTACTTTCTACTCCGCTTCCCCACCACACAGCTGATTGGCGTGGATATTTTCCACCCCGGGGCGGAGCAAGCTGCAGGTTTTGAAGAGGGGTAGTCTTATACGGCAAGTATATCCCAAACTCTATATTTTAACTGGAAAAGTTGGGGGTCATCTTATACGCCCAGTCATCTTATATGCCGGAAAATACGGTAGCTCAGCTGGGATACTGTCTTCTCCGCTAGCTTTGTTGTTAGTAATGCTTCCTAAGGCCCACTTGACTTCACTCTCTAGGATGTCTGGCTCAAGGTCAGTGACCGCACCATCGTATTTATCAGGGATATTAAGATCTTTCTTGTATAGTTCTTCTGTGTATTCTTGCCACCTCTTCTTAATCTCTTCTGCTTCTGTTAGGTCCCTGCCTTTTTTGTCCTTTATCATGCCCATCTTTGCACAAAACGTTCCCTTGATATCTCCGATTTTCTTGAAGAGATCTCTAGTCTTCCCCATTCTATTGTTTTCCTCAATTTCTTTGCATTGTTCATTTAAGAAGGCCTTCTTATCTCTCCTTGCTATTCTCTGGAATTCTGCATTCAGTTGTTTATATCTTTCCCTTTCTCCCTTGCCTTTTGCTTCCCTTCTTTCCTCAGCTATTTGTAAAGCCTCATCAGTCAGCCACTTTGCTTTCTTGCATTTCTTTTTCTTTGGGATGGTTTTAGTTGCTGCCTCCTGTACAATGTTACGAACCTCCATCCATAGTTCTTCAGGCACTCTGTCTACCAGATCTAATCCTTTAAATCTATTCCTCACCTCCACTGTATATTCATAAGGGATATGATTTAGGTCATACCTGATTGGTCTAGTGGTTTTCTCTACGTTCTTCAATTTAAGCCTAAATTTTGCGATAAGAAGCTCATGATCTGAGCCACAGTAAGCTCCAGGTCTTGTTTTTGCTGATTGTATAGAGCTTCTCCATCTTTGGCTGCAAAGTATATAATCAATCTGATTTCGGTATTGACCATCCTCACAAAAGAAGATCAGCAAAGGGAGCCACATTTTATATATACAGGATAGTGTAGGTCTTGGCAAATAAAATGGATCATATCCATGATCAAAATGACAATTTGTACAGTACAGAAGGGATTAAATGTTCATATATGTCTGTTCCTCTGCCACCTCCATTGAAATATTTTAAGTATTATGGTGTCAGTAGCAATGATGGTGGCAGCATTCAGTCTGCAGATCGTGTGCTATGTCCACATGGGTGTTTATGGTGTATTTTCACATGCTATTTGTGTTTTCCTCACAATCCTAAAAGCTATCCCTATGATTAAAGCTCCAGATGGATGCATTGTTTTAAAGCACTTGGTATCTTTAGCAGTATGAGTTTTTCTCACAAAGAGTTTTTAAATGACCATAAGGATGGGGCAGATTTTCAAAGAACACTGTTGCTGGCATGGATCTAGATAATAAACTCTCCTATGGTAAAAGAACTAAGACTTTGCCACAGGTCTGCATCATTTTCTGCATTGTTATGTGAATTACTGCTTTCAGATACACTGAAGAAGCGGATTGCAAATATCAATAAGTACCTCACCTTTAGCCTCTACAGCAATGTTTGTCGCAGCCTCTTTGAGAAACACAAGCTCATGTTCGCATTCCTAGTGTGCATCCGGATCATGATGAATGAAGGCAAAATAGACATGGTAAGAGTAATGACATCTTCTGTTAAGGGCTTAAAATATGACTGTAAAATGCATCTGAACAGTCTAAGATGTTTAACATATGAAAAACATCAGCTGATAAAAATAGTAGATTATAAACTGGAGCCTTCTGGAAGAATATTAGTGAGGAAATGAGACAGACGTCCTTCACAAATGGCATTCTGAGCTTATGCCCAGCTACCATGAAATAGGTCTTTAATACATTGCTGGCTAGAATAGAAGGAATGTGTATCTGCATTAATAACTCGTCAAGAAGTAATAATTTCTACTAATCGTGCAGAGTACAATGTGCTCTATAGCCTGAGTCTGTAAAAGTTTTTACAAACTTTTAGACTTACAGAATTGAGAAGAGAAAAAGTCCATATGTTTGTTTATCCACACAGGTGAATGGGAAGACCAAGAATGAGTATAATAAATAATTGTCACTTATGACCAAGACTCACACACACAGACAATATCCTACATGTTTTTCTAATTGTAACATACAGGATGAATGGCGATACCTTATTTCTGGTGGCACCATAAAGATCGTACGAGATAATCCAGCTCCTGCCTGGCTATATGAAAGAGCATGGAATGATATCCTGGCCTTAACCAACTTGCACAATTTCTCCACGTTTGCAGATGATTTTGTGGCAAACTTGTCTGGGTTTCGCACAATTTTTGACAGTGCTGAACCTCACAGGTAATTTTACTTTCAGTGGAGTCCTTGGTGCTCTCTGAGCCTTGTTGTTTTCTTGCAGACGTTTCATTGCCAGGCTAGGCAACATCTTCAGTGCGAAAAGGGAGTAGGACTTGCTCTCTGTTTATATACCCTGGCTTGTCCTGCCTGTGTTGTTTTGGAGACTTTCAGTCTCCAATTTGCTACGGAGACTCATTTTTGCCTGGCTGAGTCACACCCTCATTCCCTGCACCGGTTAAAAGTAAAGTATCCTTTGAGTCAAGTGTGACTCCTCGTGACTTCATGGACATGGGTACATGGTTTTCTTGGTAACAGTATGAATGTGGTTTGCCATTATGTCTTCCAGAATAGAATTTCAATTTTCCTTTCCAATCTACAAAGTGAGATTCTCTGATAGTCTCTTAACCAGGTCTGATCCTGCTAAACTTTCTGAGATCAGCCACAGTGGGCTAGGTACTAGCACATAGCTGCACATGGAGTAGTTACTCTTAAATAAAACCTGTTGAAAATAGTAATTCTGCTCAGAAAAGTACTTGAGAAATGTCATCTCCCCTGTCAACCCTTGACTTCTAGTCTTAAGTCTAGACCTAATGTATCCCCTTCTACTCTTGCAGGGAGCCTCTGCCTGGCATATGGAACAGCAAACTGGATTCTTTTCAAAAGTTATTAGTCCTGCGCTGTCTGCGTGGGGACAAAGTCACCAATGCGATGCAAGACTTTGTGGCTGCTAACTTGGGCCAGAGCTTTATTGAACCACAGGTAGCTAATAGTGGTTGATTATGTATGCAGAGGCAGAGCAGGAGAGGTGACAGAGCTGATGCTTGACAAGACTTTTGCCTCCTAATCTGGTCATGTGTTTTTCTTTCCCTGCCCAGCCTTACTCCCCCCAATAGATGAAAGCATAGGAAAAGGAAGTTCTGGGCATTGACAGTAAACAAAATCACCCTTTTTTTATATTTCAGACTGCAAACCTTTCCGTGGTATTTAAGGAGTCTGCTTCTACCACCCCCTTGATATTCGTCCTTTCTCCAGGCACAGACCCAGCTGCTGATCTTTATAAATTTGCTGAAGAAATGAAGTTTTCCAAGAAACTCTCAGCAATCTCTCTTGGACAGGGACAAGTAAGAGTCTTGCACAGAAGCACTTACCTTTTCAAACAAAACTTACATGCCCAGGCCATTTTATGTTCATTCTCTGAAAGGCTGTATAACGTATATTCCTGCCACCATCATCTTACTAATTGGCGTATAAGCTACAGGCATGCTCAAATGCACCAGTGATTCTTCATGTGTAAAAGGGAATCTGAGCCAAGTGGTATTTGAATCCATCTGTTTCCCCAGCACTCAAGAGCACTGTGTACTGACCTCTTACTATTGTTGTAGTTCAGGCCTGTTTCATACATTCTCCAACAGTAACTTTATGAGATGCATAGCTAAGCATTCTCTGATTCAGCAGCTTAATTTAGAATACAGAGAATATTTTGGTTTATTATTCTGAAGTGATTAGGCATCAAGAATCTTTCCTATCTATTACAAAATACCACACTGTCTACTGGTAGATTTCAGTTTTATTTCCTGCCTGGACCCAAACTATTTTATCCTTTAGCCAACATTTTATGCTTGGGGTTTTTTTTCCTTTCTAATTACTGCAGTTGCGATAAACCTTTGAAAGCTAAGAAGCCCTTGTTGAATTTTCTATTCCTAGTCATAGATTTGGAGAATAAGCATGCCCCCCGAATTGTACTTGATGGTATAATTCTGTGTTGTTGCTGTTCTTGTGTTTTTTTAATGTTTATATTAATTGAATACAGTAAAAAGCCAAAAGGAAAAAATATCATCAAAGTTAAAAAGAGAGGGGGGAAAAAGAAAGTAAGGAAGAAAAACCAAAAGCACACAGGGTATATATTCACATAAATGGTAGCTATATTTGATTATAATTATCCATAGTGAAGCTCCATGGATAAGTAATTTGTTCATATGTTGCTAAGAAGATAACTCTGCAAACCATTGACTAGTTGGGGCTATGTGTTTATCCTTCCAATGTTGAAGAACAAGTCACTGTGGGTAGGGCACAGAGAATCCATGTGCTTTGTTCAGGTGTCAATCTCTATGTTATTATTTAGGGACCCCGAGCAGAAGCCATGATGCGCAGTGCTATGGAGCGTGGGAAGTGGGTCTTCTTTCAAAATTGCCACTTGGCTCCAAGCTGGATGCCTTCTTTGGAGAGACTCATTGAAGGCATTAACCCTGATAAGGTGAGATGCATATGTACTTAAACTTTCTCTCTTTAGTAATTTAGCACTGAAAATAAGTTTCCCCTCGTTTGGGAAGATTGTGGCCCCCCATCTAGGCTGGAGGGGGAGGGCTGCAGATGCTTGTGGCCCCTGCTTTCCTTCCCAGACCTTAATTTTTCAGTTTGATAGCAGAATTTGTAACAGCTTTTTTTGTAGGGATAGGAAACAGTGTGGGTTTCAAACCTTTGACAGGTTTAAGGCATTTTACTTTTTAAATCCATGCACTACCCAGAAAAGAACAGAAATTTCAACCCCATTACCTCTGTGCCTCCTCCCAACTAAAAAAAAGTTATTCAGCCCCTTAGTGCAGAAAGATTGCTTATTTCTGACCTAGGCACAGAGACTCTGGTCTGATTTTACATTTATAGTGCCAAGAATTAAAACTGTTTTGTTTTAAAGGTTGGAGAGAGTTAGCAAATATTCAAGTCTTCTTCAATTGTTGGTTGCTAAGTCAGTGTGTATTTTCAGTAAGAAAATAAAGTATATCCAGAGCTTTTTTTTTAAAAAAAGTTTTGAATAATCATAGAGGGATAGGAAAACTGTCCTTAATTGTCATCTCTTTTTTTTAGATCTCTTCATGCTTTCTAAAATAGGAGCTCTTTAGGAGAAACCTCTTATTTTTTTCCCCACCAAAGAGAAACATTTCTGTATGTCTGTTGAACAAGGATAAACACTTTTCTGATGGGAGAGAAACTGGACTCCAGTAGAAAAATTGCTTCTAAAAACAGAAAAATCTAACTATTTTGCTTCTGATTACCCATTACGTGCATTTCTACTGTCCAGGTACACCGAGATTTCCGACTTTGGCTCACCAGTTTGCCAAGTAACAAGTTTCCGGTGTCCATCCTCCAGAATGGATCCAAGATGACCATTGAGCCCCCACGAGGAGTAAAAGCTAATCTGCTGAAGTCTTACAGTAGCCTGAGCAATGACTTCTTGAACTCCTGCATCAAGGAAAGGAATCCTACCCCTTCCCTACCCAAGACTCCAAAAAACCACTTAGTCAATGCTCTTTTCCTTTGACAATTTTGGTTTGTCTGGAATGGGCTCAGTGTTCCTTTCCTCTGCTACTGTGGAAGTAGTACACAGGATGCAGAGGAACATCTTGGGTTCTGTTGCTCGTTCTAATCATTCATTCAATATTATTTTCTCTATTTCTCCTTAGTGAACAGTTTATCATAATGGAGATGTATTCCTTTGATTGGAATGGAGTTAAGAAAACGGCACTTACCCTTTCATTCTACAAAGTCTGAAATAGGAACTAAAAACACGTACACACACCCATATGCATGCACCATAACATTTTAGTTGTGGCCTTTTAGAATCACCAGAGATTTTGTGTTTTGCAGATTACCGAATTCAAATCCTTGCTCCTTTCTCTTTGCCTGTTCCATGGCAATGCACTAGAAAGGAGAAAGTTTGGGCCACTGGGTTTCAATATTCCCTATGAGTTCACAGATGGAGATCTACGCATCTGCATCAGCCAGCTGAAAATGTTTCTGGATGAATATGAAGAAATTCCTTACAAGGTAGGCTACTTGGATTTGCAACGTGTGAAATGAAGCATTTGAATTTATGAAGTGGGAGGATTGTCCTGCTTTTTTGCAAAATCCTATTTTTGAATCCAGCTGGATCTTTTGCAGAAATATCATTTATTAGCTATATATTATTTTTATTTATCTTATTTAAAATGTTTGTTTTGTAGCATTTCAAGCTCACAACATCAAGAAATGGCACAATAAAACTGTATATGGAATACAGATGCTATTCTCTACCTAATGGAATAGCTCCCCCCTTTCTACCTCAAGAGACAGCAAAAATGATGAAATGGTGCCTCAGTGAATTTGTAAAAAAAAAGTGTGATAAAATAGGTACCTTGGGCAAATAAAAAAACAGTATTTAAAAGGATTACACTGCCATACATCAGAAACATCTCAGAAACTACTAATAGACTGTTACATCCACACGGCATCACTGTAGCACACAAACCAACCAAAACCCTTCAGAACATTGTAAGTAAACCAAAAGACCCAGTAGCCCAAGAAGAAAAAACAGGAGTTATCTACAACATACAGTGTAAGGACTGTAACAGCCACTATGTAGGACAGACTGGCAGAAGACTAGCAGAACGCATCCGCGAACACCAACTAGCAGTCAGAAGACATGATGAAAACTCCTTAATCTCACAACACATGGACAGACTTAACCATACTTTCAACTGGGAAACTGTGAGCATATTAGACCAGGCCAAATCCAAAAATGCTAGAGAATTCCTGGAAGCTTGGCACTCAGACAAAGCAGCCATCAACAGACACATAGAGGTTAACAACATTTACATACCATTCATAAGAGACAATAGAATAGCCAGAAGACCAGAACACCCCTGGGCCAGCAATCAACAACAAGATATGCATAGATTAACAGCAAGATTAGCAGCAGAGGAGCAATCAAACAACACAATAGACCTTAATCAAGGAACTATTAACTCAGTCAATCACCCAAACAGCACACAACAGCCCAATCAAGGAACTACCAAGGAGAGTACAAGACCCCCACCAACACAGGCAGGACAAGCCAGGGTATATAAACAGACAGCAAGTTCCACTCCCTTTTCGCACTGAAGATGTTGCCTAGCCTGGCAATGAAACGTCTGCATGAAAACAACAAGGCTCAGAGAGCACCAAAGACTCCCCAGTATTTAAAAACATTTCTGCAAATGTTGTAACTATTATGCTAGGGAAGTAGCAGTGATTATCTTGGCAGAAATTAGGGAACTAGACTTGGGAAAATGCAAGAAAGGAACTTTTAATTTAGAGTTAGTTGCTTTAAAATGATTATAATTATGAAGGTTATAACCAAATGTGCAGTTTTCAGGTATGCAATTGGGCAGTAAACAATGATTAATAAACAAAATTTGAAATTATATAAAGTCAGGTTAATAGCTGCTAAAACCATTTGTGAGAAGAACAAAGTAATCTTTGTTTAATAACACAATGGAAGCAGTGTTTGAGATATTTGGTTGTGGTTTGAACAAATCTTCCAGGCTCAGCAGGACACTTCTGGGTTTTCAACTGGAATTCAATGTTGTGGGAATCTGGCCAGAATATTTTCCTTTTCAGAAGAGGTTCTAGGAATTTGAAATGTGCAGCAGAATAAGATGACCTGCACATATATGTATTTTGATGCTTTAACTTTGTAAACAGCATTAATTTTTTCAAAATATATAGCTACATCCAATAAGACCTGCCCACATAAAGGATCTGCTCGTTTGCTATATATTGAATTTTATTGTTAGCTGATGGGATTTTCATTTGAAAATATTGAATATCAATACAATCAATATTTCTGTATCTGGTCCTTTGCAGGTTTTGAAGTACACTGCTGGTGAAATTAACTATGGAGGCAGGGTGACCGATGATTGGGACAGACGCTGCATTATGAATATTCTGGAAGATTTCTACAACCCAAGTGTTCTAAATCCAGAGTTTTCTTACTCTGAATCTGGTATCTACAGGCAAATTAATACCTCTTATGACCTCAATGTAAGTTAAAGAGAAAAGTAGACAAACTGCCCTTGTCTAATCTCAAATGGCTAAACAGGGTCAGACCCTAATAATACCTGAAGAGAAAACTACCAGGAAATCCCAGAGGTGAAGGGTTGATTGGAAATTAAACAAAAACAAACGACCAAATGGAAATGGGAAACCACTTCCATGTTGTTGCCAAGAAAACTATGTGGACATGGATGTGTCTGTGAAAACCCCAGGAGTCCAGCTTAATTAGAACAAAACTTTTGGATATACTGTGCAAAGAACCAAGTTTGTTCTTGTTTTAAGCATGCCGTTGTCTACATAGTTTGAATTATAGGTTCAAAACTTCTTTTTGCCTATCAATTGGTTAAATTCCCTCTTAAATGAGGATGGAATGAAATTATCCTGTGGTGGTATCACAGACTGCAGAAGCCTCTTCCAAAGTATAAGTAAAGTAAAGGTTCCCCCCGCACATTTGTGCAGTCGTGTCCGACTCTAGGGGCCGGTGCTCATCTCCATTTCTTAGCCGAAGAGCCAGCGTTGTCCAAAGACGCTTCCGCGGTCATGTGGCCGCATGACGCACGCGGAACGCTGTTACCTACCCACCAAAGTGGTACCTATTCATCTACTTGCATTTGCATGCTTTCGAATTGCTAGGTTGGCAAGAGCTGGAGCTAGTGCGGGAGCTCACTCCGCACGCAGGGCTAGGGATTCGAACCTCCGAACTTGCGATCTTCCGATCGACAAGCCTGGCGTCTTACCCGCTGAGCCACCACGCCCCATAATACTTCCAAAGTATAACTTTTGATTAAAAACTAGGGTGACTAGTGCTACTACCCTTACTGAACAGTTTCTTTCCTGTCTACCTTCTCTATTAAAAATATTCATCCTACATCTTGATTTGCCCCCCCCCCCCAAGGGATACATCCAGTACATCAAGAGCCTTCCCCTTAATGATATGCCCGAAATCTTTGGATTGCATGACAATGCCAACATCACCTTTGCTCAGAATGAGACCCATGCGCTGCTTACCGCAATTATCCAGCTTCAGCCAAAAACTACAACTGCAGGAGGGAAAAGCAGGGAGGAGGTTGGTAAACCTGTTACTTGTAGCTCTTATGGCTAGGAAGAGAGGGTTAAAAAGTATGAGGGGAAATACATTTGAAGTAGAAGCCAGAGTTTAGCAAAATGATGTTTCTAATGACCGATAGCTGAGGTTTATGACCGGCACAGCTGTTGGACATGACTAAAGAAGAAATTATGTAATGTAACTATTCAACATGACTTGACTTGCATAATTTTTCGGTCTTCAATGTTTACTGTTTCTTTGAAATGCAGTATCTGGACTCTTTTTTTGTTTTTGGTCACAAAGTGTTGGTCATAGGATCCCATGCTTTAAGAAGTTATGTACAGATCCAAATTCTAGAAATCAAGTCATTGCTACTGAAAAGGGAAGAAGAGAGTTATAGGTTATATGAACCCAAAGCCCAGTTGCAATTCTGAATGTAACCTAGGTGTTCAGAAGATAAATCTCACTTCCTTTTGGTAGAGGAAAATTCTTTCTGTCATCCAATATTGAGATTCCTCTGACATTTTCTGCCCGCAATTCTGTCTATTGTCTAGATTGTAGAGGAGACCTCAAATGACATATTGCAGAAGGTGCCTCAGCTCATTGACTTGCATGAAGTATTGTTGAAATATCCTGTGTTGTATGAGGAATCTATGAACACTGTTCTGACACAGGAGGTGATCAGGTACAGTTCATACATTGACTGAGCTCTCTATATTTTGATAAAATGGTCAATTAAAACTAGTAGAAGAATAGTTGTCAGAGACAGGAAAATGGGTACAATAGATCTGTAGGCATTTAATGAGGTAAGAACCACCTTTTCACACCGTTTCTGACTGGGACATCTGAGAGAATAGAAAAATTGTGATGATGGTAAGAAGGGTTATTTTTACAACTGCAGTATAAGTTGGAAGAGTTTCCAAAATCAGACTACTTTAATGAATTGACCCATTGTATGGGAGGAAGTGGAGTATTTTCTGTAACTATAACCAACATAGTCTGATCTGAGACCTGGTTGTATAATTTCCCATCACGTATAACTCTTGTAAAGCACCACAGTGCTGTATTTAACTGAGACTGAACAGATAGTATAACTAAATTAGGCTGAAACTTGCTTTCCACCCCTTTGGCTTTTCTGAACAGTTGCATATCTTTGCAACTGAATGCTATCAGAGCTTAATGTGTGTCCAGCTGATATATGTATAAAGGGACTCTGAATGAACAAATAACACTAAACTTTGGTATTTTTTCATTTATTTCAAAAACGTAAGTCATCCAACGTGTGACAAAGTAATCACCTCCCGACTTCAGTAAATTCAACTAAAGGGATAACTAGGGCCAGTTGTGCAAGTATTTAATTAAATAATCTGGCTTGTTTGGGGCCAGTCCTGGCCTACCTTATCAACTTTGGCTCCCCTCGTCACAGTGAGGTTCTCACTACACAGATTCTAGAGCATATCATGTCCCAATCAAAAGAAACTTCTGAAGACTAATGCTTATCAGCCCAGAAAAGGTGACAAAAAGATTAATGAAGCTCTCAGATTTCATCGGTCCAGCCAGAGATGCAATTTTGAAATGGAGAAAAGCAGCTGCTCAGTAGTGGCCAGGAGACTAGATGTTTGGCCGAAGCCATCGGTTGTTTGGTGGCAGCATTCCTGGCGTACCTGGCCTCTGGTAGGCAGAGTTCAATGGCAACCAGTGGCCCAGGGAGATCTGCAACAGGGGAAGGAGCAGGCCAGTGGTTGGGGTGAGCCCCAGATTGAGTCCCACAGCTGCTTGGACACCCAGCACATGGGGGAGTAGCTATCTTGCATTCCCTAAGAGAGACTAAGAGAACAAGAAAGAGCCACTGAGACTATTGGCGCCATGGAGTTCTCCATGGCAGAACTGCTCAGCGGTGAGCAGAATTCTGAACTGGGGTCTTCACATCTGGCTGTGAACTTTACCTCTAGACTGGGGACAGTTGAGGTGGTTGGCACCTGCTGTCCCTGTGAAAGGTGGAGGGAAGGCAACAACATTCCTCTTTGACCATCATGACAGTAGAGGAGGATTAAGACAATTTTGTGCCCCAAGAGTCCCTGTGGGAGGGCATTCCAATTCTCGGTGATGTGTTATGGGGTGTTTTGAGTGGGGAGTAGGTGATGGCTAGGGCTGTTGAGTGTTGAGGCCTGCTGACTGCTCAAACAGGAGCAGCTCAGTGGTGCCCAGGAGCCTGGCCAACTCAGTACAGAACTGAGTATCTCAGAGTTGGACGAGGGTCTAGGACCTGGGACAGGGATGGCAGGGAGGAAGGTGGTTTGGCCTGAGTGCCTGGGTTGGGGCAGCATCTCAGTATTGATAAGCAGAGGGAGATATGGTGGGAGACGGAGTAGACTGTTCTCGGGGAAGACACACTTGGTGCTTCATACCGATTCCATCTTCTAGCCCCTTAGGTTCATCCCCAGTACCAAGCCAATAAATCCTTAATAGCTTTGGGCTGCTTTTGTATTGTGATGTCTTTAACTGTGTTAGAAGGTACTGTGCAAGTGGGTGGCAATGTAAATAGGAAGGAAGGAAGGAAGGAAGGAAGGAAGGAAGGAAGGAAGGAAGGAAGGAAGGAAGGAAGGAAGGAAGGACAATAGTGAATCTTCCCAAGAATGGCCTTCCTATCAAACTCACTCCAGGAGCGCAGCATAATATTTGATTGATTGATTGATTGATTGATTATCCACCTCAATCTGCAAGGACTCTGGGCATCTACCAAATGAAGTTAAAATCAAAATAATAATTATGTATAACATGATGATAATGCAAATAGAAATCTCTCTGATGGTGATCCATAATCAATTAGAACTGAAAATCCACTGAAACAGTATTGATTGTACTTGTTTTCTAAAAATAAGTAGCATAAAATCCATGTGGACCTTCAAGGGAAGAATGTTCCAGGGGAGGCTACTATTGAGGAAGCCTATCACATAGAAGAGGGGACTCTCTAGATCAGGGGTGGGCAACGTCAGGCCCGCGGGCCATATAAGGCCCGCGGGGCTCCTGCCTAAGGCCCGCGGGGCTCCCGCCCACAAACCCTGCCCCTTCCATGCAATTGGCTCCCGCCCACAAACCCCGCCCCCAGTGCTTGTGATTGGCTCCCACCCAACAAACGCCGGTCCGCGGAAATCCCAGAAACCCCGCCCCCCCGGTCCCCAGTTATAAATATCCAAATGGTCCTTGGCAGAAAAAAGGTTCCCCACCCCTGCTCTAGATGTTCTTACCAGATGACCAGATTCCATTCTGGGGTAGTGTTGCCTGGCATAGTCCAGTGCTGCACCGCATGTTTTAAAAGCACTTTTAACTAGGTCCAGAAGTCTAGTGGTAATCAATACATTGGCTTTAGTACTGCTGCTATTCTGCTTTGGTGGGACTGGCCTGCCAGCACTCGAGTTTCTGCACATTGTACTAGCTGCAGCTTCTGGGTCATCTCCAAAGGCGGCCCTATGTAGAGCATGCTATAGTAGTCTAGTCATGTGATAATCAAGGACTGAATTACTGTTGTCAGGATATCCTGGCCTAAGTAGGATCAAAGCTGGGCCAAGACATCCCTGGCCACAGCTTTTACTGTCCATGATTTGGACACCCAAATCATGAACTACCTTCTTTGGGGGGAATATAAACCCACCCAAAGTCACTACTGGGACTGACGTTGTTGGATTGCCCACATGTTTATGGATTTATTTATTTAACAAAATTTATAGAGCCACCCAACTGCACCAAGTCTGAATGGTTTATTATCTGACAAGTTGCCACCACTGAAGGAAGCATTAAAAGCAGAAAATTCTACTGGAGTACAGCAGGCCATCTGTCTATCAGCTGAAGTTGAAGCACAAATGAGATGTGCAGCAAAACGGTGATCCCAAACATACAAACAAATCTACAAAGGAATGGATGGAGAAGAACAAACTCATTGTTTTCGAGTGACCAAGGCAAAGATCCAAACCCATAAAATGTGTGGCAAGACCTGAAATGAACAGTTCACATTAAAAAATAAAATCTCCAGAGTTACTGAGTGGAAGCTGTTTGCCATGGAGAAATGGACCAGAATTCCTACTCAGTGATAGGAGAAACTGGTCACCAATTACAGGAACTGTTTGGTTGCAATTATTGCAGCTAAAAGTGGTGGAATCAGTTACTGAATCCAAGGGGTGATTACTCTTTCGCACTGGAATATTGAATTTTGAATGATTTTGTTTGTCAAATAAATGAAATAAGCACCAAACTTCACCCAGACTCCATTTTATATGTGTAAGACCTACATGTAGCTCTGATTCAGTGACAGTTATACAAAAATTCAGACAATCTGACAGAGGGTGAAAGTGCATAGAATTTCAATGAAATACATTGGGAGTTAACAATAATAGATTAATTTGCTTTTAAATTATCTTGTGTTTGAACAGATACAATCGTTTGCTAGCAGTAATTGCGCAAAGTCTAAAAGATCTGCTCAAAGCTCTTAAAGGCTTAGTGGTAATGTCTTCCCAGCTGGAGCTGATGTCCAACAGCCTGTACAACAACTTTGTCCCAGAGATATGGAATAGTAAGGTAAATACTAAGCAGTGTTTTCATAGGTACAACAATTTCTGTATTCATGAAGTCATCCTACATGGGTAATACAAAAATACACTCATTCCAGTTTCCAGCTGTGGTGGCTGATCAGATATTTTACAAGGAGCACAAAATCAAACTGTATGTCATACACAAACCAAGACACAACAATCTTGATAAAAGTCATTTCAACACTTATTTTTATTTATTTATTTATTTGTCTCATAACCACAAATGTTCAACTATTTAGAGAGAAACACACTCGCTTAAAGGCCAGTTTATTGAAAAAGTGCTTTGAATTGGTCTTGTCCATAGGCATATCCATCTCTGAAGCCCTTGGCCTCCTGGGTGAATGACCTGCTACTTCGCATTGACTTCTTGCATAAATGGATTGCTAAAGGAATACCACCAGTTTTCTGGATAAGTGGCTTCTTCTTCCCACAAGCTTTTTTAACAGGGACATTACAGAACTTTGCTAGAAAGTCTGTGATATCTATAGACACCATCTCTTTTGACTTTAAGGTCAGTGAATCTAACAAAAGCTAAGCAAAGAACCTCTTCAATTCACATATCACTCAAAATTCAAGTGTTAAAAACTTAAAGTAAAAATGCTTTTCTACCTTCCCAATTAAGGTATTGAGGGAATCTGTGAGTGAACTAACTCATCGTCCTGATGTGGGATGTTACATCCATGGCTTATTTCTAGAAGGGGCTCGATGGAATCCCACATTCTTTGAGCTAATGGAGTCTAAGCCTAAGGAACTATACACAGAGATGGCCGTCATCTGGTTGGTTCCTGTGCCCAACCGCAAGCCTCCAACCACAGGGATGTATCTGTGTCCCATTTACAAGACACTCACTCGGGCCGGTAAGCATTTTCTTTACTTCAGAGGTGCAAGAAGTAGAGGCTATATTGTTAGCATAATTGAGTTCTTTTGAAAAATACAAAGGTATTTGCTGCCAGATAGTTCAGATAATCTTCTCATCCTTGTTCTGGCTGTTAGAAATAGGACCTCCTGAGACTAAAATCCATATCTCCATGGTTGCTAAGGTTCAAACTGAGTGGCCATAAGGGTCTTGAGAAACATTTATTAATTTTTATTTTATTTTATTTTATTTATTTTATTATTTTATTTTATTTATTTTATTTTTATCCCGCCTTTATTATTTTTATAAATAACTCAAGGCGGTGAACATACCTAATACTCCTTCCTCCTCCTATTTTCCCCACAACAACCCTGTGAGGTGAGTTGGGCTGAGGGAGAGTGACTGGCCCAAGGTCACCCAGCCAGCTTTCATGCCTAAGGCGGGACTAGAACTCACAAACTATACTTGCATGCCACCTGTTTCTGGAGGCTCCAGGTAGCTAACATTAAATGGTTTAAAAACCTTAAACCCCAAATGTGTACAGTAACAGAACCCATACAAATAAGTCAGTGCTAATTTCATATTGGGAATCTCTTTGCTACTATTGCCCACTTAGAAAAAGCTTTAGGATAGAATGTGATCTGATGGAATAGTTGCCTGGTTTGGAAAGAACCAAAGATAGGACTAAAGTCTATCTTTACAAGGTATTTGGTGTTTTGAAAAGTGCCTCTTTAAGATCAACTGTCATATGATCATCTTTCCTGTGGCACCAATATATGAAACTTTCCATGTAGTCTTCTAAATTCTGTTCCTGGAAGAAAAAGCTGTGTCCATTACAGATATGCCAATACATAGTACTATAGCCATTCCAGTTTGGGCAGTGGATTGATCCTAACGTAGTAATTGCAAAGGAAATAAGAGATTTTGGAGAACTGTGGATGGCATGGCCAGTATGGAGGTGAGTATTACAGTAGCTAATTTTGCTCTGACCTTCCTCAGGACTCTAGTATCAACAGGAAAGGGAGGAAATGTGTAAAGGAGTCCTTTGGATCTAGAAGATTAGACAACATCTACAACCTCTGCTCTCAGATTCTGAAAATGAGTAAATCAAGATATTGTATAGTTCTTTGGAGGATGCAAATATGTCAGATTTGGGGGGCCCAAGACAATTTAGTGAGAGCCAGTTTGCTATAGTGGTTAAGGCAATAGGCTAGAAACCAGGAGACGGTGAGTTCTAGTCCTGCCTTAGGCATAAAGCCAGCTGGGTGACCTTGGGCCAGTCACTCTCTCTTAGCCCTAGGAAGAAGGCAATGGCAACCCACTTCTGAAATCTTGCCAAGAAAACTGCAGAGACTAGTCCAGGCAGTCGCCGGGAGTCAACTCTGACTCAAAGGCACCAAAAAAAAAAGCAATTTAGTAATAATGGATGGTGCAGCCTGTTTCTCAGAGCTAAAGTGTATTTGTTGAGGAAGTTGCATATTGCACATTCAAAGATCTCTTGATGTACTGAACTGCAAAGGATGAGACTGTCTTTTATATCAAGAGGAGAAGTAATATTGGCCCCTAGTAGAGGGATTTCAGATGCTAAATAGATTTCACTGTATGCATTTATACATTTATACATTTGAAGGTTAGGTAGAATGTTTGATTTCCAGCCAATTTATACTTCAGAGATTTCACAATCGGACTTCATCCTTTGAACTGATTGACCAAGGCAATGAGCTGTACATCTTCAAAGGCTAGCATCCATCAAGTCTTCTAGTTTTTGATAGGGAGGAGCTTGTGTCAGTCCTTCAAGGTAGACCAGTCTAGGAAACCAGAGTTATGAATGCTAATACTACTTTTATTATAAGGTTACAGTAATAGAATCATGCAAGTCTGAATGCACACACCCCTTTTATCTTCATGAGAACTAGGGAGGGTCATGTCTGAGGCGGTTCTCAAATTACATTTTTGCCCCGGGCTCAGATTTCTTTTATCTGACCATTGTCTTGGTTGCAGCTCTTCCTTCTGTTCCTCAAAGTTATTCCTACTACCCATCACAGCCTGTGGTAGGTTGTATCTGGTGCCACCAAATGACTGAGATCCTGATCTATGCTGAAGGAGTTATATTTCTTGACAACTGTATTTGGTTCCAACAATAGATAGCATGAAAATGGAGTTGTGCCTAGAGTGGCAGATTGGAAAAGGAATCCATCATCCCTAGAATATTTTTCTGTTATTTATTGTACTCACGTATAAGATTTAAATCCCATTTTAGTCTGAACTGTAAGCAACGTATACTAGAAGAATGATACAGTATACAATATACTGATAAAATTAATAAAATTAATAAAGTACCTTGAATATAACCATTTTACATAAAATAATACCTCTTCAATCTCCAAAGACCTTCTGAAACAATTAGATGTTAACAAGTCTTCAGAAGGCCATATGAGCTGCTGCTTCTTCAGAGGATATAAGGCCTTCTGAGTCATTTGGATTTTCTTAGAGATTAGGAAATGAAACCCTTCTCTCCAGATATGCTTCTAGCTTAATTATTCTCTATGAGGGGAACAAATGGCTTTCCTTTTACGTTCTCTAAGCAGTAGCATGTTTTGTATAAGTTCAGTTGCCCTGAGGATTCAAGAGTAATAGTTGGCTACCTAAGGATATTTCCTTTCTAGAGCTGCTTTCCAAACTGTGTGTCGTTAGTATGTCGGCTGCAGTGTCTGGGTGTGTCCCGGCTGCTGCTGCCTCCTGGCTTCTGCACAGGTCCTAGTGCCTGCCTTGTGCCTTGCTGCCTCCAAACCTGCTGTGATTCCGTGCAGGTCCTAGTGCCTGCCTTGTGCCCTGCTGTAAGAGTGTGTCACGAAATGATGCCCTGCTGTAAGTGTGTGTCGCGAAATAATGCATGTCTAAAAAGTGTGTCACCAACATGAAAAGTTTGGAAAGCTCTGTTCTAGGGGCTCAAGCAAGCTGTGAGTGTCAGTATAATTTTGAAGAATACCCTCAGAATCAAAGTTAGGCTGAATGACAAGGACCTAAACTGGATGCTGTTGTCATGGATGTTTAAAAAAAAGGGGGAAATTCCTGTAGGATAGGATTATAGGAACACAGAAGCAGGCTTCTATCTTTGAAGACAGAAAGTCCAAGTGTTATATAGTGTCTATGATGGTTTGAAATCTTCCACCGGATAGTGAGGAATGTCACAAATGTTAATACAGTTGCTTTTGCTTGGTTTTGAAGAGTTGAGGCTGAAGCAAGGTTGGAACCTAAAGTGAAACAAAGTCAGTCTGTAAATTAATTTTATTCGTTCAGTCGCTTCCGACTCTTTGTGACTTCATGGACCAGCCCACGCCACAGCTTCCTGTTGGCCATCGCCACCCCCAGCTCCCCCACGGTTGAGAATATCATCCACCCATCTTGCCCTTGGTCGGCCCCTCTTCCTTTTGCCTTCCACTTTCCCTAGCATCAGCTGCTTCTCCAGGGTATCCTGTCTTCTCATTATGTGGCCAAAGTACTTCAGTTTTGCCTTTAATATCTTTCCCTCAAGTGAGCAGTCTGGCTTTATTTCCTAGAGTACGGACTGGTTTGATCTTCTTGCAGTCCAAGGCACTCTCAGAATTTTCCTCCAGCACCACAGTTCAAAAGCATCTATCTTCCTTCGCTCAGCTTTCCTTATGGTCCAGCTCTCACAGCCATAGGTTACTATGGGGAATACCATTGCTTTAACTATATTTAACTATATTTAACTGTAAATTAATAGGAGGCTTGAAAGATGTTTCAGACCTCTTGCAACACATTTTATTTCTTTGGATCTTCATATGTATATAATGCATGACCTTTTTATTTTTGTATCCCGAGTGTGTCATTACACTGCTTATACCTCCTAGATGGTGGGATCAACAGTAATCTTGATTTGCAAGGTAGTTTCTATATTAGAGATCTGAATTTGTATAGCATGAGCACACTTGGGCAAAATGGGATTTGGTTGCACTTGGGATATACTGGCCAAAATGTGCCCCCAACTCATTAGTATTGTATATTTATCATTATTAGGGAATGCTACCTATAGCAGAGCTTTCCAAACTCTGTGTCAGGACACGTTAGTGTGTCAGCTGTAGTGTCTGGGTGTGTCACGGCTGCTGCTGCCTCCGAGCCCTGCCAGGATTCCGTGCAGGTCCTAGTGCCTGCCTTGTGCTTGGCTGCCTCCAAACCTGCTGTGATTCCGCGCAGGTCCTAGTGCCTGCCTTGTGCCCTGCTGTTAAGAGTGTGTCGCGAAATGATGCATGTCTAAAAAGTGTGTCACCAACATGAACAGTTTGGAAATCTCTGACCTATAGGATGGATATGACTAGGGCTCCTTCTCTTGCTGAAAAGCATTATGTGAAAGCTTTGACCAAAACATTGATGGGCAGTAGAGATCAGTATCTATGGGCCCATCTGATATAAACTGTGGCATATGGAAGTTGCAACTTGGAATGTAAGACTAGTAAATGGTAAAAAGCATATTTAAACAAATCAAATGAAATAAATATATATGCTGTGAAACTAAGAGAAAGGGAAAATTTGATTTACTTCTAAATTTGAAAAGACTAAGAATTCAATACAGGTTTAGAATCCAAATCCAAAGCTACTTTAGAAAATAAGAGAAGAAAGTCATCTGAATTAGTCTGTTAACGCAAATGTTCTCTGTATTGCTTTTGTTTACATAGAACCAGTCTTTTCCATATTGCTATATTCTCTTTTTTGTAAGATAGAATTTGTAGTGTGAAGGTATCCAAAACTCAAAACCCTTTTGAAGGTTGGACTATCATTGTTTTAAAGTGATAAAAAAAGAACTGATGATTCACCTTCTAAAAATTGCATTGACCTGTCACTTAAGGGAAGATGCTGTATGTGATTCTTAAAACAAAGATACGCAAGTCTGTGAATCATTTTTTTATGATTTCCTTGGTCCAAGATCTGTGAAGGATAAGGATGCAGAAGAAAATGCCTTCCTGAGCCTCTTACATGAACAATTAGATAATGGGGTGGAGTCTGCTGATTTAAATAGATCATAAATTCTGCTACCAACATCTGTGTAATCTGGGTTATGAAAGACTGATGCTGATCAATAATCACTGCAATTGAACAATAAGGGCAGGAATGGTAAAGCCTTTTCCTAATCTGGCCAGATCCACAGATCAAGACTTATTAAATGCATTTAATTATATTCCTTTGGCCTGTACATGGTATAATAAGGCCCCCTGGTGGCCAGTAGCCATATGAGAAAATGGTACCCAACTATAGTTAGGTCTTCCTGTTCAGAATTGTCTTCCCTACCTTGAGATGGCAGGATTGATGTCTTTTGGGGGACAGGGTAGGGGATGACATCCACTTGATAAGCTCATTTGGACCAGAGATCCCACATACTGCCTGACTGCATGTCACTATCTAAAATCCTGAGAAGAAAAACTACTGGTAGCACCAGAATCTTTTTCTGGATGCATTTAACCAGGTCCAGTGGACATGCTTGTTGATTTTTCCTTAACAGGCCACACTAGCACTGGAACTGAGGCTGGAGTGCTACTGGCTAGATTTTTTGTGCTGGCTGTGGTAGTCTGATGTGGTAAAAATATTCATTTTGGAGTGGGTCCATAAATCATATTTTTGCAGGAACTACCAGGAGAAAAGTGAAAGGTGCTTTTTTCCCAAGGTAAGTAAACAGTAATGAGAGAAGAGGATGAGTCTCAACCAGGTTCAAAGCAGGAAAAGAACTGGAAGTAGCTTGTGAGACCTGCTAATATGACTGAAAGATTCGCTGCCTTCTAGCACATGCCTCCAAACAGCGACAGTGGAAAAAAACATTTGAAATGTAGGATGTGGAGTTGTTTTTAAGAAACCTCTTTTTAGCAACTAAGCCATCGGCCTATTCTAGCATAAGAATCCCTCCCAATACAGGATTCATTTTAATTTTTTAATTTTCTCTTTACTAGGGACACTATCAACGACAGGTCATTCAACTAATTATGTGATTGCTATAGAAATACCTACCACTAAAACTCAGAGGCATTGGATTAAACGGGGAGTTGCCTTGATCTGCGCCTTGGACTTCTAGGCACTAGCAATAAATGAGCAGTCCAATGAAGCAGAACACTTTGGGAGTTATTTACAGTGCTTTAAGACTGGATTCGTATTGTGAAACCTGATCTGAAGGAAGCATAGAGCTGACTAGAATGAGAAAAATTACTACAAGGACTTAAATAAATATACACAGTATGTATCTTCTCATTTTAATTTACATTAAAAAAAATTAATTTCACAGATGACTGCATGGTGCTGTTTTCTTAATATATCCTATAAGTTGCAATCAACTACAAGGAAAGGAATAAGTACACATTATACACAATTAAGGTGTATAATAATAAAAACATTTATGTTTGTGTTATATTTAAGTCACCATCATAGGTCAGAGAGATGATCTTACACCACTAATTTCGTATGCTCCTGGCAAAATTATTTTCAATCTCCATAACACTGTCAGGATCCCAAATATTGCAAAATTAAATCCTGCAATTAAGAACGCAAGATTGACATACACTACTGGCATGGTGTAGTGTTTTCTCATGTATAGAATAGCCATACCAAGTTCAGCAGTAGCTCAAACATCACTCCTTCCCTAGTTTTGTGCTGTTAGGTTTTCACACTGAAGGTAAGTTCTTATTCAGAAACCTTACCCAAAATTCCAATTCACTACAGAGCTATTTGTACATCTCTTCTGGTATACAGATTCCATTACAGACATCTTGAGAAGCCCAGAAATACATACATCTTACTTTATTTTTAACAGAACTGGTATTTACAGCACTTGACAACGCAAGAGACAGTTAATTCTGTCAACAAATAAAAAATAGTAATTCTACAGTCAGGCACTGTACATATTTGCAAAGAAAGCAAATATATTTCACCATCTTCTCAGGAACCATTGCCTTTTCACTTTGATCTTCTTTTGAATCTCATGATGATTTTTTTAAAATAACTATACTATGAGACTCAACTGTACATATTCATGGAATAAAAGTTTCAGGAGGAGACAAGTTAAATTGTTCTTCCAAAAACAATTTGGAAGATTCCTCTGGCCACCAGCTAGCATAATTTAATGCAAATTTGCTATCATTCTGCCAAAAGCTTAAAACATTTATAAATCTGCTGCATTGACAAAGCACTGTTCTCACAGGACAAAGATAGAGCCATGTGAATAAGGAGAAGCTGACAACACTTGTCTTAGGACAGGCTAGGTAGATAACTGATTACACAGCAACAACAGATTGCAAGTAGACTGGAATGAGAGGTGGAATGAGAGGTGCAGGCTGACAGGATTACCATGATGTAGAATAAAATTGCTGAGGCAGCTCTGGAAAACAAGGGCTGACATCCAGACCCTGCTGGCCAAATATCATCTACACCCTTGTGGAGTAATAAGCCAGATGCTCCAACCTGACCCATAATCAATGGAAAGGGGATACCACTTAACTCGATGATGCAGAAATATTACTTTGTGCCCTATCTTATCAACCACATAGTCAGGGGACCTACAATCTACGGAGGTTCCCCATCTCTGCAAGCTCTGAAGTGAGCTGGAAAGGCTCCAAGCAAATATATTAGACTAAATTCCTACAGCACAGAGACCCATCCCTAGTTGTCATGCCACCCATGACACACTGGCTCTGGCCATCTCTGCTCTACCTTTCCCCTATCCTTACACCACAGACAATTACAAAATTCACTATTCCATTGTTTGTCTGTAAGTTTACATCAAGTACAGGAATTGCTTTCCTATAGAATCTTTCCATTTCCCCCTGAAATGTAAGCATGAACAAACCCAGTGATGATTCATATTCCATTGAAGCACCTTATCCTGATCTCTCTCAAAAATGCTGGTCTGAACAGTTCCCTACAATAAAGGTCAGGAAGGGTATCTTCTGGTATTTTCATTTGGCAATTTGTATCACCCAGCCATTTTGTTTCTCTACGCAGAGTTTAAATTCCTAAAAATGGTTTTAAACAGCAGAATTTGAGTAAAAAGAAGCAACTGCCAAAGAAAATCTAAAAATAAATTAATTTCACGGTTTGAATCATGATGTGTGCATAGCTTCCATACATACAAAAGAAAAGAAAGCAGCTTCCAGACTGCAAAGCCTTCGTGCTGTAACCTATGGACAAAAGTACCCTCACACCAAAAGATCTTACTCTGGACATATAAAACCCATAAGGAAAATTCCCCCCTCTGCTTCAGGATCAGCTGGGGGAAAAACCCACCAAGAGAAAAATTAGCAGGACCTGAAGACCACTTGCAAGGGAGCCTGATGTACAGTTCAAGAGAATGAGGATCACCGGCTACCTGAAATCTATTATAGTGATGACAGTCTGATTCAGGAAAAACACACACACACACTTAAAGACATAACATAGACATCTGTTCCCCTGGAAAACAAAGCAAAAATCAGAATATAGCTAATTCTGACTCTCTCTGAACTAAACAATGCATCAACCTAACTGTAACACGCTTCTAGAGGACTGCAAAGATTTGACTTATTCCTTTTCAAGCAATATTCATGTAAAATCTCTGAAGACTCTGAATTACTGCAATATGCACTGCATATAGGTTTAGGATGCTAAGTAACAAATTCAAGTGCAGTGTCAGTCAATCACTCAAGTGGTCCTATTCCTTATGCTTCTCACATTCCCTCTGGAGGGAAAACTTATCTCTGGATGCCCAAATGGTAAACAACCACTGGAGCAATGTCTAAAATCCAGCTGAATACAGATAGAATTAGTCACGCTAATACTGATCATCTGAAGACAATTTCAGTGCAAATCCCTCTCCTGAGCACTGTCCAGTTGGTGGTGAAGTACATGAAATATGCACCACATTATCAAAGAGGCAAGTAGAGCACACCGAGTCCTGTCCAAAGGTTGAGACTACTGACGTTTAGCTTTATAAGGCCTGGAACGTTTCCGTCGGTCAGGCTTTCGCTGCTTGTGGAGACGCCCAATGCTGACCCCTTGCCGTCTGCGAACAGATATGTTTTGTTCAACAAGGCTAGGCAACATTCCTGCAAGGTGAGATTTTGTAAGATTAGCCAAATAGAAGCAAATCTTGCTCCCCTTTCAACATTTAAAAATATAAAAGTCCACAAGATTGCATCACTCTGTTACAGAAACACAAAAAGGAATCATATGGCACCTTAACCAGTCTTATTGTGGCATTAACCTTTTATGGAATAAACCGTTCCCAGCTCAAATTCTCTAAATGATTTTTGTTGTTCAGTCATTTAGTCGTGTCCGACTCTTCGTAACCTCATGGACCATAGCACGCCAGGCCTTCATGATTATGTCTCAATAAATATGAATTTCGAAGGTGCCAAAAGATTCTTCCTTCTCTTCCCTATATACACTTTCCCTATTAGTTAGCAATAAATACCTGGGAAATGTTATACTAGTGAAGAAGGCTTGCTAGTCTAAGATGCATAATATTTACAGATCTACAAGATTCTAGATCAATAGGAAATCACAATATAATTTGGCCAGAATCCTAAACATACATATTTGAATTTAAATTTTAATGAAAGCAGGTGGGAAAGATTATTATATTTACCCACCAAAATATATCTCCTGGTGCCAAGACTGCTCAACAAACATCTCCCTTTCAAGCTGTATACAGAAACTGTTGACTTGTAAAACACAGTTTTATTGGTTTATTCATAAAAAGCTTGCTCTATAGGGTAATCCTCATTTCAGAATAGAACTTTAATAGAACTTTTTATGGGGTAAAATGGGCCTCTCATTATCACTAAAACTGAATTGATTTATCTCTGAATGCCTTTTACAGTGTATTCAACTTAAGCACTTGTTACTTGATTCTCTAGTGTTGATGTAATATTGCCACCTCCAAAATTTCCTAAAGGTTTAGCAGGAAGTAGATGAACGTATTTTGAATAACAAACACAGATATAATATCCTTGTAAATCACTAGCAGATGGTTTTTAAAATGGTGAAACTAATCCTTCCAGTATCTTAAAATTGTGGCCAGGAGGGCCTTTGCTCAACTTCGTGTTGTGCGCTAGTTACGCCCTTTCCTAGACTGAGAGGCCCTTCGAACGGTCACTCATGCCCTGGTTATCTCCCATATAGACTACTGTAATGCGCTCTACATGGGGCTACCCTTGAAGAATATCTGGAAGCTACAGCTGGTAGCTGGTACATTCTGGTTCAGAATGCAGCCACGCGGGCAATTCTAGGTGCACCAAGATCAGCACATATAACACCGCTGCTACACGAGCTGCACTGGGTTCGAGTTTGCTTCCAGGTCCAATTCAAGGTGTTGGTTATCACCTTTAAAGCCCTACATGGCATGGGGCCAGGCTACCTGAGGGACCGTCTCATCCCTATTACACTGTCCCATCCCACCCGGTCATGCAGAGAAGGCATGCTACGGACCCCGTCTGTAAAAGAATTCCATCTGATGGGGTCTCAGAAACAGGCCTTCTCTGCAGTAGCACCCGCCCTCTGGAACATTCTTCCCCCAGAGGTGAGACAGGCCCCCTCGCTCCTGGACTTTCGTAAAAAGCTAAAAACCTGGCTATGCCAGTTGGCCTGGAACGGTAGGGGGAACAGTAATTCCTGGGGGTGGCTAGTGCTCGCACACTGACAAAGATCTTTTAGCCATCTGGATTTTATTTCATCCATATTTTTATTGTTATTTATATTTATATTTTGATATTATTGTATTTGTAATGGGTATTGAATTTTAATAATGATCTTATTGTAAACCGCCCAGAGTCCCCCCCTTGGGAGGAGATGGGCAGTGATAAAATCCAATAAATAAATAAAAATGCATTCTGTGTATATTGGGCCCAATAGAAAATGTTCACTAAAGACTGATTATAAAAACCAGTGTAGGAGATAGCAATTCAGAAGCCAGAGCACTAACTCACTTAGTCTGGGCCTCTCCAACTACTGCTGTGTTTTAGTTTGAAAATTATAAATTTCCAACATTATATTACAGCTATCACTATTTATTATTTGGAATTTAGCAAGACATCAAGATTCATGAACACCTACACATAGGAAAGAGAGATTATAAATACTCTGCATGTGGCTATTTGTATTGGAAAAATAAATCTACCTCTGATTTTGAGAAAAGGGTTGCTGATTTGTGCTGCTTGTCAACATTTGAATTTGTCCTTTTCCATCAGAGTGCAAAGTAAAAGCTCTTTCAGTCAAACTGCAGGCATTTTCCTTTCTTTTTTTTCTGTATCATATTACATATAGCATCTGTACTGTTAAGACTATATGATTCATTAATATTTATACAATATATTTATTTAGTTAGTTTTTATCCCGCCTTTATTATTTTTATAAATAACTCAAGGCGGCGAACATACCTAATACTCCTTCCTCCTCCTATTTTCCCCACAACAACAACCCTGTGAGGTGAGTTGGGCTGAGAGAGACTGACTGGCCCAAGGTCACCCAGCTGGCTTTCATGACTAAGGCGGGACTAGAACTCTCAGTCTCCTGGTTTCCTATTGGCTCCTTCCCAGGGCTGTGTGTGTGTGACTGGCCGAAGGTCACCCAGCCGGCTTTCATGCCTAAGGCGGGACTAGAACTCTCTGTCTCCTGGTTTCTAGCCCAGCACCTTAACCACTAGACCAAACTGGCTAAATATAAATATAAAAAATATAAATATAAATATAAAAAATATAAATATATCTTTTTCTTTTCACTATCAGGTATTTTTATGTTGATTAATATTAAAATAAAATGTGTTGGGTTGTTTTTTTTTTGTCTGATCAAGAAAGCAAAACTCCTCTCACCTTCTTGTGCCAACATGGAGATAAAAGTACATATAAATTCATCATAATTGTGAGTTCTTCTCTGGTCATCAATCTAAAAAAAAATTTTAAAAGCGGAAACAGAGTATCTGTTCAACAGTAGGATTGAAGCAAATAAGAGAAAAAAATGCCAACACTTATCCTTTCAAGACCATTAAAAAATTCTATGGTATTCCAAAACACAGTCTCAGTAGTAAACTAGACACAAAGGACCAAAAAAAACCCGTTCTCAAAATTTTGACCCAGGTAACTACGTCCATGAAAATTACATGAACTTTTCTATGTAGCCATCAGGAGCTGAGTTCAACCCAAGAGAATAATTATCTTTTTACCAAGTATTAACTGCTTTTATTGTTTGGTATTTGTATTTGTAAGCCACCAGGAGTCTATGGGAGTGGGTGGCTATAATAAATTAATAACAAAAATAACAGCAACACAGTAGCATACCTTGAATTTCTTTCTTTTCTCTACTTCCTCCTTTAAACAAGCTTCATAGTTTGCAATTTCAGCCTCCACGCACTTAAGCAATGCCAGGAGCTCCTGTCAGAGCAAAACAGTAACAGTATAAGCAGAATGTCTCGCTAGTACTAATGCCACCACAGTATCTCATAATCAGCTTAAAACACCAGCAATATATCAGTATAACTTTATTGTAAGATTAGGTCATCCTCTAACTCAGAGCTTTCCAAACTTTTCATGTTGGTGACACACTTTTTAGACATGCATCATTTCGCGACACACTCTTACAGCAGGACACAAGGCAGGCACTAGGACCTGCACGGAATCCTGGCAGGGCAGGTTTGGAGGCAGCAGCAGCTGCGACACACCCAGACACTGCAGCTGACACACTAATGTGTCCCAACACACAGTTTGGATAGCTCTGCTCTAACTAAAACAAAAAACAAGCTTCCACAGTCCCAAAGCACCTAACTGGTACAACAACAACTAAGTCAATAAATAAAGTAACACAAGATGGGAAATTAAACAAATGGGAAATACTCATTTTTAACAATCTTGACTTAAATAAACAGTGCCTAAAAACTCTTGTTGCAAGTAAGAATAAATGCTGTCTTTTCACCATTCCAATTAATTTCAAATACTCTGTGGGCACTCTTCTCAGTATGCATATGACTAGAGTATCTTCTTCAAAAGAACACTTTTTAAGAATGGAGTGTCTGGTGCAAGTTCTGCAATACTACGCATATAAACATTTGTTTATCTCATTCACCGCTTTAAGGCAGAACGTATGTTGTGCTGTCCCCATCCCTCCGTTTTATCCTTGCAATTTTTCCCTGAGGTACGTTAGGCTAAAAGACAGTGACTGTCCTAGTCATTCAGCAACCTTCATGTCTGATTGAATCTTAGTCCACACTCTACAAGAGAAACGTTAAACCAGGAGTAAGGAACTGGTAGTCTTCCACAGGTTACTGCATTGTATCACACATCATCCCTGCGCACATATAACCCCGTACAAGCTGGGGATGGCAGAAATTGGTGTTTGGCAACACTAGGCAGCTTCCCATCCCATCACTAAAAATCCAGAGTGAGGTAGAGTTATGTTATAAATATAATACTAATGCTTTGTTTTGGCTTCATCGTCTGGTAGAATAGGATAGAGATAGAAATGGCAATTTTATTGTTGTTCGTTTTTCTGTTTCAAGTGTACTGGTATCAGAATAAATTCCTCCTAGGACAACCATAAATATCAGGTGAAAGGCCAGACCAAGACAAAAAGTCTTGGGGAAGAACAGAAAACTATGCCAGGAACAGCATTCTCTACGTTCTCTCGGGATTTGTTTAAAGAGCTATCACTACAATTGCAGGTCCCTTACTACTGAGCTTAGGCATTCTTTGGTTGAACAATATCAACATTTTCCAGACCAACTCAGCCCTGACTTTGTAAAAGCCGCCTCGTCACCTGCATTCAGAATCTTTTCGGCATAGGGGGAGCACCAAAACCTGGGATCAGCAGGGGTTGCACAAGCCTCACCTCCGTGGCACTGCAAAAGCATAAAGACATTTGGACTTCCCTGCTCTCTGCGTGACTCAAGCACTGAACTAAGAATAGAGGCAACTGTTGTCTGAAAAACATCCATAGTAGCCATAATTACGTTTTACAGTGACGTGGTCAGACTGATATGGGGTGACCTTGTCCCTCTGCCAAAACAGTCCCCTTTCCCCCCATTTTCTATGAGGCTCAGGGAGACTCGAGAAAAAGCAGGATTCCCGTCAGCAAGTTTAGTGTCACATACTTATGAGCAAGGCCCAGCCAATGCAACCAGGTCTAAGCAAATAACACTCCAAGTGCTTCCTGCCATCACAGAACTGTTTGGGGCCAAAGGCACTTACTTTAGGAGCATACTTTTCCCCAGCAGGGGGATCAGTAGACCGGCCAATTCCAGCCTTCTCCTTGCTGTCATTTGGCTCATTAGAGTCCCCTTCTTCTGCTTTTACAATGCTCTGAACCTCTTCATTTGATTTGCTAGAAGGAGGGGAGTTTTTTCCACCCTCTGGGAAAACAAAAAGAGGGAATATTAAACACAATGTTATCTACTTTTATATTTTAAGTAGAAGAATGAATGAATGAATGAATGAATGAATGAATGAATGAATGAATGAATAAATAAATAAATAAATAAATAATGGCATTTCTTTCTAAGCCAAACAATGCATACTCCGAGCCCAGAAGCCTGTAACAAAAGCAACATCTTATCCATAAACCAATGCTAGAAAAGCAGGTAACTCAGCTCCCTTATTCATAATCATGTGCCTTCTACGTTATTCACACATGTTCTGAGGCAAAGGGCATTTTCTCCAGTAAGTTTATCCATGAATTCCCATACATGATCCTATCAATCTACTTTGAAAAGCACAAAGAGTCACACTTGGAAGCAAAGGAAAAATGATCCTAACTGGTAAAGTGCATGACGTAGACCAGGGATAGACAATTTTTTGAACCAGGACGTGCCTGGAACGTTGAGAACAAGCAATGAGCACATTCACAAAATGGCTACCACGAGAAACTTGGCTATACATAAACGAGGCTGAAATATGTTTGGCCAATCACTCACCAGAAAGTGAACAAGCCCTCCAGAATGCTATTATCCTAGTGAGATCTCTATGATGCCCAAAGGCATTGCAGCAAATCAATATGACGCTCACCTTCGCTATCGTCCTTTGTTTGTTACAGGCCCTTTTGAGTCCAAACAGTACAGGCCTTCAGCTGCCTTAAGTGCTAACTTGTCTAAAGTTGTAAATTAGGAGGTACCAAGAAGAAATCAGAATCCAAATTTAAAAGCCCTTCAGCATTCAGCTTATCCCTGTCCCTCCTGCTTATCACCAGAGTCCTCCAAACAGACCCTTTAGCTACCCAATACGCAGAGAAGATAAAGAGGACCCTCATAAGAGTAAGCGGATACTTAAGGCACAGTAACGATCTTTTCCTGTTGAGCCATACCTGTGACAGGAGGAGGGCAGAAAACTCCATCCTCTGTGAGGTGCAGCAAACCAGTACTGATGATGGGTCCCAAATCCCTCACAGCCCGATTGTAGCGTATACAGTCCACACGGAGCAGGCTGTCTTCCTCCCCAAATAGCACCTTGGAGATGTGAGAGGTGACAGGACTGGAAGGGCGAGTCGGATTGGCGGATCGGATGGGGGAGCGAAGTGGGGAATTGAAGGCACTCCCGATCTCTGAGGCAGTGTCCGTGCTTTCATTGCTGGGTGTGGGAGATGGTTGAGAGTGGGCAACCACAGCTACTGCAGTGCCTCCACTGCTAGTCTTAATAGACAAAGGAATGGAGAGATCCTTCTGGGTTTCTTTCAGCTTCTCCGCAAGGACATTGATAGTGTTGGGCTGCAGCATAGACAGCTGGCCATCTCCGCTCCCCATCAGGTGCTCCTGTTTCACCAGGCCCTTCCGCTTGTAACTGTCCAAAACCAGGGAAAAGAGAAAAGCATTAGGTTGAGAAGGGCTATAATCAGCAGTAGCAATCAGAACGAGTGGAGAGATTCTACACTGTGTCTTCTATACTAAAGCACGAGGCCAGAGTACCAGAAAAATCTTCTTTAAAAAGGTGAAAGGAAGCAGGCATCTGGTAACTGGGAAGGGAAGATCTCCTACACCACACTGTAAACTCAAAGTTTTTTAATTCTGAGCTACTGTGGCAGATCACATACCTCAAAAATTAAAATTAAATCAGCCCTTGTGCTCTGCCTTTTGTTGTCTCTTAAGGTAGAGCAATGTTTACCAAAGTACTTTTAATTCTGAAATCAAATTGCACAAGGACCAGATTGTCTTTCACACACACTCAGAGCCATACTTCAGCCCATTTGTAGGTAGATATAGAAAGAAAAGGAAATATATTTATATTCAGTCAGTTGTGCACCAGCTTTATTGACTGTAAATTAAATTCTGGATGCAACAAGGTCTTAATTTTTCCCTTTTGAGTATTTTGTAGCTTTAGAGAGAACTCTAAGTCCACAGACCAAAATACTTCAGTTTCAGAAGGAAGATTATTAGCTGTATGAAGCAGGATTTTACTGGTAGCATTCTAATTTAAAAACTGATCTACCTCAAAACATATTTTTCCTTCAATTTTTAGGCACCCATGCAAAGATGATCTTTAAATAAGTAAAGGGACAAACAATACTAGTTTGCTCAGTTGCATAATTGTTTTTATTGTTGTCTTCATAATATTTTGCTTTATACTGTTGCTTTCACAACATTAATTCTGTATATTTTATAAATTATTTAATTTTATATATCAACCTCAATTTTGAAAAGACAGAATATTTTATAGCATTAAGAGAGAGAATGTTATTATAACATTGAAGTATTATGTATGTATGTATGTCAAATAAAAGCAGTTACATTTCTGTGGATTCATTCAATATATATGCTTTTATAATATCTGTGCTGCTAAAATAGTTTGTCGCTACCTTTTTTATTTCTAATATTTTTCTAAAGACCAAAAATTCCATTCTGAAAATAGTTCACAAGTGTCATTCAATATCTCCAATTTGAACTTCTGCTGCCATTTCTCCTTCCAGTCACATACCAAATTCTTGTGGTACTATGTTCTTTTTAAAAAAATATGCAGTTGTACCTTCCACATTTTCCAGATAAGACAATGAGCAGTTCCTTGCTTCTATTTATTTATCACATTTATATCCCGCCCATCTCCCTCACAAGGAGATACATACAGTGGGGCAAAAAAGTATTTAGTCAGCCACCAATTGTGCAAGTTCTCCCACTTAAAAAGATGAGAGAGGCCTGTAATTGACATCATAGGTAGACCTCAACTATGAGAGACAAAATGAGAAAACAAATCCAGACAATCACATTGTCTGATTCGGAAAGAATTTATTTGCAAATCATGGTGGAAAATAAGTATTTGGTCACCTACAAACAAGCAAGATTTCTGGCTCTCACAGACCTGTAACTTCTTCTTTAAGAGGCTCCTCTGTCCTCCACTCATTACCTGTATGAATGGCACCTGTTTGAACTTATCATCAGTATAAAAGACACCTGTCCACAACCTCAAACAGTCACACTCCAAACTCCACTATGGTGAAGACCAAAGAGCTGTCGAAGGACACCAGAAACAAAATTGTAGACCTGCACCAGGCTGGGAAGACTGAATCTGCAATAGGCAAGCAGCTTGGTGTGAAGAAATCAACTGTGGGAGCAATAATTAGAAAATGGAAGACATACAAGACCACTGATAATCTCCCTCGATCTGGGGCTCCACGCAAGATCTCACCCCGTGGGGTCAAAATGATCACAAGAACGGTGAGCAAAAATCCCAGAACCACACGGGGGGACCTAGTGAATGACCTGCAGAGAGCTGGGACCAACGTAACAAAGGCTACCATCAGTAACACACTACGCCGCCAGGGACTCAGATCCTGCAGTGCCAGACGTGTCCCCCTGCTTAAGCCAGTACATGTCCGGGCCCGTCTGAAGTTTGCTAGAGAGCATTTGGATGATCCAGAAGAGGATTGGGAGAATGTCATATGGTCAGATGAAACCAAAGTAGAACTGTTTGGTAGAAACACAACTCGTCGTGTTTGGAGGAGAGAGAATGCTGAGTTGCATCCAAAGAACACCATACCTACTGTGAAGCATGGGGGTGGCAACATCATGCTGTGGGGCTGTTTCTCTGCAAAGGGACCAGGAGGACTGATCCGTGTACAGGAAAGAATGAACGGGGCCATGTATCGTGAGATTTTGAGTGCAAACCTCCTTCCATCAGCAAGGGCATTGAAGATGAAACGTGGCTGGGTCTTTCAGCATGACAATGATCCCAAACACACCGCCCGGGCAACGAAGGAGTGGCTTCGTAAGAAGCATTTCAAGGTCCTGGAGTGGCCTAGCCAGTCACCAGATCTCAACCCCATAGAAAACCTTTGGAGGGAGTTGGAAGTCCGTGTTGCCCAGCGACAGCCCCAAAACATCACTGCTCTAGAGGAGATCTGCATGGAGGAATGGGCCAACATACCAGCAACAGTGTGTGCCAACCTTGTGAAGACTTACAGAAAACGTTTGACCTCTGTCATTGCCAACAAAGGATATATAACAAAGTATTGAGATGAACTTTTGATATTGACCAAATACTTATTTTCCACCATGATTTGCAAATAAATTCTTTCCGAATCAGACAATGTGATTGTCTGGATTTGTTTTCTCATTTTGTCTCTCATAGTTGAGGTCTACCTATGATGTCAATTACAGGCCTCTCTCATCTTTTTAAGTGGGAGAACTTGCACAATTGGTGGCTGACTAAATACTTTTTTGCCCCACTGGATATAGCTCTCCATACTGATGATTTACAAATAGGGTTGACCCACTCACATAAACCTTGCTCAATATTAACACTCCAGGTAGAACCTCTCCTTCCACAAAGAAGTTGGGCCTCACCTCAAAGCTATGATTCAAAATAGCTTTTTTTTTTCTTGTGCAGCCTTATACAGTACAACCATAAATGCTGGAGTATTTTTCAAGAACTGGAAGTGAGGAACTCTCACGTTCCACAGAGGAGCAAGGACAGACTGAGTAACTATTAGAGTCCATCAGGCCATTACCTGATGGCAGGATTGGTGTTACACACTTCCTCATCCTCATCCTCATCATAGTCATCCTCATCATCAGAGTATTGCTGGTGCTGCTGGACTGGGACTCGGCTTCGGCCCACTCCTGCTGCAAGGTCCTCTTCCTCCTGAAATACAGTCATCCGGATGTCTTCAGATAAGATTGGTATCTAAGAAGATCTCCTGCCCTCCAAAGTCCATTTTAAAAAACAAATGAAGGAGGATCTGTGCCTCCTGCTCAAATTACACTTGGGACTCACCAGAATACGAGTCTGAATTAGGGAAAGAAAACCATGGTGCTTACTATGACAGTCCCTTCTGGTTAGGTATGCAGAGATATCCAAAGTAGTTTAATCTCTCTTATTTGCTAAGTGGAAAAGAGGTCAAGTGATATACAGTAGCTCTTTTGTACAATATCCTCTCCTAGGAAGTTCCTTGCCAACGGACATGCCATTAAACAAGCAGTGGTTCTGCCCATTTCTTGTACTGGCGTCCACTGATAGTACTCATGAGGCGTGCTGCTGCTCTGCTAGAGATTCTGATATTATGCTGTGTTTGATAAATTAGGATAATGCTACATTATTATTGTGGCACTGATTTACCTTTTCCCCTTGGAACCGTGAAGGTACTTTTAAGTGCTTCTTGATTTGGACAGACTGGGTGCTACTGGAAGACTTTCTTTTTCATCTGCCCTTCTTCCCTCACTGGTCTTTAAACGAAATAGAGTTATTCTTAAAGGTCAGCCAGGCAGTAAATAGCAAAAGCCCAGCTTAGTTTCATCAGGATGCTAGAGCATATACCTCTCCTACCACCTTTTTTTTTAAGGCTAAATTGATTTAATTATTACTGGAGTTCCTAACATGGCACTGAGGCACCAGTCTGCCCACAAATACCTTTCTTGCCTACTGCTCCAACTGAATTATATTTTTGTGTTAAAAAAGCATGTCATCTTTCAAAATGAATGGGAAGCTGGAATACTACAAAGCAAACCATCAGCCTCCAGCATCATGTTTATTTTTAATAAATGGCTGTGGGGCCCAAATCTGATAAATCTGTACTTCATAATTTATTATGTTCCTATGGCAACCCATTTGTGATAGCCAGTGAATGGCAAGCCAATTCCCAAACAACCATTTTGCAAGGTTCCCCACAAATGTTCTCAAAATGTGCCTACCAGACCATTATCTTACTGAATGGCAAAAAAACACTATTTATATGCTCTAGGAAAAATAAAGCTCCTCTGTTTTTTAATGATCTAGGTTCCTGAATATGAGAAAGAATCACTAATTGGACATCAGTGATTCTACAACCAACCTGCCTATTCTGTTTAAAAATGTATGTCTGGGACTGAAACCATTCCCTTATAATCTGGGAACAGTCAAATCAGAGGAAGTGAGGTGGGAAGAATTTTCATGGTAGTGCTTCTCCCCTTTATCCAACAGCTCATCTATAATAACAGGCCTTTTTACTTACATAATAAAAATAAAAAGAAGGCAGGAAAAGTCACTCCATGCAAAAGCTATTACTTTACAAGAGGCCTCTGAAAATGAAACATGGGGGAAAGAACTGCTTGATTCACAAGCTCTTTTCAAGCACTTGGATACACTGCTTTCTGATGCCATGCAGGAGCCTGTAGGAAGTATGCTTTCTATACTCATAAGCGATGTCACACATGTAGCTGGGCAGGAATTCAGAAAGGCCTAACTGTTCCAGCTGCCTTTGCAAGACACCGGGGAGCAGCACAGGTGGAACAGTGGCCCTGCTGGGGCGCTGAGCCAGTGCCAAAGCCTCTGGAGTTACAGGTTCGGAAGCTCTTTGCTCGCTCCATGCCCAAAGACAGAACTGCCTCGTTTCATGGCAGCTGCCTTTTTATTTTGCAGCTTTGCTTTCTCCTGCTGCTCTTGAGAACACAGATAAGAAAGAAATATTCTGAGCCTCAATGTCGCAGCTGAAATGAGAGTCCAAAACCAGAATGCTCAAATTTTTACTCAAGATCAAAACCCAATCAGCAGGAGAGGTCATTTTTGCCATTTTTATTCAACTTGCAAAGAAGTATACATTGGATAGCGTATGCAAAATAGCAGTTATTCTTTCAAGTCCTTTCTTCACTGGAAAAGTGCTCAAATATTAATCTGCATTCATGAAAGAGACAGAAAGGTGAGATGGTTACCTTTAACTGCTTTTGCAGGGAAGCATAAGATGCACTGGCTTATGCAGCATACCAAGAAGAGTGCTCCATTGTGGGAAGGCTCATTTTCTATTTTATTTTTAAAAATTATTTTTTGTGCGAGATTTTGATGACAGCCAAATTCCAAACCATCATCTAGTTTTTTTCATCAGCAGAAGGAACTATGAACATGAGATTCTTTTCAACATTATAACTTATTTTAATAAAAAACACACTGCAAGGCTTAAGTCACCCATGGCACTCCTTAAATCCCCACCATCTGCCAAAATGCAAAAACGAGGTGAAAATTTCGCCCCATCCATTCCAGGGGGTCTGAGGGCCACAAAAGTGATGCTTACTGGCTATATTTTTTACACCCTGCTTTACCATGATTCAGTGGGACTCTGTAAAATCTAGTACATTCTGACAAACACCTCTAGGAAGACATTAAAAACTTGGAAAGGATAGCTTAAACATTCAGATGATGGTAATTTACAAATGAAGACAAGATTTTAAAATGTATAGGCATTGTTAATCAAACACTCAACAAATAGAAAGAGGCTTAAACAGAACTATAAACTAGTAGGTAGGTGGGTAGGTATTTAACATACTGCTGGATTTAAAAAAAAAATGATTCCCAGCTGTTTACCTGATAAAAACATATACAAGATTAAAACACAGTATTAAGATAAGTATTCCTGCCCAACAAGTGCCACAATTTCCTCTGGAAAGAGCCAGGTAAACTGAATTTATGTAGTTTGTGGCGTACCAGGCAGAAAACACAGGATTTTGTCCAAAATCTCACCTGCATAGGTGACTTGGCATAGTTGTGGTTATCCAAGAAAGCTGGCAGCCTTTGGACGATGGGGTTGGGGGCTGACAGGGCCCCATTTATGCTGCTCACATGCGGTTTACTGCTCAGCTTTGCCTTGCCTGGAGGGCTCTGGGTTGAGGTAGGCAAATCCTGGGGTCCAGAATCTTCAGAACCCTCTGCAAAATGCTCGTGTATTAACTTTCAAATGAAAGTGTTCAAGTTGTACATTTACAGGCAGTATATCTGGGATACTTCCATCATTACAGAGAACCCTAACCGTTTTCTAAACCTCCATACCTTTACCCCAAAGAGTAAACGTCTCACTTGGCTACAGCTGCCTAACATTTGGAATCATGACTGCATAAAGTTCAGGGTCAGAGTGAATATTATTTATTTGGGAAGACAGGCTTAGAGTCAATTACACTGACAAAGTTGTTCCTTTATAATCAACACTTTGATGCAAAAAGCTTATTCCACGGGGTCACATCTGGCAATCAGTAGAAGCTGGACTTCCCTTACTTCCAAACACACAACTTTCACCCCACATGTACAGACACAAATTTCTTATATGTTAAACTAGGGGTGTACAAATTCCACTGGTTCAAGGGCCGTAACAGGTTTTGTGTGATACATCAAGGGACACCCCCCCCCAATGCACAAGGTAAAGATCCATTTTGTGGGTTTGTGGAATAAAATAGTTGTCTCTGTAATCCTCAAGACATCTCTCCAGATGTTTAAAATATAATCCCCCAACACGCATATAATTGGTTCCACCTACTCTGAGGCCTTCAAAAAGGATACTAGCAGCCTGCTTCTGGCTCTGAGCCAGGCCTTTTGCAGTTCTGCCTTACAAATAGCATTGCTGTGGAGTCCTTGGTGTTCTCTGAGCCTTGTTGTTTCCTTGCAGACGTTTCATTACCAGACTAGGCAACACCTTCAGTGTAAAAAGGGAGTGGGACTTGCTCTCTGTTTATATACCGTGGCTTGTCCTGCTTGTGTTGGTGGAGGTGTTGTTCCCCCTTTAGGAGTTCCTTGATTGGGCTGTTGTTTGCTGTTTCGTTGATTGACTAGGTTGATAATTCCTTCATTAAGGTATAAAGTACTGTTTGATTGTTCCTCTGGTGTTAATCTGGGTTTTAATCTTTGCCTGTCTGGGTGTTGATTGCTGGCAAGGAGGTGTTCTGGTCTTTTGGCTTTTCTATTGTCTCTTATGAATGGTATGTAAATGTTGTTTACCTCTATGTGTCTGTTGACTCCAAGGACTCCACAGTTCAACCCTGAGCTAAAAAAAAGCATTGCCCTAACACCACCCAAATATCTCATGATTGGCATTAAAATTGCCTCCCTACACATACTGTATAAACATACTGCCATTGAGTTGAAGGTACCATGAGGGAGGAATTTCATTGGCCTTCTACAACTGCCTTAAAAATGAGTAATTATAACTTGTTACATTTCAGATCTTTTCCTATTCAAGGTTTACATGTTGTCTTACTCTTGAGTGAGAAACTCTGGAGGTACAGCAGATACTAGAGGTAGTTTCTCCACCCTCCATTTTCCATATTTTCTTTTTCAAAATTTTATTCCTGAGAAACACAAAATATCACACGCTTGCACATCATTTGTGCTGGGCTCCAGGAGAATTTAGAAGAGCACAATATCCAGAAAAATGTGGTTAATCAGCTAGACCACCTGCAAATCACAAGACAGACCCAGGGCCATATTCACCTATAAATTGTGAGTTGCTCACAGGTGCTTTAAAATCATACCTTGTGATTGGCTTGCATATTGCTCAAGCCAACCACCACATTCCTAGCAACTATATTATCTTAAAAATCCAGGATCCCATACCTGCCTGGGAGCTCTCTGGAATTAACGGTGCTCTTCCTACTTCCAGTGCAGTGGGGGTCTTGCTGTCAGCTGACCTGGGCTCCTCGGAAGTCTGGGGCTCTTGAGATTTCTGGGCATGCACCAGTTCTGGTTGAGTCACTCGGATGAGCTTATATAGAAAAATTTAAAAGATGGTAATAAAAACTCACAAAATAAGATCAGAAAAAGGAAAACAGTCATGTTTTCTACACGTCAACACAGCTTCCAATGATGTACTCATTATATATGGAAAAGGATGGCCCTTCCTGCTGTGATTATGATTAAATGTGCAGGTTGCCAAATCCTCAGAGACTAAGAGCAACTTACAAAAACAAAAGAAGTAATAAAACATTCACTGGCTGTTGTGGGTCTTCCGGGCTGTGAATAAATACATTATAAAATAAAACATTCACTGTAAAATTCCATCTCCCCGCCACTTCACAATACAAAATAATATGAACAGGAACCCTCCACCAATAAATAGCAATTACAAAAATTAACTGATGTCAAATACCCAGCTTCCAAAGATCCTTTCGTAAACCATCAGTGAGGGGGCCCTTGGTGTCAAGCCACATAAGGCTTTTAAAGTCAAGGCTAGCATTTTGAATTGTACCCTAAAGCCTATGGTAATCAATGAAGAGCCCCCAAATAGCTGTAACACAGTCAGAGCAACAAGCTCCAGTCAACAAGCAAGTCATGTGTTTGGACCAACTGCAGTTTCCTGGTGGTTTTCAAAGGAAGCCCCGTGTAGAGTGCAAATGATAAGGATATGAGACACTGTAGCTGGTTCCTTCCATCCCAGAAAGGACCACAACTAATACACTAAAGACTTTGATTCAGTATATTATTTCCAAACAGTTCTGATTTCAAAGGCAAGTATAAAATAACCCACTCACCCATCCTTTTAGCATGAGCCTCTTCCATTTTCATACCCAGCTCCTAATATTTGGGCTTTCTTCTGGATCCATGAGCTTATCAATATATATTTCTAGATCACAGACCACTTATGCTGAAAAGCAAGCAATGCTAGTGGGGCACAATCTAAGTATCATTGAAAAGAAACAGCAAAAAGGAAGCTAGAGAATACAGTATGTTACTATAGTGAGAAAGATTTTTAAAAGCATCAGCTCTATTAGTAGACAATCTGTTTCTTCCAGTTTCCTTCTAGAAAAGCCATTCTACACTCAGAACTCTGCTCTGCTTGGAGATCCTCAAACTTGAACAAATAGATGCATGTCTTTCAAAAGCTGATGTAACCAGAGAAGATATGTGACTCTTAGTCTTATCTTCATCTCCTTCTTACCTGCTGCAAAGCTTCCAATACAGTTTGTCGGTTCACCTTCAAGATATGTAGCTTAGATTCATACTTCATTCTCCTGTCAGGTACCACAGCCATCAAATTAAAGCGGATGTCATGATACGGCTCCCTGCGAGCAATAACAGTGGGCATTAAACATCCCAACTCTAAGTTATTGTGGCAGAATCTCTTCCTCTGTGACTCTCAGGTCAACCTAAATATCACAGTTTGTGGCACTGGACAAATAAATCCTGTAATATGCTTGATTTTCAGTTCTTGTGCAGGTACAGCAAAACTTCGGATTTAAAAAAAAACACCTTTCCAGAAACCAGAGGATTTACTGAACAGAAATCCCCCAAAACACTTCATCACTTCTCAAGTACTCCTCTAAAATTTTCACATAAACCTAAAATTAATTGATCTGTTCATTTACCCTGCTGTGGCAAGTCCAATCCTCTCCATGATAACTCTCCTGGCTTTGTCTGTCCATTCCTCATCCTCTGCCCAGGGCCCTAGAAAAAAGGAAATAAAAGAAAAGGCAAATATAGAAACATACAGAGCAAATGTTTCGACTAACAGACTAATCTGTTAAATTAACTTGCACAGTATCTTCTTCCTTCCATGAAAACAAACAAGTTTAATGGCAGCATAGTATAAGGACGTCTGTCTGTCTGTCTGTCTGTCTGTCTATCTATCTATCTATCTATCTATCTATCTATCTATCTATCCATCTATCTGTTATCTGGCTATTGGTTAGATTCTGAGATACAGTGGGGCAAAAAAGTATTTAGTCAGCCACCAATTGTGCAAGTTCTCCCACTTAAAAAGATGAGAGAGGCCTGTAATTGACATCATAGGTAGACCTCAACTATGAGAGACAAAATGAGAAAACAAATCCAGACAATCACATTGTCTGATTTGGAAAGAATTTATTTGCAAATCATGGTGGAAAATAAGTATTTGGTCACCTACAAACAAGCAAGATTTCTGGCTCTCACAGACCTGTAACTTCTTCTTTAAGAGGCTCCTCTGTCCTCCACTCATTACCTGTAGTAATGGCACCTGTTTGAACTTGTTATCAGTATAAAAGACACCTGTCCACAACCTCAAACAGTCACACTCCAAACTCCACTATGGTGAAGACCAAAGAGCTGTCGAAGGACACCAGAAACAAAATTGTAGACCTGCACCAGGCTGGGAAGACTGAATCTGCAATAGGCAAGCAGCTTGGTGTGAAGAAATCAACTGTGGGAGCAATAATTAGAAAATGGAAGACATACAAGACCACTGATAATCTCCCTCGATCTGGGGCTCCACGCAAGATCGCACCCCGTGGGGTCAAAATGATCACAAGAACGGTGAGCAAAAATCCCAGAACCACACGGGGGGACCTAGTGAATGACCTGCAGAGAGCTGGGACCAACGTAACAAAGGCTACCATCAGTAACACACTACGCCGCCAGGGACTCAGATCCTGCAGTGCCAGACGTGTCCCCCTGCTTAAGCCAGTACATGTCCGGGCCCGTCTGAAGTTTGCTAGAGAGCATTTGGATGATCCAGGAGAGGATTGGGAGAATGTCATATGGTCAGATGAAACCAAAGTAGAACTGTTTGGTAGAAACACAACTCGTCGTGTTTAGAGGAGAGAGAATGCTGAGTTGCATCCAAAGGACACCATACCTACTGTGAAGCATGGGGGTGGCAACATCATGCTTTGGGGCTGTTTCTCTGCAAAGGGACCAGGACGACTGATCCGTGTACAGGAAAGAATGAATGGGGCCATGTATCGTGAGATTTTGAGTGCAAACCTCCTTCCATCAGCAAGGGCATTGAAGATGAAACGTGGCTGGGTCTTTCAGCATGACAATGATCCCAAACACACCGCCCGGGCAATGAAGGAGTGGCTTCGTAAGAAGCATTTCAAGGTCCTGGAGTGGCCTAGCCAGTCTCCAGATCTCAACCCCATAGAAAACCTTTGGAGGGAGTTGAAAGTCCGTGTTGCCCAGCAACAGCCCCAAAACATCACTGCTCTAGAGGAGATCTGCATGGAGGAATGGGCCAACATACCAGCAACAGTGTGTGCCAACCTTGTGAAGACTTACAGAAAACGTTTGACCTCTGTCATTGCCAACAAAGGATATATAACAAAGTATTGAGATGAATTTTTGATATTGACCAAATACTTATTTTCCACCATGATTTGCAAATAAATTCTTTCCAAATCAGACAATGTGATTGTCTGGTTTTGTTTTCTCATTTTGTCTCTCATAGTTGAGGTCTACCTATGATGTCAATTACAGGCCTCTCTCATCTTTTTAAGTGGGAGAACTTGCACAATTGGTGGCTGACTAAATACTTTTTTGCCCCACTATATGCACTGCTTCAAAGACCATTAGTAAAAGAAAACCAAACCCTGAAGGTGATTGTCTCAGCCTAACCCACAGAATGAGTTACCAAAGGGAAAATATTGTATATACTCTGTTCTTCCATGATTTTAGTAATTATTTTATTGATAATATTAATCTACGTTTAAACTTTTTATATACTCTTTTTCTTTTAAACATTACTATCCACCTAATACTTATCAGAGCAGAAAACCCAAATAAAAAAATTTGAATTACAAAACAAAATATTAATCTGTATTCTAGCCCTGCGCCTTCTATTTCTACAGACACGGCCAAAAGAATTGTACTCTTTCTACACTAATGCAAACAAAGCATGAAGCACGTAACAGAACATTACCTAAAAATAGAATAATTGCAATTCACTCTCCTCCACCATCTAAGCTATTCCATATCTATTTTCCCAAATCATTATGTTCATCAGTTGGGACATTGCTATATTCCAGTTGTATGCAAAATGTTTCAAAACAAACCATCTTGAATTCAAAATATCTCATTTTGAGTGCAAAATGGGCAATTTTAACCAAAAGTGTTACAAGCTCAAAACAGCCCTATATTCAGCACAAAACACTTCCAAGGATCTAAACAGCCTATTTTGTACTCAAACCAACTGTCTCACACTCAAAATAGGGTGTTTCAAATTCAGATTGTTAAAATGTTTTGCACCGCCTTATTATATTCTTCGTAGCAAACTACTGATGATTCCAGAACAAAATGAGAACCGCAAAGCTCCTGGTAAGCGAAACTAAGGCAACAGGGTTCCTTACCATGATCAATGGGATAAACTTTTAGGCCATCCAGTTCAAATAGCCGCCCTTTAATGGGAACATAGCTGACAAAATGAAAAGCCTCCATGGTCCGCACAGCACTAATTCCATTCTGTTTTTCTGGCAAATGCCGGGGCTCTGGTCTGATTCAAAAAGACAAGAAATCTGTGTAGATGTGGTCTATAGGACAACAAACACATATTCTGCCCTCACCCAACTTACCTAGCATGGCTGTTATGGGCCTTGGCCAGTTCTGGGGCATTTCCAATGGCATAGCCTTTGCTCTGGAAGATGATGGGAAAGTCTCTGTAAGATCACATATAGCCTTCTTTTTAGTAGACCTAAAGAGATGCTCTACCCCAATTATCTTAATCTTTTTTACAGACGGGGAAAAAAGACTTCAAATGAATTTGAGTCATATAATTTGAGCATTACTAGAGGGGGGCCAGGAGGACTACTGTCTCAGAGTTAAGTAAGGGTAATTTTAAAACAATGTTCACACACTTTTGTTTAAAGAAATTGAACCAGTTCTCTGCAATATCACTTGTTTGTTGTTTATTTGTTCAGTCGCTTCCAACTCTTCGTGACTTCAATATCACTTACTCCAATATTATTTGTGTTTCTCCAAGCAAGTTAACAGCCTCAGCTCAGAATTCTGAGCTCCTATCCACCAAACTCTTCTTTTTCAAGAGCAGCACTGATCAAGTGATGTCTATAGAAAGGATTACTTAAGCCAACTTTCCCAAACGTGGTGCCCTTTCAATGTGCTGAAGCTGTAAGTTCCAGAATTTCCAGCCAGAAAGAAAGAAAGAAAGAAAGAAAGAAAGAAAGAAAGAAAGAAGAGAAAGAAAGAAAGAAAGAAAGAAAGAAAGAAAGAAAGAATTAGCAAGCTGAGTTAAGGACTCAACTTGCTCTGGCTTCATACCTCTGGACTAAAACCTTTGGTGAATTCTTTCATTCGGCTCAGTGTTGGCCCCAGATCCACACTGTTACAGTTCAGGAGTACACTTAACAATGCATGTGTGGCGCAAGAATTGGGAATCAGCTACAAAGGAAAAGAACATTTATATGAAATATGAAAAGTATGGCAATCCAGCAGAATAGCCCATCTGCACAAAAACCATCTGTGCATTCCTGATCTTCTGTCTATCATTGCAAAGCCTCCACTTTAAGCTATTTATTAGTTTATATAGTATTCCATTAACGAATTTGCTCTGAGTGGGTAATGGAGAGAAAAGTAAAACCAACTAAGTATTAAAAATATTATAAATAAAACAAAATGCATATTACACATGATATGCAAAACACCTTTAAGTTCAATCACCCAGTTGTAAAGTCTTCCCATTTCAGAGAGCAGGACACATAAGAGCAGAAAGCACACAGCCCAGCAAAACACTGATTTCATTCATATTCTTTAGGCCTGGCCAACCCTATCCTCAGGAGTGACATACCAAAAGAAAGAGAAGGCAGGCTTTTAAAAAGATTGGCTGTAGTAGAAGAGGACTACACCTTCTCAAGAGGGAACTTACAATTAAAAATGCCCCCTTGCACACAAACACATAGCAATTAAGGTTTACAGTTTCCACCGGTACCAACAGAGGTGAGTGTTACCAAGTGAGACACACACCAAAAAAAAAGTGACACTCCTCTGTCAGCTGCTGATTGGAGATTAGTATTTTTTTTCCTTTTCCAGGTCTAACAATACCTTTTGGGCCAGATGGGTAGCTTTTGCTAACAATATTTAATCCATGGTCATAGATTCCCATGCTTATTCTCCAACTATTTTCACAGAGTCTAGTTTGAATGGCCATATTTCTCTTAAATGCATTGCACTTGAATTGTGATTGCTCACTGGGGACAGAAAAAAGGCTTTGTCCATTCTCAAAAACAGGAGCTTATATATTATGGAATAACTGCAGAAATGTATTTTCAGTGCTAGAGATTGGATTGACTTACATTACTGCTTGTTTTATCCAACTGGGAATATTCTGCTTTCTTCAGATCAGCTTACCTGGTGAGCAAAGAACATGTTGTTGACAATGTCATCATCAATCACTGATGTCTCATCTACCAAAGTAGAGACTTTCCGTCGGGATCGACGTTCTTCAATCCATTTGAAAAGGAAGATAAATCCATAGACAGGCCTGAAAAGAAGAATTGTTGCAACATGCAATCCATCACTTTTGAAGAATAATTCTCTATTCACAGACTTATTGTCAATATTCAGTCATTCTCTAGTCACAGACATCAGTCTGAGAAGTTTCTGGGGTAGGGAAACTGATACATTTAGAAGACTGAATTGCAACTTCCCTGAGCGCAGAGTTAGGCAATGGTCAAGGATTATTAGAATTGTAGTATAGAACATTTTAGTTTGTTTTCTTTTATTCAATTTAGGCACCACCCGACTCCAGACTGACTCTGGGCAGCTCACAATAAAACAAGACAAAGTAAGAAATATAACACAGGGAAAAATAGAGAAAAAGGTAAGTTGGTGAATCTGGCCAACACACTCACATACACACATACAAACATATCCAACAAGGGCCCCAGCCACCTTAGCCCAAGGTCTGGGAGAACAGCCAGGTCTTCAAGGCTTTCCAGAATGCCATTAGGGTGGGAGCTACATGGATCTCAGGGACAACCACATTCCAGAGGGCAGGTGCTGAGACAGAGAAGGCCTGCTTCCTGGGTCCTGATAGATGACACAGTTTAATTGAAGGGACCACAAACATGCAAACCCTGTTGGTTCGTACCAGCTGGACAGACATCACAGGAAATAGGCAGTCCCTCAGATAACCAGACCCTATGATATGTAGGGCTTTATAGGTCATAACCAGAACCTTGGAAAACTTCTGGTTGCCTGCTCTGGAAAAGGATGGAAAAAGCCAACACAGTAACACTATAAATTCATCTTGCACCAGCCATTCTTAACATCCTTTTAATAGTTCCAAATGTTGATAATGGATGCTCAGACCCTAACCAAGCATTTTAATATGAACGTTAAGTATCCATATTGCACCTCTGAATTACTACCAAATTATTTATGGGACTTCCAGTGGGGAAAATAACAGACTGAACGTCTCCGAAAGTGCAGAGATGATGCCAAGGCTCGAATCGCAATGGGTGAGGTGCCCAGTCTTGTGGGGCTTCTCCGGAGAAAGGAGAAGGTGAAGAGATTGCCCATGTGTGCTCCGGATGGCCGCTCCTCACGAGGAAGCCTGCAGGATCTGAAAGGACTCTGCAGGCATCTTGTGAGGAAGAGCAGCTGGGAGACGAAGAAGAGGATCAGGCTTGTAGCCTCAGCGAAGCCTTTTAAAGGACACTGGGTCTGACCAAACCCCATTTCTTGAATCACTTTGGATTACAACTAATTAAATGCTAAAGAGGTCTTCAGAGCGGCAGTTTAACTGGATCATCCAATGAGTGTTCCTACAGCCAGTAATGTTCTTGACAGAAAAAGAACAAGACTTAAAAAAAAAAACTAACTTGCAGCAAAAAGCACAGTAAGAATCTGGATTACAAAAGTTTCAAATGGATAAAGGGTCCAGGGAAGTTTTATGGACTTTGTTTAAGTTCCTGGGAATTAATTAAATAAATAGCACATACCTTCATGGGAAAGCATTTTATTATGGCTCACCGAGGGAAATTACTGGTCAGCTTTCTTAAACAAAAGGGACAAGGGACTGTCATAAAAGTGCAGAGACTGTATGAGCATAGAAGCATAGAGGTTTCAAGGGATTGTTGTAAAAGTACAAGATTGAAAAACCACGAAAAAGGAAAAAATAGGTAAAGCTGGCTTTTCTTCTTTTTGATGTTCTTATTTGGATTATAAATTTTGATGTTCTTATTTGGATTATAAATTAAGACAGAGCGAGATGGCTACCTCTAGAAAAGCAGTGAAAGAGGGGAAGAGAGGATCACTGACTGATCAACCAGCTGGGATTAAACCTGGGATTTTACAGAGAATGTTTGAAGAAATGGGAAAGACTGTCACAACATCTGTAACAGAAGTAGTGACAGCTTCCATAGAGGAGAAATTGGTTTGGAATTTGGAGGAAAGAATGAATAAGAAATCTGAAGAATCAGTAATACAGATTAAAGGTGAATGTCTGTAGCTTGAATCATGTCAACTGGATTTCTATTTTCTCAGTGGAAACGTTTCGCTCCTTATCCAAGGAGCTTCTTCAGTCTGAGCAAAGTTGGTAAGGGAATCCTAAATATGTTTCTAGGGTGGCTGTGTGACCTTACACCTGGGGCTAGGTCATGGTTATATTGAGATGTTATTTTAAGTCCTTTTATCATCTAAAGGAGGATCGTTAAGATCACCATGCTGCTGTTGAGCTTGTGAAATGGTCTTAATCTTCCTAGGCACAGAAGACAAAGCAGGGAGGAAGATGGGGAGAGATTGTGCCTGAGGCCCCCACCTCTATTCAAGGAAGGATTTTCCAAGTTGGCATAAATGGATTCCTTGACCCCTCTCTCAAACCACCTATCTTCTCTGTCTAAAATGTGAACATTAATGTCCTCAAATGAGTGTCCTTTTTCCTTTAGATGAAGATAAACTGCTGACTCTGGTCCTGTGTTGTTACTTCTCCTGTGTTGGGCCATCCTCCTGTACAAAGGTTGTTTGGTTTCTCCAATGTAGAGTTCAGAGCACTCCTCACTGCACTGGATTGCATAAACTACATTGCTTTTCTTGTGTTTTGGAGTTTGATCTTTGGGGTGTACAAGCCTCTGTCTCAGTGTATGGTGGGTTTGAAATATACAGGTATGTGGTGTTTGCCAAATATCCGTGTCTGAAAAGATAAAATGGATATTAGAAATGTTCTTAATGTATTAGAGTACTTGGAGCAACATAATAAAAAGCAAGCTGCCTTAATATTTCTTGACACAGAAAAGGCTTCTGACAATTTAAACTGGACTGTTTAAAATTTTGGAAGATATGGACTTTGGAGAGAACATGGGTAAAATCGATATATATTTCACAAAAGCCACAAATAATTGTGAATGGGGAATTGACCAAGCCCTGTGAAATACAGAAAGGAACAAGCAGGGATGCCCATTTTCTCCATTGTCATTCATTCTGGCTCTTGAAGTTTTGAATAGAGCCATAAGACGAGAGAATTGCTGGAGTGAAAGTTAAAAAACAAGTTTACAAATTAAGGGCATTTGCCTATGATTTGATTTTAATTTTGGAGAACCCTTTAGGAGGGATAGATGTATTAACAAAAAAAACTAAGAATTTGGTGCCAATCGAAGAGAATATTTGTAGCTCGGGGTTGAACTGTGGAGTCCTAGGGCACTGAAGATATTGCCTAGTCTGGCAATGAAACTTCTGCAAGGAAACAACAAGGCTCAGAGAGCACCAAGGACTCCACAGAATTTGGTGCATTGGCTGGATTGAAAATTAATAAGGAAAAAACAAAGATGCTGACAAAGAATATGAAGATGGAAGACCAAAAATAATTTTCTGTAAAAACTGGATTTCAGATTGAGAAAAAGGGGAACTTTGGGGTATTACTATAACTAACATGAATTGTATGTTATTTCAAAATAACTATGTTAGAGTATGGAATGAAATTAAGGATTTATTAAGATGGGGGAAATTACAATTATCATTGTTGGGAAGAATTTCTGTGGTAAAAGTGAATATGTTACCTCAAATGTTGTTCTTATTTCAGACAATACCTGTTTTGAGAACTGATGCACCATTTAAACAGTGGCAAAAAGACATCCAGATTTATATGGTAGGGGGGGAAAACAAGGGTTAAATACAAGATTCTCCAAGATGCAAAGGAAAGAGGACTGGGACTACCTGATTTTAAATTGTATCTTGCTGCCTACTGTTTGTTTTGGATGAAGGAATGTGTGATGAAGCTGGTCCTCAGTTATTAATTCAGAGTGTCTCAATGACACACCATCAGAGTATGTAGAAGAGTTCTTTATTAACACAGGTGATCAGTCCAAGTCCAAGATCAGACTGAGGAAAGCTCGAGCAATTGCTGTTACAAAACTCCCAGTACTGGCCCCTCCTAACCAGCACCCCCAAATGCTGATTTCTCTCTAATATTCTCCTAACTCCCAGCTGCAAATCATTTAGCTAATGAGCACTGATAGCGCCTACTAAGCTGACCTTGGTGTTATTCAGGCCGTCTCAACAATTCTAATCAGCATACCAAAATGCCACTAAAAAAGGTAAAGGTTCCCCCCGCACATTTGTGCAGTCGTGTCCGAATCTAGGGGCCGGTGCTCATCTCTGTTTGTTAGCCGAAGAGCCAGCGTTGTCCGAAGACGCTTCTGCGGTCATGTGGCCGCATGACGCGCACGGAACGCTGTTACCTACCCACCGAAGTGGTACCTATTAATCTACTTGCATTTGCATGCTTTCGAATTGCTAGGTTGGCAAGAGCTGGAGCTAGTGCGGGAGCTCACTCCGCACGCAGGGCTAGGGATTCGAACCTCCAAACTTGCAATCTTCCGATCAACAAGCCTGGCGTCTTACCCGCTGAGCCACCACGCCCCAAAAATGCCACTACCAGCATGCTAAAACACTTACTACAATACCCATCATATATGCTGGAAGGATACTAAATCCTGACAGAATGGCTATTATATGCACAAAGATGGAAGACTACAGAAATACCAATGATGGAGGAATGGATTGTGAAGATGGCTGAGTTTTCAGAAATGGCTAAATTGACTTAAGGAGGGAACTACAACTACTTTTATAAATTACTGGAAACCCTTTATGGACTTTTTGGTGAAAATGGAAAAAAATGAATATGCTTTTGGGATTTATTGATTAAAAAGGTTTGTCTATGGGAAGAAGGGAACCATGATATGCAATATGGGAGGGTGGAGATGGTAATTACTATGTTTGTAACTGCGGCAAAGAAGATCGGATGTCGCTTCTTTAGATATCTTTCTTTTTCTCTTTCCTTTTTCTTATCATTTTTTCTTTTACGCTTTTACAATTTCTTTTTCTACTTCTTCTATGTTTCTGTAGTTTTTAAATTTTTGTAAATTCTTCTTTTAATCAAAATATTTTTTAAACCATGAATTACTACCAAATTATTTATAATTAAAGTGCTACTGTAGGCTGCAGCACAAAGGATTGGAACATTTCTAGACTCATGTGACATCTTAAGTAACAATAGGATTGATTTAATAAAGCTTACCTTAAAAATGAAATCTGAATGCAAAATAAGTGCGATTCCCTTCCACCATTATAACAAGACTTTTTAAAACAATTATTACATCTTTATTGCTTTCTTTTTCTGCTATCAGTTCTGCTATGTCACTATACATTATAATCCAGCCCGTTAAGATGATTTCTGGCATTTCTTATTTGACAGAAATGGAACAATTTCCAATACATTGCAACAACATCTTCATCATTATCCATAAATTTTGGACTGTCTCATTACTTCAGAAGGATACTTTGCTTTTTTCTAGTCAGTATAACAGCCAAAATCTTACCCTTGGCATTTGCTCTGTAGATCATAAATTTCCTCAACTTGCACTCCCTTAACACCTATAGGAAGACAAACCTTGAGTCAGCATATAAGGAGAAGCAGCAAGGACTGATTAATATATTACCATATGGTTATACTCACCGAAATCCTCCACTAAGAGTGTGAAGAGCCCTGCAAAAAAAGGAAAGGAAAGGAAAGGAAAGGAAAGGAAAGGAAAGGAAAGGAAAGGAAAGGAAAGGAAAGGAAAGGAAAAGGTGAGATTATTACTTGGAAAACAATAGTCATAGTTTACAAAAATAATTTTGGGCATATAATTCAGTCTCATCAATCTACTGCAAATACTAAATGCAAAATCAAGATTAGAAATTCTATAGGACAATACACAATACCTTCATGAAAGCATTTAGATGAGCCCTGGTTCAATTCCAACTGCACAATCCAGGCCAGCCTGATAAATAATTAACTTGCAGGACCCCCTTTCTTGTGAGGTACAAGGGATGCAAGTTAAAAACCAGCCTTCTAAGTGGCAGGCCCCAATTTATAGCGTACTCTCCACTTGGAGATATGGACAGCCTCTATCCTACTGAAGTTTCCAAAATTAGCCAAAGCAGGGCTATTTCAGTGGGCATTTTGGCCCTTAGATTAGTTTAATGCAGCCTTTCTCAACCTTTTGACCCTGGAGGAACCCTTGAAATATTTTTCAGGCCTCAGGGAACCCCTGTACATTCAGGCTCAAATATAGGCCAGAAGTTACAAAATTATTATATTCGTTTCATGGGTAGGCCTGTATATATGCATTAAGTGTGTTATTAAACTAAAAATAAAGACTGAAACTTACCTCTTTAATGTGAAGTTGCCCGAATTTGAAATATTTTTTTTAACAAATCATGATCTCCCAGGGCACCCCTAGTGACCTCCCGTGGAACCCTAGGGTTCTACGGAACCCTGGTTGAGAAACCCTGGTTTAATGTATGAGGTTTTCTGATATAGTACTTCACTGATACATTATTTGTATTGGGTGTTACTGTTTTCTGTTTTTTATCTTGTCGTTATCCACCCAGAGTCCATATGGATTGGGCTGGGCTATAAATATTGTTAAATAAATGAATACTGGGTTTCTTTTGTGAAGCTGATATACAGTGCAGCAGCACACACCTTGTACCATGAGAGATGCCAGTCCTGTAGCACCTAGTAAGGCTACATCAATAAAGCTAAGGCAACCAGTTGGCTGCCTTCAGTTCATTTGGATGTCAGGTGATCTGATGAATCCTGATCTCAAGAACAACCTACATGCACAGGGAGAAAGACAGAGGGTGCTGTATACTCTAGAGCCAAGAAAGCAGTAACAGTTTCCCATGTAACAGATGCTCTCCCTCATCGCCAGCACCTATGATGGGATGGGAGTTGATGAGAGTAAGCAAGTACAAGGAAGCTATCAGATCAAATATATGTACATATCTTCCAAACTTGAGTTGAGGCTTTATTATTGTTATACTATTTGTAGCACTGTGCAGAGAAGTGCGCAGGGACATTTCAAAGTGGACAGAAAGCAGCCATTTCTAAGAAAATGATTATAATACATTAGTGCTTTTTTAATTTTGTAGTATACCATTATGATTACATGACACCACTGCTTTGGCAATTTCACTAGTTTCTGGCTTCTTTCTGACTTCATTCCCATGTGTAGATTTTGACTTTCAAAGATCTTCACAATTTAGAATAAAGTACTAATGAATCAAAAGGGGCGTGGTGGCTCAGCGGTTAAGATGCCAGGATTGTCGATCGGAAGATCGCAAGTTCGGAGGTTCAAGACCCTAGTCCCGCATGACAGAGCGAGCTCCTGCACTCGCTCCAGCTCTTGCCAACCTAGCAATTGGAAAGCATGCAAATGCAAGTAGATAAATAGGTACCACTTCGGTGGGAAGGTAACAGCATTCCGCGTGCATCATGCCGGCCACATGACTGTGGAAGCGTCTTCGGACAATGCTAGCTCTTTGGCTAACAAACGGAGATGAGCACCGGCCCCTAGAGTCAGACACAACTGTGTGGGGGAACCTTTACCTTTACTAATGAATCACTTAATTCTATAAACTGGAATATGGTTCTGGACTGTGGAGTTATTGTCTCAGGAAGGCCCAGCTAGCACTTAAATCATTACAGAAGTAGACAATTTCATTTTAATTTCCCAAGTCATGTCTTTTGTGATGATTAATGATTCACAGCTTGACTAAGGATTCAGATGCAAGACATCATGGCCAAATCTAATGTAGAAAAGGAGAAGGACCAGGGACATCAGAGCTGTTTATCTGTATATTGTAAATATTGGATTGGCTTAGGAAAAAAAAAGGGAATCTGCCACATAATCCTCTGCTTACTTTCTGAGCCAATTCAGCATAGGTCAGGAAGGAAGTCACTCATCTGTAGCATGAATGTCTAAGTTAGTATGCAAATCTGCCTAGCCTCAGATGATGGTCCTCATATGACCCTTAGGTGAAAAGGGAAATAAGTGGCTTTATGTAAGACAATAGATAAATTTAATAAATATTTAAGCTTTGCCAATGCAATATATAATCATGTTGAGGTATTGTTACTGTCTTTAACAATATGACACAGAGCTGTTTTTATGTAAAGTGTTTATTTTCAATGCAGTACTGACTAGCTATTCTGATCACCATTTTCAAATAAATGCATTGGTGCGCTTTCTACAAATTATTTTAAAAATATTATTTACCTTGGGGTGCATTTTAAGGACTACTTTCACTATTGGATATAAAGCAACTGGTTACCTTGAAGGTAAAGGTTTTCCCCTGCACAGTCGTGTCCGACTCTAGGGGCCGGTGCTCATCTCCGTTTGTTAGCCGAAGAGCCAGCAATGTCCGAAGATGCTTCCGCGGTCATGTGGCCAGCATGACGCACGCGGAACGCTGTTACCATCCCACCAAAGTGGTACCTATTAATCTACTTGCATTTGCATGCTTTCGAATTGCTAGGTTGGCAAGAGCTGGGGCGAGTGTGGGAGCTCACTCCGTCACAAAGCGCTCGGGTCTAGAACCGCCGACCTTCCGATCGACAAGCCTGGCGTCTTAACCGCTGAGCCATCAAGCCCCTGGTTACCTTACCACACATCAATTTGGATAAACAGACAGGTGGGCCTAAACCAGGATGCACACATGAGATATGAGTATAATGTACTTTGGTCAAACATTTCAAACACACAATGCTATCAATTGACATGCCTTGTGATCCACCATGCCCTTTTGAAGGGAGGGCAGAGACAAATAATAACCAATAACCAGATTTGCTAAACTACAGCATGTTTAACCAGTCTGTGGAAGCAAGCCATCCTATCCATGCACAACACCAAGTCCATGCACAACACCAAGCCAGAAACTACAACTTCCGAACCATAACAATGGGGCTCATCCTCCCCAAATCATGCAAACCCCATCATAGCTTCGCTTGATGACTGCACCCACCCGGGAACAGGTCGGCGGCCCCGAGCTGGCACAGAAGCTTCTGCTCCGGCTCGTTCCCGGCATGGGATCCGTGGGCCCCGTAAGGCTGTAACGGTCCCGCATCCAGAGCCACACCCTGGGGTCGGTGCTCCACCACCCCACCTTCGGCCTCCTCGCCGACCCCCAGCTCGCTCCTCCGCCCCCCTCACCTCTCCCCCGAAAAGCGAGCCCGTCCGCCGCCCTTCGCAGCGCAGGCCTCCCGCCAGATCCCCCAAGCCGCGCAGGGGCGCGTTCGCTCACCGGGGTCGCTCTCCAGCTCCAGCCAGCCCTTATTCATCTTCCCCCTGGTCAGGCCTCAGCGCCATGACGGGCCCCGGGCGCCCGGAGGGGAAACATACCTCCGGGTTTCCCCGGGCACATCCGGTCCGCGGTACAGCCCCGTTCCGGCCAGCCGGGAAGAAAAAGCGTCCTGAAACGTCCGGGATTGAGGCGGCGGCGGCGGCGGCGGCGGCAATAGCGCGGGGAAAGGAGGAGGAGAACGGCAGCATCGCGCTGCGCGCGCAGCAACGCAAGAGAAAGGGGGCGGTACTTCCCAGCTGTAGTCTCTCGGAGAGAAGCCTCGCCCTGCTGCCTCCGGATTGGTGCGGGAAAGGAGAGGGGCGTGGCCGAAAAGTTATAAACGCTAGTGATAGCGCGCGACTGTAAATCGAAAGCGTTTGGACGTAATGGCTTTTATTTGAGTGACGTTTGTTAGAGCCTAAGCTGTATTTTATACGGTAAATGCTGGTCTATACCTAAATAGTGTTTTAAAGGCCTTAAACAGTACAGCAGGTTTGTGGTATGAAACCCCGTGTTTGTGTTATTAAATCAGACATTCGTATCACAGTCCCTGGTTTGGCTTACACAAAGAACTGTGATTTCAAACTACGGGTACTGGTTTACTTCAGTGGTTTTTAATTTCGTATCATAAACTTTGGTTTATTGACAGTTGGGACTCCTTATCACCAACATTTTAAATGACGGTTTGAGATTTCGTTTCTTCAAAGCCGATGCAACTCGCGGAGACTTCTGATTTCATGCCACAAACCAAGTTGAACTAGCTCATAGAGCGTAGCTTTCCAAACTCTGTGCTGCAGTGTCTGGGTGTGTCGCGGCTGCTGCTGCCTCTGAGCCCTGCCAGGATTCCGCGCAGGTCCTAGTGCCTGCCTTGCTGCCTCCAAACCTGCTGTGATTTTGCGCAGGTCCTAGTGCCTGCTTTGTGCCCTGCTGTAAGAGCGTGTCGCGAAATGATGCCTTGCTGTAAGAGTGTGTCGCGAAATGATGCATGTCTAAAAAGTGTGTCACCAACATGAAAAGTTTGGAAATCTCTGTCATAGAGACTTTGGATTCATGTATACAAATGCTGTTTTGTGACAGACTTGCTTTTGGATCATAAAACCTGGCTTAGACTGCAGAGATCCCAATTTCATACTTAAAACTCTATTTAGCGTGCTCAGATTTGTTATTTTAATTCAACCAATACTGTACTGGTTTAATGGTTTTATTTATTATTTATTTGTCAAATTTATATGGCTGCCCATCTCACAAATAAGTGACTCTGGACAGCGTACAACAAGACTAAAAAAATTAATATATAAAAAGAGTTATTATATTAAAACTTAAAAAAAAACTTTAAAAAACACAAGGCTAAGATGGCACAACCAGGTTTTGAAGGACTTCCAGAAAATCAACAGGGATGGAGCCAACCTCCTTTTCGGGGGAAGGATGTTCCATAAAGCAGGCACCGTGGCAGAGGGGGACTGCTGCCTAGGACCCACCAAATGTAGTTCCCTAGCTGATGGGACCCATAGTATACCCTTTCTGCCAGATCTGGAGGGACAGGCAGATGTAATCAAGGAGAGGTGGTCCCTCAAATAACTCAGCCCCATGCCATGTAGGGCTTTAATGGTCAAAAACAGCACCTTGACTTGGACCCAGAAACAGATGGGTAACCAATGCAGCTCGCGGAGCAGAGGTGTAACATGCTGTTCTAGAAACACACATAATTGTCCACGCCGCTTCATTTTGCACCAGCTGAAGTTTCTGGATACTCTTCAAGGGCAGCCCCATGTAGAGTGCATTACAGTAGTCCAACCAGGAGGTGACTAAGGCACAAGTGACCATGAGAAGAGCCCCTCAATCTAGGAATGGGCGCAACTGGCGCACAATACAAAATAGTGCAAAGGCCCTCCTAGCCACTATTGCCACCTGCACTTCGAGCAGGAGTCATGAGTCTAGGAGGACCCCCAGATTGTGCATGGGGTCTGTTTGGGGCAGTGCAACCCCATCCAGCACCAAAGATGGCATAGTCCTAGAACCGGAAGGCCCCAAAAGCTGAAGCCACTCAGTCTTGCCAGGGTTCAGTTGAAGCTTCTTGTTCCCCATCCAGACCCTCACAGCCTCCAGGCACCGGTATAAGATGTCCACAGCATCACTAATTTGCCAGGGGCAGAGATGTATAATGGGGTGTCTTCAGCATACTGATGATACCTCACCCCACGGCAACGGATGAGCTCACCCAGCGGCCTCATGTAGATGTTGAGTGAGGAACAACCGCTCACTCAAAGAATTCACCACCACTAGAACCCACTCACACAATACACACACACAAACCCCGGGCCTCTTTAACAAGCCAGGAGGAGCATACTGTAGGTCTAAAGAGCAGGTGGCTGAGCTCACAATCCTAAAGACCCTGTCCACTTTCTCAGGCCCATCAGGTTCAAACCAATCCCAGTTTACACTTCATTCCACAGTAGTTTGGTTTATATATGACCAGTTCTTGATTTATTAAAAAATGTAATCACCCTCCAAAATTGTGGCAGATTTAAAGTGAACTAAGATCAATTAGGGGGCGTGGTGGCTCAGCGGGTAAGACGCCAGGCTTGTTGATCGGAAGATTGCAAGTTCGGAGGTTCGAATCCCTAGCCCCACATGACAGAGTGAGCTCCCGCACTAGCTCCAGCTCTTGCCAACCTAGCAATTCGAAAGCATGCAAATGCAAGTAGATAAATAGGCACCACTTCGGTGGGTAGGTAACAGCGTTCCGCGCGTGTCATGCGGCCACATGACCGTGGAAGCGTCTTTGGACAACGCTGGCTCTTCAGCTAACAAACGGAGATGAGCACCGGCCCCTAGAGTCGGACACGACTGCACAAATGTGCGGGGGGAACCTTTACCTTTAAGATCAAATTATTATGTTTTTGAAATTGTGGAGAAAAATTGGAAGCCTTGTCCTTGATATTAGAGCTGATATCTCTGTCTCTATGACCAATAAAGATCCTACTGATTTACAGACCATGTAAATTTAGGAAAATGTAACAAAATAGTTTGAGAGAGATTATTGCCAGATTATTATTTTTAAATAGCAAATTGAAGGTACTCTTTTTGCAGCTGAAGGTTCATTTCACACTTTTAAGTATCACAATAATATCACACTAAAGGATTTCTGTCAGGTAGCCAAGTACTTGAACATTTGTTAATTGTTAATGCTATACAGTAATTTACACCACATTCTGTTGAGGCTGTTTGAAAGCATTTGAAGAGAGTCACCTAATGTACTGCAGACCTGCTTTAGATGGAAGCAGTTCGGTAAAAGTATTTTCAGTAACCATTTGTTATTTTGACTGGAAGAATGTGATTTGCAGTTAAAATTAATTGAAGTTCAGAATATAGCTGCTAGAATTGTACAATATGTAAAGGAAGTTCTTGGAAAAAAGTGATTCTTTGATAAGTGTTTTACATTTATGGGTGAACTGCAATATTATATTTGAGGGATATATTATACATTACAGAAAGTTCTATGAAATATTTCAGGGATGTTCTTGATAGGACCATAACAGTTCATCAGAGCAGTAGTAACAGTGACTATTTTTATTATCAAAAAAATGGTAAAGTACTAGTAAAATGTTACTGTGTTCAATACTCCACATCAATTTTAAGATTGCTGTTAAACATAATAGCAACCCCATATGTTTTATTTGAGTAACCACTAATATAGGTTTGTCCAATCCAACTCCTAAACCTCAAAAAGAGCTGTTCATTAGGTAGTGTTGGGATAAATTAAGATCTCTCCCTGCCCTGCATGTTGTCTTCCTCCAGAACATATAAAGGAAGCCCCAATTGTTAAAAGGTTACAAAATAGAATGAGTTTGATAATGCCAGAGATTAAGATGGAAAAGGAAGCCCAACTGCTCAGACAAAGGATTCCCTTCCGATTCAATTGGAAAGCTTGGAACACAAAAGGTCAGCTCATTCACAGAACTTAGCCAGCCCATTCAGGTAGACCTTCTTCCCCAGCCAAACAGATCTCCATAATCAAATAACAAAAGATTCAATGGTTGTTGTGGGTCTTCCGGGCTGTGTGGCTGTGTTCTGGAAGTTGTGGTTCCTAACGTTTTGCCAGTAGCTGTGGCCAGCATCTTCAGAGGGCAGGAGCACAGACAGAAGCGCTCTTTCTGTGCTCAGGTAGAATGGCTGATGTGGGCCATTCTACCTGAGCACAGAAAGAGCGCTTCTGTCTGTGCTCCTGCCCTCTGAAGATGCTGGCCACAGCTACTGGCAAAACGTTAGGAACCACAACTTCCAGAACACAGCCACACAGCCCGGAAGACCCACAACAACCATCGAACTCCGGCCATGAAAGCCTTTGACAATACAACAAAAGATTCCTTCCAAGGTGCACATTCAAAGTAGTAGACAAAGCCACAGCCGCCCGCAGGGAACAGAGACAGAAAACACAAACAGCAGGGGGCCCAACCACAGAGCGCCTCCTCTCTGAAATCCAGCAAATTACACTTCTCTCAATATGTCGATGAAGGTTCTCAGTCATCCAGGTGGAACGGTCTGTAGCTTGAATCATGTCAACTGGATTTCTATTTTCTCAGTGGAAACGTTTCGCTCCTTATCCAAGGAAGACTGAAGAAGCTCCTTGGATAAGGAGCGAAACGTTTCCACTGAGAAAATAGAAATCCAGTTGACATGATTCAAGCTACAGACACTTCTCTCAAGTTCCTAGGGGGCGGGAATACCTTTGCATAGCAACGACCAAGCTCTCCTATATAAATGGCCTGAGGGGGAAATACAGGTGTGGCCACCTTCCAACCAGCATACTCTGTACTTTGTACTCTGCATCTGCTCTTGGGAATAAACCAGCAAACCTCTGTTCCAGCAACTGCCTGCCGTCTATTCATTCCCAGCTTGGGACGAACCTTGGTAAGATTCCTTCTAACGGTAGAATATGTGCTTCTTGCAACATAATAATATCAAGTTGTATTTTTTCCAACTTGTCATAAATGTGTCCCTTTTTTAAAAATTTGAGTCTGTTTACATTCCCACCAACTAGATTAAGTACCATGCCTCTTTGTAAATAATTGTTTCTCAGGATCAGTTTCACAGCATTAGAGACATCTTGCATTGTAATAAGCTTATTATTTCTAGAAAGAAAGAAAGAAAGAAAGAAAGAAAGAAAGAAAGAAAGAAAGAAAGAAAGAAAGAAAGAAAGAAAGAAAGAAAGGCAAAGCTGTTATTCATTAGATGAGCACAGTGTCTGTAAAATTTTGCAGCAGCAGATGGACTTGTAAATCTTTTGATCTCATATGTGGGAAAGAGAGAGAGAGAGACAAACATTTGCTGGATACAAAAAGTAGTATTAAATTTTCTTATACCTTGCCAGTGTTTCTTGTTCATTCTTGTTCCTTGCCTTGTTCCTTTCCTTAGGTGAAAATGTAGATAAATCATGATTTTACATCCAGTGTCGCGAAGCAGTGGTGCGGGGGCGCGCACGGCGGCGGTGTGCACGGCGGCAGCAGCGGCGTGCCATCAGTGCTTACGCGGTTTAGTGAGGCCGCTGCCACCGCCACCATGCGCGCCACCGCCGTGCATGCGCGCACCCCCACCGCTGCTGGTATGTCACCAATGGCGGCAGTTTAGAAAGCACTGGGTTAAGGCATAAGGCTAGAAACTGGGAGACCGTGAGTTCTAGTCCCGCCTTGGGCACAAAGCCAGCTGGTTGACCCTGGGCTAGTCACACTCTCTCAGCCCTAGGAAGAAGGCAATGGCAAGCCACTTTTGAAAAACCTTGCCAAGAAAACTGCAGGGACTAGTCCAGGCAGCCCCCAGGAGTCAAAAACTGACCCAAAGGTGTGTGCATGCACACACAGACACACACACACACACACAAAAGTTAAAATAATGTTATATCCAAATTATTCAAAACAAACAAAGAGTTTGGGCACACATCACTCACCATTCAGCTATCTATATGAGCAATTCCATCCAGAGGGTTGGAGCAGGGGAAGGAAAAATAGCTACCTAGACAGCCTTGAAAAGTGGAAGAATAATTAGTTGAAATTAGTTTTTTGGTTTCAATTGAAGTTCCTTAGAAGTATTAACCAATAGAAATGCTGCATCAGCCAACACGTCAGGGGAACACACACATCTAGATTGCTGGATGCAGCAGAATGTAAAGACATAATCCATCTTATTGATTAATTTGTAAGGCTGCCCAACTGTGACTCTGAGCAGTGTACAACAACAAAAAACAAACAATAAACCAAAAAACCACATAGCATTAAAACATATACAATATATAAATATAAGTTACAAAATATAAAATGGTGACCAAGCACCATAACAAAACAACCAAAAGGAGGCTTCACTCAATGGGTCCCTAATGCCTGGGGGGAAAGCCAAGTCATAATGGCTTTCCTAAGGGTGAGCAGAGTTGGGGCCTATATTTTTTGGGGGGGGGAGGGTTCCAGAGAACAAGGGCAACCACATGGGCATGTTCCTAGGTCCCATAAGATGACAAGATTTAAAAGAAGGAACCTAGAGCATGCCCTCCCTGTGGGAACATGGGGGCTGGCAGATGTTTTGGCAGATGAAGGAAGAATAGAAAATAAAAGCATAATGATCATTCTCACTAGGAATTCTGGGATGGTAGTACCAGAACTCCACGCAGCTTCTTATTAGTATATAGCAGAGTAGAAGCAGTCCCATAAACTTGCACAAGGCTTAATCAGTTCAAAACACAAAATAAACACACACCACACGTTAATGTAAAGTTACATTAAAAAAAGAGTTTACAATTTTATTGTAACTCACGGTTCCTTAGTAGAAACGGTCCATGCGTGCGAGCAATTGGTTCTGACCAAACCCACATGCTTCATTAATGTGGCCTTGCTGTATGGAAGTATGAGAAACACGTGGCAGCAGCCATAGCTGCCATCCTCCTTGGTAGGAGATTCGAGCAGAAGGAGAAAGAGAAGGGAACAGGAAACAGGAAACCAGGATTCAGCCCCTCCCACACAAATCAAGTAACATTAGGTTACAACAGAGGCTGCCTCCTCCTTCAAGCTTGTGAGAGACGTGCTTGGTTGAAACCCGATCTCTAACATCCCCTTCTTTTCAACCTGTGCATGTCCCAATGTCCCACAAGATTTAATTTCCCTCTCAGTTCTTGGTAACTGATTCTAGATAACGGCTTCGTGAATATGTCCGCTATCATGTTCCCTGTGGGACAGTAGTCTAGTTTGACTAACCCTTGGTGTTGCAGCTCCCTCACCACATGATGCTTTACATCAATGTGCTTGGTCCTCCCACCAATCTTCTCTGACTGTGAGAGTCTAATGCAACTATGATTATCCTCAAGAATTTGGATAGGGACTGGTTCCTCTATCCCCATGTCTGCAAGCAGTAGCTTGAGCCATATTATCTCATTGCATGTTTCGGTGGCTGCAACATAGTGTATTCTGCCTCAGTGGAAGACTGAGCAACTGTTGTATATATTTTTTATGTCTGTAGAATATGTGGCTGAGTTTTTAAAAAGCCAGGCCTCAAAACTTTTTTCCTGTTTGGGCTCAGGAGCACATGTTCACCCCCACTCAGGATTGTTAATTTGCTTCAGGTGCCGGCCAGTCTGAGAGTTCTGACCAATCAGAATTAGCTGTTAGAGCTTTGCCCATATTGGGAATCTGTTGCCTAGGTGTTTTGGTCACATGCTGGATTCTGTCCACTCAGATGCTGGTCAGGTAAAGGTTTAAAAGTGTAAATGCCTTTTGTTCTCTCTCTGCATTCTGCTCTCTGCTATCAAAATGTAAATGGCTATGCTAATCAACCATGCCATGCTTTGGCTAAAGAAGAAGATTCAAGGTTTGTTCCTATGTTTTTGTTTTAAATAAAACAACGTTTTGCTACAAACTTATCTCTTGGTTTTTCCATAACTCTGATCACAAATTTTATAAAAATTACAAAAGGTTCTGTGCCCAGCAACTGCTTCTGGATCAGAGACAAAAATTATGGAAATAAGAGAGAAGAAAGCTGACCTGTTTTAGTCTGCATTTGGAGAGGCTTCTTTGTTTTTGAAACTTGCCGGCAGTTACAGGAAGTTTCCATCGGAGGCGGAGTTTTGCCTCGTGTTTGCAAGCCTCGTGGTGTTTTTTGGATTACTACAACAGGGGAGAGAAGGAGCCATGGCTGCTGCTACAGCTTCTAATTTTCAAGGTATGCTCCTGGAAAGGCTTTCTAATTCTAATTATTTGAACTGGTCTTTGAAAATGGAAAGTTTCTTGAGGAGAGAAAATTTATGGTCTGCAATTTCTGAACAAATTCCTCAGAATCCAGATCAAGCCTGGTTGAGGAAAGATGAGAAATGCAAAGCCTCCATTATTTTGGCTGTTCAGGATGATCAGCTTATTCACGTGAGAGGCAAAGAAACTTCCAAAGACTTATGGGACTATTTGCGTAATTTATATGTGAAAACTAGTCCAGGCAGCAAGGTTATTTTAACAAAAAAACTGTACAAGGCTCACTTGCCTGAGAATGGAAATTTGCCAGATCATCTCCACAAGCTTCAGAATTATTTTGTGGAACTTCAGGAACGTGGGATGGAATTTACCCCCCTGATGAAAGCCTACATTATGCTTTCTTCGTTGAATGAGTCCTGGGACACTTTAATTTGCTCCATGGAGGGACTCCCAGAAGATGATCTATCTCCATTGGTCGTGTCTACCCGGCTGCTTGCTGAGTGGGAGAAAAGACAAGAAAAAGCTGCCTCCATTTCTACAATAAAGTCTTCTCGTGGCCAGCAGAGGGAGCGGAAGAGCTCTGAATTCCAAGCTTCTGCTTTTTCCACCACCAGGCGATGCTTTACCTGTGGATCCCCTGCTCATCTCCAAAAGGACTGTGTCAAATTTAAAAGCAAGAAGACTTCTCGAAACAAAGAGGAAACTTCTAGAAAGAAGATTCTTCATGCAACAGTTGTTGAGAACTCTAATAATAAAGATTTGTGGGTTCTTGACAGTGGGGCCAATTCTCATATATGTCACAATAAAGATTCTTTTCTGTCTTTGTCTAAAACTAACAAACAAAAAGTTTCCTTAGCAGATGGATCTGTATCCAAGATCGTGGGTGAAGGTGAGATCAATCTTCCATGTTTGGGGGAAACTGTTAAAAATGTTTTGTTTGTGCCTAATTTTCAAAGCAATCTCTTGTCTGTGGGGCAGCTAGTAGCCTCAGGTTATGTTATAACTTTTAAGAAAGAGGGTTGTGAAATTAGAAAAGGTGGCAGAGTAGTTGCAAAGTGTTTGCAGAAAGATTCTCTGTACATTGTACAAAATGCTGAAAAACAAACTGCTAAGGCTGTTTTTGAAAATAAGCCCTTGCACGATCAGTGCATCCATTTATTGCATAGAAGATTTGCTCATGCTAATTTTAAGTACATATCTCAAATGCCTAGTTATTCTGCTGATTTAAAATTGAAACCTTGTGATAAATATCTGGATTGTGCAGTTTGCAAGGAGAATAAGACTACTAGAGCTCCTGTGAAGAAGTTTTCTGATAGATCCACCTCTAGGCCTCTAGAGATCATTCATTCTGATGTTATAGGCCCCTTTTCTCCTAGTCTTGGAGGAGCAAGGTACATTTTGACCTTCATAGATGATTTTTCCAGGTACACATTCATTTATTTGCTGAAACACAAAGATGAGGTCTTTGATAAATTTAAGGCTTTTGTGGCTTGGTCGAATGGAAAATTCCCAAGGCCAGTGTCTGCCTTGCAATCAGATCGCGGTGGAGAGTATCTATCCTCAAAGTCTAAAAACTTTTTGTTAGAAAAAGGGATAGAACACATTTTAGCTAACCCTTACACTCCAGAACAGAATTCTGTTGCAGAGAGAAAAGGCAGAACATTGCAGGAAGCAATGATGTGTTTGCTGAAGGATGCTAGTTTGCCTTTTAGGTATTGGGGAGAAGCTGTTACTACAGCGTGTTATGTGCAAAACAGGCTGTTTAGCAGTGCAATTCAGGATGTCCCTTTTCGTTTGTTCTATGGTGTCAAGCCTAAAGTAAGCCACCTCAGGGTGTTTGGAAGCACAGCTTGGGTCCACATTCCCAAACAGCTGAGGCGCAAGGGGGCTTCCAGAACAAAGAAAGCAATCTTTGTAGGGTATGAACAAAGTCAGAGAAGCTACATGTTCATACTGGATAATCAACTGATAATTAGTAAAAGTGCTTCTTTTGCTGAGCAGAATTGGGATAAAATAAACTCTAGTTCTTCAGTTGATTTATCCATGGGGGAGCAGCAAAGTCTTGCTGATGGTGATTTGCAGGAATCACCTAGTGAAGTCAATGATCAGGAAGCTGACTTGTCTGGAAAGTCAGAGGTTTCTGAGGACAATGGTGGGAATCAGAGTGTAAGTCCTGTCCTACCTCGCAGGTCTGAAAGGATTAATAAGGGAGTTCCTCCTGATCGTTATCAAGTAGATGATGTGAAGGCTTCTCACATTCACACAGAGCCTGAGTCTCTGGAAGAAATTAAAGAAATGCCAGCTGAAATAGCTAACTGTTGGCATGAAGCCATGCAACAAGAGTTGGATTCCTTAAAGGAAAATAAAACTTGGAAATTGGTGAGTTTGCCTCCTAATCAGAAGGTTCTAGGTTGTAGGTGGGTGTTCAAACTGAAAAAAGATTCTGATGGCAAAATTCAGAAGTACAAAGCAAGGTTGGTAGCAAAAGGTTTTGCTCAAAGAAAAAATGTGGATTATGACAAAACTTTTGCTCCAGTGACAAAAGCTGAATCTATCAGGTTGCTTTTAAAGGTTGCTGCCATGAAGAAACTGTCTGTTTATCACTATGATATTCAAACTGCTTTTCTGTATGGTGACTTGGAGGAAAAATTGTTTATGCAACAACCTCCTGGTTATGAAAAAGAAAAACATCTTGTGTGTGAATTGCAGAAATCCATCTATGGATTAAAGCAGGCTGCGCGTTGTTGGAATATTAAAATGGATAATATTTTGCAAAAATTTGGGTTTCAGAAGGGAATTGCTGATCCTTGTGTGTATTTAAAAAATGATAAGCAAGGTGTAATGTACTTGTGCTTGTATGTGGATGATTTGTTGCTGCTCACTTCATCTGATGAACAGAAGCATTCCTTTGAGGTTTGTATGAAAAACAATTTCACATTGAAATGTCTTGGAGCAGTCAACAATTACTTAGGATTAGAAATTCAGAGGGAAAAAGATGGCAGTTTTTTCATAAGCCAGAGTAGCAAAATTAAGAAACTGCTGGAGGATTTTAAAATGCAGGACTGCAAGTCTGTCTCCTCCCCCATGCTTCCCGAGTTTCTAAAAGAGGGGGAGAAGGGGGATGGTGAGTCATCTGAAGGAGATAGTTTCAGATCAGCCATTGGCAGTCTTCTTTACATTGCAAACAATAGCCGTCCGGACATTTCTAACTGTGTGTCCATTTTGAGCAGGTTTGTGGAAAATCCCACATCTGCTGCAAAGTCTGGTTTAAAAAGGCTGTTTCGTTATTTGCAAGGCACCAAAGATTTTTGCTTAAGGTTGTCTGCTACAGACACAGAGGAAAAGTTAGAATGCTGGTGTGATTCAGATTGGGCTGGAGATCTCAGTGATAGGAAGTCTACTTCTGGAAGTATAATTCAATTTGCAAAGTCCACTATTGCTTGGTTTTCCAGAAAGCAGACTGTAGTAGCCATCAGCACAGCTGAAGCTGAATTTTATGCTTTAGCACAACTGTGCAATGAAGTACTTTGGTTTACACAATTGTTGCAAGACATTGGAGTCATTTTAAGCCAGCCTGTCACAATTCATGAAGACAATCAAGCCTGTATCCATTTGGCTTTATCTGAAAGTTCCAGAAATCGCACAAAGCACATTGATGTGCGTTTTCATCTTGTGAAAGATTTTCTAGCCAAGAAAAAGGTTATTTTGAAATACTGTGATACTAAATTAATGTTGGCTGATATCTTAACCAAGCCTCTAGTTGCCAGTAGGCACTGTGAGTTAATTACCAAGCTGGGTTTGTTTCCATATTCTTTCTAGTCATAAAAAAAGGGGAGTGTTGTATATATTTTTTATGTCTGTAGAATATGTGGCTGAGTTTTTAAAAAGCCAGGCCTCAAAACTTTTTTCCTGTTTGGGCTCAGGAGCACATGTTCACCCCCACTCAGGATTGTTAATTTGCTTCAGGTGCCGGCCAGTCTGAGAGTTCTGACCAATCAGAATTAGCTGTTAGAGCTTTGCCCATATTGGGAATCTGTTGCCTAGGTGTTTTGGTCACATGCTGGATTCTGTCCACTCAGATGCTGGTCAGGTAAAGGTTTAAAAGTGTAAATGCCTTTTGTTCTCTCTCTGCATTCTGCTCTCTGCTATCAAAATGTAAATGGCTATGCTAATCAACCATGCCATGCTTTGGCTAAAGAAGAAGATTCAAGGTTTGTTCCTATGTTTTTGTTTTAAATAAAACAACGTTTTGCTACAAACTTATCTCTTGGTTTTTCCATAACTCTGATCACAAATTTTATAAAAATTACAAAAGCAACTGTGCCTTGTTTGTGGCTACCCCAGCTTACTGCACCACCCCCATAGAAAAACACATATCCACTGGTGGACTTGCAATCAACAATGTCTTCTGCCCAGTCCGCATCTGTGAATCCCACTAGTCTAGGATTCTCAGTGGCTGGCAATTTTAGTTTTAGGTGCATGGTCCCCTTGAGGTACCTTCCCACCCGCTTGACACCAGTCCAGTCTCTTTGTGTGGGTGTGCTGGTGTTCCTACACAGAATGCCCACTGCAGCAGCTATGTCTGGCCTAGTGTTGGTGGCTAGATACAACAGCTTGCCTATGGCACTTCTATAGTCATTGTTCTCTGGTAGGAGATTGCTGGGTTCATGTAGTTTGTGGAAAGCTGTTTCCATCGGTGTAGGCATAGGATTAGCATCCTGCAGTCCTAGGCTTTCCAACAGTTCTAATATCTTTTGTTTTTGACTTAGAAGAAAGCTCCCATCTTCTCTCTCAATTTCTATCCCTAAGTAGTAGCTGGCATTGCCCAGATGCTTCACTTCTACTTCTTTATTTAGTTGGGAAACAACATCATCAAAGTCCCTTTTGTTACTGTGGCAGATCATTAAATCATCCACATAACACAGTATGTACACATCTCTGCCATTTGTGTGTCTTATGTACAGACAGGGGTCAGCCTTTCCTTGAGCGAAACCCTGGTCAAGAAGTATTTGGTTTAACTTCTTATTCCATGCTCTGGCTGCCTGCTTCAGGCCATAAATCCCCTTCTGTAGTTTGCAAACAAGATGTTTGTTATTGGGATTAGAAAAGCCTGGTGGCTGAGTCATGTATAACTCTTCCTGAATCTCTCCATGCAAAAATGCTGTTTTAACATCTAAGTGTTCAATGTCCATGTTCCTAGAAGCTGCTAGGCTTAGGAGCATTCTAATTGTGGTGTGTTTCACTACAGGTGCAAAACATTCATCATAGTCGTCTCCATATTTCTGTGAGTAGCCTTTTGCTACTAATCTGGCCTTGTACCTTTGTACTTCACCATTCTCATCCTGTTTTGCTTTAAACACCCACTTACAACGTATGGCTTTCTTGCCTTTAGGTAGCTTTGCCAAAGTCCATGTTTTGTTTTTGTGTAGAGCATCTACTGTAGCTCCTCCTGTGCTGCTTTCTTCCACTTACTTGCTTCATCAGCAGGTATGTGCAGCACCTCGTTCCATGATGCAGGTTCCTGTGTTTGCGACGAACTTGCGAGGTAGGACAGTCTTTGGGCTGGAACTCCCCTGTTGGGTTGTGATCGTCTCAGAGCAGGTCCAGGAGCGGCATTTGGTGGTTCACCCCCTTCTGCACCCTCGGCCTCATCATCAGACTCTGGTGGAGTCTCCGTCTGGTCCTCCATCTCCCTCTCGGTCGGTGTGGTGATGATGTCATCTGGCATCAGGCTGAACATCTCAGGCTGGTAACTGCTACTGGTGCTTGGTACGCAGTCATCATCCGCCTGAGTGTGGCAGCCTCTCTCATCAAAGTACACCACTCTGCATACTTTTACTATTCCTGTCTTTCGATTCAGGACTCTGTATCCCTTGCTCCCTGGAGCGTAGCCAATCATGACCCCTTCTTCAGCTCTGGGATCTAGTTTGGATCTTTTCTCTTTTGGTATGTGGGCATAAGCCTTTGATCCAAACACTCTCAAATGTTTGACACTTGGTTTGCGCCCATGCCATAGCTCAAAAGGTGTTACCTTATTGGCTCTGGTTGGCAGTCTGTTCTGCAAATAGGTAGCTGTCATCACAGCATCTGCCCAGTATTTCTCAGGTATATCTGCCTCTAACAGCATACACCTTACCATGTCCATCAATGATCTATTCTTTCTCTCAGCAATTCCATTACTCTCTGGTGTATAAGGAGTGGTCAGCATGTGTTCTATGCCTAATTGTGTCAGGTATGTTTGCATGGTGTTAGATAGGAACTCACCTCCCTGATCACTCTGGAGGGCCTGAGGGGTCCTGCTGAACTTGTTGCTCACCATGGCTACATACGCCTTCAACATGTCAGGTGCCTGGGATTTTTCCTTCAGAAGGTATGTTACACAGTACCTGGAAAAATCATCTATAAAACACATTATGTATTTACTTCCACCAGCTGATACTTTAAGAGGTCGACACAAATCATTGTGGATAAGCTCAAGTGGCTTGGTTGCCCGTCTTTCCCTTTGCTTGGGTATGGCTGGTCGGGCGGCTTTGCCTTTGATGCACACTACACAACTTGGTTGTCACCTTTCCCGATTGCTTAGTTCAAAGTCCCTTACCATATTTTCATTCTTCATTCTCAAAATTGCATCAAAGTCCCGGTGTGCAAAACGCCTGTGCCACATGGTGGCACTGTTGTCCTCTCTTTGCTGCTGCTGCTGCTGGCAGGGGAGACTGACATCTGGTGGTGATTGTTTGCAGTTCACCTGGTAAACTCCATCCTTTTGAAAACCTGTAACAAAAACTTCTCTTCCATGTGTTACTTCACATCTGCCATTTGCTTTAAATATTACATTATATCCTTTGCTGGTCAGTGTTGAAACTGTTAGAAGGAAATCTTACCAAGTTTCGTCCCAAGCCGGGAATGAATAGACACAGGCAGTTGCTGGAACAGAGGTTTGCTGGTTTATTCCCAAGAGCAGATGCAGAGTACAAAGTACAGAGTATGCTGGTTGGAAGGTGGCCACACCTGTATTTCCCCCACAGGCCATTTATATAGGAGAGCTTGGTCGTTGCTATGCAAAGGTGTTCCCGCCCCCTAGGAACTTGAGAGAAGTGTAATTTGCTGGATTTCAGAGAGGAGGCGCTTTGTGGTTGGGCCCCCTGCTGTTTGTGTTTCCTGTCTCTGTTCCCTGCGGGCTGTGTCTTTGTCTACTACTTGGAATGTGCACCTTGGAAGGAATCTTTTGTTGTATTGTCAAAGGCTTTCATGGCCGGAGTTCGATGGTTGTTGTGGGTCTTCCGGGCTGTGTGGCTGTGTTCTGGAAGTTGTGGTTCCTAACGTTTCACCAGTAGCTGTGGCCAGCATCTTCAGAGGGCAGGAGCACAGACAGAAGCGCTCTTTCTGTGCTCAGGTAGAATGGCTGATGTGGGCCATTCTACCTGAGCACAGAAAGAGCGCTTCTGTCTGTGCTCCTGCCCTCTGAAGATGCTGGCCACAGCTACTGGCAAAACGTTAGAAACCACAACTTCCAGAACACGGCCACACAGCCTGGAAGACCCACAACAACCATCGAATCTTTTGTTATTTGATTATGGAGATCTGTTTGGCTGGGGAAGAAGGTCTACCTGAATGGGCTGGCTAAGTTCTGTGAATGAGGTGGCCTTTTGTGTTCCAAGCTTTCCAATTGAATCAGAAGGGAATCCTTTGTCTGAGCAGTTGGGCTTCCTTTTCCATCTTAATCTCTGACATTATCAAACTCATTCTATTTTGTAACCTTTTAACCACTGGGCTTCCTTTACCTGTTCTCGGGGAAGACAACATGCAGGGCAGGGAGAGATCTTAATTTATCCCAACAAAACACTCATCAGATTTGTAGATAACTGAGGCACATAATATGCTTCTGTTATTGTGAGGTCTTTGTATCTGTTGAGGTTTGATAAACCCAGGAATTTACTGTTAGATATGAATTATACAGAGAGGCTTGATTTCTAGGTGAGAGGTGAAATATTCTGCACAGTCACCCAATTAGCAGCCATTGTTGTAGGAATGATGTGTCAGTGTGTGACTCATACAACAGGTGCTTAGAGTTAGGTTGGGTGTGGTGAATAACGAGAGTGACCTATAATGTGATTGGTCAGGTTCACTATATATGCAGAGACATTCTCATTTCCCATTATTCCCATTTTACCTCGTGAATGCTGTATCGTTGATGGTGTATCATTTTGTTACCTGTGGAAGTGATCTGTAGATACGTATGTATATAAAGTAAATAGGATATTTGATATAACTTCTGTTTGGAGTCTATTTACTGCATAGTACTTGGATCACTGGTGCCTAGGAGAGAGAAGCAGGCCGCTCCATCCGCGCGCCCCGACAGATTATGGGCCCAGAGGCAGAAGAGAAGCCATAGACGACGGAAGGCTTTGCACTGGCTGTGGATCGGTGGATCGTGTGCAGTCTGTGAGCTGTAAGCTTTGGAAGCCTATCCAGGAGTCGTGTGGCTATTTGGAGTGATTTGGAGCTTTAACAGGTTCCGTGCCTGCATGTGTGTTTTTTTTTCTCCTACGCTTGTTTTGCAGCTGGAGGACATTCTGATAAGGTCTGTGTCTTTAATCATCGGTGTCTGCCCAGAAGGGGCTGAAGACAGATGATCACAGCGAAGATGTTGCCGGCAGTCGGGGGAGGTTTTCCTCTGGAAAGACTGAATGACAATAATTATTTGTCATGGGCATATAAAATGGAAATGTATCTTCGGCGTGAAGGGCTTTGAAGAAGTGTACTTTGCCCTGACCCAGACCTGGATGATGAAGAAGTTGCTCTAAAGGACGATAGAGCATTGGCAAGCATAATTTTATGTCTGGAAGATAGCCAATTATGTTATGTTAGAGACTGTCAGTTAGCCAATAAGTGTTGGGAAGCTTTAAGGAATGTTTATCTAAGAAGCTCACCGTTATGTAAGGTTTTACTAACAAGGAAACTTTATCACGCCAGATTAGGTGTATCTGATAATATTAAGGATCACCTGCATTATGTCGATGAAGGTTCTCAGTCATCCAGGTGGAACAGTCTGTGGCTTGAATCATGTCAACTGGATTTCTATTTTCTCAGTAGAAACGTTTCACTCCTTATCCAAGCTCCTTGGATAAGGAGTGAAACGTTTCTACTGAGAAAATAGAAATCCAGTTGACATGATTCAAGCCACAGATCACCTGCATTATATGACAGTTGTTTCAGGAGCTGGCTCAGAGAGATATGCCGTTTACAGAAGCTAATAAAGTGTATATAATTCTCAGTTCTCTAAATGAAACGTGGGATACTTTGGCAATTAGCTTCGGGTCATTATCTGAGGAAGATTTGACCATAAATTACTTATCTGGCAGGCTTTTGGAAGAAGAGCAAAGAAGAAAACAGTGTTCTAACGTAATTAGGTCTAAGCAAAACAGTGTTTTTGTTAAGGAATGTTCTGATAACCAAAACAATGTATTATTTGTAAAGCGAAAATGTTTCTACTGTGGGTCACAAAAGCATTTGTTGCGGGATTGTGATAGAAAACAGAAGCCTAAAGCCAAGCCGGGGAATTCCAAGCCGGGAGACGCTGCATAGCTGTCTTTAATTAGTTCAAGTGTTCAAGATTTAAAGGGACCATTTTTACTTGACAGTGGGGCTTGTCAGCATATAGGAAATAACAGACAGATGTTTAAGAGTTTTAGGCAGGCTGATAGAGATCATGTTACTCTAGCTAATGGAAGCATTGCATCTGTGACTGGTAAGGGATTTGTATATGTACCAGGGTTAAATATTGAATTATCAATGTTGTGTGTACCTGAACTGGAGTACAATATAATTAGTGTGTCACAATTGGATAAACAGGGTTATACTGTACAGTTTGGAAATAATGAATGTATTGTCATGAAAGATAACAATGTTTGTGGCAAAGGTATTTTGCAAAACTGTCTTTATGAAATAGTTCAAACCAGGACAAGCAGGAATGATTTAGCTACAATCAATAAGCCAACACATGATTCATGTGAGCACCTGTGGCATAGAAGGCTTGGACATCCGAGTTTCAAAGTGATTGAAAAGATGTCAGAAGCAAGTTCTGGAATGGAATTGAAAAAGTGCCAAGTGTATTTGGATTGCACAGCTTGTAAGGTTGCAAAGTCAAAAGTATTTCCTGTGAGCAAATTCAGTGATAGGAAGTCACATAAATGTTTTGAATGAGTTCATGCTGACTTAATTGGTCCATTACCAGCTACAATAGGGGGTGCTACATATGTTTTAGTCATTGTAGATGATTACACTAGATTTGGGTTCTGTTACCTATTGAAAGCTAAAAGTCAAACATTTGAAAAGTTTAGAAACTGGGTACAGTTTGTGGAACGTAGGTATAGCACAAAGGTGTGTAGTTTACAAACTGACCGGGGTACAGAGTTTCTGAGTGGGACTTTTCAGCAATGGCTCCGTAGAAGGGGCATTGTGCATAGGAGAACTAACCCACATAGTTCAGCTGAGAATGGCGTGGCTGAACGTAGGAATTTGGCATTGCAGACAGTAAAGGATTCACTCATTGCTGACTCAGGGTTATCAAGTGGATACTGGGGAGAGGCAATATTAACTGCTAATTATTTAATTAACAGGTTATGGAGTGTGTCTGTAAATCAAACTCCATGTTATATGGCAAGAAGCCATCATTAGCTCATTTGAAGGTGTTTGGGTGCACTGCCTATGTTCACGTGCATAAGGAAGTACGTAGGAAGGGACAGGCAAAAGCACAGAAGATGACGTTTGTGGGGTATGAGCCAGGGACCAAGGGATATAGGTTCACTGATGGCAGGAAAGTTGTTATTTCTAGATCAGCAAGTTTTAGTGAGCACAGCAATTGGCAGAGATTACACGGGAGTAGTGAGGTTTATCTTCCTAGTCAGGGACGTTTTGAGTTTTCAGAGCAGAGAAAGGCCACTGATGTGATTAAGAAGGAAGAGGAATTAACTCCTAGTGTACCAATGATGCAGGATGCTACAGTTTTGTGCAGATCTGAGAGAGTTAACAAGGGCTTACCACCTCAACGTTATTCACCAGGTGATGTAAAAGTGTGTTTCATTGATTATGAACCTCGTAGTTACAAGGACGTATTGGAGTTGCCACAACACGAGCAGAGTAGATGGAAAGCTGCTATGGATGTGGAAATGAAAGCCATTAATTCTCATAAGGTTTTCAAATCTACTAGGCTGCCTGAGGGGCATAGAGCAGTAGGTTGTAGATGGGTGTATAAGAAGAAAACCTTAGTGAATGGTGATATTCAGTATAAGGCTAGGTTGGTAGCACAAGGATTTTCCCAGATAAAGAATCAGACTTATGATGAAGGTTTTGCACCAACGCTAAGAGGGGAGACATTTAGGTTTGCCTTAGCAATGGCAGCAGCTGGGAATTGTGTAGTACAACATTATATCACAACAGCATATTTGCATGCTGATTTGAATGAAGAGATCTATATGATTGAAGCCCCAGGGTATGAATCAAAGATTGCAGGAAGGGTATACAAGTTGCAGAAAGCATTGTATGGACTCAAGCAGTCGGCACGTTGCTGGAATCTAACTTTAGATAAAGAATTACAAAGAATGGGATTCAAGTGTAGTATAGCTGACCCATGTCTGTATGTAAAGCAATGTGAAAACGATGAACAGATTTTGCTTTTGATTTTTGTAGACGATTTGTGTCTTATAGCGAAAGATCAAAGCAGGGTAATTGAATTTACTGAAAATCTGAAACAACACTTTGATGTCAAAGATCTGGGAGAAATTAAGAATTACCTAGGCGTGGGTATTCAGAAGGTTGATGGGGGTTATGTTCTAGAGCAGTGGAAGAAAATTGAAGAGAGAACAATATGGAACATTGCAAGGAAGTTTCAACCCCGATGACAACAGATTTTGTCAAAACAGTGACTGGAGATGATGACCAACCTTCGTGTGATCATGTGATCAGTCAATAATTGGAAGTTTATTGTATTGTATTGTATTGATTTGCAATATTGTCCATCTGAATGTAATGTAGCAGATGTGATGACAAAGCCTCTAAGCATAGAGAGACATAGGATGTGTATATCTCAAATGTGTATGTCTTCTATTCTGTACAATTGAATGTAATATCTATTGTAAATTGAAGGGGTGTTGGGGTTTGATAAACCCAGGAATTTACTGTTAGATATGAATTATACAGAGAGGCTTGATTTCTAGGTGAGAGGTGAAATATTCTGCACAGTCACCCAATTAGCAGCCATTGTTGTAGGAATGATGTGTCAGTGTGTGACTCATACAACAGGTGCTTAGAGTTAGGTTGGGTGTGGTGAATAACGAGAGTGACCTATAATGTGATTGGTCAGTTTGACTATATAAGCAGAGATATTCTGTATTCCATTTTATTCCCATTTTGCCTCGTGAAAGCTGTATCGTTGATGGTGTATCATTTGTTACTTGTGGAAGTGATCTGTAAATACGTATGTATATAAAGTAAATAGGATATTTGATATAACTTCTGTTTGGAGTCTATTTACTGCATAGTACTTGGATCACTGGTGCCTAGGAGAGAGGCAGGCCGCTCCATCCGCGCGCCCCGACAGTATCTACCTCTATTAAAACATCTTATGAGTATTTTGCCCTTTCCCTGAATTGAGATGGAATTTCCATCGGCAAGTGAAATATTTCCTTGTGGTTCTTCAATTAGCTCACTGAAATATTCTCTGTTCCTACAAAGATGTCTGCTTGCTCCTGAATCCAGGACCCATCGTTCTTTGCTTTCATTAAAATTAGCCTCAAGAGCACTTTCTGCCCTAAAAACTGTATGCAGACCTAAATTTTCCTTGGAATGCTGTTCTCTAGAAAAATCCTTTTTCTCTTTGCCTTTACAAAATCTTGCAATGTGCCCAGGCCTCTTGCAATTGTGACAGGCTATGGGTCTTTTGTTATGTTGATGAGTAGGCTGCTCACCTCTCCCCCTTGCTGCCAAGCCTTGGAGATGATCGGGTAATGGTTTCTGATCACACCTCCCCCTTGCTGCAAGATACCCATTGTCTTTTGCAGGGCTACTATTCAAAGGTAAATTTTCAATCATTTCTTTGGCAGTGGCAAGACCTTTTATTTCTGCCAGCCTGTGGTCAGGCAATGAACTAGAGATCAAAATCATGGCTAGGATATTTTTCTGATCCCATGACTTCTTGGCTTCATCAGAATCTCCTGGCTGAGGTGGGTCAGTATCTAGACCATAGCTTTCCAAACTGTGTGTCAGGACACATTAGTGTGTCGGCTGCAGTGTCTGGGTGTGTGTGTCGCGGCTCTGAGCCCTGCCAGGATTCCATGCAGGTCCTAGTGCCTGCCTTGTGCCCTGCTGCCTCCAAACCTGCTGTGATTCCACACAGGTCCTAGTGCCTGCCTTGTGCCCTGCTGTAAGAGTGTGTCGCGAAATGATGCCTTGCTGTAAGAGTGTGTTGTGAAATGATGCATGTCTAAAAAGTGTGTCACCATGAAAAGTTTGGAAAGCTCTGATCTAGACAATCTATGCTGCCTTGGAAAGTTAATCTTAGTCTTAATCTATACAGCCAAGCAGAGAAATTGTCTTCATTCAGCATTGGAAGGGGGGGAAGCCCCTCCCCTCTCCATTGTTGAAGGAGAGAGAAAAAAATCTGAACTGAGCCTTTTGAATTGTGCAAGCAGTTTCTTAGCTGTAAGGCCAAAGAAACCCTTTTCCAAAAATAACTCTCAGTCTGCCAAGCTGCTATGGTTTGCAGTTTGACTCTGGGATGTACTGGCGCCCGAATAACCCAATGTAGGAATTCTGGGATGGTAGTACCAGAACTCCACACAGCTTATTAGTATATAGCAGAGTAGAAGTGTTCCCATAAACTTGCACAAGGCTTAATCAGTTCAAAACACAAAATAAACACACACCACATGTTAATGTAAAGTTACATAAAAAAAGAGTTTACAATTTTATTGTAACTCTCAGTTCCTTAGTAGAAACGGTCCATGCGTGCAAGCAATTGGTTCTGACCACACCCACATACTTCTTTAATGTGGCCTTGCTGTGTGGAAGTATGAGAAACACATGGCAGCAGCCATAGCTGCCATCCTCCTTGGTAGGAGATTCGAGCAGAAAGAGAAGGAAACAGGAAACAGGGATTCAGCCCCTCCCACACAAAGCAAGTAAGATTAGGTTACAGCAGAGACTGCCTCCTCCTTCAAGCTTGTGTGAGACATGCTTGGTTGAAACCCAATCTCTAACACTCACACCAGCTGTCTTGGTCTTTGAATTGCTGTGCCTTTGAGCAGAGCAGAATAACTTTTTTTTTCTGATGTAGTAGGTGTTTTAGCTGGATGGTGGGTGAACAGGAAAGTGGTATCCATACATGGCTCTGATGCACTAAGAGAAGCCTGTCTCTCTGAACCCATTCGCAATACCCAAGAGGAAAAAGCTATCAGGGTATACCCAGACATTGTATTAAGAATTTTACTGCAGTGAAGAAGGCAGCACAGCTGAGAGCACTGAACAATTATCTCTGAGGAAACTGAAGAGCTAATTGCATACACCTGAATCAATCACCACTGAATGACTTAGCAAAGTTACATGGATATAAGGCAGTTGGGAGGAATCCATATTGCTGGGTGTTGTAGGAGTTGCTGGGTTGTGTATTGCTGTGTATAGTTGGTTAAAAGGTATTTTGCCTGTGTATATATATTTGCATTTAGTAAAGTCTGTATACAGTATATTGGAAGTCACAGGCTCAAAGCAAATTTGTTCTGCACCACTTGTGGATTGCACCAACCGCGCTACTCTGACAAAAGCAAGAGGTTTGATTAGGGTCAATAGCTATGAGGGTTGAGGAAAAGCTGAATATAAACCCAAACATAATTAAGACAGCTGGCCTGGTACTCTGACATCAACATTCAGGGCAAAAACAGAGGATATCAGTAGCCATATCTCAGTAGGCTCTCTCAGCTGTGCAGTCATGTAGTGTCATGCTTTGCTCTTTACAGAGCCGACATCCTTATGCTTTCAGTTCTGAAGAGCTGCTGTTCATCCTATGGAGTGTTCACTAGTTCCACAGCTTGGGTATTATGGGTGATCCAGCAGCGTTCCTTTAAAACCTAGGTGGAGGAGCCCAGTCACACATGGTGGCTTTCTGGCCACAGAATAAGGAGTACATACAGTACATCTACATTATGATTATCATTCAAGCATTTTTTTTTAAGTAGAGACATTTAGTTGTAAAATACACTGAGAACTATGTCTGCCAGTATTGATTGTACCTCTGCTGGCAGGAAACAGCTGTCCACGAGGCTGCTATTATTTCCCATCCTAACCATCAAGTCTGAAATGAAAAAATCTGTCTATGATGTGTGCAGTATGTCCATCCTGTAATAGACTGAATTATTTGGGAATGGTCAAGAGCTCATTGTCATACCAAGATTGGAGAAGAGTTGGGGGGGGGATGCATGTAGAACTGGCATGAAAACAAGAGAGGCAATAAAGGTAATAAGAAATGCAGTGGGAAGGATCAGATAGGTCTTTTCACTCATGGCTGACTTTTTTGGTCTCTCAACATCCATAAATATACATACGCACACACACAAGCTGGCTGAACAAAATATGTGCATGCAGGACCTAGTAGTTCTCTCTTTTAGGAACCTTAGAAACCATAGCATCACATCACATTGGATTTGAGAAATAACCAGAATACTAACAATCAACAGGCCAGTAATGTGCATTGACTATAAGGCAATATTATGTTGTTTCAAGGATGGGAATCTCTTATATGTCATACAGCACAGTGTCCCCCTGACTTTATTTTCATTTCTTTTGTTTTCTCCTGTGGAATTTTAGTGCACAATCCACCAATCATTTGTCATTCTAATTTACCTGACAGGTATCTAAGGACTGGGAATGGGAGTGTTAAAGCTGGGAAGAATCACTTCCACAAGTACAGTACTCTGGCCCTTTCTAACTGGAGACAGTAAACACATTACTTCATTAAATTTCCACCTACCCTGCCACCCTACTCATACTTACAGCCTAAAATGTAGGTGTATCATTTGAAGTAATCAGCCTTGACTTTGTCTGTCAAGGACAATGAAAAGAATAATTATAGTGTGTAAATCTAACTTTGAGAATTGATTTATCCAAGTGGGGCTGACATTTTATAAAATGCATTGCTTTTTGTTAATATAAGTGTGAATGTGGATACAGATGCTTAAACAAAGTTCTTCAGGCAACTGACAAGTTGAAAAACAGTGCAAAATGTATATAATACAAAATATAAATCAATGAGAAGAACCATAATAGCTTTGGGTTAGAGTGGTAGTAAATGCATCCTTGAAGAAGGAGTTGGTTCTACCAACTCTGAAAGATGGAGTACTGCAGTTCACCTTCTACTCAAGAAACCATTGTTCAATTCAGCTACTTTGAAGAGCTATTGACCAGACTCCAACCTTCCTTTATGGTGACAATTGTAAAGAAAGTGGGGTTGCATTTGCAAAGGGCCCTGGAGAAAATTGATTATCTGGAGCCTTTTCAGTTGGGTTTCAGTCTTGGGTATGGTACTGTCCACACTAATCACTCTTTCTGATTACCTGTAGTGGGACCAAGATGGACAAGTACAACTCTGTTAGACCTCTTTGATCTCTCAGTTGTCTTTGATACCATGAATCATATTATACTTCTGGATTTTCTCTGGGGGGTTGAGAATGAAGGACAGTGTTTGACAGTTATTCTCCTCCTTCTTCTGGGGCTGGTTCCAGTTGGTAGTAGTGGGAGGGGAAAGATTGAGCCTTCTCTACTGGTGTTTAGCTTCTGCATGAAAGCCTAAACGAAGTCATCCAGAAACGCAGGGCCAAGTTCAACTGAGTATCATTAGCATACTGATGATACATCTTGACCATGGGCAGAACAGGATATGTGGTCAAAGTGCTGTCTGAGTGCCAAGAGGCTGTTGGAACCTGGATGGGGAAGAATGGACTCAGGCTCGATTCCAGCACCACTGGGTGGCTTTAGGTTTTGAGTCCAGGGATATTTCACTGTTGGTTCTGAACAGGATCATGCTCTCTTGTTTGGAACTGGTTCACAATCTGAAGGTCCTCTTGGATTCACAGCCCTGCTCAAAGATCAGGTAGTAATTGTAGCTAAGAGGACCTTTGCACAACTTCATATTGTGCACCAGTTACAGTATAACTATTCCTGGATCAGAAAGCCTTATGCATAGTCACTCATGCCTTTGTCACCTCTCAATTGGATTATTATTTATTTGATGGCTGTTGTGGGTCTTCCGGGCTGTGTGGCCGTGTTCTGGAAGTTGTAGTTCCTAACGTTTCACCAGCATCTGTGGCCAGCATCTTCAGAGGGCAGGAGCACAGATAGAAGCAAAATCTCTGTGCCCAGGTAGAGTGGCAATGTTCTATTTATAGAGCTAAATTATAGGAGATTAGGTGGGGTTTTTTGTTGTGTTGAAATGTTAATGAGTGGCTGATGAGCGTGATTAGCATGTTCATTGTGAGAAGTATTCCCATGACCTGGTGGTTGGACTGAGTTCGTTGACCTTTTGCAGGCTGTGTTTTTCAGGACTGGTAGCCAGGTTTTGCTAATTTTTAAACTTTCTTCTTTTTTATTGTAACTGTGCTGGTGTTTGTGAATTTCAATGGCTTCTCTGTATAATCTGGTGTAGTGGCTTTTGGTGTTGTCCAGTATTTCTGTGTTTTCAAATAGGATTTTGTGTCCCGTTTGCTTGAGAGCATGTTCAGCTACTGAAGATTTTTCCGGTTGTTGTAGTCTGCAGTGTCTTTCATGTTCTTTTATCCTGGTGTGAATGCTTCGTTTTGTGGTTCCGATGTATACTTGTCCACAGCTGCATGGTATGCGGTATACTCCTGCAGCGGTGCGGGGGTCCCTTTTGTCTTTTGCTGATTTTAGCATTTGTTGTATTTTTCTGGTGGGTCTGAAGACTGTTTGAAAGTTGTGTTTTTCCATCAGTTTTCCCATGCGGTCAGTGACTCCTTTGATGTAGGGCAGGAATACTTTGTTTGTGGGGGGCTGTTTTCCTTCAGTTGGATGTTGTTTTCTTGGTTTGATGGCTCTTTTTATTTCATTCTTGGAATAGCCATTTGCCTGTAGGACCCAAAGCTGACCAGTTTGTCGTGGTCTCCCTGTTTACCAAGGTGCCAGTAAGGGACACCCTGGCACTCATCAAGCAAATCTTCCCAGAAGACATTACAGCTTTATTTCAACACTGCCTAACAACTAGTTACTTTCAATGGGAGAATGAGTTCTACGAACAGATGGATGGCGTTGCCATGGGAAGCCCCCTGAGCCCAGTCATAGCAAACTTTTACATGGAACACTTTGAAAATCAGGCTTTGGAATCGGCACCCATTACACCAACAGTCTGGTTCCGGTTCGTGGATGACACCTTCGCAATTTGGAGTCATACTGAAGAAGAACTGGAGAAATTTCTGGACCACCTAAACGGCATCCACCCCAATATACAATTCACTATGGAAAAAGAAACTGATGGCAAACTTCCATTTTTAGATACGCTGGTCATACGCAATCCGGACCTCAAACTAGGACACAAAGTATACAGAAAACCCACCCATACGGACCGATATCTACATAAAAATTCCAATCACCACCCACGACAAAAGAGAGGCATGATCAAAACCTTGGTGGATCGTGCTAATCGAAACTGTGAAACCCAATATCTCAACAATGAACTTAACCATCTGAATTGGGTCCTACAGGCAAATGGCTATTCCAAGAATGAAATAAAAAGAGCCATCAAACCAAGAAAACAACATCCAACTGAAGAAAAACAGCCCCCCACAAACAAAGTATTCCTGCCCTACATCAAAGGAGTCACTGACCGCATGGGAAAACTGATGGAAAAACACAACTTTCAAACAGTCTTCAGACCCACCAGAAAAATACAACAAATGCTAAAATCAGCAAAAGGCAAAAGGGACCCCCGCACCGCTGCAGGAGTATACCGCATACCATGCAGCTGTGGACAAGTATACATCGGAACCACAAAACGAAGCATTCACACCAGGATAAAAGAACACGAAAGACACTGCAGACTACAACAACCGGAAAAATCTTCAGTAGCTGAACATGCTCTCAAGCAAACGGGACACAAAATCCTATTTGAAAACACAGAAATACTGGACAACACCAAAAGCCACTACACCAGATTATACAGAGAAGCCATTGAAATTCACAAACACCAGCACAGTTACAATAAAAAAGAAGTAAGTTTAAAAATTAGCAAAACCTGGCTACCAGTCCTGAAAAACACAGCCTGCAAAAGGTCAACGAACTCAGTCCAACCACCAGGTCATGGGAATACTTCTCACAATGAACATGCTAATCACGCTCATCAGCCACTCGTTAACATTTCAACACAACAAAAAACCCCACCTAATCTCCTATAATTTAGCTCTATAAATAGAACATTGCCACTCTACCTGGGCACAGAGATTTTGCTTCTATCTGTGCTCCTGCCCTCTGAAGATGCTGGCCACAGATGCTGGCGAAACGTTAGGAACCACAACTTCCAGAACACGGCCACACAGCCCGGAAGACCCACAACAGCCATTGAACTCCGGCCGTGAAAGCCTTCGACAATACATATTATTTATTTATTTATTTATCATATTTATTTACCGCCCATCTCATGTACAACTCTGGGCGGTTTACAGACAATAAAATAGCATCACTAAAATAATACAGAATAAATATGAGTATAGATCTATATAAATATAAATATAACAATACAGAATATAAAATATAAAATTTGAAATTCAAGATGGTGGTAAAGATCTTCTCGTTGGCCCCATTAAGGAGCCAACCACCCCCATGAATGGCTGTCCCCCCTCCCAGCCCAAGCAAGGTGGCACAACCAGGTCTTCAACCCCTTCCGGAAGGCTGGGAGAGTGGGGACCTGCCTTACCTCCAGGGGTAGCTTATTCCAAAGGATGGGTGCCACGGCAGAGAAGGCCCTCCTCCTGGACCCTGCCAATCGGCAATCCCTCATGGACAAGGTCTGTAACATGCCCTCTCTGCCTGACCCAGTGGGACGGGTCGATATAATGGGAGTGAGGCGGTCCCTCAGGTAGCCTGGCCACATGCCATGTAGGGCTTTAAAGGTGATAACCAACACCTTGAATTGGACCTGGAAGCAAACCGGCACCCAGTGCAGCTCGCGGAGCAACTGTGTTATATGAGCTCTCATTGGGGCTCCCAAAACTGCTTGTGCGGCTGCATTCTGAACCAGCTGTAGCTTCCAGATACTCTTCAAGGGTAGCCCCATTTAGAGCACGTTGCAGTAGTCTATACGGGAGATGACTAAGGCATGAGTGACTGACCACCCACCCCCTACTCCCTGAGTCGCCCAAAAGGATACCATGGTCGATGGTATCGAAAGCTGCTGAGAGGTCAAGAAGAGCCAGGATGGATGCACTGCCCCCATCCCGCCCTCACCAGAGATCATCCATAAGTGCGACCAAAGCTGTTTCCGTCCCATATCCGGGCCTGAAACCTGACTGAAAAGGGTCCAGGTTATGTAATTATGTATTGTAATTTGTTTTGCATAGGGATGCTCTTGAAGAACCCCTGGTCTATGGCTGGTTGGGAATGCAGTGGCTTAAGTAGATATAGGTGTTTTCTGTTTCACCCCATGTAACATCACTACTTTAAGAGTAGCATTGGTTGCCAGTGGATTTCCAGGTACAATTAAAGGTGCTAAATGTTACCTTTAAGGTTCTAAATGGTAAGCGACTTCAACATTTGTTCAAACTAGTTTGTTCTAGCTATTGCAGTAGACTGGGCATCAGTTAAGCACAATGGCAGCATCATCAAAGACCACATGATGGCACTATCATCAACATTTATGTCAAGCATCCAAGGACTTTACTGTCCTGATGCCTTTGCTGTTTAACCAGCTGTACTCCAGGATTACTTACTTGTCAAAAAGCTGCCTTGGCTCATAAGACAAATTCCAAATGCATATTAGGGCAGTGCATTCATAAAGAAAAGTAAAGAGTTCACTTTGTTTTTTTTAGCAGAACTAAACTCCTGAAGACTATGTGGGCACATCAATGTAGGTTATTTAGCAACCATATGGAAGTGGTTTGCCATTCCTCCTTCGGGGATTTTTAAAAAGACTTCCCAGTCTAGTCTACAGGCATGGAATTTCCTGATGTTTTCCTATCCAAGTATTAGTCAGGCCAAACCCTGTTCAGCTTTTTCAAGATCAGCCAGTGTCAGGTGCTGCTACCTGCCGATAATATTTCTTGAAGTTCCACAGTGGAAGAGCAGCTGCTCTAGAATTAACAAAGAATTTCAGATGACTCCTAAATTAATCCAACCTCGTGCTCCAGAAAATGACTCCCCATCCACTGATAACTAGCCAGAACTTTTCATTACGTTTGTGAGCCGGCATAAGACCCTGGATCATGTGACTGAGTTTTGTGGCACCAAATGCAGTCTGCCTTGGTATATCAACTGTACAACAGAAAAGTACATTTATCCAGTTTGATAAGCCTTGTGTTCAATAGATCCAAGTCAAATCCAATTCACACAAACGCAATCTCTTAAGTAGTCTTATATCAGTCTACTGTATAGGCTTCCATGTTTCTCTCTCCCGGCATTAGGTGGATTTGAAATGTGTATGTTTTAAAGAATGGGTCATTATAGATAAAAACCTTGGAAGCAAATCTTAACTCATAGGACTAACCCTTTCAATTTCTGAAAAAAAGCTGTGTGTTTTTTACCTGGCAGCAGATTAGAAGAATTGAACTTTGGTGTTGGAGAAGACTCCTGAGAACACTGAGGACAACCAAGAAAACAAACAAATGGATAATCAAACAAATCAACCAGAGTCCTCACTCGAGGCACAAATGAACAGGCTCAAATTATCCTACTTCGGACACATTAGGCTTTGACCCAGCTCTCTAGAGAAGGCTCTAATGCTGGGAAAGGTGGAAGAAAAGAGGAGAAGAGGATGACCAGCAGCAAGGTGGATGCACTCAGTTACAGTGGTGATAGGGGCAGCCTTGGGAGACCTGATGGACCCGGTTAGGAACAGATCATCATGGAGAAAATCTATATATGTGGTCACTAAGAGTCGACACCAACTTGATGGCACATCATCAATCAATCAGATTAGAAGAAGTGTGCAAGTGAGGGCCAGCTTATTATGGCATACCAAGTTAAGAAACTATACTCCTTAAATAAATACAAGGTTAAGGTATTATGCCCCAAGTGCCTCCATGTTGTGGGAAACTAAGATAAAGAGCTGTTTTTCTCTCTCCTTCTGCCCATCGTAATACTGGAATCTGGGATCAACCAGTGAATCTCAGTGCTGAAGATTCACATAAATGGAATGTGCTTCAAACCACATGTAAGTAAACCTTGGAATTCACTACCATAGGATACTGATGGCCAAGAAGCTGGATAGCTTTAAAATGAGATTAGAGAAATAAGGAAGATACAGGTTATGAAGGGGCAGCCAGTTATTAGGCTCATGCAAAACATTAGGAGGAATGCTTCATGAACTACTACTCAGAGCCTTCAACATCGCAGCAGAAATCTCTTCCATGCATGCGTATGTTTAAAAAATCAAGAAAAGCCTCAAAGCAGCTGTACCAAAAAATATTGAGAGACACAGACACCTCGATGCTCGTGAGCAGCAGATCCAGAGGAATGCTCTGTTGAAGTTACCCTCCAAATCAGAGTTTCTCAACCTTGGCAAGTTTAAGATACATGGACTTCAACCGCCAGAATTCCCCAGCCAGCATGCTGGTTGGGGAATTCTGGGAGTTGAAGTCCACGTATCTTAAAGTTGCCAAGATTGAGAAGCAGTACTCCAAATAGTTTATACAACACTAAGGTAAAGGTAAAGGTTCCCCCCGCACATTTGTGCAGTCCTGTCCGACTCTAGGGGCCGGTGCTCATCTCCGTTTGTTAGCTGAAGAGCCAGCGTTGTCTGAAGACGCTTCCATGGTCATGTGGCTGCATGACGCGCGTGGAACGCTGTTACCTTCCCACCGAAGTGGTACCTATTCATCTACTTGCATTTGCATGCTTTCGAATTGCTAGGTTGGCAAGAGCTGGAGCTAGTGCGGGAGCTCACTCCGCATGCAGGGCTAGGGATTCGAACTTGCGATCTTCCGATCGACAAGCCTGGTGTCTTACCTGCTGAGCCACCACACCCTATACAACACTACTACTATAGAAAATGCCTGCTAGTTGGTACCGTAAAAGTACATTAAATTCATACATATTGCAAGGAATAATAGTAGTAGCAATCAGATTTATATCCCACTTTCATCAAGAAGCTCAAGGGTGTATACCTAGCCCTTCTTCCTTCAGGTTTTCACCACATAAAAAATAACCCAGGGAGATAGGTTAGGCTAAAAGCTAGTAAGGTTTGTCATCAAGGGGGAACTTGAACTCGGGTCTCCTTAGTCCTAGTCCAACATCTTCAACATTATATAATAAACAGGAAAGAGTCTGCCTCTGAATACCAATTACTGTGAAACAGATGCAGGAAAAGGGGTGCATGCTAATCTTCTGTGGCTGGCAACTGTGGGAATAGTTAATCTTCTGAGTTGCTGGTTTGAGCTGGTTCAGCTTGGTTTTTCCAATATTCCTAACTTCACCAAATATAAATGCATACTCAGAGAATGAATGAATGAATGAATGAATGAATGAATGAATGAATGAATGAATGAATGAAATGAATGAGAAACAGTTCATCCAGGGAGCTTAGAGTAGGATACCTAGAACCTTTCCTCTTCTCCATCCTGTTGTAATACTATATGATTGTTACTTCTGAGCTATAAGCAGCATTCGTGTTCTGACATAAAGGGCTAAGTAATGGTATCTCATTAAACAAAGAAGGAAATTGAACATTTGGTAATGCTTAAGCAGGGGCAATCTGTCTGCATATCTCCCATTGAATCAGCTAGTCTGACAGCAAATCTGAAGTGATTGCACAATTGATCTATTGTAATTGCGTCATAAGCAATTTCCTCTCTATCTTTATTACAGATATCCATTACATCTTCCTAATGCCATTAAGTGAATCTTTCCACACGTATAAAGTAATTACTTGTGTAATCGTTACCATTTGGACAGCGTATCAAGAATTGCGCACATTGTTGTGAAATAAATAAGCAGTTGCTTAGCCTGGGGGAGGAAAAAACAGCCCTAACCCTCACTTCTTGGCACTGGCCGTGTGCACTGATCTCTCTTTCTGAGCGAGCAGAAGCCTCACTCGGGGCTAACGGCTGCCAGAGTTATGCTGAACCAATCTCTTCAATGAAGCAGCTGCTTAAGGAAGTCCCAGGGGGAGGCACTTGAATTGGCTGAAAAGCCAGATGCAATCAGCCCTTAACAAGAAACGTATACAGGGATGTGTGGGACAGACCAGCATGGAGGCCACCATAAGACAGCGTACAGCCTGCAAGGACTGTAATGCTCCTTGGGTAATTTAAAGAGGCCAGCCCTGTTCACAAGATTGCTATGGGTAACTAGTACTTGCAGCGTTTTGGTGTTTTGACAGAGGAAGCTGCATCAAGCCTCTGACAGTGTGCAGAGTGCCCAGCCCTAACTGGAGTCTTTATGGGGTCAACATTTGTTTTCAAGGAACATGGTGCCATTGCTGGCTCATGTTAATGAAGACTGCGCAATACCTTATGGACTTAAAATGTATCCAAGTGTCACACATCGCATTGTGTTGTAATAGCATGAGAAGCAGGAGGTCTTTGAAAAGTAACGTGTACTAATTTATCAGTTGCGTTCACAGTGGGAGCATTAGCCACACGTATAGTGTTGCAATTGCTGGAGAAAAAGAACCATCGTTTGCATAAATGTCAGGCACTACCAAAGTGAGAATGGTCACCCTTCTTAAATGGTATTAGGAGACCATCCTGAGTCAGGGGAAAAAACCCCACATTATTTCAATACAAACATGAACAGAATAGCTAATCAAGTTAATGGAAGATGGGCATACCACAGGTAACTAATATCAAATTCATAAGTCATATACTGTAACTTTGCATGCCACATTAATTCATTTCAAAATAAATGTAACCTGTGCCTCAGACGATTATTAATGGGATCTTAAAGTTTGCCCTCAGTTATATACTGTAAAAATAGGATAATCCTGCCTTTTAGAAATCCCAAGTGCTTAACTGAATTAAGAAGGCATTAATCCACGTTGAATGAGCATGATAAAACTGAGTATACACACTGACAATTATATTCCAAAAACTATCAGTGCCTCAAAACTGGCAAGAATTGATCAGCAGAGATCATTATTCTCTGCTGTTTCTCAGTAAAAAAAAATGTTTATAGAACATACTATTACCAGACTTAATGCATGTTGAGAAATAAAGAAAGTTCATCTGGATTAGAGATCTACTATGCAAAAGACCAGACTTCAATCATGCATTTAATCCCCTCTGAAGACTACACCAGGAATTTACTATATACACAAACATACACTCTCTGCCATAGTTAGGTGATACTATTGAGATGTATGTTAATTCAGAAAATTAAGAAAGGGGAAAGAGGAAGCAGAACGTGAGCTGTCACAATGATTGATGATTCGGATTTCAGGAGTCTGAAACGGTCTGCCCTGTTCACTCTCTGTTCTACCCTAGCATATCAAAACAGAGTAATCAATTTGTCTTTTCCTATTCTCTGTTAATATATAGATTGTCCATTGACCGCAGGCAAGATACAAGGAGTTCCCGGGTGGTATGGGCATGTTCTCATGACAGGCACTTGTTAAAACTGGCAGTTCTCATTCCACATGCTTATTTTTTAGAAATTAAACCTTCCTACATTCCTCCCCCTCTTTTTTTTTTATTTATTTTTTAAAGGAAAATGATGCTCAGGAATCTTTAAAAATCAACTGCTTCAATATCATTGGTACTGGTTCTTAAAATGTTATAGCAGCCTTTGAGGAAGGCAGCTTTTTCAGTCTTTCAAGAAAGTCTCCATGTGTTAATCAAATTAAGATTACTAAACCACAGTTGTCAAAATAAAGAAAAATTAGATTTTTTAATGTATAATATACTAATGTTTCACTAGTGTTCCATTAAACTGGGAGTTCTATCAAGGGCAACTAATGTTTAGCATGGGAAATATTATCATTCATCAATTCTAACATGAATTTAATGTTCCGTATTTTCCATATAGGATATAGGATCTTCAAAAGACTGCTTATCACCTTTCATTTCAGTACTAGAAGATGTGTTTCTTTATAAACTGGGGGATAGCTAGCCACACATTTTAAGCATATGTTGGGCAAACCTCACAGAATGTGGCTGTCAGCCCTCTAGATAGATGGATCCAAGTATTTCCAAGTTAGTTGTCTTAGCTTTGCTATTATTAATTTGACAGATTATAACAATAGAAGCAGCTTGTAAAGGGTTTCATCTGGCCATGAAACTGTATTGTCGAAACAACTTCTGCCTCTAGTTTGATCTGAATGAATAAATGTGATGTTAAATCGATGAAAGATATAAATAGAAAATATGACAGAGTTAATTTTTTAAAGAAAGCCAAAATAATAAAATACAAAATCAGACAGGCATCCCATTGGGAACTTCAGCTATAGGAGATTCTGTGTATCTATGAAGATGCCTTGTACTTGTTTCAGCCCATTTCTTTAACCTAGTTATATATTGGCAGCAACGTTCCTAAGGTGAACTTAACTTTATCATCTACAGGTATCAAGAATGGAGCTTAGACGTTTTGCACCCAAGTATGCTTGTCCCTTCCTTCTGTAGCTCAATCTGCGATGGAGACTAATGCCAGGCAGTATTGAGAAAAGAACATCAGAAGTCAAGTGATTAATCCAGTGTTTCTCAACCTTGTCAACTTTAAGATGTGTGGACTTCAACTCCCAGAATTCCCCAGTCAGCATATCCTAAATGTGCCTCTCATCTCACTCAGATCAGTGAATAAGGTCTCCTTCACCTAAGTTCCTCCTCCATCAAGGGATGGATGGAGCCATGAGAGCATGGCCCGATTCACATACTGTGTTAAGATTTAATGTGATTCGTTTTTTCTAGCTTAGCATTTTGTGTAACCCTGGCCATTGTAATTTGTAAATCACGATTTATGGCTTCATGTGTTGTGTGAACCCAATCTATTGTGACTTAATAAACCATGGCTAAACAAAGCAAGGCCTAGTGCAGAGCTTTCCAAACTTTTCATGTTGGTGACACGCTTTTCAGACATGCATCATTTCACAACACACTTTTACAGCAGGGCACAAGGCAGGCACTAGGACCTGCGTGGAATCACAGCAGGTTTGGAGGCAGCCAGGCACAAGGCAGGCACTAGGACCTGCACGGAATCCTGGCAGGGCTCGGAGGCAGCAGCAGCTGTGACACACCCAGACACTGCAGCCGACACACTAACATGTCCCGACACACAGTTTGGAAAGCTCTGGCCTAGTGCAATGTCAGTCAGTAAAGGGCAGAACTTTTGCAATTACTGGTCAATATCCAGTGGAATTTGCCCCCCTAGGAAATACCTCCAGTCTCATTATGGACGTCTTACTTTTTCCTTGGAAAAAACTTCTAAAAGACCTAACTTGAAGATGTAGTTTGTTTTTCACTGGAATTTGTTTGACATGTTGCTGTCTTGTAACTTCTTCATAATATGATTGTTCTAACCCTGTGTTTATGTCATTGTAATTTCCAGCATTTTGTAAAAGAGAGACTAACAGGTTTTCTTAACAAACCCAGAGGCAAGTGTTTTCCATAATGTTTCTCCCAGCAAACATTAGCTTAACTCCATTTAATTAAACCATATATTACCCTCTTGGTAGCAGTTTCACCATACCTGCCCATTCTAGTAAGCTATGAAATTTCACTCAGTTGCTTGGCTACATTAACTTCCCCCCAGGAATAATTCCTGGTGAGGCATTTTCCCCATGTTGATCAAAGTCCCAAGGCAGCTGAGATGGGGGAGGCTGATATTAACTGGTAGTGAATTCAGAAGGAAGAGGGATTGTGGTCATTATAATTAAGGATGCTGCAGGCTCTTCTAAGTAATGGCAGACATTAATGGCCCATGGATTTCCCCCCATTTATCTTCATCTTATAAAGTGTTTAACTACATTCCTCCCAAGCCACTAGTGTCTAGGCATTGCTTACATGTTCCGTCTTGGCAGTAAATGCCAATTTTAGATGTTCCACATCTGCTGGAATGTTCTGTAGATGGAAACGTAGAGCAAGAAGACTCTTCCTTTTGTTTCTCCAACTAGGTATAAGTTAACAGCTATCTGCTGGGCTACATAAAAACTACTGCATTTATTCATTCATTCATTTGATTTCTATCACCGCCCCATCTCCCCCAAAGGTATGTCAAAAGGTAATTTTTAAAGAACCATAGGACTCTCTGGACACTTCTACCTCACCATTATTTTCAATCCCCCAACTCACAAACTCAGCTTAAACTTGGTTCCTCACAGTCCTCCTAGCAATTGGCCTTAAAATGATGAGGATAAGGAGTGAAAATGACTGCCACAACTCCTCCAGCAGCAACATCCTTGCACCTCTATTCTACAGAAGTGGGGAAATTGTTAGCACCCACTCCCATTTCAGAGGCAATGCCCCCCCCCCAACAAAAAAAAGCCCAGCCATTGCAGCCAACTGGTCTCCTCTGAACAGAAAAGGGAACCAGACCAACCAAACTCACCCCTGTTTTCTTCCCCCGGCTCCTATGGGTGGGATCTGAAAAACCCTCAAACTTTTCCCTTGAAGAACCTGCTACAGCATCTCAAACCATAAATGGGGGGGGGGATGAAGCAGGAGTTCCTACCCATAGCAGAACATCCGGTATCTCATAAAATCCCCAGCCTGGATTCCCTGCAATTACAAAAAAGCACTGCAGCTGAGCCAGAAAGAAGTCAGTTTAGCTCTCCAACATGGATTACGCTGTGGAATTACAGAGATCCAGAGCTGCTTTCCAGCTGTCTTAGAGTCTTCATAGAGAGGTATTCTATGTTATCTTTGCTGCAACAAGCTAACATGGTTCTTCTGGGGGCAAGGAGGGTAGGGCATGCTCTGGGTCCCTTCCATCAACCAATGCCATCTTGTTGGACCTCACGGCCATGCCTTCTCTGTGGCTGCATCTACCTTGTGGAACAGCATAACCCCGAACAGCATAATCTGAGTTGCCCCAATCCTGTTAGCTTTCTGTACGGCTCTGAAGACCTGGCTGTCGTCAAGGCATTTGGGCTCAGAGTCACTGCTGTGAGATGACTGGCTCTATAAATCATTTAAATAAATAATAAAAACAAAGAAATTCAAATAACACCTGCAAAACTGGTGGAAGTCTCTTGACAAAAGTGACAACAGGGTTTGAGTTATATGAATGTAGGTGTACCTGCTATCAAGAGGTTTCAATACATTGTGTGATTTGTAAACATTTAGAAGCAGACACATACATCTCTTTGGGCAGACCAGAAATGACTGGTTTAAATTCTTGATTGTTTTGTTTTTGCTCTTGCTCTTGCTCTTGCTCTATAATAGAAGGGGGAAGGCTGAAATCTGAACCAGACTCTGCAGTGCTCTGTTTTCTCATCAAAACTGTCCCCCGAAGCTATGCATTCTCCCCAAAGGACTGTTGCAAGAATTACCTCTGCGTGTGAGGAATCCTCAAGAAAATCAGATGTGCCCAAATCAAACTAGGATGAGGAAAGTTGCCTTCAGTTCCCCTGGAATTCCACTATCTCCACCATCCTTTTCGACTTGGATAAAGAATATAATCAATATACTGTAAGCACTTCCATTTGATGAGTTATTCTCTGATGAGTGGCATATTCATGACATATGTTTCTGATCCCCAAATATAGAAAGCTGGGGAAGGGTCCTGCCTTCTAAACTTTAGAATCTAAAGCATGCTGGCTGGGGAATTCTGGGAGTTGAAGTCCACACATCTTAAAGTTGCTAAGATTGAGAAACACTGCTCCTAGAGGGCAGCTGTATCTCAGAGTCATCTTTGCAGCTTTCCCTGAGCCCAGCTTAGACATTTCTTTTATCTTGTTGTTTGGTATAGTCCAAAGCCAACGTGCAGGCATCCAGCCTTTAGCAATAATTGTTGAAAATAATTCCACCATCTGTTTTATGAGTGTTTGCCTTTTTACAGGTATAGTGGGTGTAAAGGGGACGCTGCGGTGGAACAAGAATGCTAGGTATGTAATGGCTTGCTGCAGCAAAAGAAGAAAGAGAGAAGAGAGAATGCATCTAGGAGGTAGTGGAGCCACACTTGATGCTGTCTTCTAGCAGAAAGCACCAACATTTGGAGATAAAGAAGTAATCACAGCAGCAGAACTGAAGAAGCCTTATTGTACACCTACAATCTCAGAGTTTTGGAAAATGGAGAGATACAATATCATCTCTGGGGAGTCTTTGGTGCTCTCTGAGCCTTGTTGTTTTCATGCAGACGTTTCATTGCCAGGCTAGGCAACATCTTCAGTGCGAAAAGGGAGTGGAACTTGCTGTCTGTTTATTTACCCTGGCTTGTCCTGCCTGTGTTGGTGGGGGTGTTGTACTCTCCTTGGTAGTTCCTTGATTGGGCTGTTGTTTGCTGCTTGGTTGATTGACTGAGTTAATAGTTCCTTGATTAAGGTCTATTGTGTTGTTTGATTGCTCCTCTGCTGCTAATCTTGCTGTTAATCTATGCATATCTTGTTGTTGATTGCTGGCCCAGCGGTGTTCTGGTCTTCTGGCTATTCTATTGTCTCTTATGAATGGTATGTAAATGTTGTTAACCTCTATGTGTCTGTTGATGGCTGCTTTGTCTGAGTGCCAAGCTTCCAGGAATTCTCTAGCATTTTTGGATTTGGCCTGGTCTAATATGCTCACAGTTTCCCAGTTGAAAGTATGGTTAAGTCTGTCCATGTGTTGTGAGATTAAGGAGTTTTCATCATGTCTTCTGACTGCTAGTTGGTGTTCGTGGATGCGTTCTGCTAGTCTTCTGCCAGTCTGTCCTACATAGTGGCTGTTACAGTCCTTACACTGTATGTTGTAGATAACTCCTGTTTTTTCTTCTTGGGCTACTGGGTCTTTTGGTTTACTTACAATGTTCTGAAGGGTTTTGGTTGGTTTGTGTGCTACAGTGATGCCGTGTGGATGTAACAGTCTATTAGTAGTTTCTGAGATGTTTCTGATGTATGGCAGTGTAATCCTTTTCATAGCTTCTGTTGGTTTTGCTGTGGTGGGTTGAGTGGTCAGGTACTTTTTGATAAAGTTGTGTGGATATCCATTTTGCTGGAAGATGCTATATAAGTGGTCTGTTTCCTTTTTCTGGTGTTCTGGGTTGCTGCAGTGTGTTTGTGCTCGTCTGAATAGTGTTCTTACACAGCTCCTCTTGTGTGAGGTTGGGTTATTGCTTTGATAGTGGAGCACTTGGTTAGTGTGGGTAGATTTCCGGTAGACTTGTGTTTCTAGAATGCCATCATTTCCTCTACTGATGAGGATGTCCAAGAAGGGTAGTGTGTTGTTGTTTTCTTCTTCCCTTGTGAATGTTATTCCTTTGAAGATGTTGTTGATGGCTTCATGTGTTTCCTCCAGTTGATCCTTTTTTATTATGACAAAGGTGTCATCTACATACCGGATCCATACTTTGGGTTGTATACAACTGGAGGAAACACATGAAGAAAGAAGAGAACAGTGTAAGAACACTATTCAGACGAGCACAAACACACTGCAGCAACCCAGAACACCAGAAAAAGGAAACAGACCACTTATATAGCATCTTCCAGTAAAATGGATATCCACACAACTTTATCAAAAAGTGCCTGACCACTCAACCCACCACAGCAAAACCAACAGAAGCTATGAAAAGGATTACACTGCCATACATCAGAAACATCTCAGAAACTACTAATAGACTGTTACATCCACACGGCATCACTGTAGCACACAAACCAACCAAAACCCTTCAGAACATTGTAAGTAAACCAAAAGACCCAGTAGCCCAAGAAGAAAAAACAGGAGTTATCTACAACATACAGTGTGAGGACTGTAACAGCCACTATGTAGGACAGACTGGCAGAAGACTAGCAGAACGCATCCATGAACACCAACTAGCAGTCAGAAGACATGATGAAAACTCCTTAATCTCACAACACATGGACAGACTTAACCATACTTTCAACTGGGAAACTGTGAGCATATTAGACCAGGCCAAATCCAAAAATGCTAGAGAATTCCTGGAAGCTTGGCACTCAGACAAAGCAGCCATCAACAGACACATAGAGGTTAACAACATTTACATACCATTCATAAGAGACAATAGAATAGCCAGAAGACCAGAACACCGCTGGGCCAGCAATCAACAACAAGATATGCATAGATTAACAGCAAGATTAGCAGCAGAGGAGCAATCAAACAACACAATAGACCTTAATCAAGGAACTATTAACTCAGTCAATCACCCAAACAGCACACAACAGCCCAATCAAGGAACTACCAAGGAGAGTACAAGACCCCCACCAACACAGGCAGGACAAGCCAGGGTATATAAACAGACAGCAAGTTCCACTCCCTTTTCGCACTGAAGATGTTGCCTAGCCTGGCAATGAAACGTCTGCATGAAAACAACAAGGCTCAGAGAGCACCAAAGACTCCCCAGTTCAACCCTGAGCTACAAATATTCTCTTCGATTGGTAATATCATCTCTGTAGCTTTGATTCACTATGTCTTTGTTTAGTTACTCCTCAGGTACTACCCTAAGATACCAACTGCCTTGAGGACAGCCCAAAGATGGTGACTTCCTGCTAGGCAGACATGTCTAAAAGATACCACAGCAGTCTCCCTGACAAAGCAAGTCCACGACTTGGAAGGCTTCTCCAAGATTTACAGCAGCTGCTGGTTGGAAAGGTAGAGGCTATAACTAGGGCAGCCGCAGCCTTGGCCCAGCTCCAGCTCGTGCTCCTGGAGAAGGAGGCCCTGGCTACAGTAACTCACCTCTGAGTTAGATCAGTGCCAAGCAGTCTACATGGGATGACCTGTGAACATACAAAAGCTGCAAATGGTTTAAATGCAGCTGCCCTGTGTTAGCAGGTGAGAGTTGCATAGGCTGCTGAGCAGGCTTCTGGGTACAATTCAAAGCCCTGGTACTGACCTACAAAGCCCTACAGGGCTTGGCTTTCGGGTTTCTGAAGGAGCACCTACTTCAGAACGATCCTACCCATCTGATGTGCCCATCCTCAGGGGAGCATGCTGCAAGATCCCTCTCCAACAGAGATTTGGGGGAGAGGGTGTTGCTGTGACAGGACCCTCCCTTTGGAACTGCCTCCCGCCCAACCCCTGGACGCTACCTTTGTTCCTGAGTTTCAGGAGGCTTTGAGAACTGCACGATTCAGAAGGGCCTTTGGGAGCTGACACCTGTTTGTTGAATGGATATTTTAGTAGCTCAATTTTTATTGCAGGTATATGATTCATATGGTTTCAGCGACAGAGTGCATTATCTATGGGTCTATGTAGTGACAACCGTGGCGTACGGAAGATTGGAATGTAAGAGGAGTAAATGGTAAAAAACATGAGTTAACAAATGAAAGGAAAGGAAGAAAAGTAGTGTTGATATCCATGGAACTAAGAGAAAGGGGAAAGGATGTAACAGACCGCAGTGAAAGTAGAAAGCGGTCTGATCTTACTGAGTAGAATTGGTGAATATAAGCATGGAGATGAATGTATAATGAATGTTTAATTATGAATGAAAGCACTAAAAGGGAAGTCAGAATTCCCTTTTATTTTAATTTATACAGTATTTTAAAAATTCCCTTCTCACCCCTATGGGTGGTATGTGTCTTCTTCAACCTCGGGTCCTCTACTAGAGGCCTGGGAGTTTGAGGGTTCTGCGCAGTATCTTAGCTGTTCCTAGCATTGCACTCTTCTGGACAGAGAGCTCTGATGTTGCTCCTGGGATCTGTTGGAGCCGCTCTCCCAGCTTAGGAGTCACAGCCCCGAGTGCTCCTACCACCACTGGGACCACTTTGGCCTTCACTTTCCACATCCTCTCTAGTTCCTCCTTTATGTGCTGGTACTTCTCCAGCTTCTCACACTACTTCTTCTTGATGTTGCTGTCACTGGGCACTGCTACATCTATCACCATCACTGTCTTCTGGCCCTTGTCTACCACCACAATGTCTGGTTGATTGGCCAGTACCTGCCTGTCTCTCTGGATCTGGAAGTCCCACACAATCTTAGCCCTGTCATTCTCCACAACCTTCTGTGGAATCTCCCATCTGGACTTGGGAGGGTCCAGCCCATACACTCTGAGGCCTCTCTGCACAGTCTGCACCTTGGGTCCTGTCTAGTGTGGTAGACCCCTGCTTCTATGGACCTGGTGCTTAGTGCCTGTTCTTGTGCTGCTATGATCAGTGCCTCAGTGCTGTCTTTTAGTCCAGCCCTTTCCAGCCACTGGTAGGATTTCCCAATGTCAGCCACCTCATCTATCTGTCGATGGTACATCCCATGCAGGGTCTTGTCTTGCCATGGCACTTCCTCTGCTTGAGCCTTCTTCCATGTCTGCTGCTGCTTCAGGCATTCTCTCAGCAGCTCATCTTCAGGTGCCATCTTACTGATGTACTCCTGGATGCTGTGGGTTTCGTCCAGGACAGTGGCTTTGACACTCACCAGACCCCGCCCGTCCTCTTTCCGGCTGGTGTACAGTCTCTGGGTGTTGGACTTGGGGTGAAAGCCTCCATACATTGTGAGGAGCTTCGGGGTCTTCACATCAGCAGCCTCCATGTCCTCCTTTGGCCAGCTCACTATACCAGCAGGGTAACTGATGACTGGCAGGGCATACTTGTTAATGGCGTGGATCTTGTTCTTCCCATTGAGCTGGCTCTTCAGGACCTGTCTTATCCTTTGGTGGTACTTGGATGTTGCTGTCTTCCTTGCCTCCTCCTCATGGTTCCCATGTGACTGTGGGATACCAAGGTACTTGTAGCTGGTCTGTATGTCTGTTATGTGGCCTGCTGGTAGTTCCACCCCATCAGTCTTAACTACCTTCCCTCTCTTTACTACCATCCGGCCACACTTCTCTTGTCTGAATGACATCCTAGTCACATATATATTCCGTTCAATCGTGTCCAATTCTCGGAGATTGCCTGGACAAGTCCCTGCAGTTTTATTGGCAACGTTTTTCAGAAGTGGTTTGCCCTTGCCTCCTTCCTAGGGCTGAGAGAGAGCGACTGGCCCAAGATTACCCAGCTTTGTTAGTACCTATTGTGGGACTAGAACTCATGGTCTTCCGGTTTCTAGCCTGGTGCCTTAACCACTACAACAAACTGGCTCTCTAATTTATATTTATATTCAATTTATATTTATATCTCTCTTTTATTTTAATTTAATTATGAATGAAAGCACTAAAGGGGAAGTCAGAAAGTAGGAATCCATGGGTTGGTGATAGTTACATGTTACATTCCAGTAAATGGTGATAATGGAAGAATCAGATATGATATTTAGGAAAACTTGTGTGACATTCTGAATAAACATGATCCCGGGGAAAATATTCAGTTAGGTGACATAAATGGAGAGTTGGCAAAGAGACAAGAGAGTAAAGAAAAAGCGATTGGCCCCTTCAAATCCCAGGAATGAATGGATATCATAGGCATCTGCTATTGACACATTGGCAAAAAAAATATATGGATGAAATGTGCATTGTGATGTCATGATGAAGAGCTCACCCTTTCATGTGTTTATGTTCTTATGCTTTCATGTTCATGTTTTCTGTTCTTAGATTGGATGCAGATATGTAAATCATGGGATTTGCATTGTGATGTCATGACAGATGTTTTGTCACTAGCTCTCTCCATGGTGCCAATGATGAGAATGTTGACTGATGTGTATGCTTGTTTTAAAATTAAAAGTTTCAGCATGAGTCTATTTATCTGTACCCATGGATAAGCAAGGAATCTAAAAATATAACTTATTTTCTAAATTATGATATATTGACAGATTGGCAGGCTAGGGGGTTATGAAACAAAATCAATGCCAAAGTTTAAGGGTCTTAATGTGCCCCTTAATTCTCCCTGAACCCCATCCAAACAAACTGAAATTTTTGCTTTACCATGTCCAATGATGTTACTGGTCTGGATGGGGCCAAAATTGTAACTGTTTTTGGAGGGAATAGCACAGTTAAAAGGAGGAAATGAGTACCCCAAGTTATGTTTGCTGCAGCCTTCAGAGGCTAAAACAGCACCTCCCCAAATCAGCCCCCCCCCCCAAAGTTGCTTAAGGTAAAGGTAAAGGTTCCACCCGCACAATTGTGCAGTCGTGTCCGACTCTAGGGGCCGGTGCTCATCTCCGTTTGTTAGCTGAAGAGCCAGCGTTGTCCGAAGACGCTTCCACGGTCATATGGCTGCATGACACACACGGAACGCTGTTACCTACCCACCGAAGTGGTACCTATTAATCTACTTGCATTTGCATGCTTTCGAATTGCTAGGTTGGCAAGAACTGGGGCAAGTGCGGGAGCTCACTCCATCACGCGGGGCTAGGGATTCGAACCTCCGAACTTGCGATCGTCCATTCGACAAGCATGGCGTCTTATCTGCTGAGCCACCACGCCCCTTGCTTATAAAGTTGCTTATCATTCCTCAGTTCTTTTCAGTCATATTAATGGCAATAGCTGTACAGTGATTGCTAGAAGTGTTTCTCAAATGAATTGCCAGGGATAAGAACATAAGCCGTGCCCTGCTGCATTGGACTGCTGGCCCATCTCGTCCAGCAGTCTGTTCTCACAGTGGCCAGCCAACTGCACAAGGAAAGCCCCTGGTTTCCCAGCAGATGGCCTTCAGAAGCAGCCACACTGCCATCAAGGCTAATAGCCATTGACCCCCATGACTTCCACAAATTGGTCCAACCTTTTTTTTTTTTTTATTAAATTTTTATTAAGTTTTACGATACATAATAAAATTTAAAGTAGAAAAAAGAAATAGAAACAGAAATACAAAATAAGAAAAAGATAAAGAAAAAGTGAAGTCAAGAAATAATAAGCAAAGAAAATATAGAAAATAGATGTCCTCCAATCTATCTTTGAACTTAAAGTACAACAATTGATTTTAAATGTTAGTCCTTCATACAGTATACAGGAACTTTTCTTTGTCATATGCCTTTTGATTTCTTTAATCCAATCTTCTAACCTTCATCTTACTGTCTCCCAATAATCCATCTTTGGCTTCCACTCCTTGAAGTAGTAGTTAAATGTTGAATGTTCATTACTACATATTTTCATATCTTCAATAAAGACCAATTAGTATAACAAATAAAAGCCTTATTTACTTCTAATAAACTACAATATATTCTATTCATATTATGACTCATAACCTAACATGTTATGTAACTTAATACATAATTTAGCAATTCTTATAGTGTTCATACATATATATTTCTATAATATTAATTCTAATATATATATATATCTCCATAAAAAAGGAATTCTTGAATCTCAATTATCCATCTGTAATTTCCATTCCTTGTAGTAGTGTCCATTTAAACTAAGTGCATAATCTATCATATCACTTAACCTAATAGCTAATATATCAATTCTTATAATATTCATACAATACATATTGATATATATCATCCTGTAGTAACCATCATTCTAATTCCATCATATCATTATCTTCTCATAAATATATCTCTAAGGAAAACAATATTCTATAATATCAACTTGTGTTTGTATTTAGCATCTTACATTTAGAATATCACTTTTTATATATCCATACAATTTCTCATAACAATTCAAGTCCATATTTTCATTAGCCTTTATATCCATACAGTTTCTCATATCTTCTGTTTAGGTTATGCCAAAATCACAATACACTGTGGCAGATTCGCAATATACAGCCTGCTCTTTTCTATATCTCATATAGAATATCAGAGCAACCTTCTCTCCCTTTCCACATATTTCACAACATCCATCCAACTGTGCACCCATATTTTCACTCTGTCTCCACTGCCACAACATATCTATACCAAGATTGTAGTGTAAAGCCTTCAGAATGTTCTTCTGAACTAATATACTCAAAATTTCCTCCTTCTGTTTCTCCTCCACTTGAAAAACATTTTTCCTTTCTGTCTCCGTTTCTGTTCTCTGTTCTTTCTCTCTGTTTTGCAGAGTTACGAACAGTAATTCCAACGACCTTTGAATATTTGAAAAAGCCTCAGTAATCTCTCTTCTGAGCTCCTCAGGTACAAGTTGGAAAGCCATCTTTCCTGTGTCCTTCAAATTAAAACAACAACCCTTCTAGTCAAAACAATAATCATGTAATCTGTCCATGGAAAACTACCAGCAGAATCTATTAAGCAGAACGTTGTTGTTGTTGTTGTTGTTGTTGTTTTTAAAGTCAAAAGAAAAAAGAAAGTTCCAATAATCCAAAATACAGGAGAGAATAATATTTTAAACAGTTTATAGAAGGAGAAATAAAAATTATATTCCAAATGAAGCAAAATCCAACCAGGGAGGATGTAGAAAAAGAAGACAAGGAAAAAAAAACACGTTACCCTGTGTTTTTATTCTTCAAACTGCGAGCTTTCGTTCTTCAAGCTGCAAGCTGCTTAATCCAAACAAAGAGTTTCTCAAAAATGAATAGTCATTTAGTTTATCAAGCGAAGAATTACAAACAGAGTCTCTTAAATCCCTCTAATACAAAAGAGAAGTAAAAAAAAAAAATGCAGACGTTTCATTATGTTGCAAATATAGAGTCCATCAAACTTCCACCAGAATCAGTTATAGCAAAGAAAGCACAAAGTTAGCCAACATTTTCAACAAAGTCCAAAAGATAGATCTTAGATTTCAAAAATATTTTAATCTAAAAAAAACATTCCTAAAGTGATCTAAAAGCGGCTGGGCGCTCTTGTGTCTCTTCAAAGAGACTTGTTTCCCCTGCGAGAGCCTGATATATCTCGGCCATTGCCTTGCACTTACCCTGTTCCTTCCGCGGTGGAAAACTACAGAAAAAACAAGGGTAGGCAATCCCAATGGCCCCACGAGTAATCTTCTGGTCTCCCCCTCTCCAGGGGAAAAAAAACTTCAGTGGACCACAACTTCTGCAATCCACTGCAAGCAAGGGAAATTCAGTCAGTTCTCAGCTTCTCTGAGAAATCTGACTGGTCGAGCTGGCAGCCAAGCCTGGAGAGGTCCAACCCTTTTTTGAAGCCAGCCAAGCTGGTAGGTGGCACCACATCTAGTGGTAGCAAATTCCCAAACTGAATTATATGTTGTGTAAAAAAAATATTTCCAAAAGATAAGCTGGCAGTCCTCAAATCTCAGAAGGCTCCAGTTCGACTGAAGCTCTGTGAACAGTATCTCAGGCTTATCTTCTTTAAGGTGAATGCTGATCTTAAATTCAAGGAAATGGAGAGAGCTTGGTGTTTGGTTCAGACCAACACAGTAATGCTTTTTGTATTAGGAAAAGCAATAACAGTTTTCCATCCCCCAATAAGTCCCGTTAAAGAAAAAAACTGTAACCATTGTACATAGACTGTCTTAGGCAATTGCATCTAGAACAAGTTGAGAAATCTCCCATAGGAATCAGGTGAAGGCAGTCTAATCTATCCAGATTATCATTATGCTGAATCCATAAACATCCTCAATCAACTATCTAGTCTACAGAGATTCTTGCTTGGTAACAATCTTCTTCTTGGCAGGGCAGTGGTCCTCCATACTGTATGAGGTCTGATTGGCAGCAGGAAGAAATAAGATTTTATCAGCCCCAGAGAGTTCACTGAACAAACAAGATCATGCTGTTCCTCCAAAAGCACATCTGCCTTTTCCAACCAAAACTGCTGGTGACTATGACTGAACTAATCTCTGCTTTGTTACAGAAGTTTTTTTCTGACCACCTCTAATCTGCTCCACTTTAAGGAATAGGATCCAGCACAACCAGTACAAATCACACAGGAAGGGGGTGTAGGCTTCACTGGCTAGGTATAGCCACACAGTGTATCTGAAGACCATTAGTGGGCAGCTAGTACCACTGAATGGAGCAGAGCGTATAACAGCAAAGAAACACGCAGACACAGAAAGGAGTTTTTATCTTAATAGCATTAATGAGCATGCTAGAGAAATATAGGTTATTGATCTTAAGCACATAGCCCACCCAAGCATAAAGAATTACACGCTTAGACAACATAGGTTAAAAAAAGTGTTCTTATTGTTTATTTGGTCCAGTTACATTTTCGTTCAGGAAAGATGACTTCTTGTTCTTCTTTTGTCCTTAAACTTAATTTACCCTCATCCCTCATTGCTGGTGAAGGCTGCGTGGAGAAAAGGGGAAAATTCTGGAGTTGAGGCCTAGCACATGGCCTCTCCATGGAAGCACCAGCATCCGCATGGTCCTTCTTCCCCGGTGGAAGAAAATAGAGAGAGATAGAGGAAGTGGGAGGGGCAACAAGCAGCTTCCTCTAGAAGCACATAGAGAGTTTGCCTCCTAGAACAATCACCCATATCCTAATGAGGCATGCTGATTTTCTGGAACCTCCAACAGTATCGACCTTGGCTGAGCCTTTATTCTGTCAACTGATCCTGAAAGCTTATGAGGGGCACTGAATGGAGCTAGTGGTAAACAAAAGCATTTCATGAACACTTTCTTCCCTCACAATTAACTCTAGTGGGTTTTGCAATACCGGGTGAAACTTTACAAAGGATAAGTTGGACGGGCAGTTAGTCATTTACACAGTACTGAAAATGAGCATTCAGCGTAGAGATCCTGTTTGTTGCAGATGGCAACCTTTCTCAACCCGATACCCTCCAACTGTGTCAGGATTGTCATTTCCAAAACCAATAACTAGGAATTTGGGTGGAAACTTGGGGACACTTATGGACAGCACTAAACTAGAAAAAGTTGATGGATGATACTTGGGGAAAAACTTCATCTGGAGAGGGTAGTAGCAGAAACACGCATGCATTCAAGTATGAAACAGGACTTAGACCAAACGATGAACTAATTCTATTTGCTTTGAATCCAAATTGGAAAGTGTCAGTGAAGATTCTAATGGATTTTTCTGGTCTTGTGGTTTGCATAATGCTAAGTTCATTTTAATGTGAACTGCCAACTGGCGACTAGGTTCTATTGGTGTATCACAAGGAATCTATTGCCTCCAGATTTTGCAGAACTACAAGTCCAAGTGGTCCCAGCCAGCGCAGTCAAGAGGAAGGATGCTGGGAGTTCAGTAATATTTGGAGGAGTACAACTCCCACAATCTGGGTATATCTAATGAAAGCAATCCCACCATTAGATGTGCTTCACAGGAAGCAGTTTATCATATCAGCTCAGGCAGTTGGTCCCTACACAGACTGGTAACAGCTCTCCAGAATATCTGAGAGCAGCTCTTCATGCTTTTGTCTGGGATGTTCCAGGAACTGAAACCAGAACCATTTGCATGCTAAGCATATGTTCTGCCACTGATTTACAATACTTTTCTAATTGATGGGGGGTCTGTCAATGACCAACCTCCAGTTCCTGATATGTGGCCATAGTGGCCTGGACTCAGGTCTTCTCTAGCTAATCAGATGGACCATTTCCCACACTAGTTTGCTCAACTATTAATCTCAGAAGCCCATCTCCAGTTTTCTCACTCCCCTACTCCTGAAGACCAAAGAAAAGACATCAGAGGGAGGGCTTTTTCATGTGTGTTTTACTGCTTATATGTCTTTATGGCATCAGGACCTTTTTGTTCTCTCAGTCCTTCTAAGTTTTTGATATCCAAGTTGGTCTTACTGTTCCTGAAGGCTTTTATTACTCAAATGGTTTAAATTCTTGATTGTTTTCTTGTTGCTGTTGTTCTGTAACGATTGATTTTGAGAGTAACTGTGTTATATGTATGTTTGGGTTGATCTATCATGTAGTGAGGGCCAGTACAGTGTAGTGTTTAAGGAGTTGGACCTGAACTAGGGAAACTCAACATCAAGTGGAGTTCACTAGGTTATTTAGAGACAGTCCCTCACTCTCATCCCAGTCAATCTCACAGTTTTCTTGTGGGAATAAAATTAGGTAGGACTCCCCCACTAGAGCCATCTTGAATTCTCAGAGAGATATTGGAATATAAATGCAGATGATGATGATGATGATGATGATGATGATTAATAGTAATTATGTTGGATCTGGCTTAGTGTAAAAAAAGAGTTGTTGTTCTTTGCAAACCACAAGTGACAGATTTTACCCATAATATTAAGACATAAATTGAATAAGCTACAGTTTAATAAATCATAGTTCAGTGTGTGAACCCTGCCTATATAAATCTGCCACTTCAGGATAACATTCCATGTATCTGATGGAATGGATTTTTCTACACTTCACAAAAGCTAATGTCGCCATAAATTTGTTATGTCTTTATAGTTTACGGTGCTTAGCTTGATGTTCTTTAACACGGAGCGGCAATGAGCGATTAAAGGAGAACCATTGCCCATTCCTGAGACACCAGGGCAAATGAAATCCTACTCATTTTGTTCAGTAGTCTGTTGCATTCTCCTCCAATCTTATGCTCTCGAGCAGTATTAGATTAAATTTCCCATCTTTCAAGTCAGCATAACAATTGAGTATGGAAGATGGATTCCAACTTGTCTGAAAAGAACTGCACTGGGAATGTTGGTGAACTGCATGAGTGTTTCATAGGCTATAAAATGTGAAATCCACTCCCAGCTCATACACTGTTTATTATTTTACTCCACATCATGCTCACTTTGCACTTTGTAGGACTTTTTTCAAAAATAAACTTCCTGTAATTATAGCCTGGCAGATGCAAGAAAGAAGTTCACAAAGTTTCTGTCTTCTCCCCAATCTCTTCATACTCTTCAAAGACCTGCCCTCCACATTAGCTCAAGGGGGCTGTAGCTAGAGAAGGCAAAGATCAGAAAGGCCATCCTTTCAGAGAGAGAGTTCTGTAGATGGAGAACAGATCAGGTATCAAATGCACACAAGATTTCAATTTCAATCTCTTGCCCCAACAAACACAATGATGGGAGCAGTAGCTATTTGAATTAGTTAATTTGGTTCTTTGGGTTTCTGCTCTTGTTTTTCTATTTGGCCTTCTCAAGGGTCTCAAAATGCTCTGATCTAATCATCTTCAACCTGCCACCCTCCAAAGGTCTAGGACAGAGCTTTCCAAACTTTTCATGTTGGTGACATACTTTTTAGACATGCATCATTTCGCGACACACTCTTACAGCAGGGCACAAGGCAGGCACTAGGACCTGTGTGGAATCACAGCAGGTTTGGAGGGGGCAGCAGCCTTGACATACCCAGACACTGCAGCCGACACACTAACGTGTCCTGACACACAGTTTGGAAAGCTCTGGTCTAGGGACTGTGTTTCCCAACATTTCCAGCATGGGAATTTCTGGAAATTGCAACCCTGACACATGCAGAGTTCCAAGATGAGGAAGTCTACACCAGGCAATTGACCAAAGAAGTCTAAGCAAACGGAGATGGGGTGGCGAGGGAGTGTACTTGCTTTTCTCCCTAAAGTCAGCATGAGAAATCCACAAGTGGGCAGAATTTGGGGATCCATTCACATTAAAGCTGAGGTCATTCAAATATTGAGCCAATTGTTGAAGTATATGCTCGTCAGTAGCTGCTGAAGTACAAAAGAAGAAGTATTACATCCAAAAACAGTTTATTGAAACCTAGGGCAAATGTACTCCACTAACCAAGTTTGAAAAAAATGATGTATTTTACCCTCTCCTTTTGAAAGCAGGAATCGCCTCCCCTGCCCTGCCCTTTAAAATAAGTGGGGCTTAAGGCAAGCACAATGGCATTAATGTTCATCTTCCCCACACATTCTACCCTAGCCAAAATATCAAAGGTACTATTCTCTTGGCAGTCTTTGCTGCTTAGCAATATATAGAGAATTGAATGGTAGGCCCTCAGTTATAGAGGCTACCAGATGACACACAATGCAGCCACAACAGAAGGCCACCATCTCCAGGGAATTTCTCTTCAGCCCTGGATACATGGGACACATCAAGCCTGATTCCACTGATTTCAGAGCCAAACTATCTGGCAGAGGAACAGCTTGATTGCTTGATGTTGAGTAGCAGCTACATTAGAAAACCATTGCATGATCAGAGGTCCATTTCCCCCCCTTACTCATTGGGTCTTACCACATCACCACCTTTTTATGCCTCCCCATCCTTCAAAAGCTGTTTGAAGACACCCCATAATTGTCTTCCCTTCAGCCAACAGAAATGCTTGGAACCAGAAGTGAAAATGAGTGATTTGGCCAGCTTCTGCAAAACAACCCCTGACTCTAAGTCAATGAGAAATGGAAGCAAAATAAATTACTTCTCCCCCACCCCCAATCTATACTTCCTGTTGCATTTTTCTAGCTGTCTACCAAAAATTCATCATCATTATCATCATGATGAAGTAGCTTCTATTAGGAGGGAGCTGAAAAGCAATTAAACCCCCCTTCCTTTCAAAGACCTAGTAGTACAGGTACAGACCAGGAACTAAAAGGCAGACTGAGGCAAGAATTTCTCCAAATTGGGGGGAGGGGGGGGGAGAGCAGTAGCATTTCAAAAAATAAACTACCTTTGCAGTGGTTTCAAATATACCACAACTGAGCTAGAAATACATTGGCTCATCTGCTGAACAGGGATATAGTGGAATCATGGATATACAGTATCCATTGTTGTTTTCTCTCATATTTCTCAGCCTCTCCTCTTAAGTTTTCCTCTTATTGTTTCCCGAAATCTTCTTTACTACGATCTTTTTTTAAGTCAAACCATCTTGATGTAGCCTATTTAATTGCTTTCAATCAGTACATCATAATTCCAATGGGGGGGGGTGTTAACAAAATATCCCAATGTAGCAAAACTGCAATTCACAAAAATGAACTAGTCCTTGGGCTAAATGGACAAATCCCTCCCCCCTTTCTTCCCTACCTTTTTAATGGGTCTTTTCAGCAGGAAAAGTTGGTGCAAATCTTCCAGGCAGATTCTGAGAGATCTTTTCGGTACAAGAGTAACTTGAAACACCAGCATTATTCTTGCTGTAGCAAAAAGTGTTGGAAGTGCTTTACTTGGACTAATTATATAAAGTGACAGTGTTACCCTACAATAAGGAGTATTCTTCTATTTTAGACATTCCAACATGTTGGCCTCCAACTGTGTTGAATGACGACTTCTGTCATTTCCAGCCTATTCCTACTTCATGAAACACCCAAGATTGCTTGATTGGAACAAGATGAACTTATTATCAGTTGGATTGCTTTCTTCTATAATAGCACTGGTCTATTTCCAGGATAAATTATTATTACTTGTCCTTCTTCATTCTTTTGAGATTCACTTGGATAAAGGCATTTTCACTTTTCTGGCAAACATTTGGTGGAATTGTGGGCACAGACATTGTACGAGGACAGCCACATTTGTCTATGATGGGAAGAAATCAGGAGCCTGGTAGCACTTTTTCCGACTAAATTTTTTTATTAAAAGGCCTAAGCTTTCGTGAGCTGCAGCTCACCTCATCAGATATATAGAGTGGCTAGAATGATGTAAGATTTAAATTGGGGGGAGATGGGGGAAAAGGGAGGGGAAGATAGGTTGGTTATGCAAATGTTATGTGCATGAATTGCTCTGTGAATTTAACAGCTGTTTTCAGATGATTGGCATCCAAACTAAAACACATGTTTCAGATGTTTTGGTCCATGCAAAGAATGGAGCAAAGTTGGTTTGTTCTGGATATGGACCAAAGCATGATTCTTCTGGTTAGAAGTGATTCAGAAAAGGTATGAGCAAGAAAAGCCAAGGACATTAGCAGCAGCTACTAAGAGGGAAGGGTAGAGACACAGAAGATCAGGAGTAGGTGGGCTGCTGGGATATGCTGTGCTGCAGCTACCAAGGGAGTGGGGGAGAGAGAGGGCAATATGAACCAGTCTTGCCCTATTTGCCCTGTCGTCACTCCAGAAAACATTTTGAGCTGGTGTTTTGCACAGAGTGTTAGGCACAAACCCTATGAACCTCACAGGAGCCCTGGTCGCTTGACATAAAGGGACTGTTCTTTCTGCCAAGAGAATCTAATGTACCATTTTATTTGATATAGATACTCTGTTGATCTTCAGTTCATATTCCTTCCACCTAGTCCATTCCTTTGTTAACTGGACAATGTCCAGTATGGTCAATTGAGGTGTTAACAATAGAACCTAAAGTTTACAAGATGTTTGCTTGATAATTGAAGGAACTCTTGGGTTTTTTGAATGAGCTACCCATTAGTGTTTAAGGCAGGGGTCCCCAACCTTTTTGGCGCCAAGGACCGGTTTCAAAAGATGATTTTTCCGTGGACTGGGGGGGCGGGGTTTCCGGGATTTCCGCAGACCAGGAGGGCGGGGTTTCTGGGATTTCCATGGACTGGGGGGCGGGGTTTGTGGGTGGGAGCCAATTGCACGTACCGGGGGGCGGGTTTGCGGGCGGGAGCCAATCATGCGGAAGTGGGCGGGGTTTGCAGGCGGGAGCCCTGCGGCCCAGTTCCTAACAGGCTGCGGCCCGCTAGTGGGCCATGGCCCACTGGTTGGGGACCCCTGGTTTAAGGAACATGTCACCACCTTGGCAGAAGAAATATCCACAAGTTTGTGATGTACACTTAAGCAAATAGAACATGGGTAGGAAACATGCCAGTGGATTATTCTCTTAGTGCCAGCCAGGCTGTCTGATCTGCCGGTCCTTTTGTTACATTCTATTAATTAAATATATTCATGCTGACATGTTATAGGGCAAAGCACAGCTATAGCATCATCTTTATTTCCAAGAATGTCTGTGGGCCACATGTTGGTTCCATAAGCATTCTCAGAAGTAACAATGGCTGATGGTTGCAGCCCAATGCTGTATTTGGAAATGCGCCCATCTGTTAGGAGAAAGTCAACCACAAGCAACAGAGTAGGTAGGAAGGACTTGGGGAGATGGGTGGGAATAGAGGAATAATGGGAACAACCAGAGTCACCATGGCAACCATTTCATGGGATCATTCGTGACATAGGGCTCTTCCTTCTGCTTTTCTCAAGTCCTTCAGTCAGCACAAAAGTATGATGGCATCAACTGTGCTGCCCTGACAGCCAAGCACAAGGCTTGCACTTTTATAGCTTTAATGTGGGACAAGTTAAGGAAAACAATGGGTGGATTTCCTGTTGGTGGGGGAAAGACCCACCAATCACTCTCCCTAACATGGGATAGGGCCGAACGTTGGGAAGGAAGTGAGTTTTGACAGATGGCTTGACCCATCTGTCAGAACCTGCCTGTCACTTTTAGAAGAGTTTCACTGCCCACAAATGGAATCAAATCTCCCTGCTAAACAGTATTGTAAATGTCAAGAAATAATATATTTCTACTTGGCAGTCACTCTTGTATCTTTCAAGCAAATGCTTTAAAGTGCCAACTTTTCAAACCTTCTTCCCTCAGTGAGATGACCTATCTCATGGACTGTGTCAGCCCCCCATGTCGGAACCTTCTGTATATTGGGAGCTATCCCACTCCAACTTTGAGGAAACCAACTGGAAACTGTACAGAGTCTCCTATTCTATTTTTATTATCTATTCTTGGGAATTAGAGTGCCGTAGGGCATTCAAATCAAAGGAACCCATGGGATTTAAAGCTACTTGTGGGCAGATGTCCAGCCAAAACTGTTTCCTGAAAGAGTCATTATGAGGCTGGGCAGCGATCCTGCACCAGCTTTTCCCATCAGACAAATGTCACAGTCCAGATCCCTCTTGTTCTCCCTCTCTCGCTTGCTCTTTCTCACTCTGTCTAAAAATGGCAGATGGTGGCAGGGCTGTTGATAGGTCCTGGCAGTGAACACCCCACTTCTCCTGCCACCTTCCCAGCACTGGTACTGTAGCTTGTCTTCTCTGCTGCTCCCATTGCCTGAACAGCAATCAAAAGATGCAGCCCTGGTCACTTGGTAAACAGGAACTGACATGGGTTTGTATTATTCCAGGTATATGCTGTAGTCTATCAATAGCAAATGTTTGATGGAGTCAGCTAAAAACCTCCTTCAGAAGATTAAGCCCCTCAAGCTGTTGTCAGAGCTGAAAAGTGTATTTACAGTAGTGGAAGTTCTTGCAGAAGTCCTCCTGACACTGCTTCTCCCCCTCATCCCACGATATGTCTTTGCAAGAACCTGAGAAGTTTAGTCTGAAGAGGAGCACTCAGCACTGGCAACCGGAGAGAGGTGCAAAGGCCTTGCAGACTGGGAGAGAATGGAACGCTATTCAGCATGTCCCATCTGAGCCAGTCTCTGCCCGTGATTAAGGTTGTTCCAGGCACCCTTGCTTTCACCCCCCACTCATTGAGGGAAGCTACCTCTGTGGAAGCCAAGTATCCAAGCCAAGCCAACATAGCCACGAAGGGCAGTGCCAAGTGACTAGATGGGGGGAGTGTGTCTTTACCAGCCCAAAGTGGCCCGTCCCAGCCTGACAATGTAATCAGCATTGTCAGTGAAGGGTCCTAGATCATGTCCACAGCAAGATGTGTCAGAAGAGGGCAGTGGCTGGCTGGGGAATTCTGGGAGTTGAAGTCCACAGGTCTTGAAGTTGCTGAGGTTGGGAAAAACACTGCTCTAGACTATTAATGCCTGGAAGAACTCAACACACTACCTGATAACTGTTTCAGCAAGATATCTCAATCCCAGGGCCACCTTACCATGAGAACATTCATTGTGATGAATATCAAGAAGCAGGAGGAAAATTGCCCCCAAGTCAAAAGCTCGCTATGTAAGATTTAATTTATTTGTTGAACAAACTTCTAGTTTTGATTCAGCTGTTAACGTTTAAAACAAAGGAATTAATACAAGTCCCTGAACGGCAAGGCTGATTTAGGGCAGATGCTCATGTGGGCTCCTCGCAGTGGGCCCCGTTTGTTGTTGTACTGCCCAAGAAAAGTGGCCAGCAATGAAACAAACAGAGGTGGTACACAGAAGCCAGTCTTTCCTGGGCAAGATAAGATGGAAAACAAATATAGGAAGCTCAGGAATTGGTAGACCAACTACGTTATGTTGCCAGGGTTAGCCTAGCGCACAGCTTTCCAAACTGTGTGTCGGGACACACTAGTGTGTCGCCTGGAGTGTTTAGGTGTGTCACGCGGGAGACAATTTGGGCGCGAAAATCGAAGAAGGGGCCAGCACCAGAGAAAGAAAGGGTGGAAAAGCGCACCCAGTGGAAAGCAGCCCGATTGGAGCCCGCCCGAAAACGGCGGGAAAAGGATAAAAAGACGGCCAGCAGAGGAACGGGTTGTCCTGAGCCTTCTCTGCTAACCGCCGCCTCCGAGACCACCTTGCTGCCCCAGCTCACCGCTGAATCCTGCCTCCCTCCGTCTTCTCCGCGCAGGTCCTAGTGCCTGCCTTGTGCCCTGCTGTAAGAGTGTGTTGCGAAATGATTCATGTCTAGAAAGTCTATCACCAACATGAAAAGTTTGGAAAGCTCTGGCCTAGCAGTTCCTCTTCTTTTCAACACAGGGCTGGAGGGGAGCAATTGTAGCGGAGAGGGGCCGAGGAAAAGAAGAGCTTGGCTGCTTTTCTGCCATTCACTTCCCCACTGAAATCTCTGCTCTGTCTCTGGAACTGAGAAAGATCTAGTGGGGTAATGGGAGCTGCAGAAGCTTTTTTGTCTGGCCCATGTATGACCCCTGAGTTTCTTTTGGCAAGCTTAAGTTTGCCTCCAACAGTTGAGTACTTGGAATAGAATGCATGAGAAGGGCACTGGAGGTGTAAATGAGCATTAGGGTCAAATCATATTGTAAGCCTAACTGGCCACTTTAAAACTCGTATGCAATCACGCCCAAAGAATTGCCTGCTGGGCAAAACCAGGAAAAGCATGAGACTGGAAGCACTGTAAAGATTTGCTTTGCACCTCCAGGTACAATGACAACCACAGTTCAATGGCCACACCCAGCATGTAGTATAGGGGGAATAGGTCACTGGAAGCAGCATCTGTTCCTTCAAAGGGGTGACCTTGTCACCAGTTATCTACAGCTGATCCTTGTCACCTCCAGAAGAGCACGGGCTCCATATATCCATTCTTTCCAGAAGCAGCTCCCCACTATTATCCCTCAGTCCTGTGAGAAGAATGTGTGTTGCTGTTCCTTGATTTCTGGTGATAGTCTCTCCCAGCCCCATGGTTAGATCCTTAAGGCTCCTTTTCTGAGTCATGTGGCTCAGTCATATTGAACATGATACTCACAGATACTCAGCACTTAACACACACTACCAAAATGGACAATCTGTTTTCATGAGTGAGGCCACCTCCACATCTTCCTTGGCTTGGTACCCCTCCCGCCAGGGTTGTCAATATGGGACAGGAAAACAATACTTTGGTATTTGTTAAATCTCCAGCATTTTGACAGAAGGAAGGGACGTTTATAGGCTCAGTTGATCAGCAAGGGCAGGGGGCTTCCATCAGGACAGGTCCCTTTACAAGGGCAGTTTTTAGAGGGGTGGGTCTTCATTCATGGTTTGCCTTTGCCAGGAGTTGGCTCCATTTCCGCTTCGGTGGCTACTGCTTGCCTGGGCACCCGGTTTCTCTCACTGGGCTGCTTGCCTCTTCCCTTTTTGCCCCCGTCCAGCAGGTTCTTGCTCTTGGGGAGCTTGCCTTTATGCCACAGTGGCCGATCTCCGCACCACACCCGCTCACAGTACTCCTCCACCCTCTGCAGATTGGCATAGCCGATCAGGTGCATGATGTCTTTGAACCACATTCGTTGGCCGTGCAGCAGGCGGAGATTGGGAACGCGGCAAGGAGGGCGAGGCAGCTCCTCCTCCTGCTCCCTCTGGAAGATCTGCTCCAGCTGCTCACTCTCTACCACTTCCAAAATAATTTTGGTGACGGTCTGAGTGAAGCCCTGCTCCTGAGACCTGCAGTAATAAGTTCCGGCATCCTGACGAAAGAGCTTCCGGAATAGCAAGCCTTGCTCTGTCTTCATGATCCGTTCGTCTGTTTTCACCTGGAAGAGCCATGGAAAAAAGAAATAAATTAGGAAGTGGAACAGTTTTCTAGACGTGCAGATTGACTTAGCCGAGACACCAGAGGAAGTCAGGAAGGAGGCAATGGCAGGGCTGCAAACTGCCCCACCAAAGTAGACCCAGTTTTTGTTAAGGGCAAAGAAGTGAATTTGTGAATATGTTATGATTCATACATTTTCTGACCTATATTACAATATGCTTGAATTTATGCAGTAGTGCCTGACAGAGGTTTTACAAATGATGACAATGTGGGTATGTGTAGAAATTCCAGTGGTGAGAACTACATCTCACTTCTCCTCATAACTAGTCAAGACAGAATAAAATATGCAAAATAAGTGCTTATTTCACATAACTGATATGACTCTGAGGATCGAGGAATTTTTGTAATTGATTTTTTTTAAAAAAAGAAAGTTGAATTACACATATTAATAAGTACTGGACATATTGCTGAAGAATGGACCAAGAGAGAGGAACATCCAGGCAATCTGATATCTAAAAAAAGAATGCCCCTACAATCAGAGCAGTTCAACAGAATGCTTCCACTTCACTCTCACTATTTCATCTACTTCTGTATTAGAGCTTCTGAAACATCCAGTCAGACTTTACATCTTCCCAAACCACACTGCTTTATCCTGACCCAGAGTCTCGTCCTTCTCTCATGTTGCCAGATTCCTTTGATGGCTGGTAGTTTTCAGTAAATGAAAACAATTCTCTAGATTTGAAATGTCCCCATCTATAAAAATGTCCTACTGTAATTCCCAATCCAATCCTTTCTCTGCCATTAGGTTGTGAACTCCTTAGGTGTCTTAAAAGGTAAAGGTTCCCCCCGCACATTTTTGTAGTCATGTCCGACTCTAGGGGCCAGTGCTCATCTCCATTTGTTAGCTGAAGAGCCAGCGTTGTCCGAAGACGCTTCCACGGTCATGTGGCCATCATGACACACGTGGAATGCTGTTACCTACCCACCGAAGTGGTACCTATTCATCTACTTGCATTTGCATGCTTTCGAATTACTAGGTTGGCAAGAGCTGGGGCGAGTGCGGGAGCTCACTCCATCACACGGGGCTAGGGATTCGAACCTCCGAACTTGCGATCTTCCGATCGACAAGCCTGGCGTCTTAACCACTGAGCCACCACACCAGTTTAGTTTAGTTTAGTTTAGTTTAGTTTAGTTTAGTTTAGTTTAGTTTAGTTTAGTTTAGTTTAGTTTAGTTGCCTTACTCCTGTTTATATGCTGGGTAATGATAGCAGTTGTGCCTAGAAGGAATTTTTTTAGGGAAATAGCACTCACTAAAGCCAGCTGTGCCACCCAGGAAGCCCATTCAAAATGCTAATAATGCTCAGCTACTTTTGTTCAAGAGGCCAGCAAAACAGGCTTCATCTTGAAATGGTGGTGTTCTCCCGCAAACCTCTTTCACCTGCAAGGATCCGTTCCAGCAGAGTCCCATGACACAAGCCCCACCTTATGAAGGAAATCACCCAGTGTTGTAGTTAAATAAAAACAGCAGTGACATGTTCAAATCCATTAATTTCTCCCCCTCTTTTTAATGATTGACTTGTATTTATTTGTTTTACATAAAGAACAAGGAGCCCAGCGGGAACAGCACATTCCATTAATCTGTGTGGTCCTTCAAAACGCCGAAGGGGGGACATGGGAGTAGGTCTGACGCCACTGCACCCTCAGGAGATACCGGCGCTGTCCTTTTAGCAACCGATGGTCTTGGACTGGAACTCAGCAGCTGTGTTTACTTGTCAGTCCCACCTTCTATATCCCAATTGCTCCAAAAAAAAAACACCCTCCTCTCCAATCATTCAGTATTATCACTTCTTTCTCAGTCTAGCTTCCTGGGAATTAGACTTGCCTGGGAAGAGAGGAGAAAGACCTCACACAGTAGGATGGTGGACTTCCCTATTTTCAGTTTAAGTCAGGAATTCCTAGTCAAACTCCATGAAGCAAGCAAAACCAAGAACCACAGTGAAAAGGGAACCCAGAAGTATGAAGAGCAGATCATAAAGAATCCATCAACATGGGCTGTGTTAACCAACTGTGACAAAGACTAACCCATCTTTGGTGTCGCTTCATATACCCTTATGTCATCTACAGTTGACATAACTGAGTGTATTTTCCTGCTCCTCCTCCTGAACAATTTCTTTAGATGGTTCAGATTTCAATAGAGCAAACCTGTCTGGCCTTCTTCAGCTCAACTTTAAAGGCTCTCAAAGCTAATTAAGACTTTAAACTGAAAAAGGGAGGTGAGTCTCGAGAGCAACCATCAGGCACAGACAGAACCTTTTGACAGACTGCTCAGAATGGGGGAGGGAATTAGAGAATTATAGGGCTGTAGCACTTCAGACTATAATGAATATTACTGAGCGTATCTTAACGTCTGCATGTAGATAGCATCAGGACAAAAAGTCTGGTATGCCCCTCTCCTTGAAAGCTAATTTCCGCTTACAAATAAGTATTCAATGTGGAGCAGAATTCAGTACGAAGTGGTAAAGTCCAATAACTCATTATGCACATTACGTCGAATAATTCTTAGGCTTTTTATTTAAAATATTTATAGACTGCCCTTCGTCAGATTTTGCTCACATGATATTTCTCTGGTTTCCATAGTACTTACATATACTGTACAGGTAACTTTGCTGATAACTTTGTAACCGTTAGCCCAGCTTCCATGTTGTGATTTTGAGATGTAAGTCTGCCTCTTGAAAAAACAATATTGTGATTATGGTGAAATTAATTTGAGGGAAAACATCCCCCAAATCACCACACAGTTCAACACACTGGGGCAACAATGAAAGTTACAGAATTTTACTGAGAGCCACTCCCTAATCATGTGTATGTGTTCCAATCCACTGAAGTCAGGCCTGGAGATTAAAGGAACCGGGGCAGGGAAAGGCGGGGTTATGCCACGTTCTGAATATCCTGCCATTGAGCTTCACCTATTCCAGTGACCTGCTTCAAAATTAATTCATCGGAGGCACTGTGCAACGCTTTACCTCTTGAATGGTTAATTTCTCCTATAAAGGGTGAACCATCATTTGCACAGAAAGAATATAAATTTATCTTCCATGCTTTGGGCACAAATAAAAAAATAATAGAATTCTGGATTTAATAGTGATGGAGGGTTAATACGTCATGTGCTATGATTCAGTATCATCAAACCTTGTTGGATAGTTCAGCCTGTTTTATTAAATATTTTATATAGTTCATACGTTCACTCCATTTTTCACCTGCATTTTTGTGTACAATTTTTTAAAGAATTTGCAGGGAAAAATAATATATGAATAAAATTTTAAACAATTATTCTGAAAGTATTTTCTGTCAAAGTACACCTTCCCAGATATATTATTGCCCTAAAAAGTGTTCCCCTAAATTTATCACCAAACATTTCTTAGCTGAGAAGTGCACCACAAAATTCAAAGAGTAAAATCTGAAAGACAACTGTTTTCTTATCTACCAATGGATTTAAGACAGGATTAATTTATTTTTGAATGTTCAAACAATGGATTACAAAGTATATTTACCAGGATTTGATAGAACTATACAGTACTTGAATTCAATGGACCTGCACATCAAGATAGCATGTCAGCAGAGAATGACACTTGGACTTTCTGTGAGATGCCATTCTGGTCACAGAAGATAGACATAAAAGGATCCCCACCCCACCCCCAACCCTCTTCAGTTGATCCTTGACCAACTGCTTAACACATTAGCACAATCTTTATTGAACATAAAAAGAACCTAGAAAATGCAAGTTTGCATATTCCATCATATGGAATCATGATCATTGCACAACAGTAAATCCATAGAAACCTACCATGACAACAAGTTGAAAACCAACCTGAGTGAGTATAATCTGAAAGGCCAGTGAAATTGAAGTCCTGACGAAGTTGTTCAGCAGCCTTAGATTTAAAATGGCTTTCTTTCAAGTCCCATTCTATTTGGGAACATGAATGCAATTGAGAACAGTACAACAAACCTTTCCAGATTTGGGAATCAGCTTATCACCTGTATGTGTTGAAGATGGCCTATTACTTCCTACATCCTAAAATGCCTTTCCACTTTTTTGGAAGTAAGTGACTGAATAAACCTGTCCTTTGTATGGCTCTGAATTCCAGAGCATATCCCCCTCTGATCATTTCTAGCACCCATCTGTCCCTGCAGGTCCATTCCCAGATGTCCAAACTGTTTGAGAATGCCTCCCCCCCAAGAAGATATGCTCTGAGAGTTCTTTATTCCTCAACATGTCTCCTTTACTTCAACTGCTGTTGCTGAAATAGTTGTGCTGACAATCCTGAGGCCCCCAATGTCTACTTCCTTGGCTTCTTCCAGTATGAAAAAAGCTGCAAGATTACTTTCTAGCCCGAAAGGCAATCAATCTTCTAAGTATATGACATTTTCCTTCTTTGTTGCAGATGGTAAGTACCTCTTCTTATCTATACTCTCCACCAACATCACATTGATAGTCTTTCCAAATAATTTCCTCCCCACAGAGGGCTTGCCTGCCAAAGTAGTTCTGGACTGATGGTCAACTTGCCAATGTCTGAACCACAGCTGTCTGCAAACTAACACTCTGGTTGCCATAGTCTGAGGTTGCATGATCAATCAATTCAGCTGTTTTAGCAAACTCACTGAATGCCTCCTTAAGGAGCTCAGGGTCAGTTGGTAAAACCTTAAGGAGCTCAGAGTCACATACCCAAATTATCAGAGCTCCAGAGGCTATAAAAATAACTTCCAAGGCTCCAATGCCCAAGGCAGCTGTTTCATGTTTTTTATGCTCTATCCACCCTACATTCAGTACGGTCTATAAGAACTGTACTTCCTTCTCTTTGGACCACTGTCTTGGCAATGATGGCCATGACTAGTTTATTGACAGAAGATGTTCCAAGTCATTCTGTTGCCTCCTTGAAGAGGAGGTACAAAATGAGGGGGAAATACCTTATATTTAGTACGCTCAGGCTACGCAATAACCTCTTTTCTTTTTTTTTTAACCACTTTTTTCCCCAGCCCAGATGGAGCCAAGAAGAAAAGAAAAAATGTCCTCAGACTGAGGAGCAAGAGGAAGGGCAGATCCCCTCCACCAGATGCAAGAGGTTAGCTCTGCCTGATGACTGGAAGAGGTTGAGGGGACTTTTCCTATCGGTTCCATCTTCAGTAACCAAGAACTCCATATGTACTTACAGCCTGAAGAGAAGGCAACTTTATTCACAGACAGGGAGCTTTTGCACAGAGTGGGGAGGGGTACATTTGGCGGAGTTCCTAAGCTTTTACAGCTGTATCGCAGGCTGAGATTTAGTAAATAAAGCTCTCCCAGACCCCCACAAGGCTCTATATAGCCAACATCTAGTATAAGAAAACAGCCAGGATAAAAAATGTGGTACTCTAAAGAAGTGGCAGGGGGGAAAAATGTGCTCTTATTTACATGAGAGAGTACATGCTTGTATATACTTAGAGGGAGAGGATTAAAGGAAACTGTCCTTCAGAAAATAAAGCAAGAGTGCCTCACCTCGTCTCTTAGCTCCCCTGGAGATCTGTGTACAAACCATTGCACTGCAGCTTGGGGTGACTTAGGGATGCACTCTAAGAAGGTGCTGTTGTGCTCTGTCCCATATACCACCTTCTCCTCAATGCTGTCAAAGTCATCCACTACAGAAACACAAAAATGCTATTACCAAAGATCAGTCATTCAGCTGAAAGCGCCCATTTCCATAAAGGGGGTTATGGCGACCCACGTGGGGTGGCATGGGATTTAAAGCCTGGAGCAGCCTGAGTCTTCCTCTTTGGTCTAGAGGGATATTTATTTCACATCCAAAAAAGGAACTGAGCACAGAATCAAAATCCCCAGAGTATTTGCAGATGTTAATTCAAGATGCCAAAGACTCCAAGGTCTCCTCTCTTTCCCAGTATTCCAGCTAAGATTATGGTGTTCTGTTTATGTTTTCAAACCATAAAACAGATGCTATCCAAAGCAAAAGTTTGACCCGTGTCCCTCTGAAAATGTCTGCTTCCATGAACACAGAGGCCCTATTAGCGCTAACACAGCAGACGCCTTACCTGCTCGTAACCGGTGCCACGATCACCCTCTCCAGTGTTCTTGGGAGCTATGGATATGGCAGGTCCCCCTCCACAAAAGCCATCCCATTCTGCCCCACCGGCCTCAGCACACGTCCCCAGGTTTCTTCACCTGTTAGGTTTTGATCCAGGCACTGGTGCATGGGATTCCCGTTCTGGATGTCTTGCCTGCGAAAGCGACGTTTGCCTGACTCCTGGTATCTGGTGCAAGTGAGGCCATCCCAGGCACAGTAAGGGTCCCGTGCCAGGCAACATTCTGCACAGGCTGTCCCGTAAGTCTCACACTGATGCAGTTTCACTTGGGCCACGCCGACCCGTGAGCCCACGTAAAGCATTTGCTGTCAAAGCAAGCCAAGGCAGGGTTAGTCCGAGGAGCACCAAATAACCCCTCACCTTGGAGCTGATATTTTTGGTAGCAGCCTCTTGCCAGTGAAGGGAGTAAGGCACATAGTGAAATCGGTGGACATCTTTTGTCTCTATCAAAATTTTCTCTGCAATTTTCGTAAGAGAAAACGGGGGTTCATGTTTACTAAAGGCAACTCCGTATGATGATTCTGACCCTACTGAAGCCAACTCCAAACCTGCCTAATTGCAGGACACTGGCTTGCTTGGAGAGCTGCGCTGCCTTCTCCCTAGCTGTGCTCTGGTTTATGTGAAACTGGAGTACCTGTGTAGCATTTGCTGGAATGCTGCTGCTACGTGGGAATGGTGGGTGGTTTGCATCCTCCCTGGCTCACCTCATTCCTTCCCTCATGCCACTGAGGGTCACCGTCCAATTCCTAGATCAGAGCTTTCCAAACTTTTCATGTTGGTGACTTTTTCATGTTGGTGACTTTTTAGACATGCATCATTTCACGACACACTCTTACAGCAGGGCATCATTTTACGACACACTCTTACAGCAGGGCACAAGGCAGGCACTAGGACCTGCGTGGAATCGCAGCAGGTTTGGAGGCAGCAAGGCACAAGGCAGGCACTAGGACCTGCGCGGAATCCTGGCAAGGCTTGGAGGCAGCAGCAGCCGCGACACACTAACGTGTCCCGACACACAGTTTGGAAAGCTCTGTCCTAGATCCTCAACTATGCATTTGACTCCCTTTCTTTCCCCACATAACTCCTGCAACCAAAATTAGAGGTACTGGATGAAATGCCCTGCCACAAAACTTGCTGATATGCTTTTGTTCTACTTGATATGCTTGTAAATACAAAAAAGAAATGATGTTTAGACTGCCTGGATAATTCCTTTTTAATTTTTATTTTTCACTTCCACCCCTTACCTTACCTTAAGTTCCCATAACAGTAACATGGATATTGGGATGGGTGAGGGCCAGTTTCCCTTCTGCTGTGTAGTGGGGAACAGGAGATTTTTGCTCCTTTAGGACCCATACAAGGTTAAGGAGCAGGCCCTGACTGGACAATCTTTCTTGCCCTCCCCTACCGATCAGATCAGCCGGCAGGAATGCCGATTGACTCATGCTGATCTTCGGGTTCTCTCAGTATTCCGAAGTTGCAGGAGGGAAGACAACTAAACAGCTGGACTTAAAACAGTTTGGAAGGGTTGGAGGGGGAAATGAGGCTCTGTGGAAGCCTCCTAGGTGGCAAAGTCAAATTGCCTCCTGATTGTTCTTCCCCTGACACCAAATCTTCTGTCTAAATTGGGCATAGTTAAAATTTACCACTGGAAAACTTTGAAACAGGCATAGACACATTCCAGCTTTCCCCAGTTTAGTGCCCATAGAAATGTTGGACTACAACACTCATGATTTACATACAGGACTCCCATTCTGGCTGGGATTATGGGTACTGAGTCCAACATAGCCGGAGGATGCTAGATTAAAAAGGTAAAGGTTCCCCCCGCACATTTGTGCAGTCCTGTCCGACTCTAGGGGCCGGTGCTCATCTCCGTTTGTTAGCCGAAGAGCCAGCGCTGTCCGAAGACGCTTCCACGGTCATGTGGATGCTAGATTGGAGAAGGGTAAATTATATTACGATAGTTGCCTCTTCTGATAAACATGTGTTTGCTGTAAAGTCAAGAGATTCTTTCGGGATGGGTATCTGAGAAGACAAGAACTTTTCCTAGTCTCATTAGAACTTAATACCTTTACTGCATTTGTCCTACCCTAGCTATCTTTCAACAAACGACCACCACAGTCTACAGTGATCTAAAGCCTGGGCAGTGCTTTGTTGGACTTTTGGCATGGTGGTGGTTGAAAGCTGCTTTCACCACCACCACATTGCCCAGTAAAGAACCCATTATTTTGGCTTCTGTTCCCATTTTTAAAATTTTAGTTTAAACAATCATACATTTTGATTGGCACTTTACTAGTTCAGCATCAACATTGTCTAGTCTCATTACAAATCACATTATGATTTCCTCATATCTTCTGGGTTGACAGAAGATGACTTATTATTGTTTATAAAATATAGTCTCTCCAGATCCTGTAAAACAATGGTTTGCCATCCTGTTTCTTCAGCGCATGAACCTTATCTGGTAGTTTTTAAAGTAGAACTACTGACCAAATTTTATTATACCATTTTTCAAATGATAAATTATCCAAATATTTCAAATGTTGAGCAATTAATGATTTAGCTGAGAAAAGTAAAATTGTAGTAGATTTCTTGCTATTTAACCCTATATTCATCAAATATACTGTATGCAAGGGTCCTAAAACTGAATTCTTTGTCTAGTTATACTATTCAGTTCATCAAAAACTTTTCCCCAAAATTCTGATCTTTTTCCACATGTCCACCTAAGGTGGAAGAATGTTAAATCTGATACTTCTGCAAACTTTTGCAGCTCCTTTTTAATATGAAACAAATGTGCTGTGTTTAAGAGAGTATCTTTCATATTACCTGCAAAAAAAAATTTCCCCCCCTATATTTATCCCTGTGGATTTATTTTTCATGCATTATGCTACTATAGTTTCTGTACCTAGGTTAAATAGTAAAGGGGATAATGGACATCCTTGTTTAAAACCTCTCAATATTAAAATTTCCTCCTACTCATAATTATTAATTCTTATCCATGCCCTTGTGGGTTTATGAATCTGGTCTATTATATCTATAAAAAAATGCCAAATTTAAATTTTTGTAAACTTCTTTTCATAAACAATCCTTCCACACAATCAATGTATCATACAAACATATTGATAGTAATTTGATTTTACAGAAGCATACAATATTTATTAATTTTCTAATAGAGCTGGCTATAGTCCTGGGACTAAATCCAGACTGGTTTGGATGTATAATTTTATTTATAATTAAATTGAGGTGGATGGGTAATAATTTAGTATGTAGTTTATAATCAGTGTGAGGTAGGGAAATGGGTCTATATGAAATTACATCTTGTGGTTTCATGCCTGGTTTGGGAATAAGGATAATTTTGCAATTGCACCAGGATGTGGGAAGATTTTTCTCTTGGATGCACTCAATTACATTCTAATAAAAACTCTGGTATTAAAATATCCTTGCATTGTTTGTAAAATTCACTAGTTAATCTGAGCCCGGTGATTGCCATTCAAGCTTTTAAAAGCATCAGTAATTTAGATAATCACTAATTTTATCTGCTATGGGATTGCTTGAAGCACATAAATCTTTGGGAAAAAAACATAAATTCATCATTAATATTTTTAGTGTGGTAACAATTCTACCTTTAGAGTCTTTTAAAAATCATTTTTATCTTGTTTTTTAATCTATATGCTAGCAATCTTGAATTTTTATTACTGAATTCATAATGTTTTTGTTTTAGATCGAAAAGCTGTGTGGTGATTTTATTAATCGCTAAAACATCCTATCATTTTCTTTTTCTTTCCTAACTGTTCATATACACGTTGAGAGTCTTACTGTATTTTGCCAATATATTCTTGATTTCTATATCTAATTTATTTGCAAATGGTGAAGGTTTATTTTCAATTATACTTATCTGGTTTATGTATTCACCTCATATTATTGCTTTCATAGTCTCCTATCTTACTGTCAGCATATTGCCAAAGATGTTTGCTTTGCATAATTTTCTTTAAAAAAATTTAAAACCTGAAATAAATTTTGTTTTGCTGATTGATTAAAGGTTAATATAGGATTAAAATGACAAAAATAAGTGTAGGTTATATTATTATATTTAACTCTAGATCACTAGCCACTGGGGAATCATAGGTCCCCATGAATAGATTAAATCCTGAATCTGCATAATTTTCTATAGACTTTTGTACAGTGGTTTTTGTGTTTTAGATTTTTGCATGTCCGCTTTTGCCCAAACTGTGCCTGCATTTATGTTTAAATTTCCTCCCAGCATCAAGTTCTCTATGCCAACTCCATTTAAACATTGTATTACTTTCTGGAGGAACCTTATTTGTTCCTCCAGAACAAATTGTTCTGGAGCAATTGCTAGTATTTTGTTGTCCAATTTCCTTTACTAAATATTTAATATTTTAAAATTCATCTATATTAATGCTACAGGAAATACAGCCAATGGAATAAAGGATAAATATTTTGGAAAAGAACATTTTGCTGGAGGAAATAAGTAAGTAAATAAATAAATAAGTAAGTGTGGCAATCTTAATGAAAGCTAATTTGAGTTTTATAGTCAAAAATGCAAATGGATAGAAATGGGAGGTTTATTTTTGTAACCCATTCATCACTCACCCGTTTCACAGAGATTTCCATCTCAGTGATAGGGACTGGTACCTGGAGGGAGAAGAAGACATGGCAACTCAGCTAAAATACGTCAACAAAATGACCCCCAACCCTAACCTACAGCTCCACATTTATGTATTTCTAATAGCTATAGAAGGTAATATATCTCCCAGCTCTTTTCTCACAACAACAAATGTGTGTGCACAAATGCAATTGGACAAATCATTGTAAATCATTGTTCAAAATTACACTTTCAGTAAACCTGAAAATTAGGGCCAATGGAGATATACAAACATTCCCCTTCCCCAGATTACTCAATAGTTATAATTAAGTATACTTTCTATGGTCTTTTTCTCTTTTATCCTGAGAAAAACTGGATCAAACGAAGTGGCAGATTTTGGACTTAAGAGTTTGCAGTACAAAATCCAACAAGCAAGCATCTTAGGCTATCTAAAAAAATGGGCATGGTCCCAGGGATCTAACATTATCCATGACAGTTCATAAGCCACATGGGAACCAAGCCTAAAAGCCACTGTGGTATTCATATTATTACTATCTTTAGTTATTTCTCATTTATTTATTTATCTCTCATATTTCTACACCACCCATTTCACAAGCGATTCTGGGGCTTACCTTTATTTATTTATTTATGTATCAAATTTCTATAACCGCCCATCTCCCCCTCAAGGATACATGTACATACATACACATATATGAATTCATAAAATATAATTTTCCAGTTTCCAATATAGGCTCATAATGAATAAAGATTAAAAAAACCAAAGAAATAGGTATCTTTTGTGTTCAGGATGATAACTGTCTTCATAAAACACCTTGCAAACTTGGAATTATGTAGCTTAGTGGTAATTGGGCACAAAAGTGGTCCACTAAAACCTATTAATACACACATGCACATTGATATTGCAAGTATTTGCCAGAGGGATGCATGTACAGTAAATGCTATGTAAGGAAATAGAGAATACCAAGCAATGTGCAATGCAGTCAAAATGTCCCAGCCAGGATTGCTCTTTTGCTGTTCTGTACATATGAGGCTCACACAGATACTGCTTTTTTACTGCACCTTAAACACTTGAAGCTCTTCCAAAACGACTTCTTCGACAGCAGCAAAGTTTCCTCTCTGTAGGGCTATGACCTTCAGTATGGAGCCAACCTCTAAAAGGCGGGAAGGAGAAAAATCACTGAAACAAGACCATCTCTGGGGTTGCCTAGAATCCCAGCAAAGCTCACTGGGAACTTTTTCAGAAGCTACTCTTGAAAAGCAAGTGGCCTAGAATTTGACTCTTAGTTTTACACTACCAGATAGATGTATATGTGATTTAGGGCAGGGGTCCCCAACCTTTTTGGCACCAGGGACTGGTTCCGTGGAAGACAATTTTCCACAGACCAGGGGGTGGGGTTTGCAGGCAGGAGCCAATCGCGTGGATCGGGTTTGCAGACGGGAGCCAATCACGCAGACGGGGGGGGGGGGTTTGCAGGCAGGAGCCAATCACGCGGACTGGGGGCGGGATTTGCAGGCAGGAGCCAATTGCGTGGACCGGGGCGGGGTTTGCGAGCGGGGGCCAATCGGGCCTCGCACTCCTCAGCCCGCCTCTCTGCCCTTCTTTGCCACACGCTGATAGGTGGAGGTGTTTCCCCTTCAGGGTCCCCACCAATCAGCTGCTCTGGCTCAGGCTCTGTCTTTGCGTCTTCCCAACTTCTTCCTGCTACTGGCTGCTCTTCCTCCGACTCATGGCGGCAGGGACAGGCTCGTTCCTGACACCACTGCTCACCTCATGCTGTGCGGCCCACTTCCTACGCGGCCCACTAGTGGGCCACGGCCCACAGGTTGGGGACCCCTGATTTAGGGCATCTCCTGTCCATCCCTGAATCATCTTTATTCTTTCTGTCCTTGAATCTTTTAGATTTAAAAGCTATTGGGAGAAATCTAATTTAAAAAGAAACTATTTTTTAATTGACAAATGCTTGCTCAACTTTCCACCTTAAAAAAAATGAAGTGTCAATTTAACCAGCTCATTTTTTTCTCATTCTCAGACCTTGACTCGGAAAGCACTTATTGTAGTTAACCAAGCTATTGTTTTTCTCACCCTTGAATGTCCTACATTTCGACATACAAGACAAATTTGAACCTCCCGCTCACACCACACTGTAATTGGAGACACCCCCCCCCCCCGAAGAAGTATTTTCCATGATTTGAAGACAGGCTTGTCACTCACTCAAGTCCATCCCTCTCCTTCACCATTTCTCTCCTGAATGAGTAAAAGCTGAAAATATTGTATTTTGCAGGTATTGGGGCAAAGTTCCTGTAGTGCATAAAATGCCAAATCGTTCACAGAGCCTCATGATGGTCAAAATTCAGTTCTAATTGCTTCACATCCTGCCAAACTGGTCCAAAGTGGCTTACTTTTACTCAGAATTCAGCCAATTATGATGCACAGGCCTAGTTTCAATGCATAGGAAAGTTTGGTTTGACCCAGGGCTTATCAGCATTTAACCCAGGACCCCTTTTCAGCATCAGGGTGTAGTCTGAAGATTTGAAAATTCAGGAGATTACCTTCAAACTCACAAATTCTTCTACATAATGACAAATAACTCCATATATATGCAGTTTGGGAGAGAGGTGTCCAGGCACTGTTGAACCCCAATGTCTGTAGCTTGAATCATGTCAACTGGATTTCTATTTTCTCAGTGGAAACGTTTCACTCCCTATCCAAGGAGCTTCTTCAGTCTGAGCAAAGTGAGTAAGGGAATCCTTAAATATGTTTCTAGGTGGCTGTGTGACCTTGCACCTGGGGCTAGGTCATGGTTATTTTGAGATGTTATTTCTAAGTCCCTTTATCATCTAAAGGAGAATCATTAAGTTTACCCTGCTGCTGTTGAGCTTGCGAAATGGTCTTAATCTTCCTAGGCACAGAAGACAAAGCAGGAAGGAAAATAGGGGAAAGATTGTGCCTGAGGCCCCTATTTTCCTATCTTTCCCCTATTTTCCTTCCTGCTTTGTCTTCTGTGCCTAGGAAGATTAAGACCATTTCGCAAGCTCAACAGCAGCATGGTAATCTTAACGATCCTCCTTTAGATGATAAAGGGACTTAGAAATAACATCTCAAAATAACCATGACCTAGCCCCAGGTGCAAGGTCACACAGCCACCTAGAAACATATTTAAGGATTCCCTTACTTACTTTGCTCAGACTGAAGAAGCTCCTTGGATAAGGAGCGAAATGTTTCCACTGAGAAAATAGAAATCCAGTTGACATGATTCAAGCTACAGACAATTCCACCTGGATGACTGAGAACCTTCATAGACATGTTGAACCCCAATACATTTCATGATCAGCACTGCACCTGTGCCAATGAACATGACATCATAATGCCCGTCCTCAGCTTCCACACGGTCCACCACTATCTGCCGTAGGCGATGCTGCAGGTTGGTTTTCACCAGCACAGGACGGCGGTGTAGTGGATACACAGATTTGCTCATCAGTGGGTGAGCACGTGCAAAGTGCAGTACCTCATCTGGGTAGTCTTTGGTGGAGGAGTACTGACGACTTGGCTGGTTGGTGGTTTTGCTGGGGCACTAGAACAGAGGAGAAAGGACACCAATTCAGAAAGTAGCTCTGTTCATACTACCTATTTATCAGAGACCCTTTCCCCCATTTCACTGCATTCCTTTGTTCTCCCCATGCCTGCAAAATCTATTCCAGAAGTTGAGGAAATTGTTTTTTCCCATTTCCACTGAATGAACTGTTCTGGCAGCTTTAGATAATCACCCATGAATTATTTTGCATGTTATTTTTTAATTATTTTGTTCTATGGCAAATTGCTCTTACTGTACACTGATCTTTTTTTTTTCAGGAAAGTCATCATCATCATCATCATCATCATCATCATCATCATCATCCTTATACTTACAACTCCTGGCCTTGGGTAAGGCACCTTGCCCTCATAAGCTGCCCACTGATGATCAGGACCACCTTTATGAGCAAATGGCCCATTAAAAACCTCCCAGATGTCTGCCATATGATAGACACAGATGGCGAAGCCTTGGAAGACATTGCTGTAATGAGAAAGATTTGCCCAAATATTGCTTGTAACACAGGATTTAAATCTAATTGAGATCTGCTTCTTATCTCTCTAGACTGCAATTCAGAAAGAAAATTTTGTTTTTAAGTAAACAGATGTCTAGAAGGTTATAGTTTTGGATGGTTCAGGAAAAAATAATTCATACTGATTGAGTCCTATTGAAGTCAATTGAAGAAAAAGCAAACTAAGTCATGTTGGGTATAAGAAGAATTACAAATTCAGTATTAAGGACATTTTTAAAAGATCACTATTAAAAATAACTACAGACAGAACTACACACCATGGACAGAAACATCTCACCTGATGGTGCTAAACAGTGCATAGACTTCAGGGTTCTTGCCATCTTTAGCCCTCAGAAGAAAGACGTCCTCTGTTAAAAGTGGATGATTGAATGGGTTCTGGTCACTGTTCTGTCAATATATTCATTCTACACAGACAATTTCCTAAGGTGAACCTCATGGCCTAGAAGATAGTTGTGCTGTCCATTTTGTTTCACTGCTACCAACTCCCAACTCTTGCAGTACCACTGCCCAACCTAAAAGAACATTGCAGGGTACCACAGTCTGGTGCAGGAACATAACCGCCCAGTCTACCACGGTAGAGATGGGCGGGGATAAATCCAATAAATAAATAAATAAATAAATAAATAATAAACATAAACTTTTTCTGCACTGAGGGTTGTGCTGGTCTTTGGGTGCTGTGCTGGAGAAGTAGCCACATTCCAAAAAGAAGTTGGGCAGAACCAGAACAAGACTACAATTGATTTCATTTATATGTAATTAAATATCATTAATAGGATTACTCTTCATCCGTGCATTTAATAATTTCCCCTTTCTCTTCCACAAAAAAATTGTAATTTGGTAATTTTCTGAAAGTCTTTGGAGGGTTGCAGCCAAATCTTTTGGGGGCTGCATAAGACCATGGATCTCAGATTGTGAGTTCCTAACATAAGCATTTACCACTGACTTTAAAAAGGGCTACCAGTGATTTCTGATCAAGGCTCTGATCAGATCTCTACTTGCTTAGTTTTAGCATTAGTGTAGCATTAAATCAGGGGGCATGGTGGCTCAGCGGGTAAGACGCCAGGCTTGTCGATCAGAAGATTGCAAGTTCGGAGGTTCAAATCCCTAGCCACGCGTGACGGAGTGAGCTCCCGCACTCGCCCCAGCTGTTGCCAACCTAGCAATTCGAAAGCATGCAAATGCAAGTAGATGAATAGGTACCACTTCGGTGGGTAGGTAACAGCGTTCCGCGCGCGTCATGCCGGCCACATGACCGCGGAAGCGTCTTCGGACAACGCTGGCTCTTCGGCTAACAAACGGAGATGAGCACCGGCCCCTAGAGTCGGACACGACTGCACAAATGTGCGGGGGGAACCTTTACCTTTTTAGCATTAAATATCCCTAGTCATTCCTTTGGTCCCATTCTCCCTATACTGTAAAAATAAATTCCTAATCCTCTACCAACCAACCAACTGTGATAATGGAATACAAGTCGCACCCAGTTCATCGAAGTGTGTGTCAATGCCATCTGGTCCTGGAACAGAACACACAAGACGGGCTTTGTTGAAAGTGCTCCATTTGTTAACTAGCACTCGTTGTCCACCAGCATCATTCTGGAAGGAGAAAAGTAAATATTGCTCAGAAATGAAGGCCATTGATACAGTGGTGCTTAAAAGTTTTTGAACCCTTTTGAATTTTCAATATTTCTGCATAAATATGACCTAAAACGTGATCTGTTCTCCACACCAGACCTAAAACTAGTTAACAAGAACCCAATTGAACAAATGAGTCAAAAACATTATACTTGTTCATTTATTCATTGAGGGAAATGATCCAAAGCTACATATTTGTGTGTGGCAAAAGTATGTGATTCTTTGCTTTCAGTAATGTGCCCTCATTCATGTGATCATGATTTGCTTAACACCTGCGGTGGTTCGCTTAACATCCATGGTGATTCACTTAATGACCACTACAAAAAGGTCGTAAAATCAGGTTGGATTCGCTTAATGACCGCTTCGCTTAGCAACTGAAATTCTGGTCCCAATTGTGGTCGTTAAGCAAGGACTACCTGTAAGGCTTTGGGGCATTAATGGTCATGATGTCTACATGACAAAGGGGTATGCAAAACATTTCAATTTTGAAATGCTACTGTTTTGCAATCAAACTAGTTCTTTTACATTCAAACTGGGCTACTTTGATCATTTGGGAAGTGTTTGAAGCTTCACAGTCATCATAATAAATTTGTGGCATGACTACTGCTTTCCTTTCCTTTCCTTTCCTTTCCTTTCCTTTCCTTTCCTTTCCTTTCCTTTCCTTTCCTTTCCTTTCCTTTCCTTTCCTTTCCTCCTAAGCAAGTGATGGAATAAGTAAGTAGTTGAACCTAAAATGTGAAATTCCATCCTGAATATGCATTCCAAATTTATAGTTTGGAAAGAAGATACTGACTTGCAACTAGACCAAATTCTGATCAGCCTCTGAGCTATATTTAGTGGCCTGAAGGATAAATGAAAACATTTGCCTCTGCCTGTTCACTGCACTCTCATGCGCTGATAACTATACCATCCAGGAATAAACTACTTATCATACCTGGGTATCTTTCTTGTTATACTCCTTTCAAACCAGAATTGCACATCAGCACTTTAAAAAAAAAATCTGACTTGCTAGGTAATGAGAAGCCACAAATCCTGAGTGATATGATAAGCTTTTCATTCATAGTTACTAAAGCTGTTGCCACTGCTGGGAAGAGTCAAGGAGGACTAAAAAGCTATGTACTCTGCTATGATTCTGGCACTAGATAAATCATGGTTCTCCAAAATTCTCTGCAAATCTTATTGTTGCCTCCAAACACAACCCAGGTCTCAGCAAACTCTGGCCTGAATACCAAATGATATCTACCTTGGCTCCCAAGGACATTTTCCCAGCCCCAAATATTTATTCAGGACCAGCCAGGACTTAGAAATACTGAGTTTGACCATTATATGTATTATTGTCAGTTGATTTTATCAAACTAAATTTTCAAAAGAATGTCATGGTTGCTGGTGATAAAACAGATTATAATAATGAAGAAGAGAAATGTATCAGGGGAGAGGGAGAAAAATATCAGAACTGTTTTACTACTGAATGTCTTTTCTTTCACATTAGTTTTTCCAAAACCTTAATTTCTTGATTTTCCAAATATACTTATCAAAGTAGAAAATTCATCTGTTGTTTATACTGATGCTACTTGAGAAATAGATGTTCATGAATAGAACAGTGCCCCAAATCGATTCACCTTTTATTGAGAATTCTGCCCCCCACCCCCATTGTCAATTGGCAAGGTCCAGGAAGAGGGCCTTCTCTGCCGTGGCCCCTGCCCTTTGGAATAAGTTACCCCCAGAGGTGAGGCAGGCCCCCACTCTCCCAGCCTTCTGAAAGGGGGTTAAGGCTTGGTTGTGCCACTGCGCTTGGGGTGGGAGGGGGGACAGTTAATCATGGGGGTGGTTGGCACCTTGACGGGGCCAATGATGACACCGTTATTCCACCATCTTGGATTTTATATTTCATATTTCATATCCTTATATTTATGTGTATTTATATTTTATACTGTATCTGTTTTTAATGATATTTTAATTTTTTATTTTAATTTGCTTGTAAACCACCCACAGTCGTTGCAATACGTGTTGGGCAGTAAAGAAATATGATAAAATAAATAAATAAATACTTAGCCAGATCTTCTTCATATGAACAAAAACTTAGATATAAACTAGGGTCACCCACAAATAATCCTGAATGCACATTCCAAATTTCACCATGATAGAATCACCTACAATTGAATATGAATGCCAAACACTATAAGCAGAACATCTCACCACAAAACAATAGATGCTGTAATATGAGTTAAGGTTATCTAGATAAAAGTATATTTTTTCTTCTCTTCTCTGTTCCACCCATGACCCACTTTGATCTGGTGCAGAAACCTTCACATCTCTACTCCTAAAATCACTTTAGTTATTGATCCCATAGGACAGAGGTGGCAATCTAAGAGCCAGAGGGGCATGTTGCCCCCAAAGCATTTATTTGCAGCTTTCGGAATTCCATACTATCAACTTCCAAACTTCAGTGACACAATTATCAAAAAAAGGCAGTGTGGATTCCCACAGTGGGAAGTGTAATGAGGTGGTAACTGTAATGAAATGGTGAATTATTTGCACTCTACTAAAATAAATAAAGGGTTAACTTGGTACTTATAAGAAAGGTGCAACATAAAGAGAGGGAGGTCATCCAAACAGTTTGGGGGGGGGGAGTGAAGTATCATGAACAGACTGATGATACCCAGCTTTATATTACCATCCCAGACCAGGCCAGAGATACTGCAGAAGTCTGGTGGCTGTCAAAGGCTGGATGGGACAAAACAAACTCAGATTGAGTCTCAGCAAGATGGAGTTTCTGTTTGTTTGGAAATGTTACTTATTTATTTAGCTTTAGACACCACCCGACTCCAAGGCAACTCTGAGCGGTTCACAATTTAAAACAAATGACAATGTGCAAAATATAATATGCAATGTAAAATATACAAAAAGCAGTATCTGTCCATACAGCACATCCTAAATCCCAAAGCCCATCTAACAAGGAGACCTCATCTACCCTGTCCCAAAGCCCTGGAGAACAGCCAGGTTTTCAAGGCCTTCTGGAACACCATCTCGGGGGGGATCTCGTTCCAAGGGCAAGAATGAGTATTTAACTCAGTTATTATTCTAGACAGAGGAGAACGTCCCTGAAAAAGCTGGTCCAAGATTTGAGAGATCCTGTTAGATCACTGGTGAAGGCTTTATTCCAGAGCGCTTTCACCCGTCTTGAATCAATGGCCAGTTGCAGCCATTCCCTGATTGAGGGGGCCTGGCAAGAGTGACTGTTGCCCTCATAGGTAGACAGCTGTAATGTGTTCTACAAGGGCTGCATCTGAAGATGACTCAGCACCTACAATTGGTACAAAACACTAGAAATGGGTGAGAGCAATTATTGAAACGTAACACCTGTTCCCTGTTCACTGCAAAGTTACCAATAGGCTTCTGAGTCCAATTCAAAGTGCTGTTTTTGACCTACGACACCTTTTAAGGCTTGGCCCCAAGGTACCTTAGGAGCCATCTCCTTCAAAGTAATTCTGCCCGTTCTATGCATGCTTCAAGAAAGAAGTCCCCTAGGCCACTCTGACTGATGGCGCCACCTTCCACCAATGCAAAGATTTGCATTTTTAGAATGATTTGGAAGGAGAGGAGCCATTGGTGCCCCCTACGCTGTGCCACTCTAGGCCAGGGCCTATTTGGCCTTAGCCTAAAGCCGGCCCTGGTCCCATCTCTGGGAGAGTACAGGGGATGGGCGTCCAGAGACAATCCTTTGTCATGGCCCAGACTTGGTGAACCATCTTTCCTCCAGAAGCTCACCAGACTGGCAAGACCATTTTGTCTGAATGGGCTTTGGAGGAGTGGTTTGACTTTATTGATTTTGTGGTTTTATATTTTGCTTTGGCTTCATGAGTATTAGGAGCTGGGCAGTACAGAAATTTATGTAATAAATGAAGAAAAAGAAACTTGGAGAGACAGACATGAGAAGAAGGGAGAGGCACTTTACAGTTAGATTGGAAAAAAGGGGGAATAGAAAAGAAATCATATATAATATTAAAAGAAAAGGGACAATGATGGCCCATCTAATATAGTAAACTCTAATATAATCTAATATAGTAAACTCCATAAGCCTGGAATTTTGATAATGCACCTCTAAACAGAAGTAACTTGTACTAATTCTACATACAATATTACTATTAATTATTTTATTTATAGTTAACTGCTCCATTGAGAAATAGAATAACCCTTCTCCCCCTACACGAGGGCTTTCCAAAGTTTTCCGTTGGTGTGTCGCCGGCGGAAAACCTGGAAGTGCCGCCGTTGCAGCAGCGCGCAAAAACCCGGAAGCGCTGCTGCCGCTTTTGGCTTTTGCGCGCCGCCGTTGGTGTGTTGCCGCGGGAAAACCCGGAAGCGCTGATGATGATCAGCGTTTCCGGGTTGTGTGGCGACACACCAGACTGTGTGTGGCGACACACTTTTGTGTCGCGACACACAGTTTGGAAAGCTCTGCCCTACACACTTAAAATATTACACGCCAAGAAAAAAACTGATAAGACTGAAAGTAACATCAGCGTTAGAACTCCAAGTTCATCATTTTGGGAAGTTGGTGGCAAGATTTTAAACTACATTTATTTCTCCCCAAAATAAACTTTAGACTTCTGACTAAAATAAACCTGGTTTCACCACAGGAAGCATAAAGACGTAACAGTATACATTCTAAAATTATTCTTTGCAATTAGAAATGCAAAGACAAATACGCCAACATGCCCAGAAACCCAGAAAAAACACAGAAAATCCTCGCTCAGCCTACCCGGGTAATATGACCCTACCCACTTTTCATCACTGCCCTGTTCAGTGTGGTTTTCATTCCCCCTCCCAAATATTCAACCTAAACCACAACTAACAAACGTCTGCTTTTCTCTGCCATAGAGGAACCAACATTGACTCCAACTACATTGCCGCAATCACCAGCAATACATTTCAGGGACTGTTCTAAGACAGCTCTTCGTTTTCCTTCAGAAAAGCAGCCCCATTAGACCCAGAAATCCCTCAGGGGTCATTGTGGATTAATACTCTCAAGCGACTGCAGCAGTTTAACCGGGCCATTATGTGTGTATTTTTGTCTGCCAAAGAGGCAAAAGGACAAGGCCACAGATTGTCTTAACTAAGCAGGGTACTCCCCCCCCCCATTGATTTATCTGTCCCCCTGCCAGCTCTGCAAATCAAATGAGATCCCCATCCTGGATGCCTCCTAAACACAGAATCTCTCTCTGTGGAAAGACTGGTTAATCCAGTAAATAATTGCTTCATCTCTATCTGTCTCATTGTTTATTTGTAGGATTAGGAAGAGAACAAGGAATTCACAGCCAGCAGAATTAGCCCATTTGCATGGAAATCTGCCATCTCCTCTTCTCTATTCCATTGTAGTGCAATAACTTTATGACTTGTTCCAAGGAGTTTGAATTATTGCAGGCGGGCGCCACCACAATAATTTCCAGCTGACAAATACAGTACTTCTCCCGAGCAGCTCTTCAGGCAGAGAGAATTTTTTTTTAAAACTTTTCAACAGCAGTGATAGAGGCTGAATCCTGTCCTGTCCTTTAGGTTGGTTCTTAGCTTTGCAGAAGCCAAGCTTGGCTCCTACTTGTGCTCCAACAAATATGGTAAGCCTTTGAAATGCTAATTCCAGATGTGTTTTTTTTTAGTATGCAGTCACCCTGCCTCAAATGCAAACTTTTAGAGTGGATTGTATGGTCTTCCATTTGATACCCTCCCTCCTTTTCCCACTGCTTATTTGACTTAGTTTTCCTTTCCTCCCTCCCTCCCTCCCTCCCTCCCTCCCTCCCTCTCACTCACTCACACACACAACACACACACACACTGTGTCTCCAGGGGGTCATTTTCTAATATATCTACATCAGGGCTTTCCAAAGTTTTCCCGCAGCGACGGTTGGAGTGTCACTGCGGGAAAACCCGGAAGTGCCGCCGTTGCGGCAGCACGCAAAAATCCAGAAGCGCTGCTGCCGCTTTTGGCTTTTGCGCGCCGCCATTGGTGTGTTGCCGCGGGAAAACCCGGAAGCGCTGATGATGATCAGCGTTTCCGGGTTGTGTGGCGACACACCAGACTGTGTGTGGTGACACACTTTTGTGTCGCCACACACAGTTTGGAAAGCTCTGATCTAGATTCTGATTAAGCATCTACATTTTCCTGTCCAGATTTTATTGTAATTTTTAAAATATTTGCTCTTTTCTTCCAGCTATAAAATATTAAGAGAGAGAAAGAATATACTGGTAAACATTTCATAGATGAGAATAGGAATATGTCTGAAGCATCCCAGAAAATAGGGACACTCCCAGGCTCAGGCCAGGGGTCAAATGATAAATTAGAGAAAGTTCTTTGCTGCCTGTTGTGAAGCATATTGGTTTATCTGGCAATAGCCTCTCTTTCCCTGATTTAAGAGACAGTCGAATGCTCTTCCTTTTAGTCGAAGATAAATATTAAAAAATCAGCTCTCCTAAAATATGCTGTGAACAATCCAAATACATTTTAGCAAGCCGTAGTGAATAATATGACAGACTACACACCCCACAGTGCCTTAGGAACCACGCCCACTCCGCGGAGTCTAGGGAGCTGAGTCTTGAAAGAGAGGCTAGCAATGTATTAACACTTCCCAATATGGCAAAAAGAATGGCAATAAATGACCAAAATCAGATCACAAATGAGATGGACAGTTGGAGCACAAGAGAAAGGAACCCCAAACTTGAAGAAACTTAACTTTTTGGATTGCAGCCTCTTCACATGCCCACAGAGAGCTCCACCCAACATTTTTGGCCTTCACTGTTGCCATGGAGTATCAATAGCTCTGAGGTATGGTGAGATGGAACAGTGGAACTCATTCATCAAAATGTTAAACTAGCAATATTGCTCTAGCGCTGAGTGTAAGAGCTGATGAATCCCAAGAATGAAGGGGGAGGGAGGGGGCTAAATAGATGAGTGCATTTTACAGAGTGCTTAACCAAAAGTACTGGAATAATTTCAACCAAATGGCTGTGGCACTCCAGGAGAAGGGAAATTAGGCAGGGATGTAAGAGACTCCATTTTCCCACTTGGTGGAGATGCTCTTTGACATTCCAAGTATACAATGATGCTGTGATGTTTGCTGGATACCTGTTTGGACGAGGGACCCTCTCTCAACAAGTAAGAAAATCTATTTGTGTGGTCGCTAGGAGTCACTAGGAGTTGAAAACTACTTGATTGCACATAATCATAATTAACTGTAAAGGAACCAGCAGTCAATAAATATGCCACAGACTATATGTCGATGAAGCGGAACAACTCCGGCTTAAAATATCTGCAGCTCTGTCCAGTGCTCAACCTCCTCCCCCCAACCTTACCGTCCAAGAGAGGAGAGCCCTGACAGCCCTCAGCAAAGATGAAACCATCACCATTTTACCTGCTGACAAAGGAAGATGTACAGTGGTTCTAAACACTGCAGACTACCACAATAAAATTACCTCACTTTTGGAGGATCACCATACATATGAAAAACTGAAAAGAGACCCCACCAGCAATTACAAGAAAAAGGTAATAGACAGTTTGAAACAATTGGAACATGATGGCTTCATCGATAGGATTACCTACCACCGTCTGTATCCTGGAGAAGCCATCCCTTGCATCTACGGACTTCCTAAGATCCACAAGGAAGGAACACCCCTCCGACCCATAGTCAGCAGCATCAATTCGGTAACATACAACATTGCCAAACACCTCTCTACCATACTAGCACCTCTAGTTGGACACTCTGAACACCACATCCAAAATTCGGAAGAATTTGTTTCCAAAGCAAAGATCCTGAAACTGGATACAGATGAAACTATGGTCTCCTTCGATGTGTCCTCCCTTTTCACCAGCATCCCCACCACTCATGCTCTATCCACTGTCAGGAAGAGACTAGAAGAGGACAGCACCCTTGAAAGGAGAAACCATCTCAACCCTAACCAGATCTGCCATCTTCTGGACCTGTATCTTAACACCACTTATTTCTCATACAGAGGTGACTTTTACAGACAAAAACACGGCTGTGCCATGGGTTCTCTTGTGTCACCCATTGTGGCCAATTTATACATGGAAGAAGTGGAGAAGAAAGCACTCAACACTTTCCAGGGAACGGTGCCCACCCACTGGTTTAGGTATGTGGATGACACATGGGTCAAAATCAAGGCCCAGGAAGTACAGGCCTTCACGGACCATATAAACACTATAGATGCCAACATTAGGTTCACCAGAGAAGACACCAAGGACAACAGACTGGCATTCCTAGACTGTGAAGTCCTCATTGGGACCGGAGGCAAGCTAGAAATAGGGATCTACAGGAAACCCACACACACAGATCAATACCTGATGTTTGACTCCCACCATCCACTGCAGCACAAACTAGGAGTCATCAGGACATTATCACACAGAGCAGAAACCATCCCTACCTCCATGGATTCCAAAAAGAATGAAAAGCAGCACCTGAGAACAGCTCTGAAGGCCTGTGGATATCCAAATTGGGCCTTCACTAAATCTAAGTCTACCAGACCTAAAACAGCGACAGATAGGGCTGAGACTCAGAGTAAACGGAAGAACCTGGTCATTCCTTACATGGCTGGCGTGTCTGAAAAGATAAAACGGATATTTGGCAAACACCACATACCTGTATATTTCAAACCCACCAACACACTGAGACAGAGGCTTGTACACCCCAAAGATCAAACTCCAAAACACAAGGAAAGCAATGTAGTGTATGCAATCCAGTGCAGTGAGGAGTGCTCTGAACTCTACATTGGAGAAACCAAACAACCTTTGTACAGGAGGATGGCCCAACACAGGAGAAGTAACACCACAGGACCAGAGTCAGCAGTTTATCTTCATCTAAAGGAAAAATGACACTCATTTGAGGACATTAATGTTCACATTTTAGACAGAGAAGATAGGTGGTTTGAGAGAGGGGTCAAGGAATCCATTTATGCCAACTTGGAAAATCCTTCCTTGAATAGAGGTGGGGGCCTCAGGCATAACCTTTCCCCTATCTTCCTTCCTGCTTTGTCTTCTGTGCCTAGGAAGATTAAGACCATTTCGCAAGCTCAACAGCAGCAGGGTAATCTTAACGATCCTCCTTTAGATGATAAAGGGACTTAGAAATAAACATCTCAAAATAACCATGACCTAGCCCCGGGTGCAAGGTCACACAGCCACCTAGAAACATATTTAAGGATTCCCTTACTAACTTTACTCAGACTGAAGAAGCTTCTTGGATAAGGAGTGAAACGTTTCTACTGAGAAAATAGAAATCCAGTTGACATGATTCAAGCCACAGAATGCCACAGACTAGCACTGGATGAAGGGCTTGAAAAAGATATTCAGATGCTGGGGTTTTCCCTTGACACTCTATGAAAGTGAAAGAGTATTTACACTTTTGAACTTTGGTGTTGGAGAAAATTCCCAAGCATACCATAGACAGCCAAGGAATCAAAAAAATGGATCATCAAACAAATCAACCCAGAGTTATCACTTGAGGCAGAAATGACCTGGTTAACTATTTACATAGCTTACATAAGAAAAGGTGAAGTTACCTGATACTGAGTCAAACTACTGATCCTTTCAAGCCAGTATACAGTAAATAAATCTGGAGCAAGTGATTATCTCAGGTCTCTACCAGGCATCCCACTCTGCCTGCTATCTGAGAAATGGAGATGCCGGAATTGAATCTGGCGCTTTCTACAATTATCATATATTTCACCACTGAACTGCACCACCTACTCACAAATTTAAAGTCAATAAAGCAATGTTTTCCTTGTGTAAGCAATCCAATGTGGGCGCCACCATTTTTCAGAGGTGCCTTGGGCAGCAGCTACCAAAAAAATGGGAGAGTTATTAAGAGAACAGGACTGTGTGTTCCTCATGGTCTGCACTGTACCATCTAAGCTAACTTGTCTCCTTCAAAAGGGATAGAAGATCAACTTCTGTGCATTCAAGTCTACTCTTGGTGAGTGCGATTCAGATGACTACTTTTCTCAAACTCTCTGCTCATCCTGAGTATGCAGAATGTTTCCCTGTGCTTATGGCAATCCATAGTTTAATAAAAACAAATGGCATACTGTTTTAGCCAGCGTATGATAAAAGATTTTGTCTGAAACACATCAAGCTTTTGGACAATAACATATTTTCACTGACAGTTCATTTTTTTCTTTTCTTTTCTTTTCTTTTCTTTTCTTTTCTTTTCTTTTCTTTTCTTTTCTTTTCTTTTCTTTTCTTCTCTTCTCTTCTCTTCTCTTCTCTTCTTTTCTTTTCTTTTCTTTTCTTTTCTTTTCTTTTCCCTTTTCTCTTGGTGTTCAGTACCTGCCCTCCTTTTCCTGCTGATTATGAATAAAAAATTCTCCATATCACTGCAGGGATGACCCTTATACTTTTTAAAATATATCTCGTCCAGATGATATCTCTCTTTTCCTTGGTATTAAATTTGTAACATTTTGAGGAAGTTATTCCACAGCTTTAAGATGAGAATGGGAAATTGGCTAATGATATAGGCAAGCTCAGATAAATATAAAGCCTCTTTCAAATTGAATTTGACTTCTGGTGACATTCAGAACGTGTCCATGTAGTGTTTTTGATAACAAATATGGAAGTATTTATTTATTTATTTATTTATGTTTCAATTTATATACCGCTCCATCTCCCCGCAAGGGAACTCTGGGCGGTTTACAAAACACAAAAATTAAAATCCGACAATTAAAACAACCCAATAAAACACTCTAATATATTAAAATTAAATATAAAAATCCAAGATGCGGTGGTATGATGTTTGGATGTTTAAAAGGGCCCTATGGCACCAGCCATCCCCAAGAGGAACTGTTCCCCCCCTCCCCGCACGCAAGGCGGCAGAACCAGGTCTTTAAGTTCTTTCTGAAGGCTGGGAGCGATGAGGCCTGCCTCACCTCCGGGGGTAGCATATTCCAAAGGGTGGGCGCCGTTATCGAGAAGGCACGCCTCCTAGACCCCGTCAGGTGACATTCCTTTACGGACGGGATCCGTAGCATGCCCTCTCTGAATGACCGAGTGGGACGGTTCGACGTTATGGGGATGAGACGGTCCCTCAGGTAACCTGGCCCCATGCCATGTAGGGCTTTAAAGGTGATAACCAACACCTTGAATTGGACCCGGAAGCACACAGGCACCCAGTGCAGCTGTCGCAACAGAGGTGTCACATGCGCTGATCTAGGTGCACCAATAACTGCGCGAGCAGCCGCATTCTGGACCAATTGAAGCTTCCGGATACTCCTCAAGGGTAGCCCCATGTAGAGCGCGTTGCAATAGTCTATATGGGAGATGACGAGGGCATGAGTGACTGTACGGAGGGCTTCCTGATCCAGGAAAGGGCGTAACTGACGCACAACACGAAGTTGTGCAAAAGCCCTCCTGGCCACGGCTACCACCTGCTCTTCAAGCAGGAGCCGTGAGTCCAGAAGAACCCCCAAATTACGCACTTGGTCTGAATGGGGTAGTGCAACCCCATCCAGAACTAGAGATGACAACTTCCTGGATCCACGGGAGCCATCAATCCACAGCCACTCCGTCTTACCAGGGTTCAGTCGAAGCCTGTTGTTCCCCATCCAGACCCCCACAGCCTCCAGGCACTGAGAAAGGGTAGCCACTGCATCACTTATCTCACCAGGGATGGAAATATATAATTGGGTATCGTCTGCATATTGATGGTATCTCATCCCATGGTGACGGATGATCTCACCCAGCGGTTTCATGTAGATGTTAAATAGGAGAGGGGAAAGAACCGAACCCTGCGGTACCCCACAGACGAGGGGGCGAGGGTCGGACCTTTCCTCTCCTATTACCACCGATTGGGAACGGCCCTGGAGGAAGGAGGTGAACCAACGCAGAACTACGCCTCCCACCCCCAACTCCCTGAGCCGTCCCAAAAGGATACCATGGTCGATGGTATCGAATGCCGCTGAGAGGTCAAGAAGAGCTAGGATGGATGCACTCCCTCCATCCCGCTCCCGCCAGAGATCATCTGTAAGCGCGACCAATGCAGTTTCCACCCCATATCCCGGCCTGAAACCCGACTGGAAGGGGTCCAGATAATCCGTATCATCCAGGATCCTCTGGAGTTGCAACACCACCGCTTTCTCAACCACCTTCCCTAAAAAGGGGAGGTGGGAGACAGGACGAAAATTGTCCAATATAGTAGGGTCCAGTGATGGTTTCTTGAGGAGGGGGTGCACCAAAGCCCCTTTAAAAGCAGCTGGGAACACCCCCTCCCCCAGAGATGCATTAACCATCACCTGGGCCCAACCACATGTCACCTCCCGGGCTGCCTGTACCAGCCAGGAAGGGCATGGGTCCAGATGACATGTGGTGGCCCTTACAACCCGAAGGATCCTGTCCACTTCCTTAGGTCCAACAGGATCGAACTGTTCCCAGATAACCGGGCAAAGACGTTCCCTCGGCATCTCCCCAGACTGTGCTACACGCTTAGAGTCCAACTTAGACCGAATCTGAGCGACTTTATCCTGCAGATGCTCAGAAAATTCTTCCGCACGGCCCTGTAGGTGGGTCACAGACTCCACCTTACCCAACAGAGATCTTGTTATCTTAAACAGGGTCGTCGGGCGGCATTCTGCGGACGCAATAAGAGCGGAGAAATATTGACGTTTCGCCGCTCTTACCGCCACAAGGTAGGTCTTAACAGCGACTCTAGCTTGTGTTCGGTCAGATTCAGACCTTGTCTTTCTCCAGCGGCGCTCTAGGCATCTCTTAACCCTCTTCAAGACCCTCAACTCCTCCGTATACCAAGGGGAGTATCGGGTCAAGTGTGGCAAGAGAGGCCGCATAGGCGCGATCCTGTCCAAGGCCCCGGCCGCCTCCCTATTCCAGGTTGCGGCCAGGACCTCCGCTGGAGCGTGCAGTAGATCCTGAGGTACAGCCCCCAGCTCCCTCTGAAACCCTATTGGGTCCATTAGTCGCCGGGGGCGGACCAATCGATTGGGTCCTGCCTCCCTGTGGAGTGGGGCGGCATAAGAGAATCTCAAGGTCACCAGGGCATGATCTGACCATGACAAAGGGGAAAGATGTAACTCTCCCCTCAGAGCATACTGCCATTGCTCCGACAAGAAAACTAAGTCCGGGGTGAGTCCACTGTCTCGAGTTGGGTCTCGAATAATCTGGAACAGGCCCATGGCTGCCATGGTAGTCATGAACTCCCGAGCTGCCTCCGAGGCACGTCCCAGGGACGGCAGATTGAAATCCCCCAGAACCATAAGCCTAGGGAATTCCACCGCCAGCCCCGAGACGGCCTCCAGCAGCTCAGGCAGGGATGTTGCTACGCAGCAGGGAGGCTGGTACAGCAGCAACACTCCCAACTGTTCTCGAGAACCCAACTTGAAAAACAGGGTCTCACAACCGGCTACTTGCGGAGCAGTGCCCCTGAAGGCCACTAGAGACTCTCGAATTACAACCGCCACCCCTCCTCCCCTGCCCCTGAGTCTCAGCTGGTGCCACACTTGAAACCCGGCTGGGCATATTTCAGAGAGGGCTACCCCCCCCTCCGAGCTCAGCCAGGTCTCGGTGATACATGCCAGGTCTGCCCCCTCTTCCGTGATCAAATCACATATGAGGGGGCCCTTGTTGTTAACAGACCTGGCATTAAGCAGCAGCAGCCGGAAACCGGGGCCCTGAAGGATCTGCTGACCAGGACCTGGGTATGAACGTGGAGGGCCGGAACACGCCACCGGTAATAAACACCGGGGGCGTCTTCCCCAACGATGGCCCGCCCTCCAGTTCCCGTCATAACATCCCCGGCCCGTCACCACTTCGATAGGGCAGCCCACTCCATAACCCCCAGAGCTTCCAGGTCCAGATGCCTCCACTCCCAGACCTTCAAAGACCCTAGGTTGAAACACGGGTCCCCTCCCACACGCACACATCTCTCAAACTCAGTCAACTTCTAGTGATGGTAGGCCCCCCCCAGCGCACCAGCCTAAGCTCTCGGCACTGAAAGGGCCTAACCACCACAACCACACCTACAATGTCCCCCCACAACCACTCTCACTGGTCGCAGAGAGATATCATCCACTCCTGCTCCAGGTGTGGGCACTCATACATACTATCACACAATCTTGGACTCCCCCCTGACTCTCTCACATCCAGGGGGGCCACATTCACACTCCAGGGACCCTAAAAAATCTCTGCCGCCTATAAATAAATGTGGGTACAGATGGGGGCTTCCTCTTAGTTGTTAAACTAAAGTTAAAAGTCCAATAAAAACCTTCCACCGTTGTTAATTTCCGGGGGATATTATGGCTGGTCCCCCATTCCTGAACCCGTCGTCCCCCCTTAGACCCCCACCCCCACAGTTAAAGACCACCAGGCCCACCAAAAGATCGTCCAAATCGGTGTGCCCCAAGACCTAGCACGCTCCGCTGCTCTGCTCTCTCGTCTTGTTGTAGTGCCAAGGTCTCGCAAGCCTCCAGTGTATATTAAATCTCTGGGGCTCGCCAGGTCCATTAATAGTTGCGGGGGTTTGTCAAAGTCCGTTTTGGCCCCAAGTTCCCAAAAATATAGTGGAGTACTTGTCCACAAGGCCCACAGGCTTCTGATTACACTCCGCCACTCCGCCGTTTCCTCCGCTACACCAGAGGGCCGCCAAGGGGCCGCGCGTCCTTGACCGAATAGTAAGAAGTCACCAGGGATCACTGGGAGTCCGCCCAGTCCGCAATGGGCTCGCCCGAGCCCCCAAAGCCCGCAGGGAAAAGCACCACGTTTCGCCGTTTTCGCCGTTTTCCAACTCTCCTCCTCCAAACGGCCATTGCGTTTTGCTGCCCCGCTTCGCTGCCTCGTCGCCTGCTGTTCCACCCGGGGGGGTCCAGCCATCTCCCCACCTCGGTCTAGAAATGAAAGCCGAGGGAACCTCACAAAATCCCCTACCCACACCTCCAGGTAACAAAAAGGCAGGTAGGGTGGGATTCAGGAGACCAGGAACCCCTCTCCCGGAGCAACGCTCAGCGGCGGCCGCTCCCGATCGCCATCTTGGATTTTTCAATCTCCTATAATTTAGCTCTATAAATAGAACATTGCCACTCTACCTGGGCACAGAGATTTTGCTTCTATCTGTGCTCCTGCCCTCTGAAGATGCTGGCCACAGATGCTGGCGAAACGTTAGGACCCACAACTTCCAGAACACGGCCACACAGCCCGGAAGACCCACAACAGCCATTGAACTCCGGCCGTGAAAGCCTTCGACAATACAAAAAATGGGGCCATTTCCATTTGGAAGAACAACTGAATTCAAAAGTTTTAAAGGATTCTCCTCTCCTCCCATATACCCACAGCAGTTTCCCCTCCCTTTTTTAAAAAAATCACATTAAAGAGAATCACCAGAAAGAAAAAGTCCATGTTCATTTCCACTGAAACAGTTCGTTTCTACTGAGAAAATAGAAATCCAGTTGACATGATTCAAGCTACAGACAATTCCACCTGGATGACTGAGAACCTTCATAGACATATTGCCATACATTTTGGGGATGAAACCCTGAAGTTGGTAAGGAAATTCGAGAAGACAGCAAGAAAGGTGGCAGACTATAGAAACCACCTACGTGGTTAGGTGGTCTATAGAAACCACCTAACCACCTACCTACTATAACCTCAGATGCAGACAACAGAGACTCATCCCGACAAGCCTACGCCTGCAATCTACAGTTAAGGGTCACAGAGCAGACCAGATCCTGCAGCAGGCACAAAGACATCTTCTAAATGAAAGAATAAGGCAAGTCCACTTCACCATTGATGCCCTGCAATACAATTTTGAAAACCTTCACCTTCCACCTTTGGCTGGAAAAGAAACAATTGTGTCAGACAAGATTTATGCAGCCTGCATGAGCCAGGCACTGCCCAGGAGGAGATCCTGGTCAGAGGGCCTGAGACCCGCAGTGTGTTCCAAACAGGCTTCCTCCACTGCGCCGCTCACTGCTCTCCGTTAGGAACCACCTAAGGTGGATTGTAAACCGCCCAGAGCCTACCATGGTAGAGATGGGTGGGGATAAATTCAAATATTGTAAACCGCCCAGAGTTCCCCGTTGGGGGAGATGGGCGGTTATATAAATTTAATTAAATAAAATAAATTAAATAAATAAATAAAATAATAAATAAATAAGTAAATAAACCAGAGGCAAAGGGAGAGGAGGTCTGACTTCAGTATGAACCAGTTCAGTATAAATCAGGATTTGGTTCAAGATAAACCAGAACCAAGTAGGCTCACCTGAGTTTCAGATCCATTTGTGGACATTTTCTCCCCCGCTGTTTCAAAACATTCATTCCCTTTGTTATTGATCTTTGTGGTGGTGCTTTTTTCGGTGAGTGATCACTGGAAGCCAGTGAACATAGACTGAAGAACACCATTGGTAATGGTTTGTAAGCATTATCCAGCTTTAACTAGCTGCATTTTCAGCTTTGGGTGTTAAAATAACCCTGTTATGCATCCCAACAATATCATGTCACCCAATCATGAAACTGACTGCAAATAAGCAACTGCACCAATGCAACCTGAGATTCTAAGTGAACAGGGAGGGAGAAAAATCAGTGCCATGTAGAGCTGTATACTGTGGCAAAAACATTAGGAAGCCTTTCAGTTACGTATCTGCTCATGCAACTACCTTTCATTTTCACCGTACAAGGGGGGCTGTTTGGTGCCCCCTTGCATGAAACGCTGAGTAGCATCATCTTCTGGGATGTAGGGCACTTTAGAGGAGGGGGAGTTTATGTAAACACAGGTGTCCCAACAGTAGAAAAAGAAATATAGCATGAGAACAGTATTGGCTCCCATAGGCCTTTTAATCTTGATCTGGATTCAGCAACACATCCAAGGTTGACTATTTCACTGGGGCTGAAATAGTGCCTAAATATCTAGTTGATCACCTATACCACTCAGCAGAACACATACTCAGTGATAGCATCTTCCCCAAATTCTTCAGCAAATTTATTTAGCCTCTCCAAGTTTTCTGAGTGGGCTGGACAAGTTTTGTATAATTTAAAGCAGACAGGACCTCCATGATCAGAGAGAAACCTTTTTAAATGTTTCCATGTTCAGTGCACACGTAGCATTGCCAATTCCTAGAGCCAATTCCTGTTTACCAGCAGGGCTTAGCGCTTCAACAGATACTACTCGATTTTCAGTTTGGGCCCTTGGCTATAGGTCATACGTGCCAATTTTTTTCCTTGGAAAGTTTTCTGTTCCACTCTCCCTAGTAGCCATCCCACTGGACTCTAACTTTGTCTGAGTTTGATTATTTCTTCTCTGTAAATCCAAACTAACAATGCTTAGGTGTATTTTTAGTGGGGAAGCTGAAAATTCACACAGGCTCATACAAAGCGAAAACAAAGCTGAAGCACTTATCACCTCTGGTGTGGAAAGTTGGCCATCTATACATTGTGGGTGCAGATGTTGTTCTAGCATTCGACGTTTCTGCACAAGAGTATGCAATGCCATTTAAGCCCCAGATGAAATCCGTACAGCCCCATTTCTGCCACTGATACCAGGAGAGGATTAATCTTTAAACATATCTTTAAATAAATCAATAAAATGAATATACATGTTAAGATTCTCGTATTCTCGCATTCTCATTTATCTCATAGAAAACAAGTTACCAAACATATGATGACTATTATTGCTTAACAGTTTTCATAGTAACTGGTGATGTCATAAATCACAAAATGGTATGCCCTTGTGCTAAGTTATAAAGTGGTCTTGTATCTATTAATATGCCTCTTTAAATTCGCCCATGGAATATAATGAGGCACTAGTCAAAGACCAGATGATCCATTTCAGTGGTGCATAAAGATGTCAACTGACTTAATTAATCTTTATTTATGATTTTTACATTAATTTATATGCTGCCTCCTTCTAGACCTCTAGGCATCTCACAATAACATCCACAAAACACATTACAACGGTACCACTAAAACAACAGGACCACCAATAAAAATAAAATAAAAACCCATTATATGGCCTTTATCTTCAAGTACCATAAAATAATTCAACTGTTTCCCCTAAATTAAATCCCAAAGGCCCATAGAAACAGCAAACAGCCTCATCACAGGGGACAAGCTGTCCCCAGCACCTATAGATTTTAAACTATGATATCCAGAGCTGCACGTTTTTTTCATTTTTAGCTCAATGCCTGCACACCTCCTAAGGGGCCTTCCCTAACACTGTTCCAGCTAAAGCAATGGATACTTTGGAAGAGCCTTGAGCCACTCCTTATTCTGTCCCCCCTCCAACCCCCTTCATCGTCATGCACAGAAATGGCCTTAGAAACTCACCACACAGATTCTCCCCACGCGGCTAAAGATGGCATGCCCTTTGCTGTCTGACTCTGCTGCCTTCTCAGTGAAGAAGAAGTAGACTTTGTCATTGTCCCGATCATCATTGTCTGGGATCATATAAGCAGCAACAAATTTGGGAGCTGAGTAAAAGATTATTGGACAGATTAAGAAAAAGATCCCCAGAAGCAGTTTGCAGCCTGGCACTGGTCCTAAAAGATTAAAATCTTGGCAGATTCTGTCTTGGCACAGTTAATAACGGTTATTGCCAAGAGAGATAACAGATAGGAGCTCCTCATATTAAAGGCTATACATTCAGAAAAAGGGTTGGTTATATAAACACCTCTCCACCTCCTCCTTATTTCCCATGTACAAATTTACAGTGATCATGACCTCCATCTCACCTCCTTTCCCATTCTTATTTCCGTGGACAACGCTCTCTTTTTCATTCATTCATTGCTGTGTGCATTATATGGGTTTTCATCAGTCAGTTTTCTTCTGACTACCTCCGAGCTTGGCACCGAGCTTCGTTTAATCCTCTTCAAATCCTTGCCATGATCCAGTGCACAAAATGCATGGAACACACACGTACTTCATTTTTTTGCCTAAAATGAAGCAATCCCCACTTCTCTAAGCCTGCATATTTACAAATTCACTACGTGCCTTTTGGCTCGAAGAAGTGTCGTAATTTTTCCCTACCATTAAGCAGCCTCTGGTCCATCTCTGTACGTAGAGAGGAGCGATGTCCCGTGGTCCGGAAGATCACAGGGTCCCTGCCCAAGAAATCGGCTGTTAGCCCCGTATACAAGTCTCCACCTAGGGAATAAGTTCAATTAAAAACAGTAGCTGTTTGTATAAATGTTTTGTGTCCATTAACACCTTTAATAATAAATGCATCAGCATATAAAGGTGCATCCCATTATATTTAAAGAGCTTCATGCGTATTCTGATTGCCTTATAATGTTCACAGATGGCTAAAGGTGAGAAAGAATGGCTTGTCTAAAGCATCAAGTGCATTTATGGCAGAGGTCAGATTTGAACCGGGGATTCTTTGGCTCCCATTCTTGACACGTCTGTTCTATCAATTCTCAGGGTGTTTCTAGAATAGCCTTTTATTGTGCAACAGCCCATGGGATCTGATGGGGGGGGGTGTCCAGATGACTTCATCTACCATTTTTAATCCCTCCCATCTGTTCCCACTACTTTTCCCATCATTTTTCTTACCATGGACAATTCATTAAGAAAGGCAACACTGAAATGTATAGCACAATTTTTGTGTGAGATGAGGAAAGAAAAGAAGCAGGGCGGGAGGAGTTGTCCCTGGAGAGAATGAGTGGAGTTTTGTAGCTGCCTCTATCTACCTCTCTATCGCCTTCCCCTTTTTCCTTTCTTTTTCCTGTTTAAATTATGTGGCCTCAAATTCACACTGAAATTTTACGTGAATGAAACTATACCAGAAAGGAGAAGGCCTTACGTCCATGGGTAAGACTCATCAATGTAACAGTCTTAAAAGGGTTAGCCCAGTGTTTCTCAACCTTGGCAACTTTAAGGTGTGTGGATTTCAACTCCCAGAATTCCCCAGCCTTAAAGTTGCCAAGGTTGAGAAACATTGGGTTAAACGGTCCTTGTCCTAGCACTGGTTCTTCCTACAGATTCCACTGAGCTCCAAAAAAGTAATTTAAATAGAAATTAGGAAATCCAGAGTAGAAGAGGTAGCAGTCTTCTGTTCTATTGGGAGTCAGCAACGGTTTCCCCACCCCCACCCCCACACGAATGCTGGCTGTGGCTCCTGCCACCTGGATTATTCTGTCTTGCACTCTCTCTCTAAGCCTATTGGTCTCAGTATTTGTCCACTTGAAGTGGTAGTCTTAGAGAACACAACAGAACCCAAATCAATGATCACAAATTCAGCAATTGCCCACCAGATTCTACATAAGAATTCAAGAAAGGCTTTGGAGAAATCCAGCCTCATTACTGTGTTATGTTTTTGATTTTGTTGGGCTTTTAAAAAAAATTCATTATTGTTATTGTTACTTTTCTGTTTTGTATGCCACCCACAGTAACAAATGGCGAAGAGAGGAGGCTTTCTAATACATACACACAAACAAATAACCTAAGTTACTGATTCTTGGGCAGACTGACCACCAGCAGCCTGAAAGAATGGTTGGACAGATCCTTCCTAACCTTTTCTGGGGCCACTTGAAGAACTGAATTCTCTGTGGAGAACAGAAAAAGGCCAGGCAAAGGAGTTTATAATATCAATCCCTGAGACGTCCACCTGAGGAAATCTTATTTTTCAATTATTTCCAGCACTTTTTTGATTAGTGTCTTAAACTGTAGACTAAGCCAGCAGAAAAAAATATTACAAAGATAAAATAATAAAATAATAAGTATCCATGTACAGCTATTAGGTAATTAGGTAACAGCTATTAGCTATTAGGGGGCGTGGTGGCTCAGCGGGTAAGACGCCAGGCTTGTTGATCGGAAGATCGCAAGTTCGGAGGTTCGAATCCCTAGCCCTGCGTGCGGAGTGAGCTCCCGCACTAGCTCCAGCTCTTGCCAACCTAGCAATTCGAAAGCATGCAAATGCAAGTAGATGAATAGGTACCACTTTGGTGGGTAGGTAACAGCGTTCCGCACGTGTCATGCAGCCACATGACCGTGGAAGCGTCTTCGGACAACGCTGGTTCTTCGGCTAACAAACGGAGATGAGCACCGGCCCCTAGAGTCGGACACGACTGCACAAATGTGTGGGGGGAACCTTTACCTTTACCTTACAGCTATTAGGATACAGGATTCAGATTAATCTATTTTGGCACCTACCAAAAAATGTGCTTGCAAATGCCCGATTAGGCTCATGTGGACATCTGCCCCGGCCACTTTCTATACTTGTTGGATCCAAGCTGAACATGTGCTGGGAAGAGAAATGGCAAAAAGAATAAATTAGGTGTCCACACCAGGATAACAGAGCCAAAGGAAATGTGGAATTGTTTATGTGGTAAGAATGAAGAGAACCCCAAAAGGTGCTCAGATCAGAGGATGTGTAAGGAAACCCTTGTCATGGTAGCACAGATTCACCAAGAGGAAATAACAGCAGCTTTTCATTCTTAATATAAGCAAAACTCAAATTACTGAGGCTGATGTCAGAAAAATTCATCACATTATTAACCCTGTAGCTTTCTCAGTGCCAATAGATCTTGAATGTTTATATATTTATGAATTATTTTGGCTGGTGTGTGTTGCTGGAATAAAAAATAATCTTTATTTCAAAATCAGTTACAAACAAGGTATTAACACTGTCCCACTGTCTTCCTATCAACTTTGTCAGTCAACATTTCAAAATAATAATGGACAAACCCATAAATTAATGGCTTGAATCTGAACAGTAAGGAAAAAATTTAAACTCTACAAGATAAGCTTTAGGATCACTGAACATTTTAGAAAAGTTCACCTCTCCCCCCAAATCAATCACATTGTCCCATCTCCAATCTTCTTACAAACTTAGCCTTCTTACAAAATTAGTCTTTTCGAGATGAGTTAGGAGTATAACTTCCAGAATTCCCAACCTTTGGAAAACTGAAGAAAAGGAAGGTTAATCTAGAGTGTAATGGTATAATTACAAGTGAGAATAGGAGAAAGAGGTCTACTTATTTATTTGTTTCTTAAATTTATATCTCACCCTTCATTCAGAAATTCAAGGTGGCATGCCTAATGTTAAACTCTTGAAATGACTTATGGCATTTCCACTCCATAGAAATTTCTCTGTTTATAATCCCCAATATCTTGCAGTTTGAAACTTAACCTTCAGTTGTCTTCATTTCTGCCAGCTTGCTGGCGTAGCACACCATGATGTAACAGTATCCTGTCCCTTGAACTGCCGCAAAAATCCCCTTGCCCTACTCCATACAAAGGAACACACACACACACACACACACACACACACGCACCTTATTACATTTTCAGTATGTGCTGTGCTTCTCTCTGGCCACTTCCCCCCCCCCCCAAAAAAAAAAAGCTGAGCAGTTGTGGGAGGCAACCTACCATTTTGTAAAGATGGTGAAATTGAGTTTATTTGGCCAGAAGTGGCACAATTTCTTCTAAATTTATTTTGGTGATAAATACTATTAGAGCAAAACTTTGCTGCCACCTGAAATGATAAATACGTTCTTACAGTGAAGTTCTCTCTCCTCTTTAACAATATAGTAACATTGTATGAAGGAAAGGAATAGGGTAGAAAGTGTTCCTCTATAGAGGTATTTCAGAACTTATTTGAAATGCGTACTTAAAAAGATCACCAATGACCTCCCTCCCTCCCTCCCTCCCTCCCTCCCTCCCTTCCTTCCTTCCTCTGTTATCTCCATTTCCTTTCCTTTCCTTTCCCTCTTTTTACTCTAGCCACCTGACAACTGCCCATCTCTCCCCAATTCTCTCAGCTTTCTGCCTGCCTTCTTTATAAGGAAGTGTCCAGTGAGCCCTTGCTTGCCTTCTACTAACAAATAAATCTATGGTTTCATCACATCTACTTCTATGAAAAACTCTCTGCTCACTGTGCTACCAGTAGGGTAGCAAGGTGACATTTTTGCAGCCAGGAATGTTTAGCAGTAACTTCAACCCTGGTTGTCAATTGCACAGTAGAGCATCTGTGGGCTGGGTGGGGAAGGGAGAGAGCAGGGGCCTTCTTGAGCCCAAAGACTGGGAGATGTGGGGAAGCCACCATTTGGTGTACATTGCTTCCAAGAGCAGGGAAAATCAAACCAAGCAACAGTTCGTTATTATTGATGATGACGATGACAATGATGTTTTAACAGAGATTGTGAAACGGACTACAAACTGCCTAGAAGTGTTTCGCAACCTTGGCAACTTTAAGATGTGTGGACTTCAACTCCCAGAACTCCAGCATGCTGTCTGGGCAATTCTGGGAATTGAAGTCCCCACATCTTAAAGTTGCCACGGTTGAGAAACACTGGCCTGGAAGGATTAATACTGAGCTGCTAAGAAGGTTGCTTATGTTCCTCTCCTAGCACAGTTAGGTTGCAGCAGAGGCTCAGGAAGAGCTGACTTAGGTTTAAGAAGTCAGAGACACAGAAAAAAGAAGAAAAAAAGAGAGAGCAGAGCCAATGCAAGCTACAAGCCCCAGCACTGCCAAAAAAAAAGTGCCACTTTCATTCTAGGTTCAGATAAACTAGCATGGAGCCAGAAAAAGGCTGAATCCTCTGTTCAAACAAGCTGACTTTTAATTTTAGTACTGAATGTAAATGTTGTTGGTCAAGGACCAAAATAAATGATGATGAAGCTCACATTACAGGGAGGGAAAGGCCAGAGCCAATCCAGGAATGGCATTAACCTCTGAAGAGTTCCTTGCCACGCTTAACCGCTTGGTGAAATGGTTTTGGTGCAGACAGTCTGCACTGTGTCTGGTTTCAAAGGCAAGCAATTTTGAAAGTTTAGCTCCAGCCCCATATATAAGTATCCTAAACCTGTATGGGGAGGCACACTGGACAATCTACCTCAGCACCTGTTTTTCACTGTGGCTAAGCACACGCGTTTGAAAAACCCAGAAGCAGAGCGTGATAGCAATAGCTCCCTCCCACCGTTGTCCTGCACAACAGCGATGTTGAGGCGCATGCTAGCCCTGGTCCTGGAGGTACCATGCTTGACAGCTTTATCCTCAAGCCCTTTTTAAAGCCCTCCATTCACATCCTGTGGCAATAAATTCCACTGTGAACTGGGTGCACATCCTTTTGCCTGTCTTGAATGTCCCTGCACTCAACTCCACTGGGTGACCCCTAGTTTCAGTATTATATGAGAGAGAGAGAGAGAGAGAGAGAGAGAGAGAGAGAGAGAGAGAGAGAGAGAGAGAGAGAGAGAGAACCACTTCTGTCTCAAATTCTGTCCCAAGGAAATCTTTTAGCTACTGTAGATACCTTTTGTGCTAAAACCTCAGGGCCTTATCCTTTCCAATTTCAAAAAATATCCCTCCGCTTAGTGAAACTGCCTCCTTTGAAAACTGCAATGCTTATGTTACTTCTACAACGTTTGACCATTCCCCTCAAGTCATCGCCTTGGCGGACAAAGCGATCTCTTCGAACCACCTAACTGTGGGCCCTTCATTCAGGCTTTCCGCACACCCACACTCGCAGGCGCAACACAGGGCTCAGATTGTGTTTCTGCTTTGCATGGCAAACCAGGGTGATGTCAGTCTGAACATTTGGGGAGGGGGGTGCGATGATGTGAGAAGTCCAACTGATCATCCTGGGGGCTCATGATAAACAGCTGTGCTGAAAGGGCCCTTTCTCCCACAGGCTCGGTCATAAAAGCTTCTGAAATTGCCAGAGCCAAGAGGGGTTACGGGGTGAAGTTGGACGACCTTCCTGCTTAGGCCAGCTTGATTAATGAGGAAAGGACAAGAAATGCCACCCACAGATTTTATATCTGGCTGGTGATCAGGGTGTTTGTCATGAGAGGCCACTGGGTTGAATGGCTGCTAATTGGTTTTAACTCTTGGTTAGTTTTTATTTTATTTCTATTAGTTCTTCACAGAGTTAGACTGGACATTTTAACTAAGTTTCCTAGAATACAAACTTTTATTAATGTGTTGTTACACTGAAGGTTATTGTAATTTATGTATATATAGATGTGGAGTCCATGGGGCTCTCTGAGCCTTGTTGTTTTCTTGCAGACGTTTCATTGCCAGGCTAGGCAACATCTTCAGTGCGAAAAGGGAGTGGGACTTGCTCTCTGTTTATATACCCTGGCTTGTCCTGCCTGTGTTGGTGGGGGTGTTGTACTCTCCTTGGTAGTACCTTGATTGGGTTGTTGTTTGCTGCTTGGTTGATTGACTGAGTTAATAGTTCCTTGAATAGGGTCTATTGTGTTGTTTGATTGCTCCTCTGCTGCTAATCTTGCTGTTAACCTTTGCATATCTTGTTGATTGCTGGCAAAGAGGTGTTCTGGTCTTCTGGCTTTTCTATTGTCTCTTATGAATGGTATGTAAATGTTGTTTACCTCTATGTGTCTGTTGATGGCTGCTTTGTCTGAGTGCCAAGCTTCCAGGAATTCTCTAGCATTTTTGGATTTGGCTTGGTTTAAGACGCTCACAGTTTCCCAGTTGAAAGTATGGTTAAGTCTGTCCATGTGTTGTGAGATTAAGGAGTTTTCATCATGTCTTCTGACTGCTAGTTGGTGTTCATGGATGCGTTCTGCTAGTCTTCTGCCAGTCTGTCCTACATAGTGGCTGTTACAATCCTTACACTGTATGTTGTAGATAACTCCTGTTTTTTCTTCTTGGGCTACTGGGTCTTTTGGTTTACTTACGATGTTCTGAAGGGTTTTGGTTGGTTTGTGTGCTACAGTGATGCCGTGTGGTTGTAACAGTCTATTAGTAGTTTCTGAGATGTTTCTGATGTATGGCAGTGTAATCCTTTTCATAGCTTCTGTTGGTTTTGCTGTGGTGGGTTGAGTGGTCAGGCACTTTTTGCGTGGATATCCATTTTGCTGGAAGATGGTATATAAGTGGTCTATTTCCTTTTTCTGGTGTTCTGGGTTGCTGAAGTGCGTTTGTGCTTGTCTGAATAGTGTTCTTACACAGCTCCTCTTGTGGGAGGTAGGGTTATTGCTTTGGTAGTGGAGCACTTGGTTAGTGTGGGTAGATTTCCGGTAGACTTGTGTTTCTATATATAGATGTGTATTGCATATATGTGTGTACACACACACACACACACACACACACACAGACACGCTACCATAAGTTTTCAGGAACTAGCCCCAAAAGGCTCCCAAGAGGTAGAGCTAATAATAGATAAACGTATCAAAGAAATAGAATTATTTGGTCCTTCTGGTTGCGAGAATGTTGAGCAATGTGATCAATAGGTGCCAATTCCAGAAAGACAACTGTGATTTTCCTGGGCACTTTGAGAACATGTTGTAGGCACTTAAGCAAAATGACAAGAGGGGCAAGAGGGTTCACAAGACAGTTAAAAAAAAATCAAGATGGCAGCCTGGCTGGGGAGGAGAGCATTACCAAAGCACAAAATGACTAACTTGGGGGACATAATCAGTTACAAAGCACCAAATTATCAGATGGATGTGTAGGCTGTCTCTCACCAGATGTTCTCTGCTATCTTTACCTTGCTCCTGAGCAGATGTGCACAGACCAAAGGCCCAGACAGAATCCATCCAACGTTTTTATTTTCAGAAAAAGATTATGGGGCCTATTTGGGGTCCAAAGGCATTTCTGAAAATCAAGACAATGCTGGAGACTGTCGTTTCATTTTGCAGCATGTTGACTTCCTATTTTTAAAGATTTCTTTAACGATTTAAATATTTTAAAGATTTCTTTAAAAATGGGAGAAACCCCAGGGGAAGCAGGGTGTTTAGCAGGCTGCATAATAGATCTCACAGTCCAAAGGAATCCATTCTTGGAAGCTACAGCACTTGTAGCTCACATCCAAGGCAGTCCATGTATGCCTACAGGGAGAAATACAGCCAATATTCATGCTGTCCTCCAAACATGAGACAGGTGGCTTAATATTAATCAAGACCATTATACAGGTTGCAATTTCACCTGCCACTTCACAACTTTTTTTAATCTATCCCCATTTTACATTCTTTGTACAGTCTTTTTCCATTTAAGTACACCAGGATTGAATGAACATGTTCAGGTGGAGTGTGCAAATGGGGTTTGGTTTGGTTTAGTTTTTTTAAAAAAGCGAGCAGACAGGGAGACAGACAGAGACAGAAAGCAGTATAAGCAGGAGTTAGATATAAAGGGAGCAATGCATTGATCAGCTTGACAGCTTAACAGGTCCTACATTCATTTCTTAGGATGCTTAGAAGGTTGGACAAATTCCACAAGGGCAGCTATATTAAGCTGCAACAACAAGAAGGCTAAGTGCACTGAACAGGGAAATCAAGAGGTTTTTTCCCCTATTTAAGAAGCATAAGCACATAAATCATCCTTTCTGAATTTAATATGATATAAGACATTTGACATGAGGAATTACAAACCTAGTTGCTTTCTGCATTGATTATTTCTTCTTGGAAATGGAAATATCACTGTTCAATCTTTCTGCATTAAATGAGTAGACTTGTATAAATACAAGAAAAGCTCTGTTAGATCATATCAGAGGCTCGTCCAGTCTTCTATACGGTTTCAAGAGACATCAGTCAGCTAATTGGGAAGCAAGATGCTAGTCTGATTAAATCTCTCTCTGATCCAAAAGAGGTTTTTTCTTTTATTTGCAGAACTGTAGTCTACTGCATTTAATACCCTGAGCCTCTTTGAATGTAACACTACAGTTTAGTATTTAATGCAGAGCTTTCCAAACTGTGTGTCGGGACACGTTAGTGTGTTGGCTGTAGTGTTTGGGTGTGTCGCGGCTGCTGCCGCCTCTGAGCCCTGCCAGGATTCCACGCAGGTCCTAGTGCCTGCCTTGTACCTTGCTGCCTCCAAACCTGCCCTGCCAGGATTCCGCGCAGGTCCTAGTGCCTGCCTTGTGCCTTGCTGCCTCCAAACCTGCTGTGATTCCGCACAGGTCCTAGTGCCTGCCTTGTGCCCTGATGTAAGAGTGTGTCGCGAAATGATGCCCTGCTGTAAGAGTGTGTCGCGAAATGATACATGTCTAAAAAGTGTGTCACCAACATGAAAAGTTTGGAAAGCTCTGATTTAATGACAATGATCCTGGCTTCCTCTCATGCCTGCACTCTCCTCCCCTCTCCAATATCGTTATGTTCGTTTACATGTTTGTGTAGCTACAACATAATGAGTCAGGAAAACCAGGATTACTGTGATTATTCTTAGCAATGGTTAGTGCAGGGCTTTCCAAAGTTTTCCCGCGGCGACACACCAACCGCTGTTGGTGTGTCGCCGCGGGAAAACCCGGAAGCGCTGATGATGATCAGCGCTTCCGGGTTGTGTGGCGATACACCAGACTGTGTGTGGCAACACACTTTTGTGTCGCGACACACAGTTTGGAAAGCTCTGGGTTAGTGAAAGCAAATCCATTTCAGTCCAGGGGGTATGAAATTAAATTATTCCTTTTCACCACCATTAAGGCCGGCCATAAAATTACCACATTGTCTGAACCCAACAGGCAGGTTTTGATCTCTTTGCAGCTGCCCTGGAAGTGGTGAGGGAAGGCAACACAAGTACAAGGGAGCTGATGGGGTAAACCGGATGTGATATAATGGTTGAAAAACTGGAATGGGACCGGAAGGACACAGGTTCAAGTCCCGACTCAACTGGGACACATGGAGGCAGTCGTTACTTCTCAACCAAACTACTTGTAAGGACAAATGAGGGAAGCCCCCTCCCCAAGGAGCCCACCTTTATTTCTATAGCATTTCCATTTGATTTTGCTTGCCAGAAGCTGGCTGGGAAGGTTGAAAATGGTGATTTATTTATTTATTTATTTTTCAACTTCTATCACCGCACCCTCTCCCCCAAAGGGGACTCTGGGCGGTGATCACGTGACCGCAGGATGCTGTGATGGTTGTAAATGCAAACTGGTTGCCAAGCGCCCAAATTGTGATCACGTGACTGCGGGGACACTGTGATGGTCATAAGTGCGAGGACTGGTTGCAAGTCAGTTTTTCCAGCACCGTCGTAAGTCCAAACATCACTAAACAAATGGTCATTAAGCAAGGACTATGTGTTTGTTGTTTATTCGTTCAGTCGCTTCCGACTCTTCGTGACCTCATGGACCAGCCCACGCCAGAGCTTCCTGTCGGCCGTCACCATCCCCAGATCCCCCATGGTTGTATCCTACCTTTATTTTGTACAACTCAAGGCAGCACACATCACCCTTCTTCCTCCTATTTTACCCACAGAAACCTTCCTATGAGAAGAGTTGGACTGAGAGAGAATGACTGACCCAAAGTCACCCAGCCAGGTTCAATGAATATGGGAGGTCTAGAGTTCATGGTCTGTCTAAGTTTTCTAGTCCAGCACCTTAGCTACTACACCAAACTGGCTCCCCCAGTTGAAAAGAAAGACTGATTCAAAGACACATTTTTCAAACAAACAAAAGTCACCACCTGCCACCCCAGGGGAGGTATCGCTGGTCATAATTGCTCTTAACAGAAAAGGGTCCTGTTCTTTCACTATGGCACTTACAATGTATGCCTCAGATGCACGTTGTCTCCTTACCTCTCCTCTGTGTCCCACATAGATGAAAGCACAGACGGGATGAAAAGCTCCAGTCCCACAAGCTAAGAGATGAGTCCGGTTTAGAGGATAAAGAACTCGGATATAGTTGGCACACTCCGTCTGGAAAAGAAATAGCAAGGGGTGTTTGCAATTCTTTCTTTGTTCCTCAAAAATAGCTTCATCTGCATAACTCCTAATACATTGTCCAAAATGAATGTTGCTATACCTAATAAATGTTGGAAATGTAAGAAAGAAGTCGGCACCTTTTTTCATCTATGGTGGACTTGCCAAAAATAAAAAAAAATTGGGATAAAATTCATGAAACCATATGTGAAATATTAGAAGAGGACATTATCAAAGAGCCAGAATTCTATCTACTGGGATTTATAAAATCAGACTTACACAAGAAATATGGAAAATTGCTTTTTTACTTAATAACTGCTGCTAGAACCATCTTCGCTAAACATTGGAAAGAGGATTACATACCTACGATTGAAGAATGGACAATAAAAGCGATGGACCTAGCGCAGATGGCCAAACTGACGGATCAGTTGAATGATAAGAACATAGAAGAATTCAACTTATGTTGGAGTCCCTTCTATAAATTTATAGAAAAGACTCAAAAAGTCCAATTGGGAATTTAATGTAAATAATGTAAATAAGTTAGAGATTATAGTTGTTTATAAATATATGATGGAAAGGATGGAGAGAAAGTAGGAAGTCCTGTTTTTTTTTTTTCTTCCGTTTTTTTCTTTTTTCTTTTTGGTTGATAGATGAACAGGTGAAGAGTAAGGTAGAGTAGATGGGGAAAGGAAGTGGAGAAGGAATGAGGGGGAAGAGGAGATAAAGAAGATGGAGAAAAGAGGAGAAGGAAGGGAAGTCAAGTTATGGGAGGAGAAAAGAAAGGTTGTTTTGTAAGAAAGTTATGATTGTATTTACTTTAAAAATGTTATTTATGTTATGTTATGTTATATTATGTCAGATTTTGTTATTTATGTATTACTATAAAATAAAGAATTTAAAAAAATAGCTTCATCTGGATGGTCACAGCTAGACACTACGATTAAAAGTATATGTTGAGCAAGGGATGACACAGTTAGGAGGAAGGTGGATTTCTGGTTCAAGGCATAAAGTATCATGAAGAGATGCAGAGTTATTGAGAACCGAGCTCAACTAGCTAGAGCTAGTTCACCAGTAACATCACTTTGGTTTCTAAACACTGACCTCGGCCAGTCCTTTCCACCCATTCTCCATTGATGGCTCCATGCTGTGGAACACCCATGAAATGCTGTGGAAGATCCATGAAAGCAACTAAGATCTAGTAATTCAATCTAGCCCAGGAAGAAGGCGTGTTGCGACGGTTAGGTGACCTGGTGAATACATGGCTTAGGCTTAGTATGTTTTCTTCTACTTCTCTTTGACAGTAAACCATTAGTTAATTTATTATTTTCAGTGGGGTTTTCTTGTTTTATGCTGCTTTTGATGGTTAGCTATGCAGACCCTTCGGGAAAGGGCAGCTTAATAAACAATAAATAATCAAATAGCAAAGTGATATGTTGAGCATGATGAACCAGATGGCATCCTCCATTCGCCAAAGACTAATTTTATTCAAGATCCTGTATCTATATTCAAGTACACAGAACAAATCCATTCTCATATTTCAAATCCTCACCTGTCATTCCCAGAGTTATAAAAATCTTTCTTCTCACTGAGACCATGTCACCAATTACCACTGTACTGCTTCTGATCAGGCAGCAGACTTTTCTTGCAATTTCTAAAGTGGATAGCAAATTCCTGTTTACTTGTAGGCTGTTACGTACATCCCCCATGTGCCTGTCACTCCAGTTGAACCAATGATGATCTTTCCTCACTTCAGACTGCATGGGTGACTGATGTGACTGAAACCCATTGTATTATCATTCACGGGTCAGGAAGTGAGGTCTTCATATTGCCTTGTGCAGTGATATCCTGTATTAGTTTAAATATATGCAATGTAACACTGCTGTTAAATCAACACATAACAGGAAGAAAGTTCCACAATGGGCCTAAAAATAGCATTTTCATTTAGAAATTCAAATGGGCATCTCGATAGAACTTCATCCAGAAAATAAAGTCTATCCTGCCACAGTTTACAAGCATGTCCAAGGGACGAAGGGAAGGGGGATAAATGGCAGGCAGGCAGGCAGGCAGGCAGGCAGGCAGGCAGGCAGGCAGGCAGGCAGGCAGGCAGGCAGACAGACAGACAGACAGAGATTTCTGCTTCCCAGTCTTTATTTCTCAGATTTCCTTTCCCTAGTGTGGGAATTTCATTGGGAGCTAAAGTTTCCCAGAGCTGGAATGCCAGTAATGTCAACAGTCAACAGCCATGTGATTCCAAGGGTGAGAAATGAAAGCAAGGTGTTTGCTAGGCTGTGGGAAAGGCAAGAAAAATACTATAAGCACTAAATTTAAACTGCAGTGGATATAAGAGTGACTGTACAGTCAGGTTAACAGGGCAGTCCCACTAGGTAGACCAGACCAGGAAATCAACTCCACAGGAAGGCTAAAACTATTTTTATTGAGATTGGCTATAATAATAAGAGAATCTTGCAAGTCTGATTGGCTGTACCTTCTCCTTCTGCTAATTCAGTGAATTAGGGAGCATCTGCCTGATCTGCTTCCAAATGTTATCTTGTTGTTCTGGACTTAAACAACGTTTCAACCTCTTTTGTCCAGGTTCTGCCTATTTCCATCAAGGTCATCTTCCTTACTCTCTATGGGCAATCAGCTGCTTAAAGGGGCTTCATTATTATATGCAATAATTATAATACGTTACCTAGCCATGCTATGTTGAATGTCTGGGAAACTTTGCCAAGTTCAAGCAGAGAGCCCGACACCTTTAACCTATATCACTGGTATAATTTTAAAGACTACCATGTAAATAGCCTGCTGCCAGTAAGGCACCTAATGTGCCCTGAAACACTTCCCTTGGTGTTGGAGGTCCAAATCCAGTGGCACTGACTCTTCAGCACATGACCTACTGATCACAAAGGGGCAGTGCTCTCTAATACATAGCTTTCCAAATTGTGTGTCGCGACAAAACCAGGAAGTGCTGATGGCGCGTTGCCGCCGCCCCTGCAGTATTTTTCCTGGATCTCCAAAGCAGCTCCTGGATTGAGGTTCTGCCTCCCTGGATTTGATCCCAAGAAGAGAGGCTCCCATGAGCAAAAGTTCTAGTCCCGCCTCAGGCATGAAAGCCGGCTGGGTGACCTTGGGCCAGTCACTCTCTCTCAGCCCTGGGAAGGAGCCAATAGCAAACCAGGAGACTGAGAGTTCTAGTCCCGCCTCAGGCATGAAAGCCGGCTGGGTGACCTTGGGCCAGTCACTCTCTCTCAGCCCTGGGAAGGAGCCAATAGGAAACCAGGAGACTGAGAGTTCTAGTCCCGCCTTAGGCATGAAAGCCGGCTGGGTGACCTTGGGCCAGTCACTCCCTCTCAGCCTCACAGGGTTGTTGTTGTGGGGAAAATAGGAGGAGGAAGGAGTATTAGGTATGTTCACTGCCTTGAGTTATTTATAAAAATAATAAAGGTCGGATAGAAAACAAACAAACAAACAAACATAGGCAAAAGGCAAGGAGAGAATGGAGCTGCCCCTTCCTCTTTTTAAAATCCACTTGAGAGGGGAATGTTTGATTTTTGCAGGCTTTGGATATCTCTGTCCATACTCCTGGATTGACAGACCCAGCTTTCCTTTCACGTTTCAGCATCTGTATCCCTTGAAATCAGTGCCTTATTTAGACTTGGTGAGGCCCTAAGCTATAGAAAGCTTGGAGGCCCCTTGTTAAAAAATTATACAAGAAGGCCTCACAAAGGTGTGTACCAAAACAGGACCTCGGGTTGCCACAGAAAAATTTTAAACATATATATGCCTTTTAATTATTTAATAGCAAGGTATTTAAAGTGAAAAATACAAATTATTTTCAAATGAGTGCATTTGCTGATTACATATTTATCATTTGGCTGGCTTGATCTCTGTTATAGATTATAACATAGTACAGTATACCATGGAAACAATACTTACATGTAAATTTTAAAAGCCAAAAAATATCTGAAATTTTGTGAGGCCCTGCGGATTGCGAGGCCCCAAGCTATAGCTTGTTTGCCTTATGCCTAAATCCAGCACTGCTTGAAATAGATTCTCCCATTCACTATCGGGTGCTTTGTGACTGGCCATACTTCCCACGAATAGCCAACCTGCCATTTTGTGAAGGTGCTTGCTCTATTCTCAAAATCCCAAATGTGCCCCCAGCTTAAAAGTATTGTCTATTCCGGATGGAAATGCTGGGAATGTTGACTTACAGTAATCAAATGTTACTTTAAACTCCAACAGTTATAATAAAATTGTTGGCAGAAATTCTCAAAAGGTAGCTATCTTCAAAATAAAGAGGACTTGCATTAGAGCTATTTCCAAAGGCAATAAAGTCAAGAGGCCCACTGATTAAAGGGGGAAAAAGAATACATATTATTTAGTTGTTTGCTCTGCTTTCTACATGTAAGGCAGGTTATGCTATGGAAATACAACTGGCCAAAATTGTCCAGGGAGTTTCATGGAAAAATGGGAATCTGAACCTGGGTTTCTGTACTCCATGCCCACGTTTTAACAATGATAGTACACTGGTTCACAAGTATAATTTCAGAGCTACAGATTGTTGAAAAAGGTTTCTTCCATTTCATGAGAGCCTGGATTCTGTGACAGCATCCATACTTGCTGGATTCTGGGAGCTGAGACTGTTGGAGACTATACAGTAGATCAGAATCCTACATGCAGAACAGAATACCAATGACGCCTGGACACTGGCTAGGCCAAGATACTTGGTCTATGGGCATAAGGTAATATGTAACAATTTGGGGCCCATGACTATAAAATATAGAATGGGAATTGACATAAAACATTCGTCTCCAGGGTCCAGCAATCCAAAAACTCATCTTGGGCTTTTCTCTGCTCTAAGAGTCTTATGGGAATTTAGGGCAACTTGAAATGAATTGGCTAGTGCCCCAAATAAGAAAATGACTGACTTATAAGCAGCCGCTCTATAGTGCTTCAAACTAAATCAACCTTCCCCAACATGGTGCCCTGCAGTTATATTAGACTACAACACCTCACGCCAGGAGGGCCAGTAGCTATGCTGGATGGAGATTATGGGAGTTGTAAACCAATGGATACAGACAGTGCCAGCTTGGTGAAGGCTGCTAGAACAGTGAGGTACGTAATGGTCCCATCTCCCTCTCTCGGAGCAGGACCTCCTCATAACTTTGTCTGTAGCTTGAATCATGTCAACTGGATTTCTATTTTCTCAGTGGAAACGTTTCGCTCCTAATCCAAGGAGCTTCTTCAGTCTGAGTGAACTTCTCATAACTTCCTCATAACTTCTTAATCCATTTTGCTTTTTCCTCCCAAAAGGACATTTACTATGGAAAAGTCCACATCAGAATCAGAGCAAGGGCCTTAGATTCAGTTGCCTGCCAGTTCCAGTTAAGATGTAGGAAGAAAAAACATTGCTAGTAGGGAGACAATGACAGGAAATGAAGGAGACACACAACCTTCATCTAGACAAACCAGTCATTTAAAAAGGAAGTTTAGTTACATAGCAGAATGACAAATGACCACTCACAAGTCTGACCTGGATTAATTGCTGCCTTTTCCGGAGCAGAAGTCATTGGCAGATAAGCACAGAGAAGCCACGGAGCCTATTGGAGGCACCACCAGATTCCAATGGCCATCACACATAACAAACTACATGTATTGCTGTAGAAACACAAGGCTTCACCCTTTTCCCTTTCTTACGCTAGTCTGCCCCTCTGCATCACGTCATCAAGCAGGACATGCCATCTCCCATCTCTCCTTTCTATTTTGGCTGCACCACTTATTTTTAAAAAGTCCCTGTGTATTTCAAGTTAACTAAGTAGTGGGTTGCGCTTTTAACACACAGGTTCAAGTCCAAGCTATAGTTGGTACCCACTTAAGACTACCCAGGGTTTATATAAAAATAGGAAATCTGATTCATACCAAGGAGATGGCACATTGTATCATGATAACTGAGTTCAAAGGCTGAAGTTTAAAGGTGCTCATAATAAATCAATTCATAATCAATTCAAACCAGAAATATGAAACCCAAGTACTGCCTTTAACTCCCAAAAGCCTTGAATGCAGAGCCTAGAGACCTGCAAAAGTTGTCACCAAACTGTAATTTTAATGAGGAGAAAAATGATTAAATATCTCAGAAGAAAGCAATCACATTCACTACACTTAATTTTAATTGAATATAAATGTAAAAGAATGAAATCAAATTGAGGTTTTGTTCGGGCCCTAACCACTACTTTTAGAATATCCCCCCCCCCCCCCCCCGACACCATCATGCCTCTCAAACGCTGTGTGCCGCCTCCAGCCTGGGAAGAATCCTGTATATCCATCAGGATAACAGCAAATTTATCTCCATTGTATTTATTTGGACAGGGATCCTTTGTGTAATTTGTATTATAATACCATCAATTATTCCTTTGTTAGTCCTTGAGCCAATAATGACATTGCTGGTGCTGCTGATCGCCTTTATGTATTTTCACTGCTCAAGAGGTTGTGTCTTGCTCCAGCAAGAAGCTGGGGAAAAACCACCAACACTTTGAAACAGGCATTTGAAAGGTGCAGCATTCCCCAGCCCGGTGTGCTCCAGGCACATTAGCAACTCCCATAATTCCCAGACAACACAATTCCTGTCCCTGCTGACTAGGAATTCTGGGAACTGTACTCCGACCTAAACACACCTGGAGGGCATGAGGTTGGAGAAGGTGGAGCTACAGTAATTCCCATGTTTCTCGTGAGAAAGTGCATATTCAAAAGGAAAGTTACCTCCTTTCCAAAATACAATTAAAAAGCCAAGCCTGCTCTCCAAGTGATTATTTTCTGCCTTGTTACTGTTCTTCAGTTTCCAAAGAGGAGTCGTTTATCTGAATTCTTTCATAGCTTAACAATCAATTCCATATTTTCAGCTTTCAACGTTTCCCTTTGAGGACTTTACCAGAACAAACAGCGGATAAACCTCAGTCAGAGATTTGTGTTTCCTATCATGTTGATGCCTTTCAAACTTTTAATCTGAAAATGTTATTGTTTCAAGGAACAACAAACAGGCATAACATTTTCTTTATTATATATGTAATAGCAGAAAAATAAGACACATTTTAAAAATATTTTGTAATAAATTATCTTGGTTTAGATGGCAAACGTGTGGAAAATGCGTATTTTTAAACATTTTAAATTTTGTCATATCAGGTTTTTTCCCCACATACTTTACGAACTGTGATTTAGCACATATTTGCAGATCTAATATATTTGATTTAATATACAACACTCTTTATGAAATTAATTTCTTATAAGCTGACTTTTTTTTAGATTATTTTGCTATATTTTTAAATTTATAATACTTGAAAATCCTAGAAATAGAAAAGCTTAATAAAAAAATTAGTGCAATTATTTGTTAGATTCATATCCCATCTTTCCTCCAAGAGCCCAAGGCTGCTTACACTGGGGTCTCCTTTCAATTTATCCTAATAACAGCAATGCTGTGAGAAATGTTGGGCTGACAGAGAATGACTGCCACAGAGTGACCTGACCTGACAAGGTTCCATGACTAAGGGTGGACTTAACCTGGTCTCCTTGGTGCCGGTCCCAACCATTAAACACACTGGCTATCTTTTTCATGCCCCTTTATGGAGTAAAGGGTTGCATTAGAACCCAAGAGACTCAAGGTCAAATCCCAGCTTCAGAGCTCACTATTTCTCAATTGAGGCTACAAACGAGGTTACAGTTACTGTAAGGCTAAAATTACACAGGCTTGTCGATCGGAAGATCGCAAGTTCGGAGGTTCGAATCCCTAGCCCCGCATGATGGAGTGAGCTCCCGCACTAGCCCCAGCTCTTGCCAACCTAGCAATTCGAAAGCATGCAAATGCAAGTAGATGAATAGGTACCACTTTGGTGGGTAGGTAACAGCGTTCCGCACGTGTCATGCAGCCACATGACCGTGGAAGCGTCTTCGGACAACGCTGGCTCTTCGGCTAACAAACGGAGATGAGCACCGGCCCCTAGAGTCGGACACGACTGCACAAATGTGCGGGGGGAACCTTTACCTTTTTAAGGCTAAAATAAAGTCATCTCTGCACATACACCACCATGTCTAATGGCAAGGGTCTGTGGGAACTGTAACCCAAAACATCTGGAAGGCACCAAGTTGACTGGCCTGAACTAATCATTTTCGTGCATCCACCTCTCTCCTCATGAGTTGGCTGTCTTCTTCCCTGCTCCTTCCTCCTCCTCCTTCTTTCCTTTCCCCTCCCCTCCCCCTCTCCTCCTCCTCCTCCTTCCTTCTACTACTACTGCTATTTTTTTATGACATGGGGAGTTCTAATGAATCTGTCAACCATGATTAATCTGCTTCCATTTTCCTGATTTGTGGTGCTTAGAAAAGCCTTCAGTTCTCTAGTCTTTTCAATATACTTCAGGAGAAAAAAAAATTCTTCAGCCAAGAGGGCACTAGAATTTAATGGAGGAAACAGCAGCACCTGAAAATAAGAATTATATTTATCTTCTATATCCATCTTATTATTTCTTATTATTTCGTCTTTTTTCCTCCTTCTCCAGTAGGTACCTGATTGTATCACAAATCTTAAAGCAGAGAAGATACACAAAGTGGCTTTTTACACATAAAACCCTTAATTGCTCCAGGGAATGGTTAAGGGAGTGGAAAGAGGGAGAAGGTATTTTTTTTCAGACCTTTCCTCTCCCACAACCCAAAAATAAACCAATTGGGGCAATGGGGTTCACTCTCCTACAGTTGCACCTGGCATTTCACTAGCTGCAATTGAGGAAAGCAGAATATACCTGAGCAAATTGTCTGTAGGTTGAGTCATGGCAACTGGATTTCTTTCTTTTGGTTGAAATGTTTCGCTGCTTATCCAAGTAGCTTCTTCAGTCTGACATGCAGACTGAAGAAGCTACTTGGATAAGCAGCGAAACGTTTCAACCAAAAGAAAGAAATCCAGTTGCCATGACTCAACCTACAGACAATTCCACCTGGATGACTGAGAATCTTCATCAACATACCTGAGCAAATCTTTCTTTGAGCCAGTTATGACGTAGAGGCAACACACTACCCTCACTAATTTTCTTGCAACTCATGAAGGTACAGATTTTCTAGTGATTTTCCCCCCTAGATGCTTATTCTGAAATAGGCACACTTTTACTTTTTAGGGGAAATTGTATATAATCATTGAATGTCAGGAATGGAAGGGACTGTGGAGATCTCTGAGCTCAACATCCTGCCCAGGGCTGGAATCTGCTATTAAAGCATGTCTGCAAGATGGCCATCCAGCTTCTGTTTAAACCAGAGCTTTCCAAACTTTTCATGTTGGTGACACACTTTTTAGACATGCATGATTTCGTGACACACTCTTACAGCAGGGCACAAGGCAGGCACTAGGACCTGCACGGAATCACAGCAGGTTTGGAGGCAGCAGGAGACAAGGCAGGCACTAGGACCTGCATGGAAGCCAGGAGGCAGCAGCAGCCTTGACACACCCAGACACTGCAGCTGACACACTAACGTGTCCCGACACACAGTTTGGAAAGCTCTGGTTTAAACACTCACTTCCCAAGGCAATCCATTCCACTGCTGAATACTTCTTATCATTAAGAATTTTTCCTGATGTTCAACCCAAATGTACTCCCTGGTAATTTAAACCCACTGTTTCTTCTCCTGTCTTCAAGAACAACTCCAGACAATGCTGTCAGTCTTCCACCTGACCACCTTTCAGACACTTAAAGACAGCTATCATGTCAATATTCTTCCTAAAATGCAGTGCCCAAAACTGGATGCAGCATTCTAGGTACAGCTTCACCAGTGCAAAATAGAGAGGAACAATGACTTTAAAAAAACGTATTACATTAAAAAAAGGGGGGGGGGGGAGGAAGGGGAAAGAGTACAGCTCAACTCTTATTTTCTAATGATGTAGATCACCATATGACCACATTCTCATCTTTAATAAGTTTTGATTTGTGGAAGCAACGTATCTGGCAAATAAATCTACTGCAAATCCTCTGTGACAGAGCAACTTCCCACATACTCATACACACACACACACTTCTCAAAGCTCTAATTTGCATTAAAGGTTTTTTTTTGCTTTTTTGAACACTGTATTGAAATGTTAGCACAAATATGAACACTGATTTTGAAGTACACATGATTTCCTTTAGATTAGTGCAAGTGTATATTATAGAATTTGGGGCTGCTAATTATTTTATTATTTACTAAGTGCAAACATATTTTATTATTTACTAAGTGCAAACATTCACCTACTGATGAACTAAAAGTCTAAGTAATTGAGCAACACTGCCTAAGTAAAAAGGGAGAAATTTAAAAGAATGTCTTTGAATGTCTAGAAAAAAATTGAGTGCCCTTTCCTATAGAGTTATTTATATAATATTTGTCTGCTGTCACACAGCCAAGTTATAATGGATAATATATATGTATAGTCGAAGGCTTTCACGGCTGAAATCCGATGGTTGTTGTGGGTTTTCTGCGCTGTGTGGCCGTGTTCTGGCAGTTTTGGTTCCTAACGTTTCAGACAGAATCTTCTAGCTGTGCTCCTGTCCTCTGAAGATGCCAGCCACAGTGACTGGCGAAACGTTAGGAACCAAAACTGCCAGAACACAGCCACACAGCCCGGAAAACCCACAACAACCATTAGATAATATATATGATTTTTTTAAAGCAATTGAAACATCAAATCAAATAGTATTAAACTCTAATAAAACAAAACTCAGAATATCCTAGAATTAAAAATGCAGATTAATTGCAATCTCTCCCCGCCTCACACTATCTGGCATCGAAATACTTCGGCTCAGACGATCTGTGTCTCACCTACTCCTGGGGATGGAACAAAGCAAGATCTGTAACAGAAGAATTGTTCCATCCCCTCTCCTCCTACCCCAAGAGTAAAAAAGTTACTGTCAACCTTCTGCAGAAGAATAGCACTGAACACATAACAATAAGAGTTTGCTTTCTCTGGTATTCATTGTGACAGCTTTTGTCTAACCCAGAAGTAGAAATTTGCATAGTATGTTATAGGCACACTCACAAAATGGCTTCTGTAGTGTGGAATGGTGGTCACAGTACACTCACCAGATGACAGAGCATCCCTACACAAAGCTTTCTATCATCCAAGTGGGACATCTATGGACTCCTAGGGCCTTGAGACTAATCTTTGCTTTTAACTAACTAACCAACTAACTAACTAACTAACTAACTAACTAAAGTCAGATTGGGCAAAGAGCCTGGTCCAGCCTCCCTAAAAATATTTCTGAACAGAGAAAACAAGAGTAAAGTTATCTGGATTACGTTTAGGCAAATTCAGTTGCAAGATCAACTCATCCAAAGAAATTGGGGATGGGAGCCAAAAAGTGCTTACCGAGCAAACAGTTCAAGATCCTTCACAAAAGTAAGCTCAAACCCAAAATAGATGGAGAAGAAAGCAATTCCAGGGTTAGTAGTGAATCTCGCCTGGCAAGAAGCAAAGTTCCTTTCTTTTCACTGTTATCAAACCCAGTACCAACACCCAATTCTTCAGCTCCATCCACTTAATAGCAATGAACATAAATATGGATAAGTAAGAATAAGAGCTCCTTGAAAATCTAAAAATCCAGCATTCTCTAATGGCTCTTAGTGTATTGAGTAATCAAAATTACAGGCAATTTTATTGCAAGGCTTCGTTTTATATAAATAGGACTATAAGCTAAACCTAGAATGTGTCTGGCAACAAGCTCATGAAAAGATTTATTGGACCTCTAAGCCACAGTCTAAAAAGTCTATTGGAAAACTGGACATATTTTCCACTTTTATTTTTGCAACAGTGCTTGTATCTAACATGGAGGATAATGAAGACAAGGCATTTTAATTCAATAACATTAGTGGATCTTTAATAGCTGGTATATTCTACAAGTGTAATCATTGCTTTTATTGATCTATTCCTTCTGGATAACATTGGTCAAGTTCTCATGTATCCTATTAAAAGCAGAAATGCTGGGAAATGAATACTCTTTCTCTGCAGCTAAAAGAATGGATTCTTTATTTTGTCTGTAAAAGCAAAGAGTGATCATTTAAAAAAACTACCCCAAAGCCTGCAGCTAAGGTGACAGACTGCAAAATTAATATGTGGAGGCTGAAGTGAATGACACCCACTCTTGGGAACCATTACATTGGGATGGACTGTCAACAAGAGATCCCAAGGCTCTCTTAGGCCCCACCATCTCCCCCCTTGTCTCAGATTATTGCTTGCATGATGGAGAAGCAAAGAATAGGCACTACATGGTAGTAAGACCTGTAGTGACTCTAGCACCAAAAACTTGCTTTGTAATCTCCTTTGTTTTGTCAGTGGCAATCAGGCTGGGAGGTTTGGGTATAGATTCCTAGAGTTTGTCAGATTACTTTGCTCAGTTCAAATTCTTTGCAGCTTCAACTCCATACTCATCCAAAATCATAAAAGCTGAGAAGCCAAAAGACCAGAACACCTCCTTGCCAACAATCAACACCCAGATATGCAAAGATTAACATTCATTCATTCCATTGGCGATCACTCGTAGCCGAGTAAGATTGTCTTCCAAAGGTAAAATTTTAACGGTGGATCCGTAAGAGGCTATAAAGGCCAATTCTGGATCCGCACAACCTCCTACAATGAGGGCATAGGTTTCCGGGTGGGAGACGGTCATGATGAGGGTTTGCCTGACGTGCCTTCCTTTTAGCTCTTTTCTCCTTTTCGCCCTGTACTCGTGCTTCTTCAAAGTCCATAGCGCCATTAATAAAGGATGACCTCCAATTGAAACGCTCATGAGTTAGGGCTTCCCAGTTCTCAATGCTGATATTACATTTTTTTAAATTAGCTTTGAGAGTATCTTTGAATCTCTTTTGCTGTCCACCAATATTCCGTTTTCCATTCTTAAGTTGGGAGTAAAGTAGCTGCTTTGGAAGACGATGGTCAGGCATTCGAACAACATGACCGGTCCAGCGAAGTTGATGTTGGATGATCATTGTTTCAATGCTGGTGGTTTTCGCTTCTTCGAATACGCTAACATTAGTCCGCCTATCTTCCCAAGTAATTTGCAGAATTTTTCGGAGGCAGCGTTGATGGAATCTTTCAAGAAGTTGGAGGTGGCGTTTGTAGAGGGTCCATGTTTCACAGGCGTACAGAAGGGTTGGTAGTACAATGGCTTTGTAAACAAGCATTTTGGTCTCCCTGCGAATGTCCCGATCCTCAAACACTCTACGCTTCATTCGGGAGAAAGCTACACTCGCAGAGCTCAGGCGATGCTGAATTTCAGCATCGATGTCGGCTTTTGTAGATAGATGGCTGCCGAGATAAGAAAAGTGATCGACATTTTCTAGTGACACACCTTTAAGCTGGATTGATGGCGCTGCAGAGGGATTGGTTCGAACTTGCTGGTAAAGCACTTTGGTTTTTTTAATGTTAATCGAGAGGCCGAGTTTTTCATATGCTTCTGCAAAGATGTTTAGGATAGTTTGAAGATCTTCCTCGGAGTGTGCACAGACTACGTTATCATCAGCATATTGAAGTTCTATAACAGAAGTTGCAATTACCTTATTTTTTGCTTTCAGCCTACTAAGATTAAAAAGCTTTCCATCTGTTCGATATATAATTTCTACACCAGTAGGAAGTTTCTCTTCAACAAGGTGCATAATCATAGCGATGAAGATAGCGAATAAGGTTGGAGCAATAACACATCCCTGTTTAACGCCGGATTCCACTTTAAATGGATCGCTTTGAGAGCCATTGTTATTCAGGATTGTTGCCGTCATGTCGTCATGGAGTAACCGCAAGATGTTCACAAATTTATCAAGGCATCCGATTTTCAGAAGGATGGTCCAGAGAGCAGTACGATTTACAGTATCAAAAGCTTTAGTTGGATCAATAAACGCCATGTACAGAGGGCGGTTTTGCTCCTTGCATTTTTCTTGAAGCTGTCGTGCAGTGAAGATCATATCCACTGTTCCCCTGGAAGGGCGGAAGCCATTTTGCGTTTCAGGGAGGATGTCTTCTGATACAGATAGGAGACGGTTTGCGATGATCTTTGCCAGGATTTTGCCTGCTGTGGCTAGAAGGGAGATGCCTCGATAGTTTCCACAGTCTGTTCTATCACCCTTTTTAAAGAGAGTGATAATTATGGCATCCCTAAAGTCTGCTGGAATCTCCTCCCTCATCCAGATTTTTTCGATGAGCTTATGAAGTTGTTGTGTAAGTTCAGGCCCGCCTTCTTTAAAGACTTCAGCAGGAATCCCATCAGGTCCACTAGCTTTGTTATTTTTCATTTCTTTAGTGGCTTTATTGACTTCCTCCAAACTAGGGGGTACTGCAAGCTCATTTCTTATTTGTTTTTGCGGGATTTGCAAGAAGACTTCATCAGCCACAGTAGAGTGACGATTAAGGAGATTGTAGTAATGCTCTTTCCAGCGCAGTGCAATAGACTCTTTGTCCTTTAGAAGTTTAGCACCATCTACTGAGCGTAAGGGATTTGTACCATGGTTTGTTGGTCCATAGATGGCCTTTATGGCATTAAAAAAGCCCCGTGCATCATGAGCATCTGCAAAATGTTGGGTTTCTTGGGCTTTTTTTATCCACCATATGTTCTTAAGTTCTCTAGTTCTTCTTTGGACTTCTGCCTTTGCACTGGCGTAGATTTTTTTCTTAACGGCACAGTTAATATCTTTTTGCCATATCTGGAAGGCTTTCCTTTTCTTGTCAATAATATGTTCAATCTCACTATCGTTCTCATCAAACCAGTCTTGATGTCTCTTAGTCTGGTATCCGATAGTTTGTTCACAGGCTGAAATAATAGAAGTCTTCAATTTAATCCAGTGTTCCTCAACATTTTCAGGAAGTTCCATAGGCAGATGTTCCTTGAGAGTTGATTGAAAGCAAGCTCGTTTAATAGGATCTTGAAGGGCCAGTGTATTCATTTTACGCCTTGGTTTTCTTCCTTGGAGCCTACGATGAGGGACAATCTTTATGGCCATCGTGGATTGAATTAATTGATGGTCTGTCCAGCAGTCATCGGCGCTCGTCATGGCTCTGGTGAGAAGTACATCACGGCAATCTCTAGCACGGACAATTACATAATCTAAAAGATGCCAGTGCTTCGACCGTGGGTGCTTCCATGATGTTTTAAATTTATTTTTCTGGCGAAAGAGTGTGTTAGTAATGACAAGGTTATGCTCTGCACATTTAGTCAGAAGTAAGATTCCATTCATGTTGCTGTTGTCAACTCCTTCTTTCCCAATGATCCCTGGCCACAAATCAAAATCACGCCCAACTCTTGCATTGAAATCGCCCAGGAGGATAATTTTATCCTCCTTTGGTATCTCTGATAAGATGGTGTCCAGCTGGGTATAAAATTTTTCCTTGATATCCTCATCTGCATCTAGTGTTGGTGCGTAAGCACTTAGGATAGTTGCCTGTTGGTTTTTGGCGAGTTTTATTCGGAGAGTTGAGAGTCGTTCGTTAATCCCAGTGGGAACTTCTAACAAGAGCTTCACAAGGTCGTTTTTGATAGCAAAGCCTACCCCATGTATTCGTCGTTCTTGTTCAGGCAGTCCTTTCCAAAAGAAGGTATAACCTCCTTTTTCTTCCTTCAACTGTCCTTCTCCTGCTCTTCGAGTTTCTTGGAGTGCTGCTATATCGATATTAAAACGTCTCAGCTCCCTTGCAATAATGGCAGTCCTACGTTCAGGTCGTTCACTATCCATATTGTCTTGCAGTGTCCGTATATTCCATGTTCCAAAATTCATGTGTTTTTTACGACCGCTAGATGGTGACCCCACTGGTCGCGGTAATCCAGTCAGGGAGAAAATGAGGCAGACTATGTTTAGGGCACCTTTTCTAGCCCCCTCCCCATATGGGGTGAGCAGAGTGGATCCTAAATAGGGCTGCTCAGTCGTGGATACAGCTGCCGAACTACTCAACTGCCTCGATCCTTGAGTCAGGGCGACTGAATCCGTATCCACCGCCCATGTGCTGGTCCATGACTAGGAGCTTCCGGATTTCACAGTCCTGCCCCCGTTGCCATTCGTCAGTCGCCATGGGACTTTTGGTTGTTTTGGGTTTGGTGTGGTTGGAAGACGCCTGTGCGTGAATTTGTTTTATGTGTGGAGATCGGTGCACAACGATCAGCACACAACCTTCACAGAAAAAGGCTCTAATCCAATGGCATGGATACCATGACGATTGGTGACCTTTTGTCTGCTGCAGCCTTCATCCGCCTTCACAGCCGTTGTAACAATACACCTTGTTATCTTCCGCCTGTTCTGCCGTTGAGGAGTTTCTTGGATCGTTCTTTGTCTGGTTCCTCCCGCTGGACCTTACCGCCATGGGTGACCCTGCCAGGAGTACATGACTCCCGACGGCTTCGCTCACAGGGTTCATTGGGAACACACAAGCCCACTCACCACAACAAGGTGACGATCCAGCGAGTGAGGCAAAGATTAACACCAGGATTAGCGCCAGAGGAGCAATCAAACAACACAATAGACCCTAATCAAGGAACTATTAACTCAGTCAATCAACCAGGTAGCAAACAACAGCCCAATCAAGGAACTACTAAGGAGAGAACAACACCCCCACCAACACAGGCAGGACAAGCCATGGTATATAAACAGAGAGCAAGTCCCACTCCCTTTTCACACTGAAGATGTTGCCTAGTCTGGCAATGAAACGTCTGCAAGAAAACAACAAGGCTCAGAGAGTACCAAGGACTCCACAGTTCAACCCTGAGCTACAAATATTCTCTTCATTCAATATTAGATGAAGTAAGATTAGATCACTCCCTAGAGGCACTAATGATGGAGCTAAAGCTTTGCTATTTTGAGCATATAATACAAAGGCAAAAGTTGCTTGAGAAGATGCTAATGCTTTGGAAAACTGAAGCAGTCCACAGCAAGGCCAAGAGAAGACAAGAGCGTTAGATACTATCACTGACGACATAAGCATAAGCTTACAAAAACTCAAAAGAGCAGTTACTGTCAGATAATCTTGGAAAAATAATGACCATTAGGTCATAAAGAGTAAAAAATGAATAATTACAAAATCACGAGCCTATAGCATAAGCCAGTAAATTTCCAGGCACTTTATATGAGCAGCTCCCATATTCAGCACATTATTCCAATCTGAAAGTCATACAGTATTTAATTTGCAGAAAAACCTGCCTTTACTAGGAAAGGACATAACTGGCACACCATTAAAATGGAGGAAAAGAAGTCTTGAGCATAGCCCACCAGGAGCACACCCAAACTATCTGCATCTCTATCTACATCCGTTATTCCTCCTGAGCTCTCATGCCTTTTTGGATTAAGTTTTGTTAGCCTGCATTTAGACTTGCACAGCTTCTCAGAACCAGAAAAGAGAAGAGCACACACCACCAGCCTGACAAGAATACTGCAACAGGTTCAGTATAGATGTTAAATGACATTCTGGGCAAAGACCTGGTGAATGAAAGGAGGTTCATCCATGATCAGATTTGACACCTACCCTCCCCAAAAATAAAATTGAAATGAGGATAAATTGGCTGGGAATATTAGGAGCTGTAGTTCAATGCAGCTGAAAAGTATCAAGATGGAGAACACTGCTATAGACATACTTGATTGGATGAAAAAAATTGATTAGTTTTCATTTTAATGCAAATTTACCTAAGGCATGCTTTCCAAATCTGTAAATTAATGGAAAATATATTCTCCATTAATATGTGGACACTACTGGATTTTATTATGTAGTTTTATGAACAGTGTAAAGCAATATGGGAATATTTTATAATAGGAATATGTACTCAAAAGTATCTATAGTAGTGGAAATGACAATCAAAACTATTTTATTATAGGAAAATTTGCCTATAAAATATATATTTTATATATAATAAAATATATATTTTAGGAAAACGTTGTACAAAAATGTGTACATTAAGAAATACATGCTTTTTGTGAGCACTAAGGGAAAAAAACCACTTTCAGAAGAGATGCCAAAACAGCATGGAATGAATTTAGGGTTGGAAAAAATGAAAAACTGAGCAAAACTGAAAGGGACAAATTTGCTCATTCCTAGTTGTCTTGGATTAACTGATTGCATGCCACTGAATGCCAACTGATTCAGGATTTTAATAGAAGAAGCCGCTGACTTCAAGCCCAGTTTGTGGATTCTCCGAGAGGGGTCTGGCGGGTGTCTAAAGTGATATTTAAGACCAGATCAATGTCTAGCCTGGTTCAGGAAGGCTCTTCTCTTACACAATTATTAGGAAGAGAAAACTGAAGGGATTTAGGGCAATATGCCACCTGATTCAGAACAGCCTGGGCTTATAAAAGAAGTAAACATGCTAAGGCACCACATAATCCCCAACAAATGCAAGAACCGTTGGAGGGAGGGGAGGGGAGTATGCCACTTTAAAACTTTTAACAATGGTAAGGACTGAGCCCCAAAGACTTGCTTACGAGGCAAGAGCTGGGAGAGCCAGGGCAACAGCCTATTGTTGGAGAATGTGTGTGTGCTAAAATAAAGCATTGTGAAAAGTTTTCCTCTCTACTGTAATGTGTCCAGTCATTCCCCCACCCCCTAAAAAAAATCCTCACAATGACCTATAAACAAAATTGGGAATAAAAATCTGTTGAGTTTCAGGGCATTTTCCCCACTGCTTTATTAAAGTGCTATCCACCTATCCTTGAGTAGACAGAAAACTATATTGGCATGAAATCTGGTGTCCCATTGCCAATCTGCATGCTACCCTGACTACTTCTGTTCCTAACCCTTCTTTCTTCCTTCCTTCCTTCCTTCCTTCCTTCCTTCCTTCCTTCCTTCCTTCCTTCCTTCCTTCCTCCCTCCCTCCCTCCCTCCCTCCCTCCCTCCCTCCCTCCCTCTCTTTCCTTCCTTCCTTCCTTCCTTCCTTCCTTCCTTCCTTCCTTCCTTCCTTCCTTCCTTCTTTCTTTCACGGCTATGAGTGACAAAACTTTTACACACCTTGAGTTTGCCCTTCGATGGTGTCAGAATAAGGGGAAAATACTAGTTTAATAACAGTACAGATAAGGACAACTTGTTGTTGTGTTGTTCAGTCGTTCAGTCGTGTCCGACTCTTCGTGACCTCATGGACCATAGCACGCCAGGCCTTCCTGTCCTCCACTGTCTCTCGGAGTTTACTCAAATTCATGTTCATTACATCGGTGATGCTATCTAACCATCTCATCCTCTGCCGTCCCCTTCTCCTTTTGCCCTCAGTCTTTCCCAGCATCAGGGTCTTTTCCAGTGAGTCCTCTCTTCGCATTAGGTGGCCAAAGTATTTGAGCTTCAGCTTCAGCATCTGTCCTTCCAATGAGCAGTCAGGGTTGATTTCCTTTAGGATTGACTGGTTTGACCTCCTTGCAGTCCAAGGGACTCTCAAGAGTCTTCTCCAGCACCACAGCTCGAAAGCATCAATTCTTCGGCGCTCAGCCTTCCTTATGGTCCAACTCTCACAGCCATACATTGCTACTGGAAAAACCATAGCTTTAACTATACGGACCTTTGTCGGCAAGGTGATGTCTCTGCTTTTTAATATGCTGTCTAGGTTTGCCATAGCTTTCCTTCCAAGGAGCAAGCGTCTTTTAATTTCATGGCTGCAGTCACCGTCTGCGGTGATCTTGGAGCCCAAGAAAATAAAATCTGTCACTGCTTCCATTTCTTCCCCTTCTATTTGCCAGGAAGTGATGGGACCAGATGCCATGATCTGGGTTTTTTTAATGTTGAGTTTCAAGCCAGCTTTTGCACTCTCCTCTTTCACCCTCATCAAGAGGCTCTTTAGTTCCTCTTCACTTTCTGCCATTAGGGTGGTATCGTCTGCATATCTGAGGTTGTTGATATTTTTCCCGGCAATCTTAACTCCGGCTTGTGATTCATCCAGCCCGGCATTTCTCATGATGTACTCTGCATATAAGTTAAATAAGCAGGGTGATAATATACAGCCTTGTCGTACTCCTTTCCCAATTTTGAACCAGTCGGTTGTTCCATGTCCGGTTCTAACTGTTGCTTCTTGACCCACATACAGGTTTCTCAGGAGACAGGTAAGGTGGTCTGGTACTCCCATCTCTTTAAGAATTTGCCACAGTTTGTTGTGATCCACACAATCAAAGGCTTTAGCGTAGTCAATGAAGCAGAAGTAGATGTTTTTCTGGAACTCTCTTGCTTTTTCCATGATCCAGCGAATGTTGGCAATCTGATCTCTAGTTCCTCTGCCTCTTTGAAACCCAGCTTGCACTTCTGGTAGTTCTCGGTTCACATGCTGCTGAAGCCTAGCTTGTAGGATTTTGAGCATAACCTTGCTGGCATGTGAAATGAGTGCAATTGTACGGTAGTTTGAACATTCTTTGGCATTGCCTTTCTTTGGAATTGGAACGTAAACTGACCTTTTCCAATCCTGTGGCCACTGTTGAGTTTTCCAAATTTGTTGGCATATTGAGTGCAGCACTTTAACAGCATCATCTTTTAGGATTTTAAATAGCTCAGCTGGGATACTGTCTTCTCCGCTAGCTTTGTTGTTAGTAATGCTTCCTAAGGCCCACTTGACTTCACTCTCTAGGATGTCCGGCTCAAGGTCAGTGACCACACCATCGTATTTATCAGGGATATTAAGATCTTTCTTGTATAGTTCTTCTGTGTATTCTTGCCACCTCTTCTTAATCTCTTCTGCTTCTGTTAGGTCCCTGCCTTTTTTGTCCTTTATCATGCCCATCTTTGCACAAAACGTTCCCTTGATATCTCCGATTTTCTTGAAGAGATCTCTAGTCTTCCCCATTCTATTGTTTTCCTCGATTTCTTTGCATTGTTCATTTAAGAAGGCCTTCTTATCTCTCCTTGCTATTCTCTGGAATTCTGCATTCAGTTGTTTATATCTTTCCCTTTCTCCCTTGCCTTTTGCTTCCCTTCTTTCCTCAGCTATTTGTAAAGCCTCATCAGTCAGCCACTTTGCTTTCTTGCATTTCTTTTTCTTTGGGATGGTTTTAGTTGCTGCCTCCTGTACAATGTTACGAACCTCCATCCATAGTTCTTCAGGCACTCTGTCTACCAGATCTAATCCTTTAAATCTATTCCTCACTTCCACTGTATATTCATAAGGGATATGATTTAGGTCATACCTGATTGGTCTAGTGGTTTTTTCTACATTCTTCAATTTAAGCCTAAATTTTGCAATAAGAAGCTCATGATCTGAGCCACAGTCAGCTCCAGGTCTTGTTTTTGCTGATTGTATAGAGCTTCTCCATCTTTGGCTGCAAAGTATATAATCAATCTGATTTCGGTATTGACCATCTGGTGATGTCCATGTGTAGAGTCGTCTCTTGTGTTGTTGGAAAAGAGTGTTTGCTATGACCAGCGTGTTCTCTTGACAAAACTCTATTAGCCTTTGCCCTGCTTCATTTTGTACTCCGAGGCCGAACTTGCCTGTTATTCCGGTTATTTTTTGACTTCCTACTTTAGCATTCCAGTCCCCTATGATGAAAAGGACATCTTTTTTTGGTGTTAGTTCTAGAAGGTGTTGTAGGACAACTTAAGCCTCATTCATTTATCAGCTGGGGATAAGATGAAGGTAATGCCATGGGGACATAGCAGAACAAAGATTTTACCAGGGCATGTTTGTGCTGTTGGTAGGTACAAGTGAGGAAATATATCCCTAGTCTCCTCCCTCCCTCACAGAATGTAATTTCCCTTAATTAATTAATTAAATAGGGAGTGATGTTCAACCATGGATGAATCTTTTGTGTAGGAGAAGGATTGAATGAAGTTGTCCAAAAGGAAAGTCCAATGAGTTCAAGCTGACTACAGAGATTTTCAGAAACTGCAAATTCATTTCAAATATATCATAGAGTGGAGATGAAATTTAGCATAAATCCACCAGGATCTTTTACAAGCAATGGGAATGACCTACCACTAGGTCCTTTCCTTTCCGAAAGCATTCTTCTTTCTGCCCAGGAAGAGGTGGCCAGTAAATCTGTAAAAGAAGACAAACTGTTGAGTTCATGTCATTTGAAGGACATGTCTTAGGGACTGGGGATCTTCTGGGTCAGAAGGATAGTTTCCGTTCAGCAAATCCCAAGTTTCAGGATCTGCTTTCTAAGTGATATTTTGGAAACATCAACATTATTTCTAAGGTTGGTGCCAGTTACCAGGAATAAAACTCTCCCTGAGATAATATTGTCTAATTTACTGACCTCCCCCAAGTCCCCCAAACTCTTGTGAACGTTATGGCAAGTCACCCCAAATAGCCAAGCAAACAGGAAGGAGCAGCACTTTGGACCGAACTCTCTTGGATTCAACAAAGCACTTTCCAGTCTGAATTAACATAGAAAAATAGTTTCTCTCTGCAGAGGATGGAGCAAATTAGGCAATAATCACAACTCTAAAATGAGTATGAAGCAAAGGAGCATTTTATTTATGTTATGGCAAGCATAGTCGAAAGCACAAGGCAAGAAGCATAGAAAGAGGCAAGACAAAGGGGAAAACCACCCAAGTCATTAAAATGAATAGTTCAAATAAATTCATAAAGACAACAAGTGAACAATTGATAAATGGTTGAGCCAAGGAAAAATAAGAACAGAACACAGGAGGTACAACATTCAAGTGATGACAGAATTTAAACAAAAAAGCAGAAGCAGCAGGGAAGAAGGGGTAAGTCCTAATAGAGTTAAATGCAAAGTAATCAAGCATTATAAACCTTATGTAGTGACTGTCACAAAAAAGAATCTTAGCAAAACAAGCACTAAACAAAAAGAGAAATAAAGAAGAAAATAATCAGAGAGAGGAAAAGAGAACAACACAGATCCACCAGAGATCAAAAATACTTAAGTCCTACCACACCAAGATTTCCCACCCCAACCTTCTACTGGACATGGCCCCATCTATCTCATGCCGCCAGCTGCAAACCCACACTGGTGTGTTACGAGCAGCAAAAATCCAGGTTCTCTGCAAAAGCAGGAAACCAGCTTTTAAAACTTTCCCATGCTTCTGCTGTGGGTGGAATACTCACTCAAGCCTACTTCTCCTGCAGTTAATTTTTTTTTTATTGGAGAGATTGACTGCCCACCATGCTTCCTGCCTCCCTGGTCACATTTCATACTCAGCCAGCAGTAACTGATTCCTGAAAGTGGTTGTGATCTGCAGTTGGTGAGGACAAAAGAAAGGAAAAGCAGGTTGGCTTCACATGCATTGGGTATGGCTTGCAAGTTGAGTGGGTTGTGTGTGGAAGGGCTCCGAAGCGATGTTAAGGTCTCTCCAGGATGGTGAATAGGAAGCAAGGCAGCGGAAGGATTAGAAGACTAAGAAGATGGATCAGTAATTAGGTCATTCATAAGAAATGTTAGAATCATCAAAAATGAAAACTGCAGGATATGGGGGGAAAAAGAGAAAGTTCTATGTTGAAAATAGAACTAAATTTTATTATGTTGCTTGGAATTAATCTATTATTCTATCTGCTCTGAGAAAATGAACTTAAGAGGCTATCTCAATATTTCAAAAATAAAGGAGTCTCTGGGATTGTTTTATCTGAAACAAAAACATATTAATTATGCTATTGAGCTGCAGTTTTATGACACAGGAGAGAATTAAGATAAACCTCTTAAATAAGGGACTTCTGATTAACCCTAACCTGACCTTACAACTTGGCACTTTTATCCCTACTTGTTTATGCAAGCTAAGGCCTGATTTATAAAGTTTGTTTTACAGGCGGATGAGCTGGCAGAGAATTGTGGAGAAACATTCATTTTAAAAAAGGAGAAGTATAGAGGAGTAAATGTTGACTTTTAATTTCTCTTTTGTGTGGTCTCACACCCTCAAGAACATAGCAATGCGTAAACGACAAATTGCTGTTTCTAAAAACCCTAAAGTTTACAGCTGACTAAGATTTCATCCAAATTCGGTAGTGCTCAAAATCTTCCTTTCAAAATGGCCACAAGAAGCCAAGCTATATAATTAAAGAGAATAAATCTGCTCTTGTCCCATAGAATATTTCATACAAGCTTGTCCCAATGTCTTTTATCAATAAGATATCAACATGGGTGGACTCCTGCAGAACAGCATGCTAAGCAAAACAAAAGCCAGAAGAATATCTAAAATGAAAACCATAATTTTGGTTTCCAGCTGCCATGTTTAAAAACTGAAGTGACCAGCATTAATGAATAATACTGTATGACTCCATTTAGGCATCCAAATAAAAATCAAATAGCCAGAACTACTGCAACTTCTGAGCAGAATACACCAGGATGCATCATAAGATCACGATGCAATTGATCTGACTCATTCTTCAAACTTCAGGGAAGTTATTTTTTATTTGTAACCCTCATGTGTTTTCCACCAAATCTTCCATCTTTTTACTCAATCAGAAAAATATTCCTCAAAAGGGGAAAATGAAATATTATACACACTATTTCGATAGATAACTCTACAAAGTCAGTTCAGAAGTACCCCTAATCTTACTGTTGATCCTTCCTGCTTCAAAACCTAAGTTGTTTTAGATGTCCTTTCACTGCATATAAAAACTGAAGAGGAGACACTCACGTCCCTAACCTATAGCATTTAACTGAAAGTCAAAACAGTATCTAAGCATGTGCAACTATAGCCCATGAGTCTTTCTTCCCTACATGCTGGATTCCTACTTTTTCAAAGCTGTCAATGGAGACTTCCCCAACTTGGTGTCCTTCAGATCTTTTGGACCAACCTCTATAACCTCCCATCTAGCATGACCAATGATGATACTGGCTGGTGATTATGAGAATTAAAATCAAAAACATCTGGAGGGCACCAGGTTGAGGAAGGCAGAACTAATGCCAAAGACATATATATAGCTGCACACTCAGAGGACATCTACTGCATTCCCTCCCTCTTCCACACATCCATACACATAAATCTCTTCAGTCTGGGTATGGTACACACAGATGTAGCCTTCTGTTGCTGCTGCATCTATTATATTCTTCAGATTAATTAAATGACTTTTCTTTTATTGACTGATTCAGTAAGACCAGATTTAGCTAGAGTAACTTTATACCCAATCTTTACACAGATTGGAGGAAAAGCTTGCTACAATTCATGAGGGTCAGGCAGAGACCAATAGTACAAAGAAGATGGGCCTCAGTGAGAAACCCTACCTTGACTAAACCAATTAGATTGTCTCTCTTCAAATCACTGAACAATCCCATTACATTAGTCATAGAATATACCTAAACGTATGTTCCTCTACAAGTCATATTAGATCTGTACATTTGCAGTGGCCCCACAAAGAGCAAGTGGGACACAGTCCATAATTTACCTTTAGGTTGCAGTCTTATGCATCTGCAAATAGCTTCCACTGAAGCACAAATGGCATCAAGCAATTCTCTTCAAAGTGCATGATTTAGGGGATACAATGTTGGCCAGACCAAAAGGAGGAAAAAAAATCTGGATTTAATTTCTCATTGGCCAGATTCCCTCTAGATACTCTTGATTTTTTCTTTATAGGCTTATTCTGCCATGGGTAAAATAAAAGTGTTAATGACCTATCTCACAGAATTAATGGACAAAGAAACAGAACAATTACCATTAAGAAGTTTGCACAGTACTTGTACTAAAAACTTCTAACCCGTCAGATCTCATTTCCTATCTCAATTTATACTAAGGTTGACCCAGCAGTTGATTTACTCATTTAACATGTATCCTTTTGTAAACTTCTATAAACTACTCATAACCTGATCGTGTCTCAGCTTCCCATGCTTTCAATTATTTTAATTGCAGTATAATCTCTTTTGGGCTGTATGTTTTGCAGAACCCTCATCCATCTATCCAGTCTGGTGTCACATTTCTGGCTTCTATTTAATAACGTTCTCTCTGCTCTTGACTCTAACAGGGCTTAGGCCTGACTTTGCAGAGTCCTTCTGTCCATCTCAAGTTTCAACTTCTATGGAAGAAAATCTCCTCTAGGGATGATTTAATATCCTCATCTAAAACTACTGAAAAGTGCTTGGTCATGCTGGAGCAACACTCAACGAGCACATTTAAAACCACACACACACAAATAAAAGCCAACACGCAAGATTCTGAAATACCCACAATGGAGGAATGGTTGGTGAAAATGACAGAATTAGCAGAGAAGGCAAAATTGACTTGTTTGATTAGGGAAAGGACAATAACCACATTTATTAGCGATTGGAAACCCCTTAGGGACTTTTTGCGGAAGAAGAGAAAAAATGAACTTGTGATTTATGGGTTTGACGATTAGAAAGGGTAGACTATGGAAAGAAGGAAATTATGATGTAATCAGAGAGAGAGAGAGGGCAAAATATAAAATCATTTATAACCGCTGTTAAGAAGATTGGAAGCCGCTTTTTATAATCTTTTCTTTTTCTTTTTTTTTCTATTTTCTTTTTTTTCCCTATTTTCTTTCTTATGTATTCACTATTTTTCTCTATTTCCTTTATTTCTTTTCTAAAATTTGCATTGTTTTAATCTTGTTAAAAATTTATTTAATAAAAAAGATACAAAACAAATACAAGCCAATATGCTTGTAGAGGCACTTGAATATTATCATGTGGAAGATCAACGTAAGTATACATTTTATAGCAAGCTTTCCCAATAATGTTTAAACTAGCCAGCAAGAAGGAAACATATAACTAAGGTTAATAAACACAAGCAAGCCCCTAGGATCTCAACAATATAGCAAGAAGTTCCCATAAATGGCACAGATGGCTGCTTCCAAATTCACTTCCAATTTTTTACAGAACAGTGAATCCAATGATTTCTCTCCACATTTCCTGATATTTTGCTGCTGTGGTCATGGAGAAGCAGCAGGAGCACCCATGGTGGGCTGAACTGGCAATCCGCAAGCTGTGGTCTGCCCACTCTTCCACTGGAAACTGGCAGGCATTCAGTCCTGTTGCCTAAAACCTGGGATTTGAAGCCTTCTCTGTTGTTGTTGTTGTTCAGTTGTTTAGTCGTGTCTGACTCTTCGTGACCTCATGGACCATAGCACGCCAGGCCTTCCTGTCCTCCACTGTCTCCCGGAGTTTGCTCAAGTTCATGTTCATTGCATCGGTGATACTATCTAACCATCTCATCCTCTGCCGTCCCCTTCTCCTTTTGCCTTCAGTCTTTCCCAGCATCAGGGTCTTTTATTTATTCATTTATTTATTTATTATTTGGATTTATCACCGCCCATCTCTACCATGGTAGACTCTGGGCGGTTTACAATCATATTATAAAAAGTTAAAAACCTCTACATATAAAATCTACTATAAAATAAATTTTAAAAATCCAAGCGATGGTGTGTTCTTAAAAGGAGGATATTACTAAGCTAACCACCCCCAGGAGGAACTATTATTTCCTTCGTTCCAAGCAAGGCGGCAGAACCAGGTCTTTAAAGACTTCCTGAAGGCCAGGAGCGAGGGTGCCCGCCTCACCTCCGGGGGCAAGATATTCCACAGGGCGGGTGCTATCACAGGGAAGGCATGCCTCCTGGACCCCGCTAGATGGAATTCTTTTGTTGATGGGGTCCGAAGCATGCCCTCCCTGCATGACTGGGTGGGGCGGGTAGATGTAATCGGGATGAGACGGTCCCTCAGGTACCCAGGTCCCATGCCATGTAGGGCTTTAAAGGTGATAACCAACACCTTGAATTGGACCCGGAAGCAAACTGGTACCCAATGCAGCTCACGGAGCAGCGGTGTTACATATGCTGATCTTATAGCACCCATGATCTTATAGCACTCCCTTTTCCAGTGAGTCCTCTCTTTGCATTAGGTGGCCAAAATATTTGAGCTTCAGCTTCAGTATCTGTCCTTCCAATGAGCAGTCAGGGTTGATTTCCTTTAGGAAATTTCTCTGTTACCTCAGTCCTATTTATCCCCACTGCAAGCAGTTCACCTTTTCTCTCCAAAGTAGCTCTCCAACTAGTCAGGTTCTTACAAGACTATTAAAACTGAAGTCTCCTTCACCTTTGTTGAGCTTGATCCTAATGATTTCACAGAAACGTCCATATAGTTTTCTTGGCAACAATAGGGAAATAGCTTGCCATTGTCATCTTCTGGGATGGGAAGGGGCGCCTTCCTAGTCTAGGTTTCAGTCCTGAACTCCCTAGGATTCTCTCACCCAAGTACTAACCAGCCTTGAGCCTGCTTAGCTTGGAGTCCAGACAAGGTCAGCTAGGTGCTGATCACTAATAAAACTGTTAACTTAGATATAATAAATACATTATATTCCTAACATATGATATACTGAGAACTCTTAGTTCCAATCTCAGCTGAGTACTGAATTCATTCCATGGCCACAGATAAGCCACATCCTCTGGCCCCTCTCATTCTATGTTCTGTGAGAGTCAGTACATTGGTCTCCTTTCAGAAGCCACCATGAAGAATGTGCATGGGGAGCAGTTTTAATGACTCCTATGTAGATAATCTGTACTATTACCAATATCTGATTGCAAACAACCCATCTTAAGAGCATTACCTCCTTGACATCCATATTGGCTTGGTCTAGCCGAAGCGAGTAAAGGGTGTCCTTTCCTCCAATGAATAGGCGGTCGCGGTATTCATCTAGGTACAAGGAGCGAAAGTCTAAACTTCCCCGGTGACCAAGAAACAGGACTGAGCGGTTAGTGGCCAGGAGATCTAAGAGACAGGAATCAAATGACAAAGCAAAAAAGTTAGGATAAATAAGTTGAAATGTAAGATGTTCTCTGTACCACGTAACTTGGACAAGCCATAACCTTGCTTGGGCACAAGGCACAATTCAACAAAAGGGAGTAGCAGTAAGTGAGTAGCAGCAAGTGGCTGAGAATTTACTTTGATTAAAAGTCTCATTCCTTCCAACAGAATTCTCTTGTATGTTTTGCCCATTACAGTACATTCTCCATTTCTGCAAGCGTAGGATTTGAGTCAATTGCTGAATATTTAGATAGGCGTTAAAAAGTAGGACCTTTTGAGGCAACACTTAAACTAATGTTTCTCTCACTATACACTTATCATGGTCAATGGAATCATGGTTTAATTCACCCAATTTTCTTTCTTTATATGGCTCACTGAATTACATACTAACCATACAAGAGGGTTTGCGGTGAGTTTGCACAACATGCCAGTCAATGTGGCTGACTAATTAGCAGATCTGCAGATCAGACATAGGCAAAATCAATTTGCTTGATTTTGGCTTAGTGTGTTTTGTAAGCCCGTTCACTGTGGTTTGTCAACCTCAGTTATGGCTTGTGTTACTGTATGGAGGAAGATATCCATGCCTTATTTTCTTCAAATTCCTTCACAAAACTCATCTTTTCCATGAAGATTTTGGCAAAAATGCTCAGTCACATTCCAAACTGTTACTAAACCTAAGAATGTGTAACTTAAAAAATAGATTCAGTTCGCTCCTGGCTCTCTCTTCTTTTCTTTTTAATCTGCTTTAAATTCAGATTGCAAATTTTCTCAAAATGAGATCCTTTAAAACTTTATTAAACTGCAAACTTGTATTATTCCCTCTATTTTTCCCTAGTTCAGGTGAGCAGGGATCCATATGGAGCCCTCCCAAAAGCCCACAATCCATGCACAAGAGTGAGATATCTGTTCATTTGAAGAATTCCAAAGGTTGTAGAATTACAAAAACTAGGAAAGGGGGGGGGACCCTAAAGGGGAGGTTTCCTCTAACAGTCCAGAAGCAGTGCATATGGTTATTGGACATGAAATACTGGATGCCTACTGAAGTGAAATACAAATAAAGCAGGGAAAAACATGGCCAGCATAGCTTCTGGAATCCCTTTCAAACCATTAGCAATAGCTTTGCTCTGGATCACAAGACCAGGAAGGAGGAGGGAGGGAGGGGTCTTAGAATGGAGCAATCAGCAGCCTTCAGGAGCCATTACCCTCTCCTCTCCCCTCTACAGGACCATCTGCAAGAAGGGAGCCAAGGGGGCAAAATGGCAGGCACAATTGTGGATCAAAGCCCCACCCCCGTGTATGTGCATCAATGTAATATGTATGTATCAAGGGATGGGGCTTCAATCTGCAGTTCTGCCCACCATTTTGGCCCTCTTATCCCCCTTGCAGAGAATAAGAGGACAACCAGCAGCATGATGGATGGACTCAGTTACAGTGGTGATGAGTGCACCTGTCAGCCTTACCAGGTAAACCAGACAGGAAACACGACCAGATGAGTTAATTCTACTTTACTGTAAAGCTACATTAAGAGAATCTTGCAAGTCTGAAAGTACAATTCTCCCACTGCCTCCTCTATCTATCTATCTATCTATCTATCTATCTATCTATCTATCTATCAAATTTATTCCCCGCCCATCTCCCATGCAAGGGACTCTGGGCGGGTTACAATAAATAAAATTTAAAAACTATACAAAATATCTCACAAGCATAAATAAATAAAATAAAATCCAAGATGGATTAGGACCCACAGAATGGATCATGGGGCTACGGGGCCAGCCAACCCCAGGAGGCACTACCACCTCCGTCGTCCCAGGCCAGGTGGCAGAGCCAGGTCTTAAGGGCCTTCTGAAAGGCCAGGAGGGAGGGGGCCAGTCTCACTTCCGGGGGCAAGATATTCCATAAGGCGGGCGCTATCGCAGAGAAGGCACGCCTCCTGGACCCCGCTAGATGGAATTCTCTTGTTGAGGGGGTCCGAAGCATGCCCTCTCTGCATGCACGGGTGGGGCGGGCCGACGTTATCGGGACGAGACGGTCCCTCAGGTACCCTGGCCCTATGCCATGTAGGGCTTTAAAGGTAATCACCAACACCTTGAATTGGACCCGGAAGCAAACTGGCACCCAATGCAGCTCGCGTAGCAGGGGTGTCACATGTGCCGATCTTCTGGCACTCATAACTGCTCGCGCCGCTGCATTCTGCACCAGCTGAAGCTTCCGGATACTCTTCAAGGGTAGCCCCATGTAAAGCGCATTACAATAGTCTATACGGGAGATGACAAGGGCGTGAGTGACTGTTCGGAGGGCCTCCCGATCCAGGAAAGGGCGTAGCTGGTGCACAACTCGAAGCTGTGCAACGGCCCTCCTGGCCACGACTGCCACCTGCTCTTTGAGCAGGAGTCGCGAGTCCAGGAGGACCCCCAGATTCCGCACTGGATCCGACTGGGGTAGTGCAACCCCACCCAGAACCAAGGATGACAACTTCCCAGATCCAGGGGGGCCATCAATCCACAGCCACTCCGTCTTACCAGGGTTCAGTTGAAGCCTGTTGTTCCCCATCCAGACCCCCACAGCCTCCAGGCACTGAGATAAAGCATTGACCGCATCACTTACTTCACCCGGGACGGAGATGTATAACTGGATATCATCAGCATATTGGTGATACCTCATCCCGTGGTGACGGATGATCTCGCCCAGCGGCTTCATGTAGATGTTGAATAGGAGAGGAGAGAGAACCGACCCCTGCAGCACCCCACAAGTCAGGGGTCGCGGGTCAGCTCTCTCCTCCCCTATCAACACCGACTGGGAACGGCCCTGGAGAAAGGAGGCGAACCAGCGCAAAACCACGCTGCCCACCCCCAACTCCTTGAGCCGCCCCAAAAGTATACCGTGGTTGACGGTATCGAAAGCCGCTGAGAGATCTAAGAGAGCAAGGATGGACGCACTCCCTCCATCCCGCTCTCGCCAGAGATCATCCATACGTGTGACCAATGCGGTCTCCGTCCCATATCCCGGCCTGAAACATGACTGGAAGGGGTCCAGATAATCCGTTTCCTCCAGAATCCTCTGGAGTTGCAACGCCACCACCTTCTCAACCACCTTTCCCAAAAAGGGAAGGTGGGAGACTGGGCGAAAATTGCCCAGGATTGTAGGGTCCAGGGAAGGTTTCTTGAGGAGGGGGTGCACCAGCGCCTCCTTAAAGGCAGCCGGGAACACTCCCTCACTCAAGGACGAATTAATCATCGCCTGGACCCAGCCACATGTCACCTCACTAGCTGATTTCACCAGCCAGGAGGGACATGGATCAAGCTGGCATGTGGTGGTGTTTACAATCCGGAGGATCCTGTCTACTTCATCAGGCGCAACAGGATCAAACTGTTCCCAGGTAACATGGTAAGTACAACCCTCTGACATCTCCCCAGATCTTGTCTCACACGTGGAGTCCAACTTGGAATGAATCTGAGCAATTTTGTCCTGCAGATGCTCAGAAAACTCTTCCGAACGGCCCTGTAAATGGGTCTCCCCCTGCTCCCGACCCAAAAGCGATCTTGTAATCTTGAAAAGGGCCGTCAGGCAGCATTCTGCGGACGCAATCAGAGCGGAGAAATATTTATTTTTATTTATTATTTATTTATTTATTTATTTAATTTATTCCCCGCCCATCTCCCATACAAGGGACTCTGGGCGGGTTACAATATTCATGTTTCGCCGCTCTTACCGCCACAAGGTAGGCCTTAACTGCAGCTCTAGATTGTGTTCGGTCAGATTCAGTCTTCGTCTTTCTCCAGTGGCTCTCTAGACGTCTCTTAACCCTCTTCAAAGCCCTTAACTCTTCCGTGAACCACGGAGAGCAGCGGGCCGAGCAGGGCCGGAGAGGTCGCATAGGCGCGATCTTGTCCAGGGCTCCAGCCGCTGCCTTATTCCAGGCTGCGGCCAGGACCTCCACTGGACCGTGAAGCAAGTCCTCGGGAATAACCCCCAGCTCCTTCTGAAACCTCACTGGGTCCATCATTCGCCGGGGGCAGACCAATCGAATGGGTCCCGCCTCCCTGCGGAGTGGGGCAGCACAAGAGAGTCTCAGGGTCACCAGGGCGTGGTCTGACCATGACAATGGGGAAAGATGTAACTCTCCCCTCAGATCACATTGCCACTGCTCAGACAAGAAAACTAAGTCCGGGGTGAGACCACTGTAACGAGTCGGGTCACGAATAATCTGAGACAGGCCCACAGCTGCCATGGTAGCCATGAACTCCCGGGCCGCCTCCGAGGACCGTCCCAGAGACGGCAGATTGAAGTCCCCCAGAACCATAAGTCTGGGGAACTCCACCGCCAACCCCGAGACAGCCTCGAGCAGCTCAGGCAGGGAGGTTGCTACGCAGCAGGGAGGCTGGTACAGCAGCAACACTCCCAACTGTTCTCGCGAACCCAACTTGAAAAACAGGGTCTCACACCCGGTCACTTGTGGAGCAGCGCCCCTGAAGGCCACAAGGGACTCTCGGATGACAACTGCCACCCCTCCTCCCCTGCCCCGGTGTCTCGGCTGATGCCACACCCGAAACCCGGCTGGGCACATCTCCGAGAGGGCTACTCCCCCCTCTGGGCCCAGCCAGGTCTCGGTAATACACACCAGGTCGGCCCCCTCCTTTATGATTAGATCACCTATAAGGGGGGCCTTGTTGTTCACCAACCTGGCGTTCAGCAGCAGCAGTCGGAGACCGGAGCCCACGAGGATCTGCTTACCAGGGCCTGGGTATGAACACGGGGGGCCGGAACACGCCACCGATAACAAACACCGGGGGCGCCTTCCCCGATGATGGCCTGCCCTCCGGTTCCCGTCATGCCGTCCCCTGCCCGTCACCACCTGAATCAAATAGCCCACCATACAGCCCCCAGAGATTCCCGACTCTGGCCTAGTAGCCTCCACTCCCAGGCCTCCGGAATTCCTGGGCTTAATCAAGGGTCCCTTATCCCATTCATCCATCATCCAGTCCCACACAATGTCGGGCAGTGACAAGACCCCCCAGTGCACCAGCTCTCGCTCTCGGCACTGTTAGGGTCCAGCACCACCCCCACTCACACTCTGTACCTCTCCCTCAACTTCTCTCACTGGTCAGGGAGAGGTACCAGCACTCACCAGCAGTCACTCCTACCCCACCTGGCTCTCACCCAGGGGGGTACTCTTACATACCCATACAATCTTGGCTCCCCCCTCCTCGTCTCTCACCCGGGGGGGTCCACATTCATACCAAGGGACCCCTACGAACCCTCTGCTGCCTTAGATTGAATGGGATGGCATCCAGAACTTTTTGGGGGTTAGTCCGTGTTTTTCGTACACCCTGGTCTCCTGGGCTATCCGTCCAGCCTCCGCGCCTTCCAGGGCCGCAGGGTTCTCCACCAACTCCAGTCCGCTCCAACATCGGAAGCCTCCGAACCCCCTCCCCTCAGGAAAAAAGTCCAGGACTCCGCTGCCACAACCGGGCTCCCCTCTGTGCTGTGCCGGCTCTGCTAGGCCCCCACCAACTCCACCGGCCTAGCTCAAACTCTGATGGTCTCCAGCCTCCAGCAATCGAAAACAGAGAGGCCTCCGGCAGCCTCTAGCAGCCCTCGATAGTCTCCAGCCCCGCAAGCTCCGCCGGCCCCAGCTCGAAGACCAACAGCCAAAAAACCTCCAGCCTCCAGCTGCCATTCGGCAGCCTCCCGCAGTCTCCAACCTTCGGTGGGCACCAGGCACCAGGTCCTTGCCAGCTCCACCGGCCCAGCTCGAACCCCAACAGTCTCTGCGGCCTCCGGCTTCCAACAGACCTCGGCAGCCTACGGCATCTCCGGCTGCTCACTGGGCTCTTTTCTTCGCGCCGTTCCATGGAGGCTCCGACCGGACACAAGGGCTCGCCCCAACACTCCCCCCAGAGAAAGCCACTCACCCCACTGGTAACACCACCTCACTAAACCCCCAAAGGTGAATTTTCGGGGGGTTTTCACAGGGTTTCTGTGGCTTTCTCCCGGAGCGGTAATCGGCCGCGTTGACAGCCCGAGAAACTAGGGAGGGTTCTTTCTGAGCCTCTTGCCCCGTCCATTATCCAGCTGCGGGCTATGCTGTCTCTTATCTGACCATTCCCTAGGCAGCATCTTTTCACCCCCATCTCCTATGGTCTTTCCCACATACCATTACATCACCATTGGGAGATTTGAACAGGTTAGGGGTAGATTGTCATGGAGAAAATCTATCTATGTGGTTGCTAGGAGTCGAAAACAATTTGATGGCACATAAGCAATCAATCAATCTGCCTTGCAGATGGCTCTGCATAGGGATGCATTAGGGAATTTTCCTTCTGGATTTTTTTTTCTCCATAGCCATGTTGCCAGATATGGCTGATTTTCAAATTCAATCTATCTTTCACTGGCTTCTCCCACCACACCAAATTTAATCCCATTTTGTTCAGTTTTTGGAGAGTTACCATGCTGACCAACAGATAAGCAGGCAGAGTCCTGAGCCCCTTTACATAATTTTTCCAACATTCCTTTGGGTTGGAAGGAATAAAAAGTTGGTGGAAAAAGAACTGGAATGGAGAAGGGCAAGGCTAGATGACTGGAATGCTGAACAGAAACAATCCAAATTATAACCTTTTCTTGTGGGTCCTGTTTTGCATAGAAAGATACAGACACATGCATACAATTTCCTTTTCTTTTTTGTGCTATAAAATGAAGAGAGAATATATTGTTAATTTTCCAGTGTAAGTCAAATAACAAAATACATTCCTTACATTATACAAATCAACGCATGCCAAATGACAGTGATAGATTCAACTAGTATCTCAGAAAATCTGATAACCCACAAAATCAATTTTTAAAAATCTGTAATTTTTTTTAAAAAACTGTATAATCTTGCAATGTGTGATTCTTACAAATTAAACATCTTTCTTAATTTTAAAAAAGCACAAACTCTTGAAACTAAGAACCACAAAATCTGAGAATGTTCATACTTGGCATAAACGCCAAGAACTCTTCTTGGTTTGTATTGAAATGCACATGTCCTACGCAAGTTTCAGGGGAGGGTGTAGGGACTGGAAATGAATAGGCCATTTCCTCTGCGTCACGGCCAATCACACTCGGAGCCAAGTATGTTATATACAGTATATGATACGTTGCATGAATCTGGACTGGAGCAATGAGAAATGCTGCACCAACACGAAAGTTGGGTGTTTTAGCATCATCTGAATAAGCCCTAAGAAAGTAGCGCAATATGACAAATGACAAAACTAATCCTTTTCAATTCCATGAACTTCATAAGTTTCATGGAGAGAAATTGTGCAGGAGGATTTCTCTAAACCAATTACCACAAAAGTTTCTGCTCTTGATATATACTGGATTTGTCAAGAATCAAATGGCTTTATGTCAGGGAAATGGGATACAGTATAAACAACTTTGAACCTTGGTTCAGATTTCTACTTTGGTTAGGAAGTGGAAGGGGGGTGGCTAGAAAGATGTTACATCCAGCCTGTCTCAGCAGCAATATGGCTAGTAGAAAGGATGGGGTTTAAAATTGGAAATTTAACACATTGACCTATGAGGGCCATCTTTTTATTCTCTGACAGGTCCCCAAGCAATTTCTGCAGCTAGGAACGGTGGGCACTCCATCTGGAAGGCTGGAAGGAGCTGCCATTATCTGGGAGTGAAGACAGAAGGATTCTTTAAGGCTGATAAAAAGGCTAAAAGATAAATGCTCTATAAAGCAGTCAATCCATGTGACAAGGATAACTCCCTGACAGTTGCAGAATGAGTCTTATCAGTGGCTGCTGAAAGCTGGGATAGATTTGAAGTCTTGGAATATTGTGGGGAAAAAGGTAAGAAGAGAAATGTGGGGAGAAAGAGGAGAAAGGAGAGCACATTGGGTTCTGTAGAAAGAGAAACTAGAAAGATTAATTAAAGACCTTTGAAAAAAACTGAAGCCCAGCTGATGCTCTTCAGGTGTGTTCCTCACCCTCAGTCAGCAGGACCATGATGTTTTGGGCTGCTGAGTGGGTCTCAATGTACCTAGTGGTCAAAGCGCCTGACATGGAGCTCCTGCACTGGGAAAGATGATAAATAAAGGCCAAAATGCTTGTCATGAAATGCAACCCATCTGGAAATCACTAGGTTGATGAAGCGTGTTATCTGCTGTTCTTTGACCTAGGAGGAGATAACAATAACTGCAAAAAGTACCATCCATCCATCCATCCATCCATCCATCCATCCATCCATCCATCCATCTATCTATCTTGAGGATAGTCTAGTCATTGCAGAAACATATTTGCAGAATGAGATTTATTTGAGCTCTCTGTTGTCAAACATGATCGACAAAGGTTAGGAGGATGTGATATTAGAATATACTATAAACACCATGTACAGTATATTCCTCAGCGTTACTATCATTGCTATGGAATTCACTGCATTGCCATTTCCTCCTGTTGTAATACTGAAGATACTGTATGATGAAGTTTTTTAGGATGGAAATTGCCTTAGTGAAAAGAGGCCTCTGTCAAGTCAGATGGTTAGTGTCAATTCCACAACATAATTGTTCTGTTGTACAGAGATGAGAGAATACAAGCCTGGGGTGGAGAAATTCCCAAGAGAATTGTTTGGCACAGGCAGGAATCTGCCTTTTGCCCCTGAAGATGGTGAGCTTGGAGTCAGGTGTTTGTCATGCTGAACAGTTCCCAGCTGTTAACAGGCATGCCAACACAGAAACCATCCTTGGAGACCAGCATTCCGGTTCACTTCCTAGGCATTCACCAGCTGTTTCTCTGTTTCGGCTGCAGCTATTACATGAAGTATAATTGTGTATTTATAGCCATTACTCCACAGGAGAATAAACCAGACCGTATATCTTTGACCTTTTAAATCAGCACTGGCTGTAAGAATCTGACCATGGAATATTTTGCATTACCTGATTGCTCAGGTCTGACTCAGACATTATTGAGATTCATTACCAGGCTCTGCATCTCCAGCAAAATTATCAGACACAATTTTGTTTCATTCATCTGCTCTTGCTAAATTGTGCCTTTCTTGCATATGCAATGCCTTTGTTTCAGTAGCTACTTTTTGTCCAAGAGTCCCCAGCAACATCTTCCCCTTTTCCCGCACCAGGTTCTCGTGTCTCGTCCATCTGGGACTTCCAGATCCAGACAGACAGGCAGGTACTGGCCAATCAACCAGACATCGTGGTAGTAGACAAGGACCAGAAGACAGCGGTGATGATAGATGTAGCGGTGCCAAATGACAGTAACATCAGGAAGAAGGAGTATGAGAAGCTGGAGAAGTACCAGCACCTGAAGGAGGAACTAGAGAGGATGTAGAAAGTGAAGGCCAAAGTGGTCCCAGGGGTGGTAGGAACATTCGAGGCTGTGACTCCCAAGCTGGGAGAGTGGCTCCAACAGATCCCAGAACAACATCAGAGCTCTCTGTTCAGAAGAGTGCAGTGCTAGAACAGCTAAGATACTGCACAGAACCCTCAAACTCCCAGGCCTCTGATAGAGGACCCAAGATTGAGGAACACACATACCACCCACAGGGGTGAGAAGGGAATTTTTTAAATGTATATATCTATATCATAGCAGCAGAGGGAGGGAAGAAAGGAGGCGAAGAGAATGGCATGTGGGAGGTGTTGCTGAGCAATTATAAGTTGGAGGGCCAGGCAGGGAGAAAAACAACGAATCCTGACCTCAGTATACTCCCCACATTCCAGATTCGGCTCTGGCTGAGATAATTTTACCCTCATCTTCTTGGCTCAGCATTTAGGCAAGTGGTGCTCCTTCTTGCTAGCCTGAAAAATGACTCAGCAACTACTGCAGCCCTGGCTCAAAGCCTATTCCAGAAGAGGCCTGCTCTGGATCTTTCCATGGGGTGGGCAATCTGCAGGCCCAAAGCCCCCCAGGATCACTTCAGCACCACAATTTGGGGGTGCAGGGAGAGGTAATAGGGAAATTAAGGGAATTAATCTTCAATTGATTTAATGACTCTATTTTAGATTTAAAACACCTGCAGCCCCCATTATTATAGAGAGCCAGTTTGGTCTAGTGGTTAAGGCTCCAGGCTAGAAACCAGGAGTCTGTGAGTTCTTTTCATGCCTTAGGCATGAAAGCCGGCTGGGTGACCTTGGGCCAGTCCCTGTCTCTCAGCCCTAGGAAGGAGCCAATAGCAAACCAGGAGACTGAGAGTTCTAGTCCCGCCTTAGGCATGAAAGCCGCCTGGGTGACCTTGGGCCAGTCCCTCTCTCTCAGCCCAACTCACCTCGCAGTGTGGTTGTTGTGGGGAAAAGAGGAGGAGGAGGAAGGAGTATTAGGTATGTTCGCCACCTTGAGTTATTTATAAAAATAATAAAGGTGGGATAGAAAATAGATAGATAGATAGACAGACAGACAGACAGACAGACAGACAGACAGACAGACAGACAGACGAACATTTCTGACTTGCCTCCTCCACTGTGACATCACCGTGTTACAGCTTTGTAAGTTTTGTTCTCTTAAAGTACAACTCCAAGGTTGCCTTCCTGTCCTGCTATATATGATTGATTGATTGATTGATTATGTGCCATCAAGTCAGTATCAACTCTTAGCAACCACATAGATAAATTTTCTGTATGGTAATCTGCCCCTAGCCTCGTCCTTTAGGTCTTCCAAAGGTGCACTCATCATCACTGTAATCAAGTCCATCCATCTTGGTGCTGGTTGTCATCTTCTCTTTCCTTCCACCTTTCCCAGCATTAGAGCCTTCTCTAGAGAGCTAGATCCTCACATAATGTGTCAAAAGCAGGATAATTTAAGCCTGGTCATTTGTGCCTTGAGTGAGAACTCTGTGTTGATTTGTTCAATTATCCATTTGTTTGTTTTTTTGGCTGTCCACAATAGTCTCAGGAGTCTTCTCCACCACCAAAGTTCAAAAGCGTCAGTACTCTTCCTATCCTGCTTCTTCAAAGTCCAGCTTTCACTTCCATAGAGTGTCATAGGGAATGCCATGGCTTGCACGATTCTGATCTTTGTAGGTATAGAGACATCAGGGCATTTGAATATATTTTCCAAGGCCTTCATGGCTGTTCTACCAAGTGCTAATCTGACTGCTGGTTTCTTTACTGTTGATGGTTGATCCTAAAAGGCAGAAACTATCCACCACTTCAATAGCTTCATTGTCAATTCTAAGGCTGGTTGCTCTACCTGTTGTCATTAGTTTGGTCTTCTTTCTTTTTCACCTTAGTCCCATTTTTTTCACAGTGCTCCTTGACTGTCATTATTAGATCATTTGCATTTTCAGCTATCAACTACGTATGATAGGAGGAGTTAATGGTGAAGGCTCCCATCTCTCAGAGACATTTTTTTTAATTTGTCCTGTTTGTGAAGGGCAAAAGGCTAGGAAGAAACAGGGAACATAAAATGCAGAGAGGATCCCAAGTAGTTTGCAAAGTGGTCTACAAAACTGCATGATAAAAAAGGCAGCCATGGGTCAAGACCCACAAAATGGGTTCTTATAAATAAAGGATGGGCAAGTAAAAGCTACAGACACCATGAATAATTCCCAGACCCATGGGACTCTATTGTCAGAGTCACACTGATTATTTATTTATTTATTTATTGATTATTTGGATTTATCCCCGCCCATCTCTACCGTGGTTTCAGGCGTAGGAAGTAGGTGATGCAGATGGATGAAAAGAATCTCTTTTCACTAACAGCAATTCCTGTTTTGCTAACCATTGTAATGGTTTGCATATCCAACATCACAAAAGCCCTGCAAAGTATAGCCAAGTTTTGGAGTAGGATTTAAATCTAAGCCTTGCAGAATGCAGATCCCTGCTTGTGATTCAACACTTCTGCTCAGGAAACTGCATTGCTCTTGATCAGTGCTTCTCATCCTTGGCAACTTTAAGATGTGTGGACTTCAACTCCCAGCTTGCTGGCTGGGAAGTTCTGGGAGTTGAAGTCCACACAACTTAAAGTTGCCACGGTTGAGAAACACTGCTCTTGATGATAACAGGTCACACAATGCTCAAGGCACTTTACAATTCTTTCCTAGAAAGGGGTAAACAGGAACACTGACTTTTTCATGTCCAGAAGAAACTCTGTTGGGTATTTTGCACTGGGTGTCATCTGCATCCTTATGTGTAGGCATGCAGTGATCAAGACACAGGATAGAAGGGATTGTGGGCCTGAAACACCATCTGTGGACATCTGGCTCTCTCACAGTCAAGTGACGCTTCCAACTGAGCTCCAGTATAATGGGAGATATCATCCTAGATGTCTGAGGCTAGGCTGGGACAGAAGCCGCCTGTTCTGATCTTTGTGGATCACATACCAGAGCTCAGCAGTGCAACAACTGCTCCTACTGTTGCTCCTCCATTTAGTTTCCTTTCTGCCCGGGTTGCATTTTGGCTCGACGTGACTACAGTATTCAGACCAGGGTAGAAGGCAACAATGAGTCATTCTGCCCCTCCCCATCCCTCAAAGCCACTGGAATTTTTCCCACTAACATGTCTTTATGTGGAGCCCTCTCCCTTAATTCCCCCGTTGTGTTGTCTCTTGGTGGAAAACAGACCTTCTTCACCACACATCTGGAATGGGTTTGACGGGTCTCCCAGTAAAAGGAACGATATGTTATGCTTCACTGCCAAGTCCCCTAGGACACACACATCCCCCTCCTCTCCACGGCTGTCAAATCAGAATTAGGATATTAAGGCGGGGGGAGTAAATTATTAAAACAGGGGAAAAAAGCCAGGCGGGTTACAGTTTGAGGGGGCCTCTCTTCATCCTGGGATATCAAACTCCCAAGGGATCGTCACTATTCACTATAGCAAAAATCAGATAATATAAAGGTATGTACTGTATGTCACACACTGAAACATCCAAATCCTTCACACCAATACTGAATTCAGCACTAGAGTCAGTCCTCCTATCAGGCAAGGGAGACCATTGTCTCTGGAGGCAGCAGAACGAAGTTTGAAACAAGGAAGGGTGTGCCACATACCCATTCCAACGGCCCTTAAGCTACTTTGCTCTCTGCAGGCAGAGTGGGCAATATTGCACCATCATGACTATCTAAGGATGATGCAATTATTTGGCTGGTGAGCTTTTATAAGTGGAATAGGAGAGTGCCGCATCTGGTTTTACACTTCAGAGATTAAAACAGTTTGGGTTGATTCTTTTTTCAGCTACCTGAGGTCTCGGTGCCAGTTTAAACACTCCCTACTTAACTGAGATAGTACTAGAAGATGATGTTAGATCAGGACTCCAGTAATTACCAAGTCAGAAGGCTACAGGAACTGATGGAATATCCACTGAAATCTGGCAAGCAACAGAAGAAGAATCAGTCAAGGTTCCAACCAAGCTATGCCAGCAAATCTGGAGAATGATATAGTGGCCAACAGATTGGAAGAGATCAACCTACATTCCAATACCAAAAAAAGGAGACTTAACAGTGTGCAAACTATCATGCTATATCCTTAATTTCTCATGCTAGCAAAATAATGCTTGGAATCATCCAATGCAGATTAGAGCTTTACATGGAAAAAGAGATGCCAGATGTTCAAGCTGGCTTTAGAAAAGGCCAAGGAACAAGAGATATTATTGCTAATATCTAATATTGATATAATAATAATAGCTAATAATAGCTAATATTGATAATTGAGAAAGCCAAAGAATACCCAAACAGAAGTCATACCCAAGAATACCCAAACATGTACTTAATTATAGAAAGACCTTTGATTGTGTCGATCACATCAAGCTGTGGAATGAGCTTAGAAAAATGGGAATCCCAGAACATCTTGTTCTCCTCATGAGAAACTTATATACAGGTCAGGAATGATGGAGTCTTGAAGGTTAATAAAAGAACTCCAGGCAGCTAACAACTTGCAAAGTAGAAGCATGAACCAGCAGGGAACTTGCACTTTAAGCTTAATTACGTTCAGAAATAAATTCAATCTTCACACATTAGTTAGAAAAATAGAGATAAAGGTAAAGGGGCCGGTGCTTATCTCCGTTTGTTAGCTGAAGAGCCAGTGTTGTCCGAAGTCGCTTCCACAGTCATGTGGCCGGCATGACGTAGATCTGGATACAAGAAGATTCATAGTTGATCTACAGTACGTGCAAGCAAGATGGAATGGAGGAGAGCTGCATTGTGCAGTCCTCCTGCTTGCAGGTGTGCCCAAAGGATAATGGAGAATGTTAATCCCCCAAACCAAGAAGGAGGAGGAAGAAGAAATCAGGTGACTCAAGTAACATCCCACAAGCACAGTAGAGATGCGTTTATTAGAAAGACCCCCTATTATGCTTATGAGACAATGCTGAGTTGACTCCTGATAATACCAACAAGGAAGCCACAGTATGGACAGAACATGGTGAAAGAGACTGGCTCCAGGGAAGCCAGATTGGAAGAAGATGAGTGTGGTTTTAACACTGGAAGAAGAAACACCAATAACCTGCGCTATGCTGATGATACTTGTTGTTTATTCGTTCAGTCGTTTCCGACTCTTCGTGACTTCATGGACCAGTCCACGCCAGAGCTTTCTGTCGGCCGTCACCATCCCCAGCTCCCCAATGGTTGAGTCCGTCACCTCCAGAATACCATCCATCCATCTTGCCCTTGGTCGGCCCCTCTTCCTTTTGCCTTCCACTTTCCCTAGCATCAGCTTCTTCTCCAGAGTATCCTGTCTTCTCATTATGTGGCCAAAGTACTTCAGTTTTGCCTTTAATATCATTCCCTCAAGTGAGCAGTCTGGCTTGATTTCCTGGAGTATGGACTGGTTTGATCTTCTTGCAGTCCAAGGCACTCTCAGAATTTTCCTCCAACACCACAGTTCAAAAGCATCTATCTTCCTTCGCTCAGCCTTCCTTATGGTCCAGCTCTCGCAGCCATAGGTTACTACAGGGAATACCATTGCTTTAACTATGCGGACCTTTGTTGTCAGTGTGATGTCTCTGCTCTTAACTATTTTATCAAGATTTGCCATTGCTCTCCTCCCAAGAAGTAGACGTCTTCTGATTTCCTGGCTGCAGTCAGCGTCTGCAGTAATCTTTGCGCCTAGAAATACAAAGTCTGTCACTGCCTCCACTTTTTCTCCCTCTATTTGCCAGTCATCAATCAAGCTCGTTGCCATAATCTTGGTTTTTTTGAGGTTTAGCTGCAACCCAGCTTTTGCACTTTCTTCTTTCACCTTCGTCATAAGGCTCCTCAACTCCTCCTCGCTTTCAGCCATCAAAGTGGTATCATCTGCATATCTGAGGTTGTTAATGTTTCTTCCAGCGATTTTAACTCCAGCCTTGGATTCCTCAAGCCCAGCATGTCGCATGATGTGTTCTGCGTACAGGTTGAATAGGTAGGGTGAGAGTATACAACCCTGCCGTACTCCTTTCCCAATTTTAAACCAGTCCGTTGTTCCGTGCTCTGTTCTTACCGTTGCTACTTGGTCGTTATACAGATTCCTCAGGAGGCAGACAAGATGACTTGGTATCCCCATACCACCAAGAACTTGCCACAATTTGTTATGATCCACACAGTCAAAGGCTTTAGAATAGTCAATAAAACAGAAATAGATGTTTTTCTGAAATTCCCTGGCTTTCTCCATTATCCAGCGGATATTGGCAATTTGGTCTCTAGTTCCTCTGCCTTTTCTAAACCCAGCTTGTACATCTGGCAATTCTCGCTCCATGAATTGCTGGAGTCTACCTTGCAAGATCTTGAGCATTACCTTACTGGCATGTGAAATAAGTGCCACTGTTCGATAATTTGAACATTCTTTAGTGCTTCCCTTTTTTGGTATGGGGATATAAGTTGATTTTTTCCAATCTGATGGCTATTCTTGTGTTTTCCAAATTTGCTGGCATATGGCATGCATCACCTTGACAGCATCATCTTGCAAGATTTTAAACAGTTCAGCTGGGATACCGTCGTCTCCTGCTGCCTTGTTATTAGCAATGCTTCTTAAGGCCCATTCAACCTCACTCTTCAGGATGTCTGGCTCTAACTCACTGACCACACCGTCAAAGCTATCTCCAATATTATTATCCTTCCTATACAGATCTTCCGTATATTCTTGCCACCTTTTCTTGATCTCTTCTGCTTCTGTTAGGTCCTTACCATCTTTGTTTTTGATCATACCCATTTTTGCCTGGAATTTACCTCCGATGTTTCTAATTTTCTGGAAGAGGTCTCTTGTCCTTCCTATTCTATTGTCTTCTTCCACTTCCGCACATTGCTTGTTTAAAAATAATTCCTTATCTCTTCTGGCTAACCTCTGGAATTTTGCATTTAATTGGGCATATCTCCCCCTATCACTGTTGCCTTTTGCTTTCCTTCTTTCTTGGGCTACTTCCAGTGTTTCAGCAGACAGCCATCTTGCCTTCTTGGTTTTCTTTTTCTTTGGGACGTTTTTTGTTGCCTCCTCCTGAACAATGTTGCGAACTTCTGTCCATAGTTCTTCTGGGACCCTATCTACTAAATCTAGTCCCTTAAATCTATTCTTCACCTCCACTGCATATTCCTTAGGAATATTAGTGAGCTCATATCTAACTGATCTGTGGGTCTTCCCTATTCTCTTTAGTCTGATTCTAAATTTTGCAATAAGAAGTTCGTGATCTGAACTACAGTCAGCTCCAGGTCTTGTTTTTACCGACTGTATAGATGTCCGCCACCTTTGGCTGCAAAGGATGTAGTCAATCTGATTTCGGTGTCGACCATCTGGTGAAGTCCATGTATAAAGTCGTCTTTTAGGTTGTTGGAAGAGAGTGTTTGTTATGCACAGTGAGTTGTCTTGGCAAAATTCTATCAGCCTATGTCCTGCTTCATTTTGTTCTCCCAGACCATGCTTGCCTGTAATTCCAGGTGTCGTCTGACTACCCACCTTAGCATTCCAGTCTCCTGTAATGAAAATAACATCTCTTTTTGGTGTATTATCTAGTAGGTGCTGCAGATCCTCATAGAACTGATCTACTTCTGCTTCTTCAGCATCTGTGGTTGGGGCGTATATTTGGATCACTGTGATGTTAAATGGCTTACCCTGAATTCGAATTGAGATCATTCTATTGTTTTTTGGATTGTATCCAAGCACTGCTTTAGCCACTTTATTATTAATTATGAAGGCTACTCCATTTCTTCTGTGGTCCTCTTGTCCACAGTAGTAGATCTGGTGGTCATCTGATGTGAAGTGGCCCATCCCAGTCCATTTCAGTTCACTGACACCTAAAATGTCTATATTTAATCTTGACATCTCACCAATAACCACATCCAATTTGCCCTGGCTCATAGATCTTACATTCCAGGTTCCTATGGTGTGTTGATCTTTAGAACATCGGATTCGTCGTTCACCACCAGCACCGTCGGCCGCTAGCCGTCCTTTCGGCTTTGAGCTAGCTGCGTCATCACATCTGGGGCTAGTTGAACGTATCCTCTGTTCCTCCCCAGTAGCATTTTGACCATCTTCCGACCTGGGAGTCCCATCTTCCGATGGTATACTGACATATCTTTGGTTGTACTGATCCATTTAGTTTTCATGGCAAGAATACTGGGGTGGGTTGCCATTACCTTCCCCAGGGATCGTATTTAGTCTGACCTCTCTGCCACGACCTTCCCGTCTTGGGTGTCCCTTCACGGTTTAGCTCATGGTTTCATTGAGGTGCTCAAGCTCCAGCACCACGACAAGGTAACGCTCTCCTTTGCTGGAGGCTGATGATACTACTAGCCGAAAATGATCTGCAAGCTCTAGTAATAAAAGTCAAGGAGCACAGTAAAAAAATAGGACTAAAATTAAATAGAAAGAAATCCAAACTAATGAGAACAGGTAGAACAACCAGCCTTAAAATTGACAATAAAGATATCGAAGTGGTGGATAGCTTCTGCCTTTTAGGATCAACCGTCAACAGTAAAGAAACAAGCGGTCAAGAAATACGCCGCAAATCAGCATTTGGTAGAGCAGCTATTCAAATGCCATGATGTATCTATACCTACAAAGATCAGAACCAACTTGATGGCGCATAATCAGTCAATCACTTAACTGAGACAATAATTAGGATCCATATATCAGTTGTGGGAGCTGGGAACCTCTGCAGCTCCCCCCTTCTCTTTAAAAGCAGACCCCAACTAAAGAAAACAGGAGTCAAAAGTGGGCAGTAGCAAAGGGAATCTGCTCATTTGTTTGCATAATAGAAGCCAATGTAATCAGAATGTGAGGATTACAACAGGAGGAGTGGAGGAACCTGTGACTCTCCAATGTCATTGAACCACAACTCCCACCAGCAGCCACTAGGTGGGGTAAAGGTGAGGAATGTTGAGAGTCATGGTTGAACAATAGCTAGTCAGCGGTCCCCAACCTTTTTGGCACCAGGGACTGGTCGTGGAAGACAATTTTTCCACAGACCGGGGGGGGGGGGGGGGGGTTTGCAGGCAGGAGCCAATCACGTGCACTGGGGGGGTTGCAGGCAGGAGCCAATCATGCGCACTGGGGGGTGGGGTTTGCAGGCGGGAGCCAATTGCGTGCACCGGGGGCGGGGTAATCGCACGCACCGGGGGGGCAGGGTTTGCAGGTGGGAGCCCCGCGGTCCACTTACTAACACTAGTGGGCCGCAGCCCACCGGTTGGGGACCCCTGAGCTAGATGATTGCCAGGAGATAATGACTATGTATTCCTCACAGTGAGTGTTTCTGCCAAATGAGTGGTGGCTGATCCTCCATTGCTGCTGCTACCACCACCTATGGAGGGGGGATTCCCTTTTACCAAGAACCAGTATAGGCAGAAAAAGATGGGATATTATGCAACTCTTCATTCAAGGGGTGGCATATAAATTAGGTCTTTTGTTTTGGTTTTTAAAAATCAAATATAATCACAGTATTTAAACCTCTACTACATCCTCAAATCCCATCAAACTCCATCCTCAAGTGCCATCAGGAGTGAAGACTAGATTAGAGAAAAAAAGGTGTGCATGAGGTGGTAAATCAAAATGAGAATGGTCTGCAGCTGAGAGATTTAAAAGCGGTCCAATTCTGAGTCCAACGTGGGTAGATAAATTATCAGATGTTTGAACCCAAGACTAGCAGGTTGTATGCCGCGTGCTCAGTGTGCTCTTCAACCCCTCTCTCATCAGCTCCTCTCATACAGCCTTCTTAATCTCCTTGCAAATCCTTCTCTTGAGTTCCCTCTCTCTGCTTTCGAAGGAGTTTATTTTAAAAGCCCAACATCCTCCCCAGCCCACATCCCAGTGTTGTTTTCTTTAGCTGTGTCATTTATTTCCAGTTGAGGCTTTGCTTATTTGCATTGGGCTGGGTAATTATTTCTCTAGAGAAACGGGTTGGGCTCAGACAGGGCCAAAACCACTTGATCCTATGAGAGCCCAAAGACACGGAAAATAATGTCTAACCCCGCTGGGATCACAAAACGCATCCTATCAACACAATGGAGAGCTTGAAGGGATGAGAAAGGGGGTGTAAACAACAGACTTGCGAAGGAGAAGGAAAAGGAAAAGCTAAAACAATTCCCAGCTATAAATAATTTCAAGCCTGTGTTGACATGCAAGAAGAAAACCAGTCTCGGTGGCACAACTGCCCTCTTCCTTGTTTTAAAATGTGCCAAAATGCAAATCATGGGGTGGTTATTTTCTTTCCATCATGTACCAAGATTTCTGCAGCACCATCTGATAAGTTGATCTGTTGTGAATTTTATTAATTTATTTCTATGCAGGATTGTAGGATTGTAGTGACCAGAGCTACACTTATTTATTAATATTTTATTAGTATGCAGGATTGTAGTGAGCAGAACAAAACAGGAAAACACTCAGGAATCCCTACCAATATCTGGAAGGAAAGCTATTCTTCCTTGGCCCCTGCTGTCCTGTGCAGTGGCAAGTCCCCAAAGCCATACAACCAGGATTTCTGATGGTTCCAGTAGGAGAAAGCCCTGGAGACTTCTGTTTTGCCGTGTTTTCTTTATTTATAAATATACAAGCAGAGTAGAAGGATATTGGCAGTAGAGTCCCTAGACAGCAATTTACTCAAGACATTTATTAGCTGCTTTCCTGGCAAGGCTCTCTAGAGTAGACCACAAATAAAACATTTTATTGGACAAGGCAGTCCGATAAAAATCCAATGGAAATGGTGTTTTTTAAGGCATGAAACAAATAACTAAAATACTTATGCAAATTTCATAAAAAATTCACATGCTACGGGAGGGGAGAGGAGGTTTAGGGGAGAAGCATCTCTCTGGGGAGAGAGTTCCACAGACAGGAGGTTAGGACAACCTGCGCCCTCTTCCTTCCAAACAAAATCCCTCCTGGCTCATCTCAGTTAGAAAATCAGCTGGGTCCTCTGCTATTCTCCCCTCCCTCCCCTTTCTCCAGCCCTCTGCCAATGTTGTCTCTATGGAGAAAAGACACCAGATTGGTGGCAATGCCACTGAGGCATCCACCACCACCTGATGCTCATTTCAATGAGGACCTTTCTTGGTGCAATTTGGGAACCCAGAGGTCCCAATTGCCAGAAAGGGGGCATCCAGAAAAGAGCCTTTCTTCAGAGATTGGGCCTGTTAGTGAGATGCCAACTCCTCCTGACACAGAAACTTTGTTTCTCCATGAATAACATCTGAAATGGGCTTGTTCCAAATTACAAATTGCTGTTCCAAACTACAACTGCCTTCTCTCTCCCTCTCTTCACTCCTCAATTGAATGGATGCCAGCTTTCCAAAGAACAGTGGGCATCACATTTGGAATGCTGGTCTGGAATTCCCAATGATCAGAGGACCATCTCATATTCTTTTTTGTTGTTGTTCAGTCGTTTAGTCGTGTCCGACTCTTCTAGTCCCCACCAATTAATATCAGTCAAGTACTTGGGGCCAGGGTAAACAACCTAGTTTAGACCTCTAGATGTTTTTGAGTTCAACTTCCACCAGCCTGAACCAGCACGGCCTACAGCACGGGACTGTGAGAGACTATTAGGAAAGCCACCCTCATAGCCTGCCCTGTATCCGTTTGTGGAAGAATAGGATAACTCTGGGAAGCTTTATGGCAGGAGTGGTTGCGTGCTGGCCAAATCCACTCCATGTGAGATTGCTGCAGCCTAAGCGAACAGCTTTTAAGCGAACAGGTCACCATCTCCTTTGTTCCCCAAGGGAAGAAAAGCAGTTTGAAGGGGTTTGTAGCTTGAATCATGTCAACTGGATTTCTATTTTCTCAGGGGAAACGTTTCGCTCCTTATCCAAGGAGCTTCTTCAGTCTTGACTGAAGAAGCTCCTTGGATAAGGAGCGAAATGTTTCCCCTGAGAAAATAGAAATCCAGTTGACATGATTCAAGCTACAGACAATTCCACCTGGATGACTGAGAACCTTCATAGACAGTTTGAAGGGGGCAACTTAACTGATGGGTTTAATTTATTTAACTAATTTCTATACCACATGACTTCCAGCAGAGCCAGCTCATGATAGGTTTTTCATATACATCTCCCACCTACCTTTACTTCTCACTGAAGGTGCTGTTTTCATTGTTTAAAATATGGAGAGAGTGGGGGGGGGAGGGAGGGAGGACAGTTTGGCGGTTGTATATTTCCATTATCACCTTAACAGTGGAGATAGTCTTTCCCCATCAGATAGTCTTTCCCCATCAGAGAGATAATTGCACTCCCTTCAGTATTTGGCACTTCTTGCCTACCATGTTACCTACAGACAGGCAATGGACTCATGTTCCAGCTTTGCTCTATCCACTTCCTCTGAGGAGAAAAATCAGGCATGCTGCTCCTATGTTTGTAATAAACATTTATATTTAGTTAGCAGACCCTAGTCATCGGCTAATCTAAAAAGAAAGTTATTGCTCTGTTTCCAGGTGCAGCACAGATGTAAATCTGCTAGGTAGAACAGCCTTCTGCCTTTATGGCCACTGAAGTTCCCTCTCATAAGATGACTACACCCACAAAATGAGTTTCTTCACCAGGAAGTTCCTTTCAAGTTGATTATCAAACTACCCTACAGTCTTCAGTAACTTAATTCCATTTTGTTCCCAGAAGCATAGAACTAGCATGTGTGTTATTTATCAGAATATAAGAGGCTGCAAGTAGTGGCTGCATTAGCCAGGAAGTCTGGAAATTGAAGTCCAGCTGATCAGGAAGGCACCTAGTACGGGAAAGTTGATTTCTGATATCATCATAGCATTTCTTAGTTTTTAAAGAGCACTTAAAGGCTTTACAGATAGTCCTCGATTTACGACAGCAATTGGGACCGGAATTTCCATCGCTAAGTGATGCGGTCGTAAAGTGCAACTGCATTGCTTAGCGACGGCAATCCCTGCAGTCCTGGTTGCTGTTGTTAATTGAATCCCACGGCCGTTAGGGGAGGCAACTTCCTGCCGGCTTCCCACAACCAAAGTCAGTGGAGAAGCTGGTAGGAGGTTGCAAGTCCCAGGCCCCCAGGCAGGTAAATGGCTGCTGCCAGATGGGGGAGGGATCGAGGGGATGCGAGGGGGTGCAGAGGAGGGTTGGGGAGGGTGCACGATTGTGAGGGAAGGGCAGGGAGGGGGTGCGAGGGTGCAAGGTGGTGTGTGAGAGGCGCTGCGTGTGTCGGGAGGGTGCGAGGGGGTGCGCAAGGGTGTGAGGAGGTGCGCAAGAGGCACCGTGTAGGCCAGGGAGGGTGTGCATAGGTGCGAGGGAGGTGCGGAGTGGGTCAGGGAGGGTGCTCAGGGGTGTGAGGGAGGTGCAGCGTGGGGAGGGGAGGGTGCACAGGGGTGTGTGAATGGCTGGCATGGTGTGAGCACAGAGGGGCTGGGGGAGGGTACAAGGGTGGGGGAGACTTACCCCAGTGACTTGTGACCTTCCCTGCTGGCTTCCCCATTGACTTTCTGGGGAATCCAGCAGGGAAGGTTGCAAATGGCAATCACATGATTGCGGGGCACTTGGCAACCGGTCATAAGCTGTCAAGTGCTCAGATCGCAATCACGTTACCACAGGGGTGCTGGGATGGCCAGGACTCCGAGTACCAGTCGTAACTACCATTTGTTCAGTGCCGTCGTAACTTAGAATGGTCACTGACCAAATGGTCAGTGCCTCAGTGCAATAACTAAAGCTCTAATAACTAAAGCTGGTGGTCATCTTCCTATGGAACTTGTTCACGTGAGAGTATATAGTACAAGTACATTAAACCACAAGAGATGCTTCACATCCCCGCTGCTCATCTGACTGTAGGGATATGGGGAAACCAGGCTCAAAAACCTTGGCCTGGAAAACACCATGCTGTAACATTTCCCCATGATGCAACATTACCAAACCAAAGATTGTGCCTGAACCAAAGAATTGTTGCCCAAGGTTGACCCTTGAGATGGGCCTCAGCAAGCCCCAAAGAATGCTGCATAAGAAATGTTAAGTAAAGCTCTGAAACCAAGTCTACCTCTCTCAGGAATGCATAACAGTCTGGGACCATCTATCTGGTCAAGCATCCTCTTCCTGAGACAAAGCCAATATGTTTATCTAACCTTCTTGTAATAAATGCCTTGCTTCCCCTCTCCTGAGATGTAAATATGTTAAACTGTGATTTCTATGGTTCTGACCCTTTGTGATTCAACCTGCTTGTGTAACCCAATGTCTCTGTGAATGTTACTGTTGTCCTTGTAAGATGCAAGTATTTCCTTGGTGTGAATGTCCCCAATTCTATCCTTTGTAAATATGTTGATGACCCACGTCACCCCCTGACCTGGTGAGTCCCAGAATGCTTCAGCTCTGGGAGGGACCCTGTCCCTAGGAATCAGCCAATCCTAGGGGATGGTCATCAGACACCTCGCCCACATGTGGGCATACCTTCCTCATCCTCACTTCCTGCCTGTATTCCCCGTATAAAAGTTTGTGCACCCTTATGCTCTGTGTGGTGGTTTCATTCAGAGGTCACTTGCATGTGACAACTGTCTGGCTACCACCCGGCAACCTTTGCTTGGCCAAATAAATTTTGCTGTTGTTCCTTTTTACAAAGTCTCCTTCGTGTATTTGGCTTTCTCTAAAGGCGCGTGGTAAGTTTTGCTGCCTTACATTTTGGTGCGTTGGCCGGGAAACTCCGGGGAGTACCTGGGAATCCCCCTTAAGGGGAACCAGACTCCAGTCTGTCAGGGAAAAGCAGCATAGAGGTCAGGCAACGCCACGAGCGCTCCCGGAACTGTTTTTTCCGGTGGCCTTTTCCTCCCTCTCAGCTGCAGGACCCTGTACAGTAAAGAACCCTAGCCTACAAAGGAGACTTTTGAAAAACGAACTTATCTTCAGGACTGAAAAAGAAGCTACCAACGTTGGTGAGTAGAACTTTTCTTAGGTGGGGGGTGCTGTATGTGTGTGTGTATATATGAGCCGTGGTATTGCTTCACAAGGAAGTAGCCACGAAGCGTTTTGTGGAGGCCCTTTTGGGTCTCAGGGAGATCTTTGTCGCAGTTCCCAGAAGCCCAACTTAATTGGGCATCTAGACTGAGTTTCGGCTAGCTGGGTCGGCACTGATCGTGCGTATGGACGGAATGCGTGTTGAGTAACTTGGGGACATGAAACGGGAATGTGAGAAAATTGCTGCAGCTGGATGAGCTGACTAGTTGAGTCAGGGAGAGAACCTTGCTATTGGGAGGACTTAGGCCGGTCCCGGCAAGCAGTGGGAGAGGGGGAGGCAGTGCTTGGTACCCCGTTTGTATCCCACCCCCTACCGTAAAATCCCTAGAGGTTCTGGAAGATTAGAAGCCGTGTCCCTCGCTGGGAAAGACGATAGCTCAGCAGGAGCCCTCGCCTGGGACGGACACGTTCCTCTGCCCCTGGGTAACTACGTGGGCCATTGCGTGCCCCGTACCCCCTTGGGCGGACACCCCAGATTCTCCGCTGCCCCTGGGACAACTACGTGGGCCATTGCGTGCTCCGTACCCCCTTGGGTGGACACCCGAAGTTAACCTCCACTCCCGGGACGTTCTCTCCTAGAGCCCCCTTTGGTGGAAGCCCCTGTCAAGATAGTTGTCCTGTAGGATAAATAGCCTTTAAAAAGCTGCCAGTGTGTGCTGGGAGGCTGTTTGTGGGAGAGCAATAACCTTTAAAATTAGCCAGCGCTGCTGGGAGGTTATTGGGAGACAGGACCTTAAATTTATCTGGTGAACAAGTCCAGCGCTTGCTGGAGGTTCTGAATAAGGACCTTAAATTTGGTTGCCAAATAAATCCAGCGCTTGCTGGAGGTCCTGGATCTAAGAGGAAATAACATTCAGAGGAGAACAACTTTCAACTGTGCGGTGCTCAGACTGCACTCCTCCCCCTGCCAGCCCTCTCCTATTCCCACAATAAAGGGAAGGAGAAACCAAAACTCCCCTTAAATGTGTTTTAAGAAACTGGAAGCTTTTGAAACCCAAGGCTGAATGCATTCCCCCCTGCAAGTCACGCCTTGGAGCCTTTTGCTCCGATGTCTGGCCATTCTATCCACCTATCTACGGCCGCCACTGGCCCCACCATGGGACATTGGACTCTGTTAACCTCAATGGCTGAGCAGATTTACTGAAAGTGAAATTTAAAAAACTGGCCCTTGTTAAGCCAAAAAGTCTAGAGACCAGCTATCTCAAAAGGGGCAGCTTTAAATGCCTCATCCTGTTTGTCCTCTGTTTAAATGTGTGAGTGAAATTGTGTGGGTCTGTCCCTTTGGAATGCTTGGGACATCTCTTCTGTCTCCTGACTCTTGTCTGTTTAACTTTATAGCAAGATTCGCAAGCCAACAGCTCTGTTCACTCATTTTTAAGTGTTTTTTCTAACTTGTACTCTGTATGGTTTGAATGCATATTACAAGTTAAAAGGTGTTTTTCCTGTGTGTGTGTGTGTAACTGCCTTCTGCCTTTCCCCCTTCCTGATTGCCTCCTGTCTGCTAGTCAAATGCTTGAAGGAGGGAAAGAGTGAAAAGGAGAGGAGGGGGAGGATGGCATTCCTATGCCCCCACTAACAAAGTGATATTGAAACTGGCCCTTGTTAGCCAAAAATGCCCCAGAGGTCTGAAAGAATGTGTTTAGGTAAAGCAAAGGTGTGAAGTTGTGTGTCTGTCTTTTCCCCTCCCCATGTCGTGTTTCAATAAAAGCCTCTGTTTTGTACAAGCCTCCCTGATACAAACAAAACTAGAATAACAGAAAATGCCCACAGGCCTGCGTTGCCTCTCTAGAATATGGAAATGCCTTAAGTGAGAAAATGCCTTGAGTAAGCATGTAGATAGAAATGGGACTTTTCCGGAAGAGGGGCGAGGAGACAGGGAAAAAGGCAAGGATTTTCTGATGTACAAGGGGTTTGTAATAAACCAGCTAAACTTTGAACCCCTTCATTAAAATCTTAACTGAGTCTTAACTTATGACTGTGTGTTTGTGTGTGTGTGTTTTCAGTTCATTGAACTGTGGTGTGTGAGTAACAAAAAGAAAGAAGAATTTTTATTTCTGAAGATTTTGGCAATAATGGAGCCTCCATGAATTGGCATAGTCTATCTGATGGTTTTGTTTTTCCCATTTTTGGATGCTTAAGAGATAAGCATAAACCCTAACGTTTTGTTTTTATTGTTTTTGTTTTTGGCTTTTTGTTTATTGCTTTTGTTTTTGGCTTTTTCAAAGCTCTTACTTTTTCTGTGCTCAGGCGTACATCACTGAGCCAATCAGCAGTTGTCTGAGCAGGTTTGGTTCTTACCAACCTTTCTGCAGGAACGCCAACCTTGGCAGGTAGACCAAACGGTGCCCCATTCCAGTGAGGTCTGCCAAATAACTACAGGACCCTAACAGATCATTCTAGCCAAATTGTGCCAGGACACACGTCTTCCCTGGCCGCCAGTTCTCCCTCTGGCGCTCACCCGTCTTCGCACCATGCCAGGGGGAAAGTCACTTGTACCAATAAGAGGGGGCTTGATGTTTCTGCGTACTTGCAGTCTCTGGCGCGTATTTTGCCTTCTATTTCCAAACAGGTCAGCAGTGCTTTGCCTCCAGCTCCGGACCAGCCACCCATTGCTGAGATCAGCTCCAGGTCCTGTTCAACACCCCCACTGCTGTAAAGGGCGAAGGTATACAAGCCTGGGTCCACGCTTCCAGAATCAAGAATGTAATCCAGCCTCCAGCTGCCTGGCAAAGCAAAGGCCTTACTGCACTCAAAATTACACTGTTCCACATACAATCCTCTGCTGACCTTGACTCCCTCATCGCCATCTCTCTGCCCACTGTTCCACCGGGAGAGAACAGTGGCACAGAGGAAAATTCCAAAAAACAAGGCTCTCTGCTCTCTGCCCCACCGGAAGTGGGTGGAGACACAGACGAAGATCTTCAGGACTACACAACCCCTCTGCTTCCCGTCTCTCCGGAGGCAGACGGGAACACAGGTGAAGACTATACCCAGGAGGACATCTAAGATCATCATTTCACTGTGGTTGCCAATGTTGTTTTAATGTAGGTTGCAAAGTTTTTTGCTAAGCTCTCTTTCAGGCTGAATACCACAGACGCCGGACCAGGCAACCACAGATAACAGCTGCTACTGGACAAAAGCTGCCAAGTATTTTTCCTGATTACTTCTCCCTGCCTCTCCTCTCTGCCTCTTTTCCGATAGTAAAAATAAAAAGGGGGGGAAGAGGGGGAGTACCTGGTGGGGAAAATGAACATGTGCTCCTTTAAAAATTTTAAAACCTTTTCTTCTGGGGCTCCTGGGGGTCTATACCATCCCAGCACAACCCCTCAACCACCATACCCTCACACGCAAGCCCACTAGCCATAATTATATTGAGCAGAGCCTCACCTCGGCTTACACATTACTGGATCCATCCAGACTTCTGCCTCCACTCATCAGGCCATCCCAGCCAGCCCCCGTATTTGGGCCAGTTCTAGAGTGGTCTTAAACCACAAAACTCCTCCGGTCTTTAAGGAAGGAGAACATCCTGACAGCCAACTATATGCAGACTTTGAGTCACAGCTTAAGACCTTGGGACTGAACCCATCAGTTCCCATCTTTAGCCCAGTGGCCTCACTAGTCCCATTGATTGGCATCGCCTCTCTGTGTGTTACTAGAGCGCAACCCAAGGGGAGAGTTTGGCTGGGAAGGCTTCAGGGACACCAATGCCTAAAGGAGGTGATTTATCACCGCCCCTGATAAGTTCGAGGATTTTCACGTAAGGCCTCCATTGTTTTCAGCTGCTGCTGGAAGATACAGGGGCAAAGTAACTTTTTCTGCCCGGCCCACAGTTTCTATCTCTGGGGAAGAGAAGGAGGGACCCTCATGTAATCTGGCAGCGAAGCTTCTGTTAGCTGCCTCTCCACAGGGACCTCTGCTTCCTCCTTGGCTTGGGCTACCTACTGACACAAAAGGCTCCATGCCAGCATGGCTGGGCCTGAAAGACAACCAATCCCTTGTGCTCCCTTGCCCTACGCAAAGGGAAACACCTCTGATTATTTTGTCTTCCCTTCTATTCCCTTAGTCAAAGGTCCACCCCATCTCAATGCCACCCCCCTGCAGCCACTTACGGGAATGTTTCTAGCAGGGTCAGTTGGGGTATGGAACCCATGGAAAAGGGAGAAGCCTATCTTTTCTGTTGACTTAAGTATCTGCCTAGAACAGGGTATGTTTTTCCTTTGTGGAACCAATACTTACCTCTGTTTACATACTAACTGGACAGGCACTTGCTCTCTTGTCCATCTTCTACCTCAAATCTCTATCCTTCCCAAGGGAGAAACACCTCCTGTACCACTTACTTCAGGGCAGCCTGGATCAAACAACTTGTATTTATCTTTGTCTGTGGCCCTACTGGACTTGCTATACTGCCTTGCATTATTCCTCTTGTACGTCGCGTTGTATTGTCCTCTCTCAAAGGACTGACTGTGGTTACCCACACTGAAGGTAAACCAGCAAAACTGTTGACTCTCCACCCAGTCTCCAGGCGAAAGGCATTTCGCCATAAGAAAAGAAAAGGGAGGATTGTAGGGATATGGGGAAACCAGGCTCAAAAACCTTGGCCTGGAAAACACCATGCTGTAACATTTCCCCATGATGCAACATTACCAAACCAAAGATTGTGCCTGAACCAAAGAATTGTTGCCCAAGGTTGACCCTTGAGATGGGCCTCAGCAAGCCCCAAAGAATGCTGCATAAGAAATGTTAAGTAAAGCTCTGAAACCAAGTCTACCTCTCTCAGGAATGCATAACAGTCTGGGACCATCTATCTGGTCAAGCATCCTCTTCCTGAGACAAAGCCAATATGTTTACCTAACCTTCATGTAAGGAATGCCTTGCTTCCCCTCTCCTGAGATGTAAATATGTTAAACTGTGATTTCTATGGTTCTGACCCTTTGTGATTCAACCTGCTTGTGTAACCCAATGTCTCTGTGAATGTTACTGTTGTCCTTGTAAGATGCAAGTATTTCCTTGGTGTGAATGTCCCCAATTCTATCCTTTGTAAATATGTTGATGACCCACGTCACCCCCTGACCTGGTGAGTCCCAGAATGCTTCAGCTCTGGGAGGGACCCTGTCCCTAGGAATCAGCCAATCCTAGGGGATGGTCATCAGACACCTCGCCCACATGTGGGCATACCTTCCTCATCCTCACTTCCTGCCTGTATTCCCCGTATAAAAGTTTGTGCACCCTTATGCTCTGTGTGGTGGTTTCATTCAGAGGTCACTTGCACGTGACAACTGTCTGGCTACCACCCGGCAACCTTTGCTTGGCCAAATAAATTTTGCTGTTGTTCCTTTTTACAAAGTCTCCATCGTGTATTTGGCTTTCTCTAAAGGCGCGTGGTAAGTTTTGCTGCCTTACATGACAGAGATTTAAAAGGCCTTTAATACTACAACAGAAATGAAGAAGCAAAGATGATATTCCTCAAAGATGATATTCCTCAAAATTTGGATAGAATCACAGAGGTATAAGGAGACATTTAGGCCATCAAATCCAACTCACTGCTATAATGCAGTAAACCAAATTCAAGGATCCACAACAGAGAGTTGTCCATCCAGTGTTCATACACATTTAGTGAAAAGGAGGATTTTAACCTGCCTTCTCTGGGGACAGAGTCAGAGGTAGCTCAGGAATTCAACACCATGACATGACAGCCATAGATGTAACTAAGGTCACTGAGGACCCGACACATACTGGTGGTCACACTTTGGATCAGGTCTTCTTTTTGGGGCAGTGGCAGCAGCATCTGGAGTTGGGGGAGGTTATCAGTGCTCCCCCATCATGGTCAGGTCACTTTCTGATCATATTGGGGTGTGCTGGGGCTGCTCCCTACCACAGAGAGCCAGAACCTATTTGACTAGTCCAGTCCTAGGTGTCTGATGGACCCACGAGGGTTACAGAGAGAACTTGGAGATGTTCTGGAAGGTTTGGTACACAGGCTGACTGAAGCCTTGGTTGTCACTTGTAATGAGGGGGCATCTGGGACTCTAGATCAGATTGCATCTATTTTTTAAAAAAATATTTTAAAATATTTTATTAAATTTATAATACTGCCCATCTCCCCTGTCGGGCACATGGTCACACATGCTTTGGTCACCTCCTGTGTGGACTATTGCAATGTGTTCTACTTGGGGCTGCCCTTGAAGAACATCCAGAAGCAGCAGTTGGTTCAGAATGTGGCAGTGCAAGCAATTATTGGTATTTAGATATGCTCATGTTTCACCTTTGCTTCACAAGCTGTGTTGGCTCCCTATAGGCTTCCAGATGCAATTTAAGGTGCTAGTTGTCACCTATAAAGCCTAAGGTGTGAGACAGGGTTATTTGAGGGACCAACTTTCTCCAATTGTCTCTACCCATCCCATCAGATCATCACATCATGTTCCAGGTGCCATTGATTAGAGAATGCCATCTTGTGGGAGCCAGGAAGCATGCCTTTTCTGTCACAGTATCTGCCCTCTGGGGGCGCAATGGCTCAGTAGTTAAGACGCCAGGCTTGTCAATCGGAAGGTCGGCGGTTCGAGACCTGAGCGCCGCATGACGGAGTGAGCTCCCGCACTCGCCCCAGCTCTTGCCAACCTAGCAATTCGAAAGCATGCAAATGCAAGTAGATTAATAGGTACCACTTTGGTGGGTAGGTAACAGTGTTCCGCATGCGTCATGCCGGCCACATGACCCCAGAAGTGTCTTCGGACAGCGCTGGCTCTTCGGCTAAGAAACGGAGATGAGCACCGGCCCCTAGAGTCGGACACAACTGTGCAGGGGAAAACCTTTACCATTATCTGCCCTCCAGGACCCTATCCCACCCAACATTAGCTTAGTCCAGGGGTCGGCAAACTTTTTTTGCCGGGAGCCATTTTGACATGCTCGTGCACATTTTGAAGTGCTCGAGAGCCAGGGGGCGGGGTTTGCGGGCGGGGGCCAATTGCGTGGAAGGGGGAGGGGTTTGCGGGCGGGAGCCAATCGCGTGGAAGGGGGCGGGTTTTGCGGGCGGGAGCCAATCGCGTGGAAGGGGGCGGGGTTTGCGGGCAAGGGCCAATCGCGCACACTTAGGGCCCGCCGCCGCCATGCCCGCTGCCACGACTGCGCAGGCGGAGCTGCCTGCCTGGCACTCGGGCGCTCCGACTGAGGTGCAGCGGGACGGGAGCATCGCCGGCGGCCCGCGAGGACCGGCCAGGGAAGGCGCGCGGGCGGAGCTCCCGTCCCGCTGCACCCCAGCCAGAGCGCCCGAGTGCCAGGCAGGCAGCTCCGCCCGCGCGCCTTCCCTGGCCGGTCAAGATCCCTTCCCCGCCCCCAGCAGAACCAAATATGTTAAAAAGTGGGTAGGTAAAGCACGCTCGCGTAAACATCCTGGTTCCTTCATGATCAGTTGAGCAGCAGCCACGCAGCAGCAGCAAGCGGGCGTCTTCAACAAATTGCTCTGGAAGGGGGCGGGGGAGGTTTGGAAGAAGAAGGGAAAGAGAGGCTCGACTGCTCCAGTCGCTTCTCTTCCGGAGCCGCTCACGCCCCCAGTCCAGGCAAAGTAAAGCTGGTGGGGAATCCAGCGCGGGAGCGGGGTTTGCGGGCGGGAGCCAATTGGGCACACTTAGGGCTGTGGGGTGGAAATGTGCTGCTTTTGCACGGAGAAAAAGAGTAAGCAGAGCAGCAACGAAGAGGTTAAGGCAGGGCTTTCCAAACTTTTGCCCTTGGCGACACACCAACGGCCAGCCCACAAAAACCTGGAAGCACCGGCGGCGGTGCTTCCAGGTTGTCGCTGCGGCGGCAACGGCTGCCCCTTCGAAAGGGCAGGCTCCGGGGACCCCGAAAATGCCCTCCGTTCCGGCAGGGAGGCAAAAATTGCGCGTGCAGGCTGCTGGGCTTCCCGACGCACAGCTGATTGGCGCGGTGGGGGGGGGGGACGGGGTGGAAATTCTCTGTGCTGATCAGCTGTGCGCCGGGAAGCCCCGCGCGCGTGCGATTTTTGCCTCCCTGCTGGAACCGAGGGCATTTTCGGGGTCCCCAGAGCCTGCTCTTCCAAAGGGGCAGCGGCGTCCTGGAACCCGGAAGCACTGATGGCCCACCACCGCCGCTGCCCCTTCGAAAGGGCAGACTCCGGGGACCCTGAAAATGCCCTCCGTTCCGGCAGGGAGGCAAAAATCGCGCATGCAGGGGCTTCCCGACGCACAGCTGATTGGCGCGGGGGGGGGACGGGGTGGAAATTCTCTGTGCTGATCAGCTGTGCGCCAGGAAGCCCCGCGCGCGCGCGATTTTTGCCTCCCTGCTGGAACCGAGGGCATTTTCGAGGTCCCCAGAGCCTGCTCTTCCAAAGGGGCAGCGGCAGCAGCGGCGTCCTGGAACCCGGAAGCACTGATGGCCCACCACCGCCGCTGCCCCTTCAAAAGGGCAGACTCCGGGGACCCCGAAAATGCCCTCCGTTCCGGCAGGGAGGCAAAAATTGTGCGTGCAGGCTGCCGGGCTTCCCGACGCACAGCTGATTGGCGCGGTGGGGGGGGGACGGGGTGGAAATTCTCTGTGCTGATCAGCTGTGTGCCGGGAAGCCCCGCGCGCGCGTGATTTTTGCCTCCCTGCTGGAAACTTTTTTTGCCGGGAGCCATTTTGACATGCTCGTGCACATTTTGAAGTGCTCGAGAGCCAGGGGGCGGGGTTTGTGGGCGGGGGCCAATTGCGTGGAAGGGGGAGGGGTTTGCGGGCGGGAGCCAATCGCGTGGAAGGGGGCGGGTTTTGCGGGCGGGAGCCAATCGCATGGAAGGGGGCGGGGTTTGCGGGCGGGGGCCAATCGCGCACACTTAGGGCCCGCCGCCTCCATGCCCGCTGCCACGACTGCGCAGGCGGAGCTGCCTGCCTGGCACTCGGGCGCTCCGACTGGGGTGCAGCGGGACGGGAGCATCGCCGGCGGCCCGCGAGGACCGGCCAGGGAAGGCGCGCGGGCGGAGCTCCCGTCCCGCTGCACCCCAGCCAGAGCGCCCGAGTGCCAGGCAGGCAGCTCCGCCCGCGCGCCTTCCCTGGCCGGTCAAGATCCCTTCCCCGCCCCCAGCAGAACCAAATATGTTAAAAAGTGGGTAGGTAAAGCACGCTCGCGTAAACATCCTGGTTCCTTCATGATCAGTTGAGCAGCAGCCACGCAGCAGCAGCAAGCGGGCATCTTCAACAAATTGCTCTGGAAGGGGGCGGGGGAGGTTTGGAAGAAGAAGGGAAAGAGAGGCTCGACTGCTCCAGTCGCTTCTCTTCCGGAGCCGCTCACGCCCCCAGTCCAGGCAAAGTAAAGCTGGTGGGGAATCCAGCGCGGGAGCGGGGTTTGCGGGCGGGAGCCAATTGGGCACACTTAGGGCTGTGGGGTGGAAATGTGCTGCTTTTGCACGGAGAAAAAGAGTAAGCAGAGCAGCAACGAAGAGGTTAAGGCAGGGCTTTCCAAACTTTTGCCCTTGGCGACACACCAACGGCCAGCCCACAAAAACCTGGAAGCACCGGCGGCGGTGCTTCCAGGTTGTCGCTGCGGCGGCAACGGCTGCCCCTTCGAAAGGGCAGGCTCCGGGGACCCCGAAAATGCCCTCCGTTCCGGCAGGGAGGCAAAAATCGCGCGTGCAGGCTGCTGGGCTTCCCGACGCACAGCTGATTGGCGCGGTGGGGGGGGGGAAGGGGTGGAAATTCTCTGTGCTGATCAGCTGTGCGCCGGGAAGCCCCGCGCGTGCGCGATTTTTGCCTCCCTGCTGGAACCGAGGGCATTTTCGGGGTCCCCAGAGCCTGCTCTTGCAAAGGGGCAGCGGCAGCAGCGGCGTCCTGGAACCCGGAAGCACTGATGGCCCACCACCGCCGCTGCCCCTTCGAAAGGGCAGACTCCGGGGACCCCGAAAATGCCCTCCGTTCCGGCAGGGAGGCAAAAATTGCGCGTGCAGGCTGCCGGGCTTCCCGACGCACAGCTGATTGGCGCGGTGGGGGGGGGGGGACGGGGTGGAAATTCTCTGTGCTGATCAGCTGTGTGCCGGGAAGCCCCGCGCGCGCGCGATTTTTGCCTCCCTGCTGGAACCGAGGGCATTTTCGGGGTCCCCAGAGCCTGCTCTTCCAAAGGGGCAGCGGCAGCAGCGGTGTCCTGGAACCCGGAAGCACTGATGGCCCACCACCGCCGCTGCCCCTTCGAAAGGGCAGACTCCGGGGACCCCGAAAATGCCCTCGGTTCCGGCAGGGAGGCAAAAATCGTGCGTGCATGCTGCCGGGCTTCCCGACGCACAGCTGATTGGCGCGGAGAATTTCCACTCCGGGTGGCCTGGCAGCGCGCGCGCACGCGATTTTCATCTCCCTGCCAGAACCAAGGGCATTTTCATCAGCGCTTCCGGCTTGTCACGCGACACACTTGGGGGCCCCCGGCGACACAGTATTGTGTCGACACACAGTTTGGAAAGCCCTGGGTTAAGGCGATGGGCAAGTGCCCATCGTCAAGATGGCTGCCGGAGACGGAGGCTTCCAAACTCTCGCGAGACTGTGTGAAGCCCGTCCCCGGAGGAAAAAGAGAGGCTGGGCCTAGGCGGTTGCCAGGGGTATGCCCACAGCCACGCACACCATGCCCGCTGCCGCGCCTGCCCCGCCACACTCGCTGCCGCGCCTGCCCCCGCCACACTCGCTGCCACACCTGCCCCCCCCACGCCCGCCACGCCTGCCTGCGGAAGAGCCACACTCAAGGGGCCAAAGAGCCGCATTTGGCTCGCGAGCCGCCATTTCCGACCCTTGGCTTAGTCCCAGCCCTGTTGATCTTTTGGAAAGCCATTAAGACTTAGCTATTTTCCCAGGCATGGGGGTCAGGAAGTTAGTTGAGCCCAGGTGGTTGGTTTCCTTGGTTGCCATAGTATGTTTGTCTTGTCTTCAGTTATTGTTTTAATTTCACTGGTTGTATGGTTTTTAAATTTTGTAGCCACCCAGAGTCACTTTTGTATGATCGACATATCAATCATCAGTCAATCGATTTTCTCTTGTAAAATTTATGAATCATATATTGTATTTGTACCTATTACTTTGTCAGTTCAGATTATATGTACTGATATATCTGAGAGGTATGCTTTTTTCAAATTGAATAAAGGGGGAAAAAACCTTAACCTACATGACCCATCTGTTCAGTAAAAAGTGGAGAAACAAGTTGTTCTCTTGAATTTCACAGGATAAGGATGAGCAGATAGGATAAAATTGCTGCTGATCAACCTTACAAGATACAAGACACAGTGCAAGTTTTATTAAGGCATATTAAGATTTTAAAACCATTTTTAATTGCATCATAAAAAGCAAAATTGATTGATTGATTGGTTGCATTTGTATAGCTGCCTATCTTTAAACCAACTCTGGGCGGCTTTTGCATAAACAGTGCTTCAACTTCTATGTAATGCAACATATACAAACCCAATGTCACATGGATCCCCACATCTGTACATTATCCTTGCGTTAAAAGACAGCACCATGCAAGCAAGCAAGCAAGCAAGTTCTCTAGCAATCAGCAGACAATCAAGTAGGCACATAGGGAATCATGATTTCCTCTGCATCGAGAGCGCAAGCCCTGTTCCCTTGGGCACTTCCTCTAATATGGAATTAACTCCAAATTCACCCAATCAGCAACATATTTCCCACTGTGAAAATTACAGTTCCCACTGCCAAAAATAGAAATTCAGAGCCAAGACTGACACTTTTCCCCTGAGCTGGTTCCAGGCATTCCCAGGGAAACTACTGGCCAACAGCTGCCACCCGTCTGCCCAAGCCTTGTTTCTCCTGCTGGGCAGGTGGCACCTAGTCTCCTTCCTTACGCAGCACTCCAGTGAATGAAGGATTGTTATTAAAGAGCAGTGGCCCAGCATAAGGACCTTGCAGCTGTTTCATAGGAAGAGCAGACCTTTGCCCTTCCTCCTCATTCCCATGGATTCCCACCAAACACCCACAAACACACATGAAGGGTACAACATGAGAAATAGTTTATTTATTTTATTTATTTATTTATTTTATTAAATTTATATTACCGCCCATCTCCCCCAACGGGACCCTGGGCGGTGCACAGCAAAATAGTGATTAAAAATATATAAAATTACATAAATACAAAATATAAATTCCAAGAAAAATATTAAAATAAGTCACTGGGAGGCTTCAAGGGGCCAGCCATCCCCAAGAGGAACTGTTGACGTTTCCCTCCCAGGCAAGACGGCAGAACCAGGTCTTTAAGCCTTTCCGGAAGGCTGGGAGCGAGGACATCAGCCTCAGCTCCGGGGGTAAGATATTCCAAAGGGCGGGCGCCACTGCAGAGAAGGCCCGCTTCCTGGACCCCGCTAGGTGAAACTCTTTAAGCGATGGGGTCCGTAGCAAGCCCTCTCTAGCTGAACGGGTGGGACGGGTCGATGTTCTGGGGATGAGACGGTCCCTCAGGTAACCTGGTCCTATGCCATGTAGGGCTTTAAAGGTGATAACCAACACCTTGAATTGTACCCGGAAGCAAACTGGCACCCAATGCAGCTCGCGTAACAACGGTGTCACATGGGCCGATCTTCTGGCCCCAATAATTGTCCTCGCAGCCGCATTCTGGACCAGCTGAAGCTTCCGGATACTCCTCAAGGGTAGCCCCATGTAGAGCACATTACAATAGTCTATGTGGGAGATGACGAGGGCATGAGTGACTGTTTGGAGGGCATCTCGGTCCAGGAAAGGGCGTAACTGGTGCACAATCCGAAGTTGTGCAAAGGCCCTCCTGGCCACGACTGCCACCTGCTCTTCCAGCAGGAGTCGTGAGTCCAGGAGAACCCCCAGATTCCGCACAGGCTCCGAATGGGGTAGTGCGACCCCATCTAGAGCCAAAGATGACAGCTTCCTAGGACCCGAGCGGCCATCAATCCACAGCCACTCCGTCTTACTAGGGTTCAGTCGAAGCCTGTTGTTCCCCATCCAGGCCCCCACAGCCTCCAGACACTGAGATAGGGTGGCAACTGCATCACTTACTTCACCGGGATGGAAATATACAGCTGTGTATCATCAGCATAAAGATGGTATTTCATCCCGTGGTGACGGATGATCTCACCCAGCGGCTTCATATAGATGTTAAACAGGAGAGGGGAGAGCACCGAACCCTGTGGCACCCCACACAGGAGGGGCCGTGGGTCAGATCTCTCCTCCCCTATCATCACTGATTGGGAACGGCCCTGGAGGAAGGAGGCGAACCACTGCAACACCACACCGCCCACCCCCAACTCCCTGAGCCGTCCCAAAAGGATACCATGGTCGATGGTATCAAAAGCCGCTGAGAGATCTAAAAGGATAAGGATGGATGCACTACCACCATCCCGTCCTTGCCAGAGATCATCCATAAAGTTTCCCATTCCTTGATTTTCTATTCCATTTCCAACCAAGTCCCTGGACATAGCCATTCCGAACTATTATAAAGGAAGTAGAGCTTGCCTCCTGAGGAATCTGTATAACGACCAAGTAGCAATGGTAAGAACAGAGCACGGAACAACGGACTGGTTTAAGATTGGGAAAGGAGTACAGCAGTGTTGTATACCTATTCAACCTGTATGCAGAACACATCATGCGACGTGCTGGGCTTGAGGAATCCAAGGCTGGAGTTAAAATCGCTGGAAGAAACATTAACAATCTCAGATATGCAGATGATACCACTTTGATGGCTGAAAGCGAGGAGGAGCTGAGGAACCTTATGACGAAGGTGAAAGAAGAAAGTGCAAAAGCTGGGTTGCAGTAAAACCTCAAAAAAACCAAGATTATGGCAACCAGCTTGATTGATAACTGGCAAATAGAGGGAGAAAAAGTGGAGGCAGTGACAGACTTTGTATTTCTAGGCGCAAAGATTACTGCAGATGCTGACTGCAGCCAGGAAATCAGAAGACGTCTACTTCTTGGGAGGAGAGCAATGACAAATCTCGATAAAATAGTTAAGAGCAGAGACATCACACTGACAACAAAGGTCCGCATAGTTAAAGCAATGGTATTCCCTGTAGTAACCTATGGCTGTGAGAGCTGGACCATAAGGAAGGCTGAGCGAAGGAAGATAGATGCTTTTGAACTGTGGTGTTGGAGGAAAATTCTGAGAGTGCCTTGGACTGCAAGAAGATCAAACCAGTCCATACTCCAGGAAATCAAGCCAGACTGCTCACTTGAGGGAATGATATTAAAGGCAAAACTGAAGTACTTTGGCCGCATAATGAGAAGACAGGATACACTGGAGAAGATGCTGATGCTAGGGAAAGTGGAAGGCAAAAGGAAGAGGGGCCGACCAAGGGCAAGATGGATGGATGATATTCTGGAGGTGACAGACTCGACCATGGGGGAGATGGGGATGGTGACGGCCGACAGAAAGCTCTGACGTGGGCTGGTCCATGAAGTCACGAAGAGTCGGAAGCGACTGAACGAATAAACAACAACAAGAGCTGCACAAGGATGAAGAATAAAGCTTCAAAGGAAGGAAGGGTCTCAGCAGATCAGTAGGTTGGTTTGAATGCAATTGCATTAATTCATTTTTTAAAAAAGATGTTTTGTAATTCTTTTAAATAGCCTATATATATATTCATTCTCCTTTAAGGGGAAAATATTTTTAAGGCAGCTTGTACTGATAATAAAACAACACAATAGAAAACTGAAACTGAAAAGAGTAACATTCTCCCACCTCTGCTAGAATAAACTTGCTTCCACTTCGTATTGCTCCCAAATCCATATCGCCTTCTTGCGCTCTCCCACGGACAGGTGCTCATACTGGTGTGCCTAAACACCCTGTCCTTAGTGGTGTTATGGATTCAGTAATATTTTCCCCCAAGAGCATTTATGTATATACACAGATGCTGAGATCAAATCAGTTGCACATGTACTTTTCAATTGTCCCATATATCATTCTTGGCAGTTGCAGCTAACTTGTTGTAAACCGCCTAGAGTCCCCTCTGTGGGGGCAGATGGGCGGTGATATAAGTTGGAGAAATAAATAAATAATCTCCATTCTAATCATCCACCACTCTGGTTGGCCCTCAACAGGCAAGTGTGCATTTCCTACTTGTTGTTTTTTCATTCAGTCGCTTCCGACTCTTCGTGACTTCATGGACCAGCCCACGCCAGAGCTTCCTGTGGGCCGTTGCCACCCCCAGCTCCCTCAAGGTCGAGTCCGTCACCTCCAGAATATCATCCATCCATCTTGCCCTTGGTCGGCCCCTCTTCCTTTTGCCTTCCACTTTCCCTAGCATCAGCATCTTCTCCAGGGTATCCTGTCTTCTCATTATGCGGCCAAAGTACTTCAGTTTTGCCTTTAATATCATTCCCTCAAGTGAGCAGTCTGGGTTTATTTCCTGGAGTATGGACTGGTTTGATCTTCTTGATCACTATTCCAAAGTTTCTGGGAAAGTGGCTATATTCTGTGCTATAGCAATTGCTGTTAGCAGTCACTATTTCTGAACAAAATCCAGTATGCTTAGTTTCTGTTATGAACAAGATTTTTATGCTGGATGCCTTTTTGGTCTGCAACCATACTTCAAATAATAAAATAAATTAAATATAATAATTTTGTTTGTGTCTCTATCAAAACATAGATTATGGGATTTTGGTTTTCATCCCCTTCCTATTTCTCACAAAAGTACCAAAAGAGGTTCCCAGTAGAATTTTCAGCTGAAATGAAATGAGATGTCTTTTTGCTTCAATATATCATGCCTTGAGTGAAAAATAGCATCCATATGTATGGAATTTGTGCTACTGTTCAATTGTTTAAAAAATCATTCTATTTTCTATAGCAGTGTTTCTCTACCTCAGCAGTTTCAAGATGTGTGGACTTCAACTCCCAGAATTCCCCAGCCAGCATGCTGGCTGGGGAATTCTGGGAGTTGAAGTCCATACATCTTAAAGTTGCTGAGGTTGAGAAACACTGTTCTATAGAATGAGGAAAAGAAATGGAAGAAAGTGAATAAAAACTAGGAGGACGACAGTTAGATAATGAAAACCTATGGATGCCCCTTTACATGTATATGAAGGAAACACTGCAATGCCATACTAAAAACCTATTTTGGAAGCATCTGTACTGTTTCTTTTAAGGCACCTTATAATGTTATTTATCATACTATCCAACCATATTTTGCTACTAGTGCAACCTTCCCAGAATTCCTCCACAGTTCGTCATGCAATCCACACAGCAAAGGCTTGCTTTGGAAAGTTACCCGTCTTGCTGGCATTTATTACCTTTTGCTCAAAATAATTCTTTCAGGGCTCTCCAGAAGAAAGAAAGAAAGGAGGAACCGACACAGCTGACAGCGAAGGGGATCATCAATCTCAAACGGTGTGCTAAGGCTGTGAAGTGGGGATGGAACCTCATTTACAAGATAATTTTCAAAGCCCCCCACCCCAAATTCCCACAAGAGTATGATGGGGATAGAAGAAAAGAATTGTATCATGTATCAACCATGTCACAGAGTATTAACTGAGAGGCATATTCATAGATTGCACCATCTTTCACATGAAACAGTATTGGCAGGGGTAACACTAGAAGGCAGGAAAGGGGGCTGTGCGGGAACTGACATTATCCCAGCAAAAAGAAAACGGGTTTGCTTGCTTAGAAATCCAAACCTATCAGAGCAATGCCAATTAGTCAGAAATCTGCCTAGCTGGTTCTTGCAACAAATGGACATTTTTTGCACATCTCATGTGTTCACCTCAGGGAGGACCTTCACTGCCCAAGATGGGTATCTAAATAAGGTATCTCACCTACTCGCTAGCATACGATTGCCATCTTATCTATTTCCATGGAAGGCCTCTCAGCAATACAAATGCCAAAAGTGGCCACTTCAAAAGGCGCTATCTCTATTGTTGTAATTAAACAAAAATAGTATTTTCCTGCCTCAGAATAGCATTGCCGGCAGGCTCTCAGCCTTTTGTTGTTTCAGAAAACTTCCCTCAGCAAAAATATAAAAGCCCCCAGAGAGCTTTTATATTTGTATTAATCCAGCAGGACTTTTCCCTGCTTAAGCGTTGTGGCCGTATCAAAAGAGATTAATGGCACAAGCAAGAGAAGAATGGCTGTGGGTCAACTCTGACTGTGACTGCTCAGGGATTATGCCCAGCCCCCTTCAGACTTCACCCAAATTCATTCTCCTGAGGCAAAAGAATGAGGGATTTTGCAACATTATGGCGTATTATAAACTAGACTATGCTATCTTTAGTGAAAGGATTCATTTATCATCAGAAACGTCAATGCAACCATGCACCAGAGCTGTGGTCCTTGGGTGCTTCTTGAAATATTACTTATGTCATAACTTTTCTTCTGTTGCCAAGTTACTGCAAATTCCTTTCACTTCTCCAGCAGGAGCTTTTTGCTACCAAAAATCATATGCATGCCTTTATTTCTCACAGCACCTTTAATCTTCACTGTTCTTCATTAACATTCCTGTATTCTTCCATGTAATACACCTAGATGAATTCTAGGTAAGACGGTTCCTTCTTGTAAGGTCTCAGGAGACATCATTTAGTGAAGAGTTCAGCAGCATGGCACCTGAGAAGGTATCTGCAGAACCCAAAATTAACAATTATTTTTAAAACAATCTCACAAGACTGCAAAATCTCAGCATTCTTGCCCAAACATCTTGTTCAATTTGATGATCTTGTGCAATTTTAGTCCTTTAAAAAATATTAATGCCCAGCATCTGAAAAGACTGACTGACACCCTCTTACTACTACTATTGTTATTGTTGTTATTATTTCAGGATATCTCGTTATTATAAATTCCAATATGGTTGGCAACATTTGTGGCTAGGGAAAGCCAACAAAAAATACAGGTTTGAAGAGCATGCCAATATTCTCTGCCAAGAAAACCTCCTTGCACATCACCATAATCCACAATCCAAAATCCAAAATAACAACACGGACAATAGGACCTCCTGTAAAGGCTGCAGCTACTCTTTGTGGTGTATCAGGAACTGCCTTGTTCCTAGTCTAGCATGAGAGCCAGTCAGCTCTGCCTGCTTTCAGGATACCGTGCTGTGTATGAAAAATAAAGGTCTTTCTCCATTATCTCTAAATGGATAGGTCACATACAAAGAAACCAAGATAATAAATTAGTACACATATCAGGATATTCTAGGGTGGAGAAGGGACCAGTCAGCATTTTAAAAGATCATGTAGGCAACAAAGTGCCGTGTATGTGCAAAAGATGTAAAGCTTAACCATATAAGGCAAAAGTATGCATTGAACCAATGAGAAATAGACACATTGCACTATGCATATATGTAAGTATCGTAACCAATGCTGGTATCTGCTCTTGCAAGACACATCCAACTATTGTTACTGAATAACTTTTTTTTTTTTTTGGAGAATTGATATGGCTGCCTATCTTAAACAAGTAACTTTCCCTTTTACCTACTGGTCCCGTCTACTGATTCAGGGCAGAATCATTACTCAACAACAATTTCATTTATCCTCCTAGCTTTCCATAAGACATGATAAAACAAAAACTTTGCAGCCAGCATTTCCTGGCCCCTGAGCACACTTACTCCTCACTGGCTCCTCACTGAATTTAAGGATTTTTTTTCCTTTGTAAAGAATTTTCTAATTCTGCAAACCTTCAGGTTCCCCAGATGTATTCAGACTATTGTCTTGTGCATGAATGGTTCCATTCTGGTTACCTCACCTCCATGTTTGCCAGAAGAAAACAGGAGGTGCAAGGACCCACTTTGAGACCTATGCTCTTCATATCTCTGTCCATGGTAGAAAACAGTAACTTTACTGAAGGCATGATTCCTGAGATATGAAAAAGGTGAAAGAGCAGTTGTCATCTACTCATTTCTGATCAGTTCTCTGCCTAAGCAGCTTGTGGATATGAAGGTATCATGTCCACATGCTTCATTCAAGTCTTGATTGAACAAAGCAGCATTCTAGAAGCAAGTCCACAACTTCCTTTTTTTCAGCAGAGAGACAAGGCTTCCCTTTGCATCTAAAGCCTGGACTTTCAACAATTTTTCTCTCACACTTACTACTGTCAAAATAGTGGCCTCCTTTGTCATCACCCAATTTACCAGTAAGCAAGGAGACCCTGGAATCTGTGCTAACAGCTTTTTCTCACAAAGGCAAGCAGGTTCACCAAGAGACACCTCCACACACACATCTACTGTATTCACCTAGATTCAGCTGCTAAGCAAAGAGCTGCTTCTTCCAGTCCCTGCTGATGGTGATTATGATGAATGCCTTCTGTAAAATCTCTACTTGGCTTTTGACAAGACCTCATGCAACCCCCTTTCCCCACTACATTACGGTGTCACCATGGTACTTTGGGAAAGATGAAAACCTGGCTTTGCTTCAACCGTTCCTTTTCATCTAAAACCACGGCTATAAACCGATCTATCTGCTGCTGGCAGGACGTAAGGGAGATTGCCAAACAAGGGCCCCATATAGTCTGAGAATGGGAGCTCATGGGATTGGTAAATCAGCCTCTTCTCTGAAATCAATGCATTCCATCCCTTGGAGATCATTTTTCATTTTTTTTTCCAGTGAGGAACTCTACAACATAAAAAATGCACTCTGCAGCTATTGTTATTCTTGGAAGGGCAAACCTGGATTAGGTGCAGCTTGACCTCCACTGATTTTGATCAATACCATTGATCAACTGCTTTCCATGATTTCACACAAGAGTTTTTTTCCAAGTCTACCTAGAGATGCCTGGAACTAAATCTAAGACCTCCCGAGTGCTACACATGGGCTCTACAACTAAGCTACAGCCCCTTTCCTCTAACTTGACATCTTGGAAACTTGTTTCCTGCAGGGTCACTGCTCTCCCCAAAACATCCCTTTTTAAAAGTTGTTAAAAGTTTGAATTCTCCACGACCACCACCAGAATGTTTTATACACTGTGCTAATGTCTCAAACATGAAGCTTTTAATCCACTCTGCTCATGCTGAGACCAGGACAGCAGTTCATATCTAAGATGCTCCTGGTCTTCTGTGGGACATATCACATCCAGACGTTTAGCAGCAACCCCTGCACACAGCAGCCAAAGACTTGACTGAAAATGAGCGTCATGGAAGTGCTGCACCTATTCTGCTTCTTCAGCAGCTAGCTTTAATTTTGTGCCACTAGCAATAAAGCCAAGTCCCCACAAAGCCCCACGGTATTGTCAGGACAGCACTCTGATTTGGAACAATCAAAATAAAGCTTTGGAGAAGATTTGGAATTTGGGTGGGATTTTCATCCTTGCTGTTGTTTTGTTTTTGCCTTTCAATCAGAAATGTAAACATTGATAAATACTACACATGGAATTTTTAAAAATTAATTGCCATTTTTAACACCCCGTTTTTTAAAAATTCCATCTGCAAAGGCTAGTGTATATCCTACCTTTACATTGGAAAAGCCAAGGCTGGCAGTACCTGTCTCAAACAGCTCTTTTTTCTACAGCAAGGGGTCAGTCTGTCTTAAAATTCCTTTTAATTCCTGCAGAGATTGTGTTCAGCCCCAGCAGAGAAAAGGGCTGCACACCAGCCTGGGCTCACCCAGACCCATCAGCCTCCTTTCTCCCCCACTCAGAAACCCTCCTGGTATAAAGTTCAAGGAAAGAATGGTGTGACATTATTGACACGGGAAACATAAGCCTTCCTTGCCCTCCCTGCTAAGTGCTTCAATGTTGCAAACATTGGAATGCATGTGACCTGGGACACTGGGACTTATAAAAGGAAGAGAGAAATGGCTCTTTAATCAAAAATAATGTGTACGCTGATTATGTTCATCCAAGGGATTCTCTAGAATTGATAATGGAATATATACAGCAATACAGTAGAGCAGTGTTTCTCAACCTTAGCAGCTTGAAGATGTGTGGACTTCAAGTCCCAGAATTCTCCAGCCAGCCATGCTGGCTGGGGAATTCTGGGAGTTGAAGTCCACACATCTTCAAGCTGCCAAGGTTGAGAAACACTGCAGTACGGGATCAGGATCTTGGATCTTGGATCAACAACAATAAGACACAGATGATTGCATGGAAATTCTCCAAAGAGGAACAATTCCTAAGACAAACAGCAGGGTTTAACATTACTATTAAATCAATTAAATAATTAGGAATTTACTTAGCTAGAAATAAGATGTATTCAAAAATAATTTGCAAATCTGAAAGAGTACAATGGACATTCTTAGATGAAAAAAGCTGAACTCAACTCGGTTAGGAAGAATATTAACCGTAAAAATGAACATTCTTCCTATTCAAATGATTCCAATAAACATTGATGGAAAGATGCTGAATGAGTGGCAAAGACAAATGAGTAATTTCATCTGGTTAAATAAACAACCAAGAATTAAACTTCAGATTTAAACTTCACATTCAGACTAAGGAAAGAACAGACTCACAGAACATCTACAAAAATATCTTTGGACTAATATGAAAAGAAGCATGGCAAGTATAAGAAATCACTCTCTTCAAAGCAGCTTATTAAATGTATAGGATAAATATTAAAAAAAGAATAAAAGATTAAATATATATTTTCATGAAGAGGGGTAGGCTAAAAAATCTGATCACTGGAGAGAAAACTCTGACAGCCTGCAAAAATAAAATAGTTCAAGATTCTCTCCATAGAACAGTCAAAAGGGCTTCAATGCTTTCAGTATTTCAAATGAGCCATATAGTCCAGAAGGAATTTCAAAAGCAAGGTGACATTCTCAGAGACTTGACTGAATTTGAAATGCTTATCATAAAAAATACAGAACACTTGCTGGACTTATATATAAGTTGCTACTGAAATATGATTCCGAGACCAAGCTAGTTAAAGAATACACAGAGACAGGCAGAACTTAAACAATATAACTGACATGTAACAATGAGAGTATTAATGGAAAACAAGCATCAGATTCACTGTGAATAATACACTATAAGAAATTAGCTACAAGACGTTCTTCTGCTGATAAGTTATCCCAGTGATGGGCGTTAAAAATTTCTGGAACTGTATAAAATTGGAATGTTCTACCATATCTGGTGGCAATGCCATAGTATATAGCTCAGCTATTCTGCAGATGATTTACTGCAGGATACAACAAACCCTAGGGGTTGACTTTCCTTTTCTACCAGTTATTTTTCTGTTACGTATTACTAAACTTTCCATACAGTATCTATAACATACACTGAGCTGACTTTATATATGGTAACTGTCCCCAGGATACCTTATGCTTTTTATTGGAAATCACCTCTCATTCCTTCATTAGAAGGATGGCAGCTTAAACTGTGGGAGTGTGCAACAATCTCCAAAATAACGTCATACTGAAAACAAGACTGATGTTAGTTTCAATTTAATCTGGAAATTGTTTATGGAGTACAATTCTATAGAAGGCTTGCTGAGACATCCGAGGTTTGGGTTCTCTTAAAATAAAGGTTCTAAACTCTTTAGTTAAGACTGTTTGTTTTTATTATATAGATGTCTTAGCTAATTTAAAATCTGTTTTAATAGCAATTAAATATAACAGTATATTTATTACTAAATATAACAGTATAAATACTGTTTATGACAGTTTAACACTTTAAGATGCTAAAGTGTTCAACTGTCATAAAACTATTTTATATTTATTCTAATCCAAAATGATACATAAGGATAAAAGTGAGATGTTTCTTCCAATGGAATAGTTTGTATTTTCATTGGATGTTATCTTATACTGCTCTGAAAACTTTTCCATGTAATATTGGTATTTTGCAAATTCTATGCACCTTCCTTTTTTCTCTTTCTTCTTTTCCTTTTAAAACAAATATTACACCAAAATTTAAAATGTTATCATTGGAGACAATGGAGATCCTTCGGCAGAAACAGCAATTCCATCTTGCTTGGGTTCAGTTTCAACCTGCTTCATCCCATCCAGATCTGAGCAGCCTCCAAACACCCATTCAAGACTTCCACGGCATCTCAGGTTCAGCCCAGGATAAAAAGGCTATTAATGGTAAGGTAAAGGTAAAGGTTCCCCCCGCACATTTGTGCAGTCGTGTCCGACTCTAGGGGCCGGTGCTCATCTCCGTTTCTTAGCCGAAGAGCCAGCGTTGTCCGAAGACGCTTCCACGGTCATGTGGCCGGCATGACGCGCGTGGAACGCTGTTACCTACCCACTGAAGTGGTACCTATTCATCTACTTGCATTTGCATGCTTTCGAATTGCTAGGTTGGCAAGAGCTGGGGCAAGTGCGGGAGCTCACTCCGTCACACAGGACTAGGGATTCAAACCTCCGAACTTGCAATCTTCTGATCGACAAGCCTGGCATCTTACCCGCTGAGCCACCACGCCCCTTTTATATTAATGGTATCTCACCCCAAACCAATGGGTGACCTCTCCCAGTGGCTTCATAATAGATGAACAGGGACAAGCCAATCAAAGTATGCTGGATCTCACAAATAATGCCACAGCCATCAACACCCCACAGAGATTGACCGACACCACCCCTCATGGGTTTGGTTAATTGAGGCTTTCACGTTACACTTTTTAATAAGACAGTGATATACTTGTGTCACGTGTGGAATTCCTTTGGTAAGGTGGTAAGGAACTCCCTTTTAACGGTAAGGAATAGTCATTTTTGGCACCTTTTGATTAGCATACCTCAAGCACAACTGAAGCCCAGTAGAATCTCTGATCTAGACACTACCTTGCAGACCAATACATCATTGCATCCCACCAAATAGGAGGCACGTGCAGGATACTGACACACACACAAGACGCTTAAGCATTCCAAGTCATGATTTCATTGTCTTTACGATATGAGAGAGGGAGTGAAATGCAGACAAAAGTACTCTGTAACAAAAAGACCATGACCTTGCTTTCTTATATGTAGCTGCATACAGTAAAGGAAACGTAGCTGATCCTAGGCAATGGAAAACAACATGCAAGCTTCATTTATTCATTCAAAGTATTTATATTTATAAATTACTTTTCTGCCCACCAGGGCCCTTAAACTAATCTAAACCAGGAAGGCAAGAAAATTACAACAGAGTAAAAGACAAAACAAGACATTCTTTAGAACTGAGGATGGGATCGAGCCAACGTGATCTCTCCTGGGAACTGCTCACAAAAACTCCTCAGCAGAAGGACAGCTTTCTCCAGCTTGGTACATCTTCAGTTCTCACTCATGGAACCTTTGACCTTCTCTGTCTACCCCATCCAATCATAATCAACCATTCAGTGACTCCTAAAGCCAATTCCTTTCTTTCTGCCACCTCTCTTATTCTGAGGTCTAAAATGCAGTTGGGAATGTGATCTTAGGGTTTATTTGTTTATTTATTTAATTAATTAATTTTTATGGCCACCTATCTACCCAAGGAACTCTGGCAGCAAAGAGAAATAAAAACAAAACCAACTGTACAAATCCATTAAAAAGGAAGTGGGTTGAGGCCCCTGAAAATCACATTATTACTGTAGCTCATTAAACAAACCACATCCATTCTTGAGCCATCAACCCATCCACATCCCAGTCTCAGTGCCTGAGGGAAGAGCCAGGTCTTCACAACTGGGTTACCAGATTTGTGCTGCAAAAAGGTGGATAGCAAACAGCATTTCTGTATTTATGCTGTCATGTACGGATCATCCAGATTTTTGCAGCCCCACTGTCATAGGCCTAGTTATCTTGACCAAGTGGCTCTCGCGTTCCTGAATTTGGTACCTGGTTCTCCTCCCACAGGGCTCTTGTGCAGTTATAGTTTTGCTTACTCACCCATAAATAAAATTTAGATGGTAATCATAAACCATATTTTCGGGCAGAGATGAGGTATCTGAAATTGGAAAAGAATGAGTCACTTCCTCAAATGATACCTGTACATTTATGTAATTATTTTCTAATCTTTAGGTTTCCAACGAATTCATCCACTTATTCTACACCAGAATAAGCTCAAATGGTAGCTTATTTTTAAAAAGTTTTTAAGCCATACAACTGAAAAAGAAGAAATTTAGATATACAGAGTTTAAAAGGTAAAGGTTTCCCCCGCACATTTGTGCAGTCATGTCCGACTCTAGGGGCCGGTGCTCATCTCTGCTTGTTACCCGAAGAGCCAGCGCTGTCCGAAGACGCTTCCACGGTCATGTGGCCGGCATGACACGCGCGGAACGCTGGTACCTACCCACCGAAGTGGTACCTATTCATCTACTTGCATTTGCATGCTTTCTAATTGCTAGGTTGGCAAGAGCTGGGGCGAGTGCGGGATCTCACTCCGTCACGCGGGGCTAGGGATTCGAACCTCCGAACTTGCGATCTTCCAATCGACAAGCCTGGCATCTTACCTGCTGAGCCACCACGCCCCTATATACTGCGTATATACCGCCCCTATATATATATACATATATATACAGAGTTAGACACCTGTATATATTAGGGAGGCTTACGCTGCAAGGAAGATGTACACAAGCAAATTCAGCATTCGTTATATTTTTCCCAGGCCCAAGCTTTCCATGTCTGTTTTCATATGGTCTATTGTGTGATTGGGTCAGAGAAGCAGGAGCCAGACCATCTGAGTCCCCTACTTGACAAATAAACTCCCACATGAAAGGGTAAGCTGTTTAAAAATAAACAACACAAGAAAGGAAGCAGCAAGGGCGAGAAGTAAGCAAGACACTTCAGCATATCAATGGAGAAAAAGGATGTTTGGTCCTGCTTCTTTGAAAAGGAAAGCTTCCAGGGAGGCCCTTCTGAACACCAGGCGTGATCAACAGCAGCCAACACAGCACGATCTCCAAACACCAGCTCTCTCCAACAATTGTTTTAGAGTGGGGTTGACGTAGGCCTACCTGATCCATTGCATGGTGCTGGAGAGATTCAGAATTTAGCTCAACTTGCACTCAAGGCCTCAGGAAGCTCCCTCCCTCCCCTACCCCAATCCAGCAGAGTTTGGGTAGCCTGGCAATTGGGATTTTCTGGCTGTTTATGGCACCAGGTGAAATGCCTTTGCAATGAAATGGCGCGCGCGTGTGTGTGTGTGTGTGTGTGTGTGTGTGTGTGCACATTGCACATGCCTATCTGTAGCTTGAATCATGTCAACTGGATTTCTATTTTCTTAGTGGAAACGTTTCGCTCCTTATCCAAGGAGCTTCTTCAGTCTGAGCAAAGTTGGTAAGGGAATCCTAAATATGTTCCTAGGTAGCTGTGTGACCTTACACCTGGGGGCATGGTTATATTGAGATGTTATTTTAAGTCCTTTTATTATCTAAAGGAGGATCCTTAAGATCACCATGCATTATCTAACCATAATCTTAATGACAGGGAAAGGGAAAGAGAGCATTTTAAAAAAATGCAGGCTACAACTCGGTATTGGATACCTGTGAGCATTGTGGTGTGCTGTAAAATGTTATTTCATTGGAATTCCAACCATTCTTATTTTGGAATGTTTAAGGTGCCATCAAGCGATTCATGGCACCTTAAACACAAGGCTATTGTGTGTATTCACCGTAACAGATCAGGAAGCCTGCCCCTGGAATTCCATGCCCATTGTTAAGTTGAGCTACTCATGCACAGTTTTAGGCTCTGTTCCAAGTACCTTGATTATCACCGGAATAACTTGTGGTTCTGTTTTCAGTAATAGCTCTAGTTATTGTTTCTGTAGCTATTCATGTGGGTGCATAACGCCTCGCCAAGTCTAGCACAAAGCTGGATATACTCTATACCTAGTGATTTGGTGCCGGAGAAGTGAAGGAACCACCAATTAGCCCAGTTATATCCGAATCAGGTATCTCAGATAGCATTCTAGACATCTTTTTGAGATGGTAACCATGTAAGTTTTTTCCTTATATGATTAAATAAAAATAAAAATCTGAGAACTGACTGAGGTTGAGGTCACCACGGGTGAGGTGGGATGAAATGAAACCTTCTGTCTCTATTCCATCCTGCCTCTCACAAGCTCAGGGTTAATTCTCTCTTTTGGATGAGTCTGTGCAATCGGCCATATGCAATAACCGACTATGGGTAGCAAGAGGGTAAGCAACCTTCCTCCTAACTGATTAAAGTAACTGGGTTTCAGATGAAACACTGGCCTGGTTTACCATGTCTTGGGAATGCAGCCTATACTGTAAACAACTGGGAGAAAGGTTCTTTATAAGAATTTTTTTTCAAAGCAGTGCAGAACAAAGGGCCACTCTCAAACACATTTTCTAGCTTGAACATGTTCAGATTTATATATTTCTGTGATTGCAGCACTCCTTATTGTGCTACCCAGTATAAGCTTCTAGAAAGCTAATATATTATATACCGACAGCAACAAGTGGCTGCTTGCATTATTGCTTTAATGCAGCTCAAACTTTTTTCCCCCTTCTCAGATGAGGCACATGGATAGCCTACAGAGTTCTTCCTAGAATAATTCCACTTAGACCTTTGTATAGACCTTTGTACTTAGACCTTTGTATACCCACTTAGACCTTTGTATACCCTTTCTCAGGTTCGAGGTTCTCATATCATAGCCTGCAACATCCCATCAGGATGGACCTTCGCCAGGCCCAGATCTGTCTTTGGGAAAAGATCTGCATAGCTATTCAATCTAAGCCAGCACCAACCCAACTCTTCTGTTTTACATTTCCTGCACTCCCACAGTTGCTCCTAAAAGCAGATTTTCCCCATTTCCTTTAGCCTGTTTGAGGTTACGCTATCTTTGTTTGCTGGCCGCAATATTTCTTTTTGCAGGGAGCAGGATCTTAGAGCAAAGAAGAGAAAAATTTTTTGGAAAGTGAATTGTTTATGTAAATAGATGCAGCTACTTCAGCAATACCTCAGCGCAATGTGTATATCAACCTTAAAATGACTCATAAGGATAGAGAAGCAGATGTGAATTTTACCGCTGGCTTCTGCGGGAGCAAGACACCAAAAGAGCAATTTCCGCTTTTCACTATGATGCAAGACTGTTGTCCTTGGTGGGTGGCTTCTTAGATTTCTTACTGCCACCGACCTTCTTCACTTTAGAACCTTCATATTCCACAACAAGGAGAGGCCTCAGGGTCTGACAGGGTCCCCAAGTCCCCTTTATATGGGGCCCCTCAAGTGCTCTTTCTGTGGCCATCTGATTATCACTGCTAAAAATGGAATGCAGAGTTTATTTCCATTTTGTGATGCAAAACAGAAGAAAACTAACATACTGTAAACTCTAAACTGAACATACCACAAAGAAGGAAAAATCCAAACAATTCTCCTGAAACAACCCTGCTTATGTAGGTTGTGGCTCCACTCACTTTGTAGCCTTCAGCTCTCCAAAATGTTATGTGTAGCCTTCAGAATACCCTCCCCCCCATCCCTGTTTTGCAGCAAACCAGGGGTCACTCAAAGAATGATCAGACACGGTACTGACATCAAGTGACTTGTGTTCCAGGTCATCCAAACTCTTCAGAGTCTTTCTCTTTATTGTTGGAATCCCTCAGGGCTGTAGGTCACGGAGCACCAGAACTCCCTACTCCGCCTTTACGTCCAATATTGACAAAAAGGACTAACTTAATTATTATGCCCTCACTCCCAATTTTCTGAACAATGTCAACATTTTACCGAACGATTACAACTGAGGCTTCACTGGACACGGACAGCTTTCTCTAATATTTGTATTTGACCTACACACCAACTCTGAAGGACAGCTTCACAAAAGAAGGGTGTTTTGCTCTTCTAGAAGAGCCACTGAGGTCAACTGCAGCAATCCACTGACTATCCTCCTGACTGAGCCCAACCTTAGACCAAGAATTATGGGACTCAAGGCTAGCCTAAGAGATGGCATCTTGAGTAATGAAACTGGGAGATCAAAAACCATCCCCAATGCCAGGAAGCACCAAAATGTTTATGACCACTATAGGCAGAGAGCTCTGCCAACTGATCACTGTCCAATTGATTGGGCAGCGTAACTGCACTAGGCATCTGGTAAGAAACAACATTCCAGGAGTTGGCAAGTGAATGATCAAATATGCAACATTCCAATAGTGTCTCCTTAATGTCCTACAGAAGCAATATAGAAATTTTCACAGCAGACATCCTAACTATGCAAGTTGCACCTAAGCTCCCGGGTTTACTCTCAATTGCTGTGACACTTAGGCTCAGACTCATTATTTATAAGGATAAATGCAAGCAATCTAATCCAGTCCATCTGACCCACCACTGAGGGTTCAGACAACTTTACAAGCATGAGAGACACCTGAAGCATTCCTCCCCTTGTTCTCATTCACACTACGTCTCCAGATATGACCATCCTGCTTCCATTCTGGCCCAAAGAAATGCAGCCTTGACGGCTGAAATAAAACAGGTGGTCCTTGTTACAACCCTCTCCAGGGAACCCACAGAAGGCTGGGAGGAACCTAGCCCAGCAAGTTCATATATAAAAGGTCCCAAGTTCAGTCCCTGAGTTGCCCAGATCATGCAGGGCTGCCTGGGGTCTTGGAAAGCCAGTAAGTTTGCTATAGAGTCGACAATACCATTTATAGGTGAAAGCAGAGCCATTGGTTTAACCTCCCACAAGCTTTCTTGAGTGCTCTCTCATTGGCAAACTGCTAACTGTTGGACAATAGCTTCCATTAAGGAACATCCTATTATTTGGTGGTGGTACAAGAAATAAGTACTGTTTTAATTACTACTTAAGCAATAAGTAGACATGTAAGGGGAAATGCTTTAAACAATTCAAAAGCAATAGAAACTCCTCCGCAAATCAGTAAAAGCAATAAAGGCACAGAGAGAATCTTCTAGCTGTGCTCCTGTCCTCTGAAGATGCCAGCCACAGCGACTGGCGAAAAGTTAGGAACAAAAACTGCCAGAACACGGCCACACAGCCCGGAAAACCCACAACAACCATCGGATTCCGGCCGTAAAAGCCTTCGACTATACAAAAGCAATAAAATCATAGCCCAACACGTTGCAGAAGATAATAGATGAAGACAGAAAAGCAAGCTGGAAAATAAAACTGGAAACTTCAATGAAAGTCAGTTGCCAGTGACTTCTGGTAAAAAGCATGTCCTGGGCCTGAAGGCTTCGTTGTGTGGGTTATTCCCGGAAGCCTGCTTTTCCCAGGCAAATGCCACTCCGCTGCAAGGCTACCAATATGCCTGTATGTTCCTGAGGTGCTACCACAGAGGCCCTCTTACATGTGAACCTGTGCTTAGGTGGGGCTGCATGAACTACCGGCATTCTTCACAGGACCATGTCAGAGAAAATGCTATCAGTGCTTGTTATACCTCCCAACCTGAAAGAAAATTAGCAAAACCCCCAGTGCTCCCATAGAGGGTTTTTTTCCCCTCACCCTTTAGTGGTAAAATTCCAGGAAAGACAAATGAAATCTATCAGGATTTACCCCCCCCCCCAGGGCTGCCAACATTTCTAAAAATCTAATGCATAGAGTATTTGTTTTTGTTTTTTTGCCTGCATGCTGATAAAATAAAGCACACTTGTTGATTGTGATATATTGTTGCTGTCAAGGGAATCGAGGCATGGCATGGCAGGCTGATTTTGCTTTTTGATCAGTTGGCAACCTTATCTGATTTGTATGCATGTTTGACGTGCTTTTTTCTGGGTTGACTATATTGTAGGTATATTACTAGAAAACATCCTTGCAGAAATGCACAGAGAGACGGTGCGACTTCTGATACCTCTGAATTGCATGCAATTCAATCCCACCCCCCAATCCCATGCAAAAGCCGTAAATGCACACTATTTCAACTCATAACCTTTGCAACATTGATCTGTAGAACACTCCACACTCTTGCACAAATGCTCAAAATCTCAAGATCTCAAAATCTCTTGCCTGCCATCCTTAGACGTCTTTCTTATCCATCTCACTGTTCTTCTTCACTTGCCCCTAACCATGGCATAAACGTGCCCAGGAGAAAATGAGTCACAATTTAAAGCGATTCAAAGGGTTTTAGTAACCCCCACCCCTTTAAAGAATGTGGATCTCAGGCCAAAGATTCTCCCTTTGAGATTTAGGGGCTTGTAATGAACAAGTGCAGAATGAAGCAGCCTGGCCTGAAAAGGGGATAAAATGCTTCTAGTCCCTCCAAACATCTTGTGCACCCACCTCCGCCACCCAGATTTAATCAATGCACACCAGAGGTGAAAGAACCAAGATTAGATAAAAAAAAGGTTATAAAGGGTTATAAAGGACTTCACACAAACACGCCTGCAGAAACACAGACTGAAGAGGTGAAGACAGTTTTGGCCTTGGGAACCAAGCGGAGGATATACAGTAATCCTTTGCCGGCGGCGCTGCTGCCTCTGGAGTGCGCGGTCGCTCAAGTTTCACTTGCTCAGCCTCAGTTCCCCATCTGCAAAATGGAATCATCGGGGCCCTAATGCCAAGGCTCATCGAAGGCAAAATCAGAGAAGGGTTAAAGGAAGTGCAGACGTGTCTAAGTTTACCTTTATAGGAGAGGCGAAGGCGGGGCACGCGGCCCTTGGCAGCATCGCAGACGGCAGCGAGATCCCAGCTGAGCCACCACCAAATTCCCAGGCCGGCGAAGAGGGCTCCCGCGCGCCGCATAGCCCCTCACTTGTATGTGCCCCTCTACGGTCCCGCTTTCCCCTCGCCCGGGCTGGCAGGACGACCGGCCCCGCCGCAAGTTCCTCCAAACTCAGCGGGCTTGCCTTGAGCCCCGCAGCCTTTCCGAGGCCGCGCTGCAGCTAACTAGGGGAGGCTCCAGAAGCCGGCTCGCTCGCCCGCCCTCAAGCGCGCCTTGCTCTTCAGCTGGCCGCCGCCGCCGCCGCCGCCGCCGTGGCCGCCGCAGCGCATCTCCCGCGAAGTTCTGCACAGGCAGAGCTCCACCCAGCTCCTCGCGCCGAGACTGCCAGAGCCTGACAGCCGAGAAGGGAAAGGCCGGAGGGAAGCCCGGCCCGACTTCCCGGCAGCTGTCCGCGGCGGGCGGGCGGGCAGGCGAGCTCGGAGCACGAGAACCACCCTCCGGGCAGCGGCGGTGTCTTGATCAGCCCTCTGGAATTCGGCCCACTTTCTCCTTCGGTGGAGCTCCAAAGGCAACCCCAAAGTTAAAATACTCCCTGCTGTAGGAATTCCACTTACGGCCTCCGGTCTATTTACCCGTTAGGGGTCTGGGGTTGAACTTGCCAATAGAGTGGGGTCAAAGGAAAGAAGGAAAAGGGGGAAAGTGAAGTCTGAGGTCCTGGAATGGTTTCTTGCTAGCTGTGTCTGCAGCTGGAAGGAAAAGGGAGACGACGCCCAGAGCCAGGTGGAAGGACTCAGTTGCAGTGGCCATGGGGGCACCCTTGGAAGACCTGAAGGACCCCGTTAGGGACCGATTGTCATGGAGAAAACCTATCTGTGAGGTCCCTTAGAGTGGATACCGACTTGAGGGCACATAATCGATCGATGTCTGCAGCAGTTTTTTTTTAATCCTGAAGAATGCCCTTGGCTGCCTTTCAAAGACTATTGACCAGGTCTCCAGCCAAAAGGGAAGATTCCAGGGGTGTCCCTCAAGCTTCTTGCTGCCAAAGGACCTTTTGGGTTGCCCCTTAGCTGCTCCTTTGGGTTTCTCTGTACCAATGTCATTTATGCACACCTTGCATGACTGCCAAAGGTTGCCCAGGATGACTTTTTTTAAGGAAATGCAGAGAAATATGCTGACAAGTCATAGATACGACCAACCTGGTTAGCCCAGCCCTAAAGGACAGACCCACTTACAGCTGTACTTCTACGGCCTGAACAGTGTGGCAAGTTTCACACTTCGTGCTAAACCAGCCATGAAGATTTATTATCCATGCTTATTATCCATCCAGTCATTTGTGGTTCTCTCCGTAAACCACAATTAAGCAAATCAGGGTTTAGGTCAATGGATTAATGCAGGCAACGTGCCTTCCTTCCATGTAAACTAAAGGACAGCATCGCATGGTATACGTTGTCTACTACAATATAGGATAGAATCATAGAGCTGGGGAGGTCCACTGAGAGTACTGAGCCCAACCCTCTGCTCAGGACCAGAATCCCAATCCAGGCATCCCAGGCAGCGGGCTCTCTAGCCTCCCCTGGAGCACATCCAATGAAGAGGAGCCCACCACCTGTCTGGGTACCGGTTCCTCTGTCAAACTGCCCTTATCATTAGGAAGTTTTTTCTAATGTTGAAGTGGAGTCTACAGTCCTGTAACTTAAATCTGTTGTCCCCTATTCTGCACGGGTCCTGACCTTCTCCTATGGGGCATCCTTTCAGGTATTTCAAGAGTGCTATTCTATTCCCTCTCAGTAATTTTTTCTCATGGCTAGACATATCGCGTCCATCCAATTTCTCTTTGTTTGGTTTAGTTTGTAGCCTTCTAAGTGTCTTTGTTGCCATTCTCTGAACTGGTTCCAATTGATATGCAAAGATTTAACACCAGGATTAGCAGCAGAGGAGCAATCAAACAGCACAATAGACCCTAATCAAGGAACTATTAACTCAGTCAATCAACCAAGCAGCAAACAACAGCCCAATCAAGGAACTCCTAAGGGGGAACAACACCTCCACCAACACAGGCAGGACAAGCCAGGGTATATAAACAGAGAGCAAGTCCCACTCCCTTTTCGCACTGAAGATGTTGCCTAGCCTGGCAATGAAACGTCTGCAAGAAAACAACAAGGCTCGGAGACCACCAAGGATTCCATGGTTCCAATTTCTCAGAATCTTTCTTAAAGTGGGATGCTCACTTTAAGTGCGGATTTAAAGTGTGTGAGGTCTGACCCAAGCAGAATAGAATGGAATTGTTACTTCCTGTGGTTGGATGCTCATTTCATTTGCTTTCTTTACACAGCCACATCACATTACTGGCTCATTTACAATTTCTAATCAAGGATTAGGCCAAAATCTTTTTTTGCAAGTGCTATTACTGAGCCAGATAGTCCCTAATCCTAGTCTTGTGTATCTGATTTTTGTCCCCTAAGTAAAGAATTTTGCACTTGTCGTTGTTAAAGTTCATTCTTTTATTTTCAATCCATTCCTCCAATACATCATTATCATTTTGAGTCTTATTTTTTACTTCTGAAGAATACACTACCCAACCCAATTTTTATAATCTGCAAATTTCATAAGATTTCCTTTCACCTCATCATTTAGAATCTTTAATGAAAATATTGAAGAATAGAAGACCTTGGACTTTTTTTTTGTTTTAAGATCTTCACTAAACTTTTTCAGTAACCACATTGGTCCTTGATTTTCTCTACTCACTGGAATTTCATTTCTTCTAGGGTATAAACTATCTAGCCCAATTTCGCATCACCTGGAAATATAATAAGCATTTCCTCCCACCCATCTTAAGCTCCTTTCCCCAAGAGCTTCTCTTCCCATGGAATTCTACTTATCAATTATTGAACTGAGTTTATTAAAATCTGCTTTTCTGAAGCCCAAAATACAGGCTTGACCATACTCAGTTTCCCTTAAAATTGAGAGTGATAATCACTTCCCCCCAATGCTCCTGCTGCTTTGACATCCTCAACTATATATGAATATACAATCTAAAAAAATAGTACAAAAATAACACTAACAATTATTCTGACCCATTCAGACTAATATCAATTATTGTGGCCGAACCAAAATGCCTAGTTCTATAGTTATAAAAAACCCAAACAAACAAAATACTCTATTCCATCATCTCACTAAGTATCTAGAAGAAGTAGACTATGGAAAGTAATAGCACCAATCTTGCTGTCCTTTTGATTAGCTGATGTTTCAAGGACATTTTCAAAAGGAGCCCCAAAAGGGAAAACAGTAATGCAGTGTGGATAATGAGGCTAAGGTTGGGCTACTCGCGGTGCATCAGCGAAGCTAATAAAAGGTGCTCCAAAGGACACCTATGTAATGTGAGATTTGAGAGGACTCCCAAACTAAGCATCTGATCCTATAGGGATTATGCAACTCTACTCATACATCACAAACAGAGAGAGACACAGAGAGAGAGAGATTAACATCCAGGTACCAATTTATAAAATAATTTATAATTTTTTTAAAATACAGTAGTTAAGAGCAGAGACATCACACTGACAACAAAGGCCCGCATAGTTAAAGCAATGGTATTCCCCGTAGTAACCTATGGCTGTGAGAGCTGGACCATAAGGAAGGCTGAGCGAAGGAAGATACAGTAGATGCTTTTGAACTGTGGTGTTGGAGGAGAATTCTGGGAGTGCCTTGGACTGCAAGAAGATCAAACCAGTCCATACTCCAGGAAATAAAGCCAGACTGCTCACTTGAGGGAATGATATTAAAGGCAAAACTGAAGTACTTTGGCCACATAATGAGAAGACAGGATACCCTGGAGAAGTTGCTGATGCTAGGGAAAGTGGAAGGCAAAAGGAAGAGAGGCCGACCAAGGGCAAGATGGGTGGATGATATTCTGGAGATGATGGACTCGACCATGGGGGAGCTGGGGATGGCACCAGTTGACAGGAAGCTCTGGCGTGAGCTGGTCCATGAAGTCACAAAGAGTCGGAAGCAACTGAACAAATAAGCAACAACAAAAAAACCAATTCAAAGCATCCATTTAACCTGGATTGATATAGGGCTGGATGTCATCTGCATATGGATGATATCAGAGTCAGCATTTTTAAATAAGCTCTTCCAGAAGTTCCAGTCATTGTTGAACAACATGCAGAATAAGATTTATTCATGAGCAATCATATTTTCACTAAAATATCATGGAAGCTCCACTTCGAAAAATAGCTTAAGAATCCCATAGTGAAAGGCTGAGCCTATAGGGTGGAAAGTTGGAAGTCTCAACTCTCCTCCAAGAAGCTTTCTGGCCTTTTACATCCCGGCCTCACCTCCTGTTTTGTGGTAGCAGCTTGTTAGTTTCTGCTGCCATCACCTACAGTATTTTCCAGGGAGCACTTGACTTGACATCCATACCTAACACCACTGTTGAGAGAAACAGAACTTTCATAAACTGTGCTGCCCTTCTGGCAATTAAAACACCAAAAAGCAAAAACTAAAATAATTTCAATTGTGGCCATGTAGTGCAAAGGCCCCTTCATGGATCACTGCCTTGTCGTGGCGAAGGGGCTTGCGTAACTCAATGAAGTCAGGTCAAGAAGAACAGGTCATGACGGAGAGTTCTGACAAAACGTGGTCCAAAACTGGAGGAGGGAATGGCAAACCACTCCAGTATCCTTGCCAAGAAAACCCATGGACAGTATCAAAAGGCTAAAAGATATGACGCCAGAAGATGAGCCCCTCAGGTCGGAAGGTGTCCAAAATGCTACTGGGGAAGAGCGGAGGGCAATTCCGAGTAGCTCCAGAAAGTGTGAAACGGCTGGGCCAAAGCCGAAAGGACGCTCAGATGTGGATGTGTCTGGAAGTGGAAGGAAAGTCCGATGCTGTAAAGAACAATATTGCATAGCAACCTGGAATGTAAGATCTATGAAACAAGCTGGATGTGGTCAAACATGAGATGACAAGATTGAACATCGACATATTGGGAATCAGCTAACTAAAATGGACAGGAATGGGAGAATTTAATTCAGGAGACCATTATATATACTACTGTGGGCAAGAATCCCTTAGAAGAAATGGAGTAGCTCTCATAGTCAATAAAAGAGTGGGAAAGGCAGTACTGGGGTACAACCTCAAAAATGACAGAATGCTTTCAGTTCGAATCCAAGGCAAACCATTCAACATCACAGTGATCCAAGTCTATGCCCCAACCACTGATGCCGAAGAAGCTGAAGTTGACCGGTTCTGTGAAGACCTACAACACCTTCTAGAACTAACACCAAAAAAAGATGTCCTTTTCATCATAGGGGACTGGAATGCTAAGGTAGGAAGTCAAAAAATAACCGGAATAACAGGAAAGTTTGGCCTCGGAGTACAAAATGAAGCAGGGCAAAGGCTAATAGAGTTTTGTCAAGAGAACACGCTGGTCATAGCAAACACTCTTTTCCAACAACACAAGAGACAACTCTACACATGGACATCACCAGATGGTCAATACCGAAATCAGATTGATTATATACTTTGCAGCCAAAGATGGAGAAGCTCTATACAATCAGCAAAAACAAGACCTGGAGCTGACTGTGGCTCAGATCATGAGCTTCTTATCGCAAAATTTAGGCTTAAATTGAAGAACGTAGAGAAAACCACTAGATCAATCAGGTATGACCTAAATCATATCCCTTATGAATATACAGTGGAGGTGAGGAATAGATTTAAAGGATTAGATCTGGTAGACAGAGTGCCTGAAGAACTATGGATGGAGGTTCGTAACATTGTACAGGAGGCAGCAACTAAAACCATCCCAAAGAAAAAGAAATGCAAGAAAGCAAAGTGGCTGACTGATGAGGCTTTACAAATAGCTGAGGAAAGAAGGGAAGCAAAAGGCAAGGGAGAAAGGGAAAGATATAAACAACTGAATGCAGAATTCCATAGAATAGCAAGGAGAGATAAGAAGGCCTTCTTAAATGAACAATGCAAAGAAATCGAGGAAAACAATAGAATGGGGAAGACTAGAGATCTCTTCAAGAAAATCGGAGATATCAAGGGAACCTTTTGTGCAAAGATGGGCATGATAAAGGACAAAAAAGGCAGGGACCTAACAGAACCAGAAGAGATGAAGAAGAGGTGGCAAGAATACACAGAAGAACTATACAAGAAAGATCTTAATATCCCTGATAAATACGATGGTGTGGTCACTGACCTTGAGCCGGACATCCTAGAGAGTGAAGTCAAGTGGGCCTTAGGAAGCATTACTAACAACAAAGCTAGCGGAGAAGACAGTATCCCAGCTGAGCTATTTAAAATCCTAAAAGATGATGCTGTTAAAGTGCTGCACTCAATATGCCAACAAATTTGGAAAACTCAACAGTGGCCACAGGATTGGAAAAGGTCAGTTTACGTTCCAATTCCAAAGAAAGGCAATGCCAAAGAATGTTCAAACTACCGTACAATTGCGCTCATTTCACATGCCAGCAAGGTTATGCTCAAAATCCTACAAGCTAGGCTTCAGCAGCATGTGAACCGAGAACTACCAGAAGTGCAAGCTGGGTTTCGAAGAGGCAGAGGAACTAGAGATCAGATTGCCAACATTCGCTGGATCATGGAAAAAGCAAGAGAGTTCCAGAAAAACATCTACTTCTGCTTCATTGACTACGCTAAAGCCTTTGATTGTGTGGATCACAACAAACTGTGGCAAATTCTTAAAGAGATGGGAGTACCAGACCACCTTACCTGTCTCCTGAGAAACCTGTATGCGGGTCAAGAAGCAACAGTTAGAACCGGACATGGAACAACCGACTGGTTCAAAATTGGGAAAGGAGTACGACAAGGCTGTAAATTATCACCCTGCTTATTTAACTTATATGCAGAGTACATCATGAGAAATGCCGGGCTGGATGAATCACAAGCCGGAGTTAAGATGCCGGCAAAAATATCAACAACCTCAGATATGCAGACGATACCACCCTAATGGCAGAAAGTGAAGAGGAACTAAAGAGCCTCTTGATGAGGGTGAAAGAGGAGAGTGCAAAAGCTGGCTTGAAACTCAACATTAAAAAAACCCAGATCATGGCATCTGGTCCCATCACTTCCTGGCAAATAGAAGGGGAAGAAATGGAAGCAGTGACAGATTTTATTTTCTTGGGCTCCAAGATCACCGCAGACGGTGATTGCAGCCATGAAATTAAAAGACGCTTGCTCCTTGGAAGGAAAGCTATGGCAAACCTAGACAGCATATTAAAAAGCAGAGACATCACCTTGCCGACAAAGGTCCGTATAGTTAAAGCTATGGTTTTTCCAGTAGCAATGTATGGCTGTGAGAATTGGACCATAAGGAAGGCTGAGCACCGAAGAATTGATGCTTTCGAACTGTGGTGCTGGAGAAGACTCTTGAGAGTCCCTTGGACTGCAAGGAGGTCAAACCAGTCAATCCTAAAGGAAATCAACCCTGACTGCTCATTGGAAGGACAGATGCTGAAGCTGAAGCTCAAATACTTTGGCCACCTAATGCGAAGAGAGGACTCCCTGGAAAAGACCCTGATGCTGGGAAAGACTGAGGGCAAAAGGAGAAGGGGACGGCAGAGGATGAGATGGTTAGATAACATCACCGATGTAAAGAACATGAATTTGAGTAAACTCCGAGAGACAGTGGAGGACAGGAAGGCCTGGCGTGCTATGGTCCATGAGGTCACGAAGAGTCGGACACGACTAAACGACTGAACAACAACAACAAAAAGTGCAAAGGCATGGTATCTAGAGGATTTAGCCTTTTCCTCCCACCTTATGAGATAGACCAATCTCACAAGAGATAAACAAAAGGAAAAGGAATAGAAAGAATAAAAGGCAAAAGCTTTTTAAAACTTTAATACTAAAATGGAAATATTCCATGTTTGAAATAAATAAGAGAGCAGCCCAGTTCAAGGGAAAAGCAGCTGGTAGCAGAAAAATCCAAAAGACAATACCGTGCTCCAGGATAGTACTGGTCTGCTCCATAAAGAGAAGAGATAGAATTCCAAATTAACATTAGCAATTAACATTGTTGAGCCACTATAAGAAATTAGAAAGCCTTCAAGAATCCCATCTTGCCAAACTCTGTTTTCTCCATTACACAGCTGGAAATCAGTGGACTAAACTTTTGTCACCCATTTTACAAATGTATTCCCTACCATCTTTGGGAGAACTCGGAATAGAGAAAATATTAGAGCAGAGCTTTCCAAACTGTGTCGCGACACAAAAGTGTGTCGCCACACACAGTCTGGTGTGTCGCCACACAACCCGGAAGCGCTGATCATCATCAGCGCTTCCAGGTTTTCCCGCGGCGACACACCAACCGCGGCACGCAAAAACCCGAAAGCGGCAGCAGCGATTCCGGGTTTTTGCGCACTGCCGCAATGGCGGCACTTCCGGGTTTTCCTGCGGCGACACACCAACAGCGGTTGGTGTGTCGCCGCGGGAAAACTTTGGAAAGCCCTGTATTAGAGATTGGCTTTTTGAAAGGGATGCTAATAAAGATGCAACTGTGGTACAATCATCCAAATTTTCATCATGGTACTGCTGGCCATATGACCGTGGAAGCGTCTTCGGACAACGCTGGCTCTTCGGCTAACAAACGGAGGTGAGCACCGGCCCCTAGAGTTGGACACGACTGCACAAATGTGCGGGGGGAACCTTTACCTTTTAACCATCATTATAAAAACCATAGAAGCCTCTCCCAGTACCTGGTTAACATAACCAGTGCGTCACTGAGAAGGGCTTTAACATCCCTTCGCCTGCAGACCATGCCCTCCGCATATCTCGAAGGGAGGTTTTGTAAGCTCCCTGTCGAACAACACCTCTGTCCTTGTGGTGTTGGTCAAGTGGAGGATGTTATCCATTATGTCCTCCACTGCCCCATTTACAACGAGATCAGGGCCAAATTATTAATGGCAGATGAACTCAAGGGCCCTGATGTTGAAAAACTGATTTATCTTCTTGCAGATGTGTTTGCTCTGCTCTCACTTAAACTTAGGAAGAAATATTTAAGTTCTTAGTTGTAGCTCTGGCTCTATTTTGTTGTAACCTTTTTCTTTTATATTTAATGCTTCTTTTATTATTTTATAATTTCATTTTATTGTTTTAATGTTATTATATTTTATTGTATTTTATTGCATTCTTATGTTATGACCTGTGGTTACAACAATAAACTTCACTACTACTACATTAGCAATTACAAAAGTATTCTACAGAGGAAAATGTATTTTATGGAATTCTGCCTGAAGTATGGGATAAAAGCTGCAAGTTGAGTATGAAGTTCAATAAGTTGTACAGAGAAATAAAAGACAGAAGAGCATGATACTTTAGCACTAAACAGCAAACAGAATAAACCCTAACACAAATTCCTAGCTAAAATTTTTCTTTTCTTTCTTTATAGTATTTCTATGCTGCTCTACTATACTATAGAAGTAACCTTTTTCTAAAGCAGAAGTTCTTCTGTTGTTTCTGGTTGGTTCACAGACAGATAAGGATTCAGGAGACGGCTTTGTTAAACAGTCATCTGCAAGTTTCTCTGTTATCTATGAAAAAAATCACCTCCTTGTCAGTTCACAAGAAATGTGTTAGAAAGAATCTGAGTCTCCACCAGAATGTATTTTAAGATAAATTGGTTCTAAATGGGAAATAATTCAGTTGCTGAAATGTTTGTAATCCTATCTATTTCATCTCAATAAATCCTGTTAATGAAGACCCCATGATAAACTTGCTTGAAAAAGTTATTTTCAGTTGAGTCAGCCACCAAAAGCCTGATGTTCTGCTTCATTTACCTGGACTTCCCCCAGAATTCTGGACATTCCAAATTTAATCAGACACTGTCCTTCTCCAAGCCTCAGTATAAAACTTCAACAGAGTACTATCCTTTCTTTTAAAATGACCAAAGTTCTTCTATCTCCAGCAAAAGAAGGGGCTAGAATACCTAACTTTGAACATGACCCAGACAACTTCTCTTTTTGGGAGATAAGTACCGCACTGTGAATGCTTGAGCCTGAAGCATCAATCTGGCAATCAGGTTACATTCACAACAGAGCTTCTGGAACTTCTGTTTTCATGGAAATCTAGAGCATCCAGAACATCATCTCTGCTCTTAATAGATGTTTTTTCCAAAGTAGCATTTTTGCCATGTTCCTGTCTTAATGCTGCAGTGAAAGGAGAAATTAATTGTTGAAATGTGAGTCGCCACAACACACTTAACCTGGTTGCTGAATTAATCCATTTTGGATTCACTCAGTACATTGAACCATAAGCTAGCCAAATGGGCTGGGTTTGCACAACACTGAAAGCTGAAAAAAGTTAGACCAAGGTAACACAAGCCAAGCATTGCATGTTGTATGTGTGCACCTACTAGGTCTTTAACTGACCTGGTTAAGCATGTTGTACAAACATAGCTATAGTAAATTTGGCAACCACATAAAAAAGTTCTTGGTCCACCTGATTCTGTTACTCCGTTTATAAGTGGTCCTGATGCAAGCCTAGGCTTACTTGCCTAGAATGAAACTCCTCAGAAGCTATGTTTGCATGACACACTGAACCCCAAACTGGTTGACCACATTTTAGCCTAGTATGGTGTGCAAACCCGATCTGTGAGGTTAGTTTATGGTTTTATGTGAACCCAGAAAAACTGGGTTGAGTAAACCACAGTTACAATAACCATGGGTAAGCAGGCTGAGATAACAGGGTAGAACATAATGGATAATATTTCTTACATTTGAACAAATATGCAGTCTCATGCCAGCAGTGTGAATGGTTAATTTAATACCCTTTACAAAATCCTTTATTACCCTAATGTTGCCTTGGGGGAATGTAAGAGAAGGCAATGCTTATTGTTTCAAGTAGATAATCATTAGGCACCATGTGCCATTAGATACTCTGTTAAATATCCATGTCCAGCATTTGCATTACCAGGCTCCTGATAGAAATGAAATTAAAAAGACAAGACACATATTAAGAAATAGATGAGCCACTTTTAAGTTGTCCAGATAGATTTACTACCCTTTCCTATGGGGCTAGCAAGGGAAGGTGAGCTTTGAAGAAAGTTTTGGAACGCATAGGAAAACTCCCAAATTATTGACCCTCCCTCTCAGAAATTACAGCATTTTAGTCTGGCAAGACAACAGATAACTTTTCTCTCTGACCTTCAGCTCAGATTTTGCAAGAATTTGGAAAGCCAGTATGGTACATTAATAAGGCAGGGGAGACAAGGTTACGTCAGACACCCCAGATCTGAAGCGGTTGGGTCATCTTGCCCCACTTGCAGAGTCTCAGCCTTGCCGGAAGTGGCCTGGGGGAACGAAGGTGCCCCACTCTGAACTCTTTGCCAAAAGGATAGTATCACAGTATAATTGAACCCATTCACAGGACCTGTCCTGGTGGATTATATAGATTGTTATTTTATGTAGATTACCGAAAGAATTGGTTGCATAAGCAACATACTACATTCACACAGACCAATGGCACAGTCCATGAACCCTACATTCTATTATAGAAATCAGGTGCTGGATTTCATTTTCATTTTCATTTCATTTCATTTTATCCCCCATTGCTAACATGGCTATATGTTTTTGTTTCATTTTTCAGATGCTAGCAGACATAGGTGCTTGGAAGCTAAACGAAAGGCACAAGGGAAACATTTCAAACAGATGGTAGGCCGAAGAGAGAAAGGGCAGGCGTGAGGAGGTGGGATCCACCACGCAGCAGTCTGTTACAGCACGTCATTGAGGAGGGAGTGCTAATTGAATTCAATTAGTTCAGGGCTTGCCCCCAGAATCCCCAAGGAAGCATTTAGGACGCAGAGAAAGGTAAAAGACTTGTATTGTTAGACAGAGGAAGAGACCCCCGAAGAAAGGAAAGAACTGGGCAGAGGAATGGCAATACAACTTCAGCATGTGTTAGTGTGAGCCTTGGCCCTGGAGCAAATTGTGTGTTTTAGGGGGAAAGTGACCTGATCATTAACATCTTGATACTTGTCAAATAACTATAGTGTAGAAAGTGGTCCATGAATAAAAATGGGTTGAAAGAGAGAACTTCTAAACTGCCAGCTCAACTAGTAAATGTTTAAGTTAAATGTTCACCAGCCTTTTACTCTATATTCCATAGTTGAGCCTGAAACAGAATAAAAAACAATGGAAACCCCTTTGTGGATTTGCTCATATTTAAACAAGATCTTATGAAAGAAAGTTCTACCTTTTAAAAGGTAAACGGTAAAGGTTTTCCCCTGCACAGTCGTGTCTGACTCTAGGGGGCGGTGCTCATCTCCGTTTCTTAGCCGAAGAGCCAGCGCTGTCTGAAGATGCTTCCATGGTCATGTGGCCGCATGACGCGCACGGAACGCTGTTACCTACCCACCAAAGTGGTACCTATTTATCTACTTGCATTTGCATGCTTTCGAATTGCTAGGTTGGCAAGAGCTGGAGCGAGTGCAGGAGCTCACTCTGTCACACCTTTTAAAAACTTTTAAAAACCTTTAAAAAACTTCTATATTATTGATAGGCTGCTTGTTCACCACACAGTGGTCCTCAAAGTGGCCTACATCTACCATGTAAATTAACAATCATTATGTTTTACATAACATCCAAAATTATAAAATCCATATACAGTAATGTAAATTTCTTTCTTTGGGCCAGTGAAAGATCATAAAACAGTGTGCAGACTTGCAGTATCTGGCAAATTCTTCTCCAAGCAGATGGTAAACACAGCCCCCCTCCTACCGCTGATGCACAATGACTACTGTATGTCAGAGGCTTAAGCTGATAGTTTGGGAAGATGTTGTTGCAGACATTCAGATTTGGGTCTACTTGCTGCTCTAATGGTTTCAGGCTGCCCCTAGCATCCTCTCTAGGTCTGCTGGAACATAAAGGAACAACAATGGGTTGACTCCCCATTTCTGAAAATATAAAATCCAGCTGTTACCCTGATCTCTCTCGATCTTCAGGCAAAACACCCAGGCTCCTTAGTAGATGGAAAACAGAAATACATAGTAATTAGAGAGAGGGTTTTTTTTAATTAAAAAAAAATCCTGCAGAAATGGTGCTTACTTCTGATTGCATCGATTTTGGGAAAGTACCGTGACCTTTAACTGAAGATTTACAACCTGTTTTTAATTAGGAATGCATGCAATCTTTTTAAAAAACTGATACCCTTTAAACTGTCAGTATGAAATAAGAAAAACCTCAATCTAAGCAAATGAAAAAATAACCAGCTTTGCTTAATTATATGCCTGTTCTCTGACATTGTCTAAGCCAGCGGTCCCCAACCTTTCTGGCACCAGGGACCGGTCGTGGAAGAAAATTTTTCCACGGACCGGGGGGAGGGCGGGGTTTGCAGGCGGGAGCCAATCGCGTGCACCAGGGTGGGGTAATCACGTGCACCGGGGGGCGGGGTTTGCAGGAGGGAGCCCCGCGGCCCACTACTGGGCCGTGGCCCACAGGTTGGGGACCTCTGGTCTAAGCAATTCTTGCAGTCAGTATAAAATTTGAAACCCTTGTTATCACCTCACTTACTTGACAAAGTCAGAACAGCTTACCTTCTGAAAAAGTAACCTTACTTTCTGAAAAATATTCCTGCTTATTCCTGTTTTGAAATCAGTCTCAAATCAGCCTTTTATTGATCTCTCTGGGTGCAAATTTATGTCACCCATCAAGCAAAAGTTTTCTACAGAGGCATGGCAAACTTTTTCAGTCTCTTTCGTCTCAGTCAAACTGCAGTCATATGAAGTAAAAATTTGTTCCACTTAAACTGATATTTGTTGCTCACCTTCTGATATCCTGATGCTTAAAGGTACCGGAAACTTCACATTGGGTTGTTTCTCTTTTCTATTAAACAGGAATTTAACAGCTCTGTCTTTTCTCTCATATTCTTGGGTATGTTTGATGTCTTCTGAGTATGAAAACCCTGAGATCAACTGCCTTTCAGGGAAAGCATATTTGGCATCTGACTATGGCCTGTGATGTGCCATTAAGCATTAATGGACACATTCCACACCCATGCAGTTTCTTCCATTTGCTTTTTCTTTTCTTTTCTTTTCTTTTTTAGCTTTGAAAGTCCTAATCTGTCTTTGACAGTATGGCAGCTCGGTGTCGTTTGCTATGCACACTCCTCTGGTAATAGGAGATCTGTCCTTGCATGTATGGACAGATCAAATGCAAAGGTCAACAAAGTGCTCCATTCCTCTACATCAGGGTTTCTTAAACTTCTTTCTCTCAGGACCCCTTCCCATTTTTAAAAATTATGGAGGACCCCAAAAGAGCTTTTGTTTGTATGGGTTATATTTATCAATATTTACCATATTCACAATTAAAATCGATGCATTCACTGCCACTACGCTTCTCACGATTGTTTGATGGGATTTCAATATTGTATTATTTTTCAACATAAGCTGGCAAATAATTTTGATTTTGCAGATCACTGAGAGGGTCTTGGGGAACCCCCAGGGGTCCTAGGACCACACTTTAAGGAACTCTGCTCTACTTTTTACACCGTTCTCAGAATGTTTTAAGGCAGGGCTTTCCAAACTTCTCCTGTTGGCAACACACCAACGGTGGCGACGTGCGAAAACCTGGAAGCACCAGCGCTTCCGGGGTTTTGTGCGCCGCCGTTGGTGTGTTGCCAACGGGAGAAGTTTGGAAAGCCCTGCCTTAAAACATTCTGAGAACCGTGTAAAAAGTAGAGCAGAGTTCCTTAAAGTGTGGTGTCCTGGTGTGCTGCGCGAAAACCCGGAAGCGCTGATGGCCCGCAGCAGCGCGCCATCAGCGCTTCCAGGTTTTCATGCGACACACCTGGGCCCTGCAGGCGACACAGTTTGGAAAGCTATGGTTTTAAGGGATTTGTTTTCTTTTGTTTTTTAAAAACAACTTATTTTGTGTCTGCACCTCCTAGCTAGTACTGGAGCATTATACTTTCTAACATTCACAAACAACACTGTGTACTCTAATATAAACCTCTGGATTAGGTGGCAACTGAATATGTATTTACTTATTTAAAGCAGGAGTAAGCAACCTGGAGCTGTGCAGATATTTTTGTCTTACAACTCCCAGAGTTCCCTATTACTGGCCATGCTACCTAGTGCTGATGAGACCAAGTGCCAAGCTGTCTACCACAGATGGAAATACCTGGCATCCCTGTTCAGCAGAAAAACCTCCCTGAAAAAGAGAGTCCCTGCAATTTAAACAACATGGCAGGAAACAAGAAGCATATGAGGAGGGTAAAGCAAAACAGAACAAGAAAACACTGGCAGTGATGCTTCAAGTTACACTGTAGTTCTGCAAATAATTAGTCAAGTGAGAAACGTGTCCAGGAGAGGGGAAGCCATCAGAATGGGCTCCAGCAGAGCCAAGGTAAGGGTTCCACTTCAGTCAGGGCTACCATCGGGAATACGCACCGCACTACTGGTACATGCTTGGGATACTGTTTAGCTATGCACACTCTGCAATTACAACACTTTGCATTGTGCAGTGCATAAATATTCTCTCACTCTCTCTCTCTATTGCATCCATATTAGATTCCAACCATTCTGGACTCTAGCATACATATGATCAGCCAGCATATTGGTTAACAGGCAACTATGTTTATTATGCTGAGACCCTGATGCTGGGAAAGACTGAAGGCAAAAGGAGAAGGGGATGGCAGAGGATGAGATGGTTAGATAGCATCACCGATGTAATGAACATGAATTTCAGTAAACTCCAGGAGGCAGTGGAGGACAGGAAGGCCTGGCGTGCTATGGTCCATGAGGTCACGAAGAGTCGGACACGACTAAACAACTGAACAACAACAATGTTTATTTACAAAGGTGCCAGCAAAAGTCTGAAAAGGAGATCATTCCCTTCAGGTTTAAACAGATACGGTTAATGCTACGAAATTGCCAGAAGATGCAGTGGTCCTCACAGCTCTCAGAAATGCCACACTCCTTACCAAATTCTGCTAACTTAGCAACCGTTGGCTTTCCTTGGCGCCATCCACCAATTATGGAGACACATTGCTAGAGGGCAGTGTGCTACAGCAGATGCAGCTGCTCAGAGGACGCACAATGCCAAATCTTTCAAAACTGTGACTCCAGAGAATCCTCTGGAGGTTTTCATACTACCCTTCTTCCTTCCAGCACTGAACGAACTAGGCCCCCCTCAAGTCATTTAAGCCTCACCAGGGAAATGAGCTTCTGCCCCAAACAATTATTTTTTTCTTTCGCCTCACATCAGAAACTCAGTCAGGGAGATGCAGATCTGCTGCCCCAAGCTGGAATAGTTTGAAACAGTCTAAAAGTGTTGACATGCACAGGAAGCTGCAAATATCATCAGTCTGTGACTACCAGATGTTCTTCACTTTCATTCAGGGAAGGATTGGTTCCATGTAACTGAGCATAATAGTTTCATTTCGGTCTCCCTTCCTGAACTCCCATAAACTCAGGGCATATTTTCTTTCTCTGTTGTCTGTACACTGTCAGAGTAACTGATCTCTTTGTCGGGAGCCAAGGGTGACATCTGCACGATTATCACTTGCAAAACTCTAGCCATGTCCCTTCCCACAAAAGCCAAGCCACAAAGAAAAGTATTTTGAAAACCTATAGAAATATGGCACCACTGTATCCAAGCAAATTTTAGCTTTTATTTCAATTGTCTGTAAACCGCCCAGAGTTGTTGTAATACGAGATGGGCGGTAAAGAAATAGGACAAATAAATAAATAAAATTAGAAGTTCATTAAGGGTGGGATATACTGTAATATTCTACACTAGATAAAAATTAATGTCAGTTGCCATCTTTTTGCATAGAAATCTACTCCCCACCTGTTTCCAGCATCTGACCTTTCTCTCCTTATTACTCCTCTGCTGTTTGATTGTTTTACAAAGCCATTTCTTTGCAGATCATATTCCTACTTACAACGTGCATTTTGCTACTCAGTGACTCACCCTCATCTTCCATTTCTCTATCCTATCCTATCCTATCCTATCCTATCCTATCCTATCCTATCCTATCCTATCCTATCCTAATCTTTCCCTTTTTATTGTGCTCGTCCACCATAAAACTCCCTGCCCAGAAATAAGAAATGGTTTAATATTACTCCAACTGTACGGTGCAGGAGTGGAAGGCAGAGTGAGTGTTGGAATGTTCACATTTCTCTGTGTCTCTGAATGGCCTCCATCAGCTGCTTACCTGATGACAGTCTCCTGTTATTGCAAGATGTTCGTTGTTATTAAGTATTGGTAGTGTTGAAAAAAGTACATTCCCCCATAAATTGCACACCTATCACCCAGTTCCTTTTCAGGGTAAGTAATGTAACACAAGCACAGAAAGGGAGTAAGAATAGTATACCCCAAAAAATTAAAGACATGAGATTAGATAAGGAAGGGAAAGCTGACTCTGGTTCATACTAACACCATTCACCAAAACTTTCTCTCCTTGCTTGATCACATCCATGCATTGCTTTATACTATCTGCAGAGTCAAAATGGTGGTCACTTTTTTCATCCCAAATAATTCCATTCACTCTGAATAGAGCAGGGCTTTCCAAAGTTTTTCCCGCGGCGACACACCAACCGGCGTTGGTGTGTCGCCGCGGGAAAACCCAGAAGTGCTGATGATGATAAGCGCTTCCGGGTTGTGTGGCGACACACCAGACTGTGTGGCAACACACTTTTCTGTCGCGACACACAGTTTGGAAAGCTCTGGAATAGAGTTTCCAAACACTGTTTTATTTCCACCAGAACCACCTTGCATTTTCTCTGCCTCCTTTAATTTTAACCATTCCTTGCTGACTTTCACTATATTCATGGAAACTTACCCTTTTCTCTATATACAGTATATTGTACAATATCCTTCTGTGGAAGATCAATCTACCTTCTAAAACCTTTTCATACAGGGCTTGTACTTTGACTTCCTGCAATCATTCTGTTTTCACTCTCATTTCCTTCATATTTTTTCTTCTTCCATGTCCCTTTTTTCCTAAAATACATTCTTAGCAGTACTAAAAATGGTATTTCCAACATCCAGAATCTCTCATCATCTTTGTATCATTCAACAATTCTCTCAACCTTTCATCAAAAACAATCAAATCAGTCATACTTTTAGATTTATATTCATTATATTCATTATTTTGCCATGTGTACTTATCAAAAGATCTATACTGAAACTACATCTTCAAAACAAACAGATATTACTAGCCACCATTCTCAATCATTCTTATGTCTGAATGGTCCAAGAACTTTTTATTTGCTTCCTCTTGTTCCCAGCTATCCATTCATATCACTCAACAGAATAATTTTTGCTCCTGGATCACATTCATCAGAATCTTGTGCAATTTTCCCCCAAATTCATCTCTGCTTCTTCCATTATCACCATTCACCACAGCATGATATGCAGTTATCGACAGCCTATGGATTTCATATGCATGCACAACCTAGATGACACCAATTCATGTTTTCTGATACACATATAGTCCTTTCTGTCTTTCTGTCTTTCTTTCGTTCATTCGTTCATTCATTCATTTTGTTAATTCATATGGTTTACCATGTACTCCTCTTACGTTTCAATCTTCTACCTGCCATTAACATCACTATGCTGGCCCATAGATATTGACCTCTGATACCCATTGTGGTTTTCATCAGCCAAGGCTTTCACCTAACACTTCTGAGTAAGGTGTAAGAGAAGGTGTAAACTAGGTTACCAGTCATACTTGTGCTACATGTACAGTCCCTGCTAATAGCAAGGATATTTCTGATAAATTTTGACATATTTTAGCCAGAATGGCACAAGTGCAACCAAAGCCACATTTTACTCCAAGATGATTCATGCTATTCTATGTAAAGCAGGATCTCTAATCTAGAAATATACTGTCACCTACATTACATCAGTACATACAGGTAGTCCTCATTTGGCTACTGCCTTGTTTAGCGACCATTCACAATTACGACGGTGATGAAAAAGTAACTTTCTGACCAATCCTTGTATTTAAAATTTTCACAGCTCTGTAAAGCAAAGGAAACCTGAAGTAGGATCATAAGCGCAGTCGTGGTTTCACTTAGCGACCACTTCACTTAATGACCAAGGTACCAGTACCAATTGTGGTTGCTACACGAGGACTACGTGTACAGAAGAGCTTTCCAAACTGTGTGTGGCGACACAAAAGTGTGTCGCCACACACAGTCTGGTGTGTCGCCACACAACCCGGAAGCGCTGATGATGATCAGCGCTTCCGGGTTTTCCCGCGGCGACACACCAACGGTGGCGCGCAAAAACCCGAAAGCAGCAGCAGCGCTTCCGGGTTTTTGCGCACTGCCGCAATGGCGGCACTTCCGGGTTTTCCCACGGCGACACACCAACGGCGGTTGGTGTGTCGCTGCGGGAAAACTTTGGAAAGCCCTGGTGTACAGTGTACTGACACATACTCAGGATACCTTTAGACCTTTACTTCAGATTTTATTTTTACTGTGTTATTATATAGAAATGTTTTGAGTATAATAAATAAACTGTAACCTATAAAATTACAATTGAATAAAAACTAGTATTAAGACATTTCTGTGTTCTATGTAGCACCTTCCACATTGTTAGCACTAAATTGAGGTTAATGAATAGCATAAACTGTAAGATTAAAAAAGGCATTTTTTGTAAAAGGGAGATCCCTGGTACCTTGGCAGGTATACACTTCTTTCATCTTGCCTTTATCACACTTTTTCTGGTTTTGCTCTCCAAGCTTCTCCTTGGTTTGATTCTCTTTCATTCATTCTAGCTCATGGGTCTATTTTTGATCAAGCTCTTAACCTTTTTCCCACTAATCCTTTTAATAAAGTCAGAATTAGTTAGCAATAACTAACCCATTCTGAAGTCCTGCCAAGTTGTGAGAAACCCACGTAATCCTCTGCAGCTTGTACAGCCAAAATGATCTCACCCAGGTTGTCCAGTGCATGTAAATTTTGATATGTTTCACAGTGTTGCCATCGAGGATTGTATTTCTCCTGGGCTAGTAAAAGGACCTTTGTCCCTTCCCACATCATCTCTGCTATGGGGCACAGGATGGGCTTCCTTCATCATTAGCCAGACTTCTGTCATCAGCACCTTGTGCCATCTTTTTTTAAGTCTAATTTCTGGCTAAAAGCTTTTATAGGATAGCAGTGATAAGAGTTGCTCAGGCAATCACATTCTTATTAAAAAAAAACAAAGAGAGATTTAAAGAAAATCAAAGTATGCAATTTAGAAGAGATTTCATGCTAGGCTATTTGAGGGGAAAAGTCATTCAATCTGCCAGAATGAATGGCAAGCAGCTCCAAATTATATTATCTGTTGATTTGGAACATTCACATTACACTATCTGTCATAGCCTTCTAGGCAGTTCATAGGAATAAATAACAAAAACTAGCAAATGCAAAACAGCAGTAGAGAAACACAATGGAAACAATTAAAGTATTTAAAATCTTGAATTAGAAATTATTAGAAACAGCAGGATTATTTACCAAAGGTCTTTCTCTAAAGGAAGGTTATCATCAATTTCCAGACAGCTGTTAAGGAGAAAGGGAGCTTCAGAGCTTATACACACACACACACACCCCAAGCAAAACCTACATTATCACTCAGTTGAGAAATATTAAGATTGTTCTGAAAAGTGTGTAAAATTAAAAAAAAATAAGTACCTATGATGAAATCCTAAAGCTCCTCTCCCTTATACAATTGGGATGAAACATTTATTATTTCCAATATTTTCTTTAAACTAACTCACACAGGAAGCACAACACAACAAACATTTTTTTCCCCATTCAATCGTGTCCAATTCTCGGAGACTGCCTGGACAAGTCCTTGCAGTTTTCTTGGCAAGGTGTTTCAGAAGTGGTTTGCCCTTGCCTCCTTCCTAGGGCTGAGAGAGAGTGACTGGCACAAAGTCACCCAGCTGGCTTTGTGCCTAAGGCGGGACTAGAACTCAACACAGGAAGCACAACACAACAAACGTTAATCATCCCTAAATCCTACTGAAGTCAATGAGGCCATAATCTGGGCTGCAGAAATCCAGAAAGCCCCTAGATCAGGGTTTCTCACCCAGGGTTCCGTGGAACCGTAGGGTTCTGCGAGAGGTCACTAGAGGTTCCCTGGGAGATCACGGTTTATTTAAAAAATTATTTCAAATTTGGGCAACTTGACATTAAAGAGGTAAGTTTCATTCTTCATATTTAGTTTAAGAACACTATTAATGCCTGTAATACAGGTCTACCCATGAAATGAATATAATAATTTTGTAACTTCTGGCCTATATTTGAGCCTGAATGTGCAGGGGTTCCCCAAGGCCTGAAAAATATTTCAAGGGTTCCTCCAGGGTCAAAAGGTTGAGAAAGGCTGCCCTAGATGGTGGCAAAGAGATACAGAAACCTCCAACCCTTTGCTGCCATCTGGTGATCCTCTGGAATGTTGCAGCTGAGATTTGGTAGCCCTAATGTCAATCAATGGAGTCTGGATGGAGTTGACATCTAGCCCGCGCTTACATGGATCATAATGGGACAATGCACACATTGCTTTCCAGTTACTTTCACCATTCATGGGATATCATGGTGACAAGTTTGCTTGATTGTGAATGGAACCTTATGTTTCTTGGAGAACAAGATCACCAATGGATTCAGACACTTCACTCAAGCATCTTCTCTTCATTGGGAGGACAACAATCATACTCTTCGGAAACTCCCTACCTAGGAGGAGGAAGGAGTATTAGGTATGTTCCCTGCCTTGAGTTGTTTATAAAAAATAATAAAGGCGGGATAAAAAAAAAACTTCTCCAAAGGAAGCTGGCCTTAGAATAGTTAATGTCTAAGGGTTCAGGAAAACAGAAGAGAGAAACAGTGATTGCCAAATGCTAAAACCAGAACGTGCCTTTCTTTGAAATATGCCTTCTTTAAAAGCCTCCTTCTTCCAGACTTTCCTTGATTTCTAAGTAACCACAGTCTAAAGTTTCTTTAGTTTAATATCCTGGTTTCTAGTTCAAAACGTATGGTTTCTAAATAAACTTGAGCCATGATGCCTCCTGTTTAATATATTAAATTTGTCAAGATGCCAAACACTTTATAAACAATTGTAATCATCATAAGAAGAGACTAACTATGCAGATGTCGTAACATTTTGTAACAATGTGGGAAGGGATGAGATCACTTGGACTGGACTAGTCATTTCTTTCATAAATGTATGAAAATAAATAAGGCTGAATTGAAACAGCTCTAGTCTTCCTACCAAATTGGCCATAAAATGGACATTAACCCACCACTATAGAATAACTGTATTTGCTGTCTTGCAAAATTCTTCTCTAATTTCTATCCCCATTGTTGAAACCAGATGTCAAATGTAGAGACAGATGTGAAGACAAAGCTAAGAATTAGTGGAGAACAGAATATAAAAATAAAATTAGGGAAATGAATACAGTATACAGGCAAAAGTCTGACTGGAGGAACTTGGAAAGTTGCTTTCCACTAACTGGTTCAGACATTATGCTAAGACATGGTTTGCTTAACCAAAATTTAGTAAATACATCACAATTGGCATGTTCATGTTAAGACATAAACTATGGTTCACAAACATATTAAGCCAAAACCAATGGCTTTGTATGATGTGTGTGAGCCCAGTCACAGAATTAAACCCTTGGTTGATCTACGCCAGTGTTTTCACTGACTATCAGTACTTTTCCAAGATTTGAGATGGGAGTTTTTGCAGCTCTACCTAGAGATGCTATGGATTAGGGATATTTTCTGTGCAAAACAGATGTTCTACCAAAAAAAATGGGAACTGAAAAAGCTGATGTGATGTTTGAATTTCAGCTACAACCAGATGATGGTGGTACATGAGAAACAGAGCAACCCTTGTTTTACAAACATTTAATTTTCCATTAGTCTTAAGGTCAAGAAGGCCAAAGAAAGCACATGAAGTGGGTTTTCAGAAGTGTCCCTAAGGAACGTCATAAGGAAAAACAGAAGTATGTACATGACATTTCAAACAGCCGGAAGTAAGTTGGCAGGACAAGTTCTTGAGAGGAAAGCAGACATCTGTGATATACAGTATGTGGAGATAGACAAGTTTAGATATGACAAGATTAGAAGTGACACTAACCCAAAGCCCACTCCCCCATAAGACAGGATATCTCTTTTTGAACTTTTAGTGGGAAGCTTATCCCATCCTTCTTGAAACCACAGCTTTTCCTGAACAAGAAATGAGGAACCAACAGCTGAAAGCCAGATTGAAGAGAGTCTGGATAAAGAAACAAGGCAGGAAAGCTTGATTAGACCACGGACACAATCATTGGCTGAAAGAGCACAGCAAGTACACCAGATTGGCATTCACACACACAAATACACACACAATGATGGGCTTACCTCATAATGATCCAACAAAGACAGGGCTTCATACTTTAAGTTGCAACAAACCCATTTATTATTTCTACTCATAGTACCAATCAAAATATTCATTATGAGTTGAATATTCAGTTGCCCTGAGAAACTGGCAGCATTTTATGCATTGCTAAGAAAACCAGTTTTAAAAGTGGGTTTGTTCTAGACAACCCTCTTCCTGTTTGAAAAGCCAGTGCACAATAATTAGCATTTACATCAGGTAATCAATACAATTAAAAAGAAAACATTCCTAATTTCACAAGTCTATGATTTCCTGGATCTAATAGAATATAATTTATATCATCTAGGAATTTATAGTGCCAGCACTAGATTATGCTTTTCTTTAATTTGTTATGTGAGAACTCTCATTATGATATTCTAAAGATTAGGACTTTTGCATTCATAAATAAATACAGTTCATTAAAAAGAATGTGCCTTGCCTTAGAATAAAAGAAATTGTACAATTTCTAGTCAAGAAATTGACTAGAAGGCTATCAACTGGAAAAGAGACCCTGGAGAGGAATTCAAATATCTATAGGCTGAAGTTTTATACCTGAGTAGAACATGTAGACTTTGATCACGGCAGCACAGATTGTGTTAAATGGCAGTAAAACCCCTTCCATGCAAGAGACACATAGAGCGGATTTAACCAATGAAATAGTTAATCCAAGGAAGTATACACACTAACAAGTCCTATGTTATAGAATCATTTGGGAAGACTCAGAGGCCTGAAATTACTTAGTGCTTCCTATGGGCAAGCGTTCCACAACTTGGATGCCATACTAAAAAGCCCTATTCCTAGTGATAGCCAGTTTTATAGTTTCCCAGCAGGGAACCTGTAGGATGACAGAGCACTTGTATTTTTCGTATTTGGATGTTCTTTCTTGTATTTCCATGTTACCGATGTGGCAAGAAGAAACTTGGCCAGCTACCAAGGAAACAGATAATCCACTCGCATTGAGAAAGATGGAAAGAGACTTTTATCTGATCCTACGGCAATCTTAATTTAAAGCACTGGATTTGCCAGACTTTGACTTCACGGTCACAGTAAGTCAGAGGTCAACCTTATAGTCATACACAGAGCAATAAGGAACCCTGACTTTATTATGACTGATCTCCTGATGAGAAGGAATCCCTTCTAATCCCTGACTCTTTGCCTTCCATCTTCAAAGGCAAGCTGTTTTCCTTTCTTTAAAAAGATTCCAGCCCTTTGGCATTGCCTGCTGATCCAAAAATGATTAGGAAAAATATGTAATGGAATATTTCTAAACAAATAATGAGTTCAATGGCTGTTGTGGGTCTTCCGGGCTGTGTGGCCGTGTTCTGGAAGTTGTGGTTCCTAACGTTTCGCCAGCATCTGTGGCCAGCATCTTCAGAGGGCAGGAGCACAGATAGAAGCAAAATCTCTGTCTATTCTATCTGTGCTCCTGCCCTCTGAAGATGCTGGCCACAGATGCTGGCGAAACGTTAGGAACCACAACTTCCAGAACACGGCCACACAGCCCGGAAGACCCACAACAGCCATTGAACTCCGGCCGTGAAAGCCTTCGACAATACAAATAATGAGTTGATTCAGCTGTTTGGCATTCTTGTTTATTGATAGAATTATAGAGCATGACGTTTATCTTGGGGATCAGAGATAGGGAACCTGTGGCTCTCCAGATGCTGATTACAATTCCCATCATCACTGACTATTGGCCAGAGTGGCTGAGATTGAGAGGAGGTAAACTCCAACGTCTGCAGGATCAGAGATTCACTATCCTTGACTTAATCTAATTGTCTGCTCAGCGCAAAATGGGTAATACAAGATGATTTCTACAGCATCCTTTACACATAGTTGCTTGGCTTAAATAATCTCCACTATAAGAGAACAGGATATCCTGGAGAAGATGCTGATGCTAGGGAAAGTGGAAGGCAAAAGGAAGAGGGGCCGACCAAGGGCAAGATGGATGGATGATATTCTGGAGGTGACCGGCTCGACCTTGGGGGAGCTGGGGATGGCGACGGCCGTCAGGGAGCTCTGGCGTGGGCTGGTCCATGAAGTCATGAAGAGTCGGAAGCGACTGAACGAATAAACAACAACATAGGAGAACTCACCATTTTTCAAGATAGTCATTCCATTATTCAGCTCTCACTCTTAGGAAGTCTTTTTCCAGATGTTTACATAAATCTGTGCAGTTTGCACATGTTGTGGTTCTAGTCTTCCCTTGGGAGCAGAGCAGCAGAAAATTATTCTGCTCTATCTTCTACTTGACATCCTTTCCAATACCTGAATACTGACCTCATATCCCAGCTTAATCTTTTCCCTTCTAGCTAGAATATCCATCATTTTTAAGTGTTCGTCCTAAATAGTATTTAAGTTTTAGTTTCCCCATCATCATTCTGGTTGCTCCTCTTTAGATGTACTCCAGTTTGTCAAGATCCCCTTAAAATGAGAAGTTTGTAACTGGATACCCAACTTCAAATGTAGCTGATTTATGTAGAATACAGTTTAATTATTAATTCCCCTGACCTGGATTCTATATGTTTCTTAAATGTATGCTAAGCTTTCATTCAGTTCTTTTAGCAGCTGGTTCATCTTTAGTTTGGGATCCACTAAAATATCTGGATGTTTTTAATGGACTGCTCCCAAGCCAGATGCCTCCATTTTATAGTTGTGTTTATTGTTGCTGTTGCTGGTTGTTGCCTATGCAAAGGAAGGCCTTTGCACAGATCCATCTGATGGGTCAGTTGTGCCCATCCCTAGAGCAGGAGGTCCTTCAGTCACTCATGCCTTTGCACCTCACGGATGGACTACTGCAATGCACTCTTCATGGGACTGCCCTTGAGGACAACTTGGAAGCTATAGCTGGTCCATTATGCAGCAGCATGGCAGTGATGGGTGCACCATGTTACACCAATGTGTCACCACTTCTTGTGAGCTGCACTGGTTGCCAGTTGGCTTTTGGGTGCAATTCAAGGTGCCAGTTATCACTGTAAAGCCCTTCATGGCATAAGGCTGATTATTTGAGGGACTGCCTCCAATAGTTTCTCCAATAGTTTCTGCCAGCCTGGTAAGATTGGGCAAAGTAGGCGCAATTCACGTCCCTTCAATTAATTCGTGTAATACATTGGGACCTAGGAATCATGCCTTCTCCGTCGTATTGCCTGCACTCTGGAATAGCATCCCTCAAAGATTTGTACAACTCCCACCTTGTTGCAGCTGTTCTGCAAGCCTCTGAAAACCTGGCTGTACTCCCATGCCTGGGGTTAAGATGGTTGTTGATCCTCTGTTAGTTTTCTTCTGTTTCTTCCAGAGGTACATGCCCTTTCCCCCCCCCCCCCATTTTTTTTGTTTTCTACCTTTAGAGATGTAAGCTGCCCAAAGTCACTGGAAAATCAGGCAGCCTCTAACTCTACATACATACATACATACATACATACATACATACATACATACATACATTAATCTCTGCTGAATTTCATCTTAATTGATTTCAGCCAAAGTTCCAGCCCTGATCAACTCCTTTTATACCTTGATTCTGCCCTCTGCGGTATGGGGTGGCTCCCCCTCTTAAGTCTGTGTTATCTGCAGCTATGATAAGCAGCTCCACTACACCCACATACACTTTATTGCAAACATATTGAACATCACAGAGCTTTGGCAGAACTCAGTTACCCCATCACAGATGACCCAGAGCGGTTCATGAGTACACATGAAGAACAGACAGAGTTCTTAAAATAATTGTTTTATATATTGATTTTCTACCCACTGGAATCCTAGAGGGAGGGAGGGAAGACAGTGAGAAAAAATTAGGACCCATTCCATTCAGGACCCAATTCTACAGTTTCACAGTGGGGTGAAGTGGCTGGAATTGAAAGGTCAGACCTTTCTAAGAGCTGCTTGAACTGAAATGGCCATTTGGCCAATCTCTTAATTTTCCTAGTATTTCTGAAGGGGTTTCTTAATGGAATAGCCAGTTCAGCTTCTTTATGGCTAAAAATTCACATTCACCTCTGATGAAGTAAACCCCATACATTGACTTTTCAGTTCTGTTATGTGCACTGTCGTTTTTTATGTAAGCATTTGTTTAAAATATTTATATCTACATCTATGAGGCTTCATAACCAACAGTTAAAACAAAATTCTGTATAGTGAGCTCTCTCTGAATCCTTGAAGACCTAAATATAACCCTGTAGTATGTGACCAGATTTTCCCTTGCCACACTCAGAAGAATGGATTGTCACCCCAAAACTCACATCAAGTCAGGGTTACTTCACTATACCAACACTGGGAAACTGGATATAAGCTCTTGGTTTAGCACGTTGTGTGAACTCAAGAACTTGTGGGTTATTCAATAAAGCAGGGGTAAGCCAACCATAACTTACCACAATGTATGAACTGTCCTTATTATCATTGGTCCTATAAGGCATATAAGGCAAAATATAATTTTAAGCAGATTGTCATGGAGCAAATTATACTGAACTCAGTAAAGACTATTTAGCCGGTCATTTTTCCATAGAATACACCGCCAAAGGCCAGGCATGAAGAAGGAAAGCCAGCTTGAAGAGATTAGTGGAAAGGTGGAATGACAGGGAGAAAACAGTGTAGCATAACTGTGTGCACACTAACACACACATGTACACATTTGGCATTATCTTGTTCTGAATTTTATTTCCAAAAGGGTGGAAGAAAAGGTTATTTGAATATATTATACATATTTGTATGAAATGTCTTGCTCAGCCTTCATTCTGTAAACAATTCAGCCAAAAAATATATGCTTGTTCAGCTTTAAATAAGAAAGTGATGCTTTTTATTAGAACAGCTTTGCAGGAGTCAAGCTGGCAAAATTTATCACTCAGTACCTGTCTAAAGCATGCACATATACCTTGCTTACATTGAACTATTGCAAAATGTAACATTTCTCATAAAATTGGTTTTAATAATCCATTGAACTTACCTGGTGGTATGGGGATACCAAGTCATCTTGTCTGCCTCCTGAGGAATCTGTATAACGACCAAGTAGCAACGGTAAGAACAGAGCACGGAACAACGGACTGGTTTAAGATTGGGAAAGGAGTACGGCAGGGCTGTATACTCTCACCCTACCTATTCAACCTGTACACAGAACACATCATGCGATGTGCTGGGCTTGAGGAATCCAAGGCTGGAGTTAAAATCGCTGGAAGAAACATTAACAATCTTAGATATGCAGATGATACCACTTTGATGGCTGAAAGCGAGGAGGAGCTGAGGAGCCTTATGACCAAGGTGAAAGAAGGAAGTGCAAAAGCTGGGTTGCAGTTAAACCTCAAAAAAACCAAGATTATGGCAACGAGCTTGATTGATGACTGGCAAATAGAGGGAGAAAAAGTGGAGGCAGTGACAGACTTTGTATTTCTAGGCGCAAAGATTACTGCAGACGCTGACTGCAGCCAGGAAATCAGAAGACGTCTACTTCTTGGGAGGAGAGCAATGGCAAATCTTGATAAAACAGTTAAGAGCAGAGACATAACACTGACAACAAAGATCCGCATAGTTAAAGCAATGGTATTCCCTGTAGTAACCTATGGCTGCGAGAGCTGGACCATAAGGAAGGCTGAGCAAAGGAAGATAGATGCTTTTGAACTGTGGTGTTGGAGGAAAATTCTGAGAGTGCCTTGGACTGCAAGAAGATCAAACCAGTCCATACTCCAGGAAATCAAGCCAGACTGCTCACTTGAGGGAATGATATTAAAGGCAAAACTGAAGTACTTTGGCCACATAATGAGAAGACAGGATACCCTGGAGAAGCAGCTGATGCTAGGGAAAGTGGAAGGCAAAAGGAAGAGGGGCCGACCAAGGGCAAGATGGATGGATGATATTCTGGAGGTGACGGACTCAACCATGGGGGAGCTGGGGATGGTGACGGCCGACAGAAAGCTCTGATGTGGGCTGGTCCATGAAGTCACGAAGAGTCGGAAGCAACTGAACGAATAAACAACAAAAATGATTGTTTTATAGTTTTTAAAGATTGACAGTCACCATCTCTATGGTTTAATCAAGAGATCACCTCCCATGCCATCCTAAACAGAGCTTTTGCCTGTGGTTCTGGACAACACAGCCTCCCCTATATGGGTTAGCTATACTACGCCTTCCCTGTGCATTTTACATCTTTTTTCTTATCATTAAAATATGTTGTTGTTGTTGTTGTTGTTGTTTTATCCCACCTTTTTTATATATAACTCAAGGTGGTGAACATACCTAATACTCCTGCCTCCTATTTTCCCCCCAACAGCAACCCTGTGAGAGCCAGTTTGGTCTAGTGGTTAAGGCAATGGGCTAGAAACCAGGAGCCTGAGAGTTCTAGTCCCGCCTTGGGCATGAAAGCCGGCTGGGTTACCTTGGGCCAGTCACTGTCTCTCAGCCCAACTCACCTCACAGGGTTGTTGTTGGGGGAAAACAGGAAGGAGTATGTTCCCAGCCTTGAGTTATTTGTAAAAAAATAATAAAGGCGGGATAGAAAATAAATAAAATAAATAAATAAAATAAATACCTAATACTCCTGCCACCTATTTTCCCCCCAACAACAACCCTGTGAGGTGGGCTGGGCTTAGAGAGAGTGACTGGCCCAAAGTCTCCCAGCTGACTTTCATGCCTAAGGCGGGACTAGAACTTTCCATCTCCTGGCTTCTAGCCCAGCACCTGATATGTATATATTACAGATGGTGAGATGGCCAAATTCGCAGCGCCTTAACTGCTAATAGTAAACGTTTCTTTTAACTGGTTGCCCTGTAGTGATTAGAGGCCACCAAACTTTTCCAGGGAGCAGGAATGGACACTATCATCCTCTAATCGCTCCCAGCTCCCCCCCCCCGCCCCCGAATATGACCTACTCCTGTGTTTTCCTGCTTTGGGAGCATTACCTGTGGGGCTTGACTTTCTTCGAGGCCATCCCCACATTTTGATGGTCTACTGCACACAATGGCAGGGACACCCCCTTGCCTGGGTTAATGGTCACCACCATGCAGCTCTATAATCCTGCTGCAGCTATGGCTATCAAAGGTATTCCAGTAGCCAGGTGGCTATAGCATTTGCCAGACATGCAGATCACTGCAATATAGTGGGTAGTTCAGAGAAACTAACTGACTAATTAAAGCAAACAGTAAAACAGAAAATAAAAACAAACATTTCTGCTGGATTTTGAACCAGTGATGTTCTATATGTCAGACAAATGTTTTAATTGTTATGCTACTAAGAGACTCCTATAATAGTAACTGTAGCCGACCTTGAGCCTAGCCTGAGAAGATTCAAGAAAGGAATTTTTATAGCTGGTTGTTCTGCATGCCTGTATGTGCATTTGATGCTTTAACTTTGCATATACTGTATAAATGTAATTGTATGTGTGCATGTGTAGATATGTACATGTATTTGTTTATATATCTCTGTGTATATATATATACACACAGACACACAAAAACATGTACATATACATTTATGTACATGTGCATGACACACTAGGCTGACCATATTTCCTTGAGACAAAAACAGGACATTGGGATGGAAAAAATGGGACAGGGGTCCCTGCCCCCCGGGTCCACGTGATTGGCTCCTGCCTGCAAACCCACCCCCAATCCGCGTGATTGGCTCCCGCCTGCAAACTCTGCCCCCTGGTCCATGCGATTGGCTCCCGCCTGCAAACTCTGCCCCCTGGTCCGTGCGATTGGCTCCCACCTGCAAACCCCGCCCCCTGGTCCACGCGATTGGCTCCCACCTGCAAACCCCGCCCCCGTCCATGCGATTGGCTCCTGCCAGCAAACCCTGCCCCCGGTCCACCCAATTGGCTCCCACCTGCAAACCCCGCCCCCTGGTCCACGTGATTGGCTCCCGCCTGCAAACCCCGCCCCCCGTTATGCACGATTGGCTCCCGCCTGCAAACCCTGTCCCCCGTTATGCGCGATTGGCTCCTGCCTGCAAACCCCGCCCCCCCAGTCCGTGGAAAAATTGTCTTCCACGAAACTGGTCCCTCGTGCCAAAAAGTTTCGGTACCCCTGCTTAAACAGATTACTGTTTATATAAAAAGACTTGCGATCACCCACAAGGTCTGGGTCAAGGTTCCCTTTTGCAATAGGGTGAGACTGGAAATATATATATTGACTGTCAAAGGGAACCTTGACCCAGACCTTGCCCTGCTGCCAATTGGTCCTATATTTCTAGTCTTGCCATATTGTCAAAGTTTGACAATACGGCAAGACTAGAAATATAGGACAAGGTCTAACTAAGGCACACTGGAGTTTGATATCCTAAGATGTTATGGACTGCAGATCTCATCAGCTGCGTCTATTCAGGCGGGAAGGGGCACCCAGCCCACCGTGGCCCCAACGGTAGACTGTGCCTGTCCAGAGGGGTTCTCCCGCCAGCACCAGCTCCAGCACCGCAGACGCGAACATCGCCTCCCCCGTGCCCGAAGGGACAGAACAGGATGTAGCCGGCCCCACCGCCATCCTGCGTACCTCCAGCGAGGGCTGGCATCATCATCATCAGCAGCAGCTCCAGGAGGCGGAGGCAGCTCCGTACCCGGAGGGGCTGCATCCCACCGCGTAGCTCAGCGGTGCCCCGGCCAACCGGTTCCCTGGCTTGCTCTGGCTGGGACAGCTCCTCCTGCCCGGCGTGGACAGGTGGTGAGAGCGCTCTCCTCCCATCCCGGGGCCCACTGCTGCTACCGGGGTGGAGGAGCTCAGAGCGCCATGCTGGGAGGCTTCCTGCTGTGCCTCGCTCAGTCCTCCCAGTGACCCGGGACAGCTCGGCTCAGCAGTGCTGCTGAAAGAGGAACTTCTCCGCCTGGCCGGAAGTTTGGAAAGGGTGTGTGAGTGCACGTAAGCTAGGCTGGCTGCCGGGGCGGAGGGACTGGGGGCCGTGAGGCTCGGCTCGGCTGCAAGAGCGGTGGTGAGGCAAGGCGGCAAGACTGGAGCGCACGAATTGGGCAAAAGCGGCAGAGAGCCCAGCGGATTCCAGGGGGGAAGGCTGAGTGGGCGTTTGGACGCCTGCTTCTTGGCAGCGAGGCAAGGCTTGGCAGCGGAACTCCAGGCAGAGAGGCAGGGATGGGATTCAGGGACCGGATCTTTGGTCAGGAGGCAAGGGTCAGGGTCAGGACTCACCACTGCAGGGCTTCGGAGCATGCGGCACTGACAGGATCAGGTAAGGAGGCAGGAATGGGGTGGACTGTGGTGCTAGTTCTGGCGATGGGCTCGCACATGGCGAAACAACCGGGCTTCCAGGGCAGCGTAGAAGACCGGTGTAGACGGGTGTCTCCGGCAGCGCATGTTGGCTGCGCTGCCCCTTTTATTATTCGCATTTCGCGCCGTTTGTGCGTCTTGGCCAATCGGGCCTCGCACTGCTCGGCCCGCCTCTCCACCCTCCTTTGCTGTGCGCTGATAGGCGGGAGGGCTTCATTTTCCAGGCTGTCTCCCAAAACGGGACAATACTGAGATTTTTGTCAAAAAGACGGTACGGTTCAAAAATGCTAAAATAAGGGGACTGTCCCGTTCAAAACGGGACGTATGGTCACCCTATGACACACAGACACACGCATACATGTGTAGTAAGACCTGCCTGTGTAGTTTATTTAGGAGGTGATTCCAGAGATGAACTGATTGTATTTATTAAGACCAACTTGAGCTCAGCTCTGAAGTGGAAGCTGCTTGTGAGTAAATATTAGAGGAGGATCTTGACCATGTAAAGCCATTGCTGAATAATAGAGCGCTTTGAGCAGTGTTTCTCAACCTGGGCAACTTTAAGATGCGTGGACTTCAACTCCCAGAATTCCCCAGCCAGCATGGGGAATCTTAAAGCATCTTAAAGTTGCCCAGGTTGAGAAACCCTGGCTTAGAGGCACTTATTCAAGCACTTCCTCTCTTAATTACACTTAACTGCCTCAGCAGCACTAAAGGGCTCTCATATTCTTCTCTGAAACGACCATTGCATGAAAAAAAAATGCATGAATAAACTGATTCAGTCAGTAGCTTTGAAGTTGAATTACAGAAACTAATAATATAGGGCCAAGCTGATTTAAAGCTACAGGCAACAAGACAAGATGTCTTCCGTGCAATCTTCATTGCTATGTTAATCAAATTTCACCTTAGTTTAGAGATGGGACATGGGGAGAAGGTAGTATTATTAGCAGAGTCTTAGCAAGAGGGGATGTCAGGTGACACTCCCACTGGGAGAGAATTTCTATGGAACAGGCAACTCTTTGCAAAATATTTTGCTCTGGCTATTTCAAGTCTTAGTCATTTTAACTGAATGGGAAATGTTGGTTGGATACTTGGGGCCTCTGTGTTTATTGCAGCTGACAAGGGCAAAGTTGATTTCCTGCAACTCCAACTTTATGTTGACAGATTAATTAGCACAAAAAACTTCCCTCTTAGTAGGTTAGTTAATAGGATCTTCCATGACAGCCAAGAATGAAATGAAGAAATCTTGAAAAGAACCAGTGCCATAAGTATACTATCAAAGCAAACCAGCGCAGTGACCCCTGCACGAGAAGCCATAAAATATCCCACGTGCTTACATTTAATATTCCTGGTCCTTTCCCCTGCATCATCTTACATCATTCTGTTTCACTAATGGCTTGCCTTTCCTTTATTTAAAAGTGCTGGCTGTGTGTTCTTAATCTTGCATCAGACATGTTTAAAGAAGTGCTTTCGAAACAGAGATCACTCTACCTTCCAGGTGGCAAGGCCTTTCATACACCAATTTTCTACCTGTGACTTGTACTTACTGTACCTGTTAATTGCAATCTGGTAGCACATTGCACTAAGTCATGGGTTGTTGGACCATGGTTTATTGAATAAACCATCATGACTGGGATCACACCACACGCTGAGTCAATGCTAACCAAGCCACATTATGGTTTAGCGTGTGGTATGAATCCAAATGAAGAAAAGGTATCAACTGATAGACTTCCTCCAAGGTTAACTCTCACTTAAGTAGAGAGAGCTGATTCAGGTGTACGAAAAGGCAGCAAATAATTATTTGATTCATCATTATTGCATTTTCTACTACCAAAAATGAGAAAAGATGCTAGTAGAATTTTCTGTTTCTGGTGTAAAAAAATTTGCTTGTATTCAGGGTTGTCTAGGGGGAGGGGGGAATCTTGAAATCTAGTAGTAAAGGAGCTAAACTACAAGAAGGAAAGCAAAAACAGATTAATTAAAGGTAAAGTTTCCCCCCGCACATTTGTGCAGTTGCGTCCGACTCTAGGGGCTGGTGCTCATCTCTGTTTCTCAGCTGAAGAGCCAGCGTTGTCTGAAGACGCTTCCACTGTCATGTGGCCGGCATGACGCACGCGGAACGCTGTTACCTTCCCACCAAAGTGGTACCTATTCATCTACTTGCATTTGCATGCTTTTGAATTGCTAGGTTGGCAAGAGCTGGGGCTAGTTAAAAATAACTAAAATTAAAATTAAAATTTTAGGAAAGTAAAGGCCAAGCAGACTTCCAAAGGAAGCTAGTTTGGCAATGTGTGTGTAACCAGAAAAAAAAGGACAAGCACCAAAACTATCTGTATCTAGTGTGCAGGGAATAATTTATAGTAAATTTCCCATTCTGGCATGTGGACATAAAGAAAGAAAATGTGAAAGGTTGAAAAGGGGGCCTCTATGGGCAACAATGCAATTCCTGGTTCAAGAGGAGGGAGGTTGAGATGTCCTGGATTCTTTCTTGCTGCTAGACTGGGGTCCAGTACTGTATTAGAACACATATGCAGTACAAACTGGTCCATTTAATAGGGGTGCTCAAGCACTCGGTGTTGGACTGCTGCCACATCATTTCTAGAAAAAATACTTCTGTGAAACAGTGTCTGCTGGAGGGGTCAAAAATGCAAAATGGGGGAAGTGGCAACACAATGCAAGTTCCTTCCCTTTTGTTGACACATGTACAAAGAGGTGGGGCTTGCATCGTCATGCAGTTTCTGCCACCTTGCCTTTTTTGACACACACACCCCACCGCAGATGTCACTGCTTCTGTGCTACTTTCATCCAAGCCAAGCATCCCTCCTTTTATTTAGCTTCAACATCAGCCATTAGGATCTGAGAGGTTGCTCCAGAACACCCCCATCTTTCTGCTATGACTGATAGCCGAGGAAGAGCAGTTGTAGGACTGGATTTGTCTGGTTTTCCTTTATTTCCTCTTTGAGGAACCCAAACCAGGAAAATAAGGGTCCCTGGAAAACAGTGTTACATAATTAAGACCTAAATTATCATTTCTTCTCAAAGCCTTCCAGATCTTTGCAGTTGGCAGCCAGTACTCTTTTCCTCTGAAAACCAGTCATGAACACAAGAAAACCATCTTACTTCTCAGTTTTTCAGCATCCAGATTTAAGCCAGCATAGAACTGTTTTGAGTTATATACATATGGGCAAATCCTATTTATTATTCTCTCTGCTTTGCGTCATACTCCATTACCAAGGAAAGTTCAGGGGCCTATATAATGGAAGCCATTTGCAGAACCAATAAGACTTTTACTGCCTTGAGCGAAATGAAAAGCAATGCAACAGAAGAATGGGCACCAAATGGTGGGAATCAAGTGATGTCACTGATGTTAGCACTTGTATTCCCATTCAGCTGACTCTGGGGCTTAACCTTCTAATATGCTAGATCTTCTGTTCCATGCATGGTTGGGGATAACACACTGAGTTTTCTAGCAACAAGGCTTACAGGCAGAGATGAGATTATCAGAACTCTATAGTAATATTATGGAACAGAACCAGTTTCTTATCCCCTTTTTCAATTAGTCACTTTCACCACAGATCCTACAGCAATACTTGCTAAAGCGCATCTTTTATTTATTTATTTATTTATTTATTATTATTCGAATTTATGACCGCCCATCTCCACGACAGCGGACTCTTCTATATCTTCTATATTTTTTATTGTTTGTATTTTTATAATGGATTTTTAATGACTTTATTTGTAAGCTGCCCAGAGTCACTTTTATAGTGAGATGAGCAGTGTATAAATTTAATAAATAAATATTAATTTAACTCCAAGGCATATTTACATTTTGGAAGGCTTTTGGACATTGTAGGAAGTTAATAAAAGTTGCATTAGATGGTTACAATACTTCTGGAATAATGAGCTTCAATGTCATGCCCTAGTGGAGGATAATTTTAAGCAACGTGAAATAACTTTCCTATGATCTTAAAATGAGGGTACTACCAAAAGGTGCTCTATGTATAATACTCTCAGAGGATTTTTAATATGGGTTGGTCTTAATTACCTTGTTATTAAAATGCAACTCAAGAGTTGGCATACTGACTCATATACTTTGGTCTTGTCTTATTAGTGACACCTTTGGGGCTAACATCAACAGGATTGTTAACAAGACTTTGGATTCAGTTATATCTCAAAGCATTTTAGCTGTCTTCCACCAATGCTCATGCTGAACACTCTGTAAATAAGTTTCAATACTGCAGAATATCATAAGCTTTCTGTTCTCTTGTGTTATCGCCAAATCTCTGATAAACTCTGCTTAATCATCTAGGAAATGCAGCCAGCAATGGGCCGGACAAGGTAGATATCACATAGCGAGAGACTTAGGATGGGAGCCAGGAAGGTAATTAAAAACTTCCAGCTTGCCAGGGCAAAGGGAAAAAATAAAAGGCTTCCCTTTCCCCAAAACAATAAAGGCTTCTCTGACTTTTCAGTCTCTCCAGGGACGGACGCTGACCTCAAGAAAGGCTCAGTAATGGGCCTCCTACCCAGCTCTCAGCCTCAGACCTTAATTAAAATAGAAGCCAGGAGCCCCAGGTTGACGTCTGACGAATGTACATTTGGATGAATCCTGGCTGAGGGAGAGGCAGATCCCCCGACAGGGAACCCTCTCTTGGTTAGATTATCCTAGCAAGGAGCTGCCCTTCCCCCTGTCCCCCGTACCATGACCGCCTTGTTCTCACATTGCCTAACATGGCTTTTGTACTCCATCTGGGCTGCACAGCCAGGCGGGCAAGTGAATGCGCCTCTACTCCGCTGGCTGGAGGACGGCTGCTTCAGAGGAGGGGGGACTGCAGGTGACAGGAAACTTCCATGAAGATACAAGGCAGGGGTGGCTGCATGTTAGCCTTCGGCTTTAGCTGCCAAATACCTCTGTTGAGCAAAGCAGGGCAGTTCTATCTGGATTACAGGGGAGGTCCATTTTTGGCATTTGTTATTCTATCAGGATGAGAGCCAGTTTGGTGTAGTGGTTAAGGCACCAGGCTAGAAACTGGAAGACCGTGAGTTCTAGTCGCGCCTTAGGCTCAAAGCCAGCTGGGTGACCTTGGGCCAGTCACTTTCTCTCAGCTCTAGGAAAGAGGCAATGGCAAACCACTTCCAAAAATAAAACCTTGCCAAGAAAACTGCAGGGACTTGCCCAGGCAGTCTCCGAGAATTGGACACGCTTGAACAGGTTTAAAAAAATTCTGTCAGGAACACAAAAATGCTTAGATACCTGATTTGGCTATCTTTCTCTACCTTTACCAGGGTAGCATTACTTTTTCCATTGCTTTCCAAATATTTTTTGGGAGGTCTAAAATTAAATACCCTAAAAATTGCCAAAAAGTCAACCTAACGAGGGGACGGGGTTTGTCCAAACTGGTTTTGTCAGTACTAACATTTCCTCACCTTTAAATTAGCAAGTGTAATCAAGGTGGGTTCATTCATTCCCTGAGAGATCAAAAGGAGATATTATCTTAGAGCAGACCTATTTAGGCCCACATTTCTTTGGGCTAATCGATATTATAAATTTAATTCCATTTAAATCCTCCTTATAATGAAACCCAGCTGTAAAACAAGTTTGGGCAACCTGTTGGTGGCCAAAGGATATGCTAAAGAAATGAGGGGGTGAGTTGAGAGCAGAAAATGTAGAACACGATTGGGTTTTGGAGAGGAGTTTGAAGCGTTTTTTGTTTTTAAACTGGGATTTGCCAGTTTTAGTGTTTTAAGTATTTCCCATTTCAAAATTGCGGGAAACTGCCTTCAGCTATCATAGATAGAGGGAGCTTCGATAGCTGCAAAAATGAGCATTTCCTTTATCCGTTACCTGGACTGCAAACATGTGGCATATACAGTATCAACATTCATCTTCATCATGCAATTATTGATGACCTTGACCTCCACTGCATCTGGTTATTGTATGAACTCCTGTTAACTAGCAATGCTTTCTGGGGAATCTCCAAACTATGCTTAACAGTAAGATCAGCTCTTCACATAGGCCTTTTTGAATGCCCAGAGGCAAAGGAAGTGTATTTAGTATGGAAAGACTTCTGAGGACCAGATAAAGTAATCTTGATAATTTGGTACAAGTTGGACTGCCCTGGTAATTGTTCACCCTGCAAATTCTAAGTGGGTTTATAAATATGCCTAGCGTGAGGTGGTCATTGCCCCAGGCTTCCTGTAGGCTTCCCTCTGAGATGTATTTCCCCATCTAAATGCTAAGCTTGGAGGAACAACCTCCTGACTTTGCATGCTATACTTCAGTTGGGAGGTGTGCAAACTTTCCTCTGAATCTTGGCTTAAGGTTGGAGGAGGTTTCCTGGCTGTTATCCGCTCAATAGGGAATAAATAGCAGGAGTCCAAGAAATGAGTCCTTTGCTCCTGGTCTCCTTCTCTCATGGCTATCAGTGCAAACATGCATAGAATTCCTCAAAGCGTAACAACTCTCTACCGAGACATTTAATTCTATCTAGGCATTCAGTGGTTCACATAATTTTTCAGTGAGAAGAGTGGAGCCTATTCCTGTAAATCATAAATTACAAAGGTATCACAGGTATCTCTGGATAACGTTGCGTAGGCTTGAACTCTAGCTGGATATGAATCACATTAAGAAGAAAGGGCCTCCTTATAAAGAGAAACATTCTCACACTGACAAAGCTACACAAACAGTACCAGCCAGGCCCTGAGACAAAATGCCTCCCTATTCCCCACCCCCCCCCCGCCCTTCTATCAAAAGTGAGACATTCTGAACCATCCACACCAGCTCTTCACTTTTCTCACATAGTACTTAGTCCCATCTACAGTGCTAGGACCAACTTAAACATGATTCTGTGCATGTATTAAAAGTCGCTCCATGCAGCATCCAATGTACTGATTCATATAATTGCTAACATATATGCAAGGACTACAGATTCAATCAGTCCAAACACCAGCTGGATATGAGTTAATTCTGCTTACTGAGGCACCATTCATGAGGGATGCATGTACTGCTTAATTGACCAGCTTCAACCATGGAATTTTATGGATAGATCTAAATCATCTTGCCATTGTTTTGCAACCATCTCCTCTTTTCCTTTGGCTTCTTCTGTCACTATTCTTATTCTTATTTAAATTTATGTCACCACCCATCTCCCCCAATCGGGGGACTCTGGGTGGTTTAGAATAAAATTGAAAGTTAAAAAATATCCATTAAACCATTAAAGAGGATAGACATATAATGCGTTGTGTTTGGTGGCATTAGCTGCCCATATCAGAACACATCAGGTTTACATGTGATGCAAAGCAAAACTTTCATAGACAGAAACATGCTACATAAAAGTTACATATTGTCCCATGTCTCACTTTCCCAGTCTTTAATTATAAATGGTTGTATGACTAAAGGGTTCACAAGGCAGCCTTCCCCACCTTGATGCCCTGTTGAGATTCCCAGCCATTATCTAGAAATCACCATAAAATTCTATGTTTGGGGCTGGGCATTTCAAATTGAATTATCCATTCAGTCGTATCTGACCCTTGGTGATTCAGGGGGTTCCTGACGAACAGCCTGGCACCTCCCAGGAGACCACCAACCAAGGAGTGGTGACTCAGAAAGGAGGGAAGAAGCTGAAGTTCGAATCCAAAGGAACCAAAAAGAAAAAAAGTTCGGTTCCGGAACCAGAGATGGAGGAATTAGACCCAACTGACAGATCTCAGACCAAGACACCAAAACAGACAGCGAGTTGGTCTTTGGGGATCAGAGGTGGCACGGGAGGTGAGGTGGCCTGACGGGCAACCAAGAAACACATTTCACAAGGGCAGAGAGTGGCCTCCCTAGAAAGCAAGATGTCTCGAGTGGATTGCGAACTGGAGACTGTGAGCCAACAAGTGGCATTGATTAAGCTGGCGGTGGACCAGATTCTACAAAGAATGGAGGGAAAGGAGCCTGGCCAGTGACCGCTAAGCCCTGTGACTACCTCAGCGGAAGAGGAGCCCACAGATGACAGCGAGGAAGAAGAAGAAGAGTCGGAACCGGAGGAGCCCCGTTCAGAACAACAAAGGTTGCGAATGCAGGTGCATCGGCCACAAACTCAACCTAAGGGGGCGAGTGAGTTGAAGATGAAATTTGACGGGGGATCCGAAGAAAGTGGCCTGTTTTATGACTCACATGAAAGGCTTTATGGAAGAGTTTGAGGAATCTTTCCTCAGTGAGGAAGCCAAGGTGAGATACGTATCGGGCTACCTAGAGGGGGAGGTGGCAGACTGGTTGGGGCTGATGCATGAAGCAGAGGCAAGAGAACTATCCAATTTTTATGCCTTCATGATGGCCCTCCAAAAGCGGTTTGAAGATACATAAAATGACAGTCAGAGTTGAATTACAGAATATCTGACAGTAGCTGAGTACACGTTGGAATTTAAGAAACTAGTGAGCTGATTACCCAACTGGCCAGAGACATTTCAAGTGGAATATTTCCAAATGGGTTTGCGACCAGATGTGCTGGAGATGACACTCAGCCGAGGGGATCCAGAGATGCCGTCGGAATGGATCCACCTAGCTGGCATGGTGGAAACCACCAAACTACGCCTCTAAAAACATCTGCAGATTCAAGCAGTGGGGAGGAAGCTGGCAGGAGGCACACCTCTGGGGAAGCAAGAGCCAAAACAGAAACCCTGGGAAGAAGAAAAAGAATGTCACGCGAAGAGTGGATTATGTTTTAAATGTGGAAAAGAAGATCATCACAGCAGCAATTGTCCACAAGCCACAAAACCCCCGAAAAAGACATCGGAAGAGAAGACCAACAAACCGATACTTGCTAAGCACAAAGGGGCGTCTGCCATGGTTGGAGAGAAGAAAAGCCCAGAGACTTTTGAGGGAGAAAGCGACTTGACTGATGAGGAATTTTTGCCAGTGGGAAACTCCAACTGCCTGTCCTAAGGTGCGCCAGAGGACAGGCATTTTCCAACAGGCGCACTGACCCACTGGTGAGTGGAGATTGCCCCACAATGCAAGTGCGAATTAGTATTGAAACTTTGGATGGGGGGGATAAGGCTAGTTTATTAGCCATGCTGGACTCGGGGTGTTCCTGATGCTTAATCCATCCCGCCATAGTAACTGGATTGGGGTTGAAGGTACATAGACTCAAAGTATCCATCATTTTCTGCCAACTGGATGGGTCTGATATGAAAGGGGGTCCAGTAGAATTTTATACCGATGTGGTAAAAATGAGAATTGGGACCCATGAAGAGACTTTGAGATTTATAATGGCTCCAATTTCCAACCAACCAATAATGTTGGGGTTAAAGTGGTTGCGGGAGAGAAATCCCCACATTGATTGGGTCTCTGGAGAGATGATATTGTGGATGAAGGACTGACTCAGGGGGACTCAGAGACTGGCATTGAGTTGGGGACAGTTGGGATAGAGACTTGTGAGAAGGAGGAAGTGGCTATCCCGGAACAGTATCTGGACTTAAAAGAAGTTTTTTGATGAGACTGAGTCAAATCAATTACCTCCCCATAAAAAAACAGACTGTGCTATTGAAATAGAGCCGGGAGAAATCCTGCCTTAAACAAAACTATACTCTATGACTCATAAGGAAACGCAGGAGTTGAGAAAGTTTATTGATAAAAACTTAGAGGGTTTACTGAACCATCTACTTCTCCTATGGCCGCTTCCGTAATGTTTAGAAAAAAGGATGGGTCTTTAAGACTGTGCACTGACTATCAGGGTCTAAATGCGATCTGTGTGTCCAATCAATATCCCTTGCCATTGATTAAGGATATGCTAGCGCACCTGTCAACCGTGAAAATTTTTACAAAACTGGACTTACGAGAAGCTTATTTCCGAGTGCGCATCTGGGAGGGTGATGAATGGAAAACTGCTTTCAATTGTCAAGTGGGGTGTTTTCAATATCGGGTCATGCTGTTTGGTTTAAAAGGCAGCCCCGGGGTCTTCATGAATTTAATTAACGAAGTATTGCATGAGTTTCTATACCGAGGGGTCCTGGTTTACCTCGATGGTATACTAATCTATACAGAAACAATGGAAGAGTATGTGGAATTAGCGCGGGAAGTGTTAAAGAGACTGTTGAAGGCTCAATTATATGCAAAACTGTCAAAATGTGAATTTCATAAGGGATAATTTCATATTTGGGATACTGGGTGTCAAGTCGAGGCATTGAGATGGATCCGGCTAAAGTCAGAGATGTATTAGGATGGGAATCCCCATGAACCCGAAAGCAGTTATAAAGTTTCTTAGGTCTGTAGCTTGAATCATGTCAACTGGATTTCTATTTTCTCAGTGGAAACGTTTCGCTCCTTATCCAAGAAGCTTCTTCAGTCTGAGCAAAGTTTGTAAGGGAATCCTTAAATATGTTTCTAGGGTGCCATGGGTTCTCCTGTGTCACCCATTGTGGCCAATTTATACATGGAAGAAGTGGAGAAGAAAGCACTCAACACATTCCAGGGAACAGCGCCCACCCACTGGTTCAGGTATGTGGATGACACCTGGGTTAAAATCAAGGCCCAGGAAGTACAGGCCTTCACAGACCATATAAACACCATAGATGCCAACATTAGGTTCACCAGAGAAGACACCAAGGACAACAGACTGGCATTCCTAGACTGTGAAGTCCTCATTGGGACCGGTGGCAAGCTAGAAATAGGGATCTACAGGAAACCCACACACACAGATCAATATCTGATGTTTGACTCCCACCATCCACTACAGCACAAACTAGGGGTCATCAGGACATTGTCACACAGAGCAGAAACCATCCCCACCTCCATGGATTCCAAAAAGAATGAAAATCAGCACCTGAGAACAGCTCTGAAGGCCTGTGGATATCCAAATTGGGCCTTCACTAAATCTAAGTCTACCAGACCTAAAACGCGACAGACAGGGCTGAGACTCAGAGTAAACGGAAGAACCTGGTCATTCCTTACATGGCTGGCGTGTCTGAAAAGATAAAAAGGATATTTGGCAAACACCACATACCTGTATATTTCAAACCCACCAACACACTGAGACAGAGGCTTGTACACCCCAAAGATCAAACTCCAAAACACAAGAAAAGCAATGTAGTGTATGCAATTCAGTGCAGTGAGGAGTGCTCTGAGCTCTACATTGGAGAAACCAAACAACCTTTGTACAGGAGGATGGCCCAACACAGGAGGAGCAACACCACAGGACCAGAGTCAGCAGTTTACCTTCATCTAAAGGAAAAAGGACACTCATTTGAGGACATTAATATTCACATTTTAGACAAGGAAGATAAGTGGTTTGAAAGAGGGGTCAAGGAATCCATTTATGCCAACCTGGAAAATCCTTCTTTGAATAGAGGTGGGGGCCTCAGGCACAATCTTTCCCCTATTTTCCTTCCTGCTTTGTCTTCTGTGCCTAGGAAGATTAAGACCATTTCGCAATCTCAACAACAGCAAGGTAATCTTAACGATCCTCCTTTGGATGATAAAGGGACTTAGAAATAAACATCTCAAATAACCATGACCTAGCCCCAGGTGCAAGGTCACACAGCCACCCTAGAAACATATTTAAGGATTCCCTTACAAACTTTGCTCAGACTGAAGAAGCTTCTTGGATAAGGAGCGAAACGTTTCCACTGAGAAAATAGAAATCCAGTTGACATGATTCAAGCTACAGACAATTCCACCTGGATGACTGAGAACCTTCATAGACATAAAGTTTCTTAGGGTTTTCGAATTTTTATCTGGAGTTTATTCCCAACTATGTTCAAATAGCTTTACCCCTGACTGACCTCCTAAAAACAAAGAATCAACCCGATCCATTGAAAGCTAAAAAGCCTGGGGCGGTGCTAAAATGGACTCAGGAGTGTCAGCAGGCATTTGAGAAATTGAAGTCTTTATTCACAGCAGAGCCCATTCTAAAACATCCCAATTCACAGAAACCGTTAATAATCTAAACAGACGCATCAGATGTGGCGATTGTATCTGTACTTTTACAATTAGATGAGAAAAATGTATTAAGACCCTGTGTATATATCTCCCAAAAGTTTTCGGAAGCAGAGTGGAAGTGGCATGTGTGGGAAAAGGACGCTTTTGCAGTACGGCATGTCCTATCAACTTGGAGGCACTTATTAGAAGGGTCTCCCCACCCGTTCAAAATGTGGACTGACCACAAGAATTTAGAAGCCCTGAAATCGCCCAGAAAATTAAATCCAAAACAGATCCACTGGGCAGTTTTTCAGCCAATTCGATTTCACTCTCAAGTACCTACCGGGGAAAAAAACTTTTTGGCTGATGCGTTATCTAGATTACTGCAACATAACAGTCAGAGGGAAGAAGTAGTCGACACAGTGATGTCCCCCCAGCAGTTAAATGGGACCCCAGTTATAGGAGAAGGAGAGGAGTGGGCTGAAAGAATGGTAATCCAGCCCCAGGAAGGAAAAGTTGCAGTCACCCGAAGTCAAAAAGTGAAACGTGCCATTCCATTAGAAGCAGAGTTAACCAAAGAAATACGAGCTGAATTACAAAAAGATGATTGGTTAATGCAAAACAAATCATCGCTAATTGAAAGCCAAGCACTGTGGTGGTGGGGGGAGAAATTGTACATTTTATTTATTTATTTATTTATCAAATTTCTATAACCACCCATCTCCCCCTCAAGGAGGGACTCTGGGCAGTTCACAACATAATATCACTAAAATACAATAAAAACAACAATAAAAATATAAATATTATAAAAATACAATAAAATCCAGGTAGGTGGTTCTTACAGTGACGTTGAACATATTTAAAATATTTGAGATATTTAAGGCGGCTCTAGGGAATCAGCCATCCCCAGGCTTGACCACTTTCCATTTTGCCCCAGGCGAAATCACAGAGCCAGGTTTTTAATTTTTTCCTGAAGTCCAGGAGTGAAGGGGCCTGTCTTATCCCTGGTGGGAGGATGTTCCATAGGGCAGGTGCTACTGCAGAGAAGGCTCGCCTCCGGGATCCCGCTACATGGAATTCTTTCATAGAGGGGGTCCGCAGCATGCCCTCTCTGCAAGTTCGGGTGGGATGGGATGATGTAATGGGGATGAGGCAGTCCCTCAGATAACCTGGTCCCGTGCCATGTAGGGCTTTAAAGGTGATGACCAACACCTTGAATTGGACCCAGAAGCAAACTGGTACCCAATGCAGCTCACGGAGCAGAGGTGTTATGTGTGACAATCTTGGTGCACCTAAAACTGCCCGTGCAGCCGCATTCTGCACCAGCTGTAGCCTCCGGATATTCTTCAAGGGTAGCCCCATGTAGAGTGCATTACAGTAGTCTATATGGGAGACAACCAGGGCATGAGTGACCGTTCAAAGGGCCTCTCGGTCAAGGAAAAGGCGTAACTGGCACACAACACAAAGTTGAGCAAAGGCCCTCCTGGCCACAACTGCCACCTACTCTTCGAACAGGAGTCGTGAGTCCAAGAGGACCCCCAAGTTACGCACCGGGTCTGTCTGGGGTAGTGCAACCCCATCCATAACTAAAGATGACAAATTCCCAGAAACTGAGGGGCCATTAATCCACAGCCACTCCATCTTACCAGGGTTCAGCTGAAGCCTATTTTTCCCCATCCAGACCCCTACAGCCCCAGGCACTTGGACAGGGTGGTCACTGCATCACTTACTTCACCCGGGATGGAGATGTATAACTGGGTATCATCGGCATATTGATGATACCTCAGCCCATGGTGACGGATGATCTCGCCCAGCGGTTTCATGTAGATGTTAAAAAGGAGTGGCGAGAGTACCGAGCCCTGTGGGACCCCACAAAGAAGGGCCCGTGGACTGGCTCTCTCGTTCCCTATCAACACCGACTGGGACCAGCCCTGGAGGAAGGAGGTGAACCAGCGCAAAACCACACCACCCACCCCCAACTCCCTGAGCCGTCCCAGAAGGATACCATGATCGACGGTATCAAACGCCGCTGAGAGGTCAAGAAGAGCGAGAATGCATGCACTGCCTCCATCTCGCTCCCGCCAAAGATCATCCATAAGTGCGACCAATGCAGTTTCCGTCCCATGACCCGGCCTGAAACCTGACTGAAAGGGGTCCAGATAATCCGTTTCATCCAGAGTCCTCTGGAGCTGCAACGCCACCACCTTCTCAACCACCTTCCCCAAAAAGTGTTTTGGATAAGACTTTTCATTTATGGTCTTGGGCATATCTTGGAAAGAAAGCACTGTTGTGAATCAGAAATGGTCCAATCTCTTTTTAAAGAAATAACAGTAAATAAAAAGACAAAGATATCCATCCAAGCTAGATGGGAGCTAATTTGGCATAGAGGTTAAGGCACCAGGCTAGAACCCAGGAAACATGTGTGCTAATTCTACCCTAGACACAAAGCCAGCTGGATTACTTAGAGCCTCTCTCTATCTCAGCCTTAAAAAGAAGGCAATGGCAAAGAGTTTGCCACTTCTGAAACTCTTGCCAAGAAAACTGCAAGGACCAGTCCAGGCAATCATTAAACTCAAGGCTGACTCAAAGGCACAAAAAATAATTTAAAAAGTAAATCTAGATAGAAGAATCCATTTCATTTCATTTTTCTCATTGGAGATAATATATCTATATATTTACAAAAAGAGCAGTGCCTGTCCTTCTAGAGGCCTTAAGTTCCATATTGTTTCCTCTTTTTCTTTTCTTTTTTTTTCTTTCTGTCTGTATTCCCTCCCTTGAAAAGACTAATATCTGTAGGATACATTCCCAAGCATGCGACTTGTAGCAGGAAGCATGTACTCAAGTCCTGCTTCTTGATCTAAACGCCTTCTTCCAATCTCTCTGTGTGTTTAGAGGCATTTGTGTCCCATAGCATCTCCAGGGTCTCAGCATAAAACAGAGCTGGAGGTCTCCTCCTAAATTGTCCAGACTTCGTAAAATGCTGCTCCCTCTGCCTGCCCTGTCTTTGCAGTCATGACTCCCAGGATTTTGCAATGGGAATAGCCATGAAAAATGGAGCTAACCTTGAAAAATTGTGGGGTGGGGGGAATCGGGAGAGTCAGCAGGCATCTGTACTTAATTTGTCAGGATTCGCCCCTTTTGGGCCCTCTTAAAAACCCAAGAACCTTTTGCTCCCAAGAACCAGTTCAGAACACCTGCAGTGCCACACAGGCAGAGACTGCAACACTGGGTAAGGTTTGTCTTATGGCACCTATGTTTTCTCTTGCTGTCCTTGGCAGTGGTAACATCTCCAAAATGCAATTGCTGCTTATTTCATCCATATTGCAGCAAAAAAATACCACCACTAAGTGAATTAATGTTGTCTACTTTCCATATAGAGAGCCAGTTAGTGTAGTGGTTAAGGCTCCAGGCTAGAAACCGGGAGACCGTACGTTCTAGTCCCGCCTTAGGCACAAAGCCAGCTGGGTAACCTTGAGCCAGTCACTTTCTCTCTGCAGGCAATGGCAAACCACTTCCGAAAAACTTTGCTAAGAAAATTGTAGGGGCTTGTCCAGGCAGTCTCTGAGAATTGGACATGATTGAATGGATAATAAAAAAAAACCCTTTCCATATGTGTGTGTGTGTGTGTGTGTGTGTGTGTGTGTGTACACATACACAACACACACACAGAGTCAAAATTGGGAACAGATGAGTTAATTGTAACAAATTATATTTTCCTGACCTAATTTTCTTCTATAAATGTTTGAGGTTACAGCTAGCATTATTTTTCTGCCCTTGCCCAACTAGCATCTGAGATATTTTGGTTTTGCTTTTCACAAGTAGAGGAAATCTAAATACCAATATACATATTATACAAGCTTGAAATAAAGAAAGGCAAAGTTTAAGACAACAGTCTGTGGGAGTAAGTCCCAACAAACTCAAGTCAGCTTCATTTCTGGGTCAATATGCCAGAAAAGAAAAATCCAGCTGATTCTTGAGCTGAAATAAAGTCTAAATAAACCCAAGATGTTTTCAAAAGAAAACAGTTACACATATCACACTGAATCACACATTAGTAATAACCCAAAGTCTATAAAGCACAGTGACAAACCAAGAGTGTTATTAAGAAACTTTCTGGAAAGCTAAGCTAAGCAAGGTCAGTCCTAATTAATACTTGAATGAAGGGTCATCAGGAAATCTGAGAGCTGCCACCTAGATTGGACAGCCCTCCCCACAATCACAAAAAAATAATAATCCTGGAACTCAGGGTTTGGTGAAAAAAGTCAGGATGGCAACCCACATAAAAAATGAGCAGAGATTTGATCACACTGCCTTGACTTTTTTGACCATACCCTGCAGACACCTGTGTCCTGGAAGAAGGCAATGGCAAACCACTTCACAAAATAGATGGGTCTGTGTGGTCACCAGGAGATGAGAACAACTCATGAGAAATTTCAGTTTTACATTCTTTATCATTTTAGCCTGGTTTATGATGATCTTGCAAAGACAGATAATTGTCAATTGTCAAACCCAGGTGAAATAGATGGCTGCAATGCTGAAATAAACTTTCTTAGATTTGTATTAGGCATAGGGGTTGGAGGAAATCAAGAAAAGGCCCATTGCTTTTAGCAACTCAAAGGCCTCTCTTCAGAGTATGTTTCCCATTAAGAGAATAATGGGGGAAGGAAGGAAGGAAGGAAGGAAGGAAGGAAGGAAGGAAGGAAGGAAGGAAGGAAGGAAGGAAGGAAGGAAGGGAGGGAGGGAGGGAGGGAGGGAACAAATATAAAGCCAACAAGACATCATCCATAGATTCTTGTTTTAATTAATCAATTAATTAATTAATTTAGTAATTTTCAGAACTCAGATCAGTTAATGATTTAATTTAGTTAAATAATGATGATACAATTCTTTGAAATGAAGTTTCTGTTAGAAGTTGTATGAACAGCACTTCCTGCAAGAAGTACAGGAAGAAACGTCTGCAAGAAAACAACAAGGCTCAGAGAGCACCAAGGACTCCACAGTTCAACCCTGAGCTACAAACATTCTCTTCGATTGGTACTTCCTGCTTTGTCTCTCATAAACACATTTCGAATTGATTTCACAAAGATGTCTTTTAGCTCTTAATATAATAAGTACCTATGGTTGTTTTCTGTACAACATTCATGAACTCATCCTTTTCTGTGCATTCTGTAATAACCGTAAAGACAACTAAAATTTTGTACAAAGCAGCTCTTCTAGCTAACTAATGAGCTTAAGTATAATAAGCTAATCTCCCATTATTTTCCTCCCGCTATTTTATGGCTTCATTAATATACAATATCTGGAGATTAACAGACTCATCTCCAATAGCTGCCATTACATAGGCATTACATATGTCTTTTTGTGACACGATAAACTCATAGGAAAACACTAGATGTCTACACTGGTTTTGGCTGAACCTCCAGTCAAACTGCATCATTATTTGCTATTATAAATGAAGCAGGATTCCCTATGAAGCAGCCAGACCCAAAACCTGGATCTTCTCAAAGATTTGTGACTGCTTCCAAGGCTGAAAAATTTCAATAGTTTTTCTGCAAAAAGAGAAAGACTATTGTTGCTTTGTCATGTATCGAATATGTCAGGGTAGGGAGGGTGAAGAGTTGGATTAACAGATATACCTTATAATTATACCAAGAGTTTCCCTGAGTTCTCCAATCATAGTGCTTTGAAGGATACGTCATAATGGAGTCCTTAAAATGATTATGGGTCCATTGTCCTGTTTCATCTGAGCAAGATGATTGGTGCAATCAGTGAGAAAAAAAGTTGTCAGTGGCTCGAAGGCCTTCTTGATTTCTCAACCCAATTCAAGTTCATAACTTCTTATACTAATTCTTCCAACTAATCCTTCTAACTCCTTTTTCTTAATTCTTTTCTTTTCCATTCCAAACCAATTATTGAGGCTTTAAACCTTCTTTAACAGCGGGAATCCTCAATCTTTGGAGCCAGTGGGTACATTTAGAATTTTGAGATAATGTTATAGCGCTGCTCACAAAATGGTGGGCATGATCAGTCTCTCTCTCTCTCTCTCTCTCTCTCTCTCTCTCTCTCTCTCTCTCTCTCTCTCTTATCCTGATTGGGATAGTAGCTTGAAGTGGAAAGAAAACAAAGAAGACATTACCTATTGTAAAAATAACATAGTAAAGGTAAAGGTAAAGGTTCCTCCATACAGTCGTGTCCGACTCTAGGGGCCGGTGCTCATCTCCGTTTGTTAGCCGAAGAGCCAGCGTTGTCCGAAGACGCTTCCACGGTCATGTGGCCGGCATGACGCGCGCAGAACGCTGTTACCTTCCCACCGAAGTGGCACCTATTCATCTACTTGCATTTGCATGCTTTCGAATTGCTAGGTTGGCAAGAGCTGGGACGAGTGCGGGAGCTCACTCCGTCACACGGGGCTAGGGATTCGAACCTCCGAACCTGCGACCTTCCGATCGACAAGCCTGACGTCTTAACCGCTGAGCCACCGCGCCCCCTAGAAATAACATATCAGATGATTAAACAAAGTAAAAAATTAATAATTTGACAGAGATTAATGGATCTGAAAGCAATTGGCCTTGTTGGTAAACTAAGGAAAAATGTGTTCTTGGTTGTGCAGGAGACAGCATGAGGGGAAAAGGAAAGAGCCTAAGAAGGAGTTTTAGCTGGTTTCATAAGCATTGCTTGCAAGGCAAGAGAATTATCTCCTTAACAACCTTACATCTCAGGTAGTTCTTAATGCAAGTTAAAAGAACATAAACCTAGACAAGTTCTGCACTGGATCCCCTTTCATTTCAGTATGCCACCAGGTAAATATTTCTTCCAAATACTGTAGGTATATGTTAGTAATTTATAAGTGTCCTCATAGTGTGGGCACATACTTCAAGCTGCATTGAGGACTGCAAGAGAGCCCAGTGCCACTGCTCTTATAAGTTGTTTTTTCACTCTTTCCAACCTAGAGAAATTGGATAAAGGGGCTTGGAGTACTGCCCGTCAGTCTGTCTGTCTGTCAATGGGATAACACCCCCAAAATGGAACAGGACAGGAGCCTGTTGGTACGGCAGAAGAAGCCAACAAAAGAAAGAGGGAGGTCAAAACCAGGTTGGATCCCACTGATAACTACAAGAAAAAAAACCAAAAAGAAGAATTCCAATGTATCTCTCTAAGACAGAGCTTTCCAAACTGTGTGTCGCGACACAAAAGTGTGTAGCTTGAAGTGTGGTGTGTCTGGTGTGTTGCCACACAACCCGATGTTGTGTAAGAGCTACATCAGTGTTTTTTCAACTTGGCAATTTTAAGATGTATGGACTTCAACTCCCAGAATTCCCCAGCCAGCATTTTAGTAGCAGAGGAAAATACATTCACCAAAAGAGCAGTAATAACAACAGTTTGGGGAGCACCAGTATACAGACAAAGAAATAGTACCGAAAGAACAGGTTGGAGACTGTGTCATATACTGCATGAAATCACAGTATCAGGATGAAAACTAGTATATATTGTTCCTCTACAACAGTGTTTCTCAACCTTACCATAATTAAGATGCGTGGACTTCAACTCCCAGAATCCCCCATGCTGGCTGGGGGATTCTTGGAGTTGGTCCATATATCTTAAAGTTGCTAAGGTTGAGAAACACTGGTCTAGAACATCAAATCGGAACCTTGTACAAGATGACAAAAGGTAATCTCACTTATTTTCTAAAGTCTATCCAGCATCCTACTGGATATGTTTTTCTCCTCTGTTTGAGAGGAAGATGCTTCAAGGTTACTACAGTAGTAGAACAACTCTACTGTTCATACGTTTGGGTTTCTACCTGCTATTCAGGTTATATTTCCTTTGTGTCAAGTTTTCATTTTATAATGATCTTTCTACTTGTCATAGTCCTAATGGAAAACAGAAGAAAATGTGTGTGCTCCTTATATCCAGTGGAAAGTAATTTATTTTATTTCCAATATTTTTGTGCCAGCACAATGATACATCTCAATGTGGTTTCAAAATTAAATCACAAAAAGTAAATGTCATAATAACTCTCAAAAAATCAGTAAAATTTAAAATAGCCCACTGCCAATCAGGTAGGAAGTAAATCCCAGATGTTAGTCTCCAGAGATCTGCTCAAAAAGCCATATTTAACTGCTTTACAAGAGGAACTGAAGTGAGGACTAGCCAGACCTTGGGGGTCAGGAGAGCAATAAAGAAGCATTGCTTCTGAGTCGTCGTCCCCCCCCCCCCCCGCCCACCTTTTCATTTCCAAACTAGAAATGTCATAATTAGAGCATCCTGTTTCAAGCAGAACAGAATCAGTTTTAAGGAGATGGTTCTGTAGTTATTCCTGGTCCTTATACTGTAGGAATCCATAAATTAAAACCAGCACCCATGAACTGTAGTTGGAAATGGACTGGATGCACCTGCAAAATAGGTGTTATATTACTGAATTGGATCGTACCCATCAGCATGTGGGTTGCTGCATTTTGCATCAATTGCAGTTTCTGTGCAGTCTTCAAAGGCAGCCCCAGGGACAGTGCAGTGCTGAAGTCGGGTCTGGAGGTAAGGAGTTGTAATGGTCTGTGAGAATGTCCTTGAGAGACAGGAAGAAGTGGAGGGGGGGGGGAGCAGCAGCCTAGGCAAGAAAGCCTGCTTTCAGACTTGCAAGATTCTGTTACAGTACTGTAACCTTACAATAAAGGTAGTGTTAGTACTCATGGTTGGTGCTTCTTCTCTGGACTACCTCTAAGGGCTGACATCAGTCTTGCAAGTCTGAAAGTACAGCTCTTCCCCCTTCCCTTTACAGCCCAAGAAACTAGGGAGGACCCCTTCTGAGACGTTTGTCATGCCCCCATTGTGTCTGCGGCCTAAGCTGCCTCTTATCTGGCCATTGCCCCCTAGACTCCTCCTCCTCCTGTCTCTCAAGGACATTCTCACAGACCATTACAGGAGAGGACCTCCAACTGGCGCGCTAGTTGAAGCTGGGCAAAGGTACCCTTGGAGACAGCTTCCCTTTGCTGATGTATGTGGAGCCACAAATCCAGTATCACCCCAAGTGGAGAACCTCTTACAGAGAAAATGAAACCTCCTCCAGAGCCAGCAAGGGACCCCCCCTGTCTCCCCACATTGGCTGGACAAACAGCCACTCACCTGTTTTTCTAGGATTCGTCCTCATTTGTTTTGTCCCGTACAAACCCTTATCGCCTCCAGGCGTGGGGCGAGGACTTCCATAGCATCCCCTACCTTCCTGGTGGAGGTGTACAACTGGTTATCATCAGCATGTTGATGATAGCTCTCCCCAAAACCGCTGGATGACCTTCCCTGACAACCAGGCTGCTATTTTGTTCTCTCTCTCTTTGGGGAGGTTATCTGGATCTGATTGTCAAGCAAAGATAATGCTTGAAGAGACTTCTCAGGTGGCAGTGAGGCATGTCCACAAGTTATTTTCATATAGGGGAGGGCTTTAATCATGTAACTACCTTGGAAATTTATAGGATGCCACCGACAAAATCATCTTCCAATTGTAACTCTTCTGTGTTTCCTTAGCAGAAAAAAACCTATTAAGTGGAGAAATGTGGAATAGCTGCACAATCTATTGATTACGCAAGATTTCCCCTCCTTCTGGAAATGCCCATCGTCTCTGCTGGCTTCCAAATAAGCCTTTTATTGTGCAATTCCACTTCTCTGTTCATACAAGTTTATTGTGTCTTTGATTTGTAACCCTTCTGTTGGTTCTTCTGTCTTTATTTTCTTTCTTACCACAGAAAACTGATTAAGGTTTGAAGATGGAGCAGCTGCATAATATCTCTTGATTGATAATGATAAGATCTGTGCAGCTGGAAGCAATATCTGGGTTAGGGATAATTAAAGCTATTTCTATAAAGTGCAAAAGATATCCTTAGGATTTATGTCCGCATATAAACACCTACGAAGGGAGGGGGGAAAAGTGAGTCACCAACAGAGAACTTTGGAACTACTCTGAATAGAAACGTGGAAAAATGTTAAGTTGATGTGAAATGTTACATGTTCCCTGATCAGCAATACTTTTTGGTGGCTAGCAGGTACCTTCCAGATGTTTGGTGACGACAACTCCCAGATGTTTGGAAACTAGCAACACAACAATTTTGGAGGGCAACAAGTTAGGGAAAGCTGGACTACAAAGTGGAGAAAGAAAGATATAAATCTGGGAAATAAAACATTGTGCTATTATTGCCAGCTTTAATTATCCCACAAGTCTTTAAAGAAGGTAAAACTGAATAGTTTTATCTGCCCTATTTTGCTCTCTAACAAACATTGGGATTGAAGAGGGTTTGAACAAGGTTCCACCTAGACCAGGCCATTTAGCCACTATACCACGCAGGCCATCCTGTGCAACGTTCCTATCTCAGCCAGAACAGTGCAGAGAGGGACAGTTTGCTTGCTTGAAGTTACACCCAACTATGGAAAGAAGTGGCCACTTTCTGGTCCAAAGCTTCCTTCAGGAGACAAAGTTGAAAGGAGGAGATTGTGCTGTGCATAGCTTGTTAGAAAACAGGAGGCAGGATGTTTTAGTGGATTGGGAGCCAGCCCCCCGAATATTCCAGGTATTATACACAAATGATTTCAAAAGTATTGTGTGCTCCAAACCCCATACACTTTGCCATTGAGTGGTCTAAAATGGAAAATTCAGAGACCCTGCCCATGTGATATTTTCCACATGGCAATAACCTCAGCCACAGAAACTGTGTACATTCACATCCACTAGTGCATATTAGAACTTCTGGAGCTGTGATTTCTAATCAATTGCAATTACAGTACAGCACATTGGACATTATTTTATTTTATTCCATTTTATTTACTCACAACAAAGTGTAAATGTTATATTAAAATGATTTACATAAAGGAAAAGCAGCCATTTTTGAAGCTGATCTGAATCTTCCCCATGTATTCTTTGCTATGGAAAGAAGCCTCCACTCATAAAATTATGATGTGTTTTCCTGGATAAGTATTTGACAAATTCAATTGTTTATTAGGATTTGGAAGAAATATGAAAGGAAATTATGTTGTAACCTTAGAGAGAGGGTAAAATATAAATGTAACTGCTGTTAAGAAGATCGGAAGTCGCTTCTTCATAACTTTTCCTTCCTTTCTTTTTTTTTCTTTTTTCTCTTCTATATTTCTTTCTTTGTACTTTCTTATTACTTTTCTTTACTTTCCTTACTTTTTTCTTTCAAAATTTGTATGGTTTTTATTCTTTTAAACATTTCTTTATTAAAAGTTATATATTTAAAAAAAAAGAATTCCGAAGAAAAATGCATGGAGTATGTCAGCTTCTAGAAAATGTTTGCTATTGGCTCAAACATGCTTGCATGTTGAAGAAACAGTGCAATAATAATAATATAAATCATTTCCAGAGCATTAGTAATAATTGCCAGTTACAGACACATCCGATTTATTTATGTCACATTGAGCAAATGTTTTGGCTCAAAGGATAACATTCATTCCCAAGTAGGGGATAGCAAATGCTTGTTAGTAAATAGCCATTCACATACGTTCCACACCCCACTAAAGTAAAAAAACACCCAGGCTTTATCAATCTTGCCAAACCAGATGTCTCTAAAACATTTGTCACACAGAAGAGTACCACAAGTCTCAAACAACACTTGCTGGTTTACAGGCTATAAAATAAGTTTTCAGTGGACCCTGAAGCTTTACAGGGCTTGGTGTCAACCATAACTTAATAAAGAGAGAGACGTTCAAATGGGGGGGGGGGGGCTTCTACATTAAGAACCCCCTTGTGCAGGTTAATATGTGGACATGAACAGCTTGAGTTCGGCTTGCTCACCACCTGGCAGGCAATACAGCTCCCTCAGAATAGTGATCCTACATTCACAGGGAGAGCTACCTTCACCAGCTCAGCTGCAGTAGTCCGCGCCTGCTGATGCTTCTTTGCTAATCTCAAGGATAGGCCCCCAGAAAGCCCCTTATGATCATCTAATCTTGAGATTACCACCACGTTGATTTATAACCCTCCTTTTCTTTTGTACAACGCAAGGTGGCATACATCATGCTGCTTCCGTATATTTACCCCACAGCCACCACCCTGTGAGTTGGGCTGGCCTGAGAGTGACTGGCCCTAGGTCACCCAGTTGGTTTCTCTCCTACAGGGGGACTAGAACTCAAGGTCTCCTGGTTTCTAGCCCAACACCAAATAAGCTGTTGTCCTATACTTCTCAGGCATAGCAATGTCTTCAAAAAGCTACAGCACTCATTGGCCCTGTTGAGTCACAGAAACTGCCATGACTAGATCTGTGAGCAGTCTTCCCTTCACCATCCATCATTAATGACTGAAGAAAGACGACTAAATTTATATCTGAAGTGAGACAAAGAGTGAAACCAGGACTGTCTATAGAGTAATGAATACATTAGAGTGTGTTGTTTATCACAAGAAATATTCTGGGCTTAGTGACAAAATAATTTCATTTTATTGATAATAAGGTACATCGGGTCTAGATTTTCAGAAGATAAATAGATATTTTAGTTCAGTCCAAGATCAGGGATATTTTTTTCTCAGACGTAAATCTGAGAAGTTACTCAAGACATATGCATTTTTAACAACAATGTGTGAGAAATAGTTTCAGAAAAGAACTAAAGAATGAATTTTGCAAAGTGAATAACGTGCAGCCCTATGGAACATGACAGCTGAGCTCAGTAGCCTCTGAAAGGGATGTAGGTTACCCAATCCTGGCTACTACACCAGACAATCACACTGGCCAATGGTTTGCTGTGGCTAATGCTTAACCATAGTAGCATTATGATCTTAATACATAGATGGGGGAAAACTGCATGGAACACAGAACTCTGATAACTCCTGTATAACTGGAGAGAATCCTAGATCTGCTGAGACTTTGAAGTGGACTTCTATCAAAGGCTCTTGTCCTTTTTGAATGGGATAGGTCTGCAAACCTTTGAGCTGGGATCACAGGGGCCTATCAGGAGATAAGCAAGCAAAAAGAAAGTAGCAGTACCAGCACTCTTGCCTTTAAAGATATAGCTCTCTTTGAGGTATTTACGATAAGGCTCTATAAGTAGAGTGCAAGCAAAGCAAGCCCTGAAGTGTAAGGTATCTGGATATGACCCAGCCTCAGGCCTTCTGAGTGGCAGATAAGCAAAGCCTGGGTGGCTGAGCCTACACCTGGAGGGGATCCATTCTTTAGACATGAGATTGGACAACACAATGCATTCTCAGTGGACAAGAAACTGATTAATTCTGTTGAAAAAATAATTGCAAAGCTTAAGCTATTTTCTGCTTTCAGGATATTAGAAAGAGCATGTCTGCAGCTAACTGGTACTGCTAACTATTCTGGCTATGCCATACTGTCAAATATTTCAAGAAGTTCTGAGAAATACTGAGCAGATGCTTTGTGTATCTTTTAATATGCTTTCTAACAAACCACATATTGCTGTACACCATAGTTTGGTGAATAATATTGCTGGAGGAAACGACATACCAGTTCAAGATTGTACAGCTATGGCCTGTCTTCTGCTTTTGAGCATGGAGATTACAAGGTATTAACACCGTGAGTCCCTTACCTAGTTTGCAGGTAAGTAACTATATAAGCCGCTTGGGGCGTGGTGGCTCAGCGGGTAAGACGCCAGGCTTGTCGATTGGAAGATCGCAAGTTCGGAGGTTCGAATCCCTAGCCCCGCGTGACGGAGTAAGCTCCCGCACTCGCCCCAGCTCTTGCCAACCTAGCAATTTGAAAGTATGCAAATGCAAGTAGATTAATAGGTACCACTTCGGTGGGTAGGTAACAACATTCCGCGCATGTCATGCCGGCCACATGACTGTGGAAGCATCTTCGGACAACGCTGGCTCTTCAGCTAACAAACGGAGATGAGCACCGTTCATGAGCACCGTCTGACTAGAGTCGGACACGACTGCACAAATGTGCGGGGGGAACCTTTACCTTTACCTAACTATATAAGCCATATAACTATATAATCTTATACCCATTTAGAGCTTCACATTTCTTTGTTTTTCAGGCTCAAGACTATAGGCTTTATATTATGCACAGATCAACAAAACTTTTCTCAGTATCTTGCTCCCAGTAAAACAGGATAGGTATCATATGTATCCTTTTCCCCACTCTGGGATTTTTGCCAAGAGGTCCTATAAAGTGGTAATGCATGGGGGGAATTACTTCATTAAGTCCTTCTGGGAATAACTGTAGCCAGTTCATTGAAGACTAATTAAGCACACATTAGTCAGATAAAACTCTGCAGAAGGTTACAAGGAGCCACATCAGCTTCACTCTTACTTCCTCAATTAAGCAGAAATGCAAATCCAACAGAGCTGTAATTGGAGTCAGATGCTTTCATTAAACAGCATACATTGGCTCTTTTGTCCAATTGTGTATCTCCTCAGCAGGAGCAGTTTGGTTCCTACTGTTAGATTTAATGGGATAGTTTCTACAGGGGCAAGGAGTCAGACAAACAATGGAGATGTCATTTGCTGAATAGAGTGCCAAGAATGTTGTCATCCAAGATGGGTGCCACCGAGCTAGGGATAGACTGTGGGGGGGAAAAGCAACCAACCACAGCCCAAAAATAAGATGCTGGATGGTTGCTTTCACTCCCTAAAGATATTGAATGTCATCTGACTTCAGAAGGGAAGTTTCAAAATAGGAGGGGACTGAGAAAAAGTGAATTAAGGGAAACTCAAGGATGTCAAAATATTTTTATGATTAAGGATTACTCAAAATCACAGGAAGAGATGCTCAACCAGGTCATGAAAGGCATCACAATATCTAACACAGGGCTTTCCAAAGTTTCCCTGCGGCAACACACCAACCGCCGTTGGTGTGTCACCACGGGGAAACCCGAAAGTGCCGCCGTTGCGGCAGCGCGCAAAAACCCGGAAGCGCTGCTGCCGCTTTCAGTTTTTGCGTGCCGCCGTTGGTGTGTCGCCGTGGGAAAACCCGGAAGCGCTGCCATTGCGGCAGCGCGCAAAAACCCGGAAGCGCTACTGCCGCTTTCAGTTTTTGTGCACCACCGTGGCTGCGGCGCTTTCGGATTTTCGCGCGCCGCTGTTGGTGTGTCGCCGTGGGAAAACCCGGAAGCGCCGCCATTGCGGCAGCGCACAAAAACCCGAAAGCGCTGCTGCCGCTTTCGGTTTTTGTGCGCCACCGTGGCTGCGGCGCTTTCGGATTTTCGCGCGCCGCCGTTCGTGTGTCACTGTGGGGAAACCTGGAAGTGCCACCGTTGCGGCAGCACGCAAAAACCCGGAAGCGCTGCTGCCGCTTTCAGTTTTTGCGTGCCGCCGTTGGTGTGTCACCGCGGGAAAACCCGGAAGCGCCGCCATTGCGGCAACGCGCAAAAACCCGGAAGCGCTGCTGCCGCTTTCGGTTTTTGTGCGCCACCGTGGCTGCGGCGCTTTCGGATTTTCGCGTGCCGCCGTTGGTGTGTCGCTGTGGGAAAACCGGGAAGCGCCGCCATTGCGGCAGCATGCAAAAACCCGGAAGCACTGCTGCCGCTTTCGGTTTTTGCACACCGCCATGGCTGCGGCGCTTTCGGATTTTCACACGCCGCTGTTGGTGTGTCGCCACGGGAAAACCCGGAAGCGCTGATGGCGCTTATCCAGGGAGACAATTCAGGGAAGGACAACCTCGCAAACAAAAGCAAGGGGCATCTTTCTCAGTCATTTGCTCCCTGTAGTTCAAGATGGATGATCTCTTTCCTCATAGTGGAATTGATGTTCTCCAGAAATCCAATACAGGGGGAAGCTAGCAGTCAACTGGACCGAGGTTTTTCCAGCTGTGTTCCATGGAACCTCGGGATCCCATGAGAACTTGATGGGGTTCCGTGAAGATTCAGGGCAAAAAAAGAACTTCACTGAAACACAGCCATTATTCTATCGCTGGAGCTTTGCCTCAGGCTTCCAGGTTTTGGGGTTTTTTTAAGTAACAGACTCCTCAGCCTGAAGAATTTTGAAAACCCCTGTGTTAGACAGCTAGCAATAGCCAGAGTAACAGCAGTTGAGACAGGCCCCTTAACTATGAATCAAGAGGTAAAAGCCCACACAAAGACTGCACTTAGCAACAAAGGCCCAGGTTTATCCACCCTGATCCCTTTAAACTCTGGTTTCTCCTTCAAGAAAGACCGATTGCTGTTGAGCTTAGATCTGACCCTGGCCCTGCACAACACAACAACAAAATAGAACAGTACAGCAAAGCTCTTCAGCTACTACTTTTGCCCCTCAGCAATTATCATTATTTCTGCATTAGACTATCATGTTCTTAGAGCAGTGAATGTGATGAGCATGGAATGAGTGGTGGCTTATCTCTGTCTGGAGCCAGCTGTGGGTGCTACTTTCACCGTTACATTTAAAACCAGACAGGCAGACCCTCAACAGGCTGGAATCAACACTTATCTATGTCTGCAGTTTATCTGTTTTATCTGCTCTCATTGGCTTTGGAAATTCGTTTGTCCTTTTTTAAATCTGGTTTTGCCCTGCTGCACTTGCTGACAGCCTTAAGGACTGTTAGGTGGTTGTGATGTAAAGAACTTCATTTGGATCTAGAGAGAGAAGATGAGGAAGCAGAATCTTGGCTATACTGCTTTAGACAGCAAGGAGGGAATTTAAGTTTTAAATATTCCTTTATGTTAAAAAGACCCCCCCCCCAATATAATGTTTACAAACCCCTGAAGAGAAGGACAATCCTTTCCCTATAATTGTCTATTAGTAGGAAGATTTTCAGAGTAGGAAGTCACTCAAAAAGGGTGATTGATCCCACTGGACTGCTGAAATTGGATGGGCCATTGTACGTATAACTTCACAGAACTGCCCATGTGGAGCGAGAATTCGCCTAAATCAAACTATTTTACTCAATCCAGCTTTGTATGCTTTGGCTCTGTAGTGGCTCTCCAAGATCTCAAGCAATCCCAGCTCAGCCATTAACGATCAATTGGATGTACCAAAAACTGAAAAGGAACTTCCTCCTTTAAAAAGCAGAGTGAACTGCTAAGTCATAAGCTGTCAAAACACCTTTAAAAAGGCTTTTTATACATACCTGGCATTGTTAGGTCAGAGAGACCCTGGACAAGATACCTTCTGTCCTCCCTCTGTAGGGATATGGGGAAACCAGGCTCAAAAACCTTGGCCTGGAAAACACCATGCTGTAACATTTCCCCATGATGCAACATTACCAAACCAAAGATTGTGCCTGAACCAAAGAATTGTTGCCCAAGGTTGACCCTTGAGATGGGCCTCAGCAAGCCCAAAAGAAAACTGCATAAGGAATGTTAAATAAAGCTCTGAAACCAAGTCTACCTCTCTCAGGAATGCATAACAGTCTGGGACCATCTATCTGGTCAAGCATCCTCTTCCTGAGACAAACCCAATATGTTTACCTAACCTTCATGTAAGGAATGCCTTGCTTCCCCTCTCCTGAGATGTAAATATGTTAAACTGTGATTCTATGGTTCTGACCCTTTGTGATTCAACCTGCTTGTGTAACCCAATGTCTCTGTGAATGTTACTGTTGTCCTTGTAAGATGCAAGTATTTCTTTGGTGTGAATGTCCCAACCATTAGTGTGAATGTTCCCAATTCCATCCTTTGTAAGTATGTTGATGACCCACGTCACCCCTTGACCTGGTGACTCCCAGAATCCTTCAGTTCTGGGAGGGACCCTGTCCCCTAAGAACCAGCCAATCCCAGGGAATGGTCATCAGACACCTTGCCCACATGTGGGCATACCTTCCTCATCCTCACTTCCTGCCTGTATTCCCCGTATAAAAGTTTGTGCACCCTTATGCTCTGGGTGGTGGTTTCATTCAGAGGTCACTTGCACGTGACAACTGTCTGGCTCCCACCCGGCAACTTTTGCTTGGCCAAATAAATCTTGCTGCTGTTCCTTTTTACAAAGTCTCCTTCGTGTATTTGGCTTTCTCTAAAGGCGTGTGGTAAGTTTTGGTGCCTTACATTTCACATATTTCCAAGTGCTCACACCCTCTCACACACAGAGAGTTTCTATTCCCCCATAGGCATTTCCTCCTCCTAGCCCTGTCCATCTCTTTCTCCCCCCCCCCCAACCATTTACCAAGAAGTGCCACTTATAGCTTTTCTCGCTTTTCTTTGTATGGCCACCCTGCAAATCAAACCTACAGGCCTACTCAGGAATGGAGCTTTGTCCTCCAGAGGTCCTCAAGGACAATCATTCTTCATCTTCTGTATTTTAAATCCCACCAATCATTCTCTCAAAGAAAGTGGGGCCCACCAAAATAGAAACAAAAAGTTCAGTTTTTCTGAAAAAGACATAAATATATTTTACAGACCTTCTGTTATGGCACTTATCAGTTACCATAACTTGGAAGGACACTAAACATTTCAGTAACACTGTTGACAATCAGTTTTACTGCATAGCTGTAAAACAGAAAGATAAGAAATAATTTAATCACCCGGGGAGATGTGATAATAATTCAGCATCATTAGTGAAAACCTTGTGGTTGCATTTCACTGACTGGCTTCCCAATTTTTAGGGTAGAGTTTGAAACACTGACCCAAAAATTTGCTTTGAATTGAAAACTTGTTTTAGCATTTATTTCAGTTTTAGAGTTAAGTTGATGAAATAGTAAAACTGCTGTTGTTTTTTAGAGAGAGAGAGAGGGAGAGATTCAAGTGCATTTTTTGTTTTTAAGCCAAAAAATAACTTTGTTGTTGTTGTTGTTCAGTCGTTTAGTCGTGTCCGACTCTTCGTGACCTCATGGACCATAGCACGCCAGGCCTTCCTGTCCTCCACTGTCTCTCGGAGTTTACTCAAATTCATGTTCATTACATCGGTGATGCTATCTAACCATCTCATCCTATGCCGTCCCCTTCTCCTTTTACCTTCAGTCTTTCCCAGCATCAGGGTCTTTTCCAGTGAGTCCTCTCTTCGCATTAGGTGGCCAAAGTATTTGAGCTTCAGCTTCAGCATCTGTCCTTCCAATGAGCAGTCAGGGTTGATTTCCTTTAGGATTGACTGGTTTGACCTCCTTGCAGTCCAAGGGACTCTCAAGAGTCTTCTCCAGCACCACAGTTCGAAAGCATCAATTTTTCGGCGCTCAGCCTTCCTTATGGTCCAACTCTCACAGCCATACATTACTACTGGAAAAACCATAGCTTTAACTATACGGACCTTTGTTGGCAAGGTGATGTCTCTGCTTTTTAATATGCTGTCTAGGTTTGCCATAGCTTTCCTCCCAAGGAGCAAGCGTCTTTTAATTTCATGGCTGCAGTCACCGTCTGCGGTGATCTTGGAGCCCAAGAAAATAAAATCTGTCACTGCTTCCATTTCTTCCCCTTCTATTTGCCAGGAAGTGATGGGACCAGATGCCATGATCTGAGTTTTTTTAATGTTGAGTTTCAAGCCAGCTTTTGCACTCTCCTCTTTCACCCTCATTAAGAGGCTCTTTAGTTCACTTTCTGCCATTAGGGTGGTATCGTCTGCATATCTGAGATTGTTGATATTTCTCCCGGCAATCTTAACTCCGGCTTGTGATTCATCCAGCCCGGCATTTCTCATGATGTACTCTGCATATAAGTTAAATAAGCAGGGTGATAATATACAGCCTTGTCGTACTCCTTTCCCAATTTTGAACCAGTCGGTTGTTCCATGTCCGGTTCTAACTGTTGCTTCTTGACCCGCATACAGGTTTCTCAGGAGACAGGTAAGGTGGTCTGGTACTCCCATCTCTTTAAGACTTTGCCACAGTTTGTTGTGATCCACACAATCAAAGGCTTTAGCGTAGTCAATGAAGCAGAAGTAGATGTTTTTCTGGAACTCTCTTGCTTTTTCCATGATCCAGCGAATGTTGGCAATCTGATCTCTAGTTCCTCTGCCTCTTCGAAACCCAGCTTGCACTTCTGGTAGTTCTCGGTTCACATACTGCTGAAGCCTAGCTTGTAGGATTTTGAGCATAACCTTGCTAGCATGTGAAATGAGCGCAATTGTACGGTAGTTTGAACATTCTTTGGCATTGCCCTTCTTTGGAATTGGAACGTAAACTGACCTTTTCCAATCCTGTGGCCACTGTTGAGTTTTCCAAATTTGTTGGCATATTGAGTGCAGCACTTTAACAGCATCATCTTTTAGGATTTTAAATAGCTCAGCTGGGATACTGTCTTCTCCGCTAGCTTTGTTGTTAGTAATGCTTCCTAAGGCCCACTTGACTTCACTCTCTAGGATGCCCGGCTCAAGGTCAGTGACCACACCATCGTATTTATCAGGGATATTAAGATCTTTCTTGTATAGTTCTTCTGTGTATTCTTGCCACCTCTTCTTAATCTCTTCTGCTTCTGTTAGGTCCCTGCCTTTTTTGTCCTTTATCATGCCCATCTTTGCACAAAACGTTCCCTTGATATCTCTGATTTTCTTGAAGAGATCTCTAGTCTTCCCCATTCTATTGTTTTCCTCAATTTCTTTGCATTGTTCATTTAAGAAGGCCTTCTTATCTCTCCTTGCTAATCTCTGGAATTCTGCATTCAGTTGTTTATATCTTTCCCTTTCTCCCTTGCCTTTTGCTTCCCTTCTTTCCTCAGCTATTTGTAAAGCCTCATCAGTCAGCCACTTTGCTTTCTTGCATTTCTTTTTCTTTGGGATGGTTTTAGTTGCTGCCTCCTGTACAATGTTACGAACCTCCATCCATAGTTCTTTAGGCACTCTGTCTACCAGATCTAATCCTTTAAATCTATTCCTCACCTCCACTGTATATTCATAAGGGATATGATTTAGGTCATACCTGATTGATCTAGTGGTTTTCTCTACGTTCTTCAATTTAAGCCTAAATTTTGCGATAAGAAGCTCATGATCTGAGCCACAGTCAGCTCCAGGTCTTGTTTTTGCTGATTGTATAGAGCTTCTCCATCTTTGGCTGCAAAGTATATAATCAATCTGATTTCAGTATTGACCATCTGGTGATGTCCATGTGTAGAGTCGTCTCTTGTGTTGTTGGAAAAGAGTGTTTGCTATGACCAGCGTGTTCTCTTGACAAAACTATATTAGCCTTTGCCCTGCTTCATTTTGTACTCCAAGGCCGAACTTGCCTGTTAGTCTGGTTATTTTTTGACTTCCTACTTTAGCATTCCAGTCCCCTATGATGAAAAGGACATCTTTTTTTTGGTGTTAGTTCTAGAAGGTGTTGTAGGTCTTCATAGAACCGGTCAACTTCAGCTTCTTCGGCATCAGTGGTTGGGGCATAGACTTGGATTACTGTGATGTTGAATGGTTTGCCTTGGATTCGAACTGAAAGCATTCTGTCGTTTTTGAGGTTGTACCCCAGTACTGCCTTTCCCACTCTTTTATTGACTATGAGAGCTACTCCATTTCTTCTAAGGGATTCTTGCCCACAGTAGTATATATGATGGTCTCCTGAATTAAACTCGCCCATTCCTGTCCATTTTAGTTCGCTGATTCCCAAGATGTCGATGTTCAATCTTGTCATCTCATGTTTGACCACATCCAGCTTACCTTGATTCATAGATCTTACATTCCAGGTTGCTATGCAATATTGTTCTTTACAGCATCAGACTTTCCTTCCACTTCCAGACACATCCACAACTGAGCATCCTTTCGGCTTTAGCCCAGCCGTTTCACTCTTTCTGGAGCTACTCGGAATTGCCCTCCGCTCTTCCCCAGTAGCATTTTGGACACCTTCCGACCTGAGGGGCTCATCTTCCGGTGTCATATCTTTTAGCCTTTTGATACTGTCCATGGGGTTTTCTTTGCAAGGATACTGGAGTGGTTTGCCATTCCCTCCTCCAGTTTTGGACCACGTTTTGTCAGAACTCTCCGTCATGACCTGTTCTTCTTGACCTGACTTCATTGAGTTACGCAAGCCCCTTCGCCACGACAAGGCAGTGATCCATGAAGGGGGGAAAAAAAATAACTAATGATACTTAATTATTTTAATATTGGAGCAGTTGGCAATTTAATATGCTTGCCTTCCTTTTACATTGTAAGAGACAACTTTCTTTGCTGCTTTACCAATGCGAATGAATGGATCCATCATCCACAACTATCTTATTCAAGGATCATATGCAATTTTTTTTAAAAAAAAACATTTAATCTGGTTTTACGTTTAGACTGATTATCTGAAATAATCTATGCAATATCACAGTTGTTGTATTTGTTGTTCCTATTACATCTGAAGTGTGATGAAATCTACCATCCGTATTTGCAAATTTGCAAGGGGGTTTCACTTTGATGAAGGTTTGAATGGAACTCTCCCTTGAAGCAGCCTGACAAAGCAGAGCGCCAGCTCCCTTCTAAGAGCGAAAAGAGGCAGCCTCGTTCCTTCCCCCTGCTTTACACCTGCTCCTCGGCTGCACAACAGCATTTATGGAAGCCAGAAAAAGCTTTTCCAGCTTTTGTAAGTGCTGGAGCACAAAGAGGTTCTGACTTGTGTAAGTGATGGAGGAAGGTAAGAGGAAGAAGTAAGGGGATTGATTTCTGTAAACCACTGAGAGTCACAGGATTGTGGTAGTTTTTTTAAAAAAAATGAATGAATGAATGAATGAATGAATGAATGAATGAATGAATGAATGAATGAATGAATGAATGAATGCTGTCCTTGCAGAGTTTGCTACAGAACAGCAGCTGAGTTCATAGTTAATTGGCTCAGTTTGCAATGTCCTCTGGAAGCCCAATGGGATTGTGAGGATCCCAATTGGCACTGTCCTCCTTTGTGGAAGAGGCCATAGTTTTAAGTGGTTGGTATATTGTCACTAGATTCCTTCGATAACCTGTCTGTGGGTCTCAGGGATTGGAAACCAATGAAGTTAGAAAGATGATGCTCCTTCCTCTAAGTCTACTACTTTTTTCCTTCTCCCCTGATGAGCAGCCTTCAAGGGGTTTTGGAAAAGGCAATATTTTCTGCTAATCAAAGGATGCAGCAATTTGTGTTACTATGTCAGAGATTTTGTGATGTCATATTTTGATTGTTCATATTATAGTAGTGAATTCATTAGTGAACCAGTGACTATTGATGCATATAAAATATCAGATTTTTTCCCTTTTTTATGTATTATAAGGGAGTTTTTCCCCCTTTTTTCTCTTTCTTTCTTTGTTTTTTTCTACTTTTCTTGTTAGTTTTTTTTTCTATTTTTTCCTTTTGTTTCGGTTTCTATTAATATTTTTTCTTTAAGTTTAAAGATTGTTTTGTTAATTGTGTATTTTAAGAATATTTTTTTAAAAAAAATTAAAAGGAAAAAAACCACAGCCTTTGAGGGGAGACAATGTCTTTTGTTAAGGCACTGCATCACCTCTTTACCTCTGTGAAGAGAATTATATTGTTTCTGATGTGTGAAGCTGTTTCTCAAGGCACACTTAATCTCCCTCATGGCTGCAGAAAAATACACTGGCATAATTTATGGTGTCTCGAGGGTTAAACTCTGATCCGCCTCAGTAGCAATGCTGGCAGCTATCTTCTCCTTGAAGCTTTATGGCAGGACAGCGTAAGGGCTAAGATTGGTTGGTTCCTTGGTTTTGTCACCCAGCATCAGCAGCTAGCAGGAGAAACCATCACTCACCATTTTCCTTACAGTATGGTGGGGCAGGCCGAAGTGAGCATGGGCTAGTGCCTGGGACAGAGGCTTTAGCCACATTTCAAGTTGTTTGAGGGAAGATCCTTTGCGCTGGTAACCTGGACTATTTCTGAACATGTGTCTCCTGGCTGGTGTAACTAGTACTGTAGATCAGCATTTGCAACTTTGTGAAGCCACTACAGAGTGTACTCCTTTAGGACTATCTAGCAGTAACTGTTTCTTTGAGTTCTTGTAGGTCATGTCTGTGACATCAGTGATGGTATTTAGCCATTTTGTCTTCTGTCAGCCTCTTCTTTGATCGCCTTCAAGATTTCCAAGCACAAGGATCTTCCCTTCACATTATGCATCCAAAATAACTAAGCTTTAGCTTCATTATTAGTATTTCCAGTGAGCAATCTTTTTACTTCATTCAATATTGAAAGATTTGTTCTTCTATCCCAGAGCTTTCCAAACTGTGTGTCGGGACACGTTAGCGTGTCTGCTGCAGTGTCTGGGTGTGTTGCGGCGGCTGCCGCCTCCAAGCCCTGCCAGGATTCCGCGCAGGTCCTAGTGCCTGCCTTGTGCCCTGCTGCCTCCAAACCTGCCCTACCAGGATTCCACACAGGTCCTAGTGCCTGCCTTGTGCCTTGCTGCCTCCAAACCTGCCCTGCCAGGATTCCATGCAGGTCCTAGTGCCTGCCTTGTGCCCTGCTGTAAGAGTGTGTCGCGAAATGATGCATGTCTAAAAAGTGTGTCACCAACATGAAAAGTTTGGAAAGCTCTGTTCTATCCAAAGTGTTGTCCAGAACTACAATTCAAAGGCACCAGTTTTCCTTTGTTCAGCTTTCCTGATGAACCAGTTTTCACAGCCATAGGTTACAACTGGGATAACCATAACCTTGTGAGTTCATACCTCTACTGGCAGAGTGATGCCTCTGTACTTTAATATTTGTCCAAATTTGTTATAGTCTTTCTCTCAAGTATCAGACATTGTTTATTTCCATGGCTACAGATCCCATTCCTATGAATGTTTGACCCTAGGAAGATAAAGTCTTTTACTATGTCAGATTCTTTTCTGACTATTTGCTCTGGATAGGCTTTGCCTGTTGACCTGATCTTAGTTTTTTGTTTGCTTGTTTGTTTGCTTGTACAGCAGAGCAGATTTTGCACTCCCATCTTTAAGAAGAGATTCCTGAAGTCCCCCTTGCTCCCAGCTATCAAAGTGGTAATATGAATGTATCTGAGGTTGCTCATGTTTTCTCCTAGCAATTTTAATTTCAATTTCTGTTTCCTCAAGTCCAGCATTTCAGATTATATTGCCAGACCTCACTCTGCAGGCAGGACTGGAACCAATTAGGCCAGCACAAAAGCACCGCAAGAATTTCTGATAAACAATCTTTAAGAAAAGTTAGGAAGTAATTACTGAAGAATCTCAATAATTGCTGTGTTTCAAGAATGAGCCCTATATAGAGAAACAATATTCAACAGTCTTGTGTCTCTTTCTACTTCCTGCCCTACATAATGGGCTGCCTGCCCCCCCCTTTTGAGTTAGAGTGCCTGTTTCCACCTCTCTCTCATTTTGTAATGACCAGATTTGCCATCATACTCTTTTCCACTGACTATCTGAGAATATATTCACAGATCTTATCTGGTAAATATAAGATAAATTGATAAGGGGATAGTATACAAACTTGATGCACTCCTTTCCCAATGTTGGACAATTTAATTGCCCTATTTTACATTCTAAACTCTTGCTTCCCAGTTGTCCTATAAATTCTTCAATAGGCACATGAGGTGACCCAATGCACCTGTGTTTTTAAGAACTATCCACATTTTGTTGTGATCTACACAGTCAAAAGCCTTTGTATAATCAATGAAACCAACATATACACCCTTTTAGAACTTCCTTGCCTTTTCCATTATCCATCAGATGTTAGCAATGTGATCTCAGATGTTGCTGCCTTTTCTGAATCCAGCTTGTAGCTCTGACAGTACTTGTTCCATGTATTGTTGAAGTCTGAATGGCAAAAACTTGAAGATTATCTTACCAGCACATGAGATAGATGTACTTGTCCAGTAATGGGAGCATGCTTTAGCGCCAACCTTTTTGGAATTGGAATATAGGCTGATTTTTTCTAGTCCCTTGGCTGCTGCTATGTTTCCTATACCTGCTTATAAACCACAAATAGCACTTTAACTGCATCATTTTGTAAGATTTTAAACAGATGTGCTTGTCTTTCATCAATTCCTGGAACTTTGTTGTTAGCAATGTTTTCTAGACCCCCGTTAACTTCATTTTCCAAAATATTTGGCTCTAATTCAATGATCAACCCTTTTCATGAATCATCAGCTTTGGGATCAATTCTTCCATACATTTGCACCATCTCTTCTTTATAAAGGGGCGTGGTGGCTCAGTGGTTAAGACGCCAGGCTTGTCGATCGGAAGATTGCAAGTTCGGAGGTTCGAATCCCTAGTCCCGCGTGACAGAGTGAGCTCCCTCGCTAGCCCCAGCTCTTGCCAACCTAGCAATTCGAAAGCATGCAAATGCAAGTAGATGAATAGGTACCACTTCGGCGGGTAGGTAACAGCGTTCTGCATGCGTCATGCCGGCCACATGACCGTGGAAGCGTCTTCAGACAATGCTGGCTCTTCGGCTAACAAACGGAGATGAGCACCGGCCCCTAGTCGGACATGACTACACAAATGTGCAGGGGTAACCTTTACCTTTACTTTAGGGTGTATCTGAGCACTGACTTTGATGCTCTTTTGTTAATAGTAATGTCTATTCTAACTTTTTAATGATTTTCTTGTCTGCAGTAAAAGATCTGAAGCTCTTCTGATGCGAAGTCACCCATTCCAGTCCATTTCAGTCCACTGATTCCCAGAACATCAGTGTTTAATCTTGACATTTCTGTTTTGACAACCCGTTTACTTTGGTTCATGGGTCTCACATTCCACATAACAATGATACCCATATCTTTGCAGCACCTAATTTTCTTTTGTCTCTACTCCTTCTTAAAGGCTTTGGTGTGTTCATGAATGGAATATCCCCATAAGATTTATTTGAAGTCTCCAGAAAGTAAAATTAAATCTCTCTCAGTCCTTGCCAACTCCTTATTTTAGGGCAAATGAATATAAAACACAACATCAACCCAGTTTCAATCATAAATTTAAATTCAATTAAAACTAATGAGAGGGTTACTTCTGCCAAAAGAAAATAAAATTTCTCCGTACATTGGAATAATGCAATGTAATGAGGGGGTTATCTTTCTTTGTCACAAGAAAATCAATTTTCTCTTTATATTGGAGTATTATAACACAACAAAGTGTTTATCTTAGTCAAAAGAAAATTATATTTCTCCCCACACAGGAAGAATATAATGCAATGAAGATTCTGTTCATCTCAGTCCAAAGAAAACGTTGGCCCAGCCCAGCAGCCTAACCTGGCAGCTATCCAAATCTGCACCACATCCAGGGGCATCTGCAGGGTGGGTCAAAATGGCAGGCACCCAGGTGATCAAAGGCCCGCTTCTTTTGAACACGCATTGCATGCACTGCATGGATGTATAAAGGGGCAGGGCTGGGATCACCCAGGCATGCCCACAAGTTTGACATTGGTGACCTCCCGTGAGGATGCCCCTGACCACATCTCCCTCTATGTGCTCCCACATCCTGGCTTCTCTCCAGGATTCACCTCTCCCTAATTCTTGCCACAGGGAGCAGCAGTGCAAGAAAACTTTTTTCCAGCGACTATAGCAGAGAAACCTTGAGCCTATTCCTTCTGCCCACTGGGATCATGATCAAGAGTTAACCTGCTTTGGTGCACTAAACTGTAGATTGGCTTCTCGGCTTTCCTTTCTCCTATCTGCAGATTTGGGGAGGTTCACTGAGCCTCCCCCAGGGCCGTTCTTGTACCCACAGCACCAGCAGAGAGGCACAGTTCTAGAGAAGGAAAGAGAACGAGAAAAACAAAGACAGCACCTCTGCTGAAAGAGCAGAAAATGGAGAGGACTGGCTTCCCAAAGACTGAGAACACTCCCCAGCAGCAATATCCTCACAGATTTTGAGTAAACATTGATTATATTTCTTCCCATGTTCTTTTGCTTTCTGCCCACCTTTCTTATGCTGGCTATCAGCAACCTCACATTTTTTAAAATTATACGGCACCTTACCTTTTTGGCACTGCTAGGTAACAAGAGACAGTTGTTGATGTCACGAATCCACCACTTTGCCCAGCTGTGATCACTCGTTGTAAGTTTTAGCTTTGAAGAGTTGCTGACTTCCCTGCTGGCAAATGGTTATTTTTGGAGAATGCCCTTTCAGCTGCTCAATAATTCTTTCATGAGGCTAGGCCTAACTAACTGCTATTCTTTGAAGCCTAGGTTTTAATTAGCTAGTAATGCCAGAAGCAGGACCCTGTGGTTTTGGTTAGAGTCACCTGGCAGTCCGCTGCAGACCATTCCAAGCCCATGAATAGAGGCCAACAGGTAAAGAGAAAAGTTTATTCAGCAACAAGTGTTGGATCTGACTCTCAGGAGCAGGTATCAATGTTGAACTACTAAAAGTACTTTAAATGTGCACAATATGTCCATTTCTCATTGGTTTAATGGATGTTTTGCCCTGTATGGTTAAACTTCACATTTTTTGCAAATGCTGACAGGCAGTTCCATCATACAGGCTATACAATCATGCTCATGGCAACACAGACTAAAGAATAATTAGGGCAGCCAAGGGCAGAGGCTGAAGCCTGCTTCAGTTGACAAAAGGCTTGGACATGATCCTCAGTCCAAGTAAAAGAGGCATCTGTTCAAAGAATGGCTGGTAAGAGTTGAACACGAAAAGCAAAGTTGGAAGAAGCAAAAGGAAAAATAGCACTGATGCATCGTATCTCCCGTACCAGACTCTGTTGGAAAAAACCGTCTCCTGGTGCGGTTCCTTGACAGCAAGGATAGCCGTGTTACAGCACTGGATATGAGTACCAAAGTGCCCTGTTGTTTTAGTTCTGTAATAAAGGTTTGGAGTGCTTCAATAGCAACTTTAGTCAGAGGGCACTGCAGAATTCAACAAAAAAAGTACACCAGGTTTTAAAGTGACAACCAGTTGTACTGATTTGTCCAAACCGTATTTCATTTCTGAGGTACCCCAAAAGGCTGATCATATACTGGTAAGAGCAAATGTGGTAAAACAGGGGGTAAAACAGGAAAGAGGGAGGAAGGAACAGTAGAGGTCAGAACAAGAGTTAGATTATGATATTCTTTGGAGACGTGCAAATACAAACCTTTTTTTAGATGCAGAAAACAGTGCACCTAAATTAATCCTTTTCCAATAAATTTGTGGAAAAATCAGTACCCTAAAGGAAAGCATTTTCCTCAGAGAATGGGACAATTTCAATAGACAGTGGAGGGGTAACCTGATGAAAGACAGGCTGATTACTAGGACCCACAGCAGGTGCTTTGTTGCCACTAAGGGGAGCGGCTGGGAGGGAAGAAACAGACAAGGCAGACATTGAGGTTCCAGCATCCACCAGGAAAGGGAAGAGCTTCATCATTTCCTGAAGCAGCAGGATCAAGTGGCACAAGGGAAATACAGGTAGTCCTCATTTAGGGACTGCTTCATTTAGCAACCATTCGCAGTTACGACGGTGATGAAAAAGTAACTTTACGGCCAATCCTCGCATTTATGACCTTCACAGGTCTGTAAAGCAAAGGAAAGCTGAAGAAAGATCGTAACCAGTGTCACGGTTTCACTTAGCGACTGATTCACTTAACGACTGAGTTGCCAGGCCCAATTGTAGTCGCTAAACAAGGACTACCTGTAGTGATCTCCTGAGGCAGCCTTTCCAGCCCTGCCAGTTGTTGAGGCTGGAAGGGAACACAATTTTGAGGAGGCTGGACAGAATCCTGGGGGTGGAGGGTTTTCCAGTGTCCCATTTGTTGAAAGCAGCTTGTTGCTTTCTAGGATGTGGCACCTGGCCTCTGTGACTGAAATGGAAACCATCACAGCCCCGTCCTCTGCCACAAGGGGAAAATTCTGCATGAGGCAGATGGAACAAGGGCTTCCCCCATTGTTGCAGGGAGGTGGTTTGGAATGCCGTGTATTGTTTTTCTTTTTAGTTTCCATTGTCCAGCACAATAAATGGCAACTTTCAGCATTTCATCAGGAGTTTGAGTTTCCCAATTAACTATGATGAGTTTAGCTTGAGTGGAAATTTCTGTAAGAGAACATCTACGAAGAAAGCCATAACAGCTTGTGAGGCCATTTGTAATGGTGCTGAAATGTGGAATGTTGTTTGAACCCTTTTAAAAGCCGTTCATAATACTTTTGGGAAGTTTCACTAGGGTCTTGTTTTCAGGTGCTAATTTTAACATAATCAGAGCACAAAGAAAACCTCTCATCACTGACATTGTACAAGCCAGTGCAAAGTTGTGCAAGATCCCCAGGTTGCAGGGCTAGTGCTGGCCAGGGACTAATATATTTAGGCAAGCCATCTGATCTCAGTTAAAATAGTGTGAAGGAGTTGGTTAACATCCCCTTATGTTGGATCATAAACATCAAAGATAGCTTTGCAATATCCTTTAAATTTTTTGTAGATCCTGACTTAGTTTAGGGTATGGCAAAATCGTATTATGAAAGTCACAGGTGTCCACAGGGCACAGAGGCATCAAATCTGACCATCAGCATCCAAAGCCTGACACATGAGATACTGAGTCACTCACTCATCATCAGGATATTTCTGAGAGGAGCAAATATGCCGGGGATGACTGGTGTCGGATGAAGTCAGTGATACAGCAGGTGGTAGAGTTGGGGGTAGGGTGTTTTTTTTAAAAAAAACACTGACTGGTCACTTCTCCATCCTAGAATAGCCTGACAATTCTCCAGTTCCAATACAATCAGCAAGGTATGCTATATCTGTCACATGCAAATAAAAAAACCTGAGCAGTTGCTGTGAAGGGGACCTTTTAAGCCATCAATACCACCTTTCCACTTCAAGGATCTGTGAACAAGGAGCCAGCAGCTAGGGTGAGGCAGGAGTTCCTGCCAGTGGGCAAACTGACTGCCTGCAAATTCAGCAAAATTTCAGCACTGCAAACAGAATTTTTTTTTCCCCCCCGTTTGAGTTTCCCCAGTTAAACCAGAAATAAATCAGCCCAGCTACCAAACGCAGGTGATTGGGGGAGAACACTGAAGCAAGGAGCTGATTCTCGAATGATGCAAAAAGACTGTATGAAAAAACCTATTAGCCACTGGGTGGCTCAAAGGCAGGCCAAGCTGGGGGCCATATGCATCTCCAGGGAGAAGCTGTTCCAAAGGGCAGATGCTGCAACAGAGGAGGCCCACTTCCTGGGCCACGCTAGATGGTGTTATTTAAAAAGGGGGTCCCAAAACAAGAAAACTCAGTCAGAACGGGATGGGCAGACCCTATGGAAGGCAGGCAGACTCTCAAAGAGACAGCTTGTTAGGATGAGTGATACAATGTCAAACCCCTTTTCTCTCCCTCCCCTGCTCTGCTCCCAATTTTGGCTCTAGGGATTAAATCAGTTAGTTTTAAACCAGGCTTCTATGTTCCCTCTTCAAATTGTTTACTATTGTGTCATAATAATTTATTATAATTATGTGCAATTATGCCACTGCTCTGTTTCACTCTGCTCTCCTTGTAATGTGTAGCTCTCCTGCTTAATTTGTTGTATACACTGGGGAGTATTTGTGATTTTTTGTTTTTATACTCATAACGCTGTGAGTGTCTCAGGTATCCAGAACACTCTTCGGGTTCCCAAAGTGGATTCTAAGAGCACTTCCAGAACACACAGATGTTGTTTTCCAAGCCTTCCTAACATCTTAAATGGAAATCAGTTTTATTCCACATAGTATTTATTTTTGTAAGTTCTATACTGATATGCAAACACTATTAACCTTAAATCAAAGTTGGTCTTCTTCCATATCATTTTCACTTTTCAAGATCTATAGGCAACTGTATTAACTTTGGCACCTCTGTGGTCTGGACAGTCTGGAACTTGCGATATTGAATTCAACAAGTCACTGCTTCCTTGCTGCCTCCAGCCTTCCTAACAGCTGAATGTCCTCCTTACCACCACCACCACGAGTCCACTAATTGTAAATTAATTTTAAAGATCCCTGCACGCCCCCCCCCATGAAAATGCAATCCATTTATAAAATTGCTAGCACTCCCCCTGCACGCACACACACACAACATATATACATTTTGTACCACATTTGTCTGGTGAATAAAAAGAAACTTCCAGAAGGCATGTATGAGGGGGATTGCAGGAAAAAAAAAAATCAACCTATAAATAGATGTCCTGAAAAGCTTAAGAAGCCTTCATTCATGATTGTGCCCTGCATTCCAAGCCACAATGCCAGGTGGCAGCTCTGTGATTGGGACATTCTGGCATTTTTCCATTCAGATGCTTTTCCCAGTAACATTTTACTATGCAGGGTAGATTTAGGCAGTGCTGTGGAGTGAAGGAAGATCATTTTTAAGCCAAAGGATGCTAAACCTCTGAAGAGGAAGGAGCAAAGCTTCATTGCATTTATTATAATGGGTAACCAAGTCTAGAAGCTTGGGGAGACAAGACAAAAATCCCTTCCAATGTAAAAACAGATTGCCAAACACCCCTCTTCTTTTCCATCACTTGCACATTTGCAAATGTAGAGAGAGACCTTTTCATCTTTGCAACTGATCCACTTAGAGCAAATGTCTGTGGCTCAGATCACTTGAACAACAGTGGATTAAATGGATAAATATGGTGCATTAGTGTATGGCAGTGTTTCTCAACCTTGGCCACTTTAAGATGCTGTACAGCGACTCAATTGCTTTTTACAGGAAAGTAATCATGGCTGTGGGAGGAAAGACGCAATGGAGTTAACAGGCCTGTTCATAAGAGGAAGGTAATAAAGTCGCAGGACAGTGTTATGGAATGCAAATGAACTTTGTTAATTTTTGCATTGGTCGTATAGACAAATTCTTTCTTTCTGGAAAACCAACCTCAGTATTCAACTCAACTCAAGATACAGTATGTAAATAGATTCTCTGAAAAGATTTTATTGACATCATTTTTCACAGGATGTCAGTGCAGTAAACAGGGATACCCATGGGGTGGAGGGTAAAAATGTCGGGATGGTGAGTGAAGCCCCGCCCCCTTTTATGTGCAGTTGCTCCTGACATTAAAAATATGGCATCAGACTTTTTAAATCTGTCACAATATATAAAGCTATTCATCACATTTTTTTGGCATTAGGAACTGAACCACTGGCTCAGCTTCAAATTAGGACATTATTTATTCTATGAAAATTAATGCTCAAACTAAATTTGTCAGTCTGAAACCAGGAAACTGAAACAACCCAGGTTGTTTTTACTGAGATGAAACCCTGATCTAAAAATTCCATCTCCCATTTTTCCCTCAGTCCAGAAGAGCCAGCAGTCCTGGGACAAGAAGTGTGAAGAAAGCCGGTCCCCTCTTTTCTCTGGGGTTTAGGGCTCAGGAAATTGAACTGTGGGGACCTGCTGATCACTGACCCACCCCATCCTCTCTGGACCGCCATCACAGCTGCTCACTGGTTATCTTCTATCAAGGCAGCATCTGGGGGGGCCTAGAGAAAGCCTTGCCTTGGGAGACATGGATCTCATTTATGAAGAAAGGGAAAGTTCAGCCCCAAAGCATAATATTTTTGCATCTCATCTGATTTCAATTTCAACAGCTGCCTTTAAGCCATTCTGCTTGCTGTTGTGTTTTGAGTGGAGCGGAGACAGCAGGGCGGCAGAATAAGAGGCCTCGGCAAATGCTGGCATGCAACTTCAACAGGCTGTGGTGGAAACTGTTCACCCCCCACCCAGGCCCCAGGAGAAGCCCTGCCACTTTGTGTGATGCCCTCTCCTGACTCCACATGGCACCATGTCGATATTTGTACTGGGATGTATTGCCTACAAAGATGCTGAAGAGCAGACTTGACACTCCACACCTGGCTTGACTTACTAAACGGGAGAAAATGGCCCGTTTTGACACTCAAACGTGGGGGCCGAGTCAGAGGCAGGTCAAATCCCAGATGCATCTAGGCTGTGTCTATCTCAGGCGGCTTTGATCAGGTCTCTGTTGCATATCCACTGAACTCTAAAGTGAACCCTAAAATATGGCAAAGTAGTGTCCTGTTTTACCTATAAACAGATTCGAATGCAAGTAGCCTTACTGGATCAAAGCAGCAGTCACCTTTATCTTCTGGTTTTTTCTGCTGCCAGTAACAAAGCACGTTGGAGCAACAGAAAATGGCTGGGCTCCCTCCCAGCTGTTCCCTCCCAGTCAGTCTTTTGTGGCAGCTGCAGCAAGTTGGGGGGATGGTTTGCACAAGCAGACCAGTTACTCCAAGATCCTTTTTGACTTCTTCCAAGTATTTATACAAGGGCTAATTCAAAACCAAACAACACAGCCATTTTTTCCAATGCAAGAAATTGCTAGATTTCTTGTTGCTGCTGCCGTTACATCCTCTCGTCATTTTGGTTTTCGCTTTCCCAACATGTGATTATCACTGATCGCTCTTTCCACCTTGCTTTGAAGAGAGCTATGCTGTCTTTTGTGGGTGTTTTGTTTTGTTTTGCCAACATTGCTTTCATATCCTTTCTCATGTTCTTAATAAACTTTCTGCACTGGTGGAGCTGGTCCAATGCATTTTTCTTCCTTGGGCAGAGGAGAGCAAATGATCCCTTGCCTCAGAGTCGCATAATATCCAAGACTGATGACGGCATTTGGACCCCTGAGACCACTGAACATCCACACCACCCCCTCCTCTCCCTCTCAGTCAAAAGTAATCATAAATAACACTGTGTTCCTTCTTTGGGGACACCCAAAACTGACAGCTTTGAGGCGGCCATTTTACCCCGCCCAGCACAAGGATGCACTTGGCAGTGCCCTTCTGCTGCAAAACTACCCATTTGCACCTGCTTTTTATAACCCATTAGGGAATAATATTTTATGCCATGACCACTTCTGCCTGGGTTCACACAATATGCCAAGTCAAAATCAACAGATCATGTCTTCGTGCAGTGCAGGAGCCAAGTAAAGGAGCCTGAGTAAAAGGCAATCAAAAGTTTTACTGACCCTTGCAGTTTGTGACTTAATGTAACAGTGTATTAATATTTGTCTGATAAAAGTTAGGCTTGAGTAATTGCAAAAGAAAACTGTATTGTTCACTCGAGCAGACAAGTGCTCCCCTGTACTCGATGCCCTTCAGCCAACCAAGTTCACACAATGGGCTACTATGTTTGAAATCATCACCCGCTGTGCCCTCTGATAAAGTTGGCGTTATGAACTGAGAACGGAAGACTCATTTTGTTTCAAGGTACACATCTCAACTTTTAGACTATTGTTTATCGTGCTATTCTGTTGTTTTTAATTTTTTAATATTCATGCATCTTCTCCTCCTTTTATCAAACCATCATTTTTATTATTTCCCTGTGCTTGGAGATATGCACTGCTTCATCCCACTCCCAACGAATTTGAGCAATGCCAACAGTATTATCAATATTTGAGAGCTGTTCCATATGGTGAATTTTTCCACACTACAGGATTTTTAGGTGCAGTTCGCCATCTAGTGGGAAATAATTCCAAGCAATTACTCTTCCAAGTAAAAAAGGAAAGCTTGCGATGAGCTTGATTACTGACTGGAATAGACCCGTTAGTTGTGTAAATGGTTTGCCACTGCCTTTTTCTGGGATGGGTTTTGAGTTCCCAGGCAAGCCTACAGCCCTAGAATTCCCCATTGGTCTCCTATCCAAGGACCAGCCAGGTCCAGCCCTGCTTAGCTTCAGAATCCCAACGAGGTCAGCCAAGCGTTACCAGCTGCTGAGTTTACATCTCCCAAGTTAGCACACAAATCTAACTTTAAAATCTGAGTAAGTTTTGATTTATTAATTATATTTTTTTCTTAAAATCACCTCTATATAACCTGAAATCACCTCTATATATGTTGGCTGGGGAATTCTGGGAGTTGAAGTCCACACATCTTAAAGTTGCCAAGTTTGAAAAACACAGCTATAATGCATGACATGAACTATACTGTTTTGTTGATGCAGGCACAGGCAACATAAATTTATGTGAGACAGGATGCTGCCCCCTAAGTATTTAAGAGCAGGTTGTATTGGACCAAAGAGCTCTGTATGCTTCTTGGAAGCCCATAAGCAGTCTTCTGTTCACGTTCCTAATATATACAGTAGCTATCAATCTCATAACCACAGATATTTCTGTTATTTCTCTTTTCAGCTAAACTTAACTAAGAGAAGCAATTCATCCTGGAATATGGCAAGCGGAACAAACAAAAGGCAACTCTAAACAAAGGTTTCATACTACAGACATACGTGGAGGTGTCATTTCCCTAAAGGAGACTCTTATTAGATATTCAACTTCTAGAAATGTTCATCTAAGAATTCTCCACATCCACATATGCATCAATTCAGTGCACGCTTACCAAAACACAATAGAACACAATAGAAGTTTCTATCAAGTAAGCTCGCACAAAACTGTCCAGTAGTGTAAAAATGCATGAGTTAGGCTTTTTCCCTGGGCTTTTAAAAGAATCCTGATTTAGAGCCCTATTTTGACACCTGAACATTTTGGAACACAAGACTTCACATGGCATCCACATTTTCACAGTAAACTTCACAGATTATTATTATTGTATATATAATAGGCAAGTCAAAGTGTTATCTTTCCTCAGTTTAATGTTAAAAATCACCTATAGTTAATAGCGGAATAAAGTGGAAAATTTCCATATTCCTTAAATATGTGTTGCTCTATGGCACTAGCAAGTATGAATGAAGTTTCTAGGGGATGTTATCCAATATTAAAAAGAGAAGGCACACCTGACAGTGTATTTACACAGGAATGGTCTTACATTATAGCAGTGTGTGAAAAATAATCCTTCTGGAAGAAGTTCAAATTTTGTTACAGATGACCAGAGAAATTAGATGCAGAGAACCTGAGGTAAAACATGGCAACATGATATCTGGAGAACTTGTCTCACTTTCCAGTCTGAGTCAAATATCTTGTATAAGACTGGGCAAAATATCCCTTTCATGGGATGGTCTGCCTTTTGCCAATGCTGTGAGTGGGGGAAATACGGCTAACATTCAGGGGACAGATGCATTCTAACCATTCCTTTAAAGGTTGGCATCCTATTCAACGAAATGTGGCTGAAGGTTTCTCCTTGTCTTAAACCTATATACCTTTACTGACTGCCCCTGGTAGGTCAGCAGAATTCAAGTTAAAATTTGGAAAAGAATGCCTCAAGGGAAATGGTGCACTGTTCTGACATAGTGCCATCCCCAAGGTATTCTTGGGGGAAAAGTTGTCTACCCTATTGGTGGAATCATCTCCATTCCACCCTTACCAGTTTGGCATTCAATAATTGGCTTAAATACAGGTTCAGTAGAAAATTAGGGCAGTCAGCAGTTCTGCTAGTGAATCCTCAAGGAGTGAAAATTCAGGGACATCCCCATCTTCCTGTGGCATAAGGTAGTAGAATAGGGAGGAAAGCTCTCAAGCAGGTCATATTACTGTAATTCTTATCTCCTCCTCCAAGATCTGTGTCTTTCTTTGTAATTAATCTATTTATTAAGTTCCCTTTCGTCTACTTTCCTCTGGAAGATCTCATGGGGCAAAGGATAAGTGCCATAATTGATTCTCCTTTACAAATAGGAAAACTAAGAAAAAATGCTCAGTATTATAGCAGAGTGGAGGAAAATTTTCTCCATGGTAGCAGAATTCTACAAAGTGTTGGTCTTGCATAGTAAAAACGGGCATGTCAGAGAAAGTAAAAAATAGATAAATCACTCCATGTCAACCCCAGCAGTCTAAATAGCACGCCCAGCTCTCCCCAACTCAAGATTTCAGCGCCTTCATCTCCATTTTGCTTTGTCCTTAGGTTTACCAATGTGAATGAGATTCTTTTCCTTAAGAAAATGACATGGCAAAAGGGTGTGGTAGCAGCGGAAAGACAGTTAATATGGCAGTAACATTTTCCTGTTCTATGATGTTTCAGTAGTGAGAAACTAGTCCTTGAAATTTGCTGATTTAGAAGCCGTGAAGACTATCCTTTTATCCCCAAGCTGAGAGACTGTTAGTAGAAAAGAAAATAAGAGACATGGTTTTCCATCTGGAATTGTGGAAAGAAGGGTTTCTAAGTTCATCAGTAGGCAGCAGAGAAAAAGTCACTGATACCAACAGGACCCTAATTTACATGTGGTTGGGTTAGTTGCTGCTTCCAGCTCGCTTTGCCCCTTGTGTCACATCCAGGGATGCTGGAACTCCACTTCCTTTTGGCAAGACACCGATCTTAGAAGCCATAAGCCCTCAGTCACAATATCAAAGGGTCCTCTCTCTCTCTCTCTTTGGTTTTTCTACCTCCGCACCACACCCCCAGACTGCTGCCGCCTGCTAGGCCCTCAGGCTTCTGCTTGCAGAGGAGGGACACTGGCCAGTGCCGGGATGAGGCGAGCATAGATCTCAATCCCACGAAGGAAGACCTGCTCATTCAGGAATTCATTGTGGTCATGCAGCAGCACAGGCGTGTAGTTCATGGGGGAGAAGCCAATAGCGGGGTGACCTTCCTGCAATACATTGGAAGGAGAAGCAACTGTCAGAAGGCAAGGCCTTAGCAAAGGAGGAGAAGATAAGCGGCAAGGTGCCTGCAGGAAAAACATTTATACTCACTGCTCTGATATAGCGGCTGTCAGTGGCAGCAGGGAAGATCTCACACTTCAGCTTCATATTCCTGAAGAGGCAGACACAATGACAAGAGAAGTTCTCCTTGCGATGGTTGTTATTTAACTGGTTCTTTCTGCGCCACTAAGTTTCAAGCTATCTGAAGGCAGAATTTGTCAACTGAAAAAATGGGACAGCAGGATTCTGGGATGATCCAGAAGAGGAGTAATTGAGAAGATGGAGTTATCAGACAACTTTCCTGGACTCTACATGCTTTTCCCAACTTGGAGCAATCCAGACATCTTGCAAACACCCTGCTGGCTGAGCACTTGCAATCCCTGAATATATGCAGATGACAGTCTGGGGAAAGCTGGTCTATGCTTGGGGGTATCCTGGTATATACCGACCTTTTTCTGAATGCAGTAAATAGCAGCTTCCCCCCCCAAAAAAAAAACTATATATACGGCAGGGCTTTCCAAAGTTTTCCCGCGGCGACACACCAACCGCCGTTGGTGTGTTGCCGTGGGAAAACCTGGAAGTGCCGCCGTTGAGGCAGTGCACAAAAACCCAGAAGCGCTGCTGCCGCTTTCAGTTTCTGCACGCCGCCGTGGCTGCGGTGCTTTCAGATTTTCGTGCGCCGCCGTTGGTGTGTCGCCGCGGGGAAACCCAGAAGCGCTGATGGCATGCCATCAGCGCTTCCGGGTTTTGACGCAACATCTGGGCCCCGCAGGCGACACACCTTTGTGTCGCGACACACAGTTTGGAAAGCTCTGATATACAGTTTGCTCACATCTAGCAGGTGAAACTGCTCATATCCAAAAATGACTAAGGAAAAAGGAAGAGAAAAGAGAAAGGGGAAATATAACAACATACTCACATGTCCTTGCAGGTGCCACTGAATGCCTTCCACCAGGGATCAGATTCCTCTGTGGAGGTAGTGGTCTGATCCATGCATTTCTAGCCCAAGGGAAAAGGTAGAGGGTGAAACTTGTAGGAGGCAACAGATACTCACAATCCAGGAATGTCTGGCAAAGGCATGGCAGAAGCAGCAGTAGGACTAACAGAGGCTGTGGAGCACAGGGCACCACAGAAAGACAGCCCTGTTGAGATAAAGGCCCAAGGAGGAAAGAGAGAGAAAGGAAGTGGCAACACCTTGGAAGGCTATAAGCACAAAGCAGCCTAGAGCGCTGCTTCTAGAACTAAAGGGAAAGAAGCAGGTCCTTGGAATGAACTTTTGGGTTTCCCAGTTACCTGGTGGAACTCATATGTCACACCTTCTCCAGCCGCTTTGCACCAGGATGTGAGCTGCTCCTCAAACGCCTGCAGAGCAGAGACAAATCAATATGTGATATGAGAAGGCACTTTCTTCTGAACAATTCTTGGCCAGATACCCTAATTTTCATTGTCTTATTATTCTATCCTACTATCCTCTGCACTCCTTCCTGACCGGTTTAACAATACTTCTTCCCTCACAGGTATGGAACCATCAAATACTGTAGCTTCAAAGTTAACTATTGATCAAAGGTCTGTATGGCTTATGATAGGTACCTGACATTTATCTCCAGGGCAGCTTTTGGGGGAATATGTTGCAAAACACAGTTGATCTTTCATTAAATTAGAAATAGAGCATGAAAGCCCTCAAGGCTACCAGAATTCAGAACTCTAGTTACAAAGGGCTTTCATATTAACAACTATAAATACTGCAAGGATTTTTTTTAAAACAATTCACAATATTTTATAGGACAGTTTAACAAGTTTTGTAAAAAAAAAAAAAAAAAAAAACCAGAAACAGTTTGTTTCTAAGATTTATAAGGCCGCCCAACTCAATGTAACTCTAGGTGGTGTACAGCATAAAAACAACAATAAATCAAAAAAGGAGGAAAAAAACAAAGAAAACCATATAACAATAAACAAACAATATATAAATACAAAATATAAAATGGTGACCAATCACACAACAAAACCACCACAGTGGCCCCAAATGCCTGGGGGAAGAGCCAGGTCTTAACGGTTTTCCTAAAGGCGAAAAGAATTGGGGCCTGTTGTATATCGGGGAGTGAGTGAGATTTATTTATTTATTTATTTATATCCCGCCTTTATTATTTTTTATAAATAACTCAATGCGGCAAACTTACCTAATACTCCTTCCTCCTCCTATTTTCCCCACAACCACCACCCTGTGAGGTGAGTTGGGCTGAGAGTGACTGGCCCAAGGTCACCCAGCCGGCTTTCATGCCTAAGGCGGGATTAGAACTCTCAGTCTCCTGGTTTCTAGCCCATTGCCTTAACCACTAGACCAGGGGTTGGCAAACTTTTTTATGCCAGGGGCCATTTTGACATGCTCGAGGGCATTTTGACACGCTCGAGAACCAGGGGGCGGAGTTTGCGGGCGGGGGCAATCGCGTGGAAGGGGGCGGGGTTTGCGGGCGGGGGCCAATCGCACACACTTAGGGCCTGCTGCCGCCATGCCCGCCACGCCCACTGCAGTGCCCGCCGCCGCCACGCACACCATGCCCGCTGCCATGCCTGCCCCGCCACTGCGCCTCCCCCAGGGTCCGAGTAAGCCGCGACGGGCGGGCAGCGAGCGAAGTGTCGCCCCGCCTCCTCCCCCGGGGTCCTTCATGAAGACGTTCTCCTCCATCCTCGCTGCTCCCGACGCCGCCTGCAGGGGTGGCTGAGGTGGAGAGCGCCCCTTGGAAATCTCCCCTCTGCAAAATCCCCCGGCAGAGCTCCTCCCCGACCCCGACCCCGACGGTCCGTCTTTGTTTTGTGCCTCCCGGGACGACTTTCTCACAAAAAGAGCAGCTGTTTGTGAGTTGCTTCCTCTGCGTTGTGCCCTTAGTTACTAAATTTGTCTAAGCATATCCTGTAGTTACCAATGATTATTTATACCTGCGCAGCAATTTGTGAGTCTTCCTGTCTCCCATTTTCTTTGCAATTTATTTTACTCTGTAAATGTCTGGGCGAGGCGCGCGGGTGGAGCTGCCTGCCTGGCACTCGGGCACTCCGGCTGGGGTGCAGCGGGGCGGGAGCATCACCGGCGGCCCGCGAACACCGGCCAGGGAAGGCGCGCGGGCGGAGCTCCCGTCCCGCTGCACCCCAGCCGGAGCGCCCGAGTGCCAGGCGGGCAGCTCCGCCCGCGCGCCTCGCCCAGACATGCCGGCAGCAGCAGCAGCAGCTCCCAAGGCACGCCGGTCCCTCCTCCATCGAAGGGAGCGGCAGAGAGCCCCGCGGGCTGTGGGCGGCTGCGGGTGGCCCCGGCCTTGGAGAGCGAGAGCGCGTAAGAGCGTAAGAGTTTGGGGGCGGGATCCAATCGTGTGGAAGGGGCGGGGGTTAGTTCAGCTGCGGAAGAGCCACACTCAAGGGGCCAAAGAGCCGCATGTGGCTCGCGAGCCGCCATTTCTGACCCTTGCACTAGACCAAACTGGCTCCCAGATACTTCCAGAGAACAGGGGCAACCACAGAAAAGGCACCCTTCCTAGGTCATGTAAGATGACAAGATTTAAAAGAAGGAACCTGGAGCATGTCCTCCCTGTGGGAGCATGTGAGGCAGGCAAATGTTCTTGGCAGAAGATGGGCCCTTAACTAATCTAGTCCTATGCCACGTAGGGCTTTAAAAAGATAAGAACCAGCACCTTGAATTGCACCCAGCAGCTTATTGGGAGGCAGTGTAGTTTGTGGAGTAGTGGTGTTACATGGGCATAACAAGATGTGCCCATAACTACCCACAAATAACTCCATAACTACATTTTATAATTAATAAATAAATATTAATTTATTTAAAATAAATAAGTAACTACTGTTGCTCTTTCTAGCCCAGGTGGGAAGAGCTAATACACTCTGGCCATTTCTAATAAGATATTAAAGGCAAATATTTACAGAATGAAAACTGGTAACTTTCTCCTCTGTACCTTTAAGTCCATTGTAGGGGGGAGCCGGATGTCAAAGGCAACAGACAGCTCAGAGGGGACCACATTGAATGATACACCTCCATTCAACATGGTCATGTTCACAGATGTTACATCTCCTAAAGTGAGGTGTTCCTCTGTTTTCAATCTGCGAGAAAAAACAAAAAAAATTACACGCTGTTTCTTTGAAATTCTCAAATAAATTCATTGCTAAGTCCCTGAGAATGAAGAAATTGCATGTTCGAGGGCATGAGATCACCTGCCCAAATATTTATAGGAATCACAGCCCAACAAAAACTGGAGTGCAGAAGATACCTCTCTGATTCAGTCACTTACATGTTATCTTAGAAACATACATACAAAACCTAATCTCTATCACTGAACAGTACAGATGCCACTACAGTAAAGCATCCCTGTCTTTATCTATACAGAATTGTTACATGCGTTAATTTAAGATCTGTTGCTCAAAGCTCTCAGATTCTAACCAGCCATATACTAGTGTTGTCAATTGAACAATATGAGAGTGGTTCCTACAAGTGGACCCAGCCATATTTCTGAGGATAATAGCTCTTAGTACATTAAAAATGGAAGATAGGGTAACATCCAATAATATAGTAACAAACGTCATCACACAGATAATCGTCAAAATTAAATGTCCTTTGTGAATATAATGCCATTCTGGATTCAAACAGCACCTTTTCCGAGCTGTTAAAAGTGCTTCGCTTATCAGATATTCTTAGGCGTTATGCAAGGTGCATCACTATTACAGCCCAAGTATTATATATGGAGGAAAGGAGAGGTTTTGTGAAATTATTTTGTGAATTTCTTCTTAGTGAAGTTACAGCAGAGCTGGGCTTTGCAACTCATAGCTCATCCTCTTAATCATTAAAATGAAAAACTCCTAGATCCATTTTAAGGAATCGAAGGCGATGAGAGCCTGATGTCACCTACACCTTTCAATCCAGTTACAGGAGGAAAAAGCTGAATTGCTCTCCGTATCATGGCTGAGGATTTAAGTAGACACTTGCGGTAGCCACCTAACTATTTGTAATAAAAGACTGGGAGAGCCAGAGCTGGCCCACTTTGTATATTTCATGTTCTAGGATACTGCCTATGAAAGCCATGCCACCATCAATTAAATATTTTCTCAGGTGACAAAACCCTCTTCTTTTGTTGTGCTTTTGTAGAAAAACACAGAATGAGTAAATGCAATTGTTCAATCATGAAGGTCAGGCATGGCCCTTCCCTATCTTGACAGACTTGGCCTATTTTTTTTCCTTACCTTTGTTTTTCACATTCTCTGAATTCTAGGAAAGAAGTGATCACTCTGTGCTATGAACAGGAAAATCGAAAGTAAATGTAATGACAAGCATTCTCCCCACAGTCAGTGCTTCTACATGACTGCCTTTAGTATCAGCTTCTGGGCAAGATGGGATAATATTTCTTTTAGTGAGTTTTGATAAGATGGCACGAATCTTTGTAAACCCAAAATAGGCATCCTTCGGTGTTCTAGAAATTGATGGGCTGTAACTTCCATAATCTCTGACCATAGAGATTTCCTGGCTGGATTTCATGATCAAGAGTTATTGCCTAACAAGATCTGAGCACTGCAGTTTGCTAATCCTAGTCCAAACTGCACATTACAGCCAGCACTTTGGCTTGTGCATGATGTTATCTATAAAAACAGTTCATCTAAAGTGCCTGATTTGATCTCCTCCTTATACAGTACATGTTGATACTGATAAGCAGTTTCACCTCCCGCCCTTCCTTGGCCCTGTATATTACAGAGAATGCTCTCTTACCATCTTTTCAGCAGCTGTATTCTCAATGAATCTGGATCCATGTCCTGGATTCCCTTCTACTTTCACTTTAATCCCTGAGGGTATTTCAAGGAAGGCCAAAAAAATGTAAAAGTAAAACTAAAGCAAAGCAAAGCAGGCCAAACACTGTTTAAGTTCCATAGCAAACAAAATGAGTCAGCCAATAGGGTAACCAACTTAAATTTAGAACAGGTGCAGTTAAAAAGTACATCAGAGTCTTCTGGTAGTTCTCTGGGTAATTTGCATAAGATTGGAAAATATTTCCAATTCCAAATTAAGAATAGCAAGAAAAAAATTAAATAATTTGCTACAACTAGCTTTGGGTTAATCAGTTATCCTCAGTGTTCCTTCTTGTAAAATACAAGTACGAACCATTTATCTCTGGGCTAAGTTATCCTGTGCCTCTGTAGCTCTGCAACCTCCAAAAAAAATTGTGCTAGAATCTTTGATCTACAGTAACTCAGATGTTAATGTGCCTTTATACAGTGTACGGCTCCTGAGATATAGCAGGTATTTGATATGATTGCCATCTGCAACTAAAGGTACCTAAAATTACAAAGACAAACAGAAGGATGGACAGCCAAAGAAAATGTAAAGAAACCAATATGGTGAATATATACTTTATTTCATACTATATCCCAATGCTTAACACACTTTGAATAAGTGTATATACACCATATATCTTTCTCTTCCACCTGAAAGTGTGCCATGTTCCAAAGAAGTAACAGTACATTGAAGGGCAGGACTATATTTAACAGATAGACTATTCTTTCAAAGAAGTGAGCAGCTTTTTAAAAAGAAGAGGCTTGCTTCTTCACATTGGAAATGACAACAAAATGATCCACAAAGATCTACCTGTATCTGTGGGTTGTAACCATAGTGCATGTACCTTTTGAAGAGAAACCAGTTTTCTAATTTTTTTCATTTCTATTAATCTTGTTTCCCCCTTTAAGTTTGAAGATTATCTTGTTAATTGTGTATGTTTTTTGTTGCTTTTTTAAAAGTGTATTTAGATTTTACATTTTTTTCCTTGTAATTTGTAAGTAAAATTTGGGGGAAAAAGAAAATAATGCATGTACCATTTCTCATAATGAAATAAAATCTAAACAATAACACAATAATAAAAATAATAAAAATAATAACTGGCCAAAAAAATAGAACAAGAAGGATAAAAACAGTCTGGGACACTGCATTCTTTTTATTTATCCTGTTTTAAACCTTGTATTTTGTCATCTATATTTTTAATGGCTGTATCAAAGAGGATATAAACAATTTTATCTGCAATATGTTCCATAAATTGGGCCAGAGTATGCCTGATCAGCCTTCCTGTATATTATCCTGGTAGCCAAGTTGTAAAAGGACTCTTACTACTAAATACAGAATGGCAATGATTTTTTTTCAGCACCACAGAATAGATTTAAGAAATAGGCTGTAGTCTGTGCATCATCTTTATGGCAATATTTCCATATCCATTATGTGCAACAAATGCTGCAACTTCTGTTAATACATATTTTTTCTCATAATTTGCAGATATACAAAAGTAAAGGCTAATAACCACATTTAGTTGTCTGTTAACATTAATTACAGCATTTCTGAGTTTTCAGAGTGTCAGCTGTCAACATTTGCATTAAATTTCAAGCATTCACTATAAAATATCTGAAAATATCAAAATGCCTTTAGTGAACATTCCAAGCTATAAAACAAGAGGCATCTGGGGAGGTCTAAAATTCTAGATCTATCCAGGGATGTAACCGTGACTACAGATCTACAGATTCTAATCTGTTGTGGCAATGAAATACAGCTGCAGATAAGAAAAAATATAAAATTCCAGTCTAATTCCAACAGAAGGCTAATCTCCTGATCTGTTTTGGCTTCCCCGGGAACTTTAAAGGAAGGTTACATGTGGCTATTTTACAATTGAGACATAAAACTGACAAAACTCCAGAAACTGTTCAAAAGAATTCATGCATTATCTCTGGAAGAGATACAGTAGATGGTTTTCAATATAGGTCTTAGGATTCAGATTTAAAAAAAAAAAGATGAGAGAAAGTACATCATTTCAAATCTTACTTACACCATGGGCATTTCTCGCCATAGAATACAGTGAAAGTGTCAGTTGGGTTTGCCAGGCCTAGGAGAAAACAAAACAGTAATAGTAAATAATAAATGTCATTAAAATATAGAGGCGGCTTTCTTCAAAGCCTTTTCGCAAGGGACCATACCATCAGCTAACTGGCTTTGTATTCCCTGATCTCATGTAGGGGAGGACTTTATTATTATTCTTGGCAGGTAAAGAATCTTCACCAAGACTGCATAGGCCTTCCTTCTTAGACTACAAGCTTATAGTTATACAGCTTTGAGAAAGAAACCCAGTAATCACAAAGGATAATTTCGGTAAGAAAAAAAGCAAAATGATTTCAATTACAGCACACTTGGTTACAGCATACTTTGCAACTCCAAAATCGCTTCCCAAATGCCATACTATGGATTTTCACCTTCATCCAAGGCAAAGCCAACATTTAGTGCTGCAAACTCAGGAGTCTTCACAAATATTTCCATCCCCTTGTGGCCCCCAATCTCTTCATCTACATGAAAAAGAAAGACCAAACAATTATCAAAGATGCTCTTTTGCTTTGATCTCCAAACCAGCATTTCAGAGTGGAAATGTTTGAAGAGCTAATTACAGTTGCAAGTTCCCCCTAGGAGCCAAGAGAGCTTTTGTGCGTTGCAATCTGGCACACAGGGGCCTCCTCTCTTTGTACTAGCACAACCCACAAAGAACAAAAATGGCTTTTTCTCCGGGACCCATTCATCAGCTTTTTCAAACGTCTGCCCCGAGATTTGTGATGCACAAATTGTTTCCTGCTATTAATCAGAAAAGCAGTTACTCTGTTCAAAGGGACATGACACTACAGATGAGACCACAAGTGCAGACAGTCTCACTGGGATGCAACAGAGGACCAGACTAGAAATACCTTAGAAGAACTGCAGAAAGATCCCAAATGAACTTTTATTTGCTCAAAAACCTCTGCATCATTCTTCAATTTAAATTTTTCTCAAAGCTGCCGAAAGCCATGGAGTGGAGAGAGGCACATCCTACTAGTATGTTGTTTGTTGACAAGAGCAGATGGGGTGAAGGGGAGGAATTGTCAAAGAAACCATTTCAAGGTAAAGGGCTGGTCTCTTTTCCCCAATACCAGGACGCTAATCCAAATTTGGAGGCACTGTGATTTTTTAAATTATTATTATTTTTAAAAATGGCATCAAGACAGTGTTGTATCTAACTACTTCTGAATTTAAATCTTCTCCATGTGCCATCTGATATGATCCAAGGACAGTCTTGCAGCAGGAGAAGATGAGAACTCTGATCAGTAAATAGTTTCTTTCTCTGGCTAGAGAAATCCATCACCACCATCAGAAATTTCTGATTCCACCCAGCTGCCTCTTCTTCTCGGTTATCTGTAGAACAGGCAGCCCCAGAGGGAATCAAAAGAGCCATCATTCTTTTATGGTTATGGAGAGGCAACATGGACACTAAACAGAGAGATTTGGCATAGCAATAGTTAGAGCTATTAGAGCTGAGTTTGGTGTAATTAATGATTTGACAGAAGAATTAAAGGAAACCAACTGTTGCTGTTTCCGTGGTGTTTTGAATTTTAACCCTGACACTTCTAATTGCAAACTAAATTTACTACTAATAAAAACAGCTAATCAACCTTGTGATGAAATCTTGATTAATGGTTTGGATTTCATTCTTTACATATTCTTCCATCATAAATATAGCTTTTAGTCACAATCTTTGTGTCCTAATATAAAACATGTATGTTTTACTTAATCTCCCCATATTGTTTAACCAACAGTGGCAAAGATGTGGTTTTGAGGTTTTCCTGCAGAAATGAAATCTATGATTTTCTTCCAAAACAATATATTGAAAATATTCTGTTGCAAATCCGTGCTGAAAATCTTTAAGTACTTTATTGGCTTCTGTTTGTTTTACTAGGATACTTAGCTTTGGAGTCCTTGGTGCTCTCTGAGCCTTCTTGTTTTCTTGCAGATGTTTCATTGCCAGACTAGGCAACTTATTCAGTGCGAAAAGGGAGTGGGACTTGCTCTCTGTTTATATACCCTGGCTTGTCCTGCTTGTGTTGGTGGGGGTGTTGTTCTCCCTTTAGGAGTTCCTTGATTGGGCTGTTGTTTGCTGCTTGGTTGATTGACTGAGTTAATAGTTCCTTGATTAGGGTATATTATGCTGTTTGATTGTTCCTCTGGTGCTAATCTTGGCGTTAATCTTGGCATATCTGGGTGTTGATTGCTGGTAAGGAGGTGTTCTGGTCTTCTGGCTTTTCTATTGTCTCTTATGAATGGTATGTAAATGTTGTTTACCTCTACATAGTCTGTTGATGGCTGCTTTGTCTGAGTGCCAAGCTTCCAGGAATTCTCTAGCGTTTTTGGATTTGGCTTGGTTTCAGATGCTCAGTTTCCCAGTTGAAACACCTCCTTGCTGGCAATCTCGAACCCTGCCTTGTCTCCACGCCAGAATCGGACTTCCCACCTTGCATCGCCGCCCCACCGGTCCTGGATTTTAAGCCTTGCTGCCGTGCTGGACCAGGAGTTCTCGCCTCGCCTTGCCTTGCTACCATGCGGGTCCAGGACTTTCAGCCTCGCCTTGCTGCCGCGTCAGACCCTGGACTCCAGCCTTGCCTCACCGCCATGCCAGATTCGGAACTCAAGCCTCACCTTGCGGCCGTGCTAGTCCGAGCTCAAGCCTTGCCTAGTCACTGCGCCAGGCCCTGGATTCTAGTCCTGCCTTGCTACAGTGCCGGACTGCAGCGCAAAGTCTTGTCTTGCCACCACGTGGTGGCTTTCCGCGCTTGTGCTGGTATCGGGCTAGTACTACTGCGCATAAGGACCATCCGTTTATTTCATCATTGTGTTTACACTATTGTAAATAAAGACTGTTATTGTTATATCACTCCTTCCTGCATTAGGCCTTAGTCGGAACAGGACAGCAAGTCCGACTCCCTTTTCGCACTGAAAATGTTGCCTAGTCTGGCAATGAAACGTCTGCAAGAAAGCAACAAGGCTCAGAGAGCACCAAGGACTCCACAGTTCAACCCTGAGCTACAAATATTTTCTTTGATTGATACTTAGCTTGCATGGCATTTGCCTGGGGCAAGAACATCACCAACCCTAACTAAAAACTCTTCCTCACATCCACAGTAATGGGCTCTTGTCCTCGAGTCAAAAATATGGCAGCGTGAAAAGGTTTCAGGGCCCTGGTTGGAGGAATACTTGTTCTCCTTCTCCCTCCCATACAGCATTCTCTATTGGCAGGGAAAATGAATTGTCAATCGCGGTCCCTGAATCTCTGCTCTAGCTGGCTCTGGTGCTTTGCTGGAAGAGCTGCTTTGAGTATCTCTGAAAGCCCTTTTCATCGAGTCACATGTTTCGCACAGCGCTGCATGCTCAGTATCACCAGCTTCAGCCCTTTAACCCTGATCTGGGCTCTGAAAATCATGCAATGGTTTTTAAAGTCCTAGCCATATGTGCATCAACTTCTTGACATTCTTGTGGACAGAACTTCTGAAAACCAGTGTGTGACTCCTGACCTGGAAGAAGAGAAGCTCCTAGATGAAGGCTAGCCACATGAATCCTGCAAAGATTTTAATTTTGCATCTCAATGGAAATACTGATCTTGTGGAAGACCCACAACTGTGCTCCCATGTTTGAACAGTAACAAAATAGGGGGGGAAGTGTGTCAGTATGGTAACCAGAGCAAGAATGGCAGTGGACATGTAAAAGCCACCAGTCAGATGGGAGGGGGCAGTCCTGGAACAGGCCAACTGAAGCTAGTAAACCGTTGACCTCTGAAGGTTTCTCCTCCACACATCCTAGAATGACCACATGGGAAATTTTCTGCAAGCACACCATTAATTCCATGCCAGAACACCTTAGCCTGACTTCAGTCTGCTGCTGGGTGGACACGAGAGAGAGGGTCTGTTGTGAGCAAAATCCTCAGCAAACTGTTAGTGAGGCACCTTTACACATGAAACCAGAATGAACCCTACAGCGTTGGATTACCATATTTTCTGCTTCTATGATCTATCTTGAGCAAATACTAGGAGACACGTGATTATACTATGTGCCTATTATTTAACTCACCTGGGACAAAGCTCATATGAATGGTTCGTGAAAAATGTCTTCCTTCGGCTTTCAGCCTCCGTATGGCTTCTATGTATCTGAAAGAAAAAAATGCCTTATTTAGTGGCTCATTAAAAAGATAACATAGTGTCTTTAAGGAAAATGAGTGTGTATGTGTTGATGATGGATGCTGGATATTGGAAAGGAGCAAACGCTGCTAGCTGGAGCCTGGATCAGAATCCCTTTAATTCTATGACAGTTCTTGCAGGGCAAAACAGGAGCCAGGTATTCATATACAGGGCAAAAGGTTATGTATCTATTTCCTGCTTGCAAGATTTAACCAGGCACCATTCAGCCATCTTCTGAATGCAGCAGCAGTCTGCCTATTCCAGCTTGCCTCTTTGGCCAATGAGATACATTTTTTATATTTTTATTTAATTGCATTAATAAACAGAAATGAAAGAAAAAAGATACAAACAGAAAAACAAACAGAAAAAAGGGGAAAATAAGATAAAGGACAAAAACATTACAATGTATATAAAAAGCAGCTCATCTTTTAAACACAGCATTACACCTGGGCACAGGAACACATATTGATCAGCTTTTCCATTATGTTGATAGGCAGCAAGTTCATAAACAGAGAGTGAAATAATTAATCCAGGATTATAACCCTTTCTACTGAAAAAGAGTAATTGCTAGAGAGTTCCACCTAGCGGGGTCCAGGAAGCGGGCCTTCCCTGCAGTTGCGCCCGCCCTTTGGAATATCTTACCCCCGGAGCTGAGGCTGATTTCCTCGCTCCCAGCCTTCCGGAAAGGCTTAAAGACCTGGTTTTGCTGTCTTGCTTGGGAGGGAAATGCCGACAGTTCCTCTTGGGGATGGTTGGTCCCTTGAAGCCTCCCAGTATCTTATTTTAACATTTTACCCTTGGAATTCATATTATGTATTGTTGTAATTTTATATTTCTTTTAATTCTATTTTATTGTGCACCGCCCAGGGTCCCCGCTGGGGGAGATGGGCGGTAATATAAATTTAATAAAAAAATAATAAAAAAATAATAAATTCAGAAAACTTCATTTACAGGTAGTCCTTGTTTAGTGACCACAATTGAGACTGGCAAAGTGATTGTTAAGTGAAGCGGTCGCTAAGTGAAACACTGCGATTTTACAGTTCAGCTTTCCTTTGCTTTACCGACCTGCAAAGGTGGTAATTGCAAGGACAATACATTGGATGGACTCAGTTACAGTGGTGATGGATGACCTGAAGGACCAGGTTAGGGACAGATCATCATGGAGATAGTCTATCTATATTATCACTAAGAAACACTACCAACTTGATGGCACATAATCAATCAATCAATCAATCAAAACAAAGGCAGAGACATTGTCTCTTAACAAGATCAAGTTATTTACTGATTTCCACCACTTTCACAGGCATAACTAAAGTGTCCTTTGTGTGGATTACTCTCTTGGCCATGTCCCTTCTCTTCCATCATTTTGCAAGACAAAATGCCAAAGCAGATTTCCTTACTAACAGTTGCCTTTTGTACTGCCTAGAACAGGACTAGAAGGACAAGATGGGCGACACGTACTGGATAGATACACATTTCATATCTTGAGCTCCCCGTCCATAGATATTTCCCTCAGAATCCTTGAAAGCTGAAAAGGGATCATGCTGCCAATATTCCTGTAGGAAATAAAATGAAACGATCAGAAAAATGTGAGTGGATGAGAAATGAGGCTTTGCCCATGGGGCAGCCTGCTAAGACAGTAAAGAAAAAGCCCGAGTGCTTTTAGTGACACTCTACTGGGAACAAATTAATACAAACCTTCAAATTTCCTAACTTGAGAAGTATCATATAGGAAACCTTTGAAAAGGTTGTTACTGAGTTCAACAGTGATGGCTTTTGGAAACATGCATTTTGGATTCTCTGTTTGTGTGGCATTGTTTTATGCCATTTTATCATATAAAATGATGAAATAGTTTTTCTGGGAAATGCTGCATGGCAGGAAGCTGCAAGGTGGCCAAGAGCAAGATAACCAGGATGGCATGATGTTTACTGCCTCCTCTTATCATAACTGAACTTGATGGGTCTGTAGATCCCCTAAGGTAACTTAATTGAAGCTGGGGAACTTCATTTAGATGCAAATGTCTTCTTAACACCTTGATCACTATTCTAGTCAGGCAATCCACACAGTAACTCCAAAGTGGTTAATCTTAATCTCTGTCAGAAAACATGCTACAATTGTGAAGCATCCTAAGAAAGATCAGCAAATTAAAGTATCACTTTCATCTCAGTACTTCTGCCTGTTGGAAGCATGGTCTTCGTAATGCTCAGTCAGCTACTTCAATAAGTCAAGCAGCCAGGATCCAAAGGAATATATCCTTTCATCCTCCAGAACCAAGCTATTGATCCCTTACCCAAATTCATTGCCTGTTGATGCTTCTTTAGGTCTAGGTACCCTTATGTTCACACACCAAAAGAACTGATCGTGGAAAAATTCAATTCTGTTCTGCCTGAAGTTTTCTGGATTTACATTTTATATTTCACAATGCTTCCTAACACTCTCTGACCCACGTTTTTAAAACCAGCGTTTTTATGTTAACTAATTCGCTGCCCTTGATGACAGTTTTCCACTGTTTATACCACAATAAAACCTCAGCTATTATGGAGCAGCTACTGTGGTTTTGTAGCGATTTTCCATACAGTGGTACAACTGTAATATAAGCTCAAAAGATTTGTCTGGAACAAATAGGCAGCCTCTTATATTGCACATGGACCACAATTTTGGAATCAAGACTCATAGCTGGAAAGAAAGCAATGACATTTTTCTTGAATTATTGGTTTTATTTCTTTTTTATTCCTCCAGTAAATAATTCAACAGCCTGAAGTTTAACTATTTCGGGACAGTGGGCTAAACATAACTATACACACAAGTGATATTCCCTTTCTTATCTCATTCCCCTAAGCTTCTTTTCTGCTTTGCATTTTTATTTTCCTCTGAGTAGTCAGGATCCAAAGAATAAACTTTTAACATCCTATGTTTGTAACTATATTCCATACCATATTTCAATGGGGAACTCTGGAGACCCTAAGAATGATTTAGTCAGCCATCACTGCTTTCTTTTTGCTCAAGTCTTATTGTTTTGTAATATTTCAGAGTAGATGAGAGAAACATCAGTCTTCATTCTGAGGACAAACCCAGGATGGCCAAGGATCAGGACCAACTAAAGTGTAGCCCTTTGTGCTCTTTTTTCCCACTGAAACCAAGCAAATATGCCCATTTTTACTTTCTTTGCTTATTACATTCCCTCCCCTTTAGCCTGAAATTTCTCTGTACAGTACATTTGACATACCATTGGAGGGAACGGATGTCTATTTAGTCCATTAAATGCAAATTTATATAACTGACATAATTTATGTCATTTGGACAATTTTACAAATTGATACAAATGGCATAAAGTTTGTCAGTTGTGTGGACTGCTTTGTAAAAAATGTGAAGTAAAAAAGTCCTCTGAACAAAGGCCATACCATGTCTATGCGTTCTTTCCATTCCAGGATATACTTCTAGTCATCATATTTTTTGTTTATTTGACAAGCTATAATTATTAAGAATTATTATTCATACAATTATTGTTGTAAACCACCTTGAGTGCTTATATAAGCAGTAAAAATTTACTGCTCCAATTGTAAATAAATAAATAAATAAGCAAGCAAGCTGCTTGGTTTCTCTTTATCACTATTATGATGAATTGCCTGCTAGTCCAATATTATAGATGGATATACCAAACAATCGTTTTTTCTCTGCAAACATCCATTTCTTTATTAAAGAAACAGCCACTAGTTTATAGCTTTTTATTTTCCCCCACAGGTGGCTCTATGTTCCCACAAATCTAAGAACTGGAAATGCTATAAAGTGCAGATCCTGCTTTGACTTAAAAATCTTGAGAGTCATCCCGGTATCTCATCTTTTTATTTACAGAGAGTGAAGGAATTGTCATATGCTATTAATGGTCCTCATATGAATTTGCATCACACCTTCATAAAAGCACTATAATCTGCATCTTGTATAAATTAAAACAGGGACTAGCAAGAAGAAGATTAGATCCACCACTTCTCTCCTGGAGTAATGTTTCCTGGCTATTGCAAGTTGCTTTGAAGAAGGAACACATTCATCCCCCAACTCTCCTTTTCCAGCAAGGTTAAAGTTGCTACTAAATCCCCAATGTGATCTCCCCTAACCTCAAACACTGGCACAACATCTGTATGAGAATTCAGTAAGATGGAGCGGAGCTGTGGGTTTGTGCCTTTCCAAGTCAGAATGGTGATCACACGACCAGGGCAGACCTGTAACAGAACATTTAATCAGATGGGATTACAAGATTCAGTAACTGCACCCGATACACATCCTCCTCTCTCTTCATGGTGAGAATTTTATAAAATAAAATTTGAATTTGAAAAGTTGTATTATTTATTCTAAGAAAACGGCAAAATAGTTCATTAAGTTTAATAAGGAAAAACAGAGAGCAAGATTGCTAGCAATTTCAGTTTCATTGCCCATATCCTGGCTTGTATGATGATTACTTCTGTGACCATTTTATTTACAACTTATGTCTATAACTGCTTTTCAGACATAAGCAACTGCAAAGAAAAGAATTCAGTGGGAAGTACATCATTGCAAGCAAAATCAAAATGATTTTCAGCATCCAAACAGGCATGCATTTTTTTTTCTACTGTCTCTTCAGGCAGCTCCAAACGACCATATATAATATGGGAAAATAGGAGGAGGAAGGAGTATTAGGTATGTTCGCCGCCTTGAGTTATTTGTAAAAATAATAAAGGCGGGATAGAAAAATAAATAAATAAATAAATATTTATTTATTCAAGATCCATTTACAGCTTCCCAATTTTAATTCCCAGTTTAGAGAAATTCCAGAGGTCATTAGAGGGAGCCCAGAGCAACTCCAACAGCCTCGGGAAACTCAAACAGGCCGGTAGTCAATTCAGTTTTATAAAACTGATTTTGATTACCATAAATATTGAAAGGAAGGCAAGTTCCAGTTCTTGAAATGACTTGTTTATATAGGAGCATTTTAACACTTTCAGCTCAGCCAACTTGGGGAGAATTGGTCTTAACATAGGAATAGAAGTAAGAGTACAGCGAAGTGATATTTCTTGCCCTTTCCTAATAAAAACATTTTCCATGGCATTCATTTGTAAGAAATAACAGTCTAAATACAGCACCTAAAGCTGGAAAGGTCAGGCTGGGTTATTGGATATAGAACCTTTAATAACAGATTAACTGGATAGCAGACTCTTCAAAGGATCACAGATCCCAACAGGTTTACTACAAACTATAAACAATCTGAAATATACCATAGCATGATTCAGTCAGATATCCGATAGTAAGCCTGAATCAATTATCTTCATGCCCTTGAACCATGTAAACACCAATGGGTCCTAATTAATCAAAATTAGTTGAAGACTGACAGTGGAATTACTGTTTTATTACATCTCTGTTTTGCTCTTTATCCAAGATGGTTAAGCTAACCTAAATGGGTCCTAATTTGTCTATCAACTCCACTTCATTTTCATAATCAGACTCTGATATGTGAGGCTCCAATGTGTGACTGATCAAAGGCCATCAAATCAGTTACATGATGTTTGGGGATTTGGATTTAAGTTTCTCCAACGCTAGTCCAATTTTTTGAACATTACATCAGATGATACACATGGAATGCCTACCAGTTTTTAATAATATTGTTATAGCCCTAAAGTCATTATTAAATGGTTAAAAACAGATCCTTGGTGAATCAGGCCAAATGTCTATTTCGTCCAGGGTTTGGGGTTACTCATAGTAAAGGTAAAGGTTCCCCCCGCACATTTGTGCAGTCGTGTCCGACTCTAGGGGCCGGTGCTCATCTCCGTTTGTTAGCCGAAGAGCCAGCGTTGTCCGAAGACACTTCCACGGTCATGTGGCTGCATGACACGCATGGAATGCTGTTACCTACCCACCGAAGTGGTACCTATTCATCTACTTGCATTTGCATGCTTTCGAATTGCTAGGTTGGCAAGAGCTGGAGCTAGTGCGGGAGCTCACTCTGCACGCAGGGCTAGGGATTTGAACCTCCGAACTTGCGATCTTCCGATCGACAGGCCTGGCGTCTTACCCGCTGAGCCACCATGCCCCCGGGGTTACTCATACCAAATCAAATTTATCTGAGAAGTTTACAAGCAGGACATAAGGAAGACTGTTACCTTCCATTGTTGTTCCCCAGTAACTGATATTTAGATATGCTGTCTTTGAAACCAGAAGTAATATACAACTATTAAGACTAACAAGCTTGGATAGCCCATTCCTATGTAAACTTGTCAACTGCCTAAGTAGGTAGCTAACATTACAGCTGGTAAATAAAATCATCTAAGCAATTCTGAATAATGATCACTGTCTCAGTAATATGCTTCTTTGTACAGACGCATGGAAGCTACTTCCCCATGCTGTAACCCTAGAGAATTATATGTGAATGATGCAACTGCCAGGACTAATTCTTTGTTGTTTATTCGTTCAGTCGCTTCCGACTCTTCGTGACTTCATGGACCAGCCCACGCCAGAGCTTCCTGTCGGCCGTCACCATCCTCAGCTCCCCCAAGGTCGAGTCCGTCACCTCCAGAATATCATCCATCCATCTTGCCCTTGGTTGGCCCCTCTTTCTTTTGCCTTCCCCTTTCCCTAACATCAGCTTCTTTTCCAGGGTATCCTGTCTTCTCATTATGTGGCCAAAGTACTTCAGTTTTGCCTTTAATATCATTCCCTCAAGTGAGCAGTCTGGCTTTATTTCCTGGAGTATGGACTGGTTTGATCTTCTTGCGGTCCAAGGCACACTCAGAATTTTCCTCCAACACCACAGTTCAAAAGCATCTATCTTCCTTCGCTCAGCCTTCCTTATGGTCCAGCTCTCGCAGCCATAGGTTACTATGGGGAATACCATTGCTTTAACTATGCGGACCTTTGTTGTCAGTGTGATGTCTCTGCTCTTAACTATTTTATCAAGATTTGTCATTGCTCTCCTCCCAAGAAGTAGACGTCTTCTGATTTCCTGGCTGCAGTCAGCGTCTGCAGTAATCTTTGCGCCTAGAAATACAAAGTCTGTCACTGCCTCCACTTTTTCTCCCTCTATTTGCCAGTCATCAATCAAGCTCGTTGCCATAATCTAGGTTTTTTTGAGGTTTAACTGCAACCCAGCTTTTGCACTTTCTTCTTTCACCTTCATCATAAGGCTCCTCAGCTCCTCCTCGCTTTCAGCCATCAAAGTGGTATCATCTGCATATCTGAGATTGTTAATGTTTCTTCCAGCGATTTTAACTCCAGCCTTGGATTCCTCAAGCCCAGCACCGTCGCATGATGTGTTCTGCGTACAGGTTGAATAGGTAGGGTGAGAGTATACAGCCCTGTCGTACTCCTTTCCCAATCTTAAACCAGTCTGTTGTTCCATGGTCTGTTCTTACCATTGCTACTTGGTTGTTATACAGATTCCTCTGGAGGCAGACAAGATGACTTGGTATCCCCATACCACCAAGAACTTGCCACAATTTGTTATGATCCACACAGTCAAAGGCTTTAGAATAGTCAATAAAACAAAAATAGACATTTTTCTGAAACTCACTGGCTTTCTCCATTATCCAGCGGATATTGGCAATTTGGTCTCTAGTTCCTCTGCCTTTTCTAAACCCAGCTTGTACTTCTGGCAATTCTTGCTCCATGAATTGCTGGAGTCTACCTTGCAAGATCTTGAGCATTACCTTACTGGCATGTGAAATAAGTGCCACTGTTCGATAGTTTGAACATTCTTTAGTGCTTCCCTTTTTTGGTATGGGGATATAAGTTGATTTTTTCCAATCTGATGGCCATTCTTGTTTTCCAAATTTGCTGGCATATGACATGCATCACCTTGACAGCATCATCTTGCAAGATTTTAAACAGTTCAGCTGGGATACCGTCGTCTCCTGCTGCCTTGTTATTAGCAATGCTTCTTAAGGCCCATTCAACCTCACCCTTCAGGATATCTGGCTCTAACTCACTGACCACACCGTCAAAGCCATCCCTGATATTATCCTTCCTGTACAGATCTTCTGTATATTCTTGCCACCTTTTCTTGATCTCTTCTGCTTCTGTTAGGTTCTTTCCATCTTTGTTTTTGATCATACCCATTTTTGCCTGGAATTTACCTTCGATGTTTCTAATTTTCTGGAAGAGGTCTCTTGTCCTTCCTATTTTATTATCTTCTTCCACTTCCACACATTGCTTGTTTAAAAATAATTCCTTATCTCTTCTGGCTAACCTCTGGAATTTTGCATTTAATTGGGCATATCTCCCCCTATCACTGTTGCCTTTTGCTTTCCTTCTTTCTTGGGCTACTTCCAGTGTCTCAGCAGACAGCCATCTTGCCTTTCTTTTTCTTTGGGACGTTTTTTGTTGCTGCCTCCTGAACAATGTTGCGAACTTCTGTCCATAGCTCTTCCGGGACCCTATCTACTAAATCTAGTCCCCTAAATCTATTCTTCACTTCCACTACATATTCATTAGGAATGTTACTGAGCTCATATCTAACTGATCTGTGGGTCTTCCCTATTCTCTTTAGTCTGATTCTGAATTGTGCAATAAGAAGTTCGTGATCTGAACTACAGTCAGCTCCAGGTCTTGTTTTTACCGACTGTATAGATGTCCGCCACCTTTGGCTTGCAAAGGATGTAGTCAATCTGATTTCGGTGTCGACCATCTGGTGAAGTCCATGTATAGAGTCGTCTTTTAGGTTGCTGGAAGAGAGTTTTTGTTATGCACAGTGAATTGTCTTGGCAAAATTCTATCAGCCTATGTCCCGCTTCATTTTGTTCTCCCAGACCATGCTTGCCTGTAATTCCAGGTGTCGTCTGACTACCCACCTTAGCATTCCAGTCTCCTGTAATGAAAATAACATCTCTTTTTGGCGTATTATCCAGTAGGTGCTGCAGATCCTCATAGAACTGATCTACTTCTGCTTCTTCAGCATCTGTGGTTGGGGCGTATATTTGGATCACTGTGATGTTAAATGGCTTGCCCTGAATTCGAATTGAGATCATTCTATCGTTTTTTGGATTGTATCCAAGCACTGCTTTAGCCACTTTATTATTAATTATGAAGGCTACTCCATTTCTTCTGTGGTCCTCTTGTCCACAGTAGTAGATCTGGTGGTCATCTGATGTGAAGTGGCCCATTCGAGTCCATTTCAGTTCACTGACACCTAATATGTCTATATTTAATCTTGACATCTCACCAATAACCACATCCAATTTGCCCTGGCTCATAGATCTTACATTCCAGGTTCCTATGGTGTGTTGATCTTTAGAACATCGGATTCGTCATTCACCACCAGCACCGTCGTGGTATACCGACATATCTCTGGTTGTACTGATCCATTTAGTTTTCACGGCAAGAATACTGGGGTGGGTTGCCGTTACCTTCCCCAGGGATCGTATTTAGTCTGACCTCTCTTCCATGACCTTCCCGTCTTGGGTGTCCCTTCACGGTTTAGCTCATGGTGCTCATTGAGGTGCTCAAGCTCCAGCACCACGACAAGGTAACGATCTCCTTTGCTGGAGAGGACTAATTCTAGCAGCATGGATTTATTCTGTTTGACTGGCACATGTGGATTGGATGGAAAAGAGCAATGTGATCTGGTCTACTGCCCGCATGTCTGTATCTCTGCATTTCCACCACACATGGGATTGTATGATGGGTACATGGCTCGCAACTACACAGGAAATAAGACTTCACAGAACTCTGGAGAAAAGAAACAGACGGGAAGCACAATAGCAAAAACATTTGAAAGGGGTAAGTTGCTGGTCTCAAGTAATATGTAGCATAAAATAAAATAATTCCACTATTATCCAATTGTCCACTTTATCCTGGAGCTCTTTATCCTACTAAAGAGCTTAATTCTGATAGATGTTCAGGTCACTATTTTTCAACATGTTTCTAGGTAGCAAGCCTGGAATCTTTATTCTATGGTACTGAAAGTTGTTAAAATCATTTATTTATCACATCTATCTATCTATCTATCTATCTATCTATCTATCTATCTATCTATCTATCACATTTATATCCCACCCATCTCCCTCACAAGGTTTTGGATCTTCATGCAAATGGCCAGGATCCTTTTTATGTCTCTAGTCCACATGTCTTGTAAGAAAGTAACATGGGAAGAATCAAGAACCAAATCGCTTTTCCACAGACAGCAGCTTTTTAAATTTGCCATACCTGCCTGAGTTCTTTCCTGCCATTTTCTTATGTAGACTGCAATATAATATGGAGTCCAAAGTAAAGTAAGCTAGACAAATAACATGAAGATAATTTCTCTGAACTCAGCTCAGTTTAGTAATCAGTACTGTTGTAGCTCAATAAAAAAAAGTCTGATCATTCAGTAAATTCAAAAAGAGAAGAAATGCAGCTTGATGGAAGTACTGACTTGGAGAGCATTAAACAAAACCTTAGTAAGAGCAATATTTTTTATTTATTTATTTATCAAATTTATATGGCTGCCCATCTCTGCCCTTATAGGGGGAAGCAATCTCCTCTGCAAATATATCTGACTGCAAGGATAAGATACTGGTTGTGAACTTAATTTAATGAATTCTCAAATTTCTGAATCTAAAATTATAGTATGACGACAGCCTCATAGTTTTTCCCTCCTAGGTTGAAACGAATCTTATTCCTTATTATTAACCCAGATGACAGAGTAAAACAAACGTAGCCAAACAATGTACAGAAATATGCCTTTTGGGAATTGCAGCAAAAACAAATGGATCAGAAATAAAACGTACCACTGCGGTATCTATTTTTACAATGGACTGAAATTGAAGCACTGAGCTATAGCAATAATATATATGAGAGACCGTATTCCTTTACTTTGACTCAGCAGGTAGCAGTGTCTAGCTGACATTTTCTGAGCTCAAAAGCAAATTAGATTATATCTAGATAGTACTTTAATGGGAGACTTCCTGGCAATGCCAGGGCTAAGCAGGGAAATCCCTCCTCCACCCAAAAAAAGTCCTTGAAGAAAGCAATGGCAAACCACTTCTATATTGCTGCCAATAAAAGTACATTCTGGTGAAGTTTATTTTTTAAGTCCCTTAGCTCAAAGCTACCTGCATGACCAAAGATTAACGATACTGATTTTCTTCCTAAACTAGGAGCACAAAGGGGCTGTGCAACAACAAATCAGAAACTGACAGAATACACAAAAGGGCAAGGGTTTCTCATTATTTTACCTCCACTTTCAGACACTGTAGACCAAGTTCAGAACCTATTCTTTCCAGGAATTTTAGCGCTGTATCTGGAAGAAAATAGGAAGCCACCATGATAATTACGCATTATCAATGACACACATTCTCTTTTTATTTCAATCAATATTCAATTTTTAAAAATGTCAACACAAGTTCTATAAAACCTTTCCCCATTGTGCCAGGTGCAGTATTTGAATTAAAACTTTGCCCCAGAGATAAAGCATTGGACAAGGTTTGAAATCTTGGGCCGCCTTATTCCTTCAACATGTGTTAAAGCTCGCTTGTCAACTATTACATGTGAAGTTTAATTATTCTGTGGACATTTTTAAAGATAACAACCATTACCATGGAAAGGCATACAGCAAATTGCGCAAAGCCATAAAGTTAACTCTGAGCCCTAAAGAGACAAGCAGGTGCCTGCAGTACTTGGTCAACTGAGTCATCGTTGTTTTTACTTTACTTTCCAAGATGATGTGTTTCAATTCTTCCCTCTGGCATGCATCATCCAACCCATAAACGATTAAAATAAAAGAACCACTTGCTAAAATGGGGAATATTGACACTCTGAGTATTCTAGGAACAATATGGAGGCCTTAAGATTTCAGAATGTTAGTCCAGATTTGTTTACAATGAAGGCTCTACAAATCTACTCACTAGGTCACCAAGATAAACATTCCCTCCTCCACACTGAAAAGCATGGAGACCTAGATGGAGGTCAGCATGGAGACCTAGATAGAGAAGAAATCTACTAGAGGGATTTGTATTGCTTATTTATTAATTTATATAGCCATCCAAACATGAACCTTTGGGCAGGTAACAATCAATAAAATAATCACAATAAACATTAAAATTGAAAGATAATTGCACACACAGAACAAAATAAATAAAGAATCACCACCCTAAACGGGCTCTCCCAAAGCCCAGACCTGAAGCTCGGAGATTTTATTCTCCCTGAAATGACTGTGTTCTCTTCATTGGCTATTCCTTTATCTAAATATCAACTGATGGATATAGAAACTATGGAAATCACTATGAGAATTAAATAAACACATTCCTCATTTAGATTATAACAGTTCTTGAGTCTTGTCATTCCCATTAATTCCTTTATTCAATTTTTATACAGTTCAACTCACAAAGGCCGCTGTTTATTCCCAGACAGCGCTAGATCTACCCTAAGCATAGTGGGGACCTTCTGAAGAGTTACACTGCCTCATTTATCCGGCAGAAGAAATCATAAGGATATTTTCTGCAAGGGCAGGGAGCCACTTGTAAATAATGAGAGTGAGGGAAATGTGAAACTGCTTTTCTGCCATGTCTTCTAACTTTCAGAGACATTTGTATAGGTCTTCTATAGCCAGAAAACCGAAGTGCAAGGGGGAAAACCCTTAGCTTTCACTCTCAAGAATTTCATTGGCCAAGCAAAGACACAGCTGATATTATTAAGTAGCTTTTGGTGGCTTCTTCTCCTAGAGGGGCTCCTTCCAACCAAACATTAAAAGATTAATAAAAATATTTTCTTCCTTCAGTCCTTGCCAGAGTTGATTAGTGCAACCTAATTATTAGTGAGCCAGTTTGGTCTAGTGGTTAAGGCAACAGGCTAGAAACCAGGAGACTGTGAGTTCTAGTCCCGCCTTAGGCATGAAAGCCGGCTGGGTGGCCTTGGGCCAGTCACTCACTCTCAACCCAACTCACCTCACAGGGTTGCTGTTGTGGGGAAAATAGGAGGAGGAAGGAGTATTAGGTATGTTTGCCGCCTTGAGTTCTTTATAAAAAATAATAAAGGCGGGATATAAAAAAATAAATAAAATTAAATTTAAAAAAACCTTCTTTCTTTGGACACAAGGAACAATTCACACAGCATCATTCTGCCTAACTTCAAGATCTCAAAAGTATGCAACACTAACAAATGCAAAAGAACCTTGCTTTATACAGTTTTGCTCTCTCAATGGATGTAGGCCAAATATTTCCTCATTACAAACTCAGAGGATCCACAATGTGGTGGTGACCTGCTGTTTAAAAGGGAAAAGCTTTCACTGGGTATACTCAAACTCTGGTTTTCTACTGTTCTCTGAATTGTGGCCATAAATTATTATCCAAGAGTGAATTATTATCCAAGGGTGAAGCATTCTTAAGCACATTGGTCTTAGATAACTAATACTTCCATCTTTTGCAAATTATTTAGAAGTAAGTCCTAATAGGTTCAGTGGACCTTATCTGGAAGTAATTAAGCGAGTGAGTGAGTATATACACACACACACACACACACAAAAAAAAAAAAACCACATATATATTTTTTCTTACCACCTTATTTTGGATGTTTTTAGTAAAAATTAAATAAACTTTTCCAAATAATCCCGCTTCTAATAGGTTTCCTACATAGGCAAAATTATGTCTGAGTATCCCAGGGACAAAATAGCATGCAGATGTACAAATAAATCATACACCAAACAGATGTGTTAGTACTGTGCATTTGCCCAGCAAAATCTTAAACTTCATTTTATATAGCCATTTTGCAAAGATGCGCTACACATTGTGCCAGTCATATGTACAAAAGTACACAGCAATCTATGCATAATGACAAACTTCCTTCCCACAATTTACCAAGATCCCAGAATTATCACCATACTATATTGTAATATAGTACACTCTGATCATAAGTTGCTCTCCAAATCAAAACAAACATGATACAGGTTGTAAGGGTTAGCTTAACCAACGCCATTCTGCTTTTGGAAACTGCTTGCGAAAGGGAATTAGGTGAAAGGAGAGTTAGATAACGCAGGGCAAGGATGTTTGGAATACCACTAGACGCTCTGTCTCTAGAAGAGAGTTTGTTTATGCTTCCTTATTGCTAGCAATGCAGATTCAGAAACCTTGCTCTGTCACTAGGGGAGGGTTTACTATGCTTTCTTACTGTACCTGGGAAACCTATATAATGGTTGGAGCTGCAATATGGGGTGTGGATCTCCTCCCAGACATTTCACTGCCATGATGTCTGCAGAGAGATTCCACCCAGCTTTGCTTGGCCAAATAAACGCTGTTATTTTAATCTCCAAGCCTCGACTCAAGACTGTTTTTGGCAACCTCAGTAACTTGGGTAAAACAGTGTAAGCCAGGGACATTACAAGGTGAAAAGTAATTCTGCCCCCCACTCATTTTGTAACACGTTTTGTGTGCTGAATGCTGATGTCTGTCAATGCGACAAATACTGAAAATTAATATGCACGAGATATGAAGTAGTGCAGCATCAACAATCTAAATTCATATGGAATAAAAAGGCATGGAGGAGCTTAGATTCATGCAAATACCGTAGTTCACAGACATACATTTGAATTGGGTGAGCCTTTTCTTTTCACAATAAGACTGATTGTATGTGGGCAAATGCATTGAATGTATCATGGACAGACCAGATAAGATAAATCTTATTCAAATGAACTTTAGAAATCAGTTTGCTTTTGTTCATCTAACAAATTATGGAAGAATATCAACCCTGACTAATAAAAGGAATCAGATTCTGGAAGATGTGCTCCTATTGGATGATGGACGCGTGACCTTTCAGCCAAGAACTGGCAGTAGGTCTAGTCAAACAGAAAGCCACCTAACTTTGGCTTTCTTTAAGGAAGGAAGAAAAATAAGACTCGATACCATAATCAGGCTGAGGCTGGACTGTCCTGATTCTCAGATATTCCCGGAAGAGAGTGACGGGAGGCTCTTCTTTGGGATCCTTCTCCCCAAGCTTTTTAGAGTCTTTCTCTGGTAGCATGTTCGCTTTCTGGACTCCGGATAGTAGAGTACTGTATGAAATAAGAGAGGAACAGACAGGAAGGGAGGCTAAAGAACAGAAGAACTGCACTTTTTCTACCGGACTAGGTGAGAAGAAAATTATCCTGGAAACAACGAATGAAATTATGGTAGACTTATGCTTCCCTCTTCCAATTACACAGATACCTTCAGACACTCACTTCAGCCAAAAGCAGCTGAGTGTTAGAAATACACCAACGCGATGTAGGATAAAAGTGGAATTGCCACTTTCCCCCCAAACATAGGATTGCAGTCTTAAACTGCTGCAGTCAAGGCAGAATTTCCACAGGTACAGCCTTGCCCTGCAGAACTGTGAGAGCTGTACTCCGCTCAAGGCGTGATCTTCGGAAGCAGCGGCGAAAGTCCGGCAGGTTACTGTGCAAAGGGCAGCTTGAAACTCTCTGGCTATGGCCCCAACGCCAGCGAAACAGCCCCCTCCATTGGATTTTTCTCTCCCAGATACCGCTCGCCTGCCTCCCCAGGAGCCCCTGGCCCAGCCCGGCCCCGCGGCAGCCAAGTAAACAAGTTATTTGGCAGGCACCTTGGAGGCAACGGAGGACTGGCCTTCCCTCTTCTTCCCGCAGTAAAAGGAGCCGAGCCGGGTGAAGCACGCTCTCTCCTCCGAGCCAACAGGAAAGCTTTTCAAGACAGCAAAGAGGCCCCGAAGTCGTAGTTGGTGGCGCCTGGTACTCCTCCTCCTCCTCCTCCGTCCCCACCTCTTTGGTCGTTGCGGAAGCCACCGCCTCCTTCAAGCCTTCCCCTCGCGGCGAGTTGACTCTGCCGTACTCTGGCGGCGGTATAGCAGCAGCGCTGGGGAGGGCTGAGCGCAGGAGCAGACGAATCTCGCGGCCAATCCGACGGGCAGCGCCGCTTGCAGCCCCGCCCCGCGCTAGCGGGGGCAAATCGGAACGGCGACATTTCGGTTTGAGAATAAGAAGCGCCCAGGTTCACGAAGGCGTGTTTGAAAGCAGTATTTTTCTTCAGCAGGCAGGGAAGCAGAAAGCTGCGGAAGTAGCTGGGTAGGGCAGGCAGGAACTGAGACAGACACTGTCAGGACTTTGGCAGAGGGAATGCGTGGTTCCGTCCTGCATTTGGGTTTCTTCAGGACAAACTCTGGGCGAGGACCCTTGAGGAAAGAATGTATTTCGGCTGCCTTCCGTAGCAGGCCCAGTCTTAAACTAGCATGTTGGCAGGAGTTGGGGTCCTCCAGGGTTATAAGCGCTTTCTCCCCAGCCAGAAACCACCTCTGTTCTTTTCATTCTCTCAGCACCACAAACCAGCCAAGCAGATTTTAACCTACCATACTGTGGAAACTCAGAGAAGAAGGTGGACTGAGTAAATCACCGAAGGTGTTGTGTGTAAGCACAGCCAATTGCAGTGAGCCATCTGTGTTGTATGGCTGAAATCAAAAGTTCAGATTTTGGGCCAGATGTGCATTCAAACACTTAGGTGGCTTCAGGTAAATTAAAGGCAGGCTTTATACAGACTGGTGATAAAAATACTGCATAATTTTTTTTATCCCTTTATTATTTTTATAAATAACTCAAGGCGGCGAACATACCTAATGCTCCTTCCTCCTCCTATTTTCCCCACAACCACCACCCTGTGAGGTGAGTTGGGCTGAGAGTGAGTGACTGGCCCAAGGTCACCCAGTCAGTCAAGTGCTGAGGATGAGAAACTTTGTGGCAGAACTTGGGGGATTCATTCCATTATACCTTGTATTATAATATTCCAATAAAATTGGGTTACTAAAACAGCATGTGGAGAAAGAAAGATTTGCTACTTTTCCATCTCTTGCAAAGTTTCAGCAGTCGAGAGACCCAGGGTCCATTACTGGAACATTTCCAAGATTCCAGACCTCCTCTCCTGTTTGGACAATCTGTTTTATTATTTTTTAAAGTGAGTCGTTTTGTTTTCAATTATGGTGTTGCCAATTTAACAATGGGAAGAAGTTACCCGGCCTCCTTCCTTCGAGTCTCGTACAGTACATGTCTTTAGGGACCACTTCCAAGACCTACCCTCTCCACCCAGTTCTTCAGTTTGTAGCCCAACCCCAAGTAAGCAACTACTTCTATTTTTCATGTTTGCATAGAACTAACAGAAATGCAATTATATACATCAAGCAGTCTGACTTTTTAATAACATTGCTCAGTGATTTTTGAATGCATCTTGCATAAATGTTGCATAGCTGTAGTCCTCCTGTGGCATGAAGTGACACGGCACCAGGCTCTCTGTTGGTCAAAGTTCCCTGTCAGCTTCCCAAACTGTCTGCTATTATTTATTGCCTTTGCCACTCAAGACCTTGCCAGGCCAGTGTCTTCATTCCACGCTGCAGTATTGGCTGCATCAGTTTCTGAATTTTAAGCATCTTCCAGCATTGGCTGGGAGCGCCAATCTGAATATGGTTCCTAAGATAGCCTATGGGGAAAGTGAATAGGCCTCTTCCAGTTGCTAGAAAAGACTAGATCTAGTTTTTGATTCTGTGTGATCATTATAATGACAGTATTTTTCATTACATAGAGTAGGGCTTGGCACACTTTGAAAATTATTTGGTCAAAGTGCTTCTGACTTCATGAGCACAATACCTCTCTTGCTACTGTATTCATGAATGTAAACAGGCTTTATCAGGCTTATGCGTGAGCCTAAAAAAGATGCCATTGCTTTAAGGGCCATATTAAAGATATGCTGCTTTAATTATTTGTTTCATTCTAGGAACAGCATTTTTTTTTTTGCACATACAGAATAGCAGAGAGGTATTCTGTACCTGCCCACGTGAGGTCTGTTTTCCAAATTATTTTCAAAGTATGAGGGCTCTAATATGGATGACTCCATAGTAGGAAAAGCCTTACTTTGTGCTTTTGGTTGTAATTTGAGCCATTCAGATTATGGTTATAGTTACTATACTCTTGTATCTTTTTTCTTTTTTGTGTGTTCAAGTCAGTCTTGACCCCTGGTGACTACCTGGACTAGTCCCTGCAGTTTTCTTGGCAAGATTTCAGAAGTGGTTTGTCATTGCCTCCTTCCTAGGGCTGAGTGAGCGCGACTGGCCCAAGGTCACCCAGCTGGTTTTGTACCCAAGGCGGGACTAGAACTCACAGTCTCCCGGCTTGTAGCCTGGTGCCTTAACCACTATGCCAAACTGGCTCTCATGCTCTTGTCTAGTAAGTCCAATTAACTTTTGTACATTTTGCTATAGTAAACAAGTGCCTATTTTTTTTTAAATATCTAATTCTAGCTGCTTCTAATTTAGTCTTTTAAGTACTTGCCCATTATTTTAAATGGTAATTTCATATTGTTTTAAGAAAAAGTTACTTGCTGGACTGATTAAGAGAGTGATGACAGCAAGTACCAATTACGAGCAAAGTAATAAAAAGATACAAAATATTTTATTCACACCTTTGAGGTGAAAAGCCAGAGTTGACTGCTGACAAAATATTGAGTCAGAAACAACTGAAGAGTCAGAAGTAACTGAACAACAAAAAAATAAATATATTTTGTTGGGCACTTCACAAAAACCAAATAATCTCAAAAGTGATTTGTTTCTATCAACACACATGTGCATTTTATAGAATTTGCTATAGGCAGAATAGCAAACAAGTATTTTATCTCTATCTATCCCAGTTTAAGAAAGCAATCATTACATTTATCTATACATTATATACAGTACATCAATTAGTTTCAATCTGTTCCTTTGGAGACTAGCTAAATTCAGTGTCAGGAAGAATCCATCAGCCTACTGATGAAAGCATTGGCAAAAAATGAAAATGATTATGTTACAAAGTACACACAGAAATGTGTGGTGTTATGCTAACAAGGAAGTAAGGAAAAGGATGCTTGGTGGAATGTGGAAGACGTTGTGTATGAGGAAAAATAGAAATATACTGTATAGAATATATAGAGAAAAATTGCAAAGAATACAGTCAAAGAGGAAGGAACGGTTAAGATTAAGAGGCAGAGGAAATGCAGAGAGGTTTTGATCAAAATAAAAGTGGTTTGGAAAGTAGATGAAAATGCTTAAGTGAACTGAATTAAAAACAAAATTGTTGCTAGGAATGAGTGTTTGTCAAAAGAAGCAAAAATGGCTGTGTATAAAAACATGCCTCTGCCCACTGTGCTATACTGAAGTGGAGAGAGAAACTTCAAAATAAATTAAATAAAGTGGGGATTGAGTACTTAAGTGTATGTGGTAAAACAAGAAGATATAAGCTTAAGAATGAATAGATGTTCAATGAAAGTGAGCAGAATACAAACATGAGTTACCAATATGAAATAATGTTGAGGTGGTTTGGTCATACAGAGAGGATCAACTTAAAATCAAATACATGAAGGGAGACTAAATGGGTTGAGAAGAAAAGTGATGACTGAGAAAGCTGAGAAAGCAGTTCATGAGATACTCAAATAGAAAAAGACGAAACATATGAAGATGAAAAGGTAATGTATGAAGTGGTGTTTGGATGTGGTGGAAGCAGGAATGGTTTGCAAAGAGAAAGGTCTGAAGTGGTACAGTACAATGAATGGTTTTGCTGTATACTGATGGTATAAACTATAATTTTTTATAACATATAACTAGAATTAGTTATATTTCCTTTTTTTTTAACCACACCCCTTTGGAAAAAATTATTTTGGCTTCCTATTTCTTATTTCCTTTCTACACTTTACATCACATTGCTTACCCTAGAAAGGAAAGGTATGATGGGTATGTATACCATATTCCCAGTGGCTTGCAAAAAAAAGGAAAAATTAAAATAGACATGGAGCTTTATACAAATCTAAATATTTTACGGAAGGGATGTTTCAAGGTATTCAGCAGTGAGGTACAAATAGGACAGGTGGTTCTCTATTATTTTTGTATCATGTGAAAGGTTTCTATCAGATTTCACATGAGGAATGGAGAGTGATGCTTTCCATCTCTCATATCATGATGATATTTAAGCTGCTTCCATTTTATTTCAAATGGTATGCACATTTTGGGTCCAATTTATTTTGCTTTTGCAGCAAAGAGTAGTTAACATGCAACATGCACACAGGCAACAAGGCCAGTCAACATTAGCACTCTTACCACATACCCATATATTTAGTAGTGTATAACATGGCTTTTGCAGCAGTAAATTAAAAGATTAGCAGATATATTTTTAATGGGAGAGAACAATAACCAGCCATAGCTTTTTGGAGCAAATTATTTGAAATAATTTGCAAACACTAAGTGTGTGTGTGTGTAGATATATATCATCTCCCAGATAGACTATTGTAATGCGCTCTACATGGGGCTACCCTTGAAGAGCATCCGGAGGCTTCAGCTGGTTCAGAATGCAGCCGCGCGGGCGATTTTAGGTGCCTCAAGATTGGCACATATAACACCTTTGCTCCGTGAGCTGCATTGGGTCCCAGTTTGCTTCCGGATTCAATTCAAGGTGTTGGTTATCACCTTTAAAGCCCTACATGGCATGGGACCAGGTTACCTGAAGGACCGCCTCATCCCCGTTCAATCAACCCGTCCCACCCGGTCCTGTAGAGAGGGCACGCTACGAACCCCGTCTGTAAGAGAGTTCCATCTGACGGGGTCTAGGAGGCGTGCCTTCTCTGTGGTAGCCCCCGCCCTTTGGAATATTCTTCCTCCTGAAATAAGATCGGCCCCCTCTCTCCTGGACTTTAGAAAAAACCTAAAGACCTGGTTATGTCACCATGCTTGGGGAGGGGAGGGGAACAGCCAGTCTTGGGGTTGTCTGGCCCCTTAGATCTGCCGTATCCAGCCTTATCGACCGATGGGATGAGACCTACCATCCCTGGATCAAACTGTGTAATATATATATGTACATTTTGTTTTTATTGATATTTATAGTTTTTATTGATTTTAAATTTTTGCTGTGAACCGCCCAGGGTCCCTCCTTGTGGGGGAGATGGGCGGGATACAAATGTGATAAATAAATATATAAAATATATTCAATAAAATATCAGTAATAAAACTTTATATTCTAGAGGTCCTAGTATTCCACATTCATAAATATAATCCTCATTTGCTTTAGTAATCTAAGTGGAAAAGAAAAATATTCTTAAAACAACTTCTACGAGATAAGAGATGGACTTTGTATGTGCTGCGTTGTACACAGATAATTATTAGCTAACTAACCTTTCAATAATTATCTTGAGCATCTAGCTGTGCAATTTAGCCTCCCTCTGAATTTTGTATTACTGTACTGTAGGTCAGCCACCCCAACTCAGTGCCCTACAAATGTGCTAGATACTGCCATAATTTCCAACTAGCTGGAAATCATTTGAGCACCAGGCCAAGGAATGCGGCTTCAGATGTTAGCATTCTTTCCAATATTAATCCACATCTTATGAAAAAGGGAACTGAAGCATAAACCCTCTCTCTTCCCTGTTATCCTGCAACTAAGCAGCAGAGACACCAAACATATAATGCAGGTCACTATCAGTTAAGGAGAAATTCACAATCTCCAAAAGAGTAGGAGAGATCTATTGGTGCAAGGACCCAGTAGTCCTAGCCTGCAGTACCTTCTTTCTAACTGCACTCTTACTCACATGAGCGCTTATCGTTCTGACCAATAAAAGATGAGTCTGGACAAAATGGAAGTGCAAACACATGCCATTAAATTAGAACTTTAAAAATCTGGGCAGCTAATCTCTACAAACACCAGGTATTTTTACTCTAGCATTTAGATTCAAAAGGCAGCTAAACATATATTTATAAACTTTGTGTTCCACTCTAAAACCATCACTCTTCAATATAAGCTACAAAGCCCTCAGACCTCTTAAATATCATTGTTTCGTTTAGAAATTTCTGAATACCAGAATTGTTCAGACAAAATTTGTATCTCTTCTAATAAACCCATAACTCTGTTTTGAAACAAGAGAACAGAAGTTCTTAGCTTCTTTTCTCACAATAGAAAGTGGATTACTACCTTTTCTTATTCATCTAATAGTTGTAAGTACTCAGCCTAGCAGTTCAGTGTGCAACAGAATGTAGCAAGACACTCACTTGAACATATTTAGAGGGAATTTAGTAACTGGGTGAAAATTCAAAGCCGTACTAGAAGTCTGTGCATTAAAGTTGGAAAACATGTTTGGGGAAAAAACACTATTTTTTTTTACCCCGCCTTTATTATTTTTATAAATAACTCAAGGCGGCGAACATACCTAATACTCCTTCCTCCTCCTATTTTCCCCACAACAGCAACCCTGTGAGGTGAGTTGGGCTGAGAGTGTGACTGGCCCAAGGTCACTATTATAGGGAGGTGATTGTGGGCATAGTTTTTGTAAGAGATTATAATTAAAATATCTAACGACCCAGAGTCTTATTCCATAAGGCTTTATAACGCCAAATTTCTATGCTATCAGCCATGACCTCATTGCTTGATGATCTCATCAAGTCTCTGTCTAGCATTGTACATTTGCACAAACACACATACATACATTAAATATCTGTATAAACAATTTATTTACCCTTAAACAGTTTTGCAACACTCAGAAACTTAGATAACATACAACCTAATGAGTAGGAGAAATCATCCCCCCTCCTAACATGTGGACTATGCTCCTTTGAAAGGTTATTGACTCATTCTCCTTATGTCTTCCATACCCCCCAGCTTAGGTGAAAGTCTAGATGACACATCCTAACTAAACATGTCATTCACAGAGGGTCAACATGTTACAGCTGGACAACCAAGACATTACAATGGTCATCAAAGTTAAAGGAAAAAAATACATTTAAAATGTGTCATTTATTTTCCAAAGTTTTTCTTCAGATTTCTCAAATGCTTCTTGGGCAAGCTCCCAGCCAGGACAAGCCCATCAATTTTTTCTCCTTCCACTGTTGAAAAAAATGTGAGGAGACCCTCCAAACTACAACAGTAGAAATAAGGTAAAAAGCACAAGAAAACACCTGATCCTCAGAACAGAAGTGTGCACACGGAAAGTAGTAGTTGGTGGTTAATGAAAAAAAAATCAACCTCAAGATAATATCTGTGGCCTGGATTCCTGAAATAAGATGCTGGAGTTGATGTTGTACCTTTCTCTGGAGATCAGCTCTTAAAAGGGACAAAAATTGAAGAGTGATGTGCAGATCAAGTTCTTCAGTCTGTCACAAAAATATTGTGAAAATAGCACTACCCTGCTCTCTATGTCCTTGATCCAGTACTTCGGCCAGTTTGCAGGATTCTGGCAATCACACCTGGAGCACTTGTAAAAGGAGTAACCCCACAAACAAGCAGAGATAAATTCTTCCATCAACTGTCAAAAAGCTCTATAGCCCTTGAAGTATGGAGAAACAGGTTTATATGCACATCATCCCAATTACATGACAGTCAGTCTTCACTTTTTCCCTGGGAAAAGGAAAATGGGATACAGCAGGGCAAGTAAGAATGGATACCACAGTCATTTTAATTCACCAAGGAAGTTCAGCAATGCTTTATGGAACTCCTGAGGCTTATCAAGATAGCAGGCATGACCAGCACTAGGCAACATGACAACTCTGGATCTGGGAATCTGCTGAAGGCTCTGCAGAGACTGTATACCCAGGCCAGTATCACGCTCTCCATAAATGATCAATGTTGGTGTCTAGAAAGATCAAAGCATAAATACATGAGCAATATTCCACAGGGATTATGCAAATGAACACTAGGAGTACAACCTCCCACGTATCACTGCTAAACAATTGCCATTCTTTTCGATACAACTTGCAAAAAGGCCCTGTGAAAAACATAAGCATAACGTATCTGGATGGCCTTTCCAATCAAAGGCAGCACTTGAGACAGTGAATGGACATGAATCTGAATAAATTAAATGCAATGGTACATGGGAATGACCTTGGGAGGCAAGAGGAAGAGCTGCAGACTAGCCAATGGTCAGACAAGCAGCAGCTGAGACCGCAGAAGGAATGGGGGTGTGGCAAACATCTCAGAAAGGACCCACCCTAGTTTCTTGGACTGTCATGGCAAGGGGGGGTGTATTTTCAGACTTGCAAGATTCTGCTAATGTAACCTTACAATAAAGTTAGAGCTAGTACTTCTGGCTGTGCTTCTTGTCTGGACTACCTCGCAAGGCAGACATTAATACAGCAGATAAAAAAAAAGGTAAAGGTTCCCCCCGCACATTTGTGCAGTCGTGTCCGACTCTAGGGGCCGGTGCTCATCTCCGTTTGTTAGCCGAAGAGCCAGCGTTGTCCGAAGACGCTTCCACGGTCATGTGGCCGGCATGACGCACGCGGAACGCTGTTACCTACCCACCGAAGTGGTACCTATTAATCTACTTGCATTTGCATGCTTTCGAATTGCTAGGTTGGCAAGAGCTGGAGCTAGTGCGGGAGCTCACTCCACACGCAGGGCTAGGGATTCGAACCTCCGAACTTGCGATCTTCTGATTGACAAGCCTGGCGTCTTACCCGCTGAGCCACCACGCCCCTAATACAGCAGATAAAGAGGGCCAATTACTCTAGGAGAGAATTCTAGAGGGTGGGATTCCCAATTATTTTGGCCCTTCTACCTCTTACACTTGGCTACTCACAGTGAGGAGACCCTCAGGACCCTCAAATGGTATTAAGTTATGGAAAGACGTATATTTTATTTTATTTTTTTATTTTTGCTCGATTTATATAGCTGCCCATCTCACTTGTACATGACTCTAGGCAGCTTACAATAAAACAAAGACACAAAATACATAATAGAAAATAAAAATAAAAACATACCAGCCAGCCATGATCTAACCTATCATCCATACAATGGATGGGAAGATGGGCTCTAACCCACACCCAGGGCCCCAGGCTTGAGCACAAAGTCAAGTTTTCAAGGCCTTATGAAAGGCCAACAGGGACAGGGACAATCTAATCTCGGGGAATGATGTTCCAAAGGGTGGGTGTCACGGCAGAGATAGAAATAGATGGGAGGGATTGGTGGTGAAATGACTGCCATGTTTGGAATACTGCAATCCTGTGTGGCCCAGTAACACATACTTGCTATATCTGTCATAAGGAGAACTGTAAAAACCCAGCAAGTGTCTAGAGCAGCCTTTCTTAGCTAGTTTTTCAATCTATAGATGTCTTACCTTGACCTGCTGATATTGTTGAGTTGTAAAGTCTTTTGTGCTCACAGGTGCAATGGACACAAAGCCCTTCAGCTGTTCTCCATTAGAAAGGAGGAATGGAATGGAATATCGGCCACTCATAGATGAGCTAATCAAAATGGGCTTCTGAAGGCCCAGCTCCTTGAAGACTTGCTCCAGAAAAGAAATGCGGCCTTGTGCAGTCCCAACAGAATTTGAGTGTGGGGAGTCCCCATAACCTGTTCAGAAACAAACAAACAAAAATTGGAATGACTAGTAGAATAAGTAGAATCAGGCAATAATTATAAGCAAACAAGGAGAATCATTAAAAGGATTATAGCTACTAGCTTTAGTCACTGATATCAAACTTAGAAATAAAGACATGTATTGTACTAACTCATGTCATTCTGATCTTTATAGAGGAACTACCTTTTTTTTAGCCTGGTTCTCTCCAGATATGCTGAAATCACAGCTCCTAGAATTCCTCAGGCCACAGATTTGTAGGGCACCAGGTTCGGGAAAGCTGTCATAACCAGCAACATGCAACTGCCCTCCAACTTTCAAGGGAAAACTAGTCAAATACAACTTACTCCTGCTAGACTGAAATATGCTGTAAAATGCAGCACTGGGTTTTATTTTATTTATTTTCTATCCTGCCTTTATTATTTTTATAAATAGTTTTTTTATAAAATTATTTTTATAGGTTTTTTTATAAAATTATTTTTATAGTTTTTTTATAAAATTATTTTTATAAATAGTTTTTTTATAAAATTATTTTTATAAATAGTTTTTTTTATAAAATTATTTTTATAAAGAGTTTTAGCTAAAATTAGGTTCTAAGGAGCTGACTGTGCAGAGGTCAAAGCATTCAGAGAGAAAATCTACATGGCTGTGCAGTTATCCCAGCAATCTGCATATCCTATTACTTCTGGCTTTCTTCTGACTAGTTAAGCAACTTTGCTCAACCTACAGTACCAGGCATTAGAAATCCTTCTAAAACATAAATCACTGATGATGCAAGCTGTACTTTTATAGACTAGTCCTGCCATGTCTCCAAAGTGAAAACTATAACAAAGAAATCTTATTTATTTATCTATTTATTTGATTTAAGGCCACCCAACTCCAGAGAGACTCTGGGAGGCTTACATTATAAAGAATAAAAAACAAAGATACTATACATGTCCAGACACAAATTCCAAGCACTGCACAAAATGTACCCAACGGGCTCAACAGCCACGCTACTCCCAAAGCCTGGGAGAAGAGCCAGGTTTTTAAGGACTTTTCAAAACCATTAGAGTGGGAGCTACACAGATGGGAGGGGGGGGGAAATGCTAAACAGATATGAACTAAACATTGTCCTCCAGCAAATACACTAAATACAACAGTGTTTGAAAGGGGGAATAGATCTGGGAAAGAGAGGCAGTGCAATCTTCAGTGTGGTGCTGATCACAATCTGTACAAATCATAGCACTCTGGAACAAACCTGGCTCTCTCTTCTAGCTAACAGATTCCAAGGACCTTTCTCCCTTATTAAATAATGAACTACATTCCCCCTCTTATGAATATGGATCAGAAGCATCAGAAGGGCCTCTGCAACTGTTGGCATTCACTCCAGGGAGAGAGGGAGGGATTACTGCCAATGGAACATGCAGGATGGGAGTGATTTACTGAATAAAAACAGTAGTGCTCATCCTTCTACCTTGGTTCACTACCTTCATTCAAAGTGTGTTGCCAAACCAAGAGTTACATCCACAGAAATGTATATTGTTATTACTGAATATCAGCTCAAGAGAACATGAAGCTGAAACTGAAAAGCCAAGATTAGTAAGAATAAATTCACTGCTTACTCTTACCAGGCAAATCAATAGCTACTGCACGATATCCATTCTCTGAAAGCAAAGCCAGTGTTCCCAGATTCTCCCATGTCTTGGATGTGAAGGACTGACCATGCAAGAAGATCACCGCCAGCCTGTTAAGAAAAACAGCTAGAAACTAATATCATTTCTTGCCATTCTGACATGAGTAACGTACTGAAAAATACTGTAAGTCCCAAAATACTTTATTTATAAAACAAAGCCACTAAACGCATTTCAAAAAAGGAAAACAAAAAAAAGTTGGCTTCCTCCACTTCGTATCATCACTCCCTCACTTTGGGTCTCAGCACAATGTGTGAACCCACCTTGAAATCTCAAGTGTCTTTCAGGAAAATTAAGATAATTAGGGTTTTTTAGCACCAAAGCAATGCTTGCCTGGAGTATGGTTAGGAAAAGTATTTTGCCATGAGGTACATGAGCAGTGTAGTTAATAAAATAAAACCACCCAGAGTTCCCCATTGGGGGAGATGCTCTCTTAATAAAGGAATGAGATATATTTGGCAATCTTTGCAATGTTTCTCTTCCAACCTTTAAAAGGTTATACAGTATAGGCACTAGTACAGAAGGAAGTACTCAGATTATCTGACAGAAAAAATATTCTTAAATAGCCTGGGTAATTACCATGATCACTCAATAATAGAAATGCATGGCACTCATACAAGTCAAAGAAAACATATGAGGCTCCTAATTATAAATACATTAGCCAAGAAAGCCACAGATTAGCACAACAAATGTAGGAAGAAAACTCCAGCATCAGCAAGCAAGATGCAGCCATGGACTACCAATGCTGAATTACTCTGCACTCTGCAAGAAATAAACTGTGTTCTCTCTGTGGAGAGATTCAGGAGCTACATCTAGTTAGCAATAATAATTGGGTTTTTTGTAAGCTGCTCAAAGTTGTACAAATTGGAGTGGCCTATGAATGGAATGAATGAATGAATGAATGAATGAATGAATGAATGAATGAATGAATGAATGAATGAATGAATGAACGAACATGGCTTCCATCTAGGAAGTGCCAAGGTAAATAGAAGGGTAAAATATATTTTGTCACCTATTCACTGAAATACAGTAGTAACAAAAATGCAACTTTTACCTGAGCAAAATAAATCAGCCATTCAAGAGAATGATTCACTTTAAAAAACTAAATCAGTCAATATTTGACATACCTTTGGTAGTCTTTAGACCAACCAGAAGAATTGCTTCCAGCAGCCCAAACTCAAGCTAATGTTTATGTGTACTACCAGACTGGATAAGTTGCATGAGTGTTATTTATTATGTGAAGGAGATTTAACCCTTTGAAGTCTCAAAATTCAGGAGGGTAACTTACCTTTCAGTGGAGGAAGCCACATCTTTTTGTACCAGCACAGCTTCTCTAAAGAAAACAGAAGGGCTTTGCAAAACTGTCCCTGACAAGATGGTGACATTCCCAGCACCTATACCCTTCATCTCTTCCTCCATGGCCCGTGGCTTAGGGATGTCTACTGAAGAAGTAAATTTTTCGTGCTGGATCGCAGGAAGCAACAGGTAGAGGACAAAAGTGACAAGGATTCCTAGGACCAGCAGCGCCAGCCTGTTGCGGATCAAAGTCACAGTCATCTTTTCTGAAAGGGTTTGAGAGAAAAAGAAATATCCACTAGGATCAGAGAGCTTGAGGAGAGCTTGCTATGGTAAGGCAATGAGCCAACAAACCCCATGCACCACAAAGCTGCAGGATTACCACTGTAGTGTGTAAGACACATAGGAAAGGAAGAGGACTGTGTATAAGACATGTTTTCTTTCCTCCTCAACCATCATGCCTTTTTTGAGGAGGGAGGGAAATAATTATGGCTTTATTTGACACCACAAGAAACCAAGTGTATTGTTGAGAGGTTAGGACAACCAGACATCAAGTTCATCTTGCTCAATGTTGGCTATTTCAATTTGTCCTTGCACTAGGGCTAAATCCTTCAAGCTCTGTGGTACTCACTGAAGTTGGAGATGGTGGTTAGCACTGCACAGGGTGGTTTAGTCTTAAAAACAGCAACTGTTTGTGTCGCTCAATAACAGTGTCATACTGAATTGCTCCTTTAAGAGTCAAATCTCTTTTTTTTTAAGCAATACCAATACAACCAGCAGGGCTGCTGTGATGTAGAAGTTAAGAATGTTGGAATATGACTGGAGAGATCCAGATTAAAATCCACACTCAACCATCAAGATTACTGGGTGACTGATCAGCAACCATCTCTCATAGGGCCACTGCAAGGATAAAATGGCATGCATAGATGGAGAACTAAGTATATAATTTTAAAGGTAGAGGAAAGGTGGGGGTAGAATAAATAAAATAGTATCAGGGATTAGCATGACTGGGCATTTTTCAAAACAATGTTGTCAAAACCCTCTTGCCTCTCCTGTGCCAATTCAGCTTTCCCGCCTGCCTGTTCTTTTTCCAGGTAATCAACGGCAATAGGCAAAAGCAGCTGCCACTATTAAATTGCTCACCTGCCAGCTGTCTCTTTAGCAAGCAAGCATAAATTTTGCTCACCTTGATACACAGCAAGCCTGCAGTTGTGAGTTCTTATTTGGAAGGTAGGACAGTCCCACTTAAGAGTGCTTTGCCCAAGTGACCTTGAAAGCCCAGAATTTGTACTAGCAGGTTCCAATTCATAATTAGAAGGTAGTTTCAGAAAATGCCTCCTTCCCTATCATGGTTGTTGTTTAGCTGGCTGATTAAAAAAAAGTCACATATGCATTCTCCTGTTTATCCCTCATACCCTATTTCTGCATTTCCATGCCAGTGAAAACAATTCTGGTAGGAGAGTATCAAATAGCTCTTAGATATACAAGACTGTAACAAAAACAACAGCAACTATATCTCTTCCGTTGTCTCATTTACAACTTAACACCTTCTCACACCCACAGGAAGATCCCCCCTTTCTATATTTCCCTTTTTCTGAACTATCCTAAATTTTAGGCCCCTCTGAAGCTCAAGATCTACCTCCCTTTTATTTTGCTACTGAAACAAAATTCTGCCCAGCTTACTCAGGACAGAATTAAAACGCACCCTGTGTCTTCCGTACTGGTGCTATACATCAGACCAGGTTTTGCCAAACCTTTGCCCGCCCTTTCCTTCTAAACCCTCAGATTTTGCTGCTCTTCTCCCTGAGTTTCTCTTTCAATCTTTGTTAATGATATGTCCCACTTGTCAAATTAGGAGGAAATGCTTTGCTTGCTTTGCCTATTTTTGCCTCTATCCAAGTGTAGGTGGTATGACAGGGAAAAGATAATTAGATTCAATGCACAAATAGCAGAGTCTATGGCCTTTTCCCATCAAAAGATACAGGAAGCCTTTTCAGTAGGGGAGCAAATTTCACTTTCAGAGTAATAGGAAAGCTGTAAGACACCCTCCCGCAAACCGCAGAATATATTGTGGGAACCCATGCAAAATGGCTTACAGAGGAACAGCTATTCTGTGCCTTTTGAGGAAAATAATTCAGCTCCCAATGTGAGACTGCCTTAGGTAAACATTAGGGTACCCTATCTTCTAGCTGACTTTACAATAATTGAGGTTTTGTGTTCAAATGTTTTAGAAGTCATCATCTTGATACACAGCAATGGCTTTAAAATGGCACAAGTGTTTCTTCCACTCTTTTAGAATCAGCCAGGAAAGATGTAAAGAGCAATCAGACTAATTATTACAGTAGTATATCCAGTCATTGCTACAATTCGGAGAGGAATTATTTTCAGTACTTCTTAAACAAACCAACTGTGATCTACATCTACACAAAAGCTGAAGATGCAGCTTTGTGACTTCGTCACTTGCCCAAGATGAGTTTGCCAAATCCCACAATTCAAGCTGCCATAACAAAGATGGACACTACTCTCCCTGAAAGCAACTCCTGCTAGGGCCCTATAATGACAATTGGGTACTAAATGCCAAAAAATATACAGCAGAACGGCCATATATCTTTGAAGAGATTGTCAGTAGTGGTGAAAATGTACTGTTTTTCTTAAATCATAGCAAAGTAATTCCTACTGTTTTTATGATGTACAAACTCGGCAAATATCTCATAAAATCAGTTTTAGGTAAAAACCCATCTGTGGGCAAAGATAAGTATATATGTGAAGAAGAAACATCAGTCCATTACTTTTAAGCACTATAGCACAGGTTCTTCTAAAGAGTTCTGGGTACTTGAAAACACAATAATGCAAACAAATCTCTTCTGCTAGCATAATGCTACTTCAAAGTCCTTTGGAGATATGGTAGCAGTTGTGTACTCAGTGTAGAAACACTCTTGTGAATGATTCAATTTTCCAGTTGACTGCAAGGGTTGGAAGCACCCATTTCACCTCTGCAAATGAGTATAAAAATCCCTTATCAACCTTTTCTGCTTAGTAGTAAGGGATAAAAGAAGAATCACTGTGGAAACCAGCTCAAGAGGGGAACCAAGATACTTCTATTTCATTCAGTAAAGACTGTGAGTCATAGATTGGTATTTGCCAGCAGCTGAGGAAGATGAAGGTGTTTACAAGCCTTCCCCAGTGTCTCAGGATGTAAGTGTCTGATGTGAAGGCTTGGTTTGTGTGCCTGCACACCTAAACTAGCCTTCATTCCATTGAATCTGCTGCTAATCATTATCCTTAATTCAAAATAACAAGGGTCAAAGATTACTAAAGTCATCTTGCCAATACTATACCCAAAAAGAAGCAGGGCCTTCTCCTCAAAGTCTGTACTAATTTTTCTCCATTTACCAACTACCTTTTCGGATTTTATCCAGCAGCTGAGCAGCAGATTGAATGTCCTTGAAGATATATGTTTTCCCCTGGTGCAGAACCTTTAACTTTGCAGGGTACGATACGAAAGCCTGAACTCCTTCCTTCAGGAACTGTTGCTTGAGAGCCACAAAATGTTTCCGTCGGGCATATGTCAACGGGCTGAGATCAGGAAAGAAGGATACCTTGTGTCCATGGAAGTTTGTAGTCCAGGAAGTCCAGGATGTCTTCAGTATTCTCTCCCGATGCCGCAAATCAGAAAGGGTGATTAGTACAGTACTACCATTACCCACCTGGGCATTATTTGCTGGGAGACGGTAAGCACGTTCTATACAGATGGGAACCTGTTTGCCATTTAAATCTGAGGCAGCTGGTAACAGATTTTCTATGAACGGAATAAGGTTCACATTTCCAATGGCTGCAGGGACACCCGTAACCCTCAAGTTTCGGGCGCGCAATTTGTTTTCTAGGGTCTCCAGCTTGTAGTCAGCCACCAACTTTCCTACTGCCAGCTCCTTCATCAGAGTAGCGTGTTTGACAACACAGCCTTGAGTAGACACCACCTTTGCTTCCAGGGCTCCCACTCTGTGATCTGTTTCTTCCAGGCATTTCTCAAGCTTTGCTAGACCAGCAGAGAGAGAAGCCAAGGCTTGGCATAAGGTATCGTGTTCAGATATTATTTGCTCCAACAGCTCCTGGACCGAATTTGCCACATGGGGAGAGGAGTGCACATCCTGGATTCTTCTAAGATCCATCCTAACCCTTGTTCTGCTTCCTTTTGGATGCTTCGGAGCTATTAGCTAATTCCCCCTCAGAACAGAGGAAATATCATCTTCAGAAAATAGCAGAAGCGGCACCATTCCTGCTGGGACAAGCTGAAGCCTCCCACTGCCCTTGCCTGGTTTAAGTATAGGAGGACACACCCTTGTTTACCAGGTGATATTTTTTTTTTGCCTCAGACTGCACACACCTACTCGCACAAACCTTGTTTCTCCTCAAGCAGCTTCACTGGCATGTAATGGGGAGAGGAAGGTACTGTTAATGGGGTGGGAAAATGTAAACCTTACTGGACGCTTGCAAACTCGCAAAGGCCTATTCGAGCAAGCTAGAGTTAGAGTTCACACACCATCTTCTCCCATCCCACTCCTACAGACTTCTTACATCGACCCAGTAAGCCGATCTTTCATTCAATTCCAGCCTCCGATGTTACAGGCACCCCAAGAGTCCTTCAGGAGTCCTTCAACCCCAACTTGCCAACTTCAATAACTCTCCTCCCATTTCGGGGAATCTCCTAGAGACGCCGAAGCACCTGCTTCGAGAGTCGGGCTCCCGCTCTACTCCTGCGCCCGGCATCCCGGCCCGCAGGCCATCAATGCGAAACCCCCGAAGGGGACGGGGGGAGGGCAGCAGCCCGTTCTTTGTGAGGGGGAGCCAGCCTCGCTTTCTGGGCGGGCCGTAAGAAAGCCGGCTGTTTTTCCCTTTTACTGCACGGTTCTGTCATAAGACCTGACATGCAACATCCCAAAGAAAAGGGCGACGCACGCGCGGACTAAAGCAACCAAGCTTTAATCTCTGAAAGAAAAACTTCGGAGGGGTGGGAGAGACTCCCGCAATTCTTCCCGAGCACCCAGACGAGGCACAGTCCCTCGGCGAATCCCTCCCCGGGCCCTGGTCCGGAGGGAAGGACGCGTAGGCCGACAGCCACCCACCCCGGGTGCCTCTCCCTGTCCGCCCAACGAGGGAGGGCCTCTGTCAGCAGCCGGCCATGGACCCTGCAAGCCAAGCCGGACGCCGCGGAGCAAAACGCTCCTCCCTCCGCGGGGCAGGCCGGCTGGCCGGCGGTACCTGCGCTTCGCAGCCGCTGCGTCTTCTCTCCCCCCGCGCGAGCGCTGCGCGAGCTCGGTGACGCGGGCTCCCTGCTCGCCGATCAGCGAGCCCGCCTCTCCGCCTCCAAACGCCGGGCCCCATCTAGCGGCCGAGGGGAGCCCTGCCGCTCGCAGGCCAAGACGCGGGAGGCGGGGCTGAAGGGGTCCGGCCGCGGGGCTGCGCGCGGCGCGGGCCGGTCTCTGCGCCCGCCTGGGACTGCCCACGCCTCGGAAGGGGGTCCAGGCTCCCTCGCCTGGTTTGGAAGCGGGCAGAATCGGAACCGGTTAGGGTTTGATGCGAGGAAATTTCAGGCACTTGGCTAGACTAGAGGGGCGAAACTTCCCCGAAGACTGACTTACTGTCGTCAAGAAAACTGCATGGACGTGATCCTTAGGAGGTAAACTTGACGGGGGCTGCCAGATCTGGGCCTCAAAACTCTGCACGACCGCTAGATGGGAGCAAAGAGTTGGTTTTCTCTCACCTCTTTCCTCTCACCTAGCGTCACCCGGATTTTTGCATCTCAGATCTGGTAGCCCAATGCTTGACTTGAAAGTTTCTGGTTGTTGTTGTTGTTTTGTGCTGTGCTAGGCGCAAAAAAGAAAGAAAACTTCATGTGTCCAGGAAGACAGCAGGAGTCAAACGCAAGGGAGGCAGTTAGTTGCGTCGGTATGCCAAATTGCAGTCAAGGTTCCTGGTTTAGTGGCCTCTTCTCTCTAACAGAGTGAATCAATTCTTAAGGAAGATGAGGAGGACCCAACTTGAAGGAGCAATCTTTTTCCACACAGGGCTTGTTCTCCATTTTTGCCCCCAGACTATTATGAAAGAACTTGACCTTTTCTGGTGTTTTCCAGGTGTTTTGGGCTTCAGCCACCATTATCCCCAACTATCACGCTCAGATGCAGGCTCAGGGAGGGGGCTATCAGAATAGAAATCCAAACACACCTGGAGACTGCCAGGCTGAAGAAGAGTGTGCTGCCATCTGATAGGAACCTAATCAATCTCTCATCTTCTCTGTAATTAATGACACACCTAGTTGTTGTCGAATGGCATCATTTGTGACATGGTCGAGTAGGGAGATGCCCAATATCCAACGGAGGATACGCATTTCCATAACATGGAGACGGCTCTCTACACTCTTTGTTGCTGCCCAACACTCAGTGCCATACAATGCCACAGGGTGGACAATCATCTTATAGATCTTAGATTTGAGACGGATTGGCATTTGTTTGTCACAAAGCACACCGGTGAGTTCTCGCCAACGCAGCCAGGCTGCATTCACCCTTGCTTGCACGTCACCACTGATGCCACCGTCACCTTGGGAAAAGCGTACTTTCTTTGAGGAAAACTAATGTGCAAATGGTAAACATTAGCTGTTTAGAGCAGAGCTTTCCAAACTCTGTGTCGGCTGCAGTGTCTGGGTGTGTCGCGGCTGCTGCTGCCGCCTCTGAGCCCTGCCAGGATTCAGCACAGGTCCTAGTGCCTGCCTTGTGCCTGGCTGCCTCCAAACCTGCTGTGATTCCGTGCAGGTCCTAGTGCCTGCCTTGTGCCCTGCTGTAAGAGTGTGTCGCAAAATGATGCATGTCTAAAAAGTGTGTCACCAACATGAAAAGTTTGGAAAGCTCTGGTTTAGAGTGTATTTAAGCTGTGTCTCCACTTACACTCAGTCTATGTACGGGCTGATTTTGCACATTAGGTTAAGCCATATGTAATATGGTTTGTTTACAGCTTTTTTGTTTGTTTAAGCGGAGGGGGGGGGACCTTTACCTTTTTACCAGAGTGTGGCTGCAAAATCAACATGATCACTAGAGGCAGCAAAGAAGTCCACAAAAGTGGGCTGTCGTTCAGTCACCTCCACTACAGTGGGTTTAATTGGTTTTAGCTTAGTGAAGGCAGCCATTAGGGCAGGGTTTTTCAACCAGGGCTCCGTGGAACCCTAGGGTTCCATGAGAGGTCAATAGGGGTTCCCTGGGAGATCATGATTTATTTTAAAAATTATTTCAAATTCAGGCAACTTCACATTGAAGAGGTAAGTTTCATTCTTTATTTTAGTTTAAGAACACTGTTAGTGCATATACACAGGCCTACACATGAAATGAATATAATAATTTTGTAACTTGTGGCCTATATTTGAGCCTGAATGTGCAGGGGTTCCCCGAGGCCTGAAAAATATTTCAAGGGTTCCTTCAGGGTCAAAAGGTTGAGAAAGGCTGCATTAGGGTATGGAAATGTGAACCCAACCAGTTGTGATTTATTTAAGAAACAATTAAGTGAATAATGGCTTAGTGTGATGAGTGAATTCAGCCTATTTGTAAATAGATGCAAAGACACAAAATGCTGTTAGTCCCTTTTGAACTTTTTCTAATCCAGCACGAATCCAGGCCTACATGTTTTTGTTACTCAGAGAAGTGGGAAGAGAGAATGTTTGTTTCTATTTTGTTCAGAAGCTAGCAGGTGTTGATGTTATTTTTCAAATGTTGGTGTATAGTCAGAAAATAGTATTCTCCAAGGAAAACCCTGAACAATTTTAATGAGGTATTGCAATGGAAAAAAAATGTAGCTGCTCTTGGTATAGCTTTTTCCCCCCGGAGTTTTCTTAGTCATCAGAGCCTTGGGTTGAGGTTATGCCACCGAAGAATGCATGACTTGGTTCCTGAAATGTTGCTTCTATGCTTGCTCGGAGAAAAATACATACACTGGCTAATAGTAAAGATAAATAGACCTTCGGTAGTTTCTGATATTACACTGATCTAATTTTTTTTTAATGAAACCTGCCCTGATTTCCAGTATATGATTGACCAAAAAAGTTATGCAGTATAAATAGTCCAACCAAGTGGGCCTTTCTTTTTCTTCCGCCAACAAGAAACTTAACATGGCCTTTTTCTGTTTCACTTAAAAAATCCAGTATTTCTCATAGCAAAAAACAGACACTTGCAATTTTATTCAATCTCTTGCAACTTGTGGTTTGAACCTTGCAAGGAGGAGGGACTGGCCACACAGAATGTTCTTCAAACTTAGGTGAAAAAACACAAAGAACTCAGAACAGAACCAAGTTTGGATATCTGTATGCCTTTGTATGTTAAGCCCCAAGAAGAACTGAGTTGGGTCAGATAAAGAGGTTATCTAGTGTAATATCCCACACTAGCAACCAGCTACATGTTTCCAGGAATTGCCTTTATAGGACATAAAGCTTTCCCCTACCACTGGTTCCCCAGCAAGTGGCATTTAATGGTAAACTGCAACTGTACATGGAAGTTCCACTTAGCTTTCCTGGTTAATAATCACTGATCTCCATAAATGTATTATATCTCTTTTATTTGATTCCTACATTTTTAAAGCTTATAAGCTTGAATGCCTTTGGAGCTCAATAGTGTTTATATATATTTAATGTAAAAAAAGAAGAAAGAAAAGAACCAATATATTATTTCACTCATATGTAGGGATATTAGCAATTAAGTTGCTTAACCCCAAAGGGAATAGTGTGATATATGTTACATAGACACACATATATCTATCAGTTCAATAGCAATAATTCTTTTGATGGGAATCATTTCTTCATTACAGCAATATCTAAGTATGCTAAATAAGTAAATTTAAATATTTCACTATGCACATAGAAATAATATGGCTTTATGAAGAACAAAAAAGACTTAATACATTATATATAGACTAGCAGTCGACATACTGATAAACATTTTGGAATATGCTTTGGTTAAGGTTTACTTTTCCCACTCAAACAACTTTGAGCTTTTTAGAAATCTATGAAGACTTTATATAGATAATCACAGTCATAAATAATAGCAATTTGTATATGTGTGAACGACAATTTCATAAAATAGGGGATTAGAATTTCACATTTGGCTTTACAAAAATTTAAGCACTTCTTGACCTATATTGGATAGAGTGGTACGCAATTAGGATACATAAAAGTTCTGAAAATGGCATAAGGGTGCATTAAAACTGGCAGAGAAGTTTGAGATTTCCTTCCTCCTCCTCTATGAACTAAGATAGGCCACCTGCTTTGTCAGCTACCTTTTTGAACCAAATGGATAATTTTATTACTGTATTACTTTTCATTTCTAACATTAAGCTACAAGTTTTAATGCTTTGGCATTTACAATAAAGTTTTCCTACTTCCTAATGGGCCTAATTCAAAACATGCAAGCATTAGCAACACAGATTCATCCTTGCTGCGTGAATGATCAAAAGATCAGATAAACTCATTTTCCAGTCATTAGCCGTAATTGAGTCAAAGTCAAGCTGGAGTATTCTTCCAAAATAGTTGGTTTCTGGAGCATCCAAAAATTAATATTTCAAGCTTTCTGTCTAGATTTGGCTTATCCATCCCATTAAAGGTCTCAGTCTGGATTTCTTTTTTTTTTTTTTAATTTTATTGGATTTTAAATGTACAAAGCTAAAAGTTAAGAATGAAATGAAAATAGAACTACAAATTAAGAGAAAAAGAAAAGAAAAGTGCAGTAAAGGAAAAAAAAGAAAGAAAAACACAGACAAAGAAATTGGATGACCTCCGATCCAACTATGGTCATAAGAATAAAATAGATAGTTTGTTTTTACATGCTGGTTATTCATATAACATTCATATACTTTTCTTGTCTATTATACTATATACTATTTATATATAATCTAATCATCAAATCCCCATGTTAGCTTTACTCCTCCTGCTTTTTGCAAATAGTCCATCAATGGTTTCCACTCTTTAAGAAAGTAACAATTTGAATTATCTTTTAATAAGCAAGTCAATTTATCATTTTCTGCCATCTCTAATAATTTCAACATCCAATCCTGTATTGTTGGAACACTTTGATTTTTCCAGTTTTGTGCATATAAGAGTCTTGCTGCTGTGATCATATACTGTATTATTCTAAAGAAATGTTTTTCTATTTGTTCCTCCCAAATTCCAAGTAAAAAAAATTCTGGTTTAAATGGTATTCGTATCTGTAGTATATTTTGCATCAATGAATGTATCTCAGTCCAAAATTCTTTTGCAATGTTACAAGTCCACCACATATGGTAAAAAGACCCCTCTTGTTTTATACATTTCCAACATAAGTTGGATATGTTCCCGTACATTTTTGAAAGTTTTTGTGGGGTCATATACCATCGATACATCATCTTATAAAAATTTTCTTTTAAGTTGTAGCATAAGGTGAATTTTAATCCTTTAGTCCACATATCTTCCCATTGATGAAGTTGTATATTGTGGCCAATATTTTTCGCCCATTGAATCATACAATCTTTAACTTGTTCCTCTACCATTTCTCCTTTTAACAATAATTTATACATTCTAGCAATTAAACGTTCATCATTTTCACATAATTGTATTTCAAATTCTGATTTAATTTGTTCAAATTCTAAATTTTTTTTATCTAATTTAAATTTCTCTATAAGTTGCCTATAGGAGAGCCATTGAAAGGTATAACCTTCTTGGGCAAGTTCTTCTTTTGATTTTATCACATAGTGTCCTTGTTCTTTTTTTAATAAGTCCTTATATGTCAACCACTTATCTTTATTTCTTACTTCTGTTCTATAAAAGGCTTCTTGCGTGGAAATCCATAAAGGTCTCTTATGACATAAAATTGATTTATATTTATTCCAAATCCTCAACAGGGATCTTCTAATATAATGATTTTTAAAGTCCACATTTATTTTAGCCTTATCATACCACAGATATCCATGCCATCCAAATCTTAATTCATGACCTTCCAGATTTAATAAGTTTTCATTTCTCAAAACAATCCATTCTTTAAGCCATACCAGACCACAAGCTGCATGGTATAGTCTCAAATTTGGGAGTCCTAAACCACCTCTTTCTTTTGAATCTTGCAAGACTTTATATTTTATTCTTGGTTTTTTCCCTTGCCAAATGAACTTAGAAATGTCTTTCTGCCACTGTTTAAATGGTTCCTCTGATGTCAGTATAGGTATTGTTTGAAAGAGATATAGAATTCTTGGTAATATATTCATTTTAATCGCTGATATTCTCCCCAATAATGATAATTGTAGTTTCCCCCAACGGTCTAAATCTTTTTTAATATCAATCCAAAGCGGGATATAGTTATTTTGAAATAATTTAACATTTTTCGATGTTAAATAAACTCCCAAATATTTTATTTTTTTCTCCAAAGAATATCCTGTAATTTCTCTCAATTTCTCTTGTTGGTGATAATTCATGTTCTTAGTCAAAACTTTTGTTTTCTGTAAGTTAATTTTGAGCCCTGCTAACGACCCAAAGTCCTTCAATTTCTGCATCAATAATTCAATTCCATCCAGTGGATTCTCTAATGTAATGATTAGGTCGTCTGCAAAGGCTCTTAATTTGTAAACTTCTTTTTTAACTCTGATACCATGAATACCATCATCTTGTCTAATATCTCTAAGTAGAACTTCTAAGATCAATATGAACAAAAGCGGAGATAAAGGACAGCCTTGTCTTGTGCCTTTTTGTATTTCACAAGGTTTACTAAATTCTCCATTGACAATTATTTTTGCAGATTGGGGTGTATAAATTGATTTAATCCACTTAATAAAATTCCCACCAAAGTTCATAATCTCCAATACTTTAAACATAAAGGACCAATTTAAATTATCAAATGCTTTTTCAGCATCTATGAATATCAAGGCGGCTTGTTTTTCATTGTGTTGTTCTAGATACTCTAATACATCCAAAACATTTCTGATATTATCTCTAATTTGTCTTTTGGGTAGAAAACCTGCTTGATCTTGATGAATAAAATTTCCAAGAGTATTTTTCAATCTTTCCGCTAAGACTGTTGTAAATATCTTATAATCATTATTCAATAATGATATTGGTCTATAATTCTTTGTTGAGTTCAAATTTAGTTGTTCTTTCGGAATCAAAGTAATATGAGCCTCTTTCCATGTTTCTGGCATAATTCCTGTTTCCAAAATTGAATTTATAGTTTTTTGGAGAGGAATACTCAATTCATCTTCAAAGTATTTGTAGTAGGCTGCCGATAGTCCATCCGGACCTGGTGCTTTTCCACTTTTAATTTTCTTAAAAGCCATTAACATTTCTTCTTTTGTTATAGGATTATTAAGTAATGTTCTTTGTTCATCATTTAAAACAGTTAATCTTTGCTTACTCATATATTCATCAATTTCAGCTATATTAACATCCTGTTTTTTATACAATGCTGTATAGTAAGAATGAAATGCTTCTTGTATTTCCACATTATTCACTAGAATTTTCCCTTTATGTTGTATATTAGAAATTATATTTTTTTGTCTTTGTTTTCTTAACTTATGAGCTAACCATCTTCCTGGTTTATTTGCAAATTCAAAATATTTCTGTTTTGTAAATTTCATTTGAGTTTCTATTTCCTGTACCAAAATCATCGAAATTTGTTTTTGTAGAAATTTAATTTGAGTTATCAATGTATTATCCATCGGTTTGGCCCTCAGACATTTCTCTTTATTTTTAATTTCATCCAAAATCAATTGAATTTTTTCTTGTTTCTTTTTCCGCATTTGAGCATTATATTGAATAAAATAACCCCTCATATACGCTTTACTTGCATCCCAAATTACTTGTGTACTGGTATCCTTATTTGAGTTAAGTAGAAAGTATTCTCTTAGTCTTTTCTTACATATGTCAACAACATCTTTTTTCCGGAAAATTGACTCATTTAGCCTCCATCGAAATGCATTCCTTTTTCCTTTGATAGTTAATAAAACAGGGTTATGATCTGATATAATTTTAGGTAGAATTTCAGCTTTATTTACATTCATCATTAAAGTTTTAGAGATCAAGAACATATCTATTCTGGAAAATGATCTGTATCTTTCTGAGTAATATGTATATTCTTTAGAGTTTCCATTCATAAGTCTCCAAATGTCTTGTAAGTCCAACATATCTTTTAAATCAAAGAAAGTTTGGGGTAGTTTTCCCTGTGTAGATTTCACTTTTTTTTGCGAATGTCTATCTTCCATTGGGCTAATCACCCCATTCCAGTCCCCCATAAAACACCAATTCTCATATGATAAATCCAAAAGTTTGTCCATTAAGTTCTTATAAAATAATCCTTTATCAAAATTTGGAGCGTAAATCCCAACTATCAATGTTTTAATCCCCTGTATATTTACTTCCGCTGCAATATATCTTCCTTCATCATCAGTCAATATTAATTTTGGATTAAGTTTTTGTTGTATATACAGGACTACCCCCTTAGTTTTTTTTAATCCAGCTGAAATAAATTCTTCTCCTAGTTGTTTTTGAATCAAATATTTAATGTCTTTTTTACAAATGTGAGTCTCTTGTAGGCAAATTACATCCAATTTTATTTTTTTCAAAAAATGAAAAATTTTCTTTCTCTTTTGGGGAGAATTTGCCCCATTGATATTCCATGTTAGATATTTAAAGTCCATGATATTTAGATATTTAAAAGCTCTTTTTTAAATCCACTCCGGTAACTCCCATCTCCGATAAGTCCTCACTCTTTTCCTTATCTTTAAATGTCTCTTTCATTTCTTCCAGAACATTAGATACTTCACTCATATCTGTCATGTATTTCTCTATGAAGGCCTTTGCTTTCAAAATGGAATTTATTTTAAATCTTTGTTCTTTAAAAGTGAAAGATACTCCTTCTATTCTTTCCCATCTAAATGATATGTTATTTTGCTTTAATTTATCTGTAAAGAAGGAGTATTCTTTTCTTTTTCTTAATATTCTTAATGGGACTTCTTTTAAGACAATTATCTCTTTCCCTGCTATATTTAATCTGTCACTGTAGTGCTTCTTCAAAATTTGTTCTTTTGTAACTTTCCTCACAAAATATATCAATATGTCTCTTGGCACTTTTTTCTCTCTAGCATAACGTGAGTTAATTCTAAAGATTTTATCTATTTCTGAATCCAGATCTTCTTCTTCTTTCTGTAAGTATTGAGCTAAAGCACCAACTATATATTCTCTCGTATTCTCATCTGACTTTTCTGGAACTCCTCTCAATCTCAATATGAATTCTTTTTCTCTCATTTCTGCTAAAGCGATGGCATCTAAATTGTATTCCATATCTTTAATAATAGATTCTGATTTAATCTCTAATTTCTTTACTTGTTCTTGTGTCTCTTTAGATTCCCCTGATAAGGTATTTACTACCTCTTTAATATTTTGTGTTTCTTTTCTAAATTCTTCTTTTAAGTCTTCTTTCATCGCTTCCATTTTTTTATCTACTTGTTGACCTAAATTGTTGATTTTTTTCCCCATTTTTATATCTAAGGAGGTAATTGAATCGTCCATCTTTTTCAGGGTAGCAGTTGAGTCATCAATTTTTTGGTTCAGTGCTGCAATCGCATCCAATATTTTTTTCATGTCTGATGCTGGTACTTCAGAAGATGATGCGATGGAATCAGTAGGCATTCTCCCTGTTTCTTTCTCCTTTTCCTTATCTCTGTCTCTCTTCACTCTTGCAGACAGAGTGGCCATATTGCGTGAAGTATTCCTGTAAAAAAGAGAGAGAAAAAAATAACGGAAGACAAAAGGGAACAGCAACAGACAACAACAAAAAAAAGGAAGGAAGGAAAAAAAGGGAGGTGAAAGAGGGAGGATAAAAAAAAATTATTCAAAAATTCAAAAGCAAAAGGTGAATAGGAAAAGGAAAAGAAAAAAAAATTCAATATACAGTAAAAATTAAAAAGTAAAAATAATACTGCCTTTTCTTAAAAGTTGTTGCATAAAAAAAAGGACAGAGTGTACTTTGATAAAATCAACAATTCTCATATAGAAAAAATAAAAGATAAAAGTACAACGGGTATTTCCTTTAACTGTAGTCAAAATATCCTTGAAGAATTTTAATAACAATCCAGTTCTCAGGCAAACTTATAATCAGAAGTCTCAAAGAGGAGAGAGGGAAAAAAATCAAAAAAAAAAAAAAGAGGGGGGGAAAGGAGAGCTTCAGCTCTAGATGTCTCTCTCCAGGATAAAATATAACGAATAAGTCTATTAAAATCCCATATAGTAAGGAAATTCATAAAACTGTTCAAGGCAAAGGAACTCCAAAAATACCCTTTATAATCCAAATAATCCAAATAATATCCAAGCACATTGCAGGAGAAAAAAAGAGAAAAAAACCATATCAAGATGAAAAACAGAAATAAAATAAAATAAAAGGCAGACCATTAATCCATTTAAATTCAAAATCCAAAGAGGAAAATAGATTAGTCCCACATAAGTAAATAAGCCATTTGTCAATAGTCAATGTCACTCAATATCACTTAGCTCCGAGTAAAGTCATTATTCTTTAAACTCCCACCATTTTCTCAAGTCGTCTTGGCAAGAAGGTTACACAGGCACCAGCAATATCAATCAATCATGTCCATAGAAGGATCTTAGCAAATAATACGTAAAACTAAAATAAACACAAATATAAATCAGTGACTAAAAGTGCTGAATTTAGGTGTTACTTATCTGAAAAGATTTCACGGTTTCCTGTAGAGCAAAAACGATGATTCTTCCAGTCGCCTTCGCTGCTACAATTTCCTTTTTCCCGTGGTGGAAAGACGGGAATTGGGAAAGAGCAGCGATTCAGCGACCCTTGTGGTTTATCTTCTGATCCCCTTCTCTTCAAAGGGGAGATTTCAGCAGTTTCTGTCTCTTTAAGAACTGCTGCAGCCAGGCAAACCGCGGAGCCGAGACAGGAGCGCTCGGTTCAACACACCGACATCTTCAGCACCCGGAAGCGATCTCGCTCTCAGTCTGGATTTCAAATAGCAGCTCACGTGACACATATGTGTCAGCTCACCTGACTCATAGGGACCGTGGTGGCTCAGTGGTTAAGGCGCTGAGTCAGAGGCCATTAAGGCTGACAGGTCGGCAGTTCAAATCCCAAGAGCGCGAGCTGCGTGCCAGAGTGAGCTCCTGGCAATTTGTCCCAGCTCCTGCCAACCTAGCAGTTCAAAAGCATCCAAATGCAATTAGATAAATAGGTACCACTTCGGTGGGAAAAATCACAGGGACATGAAAAGAGCCTCCTCGGGCGTCTCCCGGGCAACAGTGATGTCACCGGCAAATCCTTTCACTACAAAAGCACCTTGGTGCTTCTAACATGAAAAAAAAAACTGACACATCAAAACTAAATGCTAATCTACAAGTCAAAAGTGATTTACTATCACCCATTGCATTAAGTTTGGTTTGTTTAATTTTGGTTTACTGAATATTCCATGGCTGGATTCACACAACACACTTAACCAAAACCAAATAAGCCACAACAGAAGTTAATCCTATGTGTGAACCCAGCCTATTTCTCCATCAAGCCCCAAACTATATATTTTAATCGTTAGTTGTCTCAAACAAAAAAGGATTTTGCACAAAGTACAAATGATTGAACATAGGGGCATCCTGCATGCAAAGCATGTTTTCAATTACTGAGCTACAATCTCCCTTCATAATTCATCAGAAGGGATATTAGGAATTTTATTCTAAAGGTCAAGATATGGTTTAGGCCACGGTTCCCCAAAGTGGTCAGTATCGACCCCCAAGGGTTGATGGGACTATCCAAGGGGTCGTTGTTGTTGTTGTTCATAGTAATATTAGTTAAAGTAGTATTTATTAAATTATTTTTCTGTAATAAATGTTTGGGGGTCGATGAACAATCTGAAACTTCATGAAGGGGTTGATGAGCTGAAGAGTTTGAGGACCCCTGGTTTAGGCAGTATATTCTAATTTATCATGAACACACTGAATACACATATATATAAACACTATAACACAATTGCTTGTGCTGTAGTTTCCAAGTATGAGATGCATCATGTTAGAAAATCCAGCACTTTTTTCACCTGTCCTTCTGCCCCCACCTCCATGTTTCCATTCAGGTTGATTATTGCAGTACTATTATTTCTGTACTCCATATTAACTATTCTGATATCTGTTCTGAAACCTGCAGTGCTTTTGGTAAAATCAATTACAAATTATACTTGCATGAACAAAAATAGTGCATTCTCCCTGCATTTACTATATTAAATTCTCTTAGTATCATCTTTGCAGTGAATAATCTGCATGGATGTTTATTGTTAAGACATGTATATAAAAGCATATACAACCACATTTCTCAGGCTTACAATTTCAGATAAAATTGTGCATAATAACATACATTGGTCTAATGTATCTTATTATGCACAATTTTATCTGAAATTGTAAGCATGAGAAATGTGGTTGTGTACCTGGAATAGAGCCACATTCCAGTTTAAAACTGAACATTACTGCATATTACTTTAAAATTGTTATGTTAATTTGGATTTGAACTTTTTAAAAAAGGCCACAGACTTAGCTGCCTTATCAAAACCTGGCATCTTTTCTCAGAATATTAAATTGTAAGCAGGCACTGAAATCAATGAGACTTCTGTACTGTAGTTAGGGTGGGTATCAGAAAATGCATATTATTTTATTGATGTAAAACTTATGGTGTAGTGGTTTCAGGCTAGAAACCGGGAGACCATGAGTTCTAGTCCTGCCTTAGGCACAAAGCCAGCTGGGTGACCTTGGGCCAGTCACTCTCAGTCCTAGGAAGAAGGCAATGATAAACCAGTTCTGAAAATCTTGTCAAGAGAACTGCAGGGACTTGCCCAGGCAGTAGCCAGGAGTAAAAAACTGACTCAAAGACAGACAGACAGACACACATACACACACACACACACACTTCTGTGTTTATCCTTTGTCAAACTCAGAATTCAGGGAAGACATTGGAAAATAATATATTTACATAGTAAGTGGCAGTAACAGAACCACATAAATCTTACCTATTATAGAAATAAATTGTTCTGTTTGTGACCACTAGGTGTCCCTAGTGTTTGTTTGAACTTTTGCTTAGAAAATGATGCAACTTTCACAGTATTATTATCCCTTTTCCCTCTTTCGTCAAACTTCCTTTAATACCTTTGGACCCGGAAGCTCAGTGGAGCGATAAATCTTTCAGTGATCCGCTTGTTGCCTCTTGCAAGTTAACCTGTTCTCGAAACTTCACAATTTTTCTTAATTAAGGAAATAACTTGGTAAGTTTTACACATACCTTATTCCTTTCTTCCTCAGCCGCGTCCAAAGCAGCCAATTCACTCTTGAGAGTGGATCATTGCAGTTATTGTGAAGCAGGCTGAGTTCAGAGAAATTGTCTTCATGTTATTTGTCTAGCTTACTTTACTTTGGACTCCATACTATATTGCAGTCTACATAAGAAAACGGCAGGAAAGAACTCAGGCAGGTATGGCAAATTTAAAAAGCTGCTGTCTGTTGAAAAGCGATTTGGTTCTTGATTCTTCCCATGTTACTTTCTTACAAGAAGTGTGGACTAGAGACATAAAAAAAGATCCTGGCCATTTGCATGAAGATCCAAAACTTCTGTGGGAATCCTGCTTCAGTACTGCATGTTTCAGGCAAACATCTTTATTTCCCCCATTGAGTCCCCCGTTGGGGGAGATGGGCGGTCATATAAATTTAAATAATAAATAAATAAATAAAATTCCGATAATTTAATTTATTTAATCCAATGTTGAGGCTGCCTGACTCCTCAATGACTCTGGGCAACTTGCAAACAAGAGAAATACTGCATGTAAAAGAGAACGTAGATGACCAGAAGAACCAAATTAAGCTAAACTAAAGGGGCTCTACAACCCCCATTCCTGAGATTGCTTGTATCTCTGGTGAATGAAGACTCGTTTGGCCAGCTGGGAAATGGACATTTCTTGCAGTTCTGTCTCGTTCAGGAAGGTTTCAAGGTGTTTTAAGGGGTTAATAAAAATATATTGTTGGAAAGGATACAGTTCTTAAATATTGTTATATCTTAATACATCCCACTGTTTATGGCATCAGTGTCCGTTCTGACCAGTTCCCTTTGTTCTGGCTTTTACCTTGTGACAAGCATCTTCCAGTTGCTCACAGTCTAAATTCAGACAATATGGGTAACTCAATCCGCAATCCAGTCATTATCAGTGGATCTAGGAGCCCCCATTCTCCACTGACTTTCTCTGGTCCAGGTTTTGTGTATTCCACAAGCCCTTGTGCCAGAAAAGTACTGGCAAAGCTTTGTTATACTATTTGCCTATTCGTCACTGGCTAGGCAGGCAGAATGGTGGTGTCTTGGGCCCTGCAGCCAGTCAGTTGTAAGGGCATGCTTTATGGTTGCCAGTTTGGGGGCATCCGTTTTGTGTCAGAGTGCCTTGTTGTTGGCTGTGTTGGCATCCACCTTGTTTCACTCAAGGACTGAGTGGCTCAGATCTGAGCATTGTTCCACAGTTGACTGGATTTTCAGATTTGCATAACAGCTCAGCAGGTAGGAACATGTGAGTAACAGATTTGAATTAAATCCTGCTCCTGTACTAAGTAGGTCAGTAGTTCACATGACATGCATTGTGTTAATCAAGCATCTAGAGCAGACCCAGCTCTACCTTTATTGCAATTAAAAAAAAAAGAATTACAGAGAAAACAATATACAGAACAATTTTTAAAAAACCAGAAATATTCATACATCTAACAATTTAGTTATTAAGTTTTAATACCAAAACAGACAAAAGAAAAATAAAGAATATAACTAAGAAACAGACAAGCAAAAAAAGGGGGGACCCTCAGAATGAACATGCCAAATTAATACAAATCATCTAAATATATCATATATACATTTAATAACAAAAAATTATCTATTCTTGCAAAATACTATAAAATCAATGTCTTTTTTATTACAGTAGTAGAAAAATTAGCCTTTTTAGAAATCAATGTTACACGTTTCTTGCATCCAGTCTTTGATTTGCATAGATTTAAAGAATGCCCAACTCCAATATCCAGAGTAGTAGTACTTTTGGGTCTTTCAGTTTAATTCTCTTAGCTATTCCCTATGCCCAGTATAACCAGTGTTCCTCAAAAATGGCCAGATTCCACCATTTTGGAATATAATTCAAGACCAGCTCGAATGTTTCCAGCATGAAATATGGAATCAGTGGGGTTCCATGACTCAACCCTTTTGATCCCAGAGATCAGCAAGATGGCCAGTTGGAGTAACAGCAGCTTCCAGCAAGGCAGGGGCAGAGGGGGGGCAGACAAATGAAAGGCGCATCAGAGTGTTGTGATGCAAATCGCATGCATCCCTTTTCCGCATGGCATGCATGGCATGCATGGCATGCATCGCAACAGGCCAAGGACGAGTTTAGGCCACAATGCTACTTTCCTCAGACAAAAGCAGTTAAGAGCCTGTGGTCCCTCTAAGAATATTACACAGTAGGTGTCTTTCTTTATATATTGTATGTATTTATTAGATTGATACCCTATCTTTATTTATACAACTCAAAATGGCATTCATAATATTCCTCCTATTTTCCCCACAGCAACAGCCTTGTATGGTGGGTTGGGCTGAGAGAGAGTGACTGGCCCAAAGTTACCCAGCCAGCTGCTCTGCCTAAGGGAGGTCTACAATTCATGGTCTCTCCTGGTATCTAGTCCAGTTCCTTAACCACTGCACCGAACTGGCTGTCAAAATGCATCCCATTTTGGTGACATCTTACACACAGAATTTGCATTCAGGAATGTCCAGGGTTGGCAGTAAAGGAAACAGGTGACTGCATGTTGCTTGGTTTCTCTGGATTTGATTGCTGTACACTTGGTTGTTACGTCTACCCTGGTCCTCTGGAACAGCATCCCCCCCCCCCCCCCAAGAATCTGCAAAGTCCTTTCCCCTTTCCTGGGGAAAGCATTGAAGACCCAGCTCTTTCAGCAGGCCCTGGGCTGGGGGGTTTGTGTCCCCACTTTGGATATGGACTTGATTGTGATAATCCACTGTGTGTAGGTGTTGCAATTGTGGAGTTGTTCCCTCTTTTATTGGTACTACTCTTCTTTATTGCTGATTTTGTTTCTTTGTTGCTGATTTGTTGCTGATTTAAATTGCAGTCATTATATTTTTGCATGCCCCTAGAGTTGCTGCGGCAATTGAGGTGGATTATGGACTAATAAAATAAATAAATATACTGGAAATGATGAATTCAGGCAATCTGAGCCCCTTTTTTAGATCACCAGTCCTGCAAATCCTTGCCATTGTCCATGCCACTGATGCCTTTTAGGACTGAAGTCCAAAAGTGAAGGAACCTCGATTAAGTATCTCTATAGGTAACAGCATTCCGCATGCGTCATGCGGCCACATGACCGTGGAAGCGTCTTCGGACAACGCTGGCTCTTCGGCTAACAAATGGAGATGAGCACCGGCCCCTAGAGTCGGACACGACTGCACAAATGTGCGGGGGGAACCTTTACCTTTTTACTGAATGTAAAGAACTGTGGATAAATGGAGTTACAGAATTTTCATTTCTGCAGATCAGTTTTTTATCCAAAGATATAACAGGTGGGAAGAGATATCTATTTAGTGATACCCGAGCAGTCTTCCCCAGCTTCTGCATATATTAAACTAACTCCCATAATATAATATCTGGCTGGCCCAGGAGTTGAAATTCAGTATTTCAAGACTTTAACATATACAGATTGATCTAAAATTATATTAATGGTCTTGTTGATGTCAACCCAAATGTGACAAGACCAAATGATACAAGTGAATGTTCTAATTCCTGAGTTGTATCTCCTGCAGTAAGAGGACTGTAACCAACCTTTATTACGTATTGTTGAGATATCGAATATACATAAAGCAATATGTTTTGTTGCATTAATCTCATTTTAAGATCACCAGAAACTAATTTCATGTTTGTTAAAGCATTCCTCCGTGAGCTAACCAAAGCAGGACATACAGCACAGGGGGCTGCAGGATGGGAGCCACAACCATGTGATCCAAGCCCTGCCCCTTTTTTATGTGCGTCGAGGCTTCAGTCACATGGTTGTGGTTGTCATCTTGACATTTTTTTACCGTCTCCCCCTGGATACCCCTGATTCAGTGTATTTTATCTGTGACTGTCCATTCTTGAGTTCTAAATTGAAAGCAAAAACTGCCCCCGAGAACTCCTACTCTGAATGCACAGTCTAGTAACACCCCAACTAGGCAGCTGGGCCAGACTTTTTCCTGCTTGCTTTTAAAATTTTTGTTGCATTTTCTCCTTGTTTGGTACTCATGCCTGCAGGTTTCCCAGAAGATCCCAAAGTGATGGCTGCCACCCAGCTGACAGAGGAAACCATCGTAGTGGGTGGGCAGACTCTGTTCTCCCGCCAGGCTAAGCCTACCCAGCAGACTCCTCGCCTTTCCATCCTGCTGCTACACGGCATTCGTTTTTCATCGGAGACGTGGCTCAACCTGCAGACTTTGTCTATTTTGGCAGAAGCTGGATATCATGCTGTAGCTATTGATCTGCCAGGTGGGCCTGACTCTCAGTAGGGAGTGGAGATTTGGGCAAAATAAAGGCAGGTGTATGTAATTTGATAAGGGGCGTGGTGGCTCAGCGGGTAAGACGCCAGGCTTGTCGATTGGAAGATGGCAAGTTCGGAGGTTCGAATCCCTAGCCCTGCGTGACGGAACGAGCTCCCGCACTAGCTCCAGCTCTTGCCAACCTAGCAATTTGAAAGCATGCAAATGCAAGTAGATGAATAGGTACCACTTCGGTGGGTAGGTAACAGCGTTCCACGTGCGTCATGCGGCCACATGACTGTGGAAGCGTCTTTGGACAACTCTGGCTCTTCGGCTAACAAACAGAGATGAGCACCGGCCCCTAGAGTCGGACACGACTGCACAAATGTGCGGGGGGATCCTTTACCTTTACCTATGTAATTTGATACTTAAGAAGGTGTCACCTCACCAGAAGCAAAAATGGGGCAGAATATAAGAAACCACACGTTCTGATTTGTTCAACAAATTGTGGTTAAAAATGAGGCTTACTGTGATACAGGAACAATCTCAAAATAATTATTCTCTCTTTCTCAGACTAATTATCATGTTAACATGATAAATTAAGCTATTATATGAAATGATATTTATACATAATACAATGACCACAAAACATGTATGTTGATTCTAAAACACAATTTAGCTCAATTCAAACATCATGCCAAAACATGGATTGTTTTAGGCAAAGTTAAAAATCTGCATCCTGTTTGAGCTTCCAGATATGCAACAGGGAAATTAAGGATTAGAGATGCTTGTTATTTTTTTTGTCCCACCGTCTTGGTATTCAGCTTCATAAGTTCACTTCTGCCTTCATGGTGTAGCATTTTGTATTATAAAATGGGCAAACAAATGTAATATGTAAGAAAACATAAAAAAGCAGTTCCTTATGAAAGAGATGCATCAATCATGTTACAATTCAGGTAGCTATTTTTCTGGGTTCAAGAGAGGATACAGTTCCCCCCCCCCCAACACTTTTTTTAAAATGCAAGGGACATTTGCAATAAAATGCATCAGTGAATAGTTCTCTTGTCCAGATATGCAATTTGCTGGCTGTGACTGCTTCCCGGATACTCCAGTCCATTCTCTCTTTCCATCTGCAGTAAATTAGTAGCTTATGCACACCATAAGCATGCTCATTTCTCAGCGTACTAATTTTGGGTATCCTCTTCGGATTTTTTTTCCTTTAATGTTTTTTGTAATTCTGAAATCTGTGGCTACCTCCCTCTTATGCTATATTGGCTACCTTAGAATAAATATTTAAAGAATGTGTAAATATGTGGGAGTATAGATGTATATATGGGGCGCGATGGCTCAGCGGTTAAGACGTCAGGCTTGTCTATCGGAAGGTCGCAAGATCAGCGGTTCAAGGCCTGAGCGCCGCGTGACGGAGTGAGCTCCCACACTCCCCCCAGCTCTTGCCAACCTAGCAATTTGAAAGCATGCAAAATGCAAGTAGAAAAATAGGTACCACTTCGGTGGGAAGGTAACAGCGTTCCATGCGTGTCATGCCGGCCACATGACCATAGAAACGTCTTCGGACAGCGCTGGCTCTTCGGCTAAGAAACGGAGATGAGCACCGCCCCCTAGAGTCGGACACAACTGTGCAGGGGAAACCTTTACCTTTATAGCTGTATATAATCAGTAATACAGGTAGTCCTCACTTAGTAACCACAATTGGGACCAGCAACTTGGTCGCTAAACGACATGGTTGCTAAGCCGAAAGTCACGTGACTGCAGTGGGCTTACAACCTTATTTTCCCTTTGGTTGTTAAGTGAAGTGACGTGGTCACTAAGCAAAAAATCACATGATTGCGCTTATGATTTTACTTCCACCTTCTCTATTAACTCTGCTTGTCGCAAGCTGGTTGCAAAGCACTGGAATGGCGACCATGTGACTGCGAGACACTGCAGTGGTTGTAAATGCAAGGATTGGTTACAAAGTTATTTTTTTAGTGCTGTCATAACTTCAAAGGGTCGCTGCACGAGGCAGTCAGTAAGCAAGAACTACCTGTAATGACGGTAGAAGTAACATATGGAAGGACTTGGTAGTTGTCTCTCTTGACTTGGGAAATCTGGTAAATCAATCTAACATGGAAATAAAGCATGGCCCTCCTACCATCCATTAACTATTATGGAGTTATTCTAGTTATTCAAAAAGTTCAGAGGTGCTTATATGGAACTTCCTACCCAAGAGTTCATCACATTGATACCTGCTTAATTGACAGAGGAACTTTACTATGTAGTGCATTATACCATCCTAGCTTTTTGTGATTTGTGTCTGTGTGTGTGTTTTTGAGAGAGACAGAGAGAGACGGGGAGGTTTATTCCCTCCTGAAGATGAAACCAAAATCTAGGTATACAAGCTTCTATTTTATTCCTCTTGGACTCTCTCTAATGTTTTTAAGCGAATATGATGCTACAGCCACAGGATGATTTTTGCCTTTATATGTCTAAACCAGGAGCAGGCAACTTTTTTGTGGCTAGTGAGGGGTGCAGGGACATGCACACCTTCACTTAGTTTTCAGCAGCCAAGAGTTGCCATAGGATAGTGTAGTGAAATAACCAGAGGGTTCAGGAACAGGATTTTGGAGTTTGTTTGTTTATTTATTTATTAAATGTCTCTGCCACCCATCTCGTGTACAACTGGGTCTACCTGACCACAGAAGTTCTCTACCCCGCTGAAAAGGGTAGACAAAAACATTTCAATGAATGATTTACCGCCAATTTTGATGGCATACCATTGGGGGCTTCAAGTGCCACAAAAATGAAACTTGGGCATTGCATGCAGTTCATGAATCCCCTTCACCCCATTTATAATTTATTTTAAGTGCTCATATATTGCTCAATCCTCTGACAGCCCCTTCCAGAATTGCCAGCCAAAATGGCCATTGTCCCTATGAGCTGGGAATGCTGGGAGTTGTAGTCCCCACACATCTGGAGGGTGCCTGGTTGGGGAGGGTTACACATACGGACTGTCAGTGATGAAGGATGTCTTGTTTCTTGTGATCCAGGATTAGGCCATTCCAAAGATGCTACTGCTCCAGCTCCTGTTGGAGAGCCGGCACCAGGCAGTTTCCTGAAGTCCGTCTTGGAGGCCCTGAAATTTGACCAAGCGGTGGTGATCAGTCCATCTCTCAGTGGGATGTATTCACTTCCATTCCTTTTTCAACACAATCACCTTCTCAAGGCCTACATCCCAGTGGCTCCCATCTGCACAGAGAAGTTCCCACCCACCCAATATGCCAGTGTCAAGGTATGTCGGTCTAGAGAGGAAGGGAATTCTGGAGTCAGCACTGGAGCAGGTCTCCTTTGGAACAAGACATAATTGGAAGGCCTGGGTTATCTCAGTTATGCAGCTGGCATTTCACAACTATGTGAGGAAAATTTGGAAGCGGGTATCAGGCACAGATTTGTTGTAAACCTCGCAGGAGTTCTTCAGTTGACCGGTAGAGGGCAATGCCCACTGCCTTACCCTCAAACCCAATACTAATAAACAAGGGAAAACAGGCCTATATTCAGCCTGCAGAATATTTATAGCTTTGTAAAGACTCGCTAAGAAAATGGGCAATACCATTCTAAAAGCATACTCAGATGCAAGGATTCTCTCTGGGTTCAGTTTCATTTTATGACATGCTTTATTACACTAGCAGAGTAAGTTCCACACTTGCACCAACAGTAACAATCTGGTACACTTAGCGTGAATTATAGTTTCAGATGTAGAAGGATGACAACAATCCCTGCTATAAATTTCTGTGAACATTCTCTGACCTCTAAAATACTGCTTTATAATGCCTCTTGCAAATGTAGAGCATTTAATTTGACCCCTGTCCAGATTGCTCCCTCCTTTGGATTTTAGTCTTTTCTAATATCAGTCTCCAGCATGTACCTTTGCCCTTGCAAATAAGATCTGCAATTTTTTTTAGCTAGGGTAATAATGGGGATTCCCTATAGTCCTCCTGAATATATCTGCTGCAGTTGCTCTGTATTGCAAATGTAGAAGAGGTTTGTTTTCTTTGCTGAAGATTTGCATTTGTATCACCACCAGGAAAGGATCATCCTCTTGCTAGTAATGATTGGATATATTTATAGCATGAAAACTGGGCTAAGAGCATGCCATTATAAAACAGAGAGCAAGTACAAATTAGCTACATGGTTAATATAGCCACATAAATTGAACAGCAATATGGGAAGTATTTTTCCTGGAAGAGGAGACCTCTGTCTCTATTTTTCATCTGAAATAGTTTTTCATTGTTAGGACCCAAGAAAGGCAGACATTTTCATCCGTTGATTTGGCCATGCTTGATTTCTCTCCTGCATACAGACACCAACTCTCATCGTATATGGGGACCAAGATGTCCAACTGGGAGAAGTGAGCCTGAACAACTTGAAGAGCTTACCTAATCACAAGATAATGATGATGAAAGGGGCAGGCCATGCCTGTTACCTTGACAAGCCAGATGAGTGGCACCAGGGGCTGCTGGATTTCCTGAAGAAATTAGAGTAAAGAACAAATCAGCCAGCATTGGTCTAACTGACCGATAATCAATGAGGACCTCACCACTTTTTCTAGGGTACACTTACAAGGTACTGGGATCTCTTCCTGCAGTTGTCAGCAACCCAAGTAGGACCCAGGTTGTTTGTGAGCTGTCTAACCACGATACCACGATAGACCTAAAAGTATTAGGAAAAGGGCATCCAGATCCAAATGTTGCATCCAGAACACGTTCACTGATTCATGATTCACTAATTGCATAATTAAAATGACCAGCTACGATTTTTTCTGTTTGGGCCATGAGATAAAAAGTAAAGGTTCCCCCCGCACATTTGTGCAGCCGTGTCCGACTCTAGGGGCCGGTGCTCATCTCCGTTTGTTAGCCGAAGAGCCAGCATTGTCCGAAGACGCTTCCACGGTCATGTGGCCGCATGACGCGCGCGGAACACTGTTACCTGCCCACCGAAGTGGTACCTATTCATCTACTTGCATTTGCATGCTTTCGGATTGCTAGGTTGGCAAGAGCTGGGGCTAGTGCGGGAGCTCACTCCGTCACGCGGGGCTAGGGATTCGAACCTCCGAACTTGCGATCTTCCGATCGACAAGCCTGGCGTCTTACCTGCTGAGCCACCACGCCCCCTGGGCCATGAGATACGTGAAGTCAAATTTACATAAAATAATCATTCATAGAAATGTATTAGGATCTGTTGCATGGATATATTGGGAGTTGGTCCTCAGTATCATGAGCTCTTCTGCTTTCCTGTCACTGACTCATGAATAATTTTTTTTCTCAAAGCTGATTGAGTGCTGGCTGAGATAGATGGTAAGGCAATGGCTGGGTTTAAATATCATATGAACATATTGTGGTTTGATTGTTTTGACTTAGCACACAATAAAATCTATAGGTTCTTCTATAAGCTAACCTGCACTGACCTCTATTATGTCTTTGTCCTTGTTATCTTTGTTAGTGGGACACTTTTGTTTTGATGACTGAACATAGCCTTCTCCAACTTGATGGCCTGCATGTATGTTTGAGTTTTAATTTCCATAATTCTCAGCAGGCATGGAAACCATGCATGGAAACTGTGCTAGTTAGGATGTATGTGAGTTGGTATCCATTACATCTGGACATCAAGTAGCAGGTTTGAGGAAAACTAGACTACATTTTATTCTGTTTTACCCACATATTTTTGCATTAGGATTGGCTTCTTCTGGGATGGAAGAACTGCATATTCTGTTACAAGGAGCCCTAGGGATTTTGTGAAGAGCAATTGTATTGGGGCAGAACATACGCTGGCATCATTCTCTAACTTTAGAGAATGTTATACAGTATTGGGGGACAAATTCTTAGCTTTTTCCTGCTGTTTTTGAAAAAAAAAATGACAAGGTATATATGTTACATGACACCTCCCCTCTTGGAAGCCTGCCTTAAAGGTTTAGAAAAAGGTCAGAGGGGCCATTGAATCAGAGCTGTGTTTAACCATAGCTGGAGAACGAGCATGATTCCCTGGATAATACCTATATAGTCAATTTAAGGAGAAATAACATTGATCACACTTTATGAACAAGAGAGAGTGAGCATCCTATTGCATTTCCATACTTGTTCCTTTGCTCTAGAAATATAATCAAAGGGAATGCAGACTTCTGAGAATAAGGTTGCAGCAGGAAAATTAATAACTTTAGTTGTGCAGGTCCCTGGATTTCTGGTGAGTTCCTGCTGTACCAGTTTGATTATCAAAATGTATTCATTTGTATTCAAATAAATCTGATTTATATCTCTGTTTTTTATAGTGATTCTTTTTTTATCTAAATACACCATACTTCTGTGAATTATATTTGGAGTAGATTTACAACAAATGTGTGAAAGACTGGGAATAATATTTGGTCTGCGTGGAACTGGTTTTAGTATTACCTGAGAGCCATACTATTCTACTTTTTTCAAAACTAAATTAAATATGGCCTATAAGAGTATAAAACAAAGATAGATTACATATCCATTAATAGACATCAACATCATAAATAAAAGTCTAATCTACCACTTGGACAAAAAAATCTAGAAAATACTATTGCCTTCTTAAAAGATCAGAAAAGTATCAGCAGGATTGCTACTAAATTCAAAACATGATAGTCCAGTTGTTAGCAAAAGGGGCTCACAGCCCAAGTTGCTGAGCATCTGCAGAATCTTAACTAGGTGGTCTTCAAAATTAAATCTAGCCTCAGGCAGTATAGATGTAAAATTCTAGGAAGAGACAAAAACCAGTCTCAATTGCAATGCAAATTTGCACAATGTTGGAGGGGAAATTTGTGGTGTAGCAAGTAAGGATAATTAGAAGACTGTGAGAGGTCCCTGTTGTTTTACTGTATCACAGGGCTTCTATCAGGTTGGTCAAAACTTGAGCAGAACAATGGGAAATCATACTGTAACAGGGAGAGTGAACCTCTAGCCCCCCAACCTGACTGGTTTATACCTTCCATCATCCCTGATCATTGCTAGGAAGGACTGATGGGAGCTGAAAGGCAACATTTGGAATGCCATCTGGAACAGATGAATCTGTCTTATACAATACCAGATTATTTATCTAATCAAGACTGGGATCTTCTCTGTGTAGAGCAAAACTATGCAACATTTGGGATTAAAAAGGCACACTGGCTTTTGAGTGGTATGTGGGGACTGTACTGCAAAATGTAGATGGGTTCAGGACAAAAACTTGCATTCCTTTTAAATGTAAATAAAATCAAATTAAATCTGTTATCATAATTAAAAAGGGTAAAGGATTTCCCATGCACAGTTGTGTCCGACTCTAGGGACCGGTGCTCATCTCCATTTGTTAGCCCAGGGATTTCCAAAGTGCCGCCGCTGGCGACACACCAGTGGTGGTGGCGGCGGCAGCGCCGCGGCGGCGCGGGGAGGGCTCACGTGCACGGCGGCGCGGGGGGGCGTGCGGCGCGCGCGTGCACAGTGGCGGCGCGGGGGGCGTGCGGCGGCGCGGGGGGGCGTGCACCATGCACGCGCGCACCGCCGCTTCCGGGTGGTGTGGCGACACACTTTTGTGTCGTGATACACAGTTTGGAAAGCTCTGTGTTAGCCAAAGAGCCAGCACTGTCCGAAGACGCTTCCGCAGTCATGTGACCGGCATGACGTGTGCGGAACGCTGTTACCATCCCACCAAAGTGGTACCTATTCATCTACTTGCATTTGCATTGCTAGTTTGGCAAGAGCTGGGGCGAGTGCGGGAGCTCACTCCGTCACGCGGCGCTCGGGTCTCGAACCTCCGAACTTGCGACCTTCCAATCGACAAGCCTGGCATCTTAACCACTGAGCCATCGAGCCCGTTACCATAATTACTGCTCATGTATTTAACAACTTTTTCCTTCTGTCATATTCCGAAGTAAAACATGGTGGCAATTTTGGGATGGGCTTCCGGAATCGCCTGCCAGACTTTCTGAACAACATCCAGCCCTCAGACTGCACGTGCCCTGCCTAAGCTGAGGCTGACATCACTGCACTGCCCTTTCCCTCCCTGCATATACAGGCTAGCTTATTACAATATAAAAGAAAATGCCAGCTCAGCCCTGGTATAAAAGTAGATTCCTTTAAACTCCTAGGGGATTATTACATTAGCAACCAAGGTGAACAGATGGGAAACAGGTTAAAGACTCCTGAGCCACCTGGCCTTGTTCCTTTGTGCTTGTTTTCCCAGATGGAGCCAGCAGTAAGAAGTAGGGAAGAAGGCAGTAAGTGTCACACTGAGCTCTGAGTAGCTGAAGGCTGGGATGGCTGTCAAGCATCCAACGTTACCCTGTCAGACAGAGGATTTGTTGGCAGAGGTTTGGCCAGCCCTGACGAGTCTTTACCCCGCAGCCAGAGACGTCCCTTGAAATCTAGGATCTGAAGCCCTGGGATTGACTGTGCCTCAAAGTGCGCTGGCATTTCTATGAAGCTGAGACCTTTAATGCTGAAATGCTGCGGTATGAAAACACATCAAAGCTACTGGAATGTGGAGTGGACTCATGTGCAGAGGCGTCGGTGTAAAATGAGTAACTGATGGAGAAGGATTCAAGTCCTGCAAAACCAACCACAGCTATATTGGCCAAGAATATCATCTGCCGTGGCAGCACCACTTTTAATGCATCTTCAAGCCAAGAGATGCCAGGGCTTCTGATTTCTGGCCCTCCACGTGTTGCTACCCTCTCTTTCCAGCCAGCTGCCATAACTAAACTGACCAGCGGTGAGGGATGCTCGTAGGTGTAATTTAGCATTATCTAGAGGGCCAACGCCTTCCATTGCATTCAAAGTAGTCTGCAAGACTTAATGTCAGAGGATCTCGAACCTGCCTTCTAGGTGTCTGCTGAAGTTGCAACTTCCAGAATCTCAGCAAGCATCACTAAGAACTATTTAGAAAAGGAACATGGCCAGAAAATGGCTCTACAAATCACTATTCATCTGTAGCAAATTATCTCTGTGACAAGGCAGGCTAGTTTTTATAACTGGAGAGACTAATGTTTTGCTTCTCTGCACTCCTAGTTCCAGGCCTTTGAACAAGCTCTCTTATGCTTAAACAGTAAGAGATTATTTTATTTCATGGTAGTTCAGTGTAGCCATCCCGTCTTTGATCCTGCATTTGATTCTATTGTAGTAGTACAGATTTTTCTGTTTCTTTTATAACAAAGCATGAGAACATGGACAAAAACTTACCAACCTCTTTTTTACATTTGCAAGTAAGTCACTTTTGCAAAGTTGGATTTTAGTAGCTGCTAAAAAGTAAGGTTTACTGGCTGGATGAAAATGCGGCTGTTTTTACTTCAGCTTTTGAAAGGGGGAGTGCACTATACAGTAGGAAGTCCAGTTGGGCTTTCATTCATTCAGTCGTTCATTCCTGCATGTCCTAACATGGTGCTGAGGCTGCCATAAGAAGCACTGGATTATTTCCATATAAATATAAATAACAAAAACAAATCTACAAAGAATTACCCCCATCAGTAATCCTTGCCCTAGTAAAAGCATGCTACCTGCCATTCCTTCTTTTCACAATGGGGAGTCCTTGTTTTCCTTGGGAGCACATGACATTCAGGAAGGCTGATATCCCATGAATGACACCCATCCACACTCTGACTGCCAGGTCTCTGTAAGCTAAGCCCCCACCTTCCTCTGTTCATGGGCACACACATGCACATGCACATGCAAGCGTGCACACACACACACACACCCCCCTCATTTCCGGCTTCCAGACCGAACTACTGGCTTTCTACCTTTTTTCCAGTTTAAGAAATGATCTGATTATATGCTGGTGGTCCACTAAGGAGGAAGTTCACAGAAGAAAAATCTGCCCACTTCTAGCTGTGGCCCTAAGCGAACACTTTCCCCATTCACTTCTCAGCTTCAAGGAACCTTCCGCTATCCAGGATATGGGGCTATTCCTCACGGCTAAGGTGGGTACCTTACAGTGGGTTTGGTGGCACAACAGGTGCTTGGCACCGAGCCCTTAGTGTACTGGTGAAGCAGACTGATAACAATGGCAGTCCCTTCCCCCTCCCCACCTTTGGAGCAGTTGTTACTTAGTGGATACACCATCTCTTCTGTACTCAGTTGCATCCAGTTCCTCTGCTTGGATAGTTGGTAGCAGCTCACGTTTCTGTGTAGCTTTTCTCACATCCCACACGAGCGTCACATATCTCTGCCAAGGCTGTGCTGACGACTGCTCGCTGGTGTAAGCAGCATTCTTCACTGTGTGCTTCAGATTTCTGTTCAGGTTTAATGGTGAGTGAATGGGGTGAACTCTACCCCACCCCCTGCAAATGTTTCCTTTTCTCCCACTTAACGTGTTCAGAAAACATGGGGATGGTGTCATGGAAGTATAGGCCAAAACAATGTCTTTGGGGTGACAATAGATGGGTTTTGCTCACTCATTACAGAATTCGGGCTGAGGAGGATTTTTTTTCCAGGACATATCGATAATCTATCCTCACGTGGAAGGAAGACCCTTGATGCACTAGCCTTCCCATGTTGACAGGAAGGTTTTCAGATGAATTGAAAGAACATCTAGTTGCAATAGTTCATGTGATCAAAGAGACCTGATTGCACAAGGATCTCTATCACACAGACCACCTTCATCATAGCAGCATTCGGTTGACCTGTTTAGGCAGTTGAACAGAAGTAAAAAAATCTGGAAAATGTAAATCCAAATTGCTTCTTTTACGGGGGGAGAAAATGGAAATGTTGGGGGAGGGGAAATGCTTTTTTAAAAGTACCGTTTACAGATCTAAAGTCAATTTGTTGCTTTACAAACAGTGACCCCCAGGAAGCACCACATTACCGGATAGCCAGATGTTATTCTATGAGGTTCAAACCCTCTACTGGAAATTGAACTCACAGAACTTCACACTTTAGATGACTCTATAACATGCCTTAACTTAAGAATTGACACTTTTGAACTTTGGTGTTGGAGAAGAGTCCTGAGAATACCATGGACAGCCAAGAAAACAAACAAATGGATCATTCAACAAATCAATCCAGGGTCCTCACTTGAGGCACAGGTTCAAATTATCCTGTTTTGGACCCATTATACGAAGATCTATCTCTCTGCAGAAGGCTCTAATGCTGGGAAAGGTAGAAGTAAAGAGAAGAAGAGGATGAACAGCAGCAAGGTGGATGGACTCAGTTACAGTGGCGATGAGTGCACTGTTGGAAGACCTGAAGGACCAGGTTAGGGACAGATCGTCATGGAGAAAATCAATCTATGTGGTTGTTAGGAGTCTACAATGACTTGATGGCCCATAATCAATCAATGAAAAGGTCTTGATGTTCAGCAGTTGCAGGAAGGGGTATCTAGAAGCATTATCAGAATGGTAATTCTGATTGAACAGATATAAATAAATAAAACACACACACACAGTCTACCTTCTGTTAAGTTCCCAAAGCAAAGAGATACAGATGTTATATTATGTCATGCCTCCATTTATAGGGTCTTACATGACTTCTACCCCCTCCAGTTTTACATGGCTTCCAGTATACAGTAAATAATTATACACACACATGCGTGCGCGCACACACACACGCACACACACACACTAATCCATTCAATCATGTCCAATTCTTGAAGACTGCCTGGACAAGTCCCTGCAGTTTTCTTGGCAAGGTTTTTCAGAAGTGGTTTGCCATTGCCTCCTTCCTAGGGCTGAGAGAAAGTGACTGGCCCAAGATCACCCACCTGGCTTTGTGCCTAACAGAAGACTAGAACTCACAGTCTCCCACTTTCTAGTCTGATGCCATAACCACTGCACCAAACTGGCTCTCAATTCAATATATACTGTATTGTATATCAAAAGTATACCATTTATTAAAGTTATGGTTGATTCATACATCTAAAGGTAGGGTTGTGTGAGTGATTTTGCCAAAACATATCAGTAGGAATAGGAATTCAATACAATTTACATAGGTTATTAAGATATAGTAATGTAGATCCTGCAAACTAGAATTCAACATACCACTTTCATAACACCCTGAAGCCCAGCCCGCTTGGAGCAGGATAGAAGCAGATCTAAAGAAGCCCCTTTCCTACTGTATTAAAATGATAGCACCCCCTGAAGGCAGAAATGAATTTCTTCATTGTAAATATGGCTTGTCCTCAGCAGAATTTTAATGATCCTGGGTAGAAAAATTGAATAGCATACTTATTTGAATGTAGAGGCTTGCAATCCTTATAAATAAAGTATATCATGCTAGAAAATCAACTTCTTGTTTCAGGAACCTGGTCCTGTATCCTTGGTATTGTCCATGATACACAAAAAAGAAGGGTTACCAGAGGGGTCATGCTGCCTTTGTACACCGAGAGTACACTCACACCCACACCATTTGCATTAGGTCCCTTTCACCACAATCATAGGTACAACGGTGGATCAATCTCTGCTCAGCAAAACCAGCATATAAAAGCCTCTTACCTCTTATTATTTCACAGGGCTGAATGTATTTAATTGCATGTTCCCTTCCTCTCCACCCCTCCTGCAAAACAGCATGCATTTGTGGCAACACTGGGCAATTTAAGGGATCTGTTGGCAGTCATCTGCTGGCAGTAATACTATTGCCAACAAATAATTAACATGCATGTATGAACTGATTGCTCCACTCACCTTTCTGCGATGCCAACTAAAATAGATAGGCACATTTAAACAACAATTGCATTAGGAGACGATGCTAAGCATCCGAGTTCCCTTCATTACTTCCCTTGCAAATTGTCAGTCCTTCTCTTGCATTTGCTAGTCTGGTGCAAACAGCTGGCTATGTTACAGAACCTGCTGCACTGACTGAACAATTATATATTTAGGTGTGTGAGGTCCCCTGTGACTGCAGCACACGGGGTCGTCAGAACGTCTTGTAAGGTAATAAGAATGTGTTATGAAAGAAACAAAGAAATTGGGAACTTTCTCACAATGACAGCAAGTTATCTGCTTAACTTCACTGCAGCAGAAAATGGGGGGGGGGAGAGGCACTTTGCTTTAATACTTTGGGGAAATAATGCATTCATTTGCCTTATGATAAAAGCAATTATCAGTGGAACCCTTTTTCCCTAAAGGTGGTTCACTGCATATACAGTATTCAATCAGGGGCTGGGCTAACCTGTGGGGGAAGTTTAAATTCAGATTCTTGCCTTGAGTGGATGGGGGGGTGTCTCAGTTACCTAACTCTGAATCTAGGAATCCTTCTTTCATGTCTGTGTAATAAATAATTGACCTCAAGGCCACAGAGAACTGCAGCTCAATGGCAAAGCACATGTGATATCAGCTGAGGGTCCTATACACAGAACCTAATGCCCAGATCAGGTAGCAAATGATGGAGGGGGGGCTCTTCCTTAGACCCTCAGGAGTTGCCAGCAGCTAGAGGGAGAAGTAGCCTGACTTGCTGCACATACAAAGGGGCAGAGGTGGCATAGCTGAGAGCTGAATGATAGACAACACATGGGTTTCCTTTTCGTCTTGCGCTACAGGGCCTGTCTACTGTAAATGGATTATATATTTCATCAACAATCCACTCTCTTCCTTATATGTAGCTTGAATCATGTCAACTGGATTTCTATTTTCTTAGTGGAAACGTTTCACTCCTTATCCAAGGAGCTTCTTCAGTCTGAGTAAAGTTAGTAAGGGAATCCTTAAATATGTTTCTAGGCTGGCTGTGTGACCTTGCACCTGGGGCTAGGTCATGGTTATTTTGAGATGTTTGTTTCTAAGTCCCTTTATCATCTAAAGGAGGATCGTTAAGATTACCCTGCTGCTGTTGAGCTTGTGAAATGGTCTTAATCTTCCTAGGCACAGAAGACAAAGCAGGAAGGAAGATAGGGGAAAGGTTATGCCTGAGGCCCCCACCTCTATTCAAGGAAGGATTTTCCAAGTTGGCATGAATGGATTCCTTGACCCCTCTCTCAAACCACCTATCTTCTCTGTCTAAAATGTGAACATTAATGTCCTCAAATGAGTGTCCTTTTTCCTTTAGATGAAGATAAACTGCTGACTCTGGTCCTGTGGTGTTACTTCTCCTGTGTTGGGCCATCCTCCTGTACAAAGGTTGTTTGGTTTCTCCAATGTAGAGTTCAGAGCACTCCTCACTGCACTGGATTGCATACACTACATTGCTTTCCTTGTGTTTTGGAGTTTGATCTTTGGGGTGTACAAGCCTCTGTCTCAGTGTGTTGGTGGGTTTGAAATATACAGGTATGTGGTGTTTGCCAAATATCCGTTTTATCTTTTCAGACACGCCAGCCATGTAAGGAATGACCAGGTTCTTCCGTTTACTCTGAGTCTCAGCCCTATCTGTCGCTGTTTTAGGTCTGGTAGACTTAGATTTAGTGAAGGCCCAATTTGGATATCCACAGGCCTGCAGAGCTGTTCTCAGATGCTGCTTTTCATTCTTTTTGGAATCCATGGAGGTGGGGATGGTTTCTGCTCTGTGTGACAATGTCCTGATGACTCCTAGTTTGTGCTGCAGTGGATGGTGGGACAAGACAAAAACACGGCTGTGCCATGGGTTCTCCTGTGTCACCCATTGTGGCCAATTTATACATGGAAGAAGTGGAGAAGAAAGCACTCAACACATTCCAGGGAACGGTGCCCACCCACTGGTTTAGGTATGTGGATGACACCTGGGTCAAAATCAAGGCCCAGGAAGTACAGGCCTTCACGGACCATATAAACACTATAGATGCCAACATTAGCTTCACCAGAGAAGACACCAAGGACAACAGACTGGCATTCCTAGACTGTGAAGTCCTCATTGGGACCGGTGGCAAGCTAGAAATAGGGATCTACAGGAAACCCACACACACAGATCAATACCTGATGTTTGACTCCCACCATCCACTGCAGCACAAACTAGGAGTCATCAGGACATTGTCACACAGAGCAGAAACCATCCCCACCTCCATGGATTCCAAAAAGAATGAAAAGCAGCATCTGAGAACAGCTCTGCAGGCCTGTGGATATCCAAATTGGGCCTTCACTAAATCTAAGTCTACCAGACCTAAACAGCGACAGATAGGGCTGAGACTCAGAGTAAACGGAAGAACCTGGTCATTCCTTACATGGCTGGCGTGTCTGAAAAGATAAAACGGATATTTGGCAAACACCACATACCTGTATATTTCAAACCCACCAACACACTGAGACAGAGGCTTGTACACCCCAAAGATCAAACTCCAAAACACAAGGAAAGCAATGTAGTGTATGCAATCCAGTGCAGTGAGGAGTGCTCTGAACTCTACATTGGAGAAACCAAACAACCTTTGTACAGGAGGATGGCCCAACACAGGAGAAGTAACACCACAGGACCAGAGTCAGCAGTTTATCTTCATCTAAAGGAAAAAGGACACTCATTTGAGGACATTAATGTTCACATTTTAGACAGAGAAGATAGGTGGTTTGAGAGAGGGGTCAAGGAATCCATTCATGCCAACTTGGAAAATCCTTCCTTGAATAGAGGTGGGGGCCTCAGGCATAACCTTTCCCCTATCTTCCTTCCTGCTTTGTCTTCTGTGCCTAGGAAGATTAAGACCATTTCACAAGCTCAACAGCAGCAGGGTAATCTTAACGATCCTCCTTTAGATGATAAAGGGACTTAGAAACAAACATCTCAAAATAACCATGACCTAGCCCCAGGTGCAAGGTCACACAGCCAGCCTAGAAACATATTTAAGGATTCCCTTACTAACTTTACTCAGACTGAAGAAGCTCCTTGGATAAGGAGTGAAACGTTTCCACTAAGAAAATAGAAATCCAGTTGACATGATTCAAGCTACAGACAATTCCACCTGGATGACTGAGAACCTTCATAGTCTCTTCCTTATACTTCTCTCATTTGAAGCAGCTTCTGCTAGATGACAGAATTTACTTTCGGGCACCCGTTTTCAGCCAGGAGAGGCAAGGAGTGACCACATGTCAGAATGCTTATATGCACCTCTAAAGCACTGGGTGGTCTCAGGTGAGTTCATGCAATGCAACATCTCGTATTTCCATTTAGTGCCAGTTTTTTTTTTCACTTTGCTTTTTATTAGGCATGAACGTTTTTTCCCCAGCCCGGAGCTATTGTTTAATTTAAGGCGGGGGAAAGAGCAATCCTCAAATAGATACCATAATGCAAACCTATATTTTAGTTTGCACTGGAACACCGAGACAGGAGTTCAGTGTACTGAATGAGAGGCTGTCATTGAAACAGTCCCGAAACAGTTCAGAGCAAGGCTGAAAGACTGCTAACTCTGAGTGGACAACCAAAGCGCCCTGCTTTGTCAACGTCATGGGCTCCTGGTCTATTTCTGAGCCCAGTTCTGTTGACCTTCAGGGCTCTTTTTCACAGCTCAAAAGGTATATAGCACTTACAGTTTTCTCCACACATACTTTTCAAGTGAAGGAGGCTGTAAGAGAAAGAGACTACTCGGTGGTGCCCCCCCCCCGTTATAGAACAACCTGCCCAGAGAAGCTGCCCTGCATCCTTTTTGGTCCCATTTCAGCACTAGGTAAAACACTTTTTTTCTTATAGTAAATTTTATTAGGTTTCAAGAGAAGAATAAAAACTACAAAAAAACCCCAAAAAACTACAAAGAAAGAAAAATAAAAACTAAAAAAGTACGGAAACACAAGAGAAAATTTTTTCAAGTTTACAAAAAGATGTGGCTTCCGGCTTTTAACAGCAAGGATATACAAAAATTTCCATAATCAATCTCTTACTCTATATTAAACCAAAACACTACATTATTCCTATAAGTCATTCCACTTTAACACATAATAAAAATCACTAAGTACAGTTACTCCTCCCCCTTATATTAAAATAAAGAAAAAAAAGTTCATATAAACCTCCTAAACATCTTTCTCCCCTCCAAAAGATAAAACATATTTAATTATTCCCTTCCTACCACTATTCTATACATTTCTGTCTACTATAATAAGAATCAAATTAAAAAGCACATAAATTGTCTATTATATTTAATAGTACAATTTTAATAATCCCAATCTTAATAAACCCCAAAAACAAAGACAATTCAAAACAGTAATTCCATATCTTTAAAAGGGAATACAATCAATCAAATCCTTAAAGCAAACCAGATAAACATTCTTTAACCCTAATACAACAGTTTTAATAATTTTAATCTTAATAAACCCAAAAAACAAAGCCAATTCAAAACAGTAAATCCAAATATTTAAAGGCAAATAGCATCAATCAAATCCTTAAAGCAAACCAGATGAACATTCTTCAACACTTATCCCACTTCAAAATAAACCAGTTACATATCCCCACAATGTGTACAGAGCTTTCCTCTTGAAAGAATCAAACAACCTAACTGCCCCCCTTAAAGATTCCAGGTTCTTTTCATGGCATTCCACCAGGAGATTGATTTTATTTATGGCAGAGCTTTCCAAACTGTGTGTCGCGACACAAAAGTGTGTCGCCACACACAGTCTGGTGTGTCGCCACACAACCCGGAAGCGCTGATCATCATCAGCGCTTCCAGGTTTTCCCGTGGCGACACACCAACGGCGGCGCGCAAAAACCGAAAGCGGCAGTAGCGCTTCCGGGTTTTTGCGCGCTGACGCAACGGCGGCGCTTCCGGGTTTTCCCGCGGGGACACACCAACAGCGGTTGGTGTGTCACCGTGGGAAAACTTTGGAAAGCCCTGATTTATGGCTTGTAGATCACTCTCTCCCTTAAATTTCTCCAACTCCATTATCCAATCTTCATCCAGCATCTCGATAAAAATCCCAACCTCAGTCTTAAAAAAACCTTTCTATTGCTCTTAAATTCCTCAATTTCATCCACCACATACCCAACCTGATGGCACATTTTAGATTTCATATTTTCCACAATGTCCTGGATATCTTGCATAAAAGCTTGATAGAAGTCAGAAGAAATCTGTTTAAAATCCTGGTGAAAGTCAGAAAGAATCTGTTTGAAATCCTCCATGTAGATTATGGCGCCCCCCAGGAGCTTAACCAATGAAAGTCGAAGATATGGAAGAGTTCCAAAGTGTGTTTACATGAAGTGAGAACGAGATAGCAGACGGTTCTCAAGGGAAAGTGAGAACAGAAAACTGAAGGTTCAAATCAGCCGATTCAACGTGTAGGAAAATGCTAATATCTTCAAATTTAATACAAAAATAATAACAGGAAGACAATTGTTTACTCTCAATCTTTGGAATTTCCTTTGGAAGGAAAACGAAATCCAAAACTTAAAAGATTAAAAAAAAATCCCAAAAATAATGTTAGGCACCAAGAGAACCAGCTTCTCCTCGCTGTAGAAAGCCTCTCTTGGGGTGCATATACTTTAAAAAAATACAAATTGGTGATTTAGAAATGGGGTGGCCAGTCTTAGTGTCCCTTTAAGGCTACAGCACGGCTTGGAAAGTGATGAAGTCCCGGCCTCCCAGCTGGCTCTTACCAGTCGAACGCAAAATGCTGTTTGTGATCTTCTGGCTGCAAGCAGCCATCAGGAGGACAGATGGGGTGATTCCAGGTATTCTCCTTGATCCGGAGAACATTTCTGGGCTTCAGGAAAACCTGCCTGAGCCCAAAAAAAGTTACCACGTTGTCAGCTCCGCCCGCTGAACCTGCGGGCACAGCCGTTCAGTCCGCCATTCCCACCAGAAGCCCCAGCACTAGGTAAAAAACTTTTGAAAGCCCTCCTAATCCATATTAACTTCAAAAGCATCTCTGTAACTGTTCTACATTTCTTCTTGTTTTTATTATTATTGATTTTTTTTAAAAAAAATCAAAGCCCGCCTATAAATAACCAGAAGCAGGCAAAGGGCACAGAGCTTTTAAAGACAACCTATAGCTTTCCTCTGGACTGACAGGAACAGAGTGTTCAGAGGACATAGTCTGTGCTAATGGTGCTGATACTTTCTCTGGTATAAGACTGCAATGGCCCTGAGGGTGTAAGAACCGTTTTACCATCTTCCTGAATGTATTCTGCAAAGACGGAAAGTATATTAAAATGAAACGGCCTCCCTCCAAATGTAAAATGAATTATTGAAAGTGGCTGGATGCTTGAAAGGTATATAGTACTTACATACAGCAGCCTCTCCCCAACTTAGTGCCCCCCCCCCCCCGTTTTGGATTTCAATCGCCATAATTCCCCACAAACATCTCTGGGACTTCATAAATCCAACCACATTGTGGTGTGTGTGTACTAATTTAGCAGTGTAGAGGAAATCAGGTTGAACTATGCATACAACCAAGAGATATATTGGCGGAGGGTTCTTGATCTGGATGGTTGAAAAATGCCTAAATGCTAAAGACACCATCATAAATCCAAAACTCACACATTTAACGGATTGAGCCCATCTTGCTTTAAAATAATCTGGCTCACTTTCCTTGCTGGTAGAATTTCACGATGTGCACAAGTCACCACAAAGACGCGGTAACCGCACAGCGACCCTACACCGGGGAACTAGCTTCAACTACACCCCCCCCCCGCACCATTGCAGAATACAAGCAAGGCGCCGTTTTGTTTTGACAGGCAGCAAGCAACCAAATCCACCTGCGTTTCGTGTAAACAAATCAAGGGAAAAGCAGCGAAAGAGGGAAGATCAAGTATTGCAAGCGCGAGGAGGGCCAGCCTTCCGCTACCTCCCGCCCTCACTGGCTGGAAAGCAGGCTAGCGGTGCCCGCTCGCTCACCAGTTTCCAGGAAAATAATGCAAACTACAACAGAGGAAGGGCGATCTGCATTGCAAGCGGGTGGGGGGAGGATGGGGGGTGTAATGTCTCTGTCCTTGGCAGATGGTCTTACCCAGTGTGCATTGTTCCTTTAGTGTCTCCTTTATCTACTGTAATTGGATCCTGGAGGGAGCCAACGAGCAAGGGAGGGACGGAGGGAGGCTGGGCGAGCCCGCTGGGGGCGGAGGGGAGGCAAAATAGTCCCGAGGCTTTGGCCTGCGCCTCCCTCGCCTGTGAAGCGCTTGATTTCATTGTTCCAGGCTGATGTCACTCCCAGTTGTTACAGACGCTTCTCCGGGTAACAATGTGGGACTAGGAGGCACAAAGGACCTTTCTGGAGATACCCCAAAGGTAAGAGGGAGAGAGAAGTCTCTGCGTCGGATCCATCCACCAACTTCGGGGGAGTTGGGGATGCTGCAGGACCAGGGCGCCGAGGGGGAGCGAGCCCGGGACAGCATGTGCGCCCCCGGCACCGTCGCCTCCAAAGCAACTTTTGCAACTGCAGGAGTCGCCGCATGCAAGGCGCCGCGGCTGATGGGAAGGCGCGCGGCTCGGCCGGCGGGAATTCTAGGGAAGGGGAGGAAAAAAGTTTGGCCTCCCATCTGCCGGAGCCATGTGTTTCCACGCCAGTTTGGAAAGGAGTTGGGAGCTTTTCTTCAGGGAGCGGTCAGGACGGGGTACGGTGCCGCGGCAGCTGACCGCGCAGGGAGCAACGGCACTGGGAGTGGGTGGACTAGTTGTTGATGCCCAATTTCCCCACGCGCACGCACACCGCGACGCGCCATCCCACGCCGCGCTTTTAGCCCTTCTGTCCTTGCAGTGTTCAGATCCAGCGCGTCCCAAAATCCGATGCCTGGGAAGATCGCTTTTCCCCCGAACCCACTGATTAGTAAATCCAGCGACATGGTCTGACGCAGCGTCTTTGCAGAACTTTGGCACGTGGGGCCGGTCGCGCGGACTTCCCACGTTCTCGGAGGCAAGAAAAAGTGTTGAGTTGTTGAGGCGGGTTGGAGTCCAAGTACGAAAGGGGCTATGATCTCTCGCCGAAATTCGGCAATCCCTCCTTGATTTTCCTTAATTCCCAGCTCTGGACTATGTACCAGACCTCGCTGCCCCTCGGGGATCCTTCATCCTTCTCATGCCACTCTGTTCTCAGCTGACGACCAGCACCTGCTCTTTCCATTTGTTTTTCTCCTGGATGATCCCCTCAAATGCGGGCTTTTCTAGTTTAGAACCTTCAGCCAGGGGGCTCTTCTGATTTTATTAGCTTCCTCTCCTGCTTTGTCTGCGTGGTCCTCCTTTCTTTCACTGGCCAACTTCTTAAATTGCCTCGTGGCACAGATGTTAGCACCTTTCAACTAACTTCACTGTGCCGTTCTCCATAGCCTGTGGTTGCTTACACCTGCCCGCCGCTGCCCCCCCCCCTCCCAATTCCTATATTTGTACTCTGTTCATCTTCCTTCCTGTCCTGAGCTTGGAACTGGCATGGCCTATTTCTGTGCTCAGATTGCTATTGTGGTGAGGCCCTTGGGGACAGCTTGGGTGATGAATCTCTACCCAGCTCATTCCATTTGTCACACAGCCTCTGTTTCCAGCACCTCCCCCCCCCCACACTTTGGCAGCAGATTGCATTTGTTCTGTACACATCCTTTTGTTCTACTCCACTACTGGATGCCAGCCCTCCCCCAGTCATTTCTCACCCTCTTTATTAAGAGAGACTGGAGGGGGGGGGTGCACCAAGTATGATAACCAAAAAGAAGGATGAAGATGTTACTGCCATGGTCAAGGCAGGGGAATGTTATTTCAGCCAGCCTTGTGTTAGGATGATGTCAAGAAGGATATACAGTACTTCATTTTCTGGCTGTATAGAACTCTTTTCACTAGTATGTGACCTTCTTTTCACCTGGTGCCCTCCAGAGTGCAACTTCCACAATTCTCAGCCACGCTGGAGAGGGCCACTGATGGCCCACCGTGTCACATGGACCACAATACAAAATGACATATTGTGTCACATGACCACTCTAGGGCATTCTGTGGAGATAGATTTGTCTCCCCAAAGCGGTCTGATCATTATTGTGGGGGATCAGGTCCTAAACACATTTACTTAAAAATAAGTTCCGGATAGTCTTAATTCCAAGCAAATGTGTTTAAAATCAGAGATGTCAGCTTTGCCCAAGGTGGTACCTCCAGATTTGTTAGAACTACCAACAGCCTGAATGTCTAGCCAGAGCAACAGATCTGGAGGGCACAATCTTGAATAAGGCTGGAAAAGCCAATTTCTTAAAGAAACCCAGAGTTAAAGTGAGCTTTTGCTTACTGTAATGTCATTTCCTCCTAAAAGGCAGAAGCACAAGAAGGGAGGAATTGTTACATGTTTTCTTTCATGTTGGAAAAGTGAAAGCATACAATTGTGATCCTGCCAGCTCCAAGTACAAAGGCCTGACCTTATTCCCATCCAGAATTTTTCTCCCCAGTCAGGGATGTGCAACTTCTGTCAGCTGAAGGGCCGCACCAGGCTTTTATGCAGCATGTCAAGAGCCACGCTCCAAAAAAGGCTGGGCCGGAGCCCATTTTGAGTGCAGGATCAGGAGTTTTAACACATGAAATGGGTTCCTTGAATATCTGCAGAGCTTAATGTCTTAAACCCCTTAACCCTTCCCTTTGCCCTAAATCCAAAAAAGTGTCACAGATCTTTGGCTCTGTCTGCTTGGGGGGGGCAGGGGTGCTGATGGTTACAAAAATATGCTGGAGGGCCACACGCAGCTCCGGGCTGTACCTTTTACAGAATTGTCCAGCCATTTTTTGTCTTTTTTTAAAACAATCATTGACCTCATTAAATAAGTAAATAAGAACCTTGTCTCCTAGGGATGCTTCCTCCTCCTCCTTCCACCCTTCTGATAATAATCTGTTTCATGTGACCAGCTAACTCATCCATAAGGGCTTCTGTTTGGGAATTCTGCAGGGCGTCCTCTACAGTCAAAGCCCTGTTCTGGTAGATTTTTCATCTTCCTCTGGTGCTTTTACAGCCTTGATTGAATTATCCCAATTCCCCTTTCTCCTCAAACATTTGCCTCTTTGTCCTGTTAAGATCCACACATCCTCCACCCTTCCCTGTCCATGCAGTTTGGGAACTGCACATCAATATTCAAAGCAGCAATGAGGTCATTTTTCCAAGGGCTTCTCCTCTCCTCCTCTTCACTATTCAGGAAACACACCAGGAATTGTTCTTGGGCTCCAGTCAGAGATCCCTCTCATGTGAAAGCTGGGGGTGAGTGGGGGAAGATTAATGAGAAAGCTGCCCACATAAGCAAGCTTCCATTGGCAGCTTATTAAAACTATGTTATTCTTTGTGCTCTCCAGCTGCATTGGTAGGAAATGGAAAAAGAGTTCTTACTTAGAGTGGCTTTGTAAAAAGCTAAGATACAATCAGTGACATGGGCATTTCAAGGAAGTATCGGTGTTCAGGCATTATTAGGAAGATAAAGTAAAATCACCGAGTTATTAGGATTTATCATTTTTAATTGCTTTAGGGTGTGATTAGAATCAGGCCCAAAGATCCTTTCTCACCACTGCAGCATATCCCAATATTGTCATCAGGTGATAAAAATAAGTTCTGCTAATAGCAATTTCAAACTGGTGAGGTACTGCTTTTAAAGAGTCCTCTTCTGAATTTTTTCCACTGGACATATTCATGTTTGATTCTTTCTACCGGATAAAAAGAATCAAAGGCACCCACTCTTTAAAATAAGAAACCAGTTGGGAATGATTGGATAGGGGAAATTGTTAGTCTAGCTTCATTGTAACAAAATCAACATTAACTTTTAGCAAAGTTAATGTTGGTTTTGTTACAATGAAATTAGACTAATGATTTCACCTCCGTGTTTCATTTCTATCCATTCCAAAGAAGGTTCTTACAATTAGTAAATTAAGGACACTCTAAAGAAGTAGCAGGATGAGCTAAAGAAGGACAACATTGATGATGTCATGCAACTGGGAGGAATTGAGTTTTCTCTGGGGAACAGAATGAGACAATAAATCAATTGCAGATAATCAAGGTCAGGAATAAGAAATGATGCAGAGCCCTCTTTACCACAAAGCAAAGTGAAACACTTGTCTCAGATATCAGATTGTTAAAGAAGCACCATTTTCTTTTTCCAGCATCCATTCCCATATATCAGGGAACTTCAGAGACTGTAGGCATTGCTTTGATTGGTACTTTTAGCTTTAAAAATGTCTAAAGCAAACATTCATAATTTGTCAATACACACTTTCAGAGGGAGCTTTTCAAAAAACAGCAATTTTATTTGAAAGCTTTTCTTACATGGATGTTTATGGGTAATATTAGATTTGACTACAGTATTTCAGACCAGATTGTAATAGGCCTTTGGAATAATGCTTGTGGGACTTACTAGGCCTGGACCCAAGTTCCTTCAGTCCTGAATCCATTTTGTGGAGCCTGAATGTCCACTGGTGCCAGGAGAAGGGTTATAAATGCACCGTGAGGGTGATTTTTCTAAGATGCTGTTAAGAAGAAATTTCCAAGTGGTACAGACATGGTGGAACTTTTTTGCACTTTTTTTTTTTTGCACATACTGAAAGAGATGATGCCTGAGGTCTAATTTTTTTTGAGAACAAAAGGTGGCAGATCTATTCACCATGAAATTCTGTATGTGCAAATTATACACCCAGCACAAAAAGTAGAAACCAATCTTGTCACTCTTGGAAAAGGATGGGAATAGTGCCAGGAGCCTGCTACCGAATGCTACAAAAGCTTGTATGAAATTAAAAATGGCCCAGAAGTCCTGTGGGAATGTAAGGATTAAATAATATATTTATTGTCTTATAAGCTGTCTTTGAGCTTTCACTTTCAAAAGGTGATAACCGAGTCAGGTGGCTTAATGATATGTGCTAGATGGGCTTGATATCAGGTTGCATGTACTTTTCCATCCCAGGGCTGTGATGCCTTTCAGGATGGGATTTGGGGGCAGAACTGCAAGGTGCCATGCAGCCAAAGGCCCCCCAAACATAGCAGTGTTAGTTTATCCCAGTTTGAGATAGGTAGGTAGGAGATTAGATAGATAGATGATAGGTAGGTAGGAGATTAGATAGATAGATTAGATAGAGCTGTCTAAAGCCCAATGCCAAAATTATTCAGGTGCACCATTGTCTCCCTGTCACCCTGCAGCAGCCAGGAGCATTTCTTGGATTGGCAAAGTATGTTACAAGCCAGTTGCTGGAAAATGGGCTAAGCCAGGGGTCCCCAACCTGTGGGCCGTGGCCCACTAGTGGGCCGCGGCCTGTTAGGAAGTGGGCCGCGGGGCTCTCTCCTGCAAACCCCGCCCCCCGGTGCACGCAGTTGGCTCCCGCCTGCAAACCCCCCCTCCCCCCGGTCTATGGAAAAATTTTCTTCCACAACCGGTCCCTGGTGCCAGTAAGGTTGGGGACTGCTGGGCTAAGCTATAGAACATTTTCTTTGTAAAGTCATAAACTAGTAAGTTTAACTTAAAGCTATGTAGGCGGCAGGTCTATGGTTCTAGGAGAAGATACTAGTATAAGATTTGTTGGATCCGTGACCCTTTTCTTTGAGGGAAACAATTTGGCACTGGGCTCTCCCTCCTATCTGTCAAAGGTTGGCTTTTTCTAAGATCAGGAATCCCATCTTCAGCCACAAAAGAGAACATGGGGGGACAGGTAGGCTAAGGATCAGCTAAATCCAAAGTCTCCCTGTCATCTCATCCCAAAGATCCCCAGAATAAAAAGAAGTTCAAGATTTAACAAAAGGAAAAAACTTCTCAAGTGGTTCAGTGAATTCCCACTTCCATCCTGCTGATTTGCAGTTGGAATGTTTTAACTCTCAGATATTCTAACAAGAGCTTAAGATTGATTTGCCTATGTGTGAAATAATTTCATTAAATAATGTTTTATTACTTAAGAAGTATGTATAATGAAAAAAAAGTATATTCACAAATTAGAATGTAGCCAGGGAAATATTGTAATCCTGGCTAATAGAAAAAAATTTGTTTTTTTCCAGAAAGCGGAACAAAAAGTTGCCCTATTTGTGCAATAAATAAATGCAAGAGAACAAAATTGAGACAACTTTCTAACTTTCATTGTCAGTTTTTCCAGGCCTGCATCCATTGACTAGGATATCACAAAACATGGTTTCTATGATTCCTTATACATGGGTGTGGATTCTAACTAATACATGGGCTAAGGTTAGTTTTATTCAGGATAAGTGGGTTAATAATAAAATATGTTGTCTGGATTATGAGAAAGATAAAACCCCAAATTTGTCTCCCCATAAATTAATTCGCCCAAACAAAATCCAAAGAACCAAAACTCCAAATTAAAAAAAAAATCCCTTTATCAAGTTGTATAACTGTTAGATTGTGATTCACTTTCTAGGACAGAGCTTTCCAAACTCTGTGTCGTGACACAAAAGTGTGTCGCCACACACAGTCTGGTGTGTCGCCACACAACCCGGAAGCGCTGATCATCATCAGCGCTTCCGGGTTTTCCCGCGGCGACACACCAACGGCAGCGCGCAAAAACCCAAAAGCGGCAGCAGCGCTTCCGGGTTTTTGCGCGCTGCCACAACGGCGGCACTTCCGGGTTTTCCCGCGGCGACATGGTGTGTTGCCACGGGAAAACTTTGGAAAGCCCTGTTCTAGGACTTTAGCTCCTATTCATATTTTTCAGTGATCCATATTAATATTCACTTATAATTAATGACCCTGTGCCGGTATTAAGTTTTCAGTAAATCTCCACTATATCCTGACCATTGGGTAATGTTTGATCTTGGTTCTTCATGTTGGGTTGCACTGGATCTTTTTGTTGAGTTGACCTTATTTGTATTTTATTTTATTTTCTATCCCACCTTTATTATTTTTTATAAATAACTCAAGGTGGCAAACATACCTAATATCCTTCCTCCTCCTATTTTCCCCACAACAACCACCCTGTGAGGTGAGTTGGGCTGAGAGTGACTGGCCCAAGGTCACCCAGCCGGCTTTCATGCCTAAGGCGGGACTAGAACTCTCAGTCTCCTGGTTTCCTATTGGCTCCTTCCCAGGGCTGAGAGAGAGTGACTGGCCCAAGGTCACCCAGCTGGCTTTCATGCCTAAGGCAGGAATTATCCTACATAACTTCATAACTTATCCTACATAACTTCATGTTGCTAATCTCAGCAAGTATCTAGGGTGCATTGGAAGAATAGTGATCTGAACCCTTGCATTTCTACAAAAGCCTAACATAACCATATCAACCTGATGTGACAGGCAAGGCCTATCTTGAAAAAGGTAATATCCCATCAGTGACAGCCCCTGGCTAATCTTGTCTGTGCTCAAAAGCTAGGAAGGATTTGGTCCGATTAGTACTTGGTTGAGAGGCCCCCAGAAAATTCCAGAGCTGTAGGCCACCCTGGGAAAATTGAAAAATCACCCCGAAAGAAGGCAATACAGCTAACCACTTCTGGATTATTGCCAGGAGAACTACATGGCTATGTCCATGAAGTCACCAGGAGTTGAGTTGAACTTGAAGGAAAGCTTGCCTAATGTTAGATGTTTGCTTGTTAATGACCCACCCAGATATATATTAATGTGTTTTCTACATAGGTCACAAATGCACTGGTATCTGTCTTGCAAATTAAGAAAATTTACTTGATTAGGCCTCCTAGAGAAACAAGAAAAGCCCACCTTTTGAGACTTCTGGCCCATTAATTCAGCAGGTTCCATAGCACTTTGGCAACCCACCGCATGAACTGTTTGTGGCTACAGCTGGATAAAATTCAGTTTTCTCCTCATGCTTCCTTACCCTCTGATGGTAATCTGAGTGTTTTGAGAGCTGTAGTGAGACCTGGGAGCCAAAGTGCTGTCAATGGATCAGGCACTAATAAGATGCAAGGGCTGATGATCCCTTCCATTGGCAAATATTGCCATTCTTACCATCTGCTGTCTTTTCAAGCTGCCGGTTGCTTATACTGTCTGTGGCATCTTTGTTTTCTCTGTCATCTGTGAAATCAACAATAGCCACAGTAGGAGATTTCCTATCAGATGGGCTTACTTTGCCCCAATTTCTAGAGGTGGGGGGTTGGCATTTCTTCCTACAACCAAATCCATCCAAAGTATGAGAATATGAAAATGTGCATTAAGATGGATCGTTTTTGATATATTCTAAGCATGTATGTTCAAAAACAAGTTCCACTGCTCGAATGCCAAATCAGTAAGAACTATATGTTTGGGACTAAAACCTTAAGGATACAGTAGTACTTTTGACAAAGTGATAAGATCATGGGTGAATCCAATTCAACATTTGACACTTCTGATACTCCTCTGGTTTCAAGTTGTTATGTATCCCTTTTACTTTCTTCTTTTTAAGATGCCTTCTTGTTCGTTATCATTCCACATAACTGAGTAGCTGTTTACTTCTCACTTGTCCTTTATTTTTGAAATTTTATTTGGCCAGCAACAGAGGTAAAGCAGCATTTCTTAGTCTCCACTTTCTGTGAGCAAGTCACATATTTGCTCCTCAGAATTCCATTTCTGTAACTTTATGCCAGAAATGTAACAGTGACAGTAAAATGCCTATGTAATCCACTGAGCAGTCTTTGTTTTTTTAATCACAAGATCCTTTGTCACGGTAAAAATAACTACTTGGATTGTGCAAACAACCATCTAGGATCTAAATTGACCCTTATAGCATTGACGTTACTGCTGAAACTTCTAAACTAAGCCAGTCTCCATGGTCACCAACAAAGAATCAGGATATGAATGAGATTAAATGCTTAATGAGGTTGTGTTTCAATCACATGTATGGAGTTATATTGATTACCTGCTCAGGAAAAATGCTTGGAGTATTTTGCTATGTTGAACCATGTAAATGGCATGTCAGTGTGTGATCAGCCAATCTAGATGGTAGCTTCCCATGATTAAGAAATATGAAGCAAGTTGAAGTGTAACATTATGCTTTAGTAACATATGACAGTATTCCGGGCTGTGTGGCCGTGTTCTGGAAGTTGTGGTTCCTAACGTTTCGCCAGCATCTGTGGCCAGCATCTTCAGAGGGCAGGAGCACAGATAGAAGCAAAATCTCTGTGCCCAGGTAGAGTGGCAATGTTCTATTTATAGAGCTAAATTATAGGAGATTAGGTGGGGTTTTTTGTTGTGTTGAAATGTTAACGAGTGGCTGATGAGCGTGATTAGCATGTTCATTGTGAGAACGCAATCCGGACCTCAAACTAGGACACAAAGTATACAGAAAACCCACCCATACGGACCGATATCTACACAAAAATTCCAATCACCACCCACGACAAAAGAGAGGCATGATCAAAACCTTGGTGGATCGTGCTAATCGAAACTGTAAAACCCAATTTCTCAACAATGAACTTAACCATCTGAATTGGGTCCTACAGGCAAATGGCTATTCCAAGAATGAAATAAAAAGAGCCATCAAACCAAGAAAACAACATCCAACTGAAGAAAAACAGCCCCCCACAAACAAAGTATTCCTGCCCTACATCAAAGGAGTCACTGACCGCATGGGAAAACTGATGGAAAAACACAACTTTCAAACAGTCTTCAGACCCACCAGAAAAATACAACAAATGCTAAAATCAGCAAAAGACAAAAGGGACCCCCACACCGCTGCAGGAGTATACCGCATACCATGCAGCTGTGGACAAGTATACATCGGAACCACAAAACGAAGCATTCACACCAGGATAAAAGAACATGAAAGACACTGCAGACTACAGCAACCAGAAAAATCTTCAGTAGCTGAACATGCTCTCAAGCAAACGGGACACAAAATCCTATTTGAAAACACAGAAATACTGGACAACACCAAAAGCCACTACACCAGATTATACAGAGAAGCCATTGAAATTCACAAACACCAGCACAGTTACAATAAAAAAGAAGAAAGTTTAAAAATTAGCAAAACCTGGCTACCAGTCCTGAAAAACACAGCCTGCAAAAGGTCAACAAACTCAGTCCAACCACCAGGACATGGGAATACTTCTCACAATGAACATGCTAATCACGCTCATCAGCCACTCGTTAACATTTCAACACAACAAAAAACCCCACCTAATCTCCTATAATTTAGCTCTATAAATAGAACATTGCCACTCTACCTGGGCACAGAGATTTTGCTTCTATCTGTGCTCCTGCCCTCTGAAGATGCTGGCGAAACGTTAGGAACCACAACTTCCAGAACACGGCCACACAGCCCGGAAGACCCACAACAGCCATTGAACTCCGGCCGTGAAAGCCTTTGACAATACATATGACAGTATGTTTATATGTGAAAGCTCTACGTCAGTGCTTTCCAAACTCGCGCTGTTGGCAACACACCGGCGCCGGCGGCCTCGTGCTTTGCACTAAAACCCAGAAGCGCTGATGGCGCGCCGTCGCCGCTGCCGCCGCACACACCACCGTACACGCCGCTGCAGGGGCGGCAGCGACGTGCCATCAGCACTTCCGGGTTTTGTCACGACACACTAATGTGTCGCGACACACAGTTTGGAAAGCTATGCTCTACGTTCTTTAGTCAAAATAAACTCTGCTTACAAAGTTAAACCCCCTCTATTATTTCTACTCTTATTTTCTTGTCAATGTATTTATGCCCTAATGTATAAACCTCTAGCTGCACATTAATAATAGTAAATGCTTGGTATGGGTCAAGAGCAGAAATCTATCTGCAGAAATAATGTTAAGTATTATCTTGGCAGCAGTTACATTTTTTATTGCATGACTTTGGAAAAATATGTGCCTACTGCCAACTGGCTTGTGAGTAAATAAAGTATAGAAGGCAACTTCTTTTACAAAGAACATATATTAGGCACAGAAATATAGAATAACATCCTTAATGGAAAACAAAGTATTATGAAGCATACAGACTAAGGGGAAATTACATGGATAAGTAACCGTAATAGTGATATAAATTTGTTTCAACAGATTTCATTGAATTCTTACATAGCATCTTTTTTAACTTATTGACTTAGAGAATAAATAATACCTTCATCTATACATACCTCAAGTTTATAATAAAATCTTGGGTTGTTCCCAAGGTAGGGGAATGAGGTAGCAGTGTATCTCATTCTTAGTCATATGCTTTGATGAAGTTGTCAGTTCCCTGGATTCTTTTGGTCCTCTTGAGAACTCATCTGGAATCAGTGCTACTCTAGTGTTACTGTGCCATGGACTAGGCCAAGAAAGGCTCAACCTAGTAAATCCCCTTAAAATTACATTCCAGAGGTCCCCAAACTTCCGGAGTTGGTGGGTATATTTGGAATTTGAGAATATGTTATGGGCACCAAATGGCTGCCATAGAAGAATCTAATCATGTACAAAGCACTGATTTACAAGAATGCTACCTGAAGCTAGTCCCCCTCCTGCATGATGCTCTCTACCACCCCTGCTTACCTTTGTCTTTTTTCTAGGCAGCTGTGCACACTTCTAAGCAAAGTACTGTACTTCAGCCACTGATCATGCTTATGGTGAGGCCCAGAAGCATCTTGAAAATAAAGGTGATGTTAGATGTGTGTTTGGGGGGGGAGGGGGTACTTTGCAGCAAGCTGGCGTTCTGTTTTATGTAAAAGAATGGGTGGGATAGGAAGACTGGTGGGTGGCAAGAAAAGTGTCTACAGGCACGTTGGTGCTTCTAGATGTGACACTGGGGTCCTCTATTTTGTCCTCAGCAGTTAGGAAGCTTTTGCCAGCCTTACAGCTTTAGAGCCACTTGAATTTCATGCCATGTTAAAAGTCCACTCTGCTTTTTTCATAGCATATCAGTATTTGCGATTTGTGGAATTAACATAAATAATCACAAAAGCAGCTTTAGGAAACAATGTCCCATAGTTTCCTAATGGGACTATCTATCCATCCAACTAATCTATCAGTTTGGATAGATTTAGATATTTAGGAAAAATTAGTACAAAAGATTGACGCCAATGACAGAAATGTAGTTATGACTCTCTGCTACTCAATATTAAAACAGAATTCAAGTCATGGTAGAGTATCTGCATTTAAAATCACTATTCTTAAAATTCTATATTTGTTTCAAACACTCCCAGTTTTTTTGCCTCCTACCTGGTTTTGTATATGGTAAGGATGTGGAAACAAAAGCATACCAAATTAGGCATACCAAATTTGAAATATATTGATATTTATCAATTAAACCAATTAACTCGTATCTTTAGAAATTCAAATAGCATTCAGTAGGTAAAAATTGAATTAGCCTTTGGCTACCTACAGTACCATTTCTCTATGACATTAAGAAATTAATATCTACCATCTCGAAACCATTCTTAAAATTACGTTAAATTTTCGGAACAGATAGAAACAATACTTAACTCCAGGTCTTTCTCTTTTTTCCCCATCCCTAAATCATCCTCTTTTTAAGCATGAGGATAAATTTGTTCTATTCAAGGAATGGGATAGAAGATTTTATAGAATTAACTATTAAATTATTGATGGAAACTCTGGTACTGATGAATATATTCTGCAAAAGATTTGTCACAAGTTCCAATGAGTCAAGTTCAATCCTTCTCTCATGAATTATTTATGTTTCATCAGTTCAGACTATTATCAGCAGTTGAAGGATGGTATATATCTACTTCATTGAAAAGCAAGGGATTTTTTTCAATCTTGTACATAACTTTTATATTAATCATAAGTCTTTAAGAACTTTAGGAGGGCAATCTAGGATCACTACTTGATGAATCTGATTGGAACTTTTGGATAGAGAATTTAATGCAAGTTCTCAAGCACTGACCGTGAAGATACAGTAATTCACGGGTGGCATTCCACTCTGTTAAAATTACAATTATGTAAGCTTTTTAATTTTGTTGGTAGGGTTGCCATCTTTGTGACTATGAGCAATTAGTCAGTTGTTTCAAATGAATGTTGATGAACTGATGTTGAATTTAGATGATCATTCAACTGTCTTTCACAGTTAATCCTGTTGTTGGTTTATTGTTATTTTTTTTCTAGCGGATAAGAATTCATGCAGCGAATTCATGCAGCGTAAGGAATTGATTCATTTCCTATTGCCAGTACTTGGCTTCTTAACCCATAACAGTAGAAAACTACAGTACATCTGATGAGTGACATTTAAAAGTCTTGGAAATTGCTTTGGCTGAAAAATTAAAACACTTCAGTAAACAATTATTAACTATATTAACAATGGTTTTCCTAGGGAGATCACTAGGAAACTCTAGGGGTGTAGGGGAAAAAAGCAAAAAACCATTGCAGTATTGCTGCAAAGAATGTGCATCAAAGTGTATGAATGTGTCCATATAATAACTAGGAGATCAGCATCTCTCATCCAGCCAAGTGACGGCATAAAGTCATCTTTCAAGACAAGTCTGGCCCATAGTATATTTCACAGACACATCTGTGTAGCTTTATTGTAAATAGTAGATAAGTGATTTTCTTTCAACTTCCTGGTCTAGCCTGTAGCCCTAGGATTTCCTGGCATCTCTCATCCGAAGTTACTGCCTTTGGCCCTGCTTAATTTTTCAAGATTAATTGACTAGGTACTGCCACCTTGCTGGGCAATGGCATAATCTTCACCCACTGTTCCTACCATTTTTTGCAAACTTAGAGGCTTGATTTGGTAAGCAAGCATGCTTCTCTTTGATCCAGTCCAGGAGAGTTTTATCACATAAGGCTGCAATCCGCATTTTTAGCAGCCTGTCTCACTTGAATCAGTGTAAAATGTTTTTGAATAAAATTGCATAGTAGTGGATTGTAATCAAATTTAATCATGATGTATATTATTACCATCATCTTTAGAAATCCAGATATCTGAAGATAAGAAAGGAAGCATATGTGCAAACATGCATAGGAACACAATAACAATACATGTAAAAATGCATAGCATTTTGATTACAATATTTGACTCTGACCGAGAGCTTAACCTTTAGCTATGCAAGAACTGACAATAAAAGAAAAGTGATTTTGTGTTGGTCAAAGGCTTATCATTAGGAGTATATTCAACTAACTATTGTCCTTATTTTCTCAAAATTTCACAAATACTTATTTTACTGCAATTAAGGTGACAACTTATATATTATTTTATATATATTATTATTATGCGAGCCAGTTTGGTCTAGTGGTTAAGGCACCAGGCTAGAAACCAGGAGACCGTGAGTTCTAGTCCGGCCTCAGGCATGAAAGCTGGCTGGGTGACCTTGGGCCAGTCACTCTCTCTCAGCCCAACTCACCTCACAGGGTTGCTGTTGTGGGGAAAATAGGAGGAGGAAGGAGTATTAGGTATGTTCGCCGCCTTGAGTTATTTATAAAAATAATAAAGGCGGGATAGAAAATAAAAAATAAATAATTATGTTGCCAAGTAAATTAGTATTGGTCATAGGCATCTACTACAAACTGCAGTGACAAAAAAGTATGAAACCTGTATTGCAACATCACAACACAGATCCCACAATATCACAACCCTGGCCTTTCATGCTTGCATCCTAACGTCAGCCACAAGTGTGTAATCACAGGGCTGATGTCACAAAGCATTCTCATCCCTTGCCCCTTTTCCCTGCTGACTTCTGTGGAGTCTGGGGAAAATTGTACTGTAATGACTTTTGCTATTGCATGAGAACCAGCCTGATAGCGAGTCTGATAAAAGTGCAACAGCTTTGTTTTGTAATGATTCCCCTGAGGAACACCGGATGTTCAAAAGATTTTAGGATACTTTTTGAAGTATTAGTTTGTACCATTTGGGATCTTCATTTTTAAAGTTAAAAATAAACTTTGCAATTGTGAAAAAGAAATACAGAGAAAACATTATACAAAAACAAATTAAAAATAATATATGCACATCCAATTAATTAATAATTATAATACCAAAGCAAACAAAACAAAAATAACCTCCCCCAAAGAAACATAACCCCAAAAACTAACTTGCTGAATTTATGTAAATCACGTAACTATATCTCAAATATGCATGCGCGCGCACACACATAACGTGATATAAAATGAGAGTCAGTTTGGTGTTGTGGTTAAGGCACCAGCCTAGAAACTAGGAGACCGTGAGCTCCAGTCCTGCCTAAGGACAAAGCTAGCTGGGTCACTCTCTCTCAGCCCTGGGCAGGAAAACACACACACATACACGCTGTATATGAAATTGTACATTAAAATGTGTTTGTCCTTGTGAAATATTATGGAATCTATAGCAAAGGGAGGAAAACAGTTGTGTTACTTTTGGATTAGTAGACCCCAAATGGGGTCTTTCTCTCTGCTTGTGGGGGTCTTCCTGACTGCATGGCTGAAGGAGAAGCGAAGCAAGACTTGTGTTTCTAAGGCCAAACTTGTACCTGGAAGCAACAGTACCTCTGTCCTTCTCTCCCGTGGCCCCGTGCCCCACCCTGTGACGTGCCTCCTTTCCTAATCCTTTTTCTAAAGTCTTACCACACAGGAGCGGCGTGCAGGGCTCCCTTCCTTAGAAGGCAGAAGAAGTCTGATGGCTTGGCTGTAGTTGTCCAGCCTGCCATAACTTGTTCTCCCAAACAAAGCCCCAGGTTTTCCTGACACTCAGTCTCCCAGGCAAGAATAAAAGCGGTGGAGTCTAAATAAGCCCCTTGAACCTCTTTGATAAGACAGTTGTTGCCTGGGACAGCTGAGGGATCAGAAGGGACGTGGTGACCACGGCTGCATTTACACAGCTGTTGCCTTCTCGCCTCGTCCCTGGGATAACTAGCATTTTCATCCTGCTTTTCTTTTGGATTTTCAGGAGGGATTTCATATCATTTATCTTAGGTAATCAAAGAGGAAATCATCATAATCACCAACCCAAAGCTCTTTGGAATCCCTTGTTCCCCACAGGAGCAATAACCACGGACTCAGGTCAAGATGGGAAGTACATTGGCCAGCCATCCACAGAGGCCCCTGATGTGCTGGAGGAGTGAGATTCAGAGCGTGAGGAGGAGTAAGGGGAGGTTTGGCAGCCTGGTAAATAAATCATGATCTCCTGGGGAACCCCTAGTGGCCTCTTGTGGAACCCTAGTTGAGAAACCCTGCTTTAGAGAAAAGGGTGGGCTAGAGTTTCACCTGCCAGCTTGCTCAGGGATGTGAGCTCCCACCTCTGATGATACTAGGCAGGCCCAGCACTTTAACAAGGGAAAGTCCATCCATCTCTAAGCTACTTTTCTTCCAGCTGGCAAGCGCCTCTCCCATCTACTAATGGTTGTGCCAACCTGAAATGGAAAGGAAATAGAGTCACAGGGAAAACAATGGGGTAGACTAATATTTAGTGCTCCTTGTTTATACCATATGAATGGTACATTCATAACTTCAAAAGCAAAACAATGGCAAAAGGGGAAAATATATTTCACAAGTTACAAGCCACTTTATCATAGAGTATTTCCAATGGGAACCCTCAGGCCTGCAGTCTAACTTATATGTTGTATTGAGGTTGGCTATAAAAATGGGGGTTGGGGGAGGTGCAGTGCAAATGAAACAAATATATACTTACTGCATTTCTTAGCTGTCTTTCAAGACCATGTAATTCTAAAACAATAACTCCATCCACGGTTGTTTGGGAGTGAACTCTATGGAAGTTCCCCAAAGTCAGTAAAAATGCATGAGGTTATGTTAAACAGTAATGTACACAAACATCCATTTTTTAAAAAGTAAAACTTCTAGGTTGCCTTTCCATGATGTATTTTGTCCCCTGCTTCCTCTCTGATAGAGTGGCGAAGCTTTTGTTTCTGCACAGAAATGATCGAAAGTCACATTTTCAACTAAAAAGAATAAGAATTACCTCAGTACAGTTTTAGTGCAAATGGTTCCAAGCACTGAAATGTGATAGGACTGTGTGTGTGGTGAGGCTTTGGTTTGCAACTTCTGAAGTCTCATTATTTTCTACAAAGACGTGACCGTGTCATTTGACACTTGCTTTATTTCTGTAAAAAATACCTGTGACGGTAGGGCAGCTTAAACAAGACAGATGGGAATCCGATAAATTGGAGGGCAAGGTTAGGGGTAGAAGCTGCTGTGAGGTAACAAATTCAACTTTACCAGAACTCCTAGTAATCATACGACATTTGTGTTTAGGAGGTAGGGAGTGAGCAGCCACAACATTTTCTTACATCCACAAAGTTTATTCCAAACACTTCCCTTTGTTTCCTTTCTTCCAGTGATTTCTCTACAGCACCCACAGACCACCAAATAGCTCATCAAGTAATTTCCTATTACTTACAGGGTTCCTACTTTAAACCTTGATCAAGAATTTGGAGGTAATGGGGATAATCGGAAGATGGGGGTGGGGAAGTTCATCACCAGTCGCGCATCTGGTCCAGCTATCAGGTGACCCTTTCTACTTTCTTGGCTGAGCAGCCGTCCAGTTCTTTTTTTGGGGGTTGGGGGTTGGGGGGGGGTTTCTTTCCTTCTGCCTCCAACAAGTGAGTGGGGAATTAAGGAAAGTGTTTGGAACAACAGGCTGAAGCACAACTTGGAAAGAGGGAAACTCCCCAACCTTCTCTGTACAGTGACAGAAAACTTAAACCAACTTCCTGTATATATGCATATGTGATGACTATATTCTAAAAAGCACACATATTATTTATCTTTTATGGCCGACCCTAAACAGCTTCCAAAGTCAAACGGTATAATGAACGGCAAAATAATAATAAACTTGGTAACAAATCCATTACAAGCACAGCACCACTTCTCGCCTGGGACAACGTAATGTATTCCATGTCCGTCTTCAGTCCTGGAGGCTTTTCAGACTTGCCAGGTCTTAGCAAGTTTCCAAACAAGGGAGGGGAAAGGGCCCGCTCTCCCCAAGAGGAAGGCCCACGGTAGGGAGTACTCGCGGCAGAGCCCAGCTTTCTTGATAGATGGGGATCTTCAGAAAGCATTCTCTGCAAAAATATGATGAGATTATTGCTCTTGTTTGTAGAGGACTTTTTGCAACTATTTATAACACCTGAAAAAAGAGAAGCGAAGAAGGAAGCAGGGAACTTAATGTGCCTGTTCTTGAATAAAGCTGCATTGTTAAGACTGTTTCATTTCATTTCATTTATTGACCATCCTTTGTATGTCACCACTCATACAACTCTACATGGCTTACAATATATAAAACAAAATCCATATAAATAATGCAGTGTGAAAAGCTGGCTGCCGATATGCAAAGCTTTCCAGACCAAATGCTGTCCAGAAGAAGACTGTTAACCATTTTTCTAAAGAACATGAGGGTGGGGGCACAACTGATTTCAGGGGACCTGTTGTACCTGGAAGGGGGGGTGGGCTGCTGCTAAGAGTATCATTCTCCAGGTTCCAACCCTTGATATCTTTGATATGGGCACATGGGGACTGTTTAATAGCAGACAGGTGAAAACAAAAGCAGTAGGTACATTGGGGCCAGCTCTTTCATATCATAAGAAGCAAATGTACATAGTCGCCCTTCCCCATAATTATAAAGGCTATTATGATTCTTTGAAATGTATAGTATTCCAGGCATGCAAGAACCCCAGTATCTTCACTAGTATCTCCCTGGGTAATGACCATTTGTGTGACCAGGGTGGTGAGGATGTATTTTAATTTATTTAGTTTTTAATAATGCAGAAAGGTTCTGTTCAGTACTTTCACTATTAAGTTTGGCATCTCACTCAAGATCTGGGCTGCAAAAACCAGGGCACCCACTAGATGGCAGAAAAGAAATGATCATCTCATGGCCATCCAGATTTTTGCAGCTCTGATCTGGTAATCCACCTATTATTCTGCCTATATCCAGAATCTTCACCACACACACACACACACACACACTTTGCTCCATTAATTTTTGTTCATTGAAAGCAATGGCCCAATAAACAGGAGTCGGGGGGGGGAAATCTGGTGTATGGAAAGAAGCCTTTTGATGTCCCAGTTCCTAATTGGTGTGCCACTTCTATTCTTTCCTGATCAAAGAATTTATCTTTCTCTTACCTTACAAGAATTATGCACCACTACAAATAGTATACCTTCTTTAGTTGTACTTTTAGCCTCTTTCAACAGAAACTGATTAACACTACCTAATTCACAATCCAAGAACCTATTTCATTATCCATGATAAGTTTTCCTTTCCCCATACACATATTCTCTCCTGCAAACTGTGAACTGTTATTGTATGCATGCACATAGGAGTGCAATTAAGTAAATTCCATGTTTATTAAGGAATATATAAATAAATATATAAATAAATATAAATAAATATATAAAGGGGCGTGGTGGCTCAGCGGGTAAGACGCCAGGCTTGTTGATTGGAAGATCGCAAGTTCGGAGGTTCGAATCCCTAGCCCTGCGTGCGGAGTGAGCTCCCGCACTAGCTCCAGCTCTTGCCAACCTAGCAATTCGAAAGCATGCAAATGCAAGTAGATGAATAGGTACCACTTCGGTGGGAAGGTAACAGTGTTCCGCGGCGTCATGCGGCCACATGACTGTGGAAGTGTCTTCGGACAACGCTGGCTCTTCGGCTAACAAACGGAGATGAGCACCGGCCCCTAGAGTCGGACACGACTGCACAAATGTGCGGGGGGTACCTTTACCTTTACTTTATAATTAAAAACAATATCCTTTAATTCCTATGCTCCTGTGGGAGAAATCATGTATATCTGGAAAACAAAAATTAGTCTGAAGATATTAAAAGATATTATGTTTAGTAAATTGGATCAGAAACAGGGAGAACAACCTGGATCAAATGAACTCTACTAAACCAGGACACTCAGTTGATAATCTGGAGCACTTTTTAGTTTTGTCTGTTTCACAGAACTGTTGTGAAGATCAAATGGAGGAAGGGCAGAATGTAAAATAAATATAAATTCACATCATGTTATCTCTTTAGCTGTAAACCTCTTTTAAATTTATGCCTATTACTGTAATGTAAACTATGAATGTGACAAATATATATGCTCATTAGGGAGATAGACTAGTAGTAGAAGACCAGGTTTGATTGGCAGGTGAGCTATAGTATCAGCCACTTTCATTAATATTTCTTGCTTCACCTGATATTTGTCAGTATTAAAATTCCAAGCTGTTTTTATCTAGCCTGTGCCATGTCCCCAAAGGCCTGAGCTGGACCCTGTAAATGTTCTCTTTTCAATTCCTTATGTCAGTATTGTAGAGAAGACATGTATGCAGGTCTTTAATTATGTTTGTTCCCAGAATGATTTATTAGGCTTATAGTAAATTATGATAGGGGCGTGGTGGCTCAGCGGGTAAGACGCCAGGCTTGTCGATTGGAAGATTGCAAGTTTGGAGGTTCGAATCCCTAGCCCTGCGTGACGGAGTGAGCTCCCGCACTAGCTCCAGCTCTTGCCAACCTAGCAATTCAAAAGCATGCAAATGCAAGTAGATTAATAGGTACCACTTCGGTGGGTAGGTAACAGCGTTCCGCGTGCGTCATGCCGGTCACATGACCACGGAAGCATCTTCGGACAATGCTGGCTCTTCGGCTAACAAACGGAGATGAGCACCGTCCCCTAGAGTCGGACACGACTGCACAAATGTGCGGGGGGAACCTTTACCTTTTTAAATTATGATAGTAAATTAATTAAAATACTTCTAAGAATGTTCACCAACAGAAGGCAAGTAGCAAAAGGCATCCTATTCTGTACTTATAGTTAAGGTATTAGTTTCTTCCTAAAAGTTTGCAAGTCGCTCAGCTAAATAGGCAGATAAATATATTTTCATTTTCTTCTGTAAATATTTATTACAGTTTCTAAAGCTCCCAAACAGAATGAAGCATGTAAAACAAAACGTAGAAAAATGCCAGCTTTAAAGGTCTGCAAAAAACTTATGTTATTACACATTTTATAAATGTCTTCTTGGATTTACAAAAAGACTATAATGGAGGGATTAGTTTAAAAGTAGAGATTAACTGTAGAAATACAGAGATATTATGATCTATACAAAGGCTATAATAGTACTATGTCATTAATTGTAACCTATTCCCTTTGCAGATAAATACATGTAAAGGGTTTTTAAGGTGCTTTTTTTAAAAAAAGATAATGAGACCTTAGTCTTGCTGTGTTTGGCAGGAAGTATTTCCAAGAAAAGGGAAATGTCTTTAAAAATAAAAGCTCTGCTTTAAAACAAGATGACAGCTCAGTACATTTAAATTCAAACAATTAATTTACTTTACAGCTTGATTCTCTGCATTGTACTCAGAGCAACTTCCTCCCAAGTAATTTCAATGCTTGACTGATTGTAACAACTCACTTTAAGATGATGTTATGTGGTTTTAATTTAAGGGAGTTTCAGATTATTATGACTTGTAGAATTTTCTGTATACTATCTTATGAGTATGGGGAACCCTAAAAGATGTTTTTTAAACTCAGAAATAAACAAACAAGCAGATTTATTCTATTTATTTTAAATCACAGGACAGTTGGAGGTCTCAGCTGCAAAATTAGCAGCAAGCAGCAAGATCCATCAGTGGCTTAGAAAAGAGATGATGGGGGTGGGCATGAGAGAGGCATATATAATGCACTCAGTTCAGAAAGTGAATAGAAAGGACTTTTTTTCCCTCCTTTCATTGTACTTGATGTGGGTCATTCAGTTGAGCTGAATAATAGGAAATTCAGGGCAGATTAAAGGCAATGCTTCCTCATTATGGAATTTGCTACCTCTAGATCAGTGTTTCTTAAAGTGTGGTCCTAGGACCGCTGGGGGTCCCCCAAGACCCTCTCAGGGATCCGTGAAATCAAAGTTATTTGCCAGCCTATATTGAAAAATAATACAATATTAAAATCCCAACAAACAATCGTGAGAAGTGATAGCGGCAGCGAATATCTCAATTTTAATTTTTAATACAGTAAATATCAATTAATATAACCCATACAAACAAAAGCTCTTTTGGGGTCCTCCATAATTTTTAAAAGTGGGAAGGGGTCCAGAGAGAAAGGAAGTTCAAGAAACACTGCTCTAAATGTAGCATCATCCATCCATCCACCAACCTTCTAAAGGGATTAAGAGGCAGAGTCATAAAAGTTAAGAATCAACTGTTACTAGCAATGATAGTTTTACATGATGGCCCCAGCATAGCAGTTGATGCAATAAAGAAAGAGAAGGGCATTATGGGACTCAGATGGTTTCACTTACAAGCTTCCCAAGGGCATCTCATTACCAGCTCTAGCGGCTTGACCTGATCCAGCATGGCTATTCTGATCTGAGGCCATCTGGAGTTAGCAGATAGCATAGTACCTGCTATTTGCCTGATAGACAGTTCAGTAATGTAGTTAAATCTACTAACTTTTATTGTTGCTTATCATGACATACATATTTCTGGAGATCTGATGCATGGGACCAATTCCAGAGGGATTCATTCTGGCTGTCCTGAAACAATTCCTTGGAAAGGGTTTTGTCTGCATATTGTCATATGGAGTACCCTGTAATGTCAAACCAGATTGTCTCGGAGGCCAGGAGTTTCAAAATAGCCCTTTATCTGTCCTATTTTTAACCCCTAGGTTTCTTTGTTGTGGTTGAGCACACAGGCTGGAGAAAGGATTCCTAATGCTAAACTTTTTTTTTTTTGCGCGTTAAAAGCTGTTTACTAAAATCCAATTAGTATTTCAAAAATCTATATAATGCTACTGTGGTACATGCAGCCCAGAAAAATGCTTTTGAGAAAACCATATGTAAATCATACATATTTTATTTTGTTTGACAATATACTATGTCCTCTATATTGTGCCAGATATTTTTTTATTAAGAACTTTATTAGTTTTCAATGTATAGCTAAAATACAAAATAGAAAATATAGAAAAGCAGGAAAATAGAACTAAAGAAAAAGAGAGAAAACTATAAAAGTGCAAATAGACAGAAAGCAGAAACAAAGTGACTTCCGACTTTCTCCAGTACAGATACAGATAAATTTACAAGTATAATCTCTTACCATTCATTAAACCTTAGTAGCATTATTTCTATCAAAAACAAACCTAATGCTAAATCCTTTGTCCTTCTGCAGTCTCAGTCTCAGTCTCTCTCTCTCTCTCTCTCTCTCTCTCTCTCTCTCTCTCTCTCTCTCTCTCTCTCTCTGCCCTGATATTATGGGGTGTTTCAAAAAGAAAAAAAGCTTTTAAAATACTTTGTACACACACACACACACACACACACACACACACACACCAAATTCCGGATGAGCATCACTACTTTGAGTAATTTGGTAATATTTTCCTATTTATATATTGATCCTGTGGAAGCAGACAGGCACCCAGACAGACAGACGGCATCAATCTCTGAAGTAGCATCAGTTTTCCTAAAAGCAAGCGCTACTACATGAAGACTCAGCCTCTTAAGGCCCTTTCTTTCAGTAAGCTGACAGTTCAGATCTTCCTCTGTCTTGCTAGCCATATTGCAGTTGACAAGCTGTTTTCTCATCTCCTGTATGCATCTACTGCAGAACACCAACCCCACCCTTGTTGGTAGGCATACTTGGCTGGGGCCACTGGAAAAAAAAATCAGTAAGCATTAGCGAGCAATCAAATATATGAAAGATGACCACTTAGCAGCTCTTGCAGTGCCTTCCATTAAACTGTAAAGAAATAGTGGAGGGGAAAAAAGTACCATTTTTCTTGATTCCATGCCAAAACCGGCATCAATCTCTGCAAGTGTTTTTCTCTCTCTCAACAGCCTCCCCCCACCATTTACTTGTATTCAATTTATCCTGTAAACTGAATTCAAGGAAGGTTTTCTGATGCACATATCTAGATAAACATACACACATGCACAAACCCATTCTCAAGAAGGGAGAGAGATAAGTATTTGTGGGGGAGGGAATCTGCTCTCCTAGAAAGACAAAACAAGATAAGGGTTTTGGGAAGGAGAATAAACACCCAGCCACCCCCATTATTCCTTTTTAACCCTGTTGCCCTTGCATTTCCTTGCATCTGAGTGAATGGTGGTCATCTGTTCTAATGAAGACAGTGAAGTGCTACGCTTTATAATAGCATTGGAAGTGGGAGCAATCTGTGACACGGGGGTAGAGTTAGCCATGCCTCTGTACATAACTCCAATGGGGTGCATAAAAGCCTTAGGACAAAGATGGGCTGAGACAACCACCAGGAGTCTTTGTAATATATCATTGGCGATCACTCCTAGCCGAGTAAGATTGTCTTCCAAGGGTAAAATCTTAACGGTGGATCCGTAAGTGGCTATAAAGGCCAATTCTGGATCCGCACAACCTCCCACAGTGAGGGCATAGGTTTCCGGGTGGGAGACGGTCATGATGAGGGTTTGCCTGACGTGCCTTCCTCTTAGCTCGTTTCTCCCTTTCTCCCTGTACTCGTGCTTCTTCAAAGTCCATAGCGCCATTAATAAAGGATGACCTCCAATTGAGACGCTCATGAGTTAGGGCTTCCCAGTTCTCAATGCTGATATTACATTTTTTTAAATTAGCTTTGAGAGTATCTTTGTACTCTCATTTGTAATATATAAACTCTCGTTATCATAACGACAATCATTTTGGTAAAGATGAAACTATGCATATAACTATTCCTTTATCTATCTATGCATTTATATTAATCTTCCCCAACCTGGCGCCTCTCATAATTCCCCAGATAGCATGGTCAGCAGAGGGATTATGGAAGTTGAACTGCAACACATCTGGAGGGCCTCAAAGTGTGTAATGCTGATATATCTATAGACAGGTCACCTGATTTTGTCATTGAGTTATGATCGATATCTGGTGCCAGGTGCCTTCCTATCTAAGCGGAGACGTGCATATAGGAAACACACTTGGGATCATAAATTGGAAATCTTTCTTTGGGCTCTCACTGTTAACTAGAATCGTCAGTCCCTTACTTCTACTTCGGCTTTTATATATGGATAGTAGCTGGGAAAGGAATCAAGGAGGAAATGTATCTTCGCATCTATTGTCCACGGTGTACAGTAACTTCATAAAGATTGCAGTGTCAGCTATGGAAAATTAGACTTCCTTTCTCATCAGGGCGGCATAAATAGATCAATGTCATTTTGGGAGCATGTTGGAGAGGAGGGAATAGTTGAGCTGCACGTAAGAATGGGACTGTCCTCATAATCAGCCTTCCCCGATCCTCCTGATTGCTTTCTACCATGCAGAAACAAAAAATTCCATAAACTGCTCCTCTTCAAGATACAGTTGGAATAAAAACTTGTTTTCCGTGTATGAATGGCTGGATTCATATATCATGCTAAGCCATGGCTATTCTAGACATAGTTGTAGAACAAACTGCAGTGACCTGGTTCATACATGATGCCAAGTCATAAAGCATGCTTTACAAATCACCATAGCTGCATTCATACACCATGTTAAGTCAAAACCAAACAACCATATTGTGACTGTAGGTGTTGTGTGACTGCAACCTATATACCTGGCAGGGAGGTAAATAAATGTTTGTGGATGAATATGATTCCATATGTGTGTACTTGAATAAATATGGCCTTCATGACTATCTGTTAGCCCTGTTAGGCTTTACCACTCTTTACATTTTAAAACAGATGAATGAGAATATTTCACCTTTTTCTTAGCCGAATCAGATATAGATATGTGTTGCCTTTTGTTTTCTCCTTTCTACAGACGGGTTTTTTTGGGTGAATTATATCTGGAAAGGCAGCCATGTTTGCTTAAGTGATGTTTCCCTTCATCACCATAATCATTATTCTCCAGGTGCTCTGACTCTGAGACAGGAAGTACCAAGGGATGTTGCATGAAAGCCAACCGCTTCTTACTAATCGTCATTACCCCTCCAACTCATGGGACTGATTTACAAGCAAGATACCATGTGAGACTTTTTTATTTTTCTCTGTGCGTCTGCAGATTTGCCGACTTCAACACCTTCTAGACCCAGGGTGTTGATTTTCCTTAGAAGCAGATCCATGCATTCCTACACTGTGGCATCACCAGATAGGATGAGTGGCTCAGATAACGGACTGGACGAAACAGAACTCAGCATTACGCTCACTCTCCGGATGCTTATGCATGGAAAGGTAAGTACATTAGGGCTGCCTTATTAGGCTATAGTCTTGATCTCTGTACAGTAGCAAATCTTGCCCTGGGGCAGGACTGCCATTGGAACTGCAGGGAAATGTTATTTTGCAAATCCCAGTGTTAAAGCCTAGTGAGCTACAGAGCTGTTCCCAAATTTGCATGGGAGTTTGAAATATTCTCTCCAACTTACAGTATGTTTTTCTGCTCTCTGCAGAGGCTCTTGAGGTGCAGTTGTGAACTAATCAATTAAAGCAAAATAGTGGGTTAAATTGCCAAGGTGACCAGATTAACTCATAGAAAACATAAGCACACAGAAAACATGTCTGTAGCTTGAATCATGTCAACTGGATTTCTATTTTCTTAATGGAAACGTTTCGCTCCTTATCCAAGGGGCTTCTTCAGTCTGAGCAAAGTTGGTAAGGGAATCCTAAATATGTTCCTAGGTAGCTGTGTGACCTTACACCTGGGGCTAGGTCATGGTTATATTGAGATGTAATTTTTAAGTCCTTTTATCATCTAATGGAGGGTCGTTAAAAACACCATGCTGCTGTTGAGCTTCTGAAATGGTCTTAATCTTCCTAGGCACAGAAGACAACACGGGGAGGAAGTTGGGGGAGAGTTTGTGCCTGAGGCCCCCACCTCTATTCAAGGAAGGATTTTCCAAGTTGGCATAAATGGATTCCTTGACCCCTCTCTCAAACCACCTATCTTCTCTGTCTAAAATGTGAACATTAATGTCCTCAAATGAGTGTCCTTTTTCTTTTAGATGAAGATAAACTGCTGACTCTGGTCCTGTGGTGTTATTTCTCCTGTGTTGTGCCATCCTCCTGTACATAGGTTGTTTGGTTTCTCCAATGTAGAGTTCAGAGCACTCCTCACTGCGCTGGATTGCATAAACTACATTGCTTTTCTTATGTTTTGGAGTTTGATCTTTGGGGTGTACAAGCCTCTGTCTCAGTGTGTTGGTGGGTTTGAAATATACAGGTATGTGGTGTTTGCCAAATATCCGTTTTATCTTTTCAGACACGCCAGCCATGTAGGGAATGACCTGGTTCTTTCGTTTACTCTGAGTCTCAGCCCTATCTGTCGCTGTTTTAGGTCTGGTAGATTTAGATTTGGTGAAGGCCCAATTTGGATATCCACAGGCCTTCAGGGCTGTTCTCAGGTGCTGATTTTCATTCTTTTTGGAATCCATGGAGGTGGGGATGGTTTCTGCTCTGTGTGACAATGTCCTGATGACTCCTAGTTTGTGCTGCAGTGGATGGTGGGAGTCAAACATCAGATATTGATCTGTGTGTGTGGGTTTCCTGTAGATCCCTATTTCTAGCTTGCCACCGGTCCCAATGAGGACTTCACAGTCTAGGAATGCCAGTCTGTTGTCCTTGGTGTCTTCTCTGGTGAAGCTAATGTTGGCATCTATAGTGTTTATATGGTCCGTGAAGGCCTGTACTTCCTGGGCCTTGATTTTGACCCAGGTGTCATCCACATACCTAAACCAGTGGGTGGGCACCGTTCCCTGGAATGTGTTGAGTGCTTTCTTCTCCACTTCTTCCATGTATAAATTGGCCACAATGGGTGACACAGGAGAACCCATGGCACAGCCGTGTTTTTGTCTGTAAAAGTCACCTCTGTATGTGAAATAAGTGGTGTTAAGACACAGGTCCAGAAGATGGCAGATCTGGTTTGGGTTGAGATGGCTTCTCCTTTCCAGGGTGCTGTCCTCTTCTAGTCTCTTCCTGACAGCGGATCGAGCATGAGTGGTGGGGATGCTGGTGAAAAGGGAGGACACATCAAAGGAGACCATAGTTTCATCTGTATCCAGTTTCAGGATCTTTGCTTTGGAAACAAATTCTTCCGAATTATGGATGTGGTGTTCAGAGTGTCCAACTAGAGGTGCTAGTATGGTAGAGAGGTGTTTGGCAATGTTGTATGTTACCGAATTGATGCTGCTGACTATGGGTCGGAGGGGTGTTCCTTCCTTGTGGATCTTAGGAAGTCCGTAGATGCAGGGGATGGCTTCTCCAGGATACAGACGGTGGTAGGTAATCCTATCGATGGAGCCATCATGTTCCAATTGTTTCAAACTGTCTATTGCCTTTTTCTTGTAATTGTTGGTGGGGTCTCTTTTCAGTTTTTCATATGTATGGTGATCCTCCAAAAGTGAGGTAATTTTATTGTGGTAGTCTGCAGTGTTTAGAACCACTGTACATCTTCCTTTGTCAGCAGGTAAAATGGTGATGGTTTCATCTTTGCTGAGGGCTGTCAGGGCTCTCCTCTCTTGGACGGTAAGGTTGGGGGGAGGAGGTTGAGCACTGGACAGAGCTGCAGATATTTTAAGCCGGAGTTGTTCTGCTTCTTCAAAAGGTAGGTGGTTGTTGTGGATGGCAGATTCTGTGGCTGTAATGAGCTCCACAACCGGAACTTGCTTGGGAGTGATGGCAAAATTAAGACCTTTGGCTAGGACATCTCTCTCTGGTTGGGTAAGTTCTCTGTCTGAGAGATTTTTCACCCACATGTTCTTTTTGTCCTCTGTGGTCCTGTTGTTGTTGTTCCTCCCAGTGGTTTCTCCAGTTCCTTGTTTCTGCTTGCTGCGAGAAAGAAGAATGTCAAATTTCTTAGTTTGCCTCTCCTTTGTCTTGTGATGCTGGGCCAGCTGTACTTTATTGCCAAGCTGAATAACTCTATCCAGGATTGGGTCAGGAAGGGTGGCTGTGAGTTCCTGGTGAAGGTTGCAGATATTTTAAGCCGGAGTTGTTCTGCTTCTTCAAAAGGTAGGTGGTTGTTGTGGATGGCAGATTCTGTGGCTGTAATGAGCTCCACAACCGGAACTTGCTTGGGAGTGATGGCAAAATTACTTAAATTACTTAAACTCCGGCAAAATTACTTAAACTCCGGCTTAAAATATCTGCAGCTCTGTCCAGTGCTCAACCTCCTCCCCCCAACCTTACCGTCCAAGAGAGGAGAGCCCTGACAGCCCTCAGCAAAGATGAAACCATCACCATTTTACCTGCTGACAAAGGAAGATGTACAGTGGTTCTAAACACTGCAGACTACCACAATAAAATTACCTCACTTTTGGAGGATCACCATACATATGAAAAACTGAAAAGAGACCCCACCAACAATTACAAGAAAAAGGCAATAGACAGTTTGAAACAATTGGAACATGATGGCTCCATCGATAGGATTACCTACCACCGTCTGTATCCTGGAGAAGCCATCCCCTGCATCTACGGACTTCCTAAGATCCACAAGGAAGGAACACCCCTCCGACCCATAGTCAGCAGCATCAATTCGGTAACATACAACATTGCCAAACACCTCTCTACCATACTAGCACCTCTAGTTGGACACTCTGAACACCACATCCATAATTCGGAAGAATTTGTTTCCAAAGCAAAGATCCTGAAACTGGATACAGATGAAACTATGGTCTCCTTTGATGTGTCCTCCCTTTTCACCAGCATCCCCACCACTCATGCTCTATCCGCTGTCAGGAAGAGACTAGAAGAGGACAGCACCCTGGAAAGGAGAAGCCATCTCAACCCAAACCAGATCTGCCATCTTCTGGACCTGTGTCTTAACACCACTTATTTCACACACAGAGGTGACTTTTACAGACAAAAACACGGCTGTGCCATGGGTTCTCCTGTGTCACCCATTGTGGCCAATTTATACATGGAAGAAGTGGAGAAGAAAGCACTCAACACATTCCAGGGAACGGTGCCCACCCACTGGTTTAGGTATGTGGATGACACCTGGGTCAAAATCAAGGCCCAGGAAGTACAGGCCTTCACGGACCATATAAACACTATAGATGCCAACATTAGCTTCACCAGAGAAGACACCAAGGACAACAGACTGGCATTCCTAGACTGTGAAGTCCTCATTGGGACCGGTGGCAAGCTAGAAATAGGGATCTACAGGAAACCCACACACACAGATCAATATCTGATGTTTGACTCCCACCATCCACTGCAGCACAAACTAGGAGTCATCAGGACATTGTCACACAGAGCAGAAACCATCCCCACCTCCATGGATTCCAAAAAGAATGAAAATCAGCACCTGAGAACAGCCCTGAAGGCCTGTGGATATCCAAATTGGGCCTTCACCAAATCTAAATCTACCAGACCTAAAACAGCGACAGATAGGGCTGAGACTCAGAGTAAACGAAAGAACCTGGTCATTCCCTACATGGCTGGCGTGTCTGAAAAGATAAAACGGATATTTGGCAAACACCACATACCTGTATATTTCAAACCCACCAACACACTGAGACAGAGGCTTGTACACCCCAAAGATCAAACTCCAAAACATAAGAAAAGCAATGTAGTTTATGCAATCCAGTGCAGTGAGGAGTGCTCTGAACTCTACATTGGAGAAACCAAACAACCTATGTACAGGAGGATGGCACAACACAGGAGAAATAACACCACAGGACCAGAGTCAGCAGTTTATCTTCATCTAAAAGAAAAAGGACACTCATTTGAGGACATTAATGTTCACATTTTAGACAGAGAAGATAGGTGGTTTGAGAGAGGGGTCAAGGAATCCATTTATGCCAACTTGGAAAATCCTTCCTTGAATAGAGGTGGGGGCCTCAGGCACAAACTCTCCCCCATCTTCCTCCCCGTGTTGTCTTCTGTGCCTAGGAAGATTAAGACCATTTCAGAAGCTCAACAGCAGCATGGTGTTTTTAACGACCCTCCATTAGATGATAAAAGGACTTAAAAATTACATCTCAATATAACCATGACCTAGCCCCAGGTGTAAGGTCACACAGCTACCTAGGAACATATTTAGGATTCCCTTACCAACTTTGCTCAGACTGAAGAAGCCCCTTGGATAAGGAGCGAAACGTTTCCATTAAGAAAATAGAAATCCAGTTGACATGATTCAAGCTACAGACAATTCCACCTGGATGACTGAGAACCTTCATAGACACACAGAAAACATGTTTTTTAAAAAAAATTCCAATAATGAAGGAGAAGAGAAAGAATGGTCATGAAAAGGAATAATAACCCTTTCATTTAAGTTGTCAAATCATGAATGACCTTTACTTTCTTTTTTGAGAAGGTGGGAGATTGCTTCCTCGTTTTCTGGCCAAAAGTATACTTTCAGGCATTGCTAGACTCTTACCAACTCAGGTATCTCCTCTAACTCCATTTCTCTTGTCTCTGTAGGAAGTTGGCAGCATCATAGGCAAGGTAAGATTGATGCAGGTCACCCTGTGTGCTTCCAAAATTTCTTTGCTGTCCTTCCATCTAAAACTAATTGCCTTTGTTGTCTTTAATCCTATAGAAAGGAGAGACTGTGAAGAAGATTCGGGAACAGGTAAGTATCACGAGGAAAAATAGCCCAAATATGGGGTGGGTGATCTATTCCAATGTTTCTCAACCTCAGCAATTTTAAGATGTGTGGACTCAACTCTCCCAAATTTCCCCAGCTAACAGATCCTGCTGAGGTTGAGAAACACCTATCTATTCTACAGTTCTAGCTGGATGGATTTCTAAGAAAAGTAAAAATCTGCTGTAGAGAAAGTGGGGAGGCAGAATGAGGATCAAGAGGAATATGATGGAAAATGTGGAAAGACAGAAAGCAGGAGCAGCCTATACAAATCTCATTAGTCACTATTTTTCTGAATGTAACTCATAATTATTCTAAAGTACAGATTCTGAAATAATAAATACACTTCCCCCTAGCTCCTCATTGTCACAGAACAAAGTTAAACACTGTAGTGGATGAGATCAATACTTCTATCCTCAGAGACGCTTTAATACTGTACTGCGTGAACCTGCCCAATGCTAGTGATCTTTCCTTTCAAAATTGCTGTGCCATTTTTTGAAGCAGTGCATCATTTCTGTATTGATGGTTAACTGCTGCTGCTGCTGCTGGATTTGCCAGTTTTATTTCAGTGTTAATCTAGGCTGAGCTCACAATGCAAAAGACTTCATGAGAACAGGACTGGAAAATAGAAATGATGATCAGAAACAGAATTTATTATCTGTTTAAATATGTTACTGCATTCTGCCGATGGAGTAATAGTAATTGGACGCTAAGTAAGTAAGTAAGTAAGTAAGTAAGTAAGTAGACACTATAGATATGCATACCATTGACTTTTGAATTTCTCCTGCCTTATAATGAGAGGATTTGATTCTTATGTAGCAGACACATCTTTCAAACAAATGCAGTGGTTGAAAAAAAGAGATGTGAGCCATGAAGTCCTTGCTTCTAATTTAAATTCAGACAAGAACTCCCTGAACAGACAGGGCCTACCTCTTCTGTTTCTCAGCCACATCTGCAATATGCAGATAGCGGCAGGCTATTTCACAGACTATTGGGATGATTACTGATAAGATGTTTACAAAACATTTTGTGCACTTGGTAAAAGTGTTCTATAAACATTTATAAAACTTAAAACATTACATTGTTGTTCCTGGTTTGCTGTGTCTTTAGAGTACTGCCCGGATTACCATTTCAGAAGGATCCTGCCCTGAGCGGATCACCACGATTACAGGTTCTACTGATGCCGTTTTCAGAGCTGTTTCCATGATTGCCTTCAAGCTGGAAGAGGTGAGGAAGCCCAATCCCCATCCGGCACATGTCCCTCCCAGAGCATGACTGGCTTGTTCACATTAAGCATATTGTAGCACTAAAGAAATCTGTCATTTTGGCATTAAGGTAAATGTTTTCCAGGGAAATCTGGCATTGGCCATATAAATGATGTCTAGTTATTTAGAACCTACGCAAGCTATTGCTTCTATGATCAAATTGTGAGGTTTCATACAGATCCTGCCAAAAAAGGAAGACGTTTAGGCAATTTATTTTTGAGAAAATGGGTTTTGTGGCGGGGTTTTGAAACAGCAAAGTTCTTGGTCATTTTCTGTCACATACTGTACCTCATTAAAGCATTAAGGTTAAATATTCATTTGCTGTAATATACTTCTCTTGGTATATGAGATTAAGTTTCCCTAGGAATTAAAAATGACTATATTAAAGCCAGTGGTGGTGATGTAACTGTGATTATGTCATACCTTATTATTATTATTTTTTATCTGTTCCATCGTGTCCGATTCTCGGAGACTGCCTGGACAAGTCCCTGCAGTTTTCTTGGCAAGGTGTTTCAGAAGTGGTTTGCCATTGCCTCCTTCCTAGGGCTAAGAGAGAGTGACTGGCCCAAGGTCACCCAGCTGGCTTTGTGCCCAAAGCAGGACTAGAACTCCCGGTTTGTAGCCTGGTGCCTTAACCTCCACACCAAACTGGCTCTCAACCTAATTATATCTATGATTAAAAAATCAATACAGAATATTATTGGGATGACAACATGTGCAAAAAAACTGGGTATCATCAAATAGTAGATCTTTGAAATTTGGAGAGAAGAACCAGATTCTTAGGCTTAATTTTTTTCCCTTATGCCTAGAATGGGGGCTCTAATACAGAATGCTGTATACTAATAATAGCTAGATGTGATTTTGAAGGGATCCATTTGCACTTGAACTTAATGCAAATTCTTTTCATTCAGGACCTGGGAACTGGAGCAACCAATGGAGGAACCATCTCCAAACCACCAGTAACCCTGAGGCTGGTCATCCCAGCTAGCCAGTGTGGCTCGCTCATTGGCAAAGCTGGAGCCAAAATAAAGGAGATTCGAGAGGTAGGGAATTCAGTCGTCATATCTTGTTCACTTGAGCAAGAATGCCCCTTTCCTCGTTTTTATTTTCTGTACCTTAACTCAGGGGTACCCAACCTTTTTGGCACCAGGGACCGGTTGTGGAAGACAACTTTTCCACGGACTGAGGGGGGCGGGGTTTGGAGGCAGGAGCCAATCGTGCAGATGGGGGCGGGGTTTGGAGGCGGGAGCCAATCACGTGGGCGGGGTGGCGGGGTTTGCAGGCGGGAGCCAATCACGCGGACCACCACCGCTCACCTGCTGTGCGGCCCACTTCCTAACAGGCCGTGGCCCACAGGTTGGGGACCCCTGCCTTAACTGTTTTTCCTTCCTAGTTTTCATTGCTACTGATCTTATGTTCCCAAAGTGAATGGTTTAAAGCTCAGAAGCTGCAATTCAGCCAGCTTGCACACTTCTTTCTTGTTAATTAAAAATTAAAACTAAATTCACAACTTTTTTCACTTGCATTTCTTTGTGAAAGTCAAATTAAATATTTTGTTTGTGTGAGAAATCATATCTATGTAGGGGAGGAGGTATCCCGGGAAACATTTAGATTCCCTGAATAAATTAGCCTCTTAAAGAACACCGTAGTGATCTCCCAGGATTACAAAGTGTTCCTGACCCAACTCCATGTAAGTAGAGGCTGCTCAGAAAGACGGAGCGTTTGTTTCTGATCCCTGCTCTCATTCCAGACAACGGGTGCTCAGGTCCAGGTGGCTGGAGACCTTCTGCCCAATTCCACTGAAAGGGCTGTAACAGTCTCTGGAGTACCCGACGCCATCATCCAGTGCGTGCGACAGATCTGCGCAGTTATACTGGAGGTACAGCTTCTGTTCACTCTCATGTGTCAGAGGAGGATAACACTCTACAATGTCTGCTCCTTCTTATCGAAGTGGAGAAGTGGTACTTCGTGGCTTGGTATTTGGGTTTAGATGCACTCCTTGGGTACTTCAAAACTTATATCCACTTTGAGTGCCATTGTGATTTTTTTTGTTTGGCCACTGTGTGAATACTAAAAAACCTCAGCCCCAATTGCAGGTGTAATTTTAAATTTTAACAGCAGCAGTGCATGCGTATCCATGCACGCCTGTTTATGCATATGCACTTCTTTATTTGGAAACACTTTTTGCCATTAACAACCTGCTGTCTAGCTGCTTTTCTACTCTTAAGGAGAAAAGATGGAGGTTCCTGAACCTTTCCTTTACATCGGGGTAGAGATTTTGATCAGTCAGATGGTCTATAAAGAAAGATGTAAGCGTATTTCTACCACATTACTAGTAATTCAGGCTTGCAGCTCCCTGGCCTACTTTTTAGGAAAGCGAGCAAGCAGAGGAGGCATTTAGGTAATTGCTGAGTCAGACAGTGTATCTGAAGGGGCGTGGTGGCTCATCGGGTAAGACGCCAGGCTTGTCGATCGGAAGATCGGAGGTTCGAATCCCTAGCCCTGCGTGCGGAATTAGCTCCTGCACTAGCCCCAGCTCTTGCCAACCTAGCAATTCGAAAGCATGCAAACGCAAGTAGATGAATAGGTACCACTTCGGTGGGTAGATAACAGCGTTCCACGTGCGTCATACGGCCACGTGACCGTGGAAGCATCTTTGGACAACGCTGGCTCTTTGGCTAACAAACGGAGATGAGCACCGGCCCCTAGAGTCGGACACGATTGCACAAATGTGCGGGGGGTACCTTTACCTTTACCTTTACAGTGTATCTAGTGCCCTATTCTAGATACTGTGCTTTAGGATTTCAGGCAGGAATCTGTCTCAGCACTCCCTGGCCTCCTGAACACAAATCTGGTGCTCCATTGCTGAGTTGTGGTCCTTTGCCTGGAACACTCTTCTCATTTCTTGATTGCACAGGGGAAGATGAACTCCATAGCAGGTATCTTGGGATAGTTTTGATTCATGAAAATCTGCAGTCTACTGGACAGCCGTGTCAAAGACACATTTCCTTCCAAACACTAGGATCTAGAATAAGTAGCATCCTTTCTTACTCTCTAGTTCTCTGTTCCTTTAATTGTCTAATGGTGGCAAGAGACTAGGCATGATCAAAGGTGATTTGTTACTTTTCATACCGTGCCCATATCTGAAATTACTCAGCATAAACTAACGGGAGTTAGCTAAAAATATCCCCTCTTCCTTGATATAATGCCAGAGTGCCTGTTGTATGACACTAGGCAGTGCCTGTTGGCATTAGAATGCAGCTTGGGGTACATAAAGACATAACTGTACAGTGATATTTCCTTTGGATTTCCTTCAGTCACCACCAAAAGGCGCCACTATTCCCTACCATCCCAGCTTGTCCTTGGGACCGGTTCTTCTGTCAGCCAATCAGGTAAGAGACGCCTAAATTTCTAAATCTCTGGGGACTGTAATGTGGGTAATTCGATCGAGGTGGTGACGGGCAGGAGATATTATGACGGGAACCGGAGGACGGGCCATCTTTGGGGAAGGCGCCCCCGATGTTTAGTATCGGTGGCGCGTTCCGGTCCTCCGAGTTCAACCCCAGGTTCTGGACAGCAGATCCTCGAGGGCTCCGGTTTTCGGCTGCTGCTACTCAACGCCAGGTCAGTAAACAACAAAGCCCCTCTCATAAGTGAATTAATCACGGAGAGAGGGGCAGACCTGGCGTGTATTACTGAGACCTGGCTGGGCCCAGAGGGAGGGGTAGCCCTCTCGGAAATGTGCCCAGCCGGATTTCAGGTGTGGCACCAGCCGAGAGACCGGGGCAGTTATCATCAGAGAGTCTTTGATGGCTTTCAGGGGCCTTGCTCCACAAGTATCCGGATGTGAGACCCTTGTTTTTCAAGTTGGGTGCCCGAGAACAGTTGGGAGTGTTGCTATTGTACCAGCCTCCCTGCTGCGTAGCAACCTCCCTACCTGAGCTGCTGGAGGCCGTCTCGGGGTTGGCGGTGGAGTTCCCCAGGCTTATGGTCCTGGGGGATTTTAACTTGCCGTCCCTGGGGCGTGCCTCGGAAGCGGCCCGGGAGTTCATGACTACCATGGCAGCCATGGGCCTGTCCCAGATTATTCAGGACCCGACTCGAGACAGTGGACTCACTCCAGATTTGGTTTTCTTGTCAGAGCAATGGCAAAGTGACCTGAGGGGAAAGTTAGAACTATCCCCGTTGTCATGGTCAGATCACGTCCTGATATCCCTAAGATTCTCTTATGCCGCCCCGCTCTGCAGGGAGGCAGGACCTATTCGATTGGTCCGCCCCCGGTGACTTATGGACCCAATGAGGTTTCAGAGGGAGCTGGGGGTAATACCTGAAGATCTGCTGCACGGTCCAGCGGAGGCACTGGCCGCAGCCTGGAACAGGGAGGCGGCCGGTGCCTTGGACAGGACCGCGCCGATGCAACCTCTCCAACCCCATTCAACCCGTCACTCCCCGTGGTTTACGGAGGAGTTGAGGGTCTTGAAGAGGGTGAAGAGACGTCTAGAGCGCCGCTGGAGAAAAACGAAGGCGGAATCGGACCGAACACAATCTAGAGCCGCTATTAAGGCCTACCTTGTGGCAGTAAAAGCGGCAAAACGTGAATATTTCTCCGCGCTTATTGCATCTGCAGAATGCCATCCGACGGCCCTGTTCAAGATTACTCGATCTCTCTTGGGTAGGGTGGAATCGACCTCCCACCTGCAGGGCCGTGCGGAAGAATTTGCTGAGCATCTGCAGGATAAAATCGCTCGGATTCGGTCTAAGTTGGACTCCATGCGTGAAATGCAATCTGGGGAGATGCCGGGAGAATGGTCTTGCCCTATGGACAGGATCCTTCGAATTGTTAATTCCACCACATGCTATTTAGATCCCTGCCCTTCCTGGCTGGTAAAAACAGCCAGGGAGGTGACATGTGGATGGATCCAGGCTATGATTAATACATCCTTGGCGGAGGGGGTGGTTCCAACTGCCTTTAAAGAGGCACTGGTGCACCCCCTCCTCAAGAAGCCAGCCCTGGACCCTACCATCCTGGACAATTTTCGTCCAGTCTCCCACCTCCCCCTTTTTGGGAAAGGTGGTTGAGAAAGTGGTGGCCTTCAAAGGACCCTGGATGAAGCAGATTATCTAGACCCTTTCCAGTCAGGTTTCAGGCCGGGATATGGGACGGAGACTGCATTGGTCGCGCTTACGGATCTCTGGCGGGAGCGGGATGGAGGTAGTGCATCCATCCTTGCTCTCTTGGATCTCTCAGCGGCGTTCGATACCATCGACCATGGTATCCTGTTGGGGCGGCTTAGGGAGTTGGGGGTGGGCGGCGTAATTTTGCGCTGGTTCACCTCCTTCCTCCGAGGCCGATCCCAGTCGGTGGTAATAGGAGAGGAGAGATCCAGCCCGCAACCGCTCCTGTGTGGGGTGCCGCAGGGTTCGGTTCTCTCTCCTCTCCTATTTAACATCTACATGAAACCGCTGGGCGAGGTCATCCGACACCATGGGATGAGGTATCATCAGTATGCGGATGATACTCAACTGTACATCTCCATCCCTGGTGAAGTAAGTGATGCAGTGACCACCCTGTCCCAGTGCCTGGGGGCTGTGAGGGCCTGGATGGGGAACAACAGGCTTCAATTGAACCCTGGCAAGATCGAGTGGCTGTGGATTGATGGCCTAGCGTCTCCTGGGAAATTATCATCTTCGGTTCTCGATGGGGTAGCACTGCCCCATTCGGAACCGGTGCGGAACTTGGGGGTCCTTCTAGACTCACGACTCCTGCTTGAAGAGCAGGTGGCAGTCGTGGCTAGGAGGGCTTTCGCACAGCTTCGGTTGGTGCGCCAGTTACGCCAGTTAAGTTATTCGTTTCTAGGGCTGTGCGGTGCTTTGGATTCAGTTCCAAAAAGGTGCTCCAGAGTGCATAGTGGTTCACTTGCAGCACCTGCCTGCAACTGTTTAAAGCAGCTGAGTCTCTTTCTAGCAGCAAAAAAGGCTGAGCCCTGTACCTGGCATCGGAAGGCAGCTCTGTGACACGCCTGCTTTTTTTGAAGAACTGCAGGCAGGTGCTATGCTTGCATCTCATGGAACTCTGAAGTACCTTTTTAAAATCAAATAGGAAGTGTTGTCCAGTCCTCTAAATTTCCAGGACATCTACTTTTCTTCCACTGCTGTTGTTTTTTTCTGCTGCAACTTCACCTGCTGCTTCTCCCCCCCCCCCATTCTTCTGTGTTTTTTTCTTTTCGTTATTCTTAAACCATTTCAATAAATAAAGCTTGATATATTTTTAAAATACCTTTCTTCTTGGTCATTCTTTCCCCTTTGTGTAGGGATTTTCCATGCAAGGACAATATAGTGGAATATCTCAAGCTGAGGTGAGTCCAGCTTTGCAATCTATATTTACATTTTAAACCCCAAGCCTTCACCTTCTGTGTGGTTCTCATATCTTGTTTTTGGTCTCTGGGCTTGACCCATCCCATATTTCCTCTTTTCTTGAAAAGATTATAGAAGAATCTTTCCAGCCAGGTGCTTCAAGCGTATTAGACTCCCCCATAGTGTCTGGAGATCGTGGACTTTGAAATCCAGCCGATCTTGAGGGCACTGTATTGAGGTCAGCTATTAAAGGCTGAGGCAGAATTTACAAAAGCAGGCAAAAGCACTGGAGAATTGCCCACGTTTTATTTAGCATGACTGAATTTTAACCAGTCAGTGAATCTTGGCCTTCAGGAAAACCAGTCTCTGTGTCCTTAGTGGTAACACTATTTAAGTGGACTGAGACAATCTGATCCCACAGCTGTAGCCGAAATCTAAATTAAAATTGGCATGAAGCATAGTGAAGCATTAAAAACAACTGTTGTTATGAGATGGGCAGCTTAAGATTGCTTCTTAAAAGATATCTTCAAAAAGCTTATTGTCCCAGATTTATTTGAAACAGTGATACAGTGGTATGTATGTATAGTTTCATTGGTTCCTTTTCATACACAGGTGAAATGGAACACTATTTTTCCAGCCAGGGGAAAATCTTGAGCTTTGGGAGAACCTCCAAGATACTGTTGAGAACCGGTGATGTAGAATTGACAATTATTTATATTTAAGGATTATCTTTTTTTCTTCCTGTGGTGCAGGTGACAAAGTTGCAGCAGCTTTCCGGACATCCTGTCTCATTTTCATCCTTGGCACAAACTCCATCTATAGTTGCAGGTAAGAGAGTTTGTGTGAGAGTTCTATAAGATGACCAATGAAGGTCCCAGAATCCTCTGCATCAATATCTGCCCTGGGATCAGATAAGGCTATAATTTCTGATAATCTCAGACTCTTCAGTACAAAGATTTTGCAAGCATATTCGTTGTTTGCAGAGAGAGGTAGACACACACATATTTATAATTAACCCTAAAGGTAAAGATTCCCCCCTCACATTTGTGCAGTCGTGTCTGACTCTAGGGGCCGATGCTCATCTCCGTTTGTTAGCCGAAGAGCCAGCGTTGACTGAAGACGCTTCCACGGTCATGTGGCCGCATGACGCGCGCGGAACGCTGTTACCTACCCACTGAAGTGGTACCTATTCATCTACTTGCATTTGCATGCTTTCGAATTTCTAGGTTGGCAAGAGCTGGAGCTAGTGCAGGAGCTCACTCCGCACGCAGGGCTAGGGATTCAAACCTCCGAACTTGCGATCTTCCGATCGACAAGCCTGGCGTCTTACCCGCTGAGCCACCACGCCCTAATTAATTAACCTTAGTCAATAGTAATTTTTCACCAAGAAATGTCACTTGGAACACTGTAATTAAATGTGAATAAATGAAACATTAAAGGAAAGCATTCCATTCTGAAGAAAAATATGTGACTTTTATTGAAATGTAAATGTTACCTATGTTTAGGTTACAGACAAACCTGTGTAGTCATTCTTTCATATGATACCTTTGCATTGCATAACATATGCATAAAATGAATCTGCATAAAAATGACTTTTAGAGATCAGGCAGAAGATTGGTAACAGATACATATTGGTTACTGATATGAAATCTAGTGATTAGTTGAAGATTTATTTGAGATATACTGAATGCTAAGAGAAGTAAGCAAAAGAATTGTGGAGAATGTTTTGAAAGCCTTTGTCAAGATCCTGATGTTTGTAGCCTGTAATTTAATAGCAGCCTGCCCCAACTTGGTACCCTCAAAGTGTGAGCACAGCTCCCATTATCCCAAGTTAGCAAGGGCAGTGTGTGGCTGGATGAGAATAATGGACGTTGTGGTCCAGCATACATGGAGGGTGCCAGGTTCAGGAAGACTATCTTTTAAGGAAAAAGAAAGCAGCCTAAGGAATAATGAAAAATAATTATTAAGGAAAACTTGCTAATGAGTCAGATAGATAAATAGGAAACATGTCTGCAAAATTAGGGTGAGGTGCCTCTATTGGGGTAATGATGCTCAACTGATTCTTTAATGTACACTCTGATTTTTATATATAATCCCCAGGACAGTCACCCACATCTCAAGATGTTTACAGAGTCCAACTGTACTCACTTGGGTCGTTCTCAGTCTGCTTGAAAAACTGTAATTGATTGTGCCAAACACAGACATCTAGATTACGTCATCTGTACCAGGACAGGAAAGAAATATGGTCAGAGAGGGAGGGAGGAAGCTGTTACGTCCAATTTCCAAAGTGGCTCTCAGCTTCCAGAACAATCGGTGGCTATTTCCTAAACAGTGACTAGAATCCTGATTCATAATAAGTCACTGTTTATTGAATAAATTGCAGGCGGCTAGGTTCATACGTAACTAAAGCAGAACCTGTCATTGACAAACAACAATTGTTGCACTCACAACGCAGGCTAAGCTAAAACCGTAGAAGCCACATTACAGCTTAGCTTTATGTTGAAACCCAGATGTTAAAGACAGTTATTGAGAGCCATCAGTCAGTCCTCCTGTTAAAGAAGAATATTTTGCAAATTCACCTTGCGAGCCAACAGTATTTTTGGTTCCGTTAACTCTTTCTTTTCAATATTAACTCTTCCTTTTCAGTATATTACAGACATCGTCAGATTAAAATACAGAGCAGCAGAACAAAAGAAATCAGCTCAAGTGGCCAAGCATACTCTTTCTCAGTGTCTCTCATTTTCTTTCTCTAAATACACACATATTAGAGAGAGGGAGGGAGAGGGGGGGGGAGAAAGTGATTTTGACCTGCTTAGGCCTTTATATGTCATGGGCACTACTTGAAACTTTTGCCTGGAAATAGATCAGCAACCTATATCGTTGCTGTAAAGAGGAGATCTCTTGCTCTCTATAGCAAGTCTTGAAAAGCAGCTTGGTGGCAGCATTCAGAACCAGCAGATGATTTCAAGCAGTCTTCCCACACTGAGCACATTGCAGGAACCCAAGTGAGGCATAACTAAGACATGTATCATTCTGGCTGGATCTGACATTGCTGGAAATAGTTTCAGCATCTTTTTTCTTATCACGGAAAAGCCATTAAGGGAGGAACAAAGCAACAGCTTACACAGTATCCTTTGACTTTGTCCTCATGTAAAACGTATGCACAGGACAGGAAGCCACCATCCAGGTAAAACATAGCAAAACACACCGGCTCCAGAGCGGCAAAGGAGTGAGACAAGGCTGTATACTCTCCCCTTATTTATTCAACCTATATGCTGAATATATATTGAGGGAAACTAGATTGGAAGAAGATGAGTGTGGTTTTAAAACTGGAGGAAGAAACATCAGTAACCTTAGCTATGCTGATGTCACTACTCTGAAAGCTGAAAATGCAAATGACTTGATCATGCAGTGGTTTTTCGTGTGACACTGTATGGAAGTGAAAGTTGGACTTTGAAGAATCGAATCGAATTATCCATTCAGTCGTATCCGACCCTTGGCGATTCCATAAGCCAGCTCTCTCCATGATCTCCGATCTTGTACAGCTTCTTTCAGTTGCTTTAAATTTTGGCCTGTGTCTGCTTTGATTACATCCAACCAGCACGTTCTTTGGCGTCCTTGTCTTTTGCCACTGACCGTTCCAAGCATAACGTCTTTCTCCAACGATGTTGATCTCATGACATGACCGAAGTAGACTTAGTTACTTCGGTCATGTCATGAGATGTTTTGTTATTTTTCCTTCTAGTGACATGTATGGTTTTATGCGCTTCAACACTTCTTTATTCATTATCTTTGCAGTCCAAGGGATTCGCAAGAGCCTCCTCCAACACCATAGTTCAAAAGAATCAATTTTCCTTCCATCCAACTTTTTCATCGTCCAACTTTCACAGCCATAAGTAGTTATGGGGAACACGATAGTGTGGACTAGTCTACACTTAGTTGTCAAGCTGACATCCTTGCTTTTCCAAATTTGATTCATACTCATCATTGCTGTACGACCCAGCATGATTCGGCGTTTAATTTCTTGGCTACATTCGCCATTTTGATTAACCCTTGATCCTAAAAAGGTGAATTCTTCCACGCATTCCACCTCATCTCCATCAATTACTATTTTGATGTTTCCATTCTTTGCAGTTGTCATGAGTTTGGTCTTTTTGATATTGAGAAAGAGGCCAAACTTCTCGCTTTCTTCTTTGAGTCGCATGATTAGGTGCTTTAGGCCTTCCTGGGTTTCTCAGACAAGGTTTGTATCTTCCGCATATCTAAGGTTATTGATGTTTCTTCCGCCAATTTTTACCCCAATTTCTGATTCGTCTAGCTCCAGTTTCCTGATGATCACTTCGGCATACAAGTTGAATAAGAAAGGTGACAGAATGCAACCTTGTCGCACACATTTCTCGATCTTGAACCAATCAGTGTCACCATACTGATTTACATACAGTGATTTCATCAACTTCACTAAATGTAGTGGCACCCCAAGGTCTGCTAGGGCTCTCCATAGATTGTCATGGTCAACACAATCAAAAGCTTTCCTGTAGTTGATGAAGCACATATAAATATTCTTTTGATACTCACAACATATTTCCATTATCCATCGAACATTTGAAATGTGATCACAGGTGCTATGGCCCCATCAGAAACCAGCTTGGACATCTGGCAGTTCCCTTTCGATGATTGGAGCCAGGCGTTGTATGATTTTCAGTAGAATCTTGCTAGCGTGAGATATGAGAGTAACAGTGCAGTAGTTAGAACACTCCTTTGAATCCCCCTTTTTTGGCAGTGGAATAAACACTGATTGTTTCCAGTTATATGGACTTTGAAGAAGCAGGATAGAAAAAGTATTGATACTTTTGGACATTGATGTTGGAGAAGACCCCTGATAATACCTTGGATAGCCAAAAAAACAAACATGGGTCATAAAACAAATACATCTACGGTTCTCACTCGGGGCACAAATGCTCAGGCTTACATCATATTTTAGATAATCATGTCTGGAGCTCTCTTGAGAAATCTGTAATGCTAGAAAAGGTGAAAAGAAACAGAAGAGGACAATCAGGTGTATAGACTCAATTACAGAAGCAATGGGTGCAGGCACTGTTATAAGATTTGGCTACGTTGGGGACAGATCACCCTGGAGAAGGTCTATCTGTGTGATCACTGATCACTAAGAGTCAACATTGAATTGATGGCATATAATCAGTCCTGTGGCTTGGAATCATAGGAGCTGTCCATCTGGATGAAGCTACAAGTCCAAAGATGGAATCTCTACTAATAGAAGGAGCTCAGATAAACAATGCATAACAATGAGAAGACTTTTCTTTTGGGTTTTGTCTACTCATTCATTGATCTTGGCTTTTCCAAGTAGCCCCTGTAAAAATACAGCAAATCCATGCAATTGAACTAAAACTGAATAAGGACAATAAGGACAAGGATTGTTTCCTATTTTGTTAAAGGAGTATCTGTAGCCAATGGGGTCTGCATCAGGCAGGAAGAGGCTGGGATAGGCTGGAATTCCACTGGGACTCTCTAAAATTAGTCCACTGTAATGTGACCCAAGTGAAATGGCATAAAACAAAAGCCTCTTCTTGGAGCTGCTGATTGCTTTGCAAGAGCTGGGAAGCCATCCAACCCTTTTTGTGTCCTCCCTGCTCTTTGTAACGATGGTGCCTAGAAAGGATCTTTAAGATGCTAACGTTTCAGTTCTAGCTTATTCTGGGGGAGGCAGGAATGTGAAATACCAGTTCAAGGAGTAGCCAGGAGATAACAGAAGGGCCCAGTAATTCTGTGTCATCTTTTTCCTTTCTCTGTAGGCCTGGACGCAAACTCTCAGAATAGCTCTCAGGAGTTTCTGGTTCCCAATGATGTAAGTCAGACTTTGATGTGAGCTGCCTGCTCTGCTGGGTTAATGCTGTGGTTGGTTTAGTCTTTTGTTCGCACTGCTGCAATTGTACCCACTTCAGTTCGGTTCCTCCCATTTCACATCAGTGTAAAAGCTCGTTGGGCATAAATCCAGGCCCTCTTTCGTTTCATTCCTCTGCTCCTGTTCACAAATGTCTGTAAAGAGGGACTCCATTCGGATAAAAGCAGAAATCCACTGTTACCCAATTCCTTTGAACTGGAGTGGCCAGTTAATTAATTAGGAATTCTCTTCATGAGAACCTTGTGTTCTGCCGCAGAACTGTGGTCTTTGGGGAATACAGTTAGGTAGCAAACAGCTTTTAAAAATAGAGTTAATATGCTAGCCGTCTGCAACAAGCACGGACAATTTTTTTATTCCAGACAATGCAGTTTTTAATTACAATTGTTTTTAGCCTTCATGGGTTGCAAAAAGTGTGGCTGGATACAGAAATTTCATTATAATGGGCAGACCTGAAAATTCCAGGCATTTTTTAAAAATTGGCAGGGTGTGGCTTGTTTGTTTTAAGATGAAATAGGTTTGTCAACTCCCTTAAACATTTAACATACCTATTTTAAGAAATTAGTTTTGTCCAGAGTTGTTGGGAGCCAACGCAGGGCCCAGAATACAGAGGTAATGTGCTCTCAACATACAGACTACTGCATTTTTTTACGAATTGCAGCTTCTGGGTGGTCTTCAAAGACAGACCCATGTAGGGTGCATCACAGTAGTCCTGATGAGCAGTGACAAGAGTATTAGTTCTTGTGGCAAAATCCTGCTTCAGGTAGGGTTGCAAATAGCACGTCAGCCAAAGCTGGGCAAAAGTCCCTCAGTCACAGCCTCAACCAGCTCAGCTACCATATGATGTGAATCAGAAGGACCCCCAGGTTACAGACCCGTTCCTTCAGGAGTAGTACTTCCTGTCAAGAGGCAACATTTGGGCTGACAGAGAGCCTTGATGCACAAACCACAGCTCTATCTTGCTTGGATTCATCTCTAGCCTGCTCTGTCCCATCCAGACCCTGACAGCCTTCCGTTATGAGGACAAGACTTCAACAATATCTCCAGCATAGCCCAGGGTAGTAATGTACAGACTTTCGTGTAGATGTCAGAAAATGGGGGGTGGGGAAAGGGGGAGGGGAAGAAAAGCCCTGTGGTATCCCACAAGAGAGCAGCCACTGGGATGACTCTCCTCACCCATAACCACCAAACCACTGTGAAACGGTGCCCCTGAACTTCATCCCTCACAAACAGTCTAGAAGGATACCCTGATCAATGATCTCAAAGGCCACTGAGAGGTCTAACAGGACTAGACGGGGTGCAATCCCCCATCTGGGACCTGCCAAAGATCATTGACTTGAGTGACCAGTGCTATCTCTGTCCCAGGCCTAAACATAAAGAATACAGTGTTGTTGACAACTCTGCTAAGAAAGAGAAGCAGGTGGAAAGCCAGTTCATAAGCTTGTAATGCTTAAAAGTCCAAGCTTGATCACCGCACCTAGGGCAAATACTTTAAAGAATAATGCAGTCTCTCTATACTGGCAATCCCTGGGAGGAGGGTTCACAACCACAATTTGAGTTTTATACTGACTCTGCTGCTGTGTTTTTAATGGCAGCCTGACATGGAAACATGTTAGTTGTTTGTTTGTTTGTCATATTTATATCCCGCCCATCTCCCCCGCAAGGAGGGACCCTGGGCAGTTCACAGCAAAAGTTTAATTTAATAGTTAATTTAATTTAATAGTTTAATTTAATTTAATAATAATTAATAGTTTAATTCAATTTAATAGTTGTAAAGGAATTACCTGGGAATTGAATCTTCAGACATTAACAGAAATTAAGATTGTTTTGCATCAACAGTTATTTGAGTTTTATAAGCAATTGATTTTCTCCTCTTGTCACAAGGCTCAGCTGTCACTGCAGTTGTAAAGGAATGTAGAGATGGCTTTGGAAGGGAGGAACTGTTAAGGGAAGTGAAACAGCAACTCAGTCCTGAGAAAGTGGAAAGCATGAGAAAGAATCTCAAAATAGTTCCACCTTGATTCTGTTTAGTATAAGAGGGGGCAGAGAGAGGCTTTCATGATTCTGTTATTATACCCTACAACAGTCAAGTGGCATTCCTGGAATCCTTGCGGGGCCTCTTTCCTGACCTGGCCTACCTCAAAGGACTACCAGTAGTGGACAAAGCACAGTAATCATACAGGAAAGCCTTCTGAGAGAGAGGAACAACAGTGGTGGAAACGATATATTTCAGACCCCACGACTTCAGAAGCTTCATGCTCACTCCATCTCTGGGAGCAAAGGCCAGAATATCTAGCTGAAAGAGGAATGTGCCAGTTGCTCGCCCACACAGCCAACCCAGCTGCAGGCCTGCTGTGCAGATGTCAGCAGATACTGCTGGGGAAACTGGAGACGTTGTTTGGTCATTTTTGGAGGCAGGAAGCAAGTGGGTAGCAAGCAACATTGACCTTTACATAGCTCCCCAGTTTTACATGCAAAAGAATAAGAATGATAGAAGATTTTGTTTAAAGAAAAAGTCTTACAAAACAGGCTGGACTGTTTTATTATTGTAGGTCAGTTCCTGCCACAGTCTGGTAGAAACCTGAACTACATGACTTAGTTATTTTTTCCCTTCCCATTCAGTCTCTAGCTTGTCTAACAGAATGTGGTTCAGTACAAAACATCCTTGCAGCTAAATAGCTTAAACAGCACACCCCTGGGGACCCAGCCAGCTGCAAACAGGATTGATCCTGGCCTTTTAAGAACATCTGAGCCTGAACTTGTGACTCCCAGAAAAGGACAGGGTCCTTGGGCTGGTGAACCTGGCCACTTCTGGGTTAGACCCAGGCCCCTTCTAGCTGGGGAAGGCCACCCAGTGATGTGCCGTTGGTCAGTGTGGTGGCATCTGTTCCTTTGAGGGAATGGTGGTGCCTCCTGCCTTGAACATACGCCCTCTCCTCAAAAAGCCTTCCCTGGACCCAACTGTCCTAAGCAGTTTTCATCCAGTCTTCAACCTCCCCTTTCCAGGGAAGGTGGTTGAGTAGGTGGTCAGGTTGCAGCTTCAGAGGCCCCTGAAAGATTCAGTTGTCTTGACCCATTTCAGTCTGGTTTCAGACCAGGGCATAGTATTAAATTTCATATATTTGTACCTCCTGAGTCTGGAGTGGTTCCACCTTTGCTCCTGAATAGGATTGTACTCCCCTCTGCAGGACTGGTACACAATTTGGGGGTCTTCTTGGACCCATAGCTCTTGTAGTAGCTGGCAGTTTTAGCCAGAAAGACCTTTGCACAAATTCATCTAGTGTGCCACTTGTGCCCATACTTAGTCTAGGAGGCCTTAAGACAGTCATTCATATTTTGGTCACCTTGCATTTGGACTCTTATAACACATTGTACATGGAGCTGTTCTTGAAAGCCACTTGGAAGCTACAGCTGGTCCAGAATGCAGCAGCCTGGGTAGTTTGGGATGTCATGGCATGCCCCTATGACATCCTTCTCCATGAGCTGCACTGATTGCTAGTAGACTTCCAGGTGCAGCTCGGGGTGCTGGTTATAATCTATGACGCCCTTCATGGCCTAGGACCTAGTTATTTGAGGGACCGACCACCTATCTCCAGTAGCTTTTGCCCATACTCCAGTCCCCATCAATTAAATGATGTCACCTGGTTGGACCCAGAAGCAGGCCCTCTCTGTCATGCAACTGCCCTCTGGAACATAGTTTCCTCCAAGACTTGTATGGCGCCATCCTGGCCTTATTTAAACAAGCCTGTAAAACCCAGGCCCTAGGTTAGAGTGGATGATAGACCCTTTTATGGTGTTTTGGTTTGTTGAATGTCTGTTTTCTGGACTTTTTCTTTTCTTTTTGGCAATGTATTTCTTTGGTATTATTGGTGCATTTTGTAGGTCACCCAGAGTTGTGACAGATTGGGATGCCCTATCAATGCCATAAGTAAATAACTATGAAGGTTCTCAGTCATCCAGGTGGAATTGTCTGTAGCTTGAATCATGTCAACTGGATTTCTATTTTCTCAGTGCAAAACGTTTCGCACTGAGAAAATAGAAATCCAGTTGACATGATTCAAGCTACAGATAAGTAAATAATGCATTTCTGTATTTATTTGAATCTTGGTGGTTTCTGGCCCAAAGGTAAATGCTACTGTAGGTCAGGCATGGACAGTCCCCTGTTTCTCACTGCAAGAAATGTATCACTTAATGATTCACTATTTTCCATGCACCTTTGTTCAGCTGTTTTCTTAGGGAGTGAAGTTCCTCAAACCCTTCCCTTCCCAAGGATGATCCTTCTTTGTCCTCCTTAGCTCATTGGCTGCATCATTGGCCGCCAGGGGAGCAAGATCAGTGAGATTCGGCAGATGTCCGGAGCACACATCAAGATCGGGAACCAGACAGAGGGTTCTGCCGAACGTCATGTGACCATCACAGGCACACCGGTCAGCATCACTTTGGCTCAGTACCTCATCACAGCCTGGTAAGAGCCAATACAGCCACTGGGGGAGATGAGGCAGGGAGGAACCCTCATTTTTACATATATATGCAGGTATTGGTGTGGCTCCTTCCTGCTGTGTCCAAGCCTAGGGCTTTTACATGGGTAGCTTTGTGGGAATCAAATGGGGACCTTTTGCTACGATGGGTGAATTGTTAGTTTGCAGCCATTCTGCCTTTTATTTAGTAAACAGGAATGTTAAAAGGTAACATCCTGCAGCACTCCCACCACTGTCACTAGTTTTGCATACTGTCTCCCCAGCTTTGATGACAGCATCCAGTCTCAGAGTTTCTCGTGAGCCAACATGAGACTTACCATTAGCTGTAGTATTTTGGGCAGCTCTGCCTCTGCTTTCCCATCAAATTCCCCTTGCAGCTGCAAGCTGCAGGCACAGATGCAGCCCTCAGTTCTGCTCAGGAAGGACTCTTGTTTTCAGTGTGGAATAAGTGCCTTTTATCCACGAGATAATGATGCTTGAGTGAAATATATGAAAGGATATTTGTCATGGTGTATTACAATCTGGCACTTGAGATGCTTTAAGATTTGGAGCAGGAAATGGCCATTACTCTCTTTTTGTGCATTATGGCCACTAGGGGCACAGGTTGGAAAAACATGGCCTACTTATTGAAGGATGCACTTTCCTGTTTACACAGTCAATTTTCCTGTGGAAATCACTCCGGAACTCATTTTATATTCTAATGCATTTGCATACTCAGAAAGCTAAACTAAGCTGAATTTTATCACCACTGCCCCTCCCCACCTTCATCCTGGACAGACAAAATGGTTTCAGGGTGTGAAAGTCAGATATTGGCTCAAGCCATTGGTCCTGGGCCCAAGACACATAAGTGCCTGAAATACCTTGGAATGCTTTGATTATGTAAGCAAGAGCTGCTATAAGCTATAGGGTAACTCCCTTGACATGACCAGCTCTGAACATTGATTGAGGAAGAAAGCCCTTCTTGTCATAGTAAAGGTTCCTTACAACAAGTGTATGATCACAGTCCTAGTGGGATGCTGGAGAAAAAGATCTTACCTGGATGCTGAAATGCTTCAGAGCACCTTGTTCACTATTTCCAGTCTGTGTGTGTACCTGTTCTGTTGCACATGTCATTATGCATGCCAGTAAAAACACGTCTTTCCGTGAATGCATATCCATATCCATAACCATACTGTTATATATGTATTAAGCAAACTATACATATTAACCCATACCTATGCATATTATGCTGTGTGCAAGCTTGTTCCAGCACACATTGGTACATATACGTCCAAGTATATGTCCACAGATGTCTGCATTTGTATATGTAAATGGGCATGCATGCACAGGTCTCATTCTTTCTCCCTTCTTGTTCTTCAGTTTAGAGACGGCCAAATCTACCTCCCAGACGCCCCCCGTTGACCTCGGCATGACTTTCTCCCAGCCCCTCACCCCTTCGCCAGCCCCAGCGCTGACAGCAGTGGCCGCACCTCCCCCAGCCTTGCTTGGTCCCCCCTATGCCATCTCCCTCTCCAACTTCATCGGCTTGAAACCCATTCCCTTCTTGACACTGCCCCCTTCCTCAGCCGCGGGGCACAATGGCAACCTTGCCTCCTACACGACCAAGATCTCCACAGCCAATGCAAGCAAGAAGGGTGAGAGGCAGAAGTTCTCCCCATACTGAAGCAGGAAGGTGGGCTGCGGGGCAGGGAGGGGAAAACGGGGGGGGGACCCTCACATGCTTCGTGAGATGGCATCAGCACCAGGCCACTCCAAAGTGAGATTACATGGGGGAAGACTAAGTATGATGTGAGAGGCAAACCAATTGTGTAGGAAAGTAAGGAAATGAGAGAGGATATAGCCTCGGCAGCTATTGAGAGCAGTGCTGACCAAGAGTCAAGACAGAGAACTGGGTTTTCTCCATAGTTCCTACTTGATCCTAGCTGAGAAGTCTGTAGTGAATAAGACCACCTAAACTTAAAGTTTCACCTCTGTTGAACAATTACTGCTCCACACTCAAAGTGTTACTATTTTTTACCTTCCATACATCCATCTGATCTCCTTCAGGAAACAGCTTCTCTCCCCATCTGATTTCCTGTTGTGTTGTTAGGAAACCAGCTTACTTAGAGAAAATTGAATCATGCACAAATTCTGTATTCCATATTGAAGGCACTGGAGGTCTTGGGAAAGGTCTTATCTCAACTGTGGGAGTAGATGAAGCTTATTAGACCAATGGGAATGACAGAGAATATGCTCTGCCACTGCTATATCTCATGGATGGTGGTTTTCAAGGGAAAAAACGGGGGGAAAAATCTGACCAATAAAGAAGTAGAAGGCATATAGGATTTCAATATGACGGAACATACCAAGAAGCAAACTTTTGGTTCTCTGTCCTAAACATTTCTCTCTTTATATGAAGCTGCTCGTGTGTCTCATTCTAACTATATAAGAATCTGAATTTTTTTTAAAAAAAAATCATGGCTGTTTGTGAGAAACTTGCAGGGTTCTGAATTTTTGCTTCCCCCTACAAGATGGCTGGAATAAAAAGAGATTGAAAGGAGGCTTTTACCAGAGGCCCTCTCTTGTTGACAGGGAGTTCCATAGCAACCGTTGGCATATATTTGGCTTCCCTGCTGAAAACCTGGGCAAAGGCTAATCAGATAGTGTAGTATATTACTAAATTTGAATTTCCAGCACTGGCTGCCAATTCTACTTGGTCTCAGTGGATGACACCCACCCCATGTCTTTTTTATGGCAGGAAATCTCTTCTTAGCAGGTCATATATCTATCATGCCATGAATGCATCTTTGAATTTATCTTACTGTCATGGGATGTTGTCTCCAACGAATGCTCACTAATACCGTTCCAGTCCCTTATAGTGCAGCTCTAAGCATGCTTGCTCAGAAATAAAACCCATTGTTGAGTGAGGTTTACTCCCTGTAAACATAGGAAACTGCCACCTGATAGCAAGTCAAAGTAGTAGCCATCTCTGGTTCAGTGTTATCTCCTGTGCTGATAGTGGCTCTCCAGGGTATCAGGACAGAGGTTCCCAGCCCTACCTGGAGATGACAGGGATTACACCTGGGACCTTTTTCATGCAACCCTAAAGAATGAGTGCATGCTCCAGAAAGAGTCCCCATTATCCACACTTCCCTTATCTATTGTTATTGTGAGGGCACTTGTCAGTGCAAATAAATTCATGTGAGTGAAGAGTCAGTAATTGTGATTGATCCTGACCCTTCTGAGACAAACTGTCATCCCAGAGGCATCCAACTCACATTTGGTAATTAGCTCAATAAATTGAGGTCCTGTCCAGCAGGAATTCAGTGTAGCTTGCTCCTGAGTAAATAGCTACAGGTTTGCAATGTAAATGTACCTTACAGCCAAGTTCTGAACTGGTTATAAACAGTATAGCTTCTCCAAAGTGAGTCAGATTGTTGACTCAAGTTGGCATGTTGTATTTCTTTATTCAAATACTAAAATGTTAATAGCAAACTTATCTTCATAAGGTATTGAATGGAATGTGCTTGTTCAGTGAATCAGAGGAAAACTGGCTGAAAAAGGAACTGAACTTGCCTTTTGCTCTGCCTCTCCTGTTGAACCAACTGGCTCATCATAAGTAAAGGTTTAGCCTAGGGCTGTGTGTAGTGTCAGCATTCAAATAAAACAAAACAAAATGTTAAAATTTTGCATGCACTCAACCACATCCTGTGCCATAAAAAGTTCATATCTGATCTGTATAGATTATGCAACTATGCATACATATCTCCTTTGTGCATGGTAATTTTGGGAGAGGAATATTTTTGTTTTTTTGCATTGTACCAGATTTACAATTCAAGGGAGAAGCAAGAAAATCAACCTGGCTTTTTCTAAATAAATGCTAGTCTGTTTCCAAGCAGCACATCCTGTGCTTTTTGCTGGATTCCTTCAGGAATCACAGGTTTCACACAGCCCTGGTTATGTTGAGCTCACGCAATTGGGTACGATGCCAAAGGTGTCTGGGGAAAAAAGTTAACCAGGCTGAACAGAAATGTTTCAGGATAATTGGGTTTAGGGATATCTGCAGATGTGGAGCTTTGCAAGGCAGTGCATCTGTTTGCTGACAGATGGTTTCACTCCCCCAGCATTGCAAATATATTTAATGGCTGGCATAGAGAGGCCACCGTGCTTGTGTAGTCAGTGACTGCACGGTGATTAAAGGGTTGCAGTCAAAGAATGAAGAAATGCTATAGGTTCATTGAGCTAATGAGATAAAATTCTCAGATGGTGTAAATCAACATACATCCCAGTATTTTGATTTCACAAGAAAGGGAAGAGTTGGAGCAAAAAAAAAAAAAAAGGGGGGGGGCTATTCTTATAAATCAATCCAACCAGTTGTCCATTTGGCATTGTACCCTGGCTGGTACAAATCTCTCTAATTTCCCTCTATCACTTGCTGGCAAAAAGCTCTCATCTTTTCTTGCGGCTCTGAGGAATTTCCCTCCTACCCCATAATCCCCTTTGGCTTATCTTTGGAAATGCTGTACATATAATTCTATATTTTTCCTCCTTTGTAACTTATCATTGATTTAATAAAAATATAAACTTTGTCAACTCAGAATTAATGTTGTACATTTGAGTCAGGCAAAGCCCAGAAAGTATTAGCCGGCCATTGGAATGATTAATAAAAGGGAAAAAAGAGGAGATTTTGTAATGTTTTATCTAAGAACACTGTGAAGGCTAGCATTGTTCGCTTTTTTTTCCCCTGGCAGCTGGACTCCTGCCCTTTGACAGCCAGAAAATCAGCAGGTGAAACTTTTCTTGTTGCCTTGAATGCCAGAGAAACTATTGTTGATTAAATTTCTGCTTGTCATCAGTACTGTGTTCACAGAAGACCTGCGAAGGGGAAAAGAGGCATCTCTAGAACATGTTGCAATTAATCCAGAATAACCAGCACATATTAGTTACGTTTTGACTCCTCATAAAATAAATCAGAGTCTCAAGTTCATCAATCATAGAAATTATCTATGAGACCAAGTATTTCTAGATAGGCTTTAAAGACCAAGGCTAACCTCCTGTTGTGTAACAGGGATTTCCACAAATCTGGACTCTATGACCTGGTGCACATAGCATGCTACACCATGATTATGATCTGTTAAATAAATCATTAGTGTGTTTTGTAAACCCCTCAATAAGCCATAAACCAGGAATTGCAACCTAAAGTGGATGGGTCTATCCTGTTATCATGGACCTTGACTGGTGAACATGAAGATATATTTTTTTATTTATTTATTATTTTATATTTTATTTTATTTTATTTTATTTTATTTTATTTTATTTTATTTTATTTTATTTTATTTTATTTTATTTTATTTTATTTTATTTTATTTTATTATTTTAGCAGCAACCCAGTGGGGCGATCTGCAATTCTTTGTCCGCTAAGCACCAGGATGGGCAGCTTTTAAGCAATAGGGTTGCCACAAACTGTGGTTATGGGGTTAACATATTAGGCAGCAAAAATCCAGATGACCATTAGCTGGTATCAAAAAGATACAGGGCATTCTAATTCTTTGCTGCTATCCAGTGATCATTCAGATGTTTGCAGCCCAGATATAGTAACCCTAATGGTTAACCAGTTCACAGCAGATGCAGATGGGCTTTCAGACCATGCAACGTGCCAGAATGCATAAGCAGAGATTGTACACCTGGTTGCAGATCCAGCCTTTGTACCAGTCCGGTAGCCCCAGTAATGTCAAAACACTTCTCTGTGTCAGTAAAGGATAGAATGGATACCCTACAACCCTTGGTAGCCACCTGGACAGACTGTCATTGGTCCCAAGTCCCCTCTTCTGTGTTCTCAGGCAATTTAGCTTCCCCTTTTCCTCCAGCAAGAATTCATGATGGCAGCATTCCAAGCCTCAACAGCAGCAAAAACACAGCAATAGTGACTTCTCTTTAGTGGATGGAAAGGGGAGCATTATTATGCATACATATCCAACATTCTTTCGGGGTTAGACACATTATGTGGTGTACAAAAAAGTTTCAGGAAACAACCACTTCATGTATTGTATTTTGTTTTTTAAACTTCTCATCTCTCTCTTTTTCAGGAACTCTACAATTCTGTATAACCACAACTTTTTCCATCTTCCCTTTCCTCTTAACCTAGTCATTCTTCCTTCATGTATTTATTTTAATGTTAATAATAATAATTTATTAAACTTGCATGCTGCCCAACTCTCGACGACTCTGGGCAGCTTACAACAATCTAACAAAAAAAGTATCAAATCAATAAAAGATAATGATAAAAGATGGCAAGTGCAATGAAGTGAGGGTCTCCCTCTCCCTCACCAAAGGCCTGGGTGAAGAACCAGGTCTTCACAGCTCTTCTAAACAGCAGCAGTCGGGGGGCCATCTGGATTTCAGGGGGAATCTTGTTCCAGGGGGCAGGCGTGGCCACAGAGAAGGCACACTTCCGGGGTCCTGACAAATGACGTTCAGTCAAAGGAACCTGGAGCGCACCAACCCTGCAGGATAGAATCAGCCAGGCAGATGTTATGGGAGACAGGCGGTGCCTCAAGTAACCAGGCTGTATGCCTTGTAGGGCTTTATAGGTAACAACCAGCATCTTGAATTGCACCTAGAAACAAACCGGCAAGCAGTGCAGCTTGCGGAGCAGAGGTGTTACATGGGCATATCGAGACATGCCAATTACTGCTCATGCTGCCACGTTCTGGACCACTTGAAGCTTCCATGTGGTCTTCAAGGGCAGCCCCATGTAAAGCGCATTGCAGTTGTCAAGCTGTGAGGTGAAAAGTGTGAGGGCATGAATGACTGTCTGAAGCCCCCCCCCCCCCCAATCTAGGAAAGGGTGCAACTGATGCACCAGATGGAGTTGTGCAAAGGCCTTCCTGGCAACAGCTGCAAGCCCAGGAAGACCCCCAGGTTGCATACCAACCTTGAAGAGGGAAGTGCTACCCCATCCAAGGTCAAATATGGAATATCCCCAGAACTGGGTGGCCCAAACACCCATAGCCACTCGGTTTTGGTAGGATTGAGTCAGAGACAGTTCCTCCCCATCCAAGTCTGCACAGCCTCCAGGCACTGGGACAGAACCTGGACAGCCTCACTTGGCTGGCCCAGGGTCAAAAGATATAATTGAGTATCATCAGCATACTGATGATACTGAACCCCAAACCAGCAGATGACCTTACCCAGTGGTTTCATGTAGATGTTGAAAAGGAGAGGGGAGAGAGTAGAACCCTGCAGCACCCCACACAGGAGGGGCCTAGGGAGTGATCTCTCCCCCCAGCCAGCGACTGGAACCTGCTGTGGAGAAAAGAAGAGAACTACCATCACACAGTGCCCCAATCCCCAACCCACAGAGCCAGCTCAGAAAGATACTGTGGTTGACAGTATCGAAAGCCGCTGAAAGATCAAGGAGGAAGGTTCTAACCCCTTAACAAGATTCACACAAGATAAGGTGTACATACTACATAGACCCATCCATTCTAGGTTGGAAGCTATGGTTTATGGCAGGCAAACAGATTATGTCCTGGAGGGAAGTTCTCTATATTACTGTCTCTGAAGTGCAGTCCCCTCTGGGAGCTTCTAAGATCAGTTATGCATGGATTGATCCAGCTTTAAATATTTCTCACTCCACAAGCTTGTATGACCATTGTATTGTCAGAAATGAACTATATTCAGAACAATAAACACAAGAAATCCTAATTCCTGATGGGAAAGTATTCATGGAGTATAGTATTGGCAGAACTGGGATCTTAACTGCTGTCACAAAAGCTAACAGAAATATGGTCTAGTGACAATCTCATCTTTTGGAGAGCACTCTCATTGTACTTCCTCTTTTTAGCACCTATGTTTGAAAATCCAGAGGCATTCCCAGTATCAACACATAATTCTTGTTCTGTACAACAGAAACAAACCACAAATATTCCAAATAGATGTATGTGCTTTGTCGAAGGCTTTCACGGCCGGAGTTCGATGGCTGTTGTTGGTCTTCCGGTCTGTGTGGCCGTGTTCTGGAAGTTGTGGTTCCTAACATTTTGCCAGCATCTGTGGCCAGCATCTTCAGAGGGCAGGAGCACAGACAGAAGCGAAAGTCTTCTAAAGTCTAGACTCTACCTGGGCACAGAGATTTCGCTTCTGTCTGTGCTCCTGCCTTCTGAAGATGCTGGCCACAGATGCTGGCGAAACGTTAGGAACCACAACTTCCAGAACACGGCCACACAGCCCGGAAGACCCACAACAGCCAACAGATGTATGTGCTATTTATTCAATAAAGCAAACGAGTAGATGATGTATTGATGGTATATGACCCCCAAGAAAATTTCGAAAATGTATGGGACTGTTTCCAACGTTTGTTGGGAATGTAATAAACAAGAGGGGTCGTTTTACATATGTAAGGTTGCAAAGAAATTTTGGAATCAAATATGTACCTTGATGCAGAGTATATTACAAATACAGATTTTGCTTAAACCAGAACTATTTTTGTTGGGGATATTGGATTTACAAATAGAAAAACACCTAGTCAGAATCATACAATATATGGTTACTACAGCAAGACTTGTTTATGCACAATTTTGGAAAAAACAGACTTTACCAACGATACAAGAATGGTTGTTAAAATTGATGGACATGGCAGAAAATGATAAACTCACTTGTTTATTGAAAGAAAGCTCAAGTTGTCGTTATCTCAAAGAGTGGAAACCACTGGTGGACTATTTGCGAAATGCAGGAGGGGCGAAGCTTACATGGGGATTTGAAGATTAGATTCTAAATATAATAGGGTATATTAGACAAAGAATTATTCTTATCTATTGCATGAAAAACTAGCACTTAGGACAGATTTTCTTGTTCTTATGACCAGGGATAGATTGGATGTTACCTATGTTTCATATCTTTCTTTTCTTTCTTTTACTTTACTAGACTTTTTCTTTTCTTTCTTTTTATTTTGTATTTCTATTTCTTTTTCTGTTTCTAACTTTTAACTATGTATTTTAAAATTCTAATCATTTAAAAAAATAAAGCAAATGAGCAAGAAAGCAAAATTATCATAGAGAAAACTAAGCAAAGCTTATAATAGAAGTAAATCTTAAAGCACATACAAGATCTTTACCCAGTTGATGTTGGCTCCTTTAGTTAAGAAGACCAGTCCAACCAGACAACAGACAGTTACAATGCTAAATAAGCACAGTGAAAGGAAGAAGATCCAAAACAGCAGTCAAAATTCTTCAAAGGCCTGACTGCCTCCTGGGTTGTTGCTTTCATACTTTTTCAAGCTCTGGTGGTCCTGCCTTCTCACTTCTGATTGGCCCAGAGCTCAAGGTGTGCTGGCACTTCTGATTGGTCAAGACTCTCAGGTTGCACTGTCCATTATGCTAACCCTGGCTGGTGGTTGGCTGGTCTCTCTCAGGCATCCCAAACCCAGGTCTGATTTATCCCAGCGGCAACATTCAGCAGGGGAGTGGAGGACGAAGAAGGGGGTTAGACTGACATCAGCAGCAACATTATGAATGATTCAAGCCCTACCTCTTTTCCATAGGCAACATGATGTTGCACACACTCCCAAAAGGGACAGTGCTTCTGTCATGACATCACAAATGCTTTCATCATTCTGACAAAAGCAGCCAATTCCTGCGGACACCGCTGCATCCTGAGAAGGTTCTTTGATCCACCTCTCCAGTTTGACCATTGCTGATGGTGGTGTCCTGAGTTCTTCCTGGTCTCTATTGATTCAATCCATTGTCTCCTCTGTTGATAAACAATTTATATCATCTTTCCTCCTAAATGAGCGTCTCTCTTAAGATCTTGCTTATTGAACAAGTAAATAGGTTATACAGTAGAGGCCTGTAAACTTTTATGCACCTACTGAAGCCTAAACCAATATTCAAGTCTCCATCTTGGTTCCAAATTCTCCATTTTTAATCCTGCCTATAAAAGCAAGACCAAGCAGTAATCAATTCATAGTGTTCATATACACCTCTAAACTATGTAGTACAAATGTGTAATTGCTTTGTGCATAAAGGTGTAAGATCAAAAAGAAGTTTAAAGCAAAGAAATACACCCATCTCATCTCCCAAATATTAAAAATCCCCAGAAAAATCATACTGTCATCTATGCATGTGGTGTAATTCCGTCCACTTTGCATCCTTATCCCAATAGGGTTTTTTTTCCTCCATCAAAACGTTAAGTATGCTCCTCAGTCATCAAAAGGCTCCCCAATGCTTGTTTTTAGCTTAGCATTATATGTCAATTCAGCCACTGTGGCTTATTAAGCAAATCATGGTTAAAGCTAATTGCAGCTCAGCATGATGAATGAGCCCTCTTAAGCCAGGGGAGTGGGGAAAGAACCCTGTATGTACTGTATGTGCAGCCGTTTCTATTACAAAAATGTGTCTCTCGTGTGGATTTGCTTTAAATAATAACATGGGATTTAGCCCTGAGGAAGCATTATCGAATAACCTCTGTGAGTAGAGCTTGCTTCCCTGCACCTTTCCCATGCGAGAAGACAGGAGAGCTCTGTGTCGCCATTGTGGCGGCATAGAAATCCTGTAAAATAAATAAAATAAATAAATAAATGCAAATATTATTAACTCAGGAGCTTTCAGTAATGTTTGTCTCGGGAAATGTTCCCCAGGCAAGCTTTTATCTGATAACTTTGCTTTTCTGCTTAAATAAACTAACACAATGAAAGCCAGGCACACCTCTCATCAAACCACTTGTGTTGGTCAAAGCCTTCAGAGCAGCAGGAAGACAGAATGTGGTACCACGTATTGGTTGTCCAAAGAGGAAAAGGAGGAACAGAGGTTCTTGCCTCCAAATGGCTACTTACCTTTGGAAAGGGTAAGAGAGTTTGATGCATCACTCCACTACTCTGGGCGTGGGAAAGAAAAGATCTATAACATGGTATAAATATTAGTAATAGTAGTGGATTGAGACATAAAAGTAAAACAAGCCTTTGGTCTTGAACCTGGTCCTGACCAGCCCCATGTGTTGAGAATATTTATTTAATTCTTATTTAATTCAATTTATATGACAATTTATATGTAGCATGCCTGACCTCGTCACCTGTATCTGCAAGTCTTCTGCAAAAAAAGGGGAAATGTCCACTCACCATCCACTCACCCAAGCACATGGCCTATTCTCTACACTCTGGAACAGGACTTGTAAAAATGCCTGGGACTTGATCTGATGCATTACTGTCTGAATTGTCTACCATTCAATCAGTATCTGACCTAAAGCTGAAATTAATAAGATTTATTTTCATGTAATTTGTAAAGGATGGAATCATCATTCCTGCTACACAGAAATCTTGCTGGAAAACATGCCCAGTCAGGAGAGAACAGAGCTTCATGATCTGTAGTATTTAGAGGGCAATTAAATGTATGAATCAGTATAAATCAGGGGGATACAATCTATGCAGCTCCCAGGAACAGCAGGAGCAGGGGGAACCTTTCTCCCCAAGATGCCACCCAATTATAATTTTAAAGTTGCAGAGTGGGAAAGTTCTTAACTACATCAGGAATAATCTTGTTTACTGTGTGGTAATTCATTTTAATTACATGTAAATCTGAATCACATTTATTCTTCATTTTAAGTCCACTTGGGGTGGTTTTGGAAGGTGGTTGCTGACAAGCCACTAAACCCTTCTCCTGGACATGTGCTCTCCTGTTACAAATGACGCCAAGTGAAATGGTCAAGATCAGCTTGCCATGCACAAGTGTGAGCGTGGTAACAACAGATAAACAGACCATTTCTTTCTCACTCAGAGTGGCAAAGCAGGGCTACAATTACAATCACGATTGCTACTGATGCCACTGTGAAGGGTGTGATGTAAGTCATTTGCAGTCCAAATGGTACATTCATAATATGAGATCCAGTTCCTGATGAAAACATGATAAATGAGGAAAATACTATTAAAATATAGATACCATGCAGTAAACGACATTGGCAAAATGCCTGTTACTCTGACCAAAGTGCTGAGACCGCAAAACCCATGGTGGAGAATTCTGGGAGTTGCAGTTCCAATAGATATAGAGGGCATCGTGTTGCAGAAGGCTGCCTTACTTTCCTTTTGCTGGAGATCTGTCCGACCACATAGGTGAGATCTTGCATGCTCCAATATTGGGACTCCTGCAGTCAGTTATCAGTCATTGACTTATTCATGCCCCCGCATGTGCCTCTGTCTAGCTGTGGAATTCTCAGTAAAAAAAATTTAAAGGAAGAAAGCCTTTCTTTCTGTATTCTACAAAAACCTATGCTATAATAAATCACTTTAAAAAGTACCAGACTCTTGGTTGTTTTTATTGTCATGTAGCCTTTTTCCTTTAGTTTCTTCTTCTGGCTACCCAAATCTGACGGATTCTTCCGGAATCGAGAGATTCCGTACTGTACAGTACTGTGTACTGTTCTTAGTTCATTAATAAAGGTAGCTACGGAGCTCTCACAATTTGCCAACACTTCCTTATGTCACATAAAGGAGACTAGTGAAAAATAATAAATTGAAACAACATTTTGGGCTTTATTTGTTTTTAAACACCTGGGCGAAAGAGAGAGAGTGCGTATTTCCAATAAAAATACCTTCTATTACCATTCCACTCTGTGCTTCTCAAGGCTTGAATTACAGCAGGGAAGAAGAGGGACGTTAGCCATTTTGCGTTGTAAATAAGGTTTAGGGGAGAGAAAGAGGAAATGGGGTTTGTGGATGTCATCAAGGGACCTGCTACATTGCCCCCTATAAATCCAGGGTGCTATTTCTATACAGAGAATACCCTTCCAGATAATTAAACATCAAAGGGCAGAATGGCCCACATGCTTTTCGGAATTACCCTTGAAACGGCATATAAAGGATTTTCTCACTGAACATTCTACTATGATGGCTGGATCTAACCAAGAAAAGAAAAAAGAACTCTTGCAGAATTTTTAAAAAAATGCCCTCAGCATCCCATTCTCATATCCTTTGGTAAGATTTTCTTCGTGGGTGCCCCCCTCCCAAAACAATGCTGTTTTGAAATGAGATAAAGCGGAATCAGTCCATTCTTGAATGGCTTTGGAGAAGGAAGAGACAACTTTTCTTCCTGAGCTTTCCAATGCTAAGAGCCCATGTGGAGGACCTTTCACCGCTCATACTACTGCTGTTACAATCACTCTTTTTATTTTGATGGCAGCTGCCAGAGCTCCTTTTTCAGATTCTTGGACTCCTCCGATTGTTTTGCAACCACCATTGAAATCGCAGCAAGATCAAAGAAGATACAGGACTACTGGTTATGACAGAGCACCCACTGTGTATGAAGACAGGCCCAAATTCAATCCCCACCCTCTCCAGATTAAAAGGATCTGCTGAAAGATAATGGAAAATATCTTAGAGAAGTTGCTGCCAATGAAAACTCTAAGAAAGGGAGATAGTCTGACCCTGTGTAGACAGAATCTTAGGCCTAGGATTGAGCCAATTTCTTAAACAAATGGAGTATACAAGAGTATCCTCCACAGCTCTTTGTATCCATTATGCTTTTGCATAATGAATAATTGTATCCATTATGCTTTGCATAAGGAAGCAAGGTATTTGGGTCACACATAGGAAACCAGGAGAAGAGGCACTCCTATGGCCCTTGGCTCATAGATGGGCCATCAAGCCAAGTATGAAGGAGGGAAGCACAGAGGGGATTGCAGAAGGGGTAGCAAGATGAACCCTAGTCCTGATCTGAGGCCCTTCCTTCTTCTTCATCCTGCTTCTGGGCAGCACCAGCTCTTCCGATTTGCTCTTTCAAATCTAATTCTTATGATGAAGCTAGTCTCGATGAGTACTGCGAGATCTATCTACTCCTTTCATTTTCATCACCTCTAAGTTCATCCTGTGACTGGAAAGGACCCCAATGGAACACTGGGAACAGGATCCGAGCCAATTAGGAGCAACTGCCATGCCACCGCTGATGCCCTGGTAAGGATGTCCATCCCTATAGACACCAAAAGATGCATCAAATAGGTCAGCACAGTTTGAATGAATATCAACTATGTGGCTGGAGGTTCCCATTACAGTCACAATTCTACATTCACATAAACTTGATGCTCAAAAGTCTGCTTCTGCTTCTGCACACAGCTCACCCTTGCTAAATCAAAGGGACTGAGCTTCTTCAGAGACAGAGAAACCAAAAAGAATCTGCTCAGAAATCTCTCCAAGTGTTGCTTGTATTAACTGAGAATTGTTAAGACACACATCATAATTGTTAGTAATGACGAGATTCTCAATGACAAGTATTATATCCTGCGTAGGCTTTTATTTAGGTCAACTTGTTAACTTGTTATCACAGTAGTCTGCCTACAGCTGTATTTTCTGCATGTTTCTAAATAAGCAAGTCCTGTTAAATTCAGTGGGCCTTACCTCCAAACAGAAAGTGTGCATAAGATTTTGTGCATAAAATTGCAACCGTATGTAAGGTAAGCAGAAAATCAGTATGACCCATTTGTTACTTCTATTAAGCACCTTTGTTTTTCTCAGGTTCCTAAGCACACACGCCTAAAGCAAATGAAACTCAGTATATATGAGCAAGGACCAAACAATGCCCTGATCTAGCAGCTCTTCATCTTGATCTGACCACTTGCGTTTGTCACATCAAGCCAATCAAGTGGGTGTTTTCCAGTGCCAGTTCAAGGGTATATGATGCCCCTAGCTAGGCCATATTGACTGATGGCGCCACCTCCTGCTGATGCAAAGATTTGCGTTTTTAGAATGATTCAGAAGGAGGGGCAGCATTTGCACCCCCTTAGTCTAAACCTGGCCTTGGTACTTTCATTTCAGATTAAAGCCAACTCACTTGGAATGGCTTTGGGTACAAAGGGAGTGTACCATCTTAACCTGCTCCTATGAGCCATGTCATCAGTCCCAACTTTGTGTCTATTGCAACTGTACTTTCTCAGATTCACTAAGAGATACAGAAACTCAGAATTAGTACCTCTTGGCTCTCTTTGGAGTCTCACTGAGGGACCAAGATCTACAATATGATTCCTTCCTTCCTTCCTTCCTTCCTTCCTTCCTTCCTTCCTTCCTTCCTTCCTTCCTTCCTTCCTTCCTTCCTTCCTTCCTTCCCTCCCTCCCTCCCTCCCTCCCTCCCTCCCTCCTTCCTTCCTTCCTTCCTTCCTTCCTTCCTTCCTTCCTTCCTTCCTTCCTTCCTTCCTTCCTGACCATGGAAAGTGGCAGTTACTACCTGTCACCCACACAAACCTAAGTATACTAATCGTTGCCTATGTGAAATAACCAACATGATAATTGAAGGGAACCAGTCTTCCTCTGTCCTGTGAGAATTGCTGCCTCCCCACTTCATTCAAGGGATCTAGATTAACCTGAGATTTGGAGAGGAAGTGGAAAATTTAGGATATAGGATGACAGTTTGGATTTTTGACACAGTTTCTCAAGAGAAATGGAATTAATTCTCAAGAAATCCTTTTTTCAAGGCTGTCTTATTTCACTTTTTTTCAGGATTAGTCCTGAATGGAAAAAAAATAGAACTGACACAGAATGTTTGTGCACTTTGAAAAGTTCAAAGACCATCACAAATGTAATGGATTCTGCCTTTTTATTATAAGCCTCTGTATTAGGACTTTTCCCAAGTTATTCTTGCACAGGGAACAGACAGTAGTTCTTACTGTAGATGCTGAATGTGATTCAGAAAACATTATCTTACTCTTCGTCTGAATTCCCCCCAAGATCAGAATCTTCTCTGCACAGTACTGAATTACAGGAAATTACAATTTTGCCTTTCTTCTTCAACTATGAGAGTAAGAATAGTTGCTTTATCTAGTGTCATTGACCATCATAATTTCCACAAGCCTGTCTTCTCCCCTTTGTCATACTGAAGAAGTCAAAGCAGACTACCACTGGCCTATATTTTTGGAGACTGGGCAATTCTGTTCCACAGCACTGGGGCACATATTATTTTCTTAAGGAAAAAGCGTCTTTGCCTTAAGTACAAACTAAGCAAGCTGCCTACTACAAAACTAAATCTGCCCATTCCACTATATCAGGGGTGGGGAACCTTTTTTCTGCCAAGGGCCATTTGGATATTTATAACCAGGGACTGGGGGGGTGGGGGGCGGGGTTTCTGGGATTTCCGCAGACCAGGGGCCGGAGTTTGCAGGCAGGAGCCAATCACAAGCACTGGGGGTGGGGTTTGCGGGCGGGAGCCAATCGTGTGGAAGGGGCAAGGTTTGCGGGTGGGAGCCCCACGGGCCTTAGGCAGGAGCCCCGCGGGCCTTATATGGCCCGTGGGCCTGACGTTGCCCACCCCTGCACTATATGAATAGGAAAGACGACCACTACTGGTGCTGACTTGGGGTTAACTGTATTTTAAGAAAGCACTTTGGAGGGTTTTCTGACACTCCCCCCGCCAAACACACAATATTTTCCGGAGTCACTGCAGGTATTGTTAAGGTGTCAGGTCTCTGCACAGAACTATCCGAGTGAGTTCAGTACAACTGCTTATTAGTACAACAGCTTACACTTACACTCTTACTAGCCACTGGAAAAAGAGGAGATGCTGACAACTCATGTAGTCACATTTCCACTTACACATAAGAGAAAGCCATTGCTCAGCTCACAATCCTTCTCATAAAGAAAACTCGTTCAATATTTTCAGTGCAGAAGAAGATAAATGCAAAGCCAGAAGGAAAGACATATGGAAAGTACAAAAACACAACAGTTTCCTCAGTTGGTTTCTTCTGGGATTTGTCCTGGGATTCTGAATCCCATAGCAGTCTGGTCCACAGTGTTCCTGGGGCTGGAATTCACATAGCTGAAATGGGTCTCTATTGTGCAACTAGTCCTCTGGAGGAACTGGAGGAAATTCTCATGGATAGAGCCTTCTGGGCTGGAGATACAAAAGTCCTGGTTCAGAGGCTTGCTGAGGCAGTGTCGTCCCATCTTGGCCAGCTCTTCCCTGATTTGGCGGTTTAGCAATCCGTAGAAGAAAGGGTTGATCGCAAAGGAAGAATAAGCTAGCCAGGTCACAACTATTTCAATAGAATCAGGGACTGAAGGGGCAGAGTTGAAGGAGCAGTGGAGGTGGAAGGAGAAAAAAGGAAGCCAGCAGCAGAGAAACTGGCCTACAATCAGCACCAAGGTCAGGGCTGCTTTATTCCCACCAAAAAAGCGTTCAGGAGACAGTCTAGGAGGCACATTCCTGGTAGTGATGATGGTGACTTGGCTGTGAATGGACTCTGACCTTTGTCTGGGTGCAGCTGTCCAGGATGGGACAGGAATATGCTGCAAGGATGCAATGCGGGCCACTTTGTAGATGCTACCATATACTGCAAAGATAATTAAAGTGGGCAGGATGAAGCAGAGAATGCTGAAGATTATCACAAAAATCTTCTTGTGGGCTCCAGGGCTCCAGTTGACAGTACATTTACTGGCACTGCTAGCGCCATTGTCTTGGGGCCAGCCTACTAGTGCCAGAGCAGCAACCAGCATAGACTTAATCCAGATGAAAACCACCACAGTAATGGCCAGCCCAGTAGTCATCTTAACTTCATATCTCATGGGGTGGACAATGTAGTAGTATCGTTCAATGCTGATAACAGAGATGGTCAGTATGGAAGCGCTGATGAAACAAACATTCAAGAAGATCAGGGTTTGACACTCAGCGATGCTATACAAAATTCTGTTGAAGCATGTGGAACTGGAGATAATCCCCAGTGGCATGATGAAAATGGCTGACAACAGATCTACAAAGCAAAGATGGCAGACAAAGATGAACTTCCTCAGTAGAGGTGTTTTGAGAAGAACAACCAGGACTGCTGTGTTGGCAACCAAGGCAATGACACTCAGCATAACCATGAAGAAAACACCAATGGCCTCCTGGAACTGGGATACTCCAAAGGCATCATGTCCATGAGTAGAGTTAATCCTAGATCTGTTTATCATCATTCCTAGGAAGTCTATTTCTAGGCAGCCTGGGCTTTAACAACAAGAAGTGCCAGGGGATGCCTAGGGTGCACGTCAATACCACTGCCTCTCTTTTTGGTATCTCTCAATTCCTGTAGAAGAGAAGAAAAAAATTAGTAACAAAATAATGAATAAGATAGAATGAAATGGAATTTCATTGCCTTCAGTGAGATATGTTGATTCCACCACACAGAGGCTCTAATAGGCTACAGAATGGGAAGAGAACAAACATCCTCAAAGAAGGCAATGGAAACCACTTTGAAAGAGGAATTCAACAGCCATGATGTAAACATCACCTTAGCCCAGATAGACAGGAAGGGGTGAGGGAAAAACTCAAGACTGCCCCTCCTTGATTCTCTTTAGTATAAAAGGGGAGAGCAAAAATCTCTGTCTGGCTTTCAAGATTCTGTTATTATACCCTATAACAATAGAGTTCTAATACTTCATGCAGAGTATGTTTCCTGACTTAGTCTACCTTGAAGGGTTGAACCACTTCTGCACTCTTGCTAAGAAAACCACACCTGTCCATATGATACAGAGGCTAGGTTTGCACTACACATTAGGCTGCATGATGGACAGTTTGTGGTTTAGTCTGTTGTGGGAAACCAGTTCTTTATGGGTAACTTATGTGACCAAGCCATCACGTTAAATGGTTAAATATGGTTTATTTGCTTGGATATTGCATCACAGCAACTGTTGGATGACCTCAGCCATAGGAAATAGTAAGATAGTGCAGAAAGGACAGCTCTTAGTTCTCCTTTGGGAAGTTAGCTAAAAGAAGGTAGTTAGAAAGTGTGAGTTATAGATTTCTGTTAGGGCCCAACAATTTCCCTCTATTATTGAAGCACTAGGCTATTTGTCACTATAATTACTGCACCAGCTGTGACTTTCTCCTTCCTGATCAATGATAATTGAGGCAATGAAAACGGTTCCTTTCAGAAGCTTGCTGTGTAATAAGACTCATGGCTGCTGAGAAGTCCTACTCACTGTGTTCAGTAGTTTACTCCCAGGTTACTATCTGATGTCTTCAGCCAGCTGTATGTATTTTGACATTCTGAATTAGTGTAGAAAACTATGCAGCAAATGTAGCACTGGATGCTTCATTTTAAAAACAAGCTTCTAGCCCACATGACTAAATAAGAAACCAGTCTGTAGGAAATGTCTAATGAATTTCAAAATCCGTATGTAATTTTTTCAGGAGTTCAAAGCTGAATTTCAGCTCTATGTCCCTTCCCAGGGTAAACATAGGCAACACAAGCCACTATTAGCAAAGTCATGGGTAGACCCTAGGACTAATTTTTCTAACTTTTCTGCTGTAACTACAAGAAAAATTCCAACTGATTTCCTACACTAACAAGAGTAGGGCACTTTATTTGTGTTCTACACCAGTGAGTGTAACATAGCTGCAGTGAATAAGAAAGTTCATTTCAGCCAAGGAGATTTCTGAAGCTGCCATAATTTTTCAATTAGCTTCATTGTATTACTGCTAATTTTAAAATTTATCTTTTAATTAGTGCTAAAATACTGATCATATACCATATATGTGTGAAATATAATGTTATAGCACTATAATACTACAATGACAGCTTTAAAAAAATGATGGGAAAAATCACTCAGAAACATCAATGGAAGCAATCAGGAATGGTTTCTAAAATTCATTTTTTTAAAAAAGCTTTACTTTTTTGAAGCATGACCTCCATAGCGAAATAAAAAAGTATATTTCCCTAAAATGTATATAGCTATATTAAGAGGATATAATGGTGCCCTTTGCCTTGGTTGGTGACTCTGTGGTGACCTGTGAGAGACTTGCCACACCATCCATCGCTGCCCACATCAAAATCCTGCCTTTTAAAAAAACCAGAAACGCTGCTCCACTTGAGGCAGCAGCATTGCTATTTTTTTTGCGGGGTGTGTGCGCCTGCGGGCTTGGATTTAACAAGAAAGGTCTTTGAGGAATTTTTATTTATTTTATTTATTTATAGTGCTATTTATACTCCGCCTATCCCCTCCCTAGTGGAGGACTCTAGGCGGCTTACAATCATATATATACAATTCAATTATACATCAATTCCAAATATATACAATTCACCGCTCGTGAAAGGAGAGGGGTAAGGGAACCGACTCTATTAGGCTCTGGACTACAATTCCCAGGATGCCTTGAGCTGGCTGCTGACGTCCTGTAGCTGTCACATCTGGGTCCGTTGTCACCACCGCTGTTTGATCTTCCTCCGATCCTTTGATCCTCTCCTCTCCGGTGGAGCTGACTTCCAGACAGGACGCCAGCAAATTAGCCCACTTTAAGGTGGTATCCATTTATCTACTTGCAAGGCTTTCGAACTGCTGGGTTGACAGGAGCTAGGACGAGAGCTCACCTCATCCCGGAATATCATAGGAATATCATAGGGCCATAGCCTCAGTCTTCTTCTCCTACTAGTACACTAGGAAAGTTTCTTTTTTCAGTCGATGATGCTGTCTTAAAAAGGTTCTAGTTTGCTCTGATCCTGACAATCTCTCAAGTGGAACTTTCTTTTCAGTTTACATTCTATGCAAATGTTTTCTGTTTTGATCAGGTTCCTTTGTGCAGATGCTAACCTAGTCTGATTCCCACACAGTCCGCCCCTCATCGCTCCCCAACACCACACTTAGGAGTACATCTGGAGACACAAACTTCAGGTTTGCAGGTGAACAGATTTTTCAAGTGGAGGGTGGACTCTGCAATGGTAAGATCCACAAGAACTTTGCTGGGTTTGTGGCAAATTTCATTCCTAATAAAAGGGTTAAAGTACTCTCCTCCCATCTGGGAGTCAGGAGAAAACTAAACTGGCATACACGCTCCCATTGCTTCTCTTCTGGTTTCAAGGGGAAGAACAGGGTCTTCATTAGCTCAGCAGGGAAGGCTGACCTCCCCTCATCTTCTCAACTTCAGGTAATTATGGTAACCTTATCAATGATCTTGAAGAGAGGTTGGAAACAAAGAGGGAAAGGAGGCTTTCTAAGCTGCGGTTAGAGCAGATCCAGTTGGAGCAGATCCAGGGACTGGCTTGGAGGCCCAACTTGTACAAGGGGAGAGCCCTGTTTGAAAGGACCTGACCCTCCTTGTGTCCAAACAGAATGGCCCTAGAAGACAACACCCTGTGCCAGAGGGGAAGGGCTGGTGTGAATGCACCAGCCTCAAGTGGTTAGACTGGGCTGATCCCACCCCCAAGGGGTCAACAGACAGCACCCATGGTAAAACTGCTGGGTCCTGTTGGCTACTTCAGAGGGGGAAAATTACTTTATCACTGAAATAGCTAAGGATGGCTCTAAGCTGCCTCAGGTATGGGTCCAAGCTATAAATTGAAGATAGATAGATACATAGATAGATAGATAGATAGATAGATAGATAGATAGATAGATAGATAGATAGATAGATAGATGATAGATAGATGATAGATTGATTGATAGATAGATGATAGATGGATAGATGATAGATAGATGATAGATAGATGATAGATGATAGATGATAGATGATAGATGATAGATGGATAGATGGATAGATGGATAGATGGATAGATGGATGGATGGATGGATGGATGGATGGATAGATGATAGATAGATAGATAGATAGATAGATAGATAGATAGGAGTGGGGAAAGGTCCATTGTTTATGAAAGTTCCTACTTTTCCCTAATACTTTGGACTGAGTTAATTCTGTGCTTGTGATGCCAAAAAGAGATTTCATCCTAATTTTTACAAGGCTTCCCCTTGAAAGGAAAGGAAGAGAGAGGAAAGAGCCTGTATTATGAAGTCCTTGCTTGCACAGGGATAGATATCGTGCCAAGAGTCCAGCGTGCAGTCACTCAGTGCTGCTTTCATCTCCTGTAAGAGATGGGGAGGGAATTTCCTGATAAACCTTATCAAGTTCATCACAAGATACAAGCCACAATGGTTGTTTTGCAGGGTGCTACCTCAATACTTGGAAATACATCTAATTGGTTGTTATGGGTTTTATCTCCATGGACTGAATATTTACTCTTAGGCTTTATTCTTCTTTTTCTCCCGGAGTTCAAGGCAGTGTTTATAGCAAGTTCTCCAATTTTTCACACAACCGTTACATACAGATACATTGAACTAAAAGATAATGACTGGCCCCAAATCTATTAGTGAGCTTCCAAGGTAGAGGATTAACTTAAACTTGTGTCTTCCCAATTTGTCTTCAAATATTTTTTGCAATTGTTCTCCTTTTACTTTCTTTTGTTCACTGCTTTTCTTTTTTCCCAAGTCCATTTTTCCAAAGTTCTACTCTTGACACTACCAGAAATTGTGTGTTCCATATTCAGAACCTCTCATCATCCTTACCTCTTTCAGTAATGCTCTCAATCTTTCATCATAATATCAATCATGCTTTTAGATTTACATTTATTCCTTTACCATTTGCATGGATGAATAGACTGATACTTTCTCATTGCCATGGGAATGTCTATTTCTTCTTTCTTTCATTTCACTTGTTAATTCATGCTCTTTACCATTTACTCTTCTTCTGTGCCATGGCCCATCTTCCATACACCATGGTCATGTCAGATCATAGATATTCACTGCCCCTCCTGGCTTTGGTCAATCAAGGCTTCTCCATAACACTTTTTACTATGATATGAAAGGTGTGGACTAGGTTACCAGCCACAGTTACTTCCCTTTCTCTTCTAATAGTAAGGAGAGTCAATATCAATTTTGGCACATTTGGGCCAAAATGATACATGCACAACCAAAGCCCAGTTTTATCCCAACTATGTTCAATGTTATTCTAGGCAAGTTAAGATATCGAATCCAGAAACTACTTTGCAAACCAATATAATGTTGCCCTACATACGTGGTGTACTAACATATTCAGGATGCTTAATAATATTATTTATTAAATTTACATTCTGCCTTTCTATATATTAGACACTCAAGTAGCTTTCAGCAGTTAAAAACACAAAGTATAAAACAAGAAGAAAAACAATACAATTAAAATTAAGATAAATTTAATATTTGTTGTTGTTGTTTATTCGTTCAGTCGTTTCCGACTCTTCGTGACTTCATGGACCAGTCCACGCCAGAGCTTTCTGTCGGCCGTCACCATCCCCAGCTCCCCAATGGTTGAGTCTGTCACCTCCAGAATATCATCCATCCATCTTGCCCTTGGTCGGCCCCTCTTCCTTTTGCCTTCCACTTTTCCTAGCATCAGCTTCTTCTCCAGGGTATCCTGTCTTCTCATTATGTGGCCAAAGTACTTCAGTTTTGCCTTTAATATCATTCCCTCAAGTGAGCAGTCTGGCTTGATTTCCTGGAGTATGGACTGGTTTGATCTTCTTGCAGTCCAAGGCACTCTCAGAATTTTCCTCCAACACCACAGTTCAAAAGCATCTATCTTCCTTCGCTCAGCCTTACTTATGGTCCAGCTCTCACAGCCATAGGTTACTACAGGGAATACCATTGCTTTAACTATGCGGACCTTTGTTGTCAGTGTGATGTCTCTGCTCTTAACTATTTTATCAAGATTTGCCATTGCTCTCCTCCCAAGAAGTAGACGTCTTCTGATTTCCTGGCTGCAGTCAGCGTCTGCAGTAATCTTTGCGCCTAGAAATACAAAGTCTGTCACTGCCTCCACTTTTTCTCCCTCTATTTGCCAGTCATCAATCAAGCTCGTTGCCATAATCTTGGTTTTTTTGAGGTTTAACTGCAACCCAGCTTTTGCACTTTCTTCTTTCACCTTCGTCATAAGGCTCCTCAACTCCTCCTCGCTTTCAGCCATCAAAGTGGTATCATCTGCATATCTGAGATTGTTAATGTTTCTTCCAGCGATTTTAACTCCAGCCTTGGATTCATCAAGCCCATCATGTCGCATGATGTGTTCTGCGTACAGGTTGAATAGGTAGGGTGAGAGTATACAACCCTGCCATACTCCTTTCCCAATCTTAAACCAGTCCGTTGTTCCGTGCTCTGTTCTTACCGTTGCTACTTGGTCGTTATACAGATTCCTCAGGAGGCAGACAAGATGACTTGGTATCCCCATACCACCAAGAACTTGCCACAATTTGTTATGATCCACACAGTCAAAGGCTTTAGAATAGTCAATAAAACAGAAATAGATGTTTTTCTGAAATTCCCTGGCTTTCTCCATTATCCAGCGGATATTGGCAATTTGGTCTCTAGTTCCTCTGCCTTTTCTAAACCCAGCTTGTACATCTGGCAATTCTCGCTCCATGAATTGCTGGAGTCTACCTTGCAAGATCTTGAGCATTACCTTACTGGCATGTGAAATAAGTGCCACTGTTCGATAGTTTGAACATTCTTTAGTGCTTCCCTTTTTTGGTATGGGGATATAAGTTGATTTTTTCCAGTCTGATGGCCATTCTTGTGTTTTCCAAATTTGCTGGCATATGGCATGCATCACCTTGACAGCATCATCTTCCAAGATTTTAAATAGTTCAGCTGGGATACCGTCATCTCCTGCTGCCTTGTTATTAGCAATGCTTCTTAAGGCCCATTCAACCTCACTCTTCAGGATGTCTGGCTCTAACTCACTGACCACACCGTCAAAGCTATCTCCAATATTATTATCCTTCCTATACAGATCTTCCGTATATTCTTGCCACCTTTTCTTGATCTCTTCTGCTTCTGTTAGGTCCTTACCATCTTTGTTTTTGATCATACCCATTTTTGCCTGGAATTTACCTCCAATGTTTCTAATTTTCTGGAAGAGGTCTCTTGTCCTTCCTATTCTATTGTCTTCTTCCACTTCCGCACATTGCTTGTTTAAAAATAATTCCTTATCTATTCTGGCTAACCTCTGGAATTTTGCATTTAATTGGGCATATCTCCCCCTATCACTGTTGCCTTTTGCTTTCCTTCTTTCTTGGGCTACTTCCAGTGTTTCAGCAGACAGCCATCTTGCCTTCTTGGTTTCCTTTTTCTTTGGGACGTTTTTTGTTGCCGCCTCCTGAACAATGTTGCGAACTTCTGTCCATAGTTCTTCTGGGACCCTATCTACTAAATCTAGTCCCTTAAATCTATTCTTCACCTCCACTGCATATTCCTTAGGAATATTAGTGAGCTCATATCTAACTGATCTGTGGGTCTTCCCTATTCTCTTTAGTCTGATTCTAAATTTTGCAATAAGAAGTTCGTGATCTGAACTACAGTCAGCTCCAGGTCTTGTTTTTACCGACTGTATAGATGTCCGCCACCTTTGGCTGCAAAGGATGTAGTCAATCTGATTTCGGTGTCGACCATCTGGTGAAGTCCATGTATAAAGTCGTCTTTTAGGTTGTTGGAAGAGAGTGTTTGTTATGCACAGTGAGTTGTCTTGGCAAAATTCTATCAGCCTATGTCCTGCTTCATTTTGTTCTCCCAGACCATGCTTGCCTGTAATTCCAGGTGTCGTCTGACTACCCACCTTAGCATTCCAGTCTCCTGTAATGAAAATAACATCTCTTTTTGGTGTATTATCCAGTAGGTGCTGCAGATCCTCATAGAACTGATCTACTGCTTCTTCAGCATCTGTGGTTGGGGCGTATATTTGGATCACTGTGATGTTAAATGGCTTGCCCTGAATTCAAATTGAGATCATTCTATCGTTTTTTGGATTGTATCCAAGCACTGCTTTAGCCACTTTATTATTAATTATGAAGGCTACTCCATTTCTTCTGTGGTCCTCTTGTCCACAGTAGTAGATCTGGTGGTCATCTGATGTGAAGTGGCCCATTCCAGTCCATTTCAGTTCACTGACACCCAAAATGTCTATATTTAATCTTGCCATCTCACCAATAACCACATCCAATTTGCCCTGGCTCATAGATCTTACATTCCAGGTTCCTATGGTGTGTTGATCTTTAGAACATCGGATTCGTCGTTCACCACCAGCACCGTCAGCCACTAGCCGTCCTTTCGGCTTTGAGCTAGCTGCGTCATCACATCTTGGGCTAGTTGAACGTATCCTCTGTTCCTCCCCAGTAGCATTTTGACCATCTTCCGACCTGGGAGTCCCATCTTCTGATGGTATACCGACATATCTTTGGTTGTACTGATCCATTTAGTTTTCATGGCAAGAATACTGGGGTGGGTTGCCATTACCTTCCCCAGGGATCGTATTTAGTCTGACCTCTCTGCCACGACCTTCCCGTCTTGGGTGTCCCTTCACGGTTTAGCTCATGGTGCTCATTGAGGTGCTCAAGCTCCAGCACCACGACAAGGTAACGATCTCCTTTGCTGGAGAAATTTAATATTGGTATCATTAAAATCAAATTCAATTCAAATATGAATTAACCCTAACCGCCCAGGGTCCCTCCTTGTGAGGGAGATGGGTGGTAATATAAATATGATAATAAAATATGATAAATAAATAAATGCTTATTGAAAGAAACAGGTTTTCACCATTGCTCTAAATGCAAGAAGAGTGGTGGGCATATGCAGAGAAACTGGGGGCCCCACAGGAGAAAGCCCTCTCCCAGATGAGTGGGGGTGAGATGAATCTCGTATCAGGGGAGCTTCAAAAGGACCTTACCTGATGTTCTAAGTAGCAGAGCATTCCCAATAGTGGGAATAGTGTCAATCCCAGCTTTGAAGCTCAACATCTGCACCTTAAGTTGTGCCCAGTAGGCAATTGGCAACTATGGCAGATCTTTTAGTGCAAGCATCAAACTGCAATTTCTGGACACTCTTCAAGGACATAAAACACCTTGCAGGAGACAAGAACAGATGTAAGCAAGGTGTGATAACTGCCACTAAGTCTAACCAGCTCTGGAAGAGTTGCAATTGGTGCACTTATATCTGTGTAAACACACTATTTGCCACCGCTATCATCTGCAAATCTAGTGACAGCTGGGAGTCAAGGAAGATTTCCACCCCATGAACCTGCTCTTTCTGGGAGAGTGCAATCCCATCTAAAATAGAATTCCTCTCTCAGTCTAGCTTTCTCCTTGATTGTCTGAATTTCAGGTTATTTTCCCTTGTGCAGCCCATTAACAGATTTAAACAATGTTCAAGGTTTGATTAGGAGCAATAGAGCTAGATATCTTTAGCGTACTGATGACACCCCATTCTCAATCCTAAAATGACCTCCCCCCCAGCAGATTCATATACATGTTAAACAATGTAGGGGACAAATTAAAACTCTGTTCTAACACAGAACAACCTAGGTTTCAGACAGTAGTCCCTGAGCCTCACCTTTGGGATGCATGCTAACAGGAAGGTCCAGAACTGCTGCAAAACAGTGCCCCCAAGGCCCAACCCCACCAGATGGTCCAGAAGAATGCAATGGTTGCCAGTATCAAATCCTGCCAAAAGGGTCAGGAGAAATAGCAGGGTTGCACTCCAATAATCTAGTTGTAGGTCATCACCAAAGGTAACCAGAGCAATCCCAGTACCATATTCTAGGTACTCTGATTAAAATGGGGCCAGATAATTGTTTCATCCAGATATACTGTATCTAGACTTGAGGGGTTACCACCTTATTGATCACTTTTGCAGGAATGAAAGAAACTAGCCTTTAACTACATAGATCTTATAGGTCCAGATGCAGCTTTTTCAGTAAATATCATCTAACTGTTTCCTTTAAGCCAATGGGAACACTTTCCTCATCCAAAGAGGCATTAATCACATCCTGTGTCCATGGGTCAAGTCCTGACTTGGGTGATTTAATCAGCAAGAAGGGGCACGATTTGAGCAACAGTGGTGGCCCTCACTCTGTCCATATCCTTGAGATGTTGAAGCTGAAAATAACTAATGTGAACAGGACAAGCAGTTTTACAAGTGACCTCCCAATGACCTGCCCCAACCCTGGAGACCAAGTCCTGTTGACTTTTTCTGCAAAGAATATCAAAAATTGCTCAAAATAGTCTATTTTGGCTCCCCTTCCCCACTGTCTTGATGGAGATGCAGTATGGAACACAGTATGGAAAGTGTCACCTGTCACCTGTCTTGTATTGATGCAATGAAAGCATAGAAGGACGCCCTCTTCACTACATCCCCTGCATGATGTAGGATTACAACTGGCCTTAAGGAGGCTCTTACCCTGCGTTTAAACAATTCACTCTGGGAGTTCCTCTACTTGTTCTCAAGCTTCTACCCATCTGCTTCCTTGTCCTCAGCTCCCTGGCAGACCAAAGTGCTGCTTAAGGGAAAGGGGTACTTCAAAGCAATAGTGCGAATGATCCAGGCTATCTCCATGGGGTCCAGCTATCAGACATGGGCAGGATAACTTTAGAGTGGTAACCATCACTTCAGAAAAAGGAAGGTTTTTCTCCAAGGTTTTGTAAAGCTAAAATATACATACTGGAAGGGCTCATCTTGGATTTTGCCTTATCTCATAAAATCCTCCCCTAAGATTCAACAGACCACTTTGGCCTAAAAAGAATCTTAATGCCTGAATTCACTGCCAATTTTATGTCAGTCAGTGAGGACACACACACACACACACACACACACACACACTCCAACCATCATCCACCTCCACTACATGGATGACATCAAGCTGTATGCTAAGAGTGAACAAGACATCGACTCACTGATCCACCTGACACGGATCTACAGTGAGGACATTGGGATGTCATTCGGACTAGAGAAGTGTGGCCGGATGGTAGTAAAGAGAAGGAAGGTAGTTAAGACTGATGGGGCTGTGACTCCTAAGCTGGGAGAGTGGCTTCAACAGATCCCAGGAGCAACATCAGAGCTCTCTGTCCAGAAGAGTGCAATGCTAGGAACAGCTAAGATACTGCGCAGAACCCTCAAACTCCCAGGCCTCTGGTAGAGGACCGGAGGTTGAGGAAGACACATACCACCCAAAGGGGTGAGAAGGGAATTTTATATATAATTCACCAATACAAACATGTGAATGAGTTTAATTACAATGCTTTTATAGGTATGCTAGTAAATTTACAAGCCTATGATCTTCTTTCTAGGAAACAGACTAGAAAGCCTTATGTATACAAACATTTTTCTCTGTATGTGCTTGTATACATAAGGCTTCCTTGTCCCCTTCTGTTTTCTAGAAAGAAGATCATTGGCTTGTGTATACACTAGCATACCTATAAGAGCATTTTACTTATGCTGCATGACTGCTCCCTTTCACTTACATTTAAAGACATACAACATACCCATGCATTCCTACACATACGCAGGGAAGGGTGAAACCATGATGGACAGTCTATTCTGGGATGATTCCTACCAACGTTATGAGAAGGCTCCTCTATGACTTCCCATCCACAGTCCTGAGCTCCCTAGTCAGGAAATTCCTCCTTAGACCAAGTTGCCAGGGCAACCCCACACTGCTTGAAATAAGCCCTGGTTATACGGGCTTATTATTCGGTTCGGAGCAACCACCAGACAGCTTCAGCAGCTCCCTTGCAAGACTCAACAGCAGTTTGGGCCTGTAACATTTGCAGTTCTGACAACTCTTTCTGTCATCCTTGGTAATCAAGTCTCAAGCCAGCTTAACAAGTGGAAATGGGAAAATTCTGGGAGTTGAAGTCCACACGTCTTCAAGTTGCCAAGGTTGAGAAACACTGTTTTAGAGTATTGTTTGCCTTCAAACCCTCCTTTTAGTATGCCTGAGCAGCTGACAGGCAATAGGTCTGGTACGTAATCATGTAAGAATTATCTCCCCCTTTACTTTGTTAACCCTAACTTTTTTTTTTACTGGGCTAACCAGACCCAGGCAATTTTTCAGGTCTCCCGCATGATGAGATGAATTCTTGACCACCACCTTCATTTTCATAGCTCTTTTTGACACTCCTTTCAGTTCAAACTCTTCCTTCTTTAACAGAGGTGAATGTTCTAATAAAGTCTCACTTGTGCCTTATAGAAAAGCACATTTATAAATACTTCTGTCCTTTCTGGAATTCAACACTTAAGACATCTTGGAATTAAAATGGGAAAATATGAAAGAGACCCTTACTCATTAAAGGCCTAAAGGCCCATTTGAAAGAAAAAGGTTGTATTATACTTTCTCTTCATTAAAAAAAGCTTCTGATGATCCCCATCACTTCCAGCTCCAGTTTGGTGCTTCCAAACTGACAGATTCATATCAATCCAAGGGGGATTTGCAACCATCTTCTCTCTTTACATATTATTTGGAAGAGGGAGAAGGGACTTAAGAAAATAGAAGGTACTGTAGGTTACACTGGAAAGCATTGTGATCTAGGTACATTCACAGTTCTATGAATGACTGAGATATTTCACCATAAGAGCTAACCTGAAACACCAGCACTTTTCAATCTACTTCCTTCCCAAAACATCCCATGAAGAAATAGCTTACCAAACTCCAGTCCACCATCAGATTCTTTTGTGGCATTACTCAGCAATAAAGCCAGATTCGGTTTCCTCCTGATCAGTGAGATCTTCATAACTGCCTGGCATGGCCTGTAGCCGCTTCAGTCTGCCACCTGAGTGATATTCAAGATCGCTGTGTCAAATGTTCATGTTCCACGGGGTTCTTTTTCCTGGGCAGCACACTGGTGAAATCTCTGAGTTAGTACCAGCACCTTTAAGGGAGCATGGACTGTTGTCCTACTGTTTGCAATGACCAGCTTTGTTTGTGGAATCAAAGTACTTTCCTGCTGTAGGAGAAGCAGTTACACCTTAAAGACAGGTTGGTGAAGATGCACAAAATCTCTGGCAAGGTGTTGCATACTCCTTATGATACTGTTCGATTCTCTACACCTGGAACGGAGCCGGGAGGAGTGGCTGCTGCTGCAACTGCTGCAGTAGCAGTTGCTGGTTGTTCCTTCACTGTGGATGGCACAGGCTGTCACATCTGGGCTCTGCGTGGCCTTTTTAAGCACTGTCTATCATTCACAGAGAGAAGTCTACTGGGTCCTAAGTACCTCCCACAGCGATGGACAGCGCAGGTTGCTTGATCCTGATTCTGTAAGAAGGGATGGAGGCTGAGGGCACAATTCTCAACTCTGCAAGCAAGATGATTGGGTCTGGATGTTCCGTTTAGTAAGAAATGAATGCAAAAGTTGTGGATTTTTTTCCTCATGGGTTGTTGGTGGCAGAGAAAGCAAATCAGTGGCATTCTTTGTCAGCTCCCTAGGATCTGTACATCATCATCACAATACTTATTTTGTACAATATTTATTGTACAATATTTATTTGTACAATATTTATTTTGTATTTTAATTGTTTTAATTGTAATTGTTTTAACTGTTTTATGGTTTTTATTGTTGTTAGCCGCCCAGAGTCACTTGTTGAGATGGGCAGCTATAGAAATCAAATAACTAACTAACTAACCAACCAAATGCAGGACTTCTACTCAACCATTCTAAAAAAAATACTGATTGGTATTAGCAGTCATGAATGTTCTTTTTATCTTGCTCTGGCTTTGATGGGAAGCTTGACACATGTATCCATGACCATCAATTCATACATACATTAAATAACATGTAGTTTTTTCTTTCATCTGGATGGCTAGGAGCAGGACCAGACAATCTGTTGCCTTCTAGATATCTTGGTGTTCAGCTCACATTGGCCCCAACTAGCATGGCTAATGACTATGGGAATTGCAGTCTAAACTATCTGGAGGGCCCCAATTTGCTTACAGTAGTGCTGCTCTACTGTCAGGAGAGAATATCTTGAGAAAAAAACAGGAGGCATTTTATACAAGCTGATTTGTAGCAGAGAAGTACTTGGGAAAGGGGGGAACCCTCAGATGGCAGCGATCCAAATCAATGTATGCCATGAGGTCTCAGTCATGATATCCATGGAAGTCTTTACCTATCAATAAGTGCAACAGTGGATGACATGCCAGTGTAAACTTGTCACTCCCGGCTCAGTCGCCAGAGAGAGGAGAGCCATGCTACTAGCTGAGTTTACCACTTCCTGGCTTCCTGCCCCATCTGCATTTTTATAGTCTTTAAAATTATTGTGCTAAAAAAAAAAAAACGAGAAGCCGGCACACTGCAAAGCAAAGTGCTAGTCTACAGCATGCTCTTTATTTCCAAGAACACCTCTAGGACCCAACTGAGTCCCATAAACTATTCTAGTAAATCAAAAGAAAAGGCAGCTGTATCTCAGTGCTTCTTCTGGACCTGCCCAGAAAAAAGGAGAAAGGTAAGTAGGGGTGTTAGGGATCATCCTGCAAGGTGAAGGACTAGAACAGAGCTTTCCAAACTGTGTGTCGCGACACAAAAGTGTGTCGCCACACACAGTCTGGTGTGTCGCCACACAACCCGGAAGCGCTGATCATCATCAGCGCTCCCGCGGCGACACACCAACTGCAGCGCGCAAAACCCGAAAGCGGAAGCAGCGCTTCCGGGTTTTTGCGCGCTGCCGCACTTCCGGGTTTTCCCGCGGCGACACACCAACGCCGGTTGGTGTGTCGCCGCGGGAAAAACTTTGGAAAGCCCTGGTGTAGGGGAAAGCTCCAGAGTGAGAGCCAGTCCTCCTGATTCACGGAGCAGCCTTGCTCCCAGGCCCAAATAATTATTATCTAGGCTGATCTCCCAATCAAAGCCAGGTCTCCAAGTCAGGGATTGGCTCTGAGATCTGGCAAGTGCAGGTGGGAGACTGGTTTGAAAGGGCCAGCGTCTTCCCCTGCTCAAACCAGAATGGCCTTGGAGGAGAGTCATTGCCCAGGAACTGGTGGGCAGGGAACATGCCCACGCCTGCTTAAAGCAGCCAGCAGTTGGTGAGCGGATCCTACATGTCACTTGATGGTACAACCACTAAAATGGTCAGGGAAGTGCACCAGGTCATATTCATGTTTGAACTGAAGCAGGTTGTTGGCTGCTTAAGGTGAAAACACTGCTTTAATAGCAGAAGAGCGATGGGCAATTTAAAGCTGTTTCAGATGTGGGTCAAGGACAAGATGAAGGCAATGGCATACAAACATGGCCAAGAAAAGATTTTTGCAGCATGGCTGTCCCATGGTTAGGTGTAAGTGGGAAAGACCCTTTGTTGCCAGGCTCAGCAGCAAATACAGGGTATTGCTTACAGTGCCCAAAATGTTTTAGATGTATTTCTGGCATCTGAAAATGATCAAATAGCAAATTCTGGATACGTGCAATTGCGCAAGTCAAAAGCTCTGGCAAATACTTCAAGGAGGAAGTTGCAGTCCTCGCTTCTCTTTTCCTTTCAAAGGCCTAGACTCCACTAAATGAGATGTGCATGGAGGAAGAAATGCACCTGTGGCCACAGCTTTCCTAACTGAGCTTCACCATTATTTCCAGTTTCCTTTGGAGCACATCATATCTACAAATGAATGATAACTTATCTCTCCAGTGGTGCAAATTTAGAACCACCAAGCAATTACAGATATTTAGCTGTCTCCTCCACATATACTGGAAGTTCTCCCTGATTTCATTGGGACATACAGTAGCTGCTAAAGACAGCCCAAAGAAAGTACTACGACTTTGGGGAAACTACTCGGACAATGAATGTGGCCAGCAGAACATTTTATCCTCTATAAAATTCATACATATTGATGTGCTGTGTTCAGTAAGAGCAATAAATAGTAAATCAATGTAAAACACTTTTTTAAAAAAAATGCTAAAACAAATCGTTAAGCATAATTGCTAAATAGTCCAGTGAGCTGGTTGCTGAGTTCTGCCAGGGAAGAGGAGCCATTCCCGTCAGAGCATCTGGACTCAACCCCTTGTCATCAGTGCTCTTGGAAAGAAACGGGCCATCTGTTTTCTTTGCACCACTTTTTCACCAAGTGCTGTGCAAACATTTAATTAATTAAGCAAACATAAAGGTCTGGGAACGTACCTTCTTACATGCAAAGAAGTGATAAGAGAAAAGAGAGGCAAGGCAGAGCCAGTGAAGACAAGCCATTTGAGGACCAGGCTTATCACTGCCTCGTGTTACAAGGAAATTGAAAGCTTTAGAAACAGCCAGAGCAGAATCAATATTTGGGGGAGGGGGTAGGAGCTGGAAATAGCTGCTATAGATAATGTTATTTTTGGTTTTTGTTGATGGGAGATTAAATGCTAGATTAGAACAGATAGAGACCACCACGATTAGGTCTACATCAGAGGTGCACAGTCAGAGCTCCAAGGCCCCACCAAAGGCACGGATGCAGCTCTTGATGCCCCTCCAAAGGTTGACAACCAATTGTAATTTTTAATCTGACCGAGGTGGGAAACTATTAAAAACACAGGGAGTAATCACATCAACTGTGTTGATTCAAGTTTATGTACATTTTAATTCAATCACCTTTATGTTTTGTCCTGGCCCCGATCATACACACACTGTATATACCTATACCTATTCTTATTCTTATACCTACATACACATGCATGGAAACACTCTATTTGGACTTGCTTGTGCAGGATCACACTCTACCTGATATTGCAAAAGATAAAGCTTAATGGTTTTATTTATAGTTGGCCAAAGAAAAACACAAGGAAATGAGAGCCAGTTTGGTCTAGTGGTTAAGGCAACGGGCTAGAAACCAGGAGTCTCTGAGTTCTAGTCCCACCTTGGGGATGAAAGCCGGCTGGGTGACCTTGGGCCAGTCACTCTCTCTCAGCCCAACTCACCTCACAGGGTGGTGGTTGTGGGGAAAATAGGAGGTGGAAGGAGTATTAGGTATGTTTGTCGCCTTGAGTTATTTATAAAAATAATTTTAAAAAGGCAGGATAGAAAATAAATAAATAAATAAATAAATAAATTCAGCTGAAAACCAGAATTAGATCATCTCTTTCAAAATCACAGCTCCTAAATTAACCATGATCAGCCCCTAAATTTTTGAAAGAAGAAGCATTTGGATTCATATCTATCTGGATGAGATAAATATTTGTCTAGATGCATTTATGATTGTTGGGATTTTTCAGTGCTCTGGGGAAGGTGCTTTCATTTTTTGATTCCTACAAAAGCTGCCATTATTCAGCTTAACTGGAAAACAATCTAAGGATGTTTAATTATTTCGTGATCACCACACAGTGTCCCAGATTTGCATCTGTGCAATGTTGGACTATGTACCCTTTTTTTTTTTTGCCATTCAATCATGTCCGATCCTCGGCAACTGCCTGGACTAGTTCCTGCAGTTTTCTTGGCAAAGTTTTTCAGAAGTGGTTTGCCATTGCCTCCTTCCTAGGGCTGAGAGAGAGTGACTGGCCCAAAGTCACTCAGCTGGCTTCATGCCTAAAGTGGGACTAGAACTCACAGTCTCCTGGTTTATAGCCTGTTTGTTGCCTTAAGCACTAGACCAAACTGGCTCTCAATATGTACCTGATTATACGCAAATAGAAAAATTAGTACAATATACCTAATTCATCATATTAAGAATATCATCTCTCTCTTTAAAAAGGAACAAGCACATTTCAACTACTGATGGCTGTGTTCAGCCTGTGTTTGGGCTGTATCACTTCAGACTTCAGGAGTAGACTTACATAAGTCCTTGATTTTATTTTTGTTTAAAAATAAAATTCCAGCCAAACCAGAAAACCCTCAAAAACCTCCAAATAGAAAACTAGCCCATTATAGAAAAAGGCTTTTAGCCACATTTTCTCCTTGACAGGAGGCTGCAGCAAATCTGCAAGTTACACAGTATTAGATATTTATTTTACTTTAGCAGAAGGCTATGTGGAAGAAGATGTGATGGAAGCATATCAAATTGTCTAAGGAATAAATTAATGGCATTTTCTCTCTCTATCATAACACTGGGATCCAGGATCATCCAGTAAACTTACTGTAAGTGATGGGAGATTCAGGAAAAGAAGATTTTCTTGTCATATTATTTATGTAAACTAAGGAATTTACTACTGACTTGCTGACAGTTACTATCAACTTAAACAGCTTTAAATGGGATTTAGACAAACTCATTAAGAATTATTGATGGCTACTAGTCCTGGTGATGCTTTTCTGCTGATCAAGATCTATATACTAAGAGTATCTGGAAAATAATAATGGGGGAGAACTATTGTCCCTATGTCCTACTTTGGGCTTCCCAGAGGCATCTAGCTGGCCACTAGGAAGAAACAGGATCGTGGATTTAATGGGCCTTTGGTATGATCCAGATGGGCTCTTATAATATGGGAACTGTGCTGCACGGCTAGTGGGATGCTAGTAGGACACAGACATAACATGTGATTCACAGCAACCCAGGCACTCGCTCGCCACTGGCCTCCCGCACCGGCGTCGTTTTCGAGGAAGTGGGAGGGGAAAGTGGGCGAGACCAACACCCATTTCAACTTATTAAACCCTTCTAAAAATATCCAAACATTGAGCTGATTTTTCCTGTCTGGGGAGGATGCTAAGTAGCAAAATGGATTCCTTAATACTTGGATTTTACCCTATAATCGTTCACCATCTAAAAATGGCTAAAAATGTTGGCCTATCCACTTGGTGGTGCCATGATATCACCAGACATCCTCAGTAGCCCCCAGACTCCCCTTCACATTTTAAAGGATTGTAGTTCCTGGTCATAAAAAGTTGTATACTATTGCCATTAGCCATGGCTTACGAATGACAACAGTTGCATTCGCATAGGACACTTATCGAGTCCTAAATAAACCTAAAAACTGGAGTCACACACTAAGCCATAAAGCATGGGTAGCTGGCCTCATATAACCCAATAAATAAACCAAAACTAAAATAAACCCATGGTCTGTTTAGTGCATTACATGAACTTGGTCTTTAGTGAAACTAGCACTATAAACCCCATTGAAGACTCCTAGCCAGAATTGTCCTACCTAGATGACTGTTCTGTTACCAACAACAGCAGATCACCTGCGTCTTACATCTGCCAAAGAGAGCTTGTTTGTCAGCGATATTTGGTATTTCATTTCTATTCTCTATTATCACTTCTTTGGATAAAAGAAAGTGTTTCCCAGGTTTCACTCACCTCTAAATCATCAATGGCAAAATAGTCAAGGAAACTGCATTTAAACTGCCTTAGGCATTGTGTTTGGTAAAGCAATGTGTACACAGTCTGTGCTCTGCGTCATCCTAAGTGAAAGTGCCACTATTTGTGGGTCCCACAGAGCGAGCTATAACTCTCCTCAGAAGTGTACACATGATTAATGAAGAATAAGTGCCATTTAAGTTCTTCCCTTGTTGTTCATTTCACTGGACCATGGATACAGGAGCCTCTAAATTAGGGCTCAGTTTCTGCCATAAGTTATGTAAGTGACATAGATGCTTTTAACCAGGAATTAGAGAAATGTATGAGGTGCAGTGGTGCTTAAGGCTGCTCCTGCCATGAGGCCAGCGTGAGCCCCTTTTCTCAGGAGGATGAGCAAGGACTAGGTGGAGGACTGTCACCACCTCTCCCCTCCAAGAAAGAAAGGGCCTGGGTGTTCCTGGGGCTTCCGGTAACTACTGCCTCAGAGGAAACACACAACTGCTTTATTGGCTGAGCTGTTAAACTTCAGGCAGCATTTTTTGCCACTGCAGCAAAGTAACTGGCAGTGCTCCAATTGCTCTGTGGATTTGGGGCCAGAGATGCTAAGAAAGGTGCCTGCATCAAAATGGTGCAACTGCTTCTCAGAGCAAGGCATCGGAAGACAAAATGCCTTGGAGAGCTGGCAGGTCCACTCCCCAGGAGGAGGAGAGCTCCAGCATTTGCTGTTTCGCTCTGGCTTCCATGTGCCTTGGGCTGGCCTCAGTGGCGCCTAGTCATTCTGACTTTCTAGAACTCCCGATTTATAGGTGAAAACCAGTGAACACCAGTGTCTGGAAGCCACAGCAGGAGATAACTGTAGCCTTTATGCCTAGGTTATTCAACTTCCTGAAAGCATCTGGTTGACTACTCTGGGATATTAAGATGCCAATTCAGCTGGTCCCATATTCTGATCCAACAAGTCTCCAAGTAGGTTGTCTCATGCAATGCAATGTAGGAAAGCACCACCCCAGACCCAAAGATGTTTTGATTCTATGTTCTCTGGTTGGAGAAACACAAGTCCTGTTTTGTTCATGAATGAAGACTATTTGGATGATTCTTCACTTAAAACAACCTTGGGTAATTCTCAGTTGACTGCAGAAATTCAGAAATACTGTTTAGGCCAATCTTTTTGAGCTGATGAGTATATGCTACAATATGGCTGCCATGGGGGATATATCCTCTTGGAAGCATGAATTTACCAGAATGTTACTGTCATTCCTTCTAGTCCAGGGCTTTCCAAAGTTTTTCCCGCAGCGACACACCAACCGGCGTTGGTGTGTCCCCGCGGGAAAACCCGGAAGTGCTGCTGCCGCTTTCAGGTTTTGCGCTGTGCAGTTGGTGTGTAGCCGCCGGAAAACCCGGAAGCGCTGATGATGACCAGCGCTTCCGGGTTGTGTGGCGACACACCAGATTGTGTGTGGCGACACACTTTTGTGTCGCGACACACAGTTTGGAAAGCTCTGCCCTACACCCTCCCCAAGGCTTGAGCATTTTGGAATGCCTCTTATTGATAGAAATGGCGGGGGGGGGGGGGGGACAGGGGTTAAGGGATTGTGCAGGGTTGCCACAGGGAGAGCCAGCCCGGTCTCCTGCTTCACGGGGCAGCTAGCCCCTCCTCCCAGTGCTAATTAGCTGTTTGTTGGGCCCCTTTTGAACATGAGTTTAGCGATAAAAGTTCATGTTCCAAAGAAGCCCAACTTGACCACTCACCAGTCCTGGAGCTGGGAACTGCATAACTCCCTTGTTGCACCATGCAGCCCCCACCAGAAGCCAACAATTAGCGAGGCTTCTTTTAAACAAATTTATGCAAAACACACACTCTCCCGTGGTCTTATTTTATGTATGTTTTATTGTTTTGAAAGGCTATTTAAGATGTTTTATTGTTCTTTTTACTGTACGCTGCCCAGGGTCACATTTGGGCGGCTATATAAATCTGATGGATGGATGGATGGATGGATGGATGGATGGATGGATGGATGGATAGATAAATAGATAAATAGATAAATAGATAAATAGATAAATAGATAAATAGATAAATAGATAAATAGATAAATAGATAAATAGATAAATAGATAAATAAATATAAAGCAAGCAAGCAAGCAAGCCAGGAGTTCATTTTGACAGATGGGTAAACATGCCCTTCTGTCAAAACTCACCTCCTCCCCACCCCCAGTCCACACAAAGGAGCGTGATTAGGGGATGCTCACCCATTGGCTGGAAACGTTTGGTGGGAGGGAAGGGCAAAAACATCAGGTGAATCCACCAGTCCCCTCCTCTACTTACCCTTTACATCATAACTGAAGACAGCACCATTTGGGTGATAAACCAGAACAGGCAGGACAAAGATGGTGGTAGTAAGAGCAGCAAGTTCATGCTGATACAGTTTGTATCATGGCTGGCTAGGGAATTCTGGGAGTTGAAGTCCACACAGCTTGAAGTTGCCAAAGCTGAGAAACACTGGACTCGTGGATAGTAGTTTAATTCAGAAATGAGGAAAGGAACTTGTTCTCTAATCCATTCATATTTATATTGTGTTTTGTCAGGGCTTGTCCCTCCATTACTGAACCATGGGCCCAGGATGAGCCAAACCAGTATCGTTACCATCACTTCCATTTTTTGTTTGTTTGTTTAGGAAAACAGAGTGTATACAATTGATAAACCAAAGAAAGATAGGCATTATTAAGTTCGAGCTCCAAGTTTGAAGGTAAGAGTCATAGGCCTAAAAAAATTGAAACGATTGTTTAATGCAAAAGGGAACAAACTTCAAGCTTGTGGGATCCATTTGATTTTTTAGATCCCTGAGATCCAGCAATCAGAGCCAGGTAGCCAATTATAGAACAGGGGTGGCTCAGGAAGTGGAAATGTGTGTAGAATGAAGGAACTGGGTTTGTGGTCATACATCCCTCAAATCACAATCCGATCCTCAAAACAAGCCTCCTATTCCATTTCCACACAAGTCCAGCTCATAAATTGGTTTTTAAATTAGGAGAAAAAAAAAGTCCACATGGCAATATATATACAGTATGCACGTGAACAGCACATGCTGTGAATGACACATGCAGTTAAATAGCTGGATTTTCCTAAAGCAAACAAAAAGTGTTGTCTAAGAAAGAACAGGGCTTCTACCTCATTGTTTATTGCAGGGAAACCTTGCCATTTAACATTTGATGACATTCAGAACTGTTTATATTCCAGCTTATTTTGCTATTTAAATGCAGGCTATTTTTTTAACCAAAGGTCAAAATTTGTGATTCAGTATTCATTGGGTTTATACATCCCACTAGTCCATGGCTTATTTTAATTGAGGTTTGCTGCTTAAGCTACAGTGGATGGACTCACACTTTGCATTCTCATAAACAGCAGTTCACAAACCATTGTTAGTTTGGGCTGGGTTCATATACTGTAACATTCTAAGCCATACAAATCACATTTTCACTTGGCATGAATCCAGCCATTTTATACCAAAACTCATTGGCAGAAGAAGAAGGTGACTAGATACTCTTAGATTAGATATTGTATTTATTCTAACGCTCTCACTGCGGAGATGGCTCAAGCAAGGCAACAGGAGAGTTGGACTTTACATTGCTGACTTCAAGCTATTGGCAGGGGACTTAGACTGGAACGAAAGCGCCCTAAAGGACCAGTTTAAGCAAGGGCTGCATGAGGATATTCAGAGCGAGCGGGTGAGGCAGGGGACACCAGCCACCCTGGACGATTTATACCAGCTGTGCGTGGTGATTGACCCCAGGCTCGAAGAGTTAAGGCAGCTACGGCCAGTCAAAGGCAGAGCTGGCTTCAGAGCGGCACTTCCCGGTTTTACGGCTCTCCCCGCTGCTTCCGCATACCCAGAGGCCGAGGAGCCGATGCAGATCGGAGCTGCTAGAAGGTTAGTGCCTGTGGCGGAGAGACAGAAGTGTTGAGAGGGCTCTGTGTTATTATTGTGGGGCTCCAGGGCATATGGTGAGAGCGTGCCCAGTGAGAAACCCAATGGATGCGGCTAGAGCAGGGGTCCCCAACCTGTGGGCCGCGGCTTGTTAGGAAGTGGGCTGCGGGGCTCCCGCCTGCAAATCCCGCCCCCGGTGCGCATGATTGGTTCCCGCCTGCAAACCCCACCCCCAGTGCGCATGATTGGCTCCTGCCTGCAAACCCCACCCCCGGTGCATGCAATTGGCTCCTGCCTGCAAACCCCGCCCCCCCCAGTCCGTGGAAAAATTTTCTTCCACGACCGGTCCCTGGTGCCAAAAAGGTTGGGGACCGCTGGGCTAGAGCACCAGAGCAAGCGCCCGAGACGCGCTCAGCCCTTTCCACACCCGTGAACCAGGGAAACTCCGCCAGCCTCCCTCCCCAGAGCTCGCCAGGGAGGCCGTTAAACAATTAAGGAGAGCTCATTCTGAAGATTCTAAACAGGCATTTTTTTTCATCCCCGTCACGGTGACTTTAGACTCAAAGCGTAAAATAGAGCTGGAGGCTCTTATCGATTCTGGGGCAACCACGAACTTCATAGATGTAGAAACAGTGGAGAAATTGCAGCTGCCTACTGTACAATTACCACAATCCATAGAGTTCGAGACCATAGATGGCCAGCCATTGAAAGCAGGACCAGTCGTGAAATGCAGAGAGCCGGTCCTGCTAATGGCTGGAGACCACACGGAGTGGCCCCCACTTTATGTAACAGCATCATTGCAAGTTCCCGTAGTCCTGGGCACAGCTTGGCTGAGGCTCCACAACCTCTTGTTAGATTGGGAAACTGGGGCAATCTCATTCCCGTCAGAGGACTGCCAGCACCACAAGTTACAAACAGCCTCACATTCTCCAGCACCGAAAACAGTCATTGCGGCAGGGGGAGTGCAGCTACCTGCCAAGTATGCAGACTTTGTAGATATTTTTGGAGAGGAAGAGGCGACTGCACTTCCCCTCCATAGAGAGTGCGATTACACGATTGAGCTGAAACCGGGAGCAAAAATTCCAGCTAAACGGCAGTACCCAATGTCAGCCAAAGAGCTAGCTACTCTGAAGGAGCACTTGGATGTAAACCTCAAGAAAGGATTTATTCAGCCTTCGAAGTCCCCAGCCTCCACGCCAACCTTCTTTGTTCCAAAGAAGCCAGACCCACACGCACCTTCCACTCAGAGAGAGGGCAGGGGAGCTCCCGTGCACAAAGTCCATGACTACAGTGCACTCAACAAGGTGATGGTCAGGGACCACTACCCGCTTCCTCTCATATCTGACCTGCTGGACCATCTGCAGAGAGCACACATTTTTACAAAATTAGACCTCAGAAATGCTTACAACCTGATTCGGGTGAAGGAGGGGCACGAATATCTGACTGCCTTCAGTACAAGGTATGGAAAATTTGAATACACAGTCATGCCGTTCGGGTTAGCGAATTGTGGGGCAGTGTTCTCCAGGTTCATGAGTCAAGATTTTTTCTGATATAATAGATGACTATGTGGTGATTTATCTGGATGATATATTAATCTATTCTGATGATGCAACTTCGCATGTGACACATGTAAGGAATGTTTTGCGAACGCTAAGAGAGAACAAGCTTTTTGCCAAGTTGGAGAAATGTGCCTTCGATTTGACTCAATTGGACTATTTGGGGTACAATATCTCCACAGAGGGACTTAGAATGGATCCAGCGAAAGTTCAGGCAGTGTTGGATTGGCATCCCCCATGTAACTTGAAAGATGTACAGCGATTCCTTGGCTTTGCAAATTTTTACAGAAAGTTTATCTCAAATTTTGCTGACAAGGTATAGCCTCTCTCAACTTTTGAGGAAGAGAAGCAAGTTTGTTTGGAAGCAGTTAGAGCAGGAGGCATTCCAAGAGTTAAAGAAGCTTTTCGCTTCACAGCCTCTCCTCCGTCATCCCAACCCCTCACGGCAGTTTGTAATACAAATGGATGCCTCTGATGTTGCCCTTGGTGCCGTATTGCTCCAGGTGGAGAAAGCAGGAGAGAAGTTACTTCCTTGTGCCTTTTTCTCTCGCATGCTATCACCAGCAGAGAGAAACTATGATATATTTAATAAAGAGTTGCTAGTGATAAAAGCAGCATTCCAAGAATAGAGGCAGTGGCTGGAGGGAGCAGCATTTCCTATACAAGTTTGCATGGACCATAAGAATTTGGAACTATTGCAAAAGACTCAGTTGCTCACACCCCAGCAGATCAGATGGAGTCAATTTTTTTCTCACTTCAATTTCTATATAACCTACATGCCGGGGTGCAAGAATAATCTCCCTGATGCTCTATCGTGCAAGCTGCACTACATCGCAGCTCCTCAACCAAGTCACCAGGCAGCAATGTTGCAGCCTTGCAACTTCAAGCAGACAGGCAAAGAGGGCCAGCTGGAGATCTTAGCAGCCGGAAGACAGGCGGGAGATTAGCCTGCGTGGCTCAAAGCACAGCAGCAGGGTGACCCATATGTGAGGGCCTGGATGGATGACCTCCAGGGGAACCAACAAGGTACTATTTCACCATTCTCAGTGGACAAGGGGATGCTCTGGCATAGCGGTCGCCTGTATATCCCCCTCCCGTTAAGGGAAGAAGTGTTGAAACTTTGCCACAATAACCAGACAGCTGGCCATGGAGGGGTTTTTAAAATGCTCCACAGGGCATTAAGGGACTACTGGTGGCCAAAGATGGCCGCAGATATAAAGATTTATGTTGCCTCCTGCCATACCTGCCAACACGCTAAAGCAGTTCCAGGGAAGCCGGCAGGGCTTTTGCAGCCTTTGCCCACACCCCACACCCATGGGATACAGTCTCCATGGACTTCATTACAGATTTACCCCCTATCCAAGGATATACATCAATACTAGTGGTTGTGGATTTATTCTCAAAGATGGCACATTTTATACCTTGCAAGGGGCTCCCAACAGCACAAGCCACAGTGCAGGTTTTTTTTTGGACAATGTGTTCAGATATAGAGGAATGGTAAATTGCATCATAAGTGACAGAGGCAGTCAATTTACTTCCAGATTTTGGAAGGCACTCTTCCAGTTGTTAGGGGTGCAGATTCACCTTTCATCTTCGCACCACCCTTCAATGAATGGAGAGGCAGAGAAGACTAATCAGGTATTGCAACAGTACCTTAGATGTTATTGTACTTATAGTCAGGATAACTGGCTAGCCTTGCTTCCCTTAGCAGAATTTGCTTACAATAATTCTGTGCATTCTTCCACTAACATGTCACCCTTTCAAGCGCTGTATAGGGTCAACCCTCGAGTTTTGCCTGCTTCAACGCAACAGGGATCAGTCCCTGCCATGGCAGACTTTCTTGAGGAACAGCAAGCAGCTCAGGATCTTCTGAAGGAGCAGCTACAAAGAGCAAAAGCAGCTTACAAGCGAGCTGCAGATGCCCACAGGCAGAAGGAGCCAGCGATTTCAGAAGGGGACAAAGTCTGGCTCTTGACTAAGTTTCTAGCTTTGAGCAGGCCTTCCAAGAAGTTGGACTCTAAATTTGTGGGCCCATTCACTGTGGTGAAGCAGATAAACCCAGTGGCTTATTGTTTGCAGCCACCATGAAAATCCATCCTGTTTTTCACAGATCCTTGCTGGTCAAACAGGCGCTTCCAAGTGCCTTGTGCTCTCACGTACCTCCTCCACTACCTGTGTTAGTGGAGGGGGAGGAAGAGTACTAGGTAGAGGAGAGTTTGGACTCGAGATGGCGGGGAAGGGGGATTCAGTATTTGATCCATTGGAAGGGGTACTCAGTGGCTGAGTGCTCATGGGAGAATGCGAGAGATGTTAATGCCCCCAGATTGATCCAAAGATTTAATCAGTGCTTTCCCAACAAGCCCAAGCCTCGTAAGCGCCGAGAAGTTCCTCACTTGACCGAGCACGCAGAGGATTTCCAAGCAAAGGAATTCGTGAGTTGGCAACCTTTACCCCCGCGAGGGGCCCAGAGGCCAGGACTCGAGGAGGTAGAGGAGCCTCGGCCATCCACTTTGGGCCTGCAGTTCCCAAGGGGGAGGAGAGGAAATTTTTCTAACCATCTAGCTGTTTTGCAGGAAGAGCCACCTGGCCTGCAGGAGTTATCGGACGTGGAGGAGGACACAGCATCCATGCTTTCATCTTTGCCTCCCTTACCAAGTTCTCCTGAGAACTCAGAGGGAGAGATGGACTCAGAAGAGGGGGCTGGGATTATGGAATGTCTTCCTGAAGAGGAGGGTGATGTTATGGAGCTAGGAGCCGAGGGGGGAGAGAGCGCATTCCAGGCTGATAAGCACACTAACAGCATGGAAAGTGTGGGGGGGGGGCAGGAAGAGAGTTAGGCTGGCTCCGCCCTAGATTCCCAAGGGCATTTTTCCCCTTAGCTCAGTTAGGAACATTTAGTTTGGCAAGATTCTATGTATGGTAGAAACAATAAAGAATTAGAGTTGAATTGCGACTCAGCATTGTTTCTTCGCCATTAACCCAAGAAGAAAGCTCTGTACATAATACTGAGATATGTAAATGCTTTGGTTTACTCTAAAGTGGGATAATTGTATAAATGTGTTTATCAGGATGGTTTCTTAAAGGTTTGGATAAATGGTTACGCTGTTTTGAAAATTCCTACATTTTTGGTAAATGTTTAGGTTATTGTTTAGATGTGGTTATCAGGATGGTTTTTTAAGGGTCTAGATAAATGTTTATGTTGTTTGGATAATTCTTATATTTTTGGTTAATGTTAGTTTAGTTGGCAGATAGGAGCAAATTATAGTGAAGGAGGATAGTGCTTGTTACTATATTAGGTTCCAAATTATGTTTGAAGGATTTTATGTTTTTCTTTAATTGGGAGGGTAATTTTGTTTTAGAAGGGAATGTAATAATGAGAATTTAAATGCTATATAGAAATAATGTTTACTATAATAGGAATTGGAGTAAGAGATTGATACTGATTTATGTATATCTTTGTTATAGAAAGTCGGAAGTCACTTTGTAGTAGTTTGTGTTTTTTCACACCTTTTTAGTTCTGTTTTTCTTTGTAGGCTTCTTTGCTTCAATCTTTTCAGTTTTTATGTATATCTTGAAAATGCTTTAATAAAGTTTTCTTTAAAAAAAGTTCTTTGTGTCTCTGTAAAGGGGAAAAGGCTGCTTGATAACCCACAGAGCACTGGAAGCTGTGGGGACAGTAACTCAGGGACTGACCATTCGTAAGCAAACAGCAAACACAGATCGGCTGCAGTTCTCCATGCTCAACTATTGGTTAGCACAAACGTAGCAATGAGTATGGAAAGAGACTCTCTGCAAAGCTTCAAATTCATAAATATAAAGAGCATGAACAAAAGATGGATGTAGTTGAGATTTGCAGATGGTGAAGATGACATGGAGAAATTGTGCATTGGTTTTAAAAAAGGAATCATCATCAAATGGAAAGGCCGTGGGGTGGCAGATCTCTCCATGCTGCTGGTTTGTTTTGGTTTAGTCGCATGCAGTTTTGACTGACAAGTGAGGGAACAATGGATGGCAAGAGACCATTTGTTGTCAGACACAACTTGTTGCAAAAGGACAAAGAGCAGTATTGTTCTTTGGCATGGGACCGATGAGGGCAGCTAGTGAGATACTGCACTAATTTTAGCCCTGACTTCTGCGACATCCATGCCTGAACTGATAATAGTGCCTAATACACTAATGGGTGAAACACGTGAAAATCTAATGGAATTTAGTTTCTGTCCTTTGCAACCGCTTCAATGGTACCATATAAAGGATTATTAATACTATTTCTTTTTGATAGCTGTGATGTGTATTTCTGCCCATTGAGTAGGGAGACACTTCAAAGCTTTCTGGTGATGTTGCACAAAGAAAGTTTAGTTGTTAGAACAATTGCTTTATATATATGTTTCCATTTTTAGACTTCAGTATTGCTGATTTAAACATGACTTCTGGATGAGACCTAGGTGAGCAACTGCTCATTAGACTAGGCAATACTGTATTGAGCTCCATGGGCCAATACCTACCTACTTACAACACAACACACTTTTGTACATCTACAAACTGCTCCCTTCTATCAGCCTTGACTACTGTCCTCATTAAGCAAAATCTCCCTTAGAGGCTAAGATTTCACTCAGCAGTTCTTAACACAGCTAGTCACATGAATAAAAATGGCCTTCTAAAGTAAAAAGGATTTTTCTTCTTCTAGGTAAGGAGAATGCAGAGGTTAAATATTCTCTTTCTCCCTCTCTTCTAACATACACATACACATACCTCAAACCTATAATTGTTACTTCTCCCTGGAGATACACAAAAGATAGTGATACTATGGAGATAGGAGCTATAAATATATCGGTTAGATAAGGAGAAATGGTGACACTTGCAGAAATAAAACATATTCATCCATAAAGAGAGTTGGAAAAAGGCTATACTACCTTATTTAAGCTAAGAGTGTGCCCTACTGATTTTTCTCCTACTGTCATCTTGTATTTCCAGTTAGCAGATCTAAGGGAAGGAAAGGTTCCCCTATACAAGCACCGAGTCGTGTGACCCCTGGGGAGACGCGGCTTTTGCGACGTTTTCCTGGCAGACTATAGAGCGGGGTGGTTTGCCATTGCCTTCCCCAGTTGTGATTACCTTTCCCCCAGCAAGCTGGGTACTCATTTTTCTGACCTCGGAAGGATGGAAGGCTGAGTCGACCTGAGCCGGCTACCTGAGACCCAGCTTCCACTGGGATCGAACTCAGGTCGTGGGGAGAGTTTCGCAATACTGCCGCCTACCACTCTGCGCCACATGAGACTATAGATCTAAGGGAAGAGACAAAAATTTGAAGACAAAAGATAGTTTTTCCAGTCTGGTGCCTTCAACTCTCGAAAGATGCAACTGGCATCTCTAGCCATGGCCATGGTGACTGGGAATTCTGGGAGCGGCAGTCGCAGCACATCAGCAGGAGAGATGATTTGGAAAGGGTGACTGACAACAAGTAGTATGAGGCATCTGTCACTGTCGTTGCACACCCATTTAGTGCCCATTCCTCTCAAATTCCTGTACCACAAGTTTAGCTTTCCTGAGAGGAGGTTGTGGAACAACCCTAAACAGGATTTTGCAAGGAAAAAAAGGAAAAAGGATACCATCACAAATGCATAATTAAAAAAATAAAATAAACTACATGCTAGTTCTCCAAGCAGGAAGAGTCAAGATGATCCTCCTCCATTCCGTTCACACATTGGTGAGGACAGTGATGGCCTTATTCAGGGATGGCAGGTTGAACGACAACAGACAGGACTGTGCCAAAGCCTACAGTGGCACCTTTTCTGCCTACTTTTAATCTCAGTGTACACTTCTTTTCTTCTCCCCTCTTGACTGGTCTAGGGGTCACTCTTACGTTTGCCCTTAAGTACCTGCAGCAGCAATTCCTGAACTTATAAACGAAGGGATAGTAAGGGAAGCCTTTACTAATGTGTAAAGCCATTTTTCTCAGGGCATCTACAATAAGAGGACTGCAGTTATATAGTATTGTAGGTTATATATCATCATGCAAAATCTGTTGGACTACCTAGGACAAAAGGAAAACTGGTTCTGGAGAATGTATATGTCTATAGCATAATGTTGGAGAAATGGAGATTTAACCCAGCCTTGTTCTTCACAGACAGCTTGCTTAGCCATCCTGGCTCTTAATTTCTACTGCATAGCTTTCCAAACTGTGTGTCACGACACTTTAGTGTGTTGCAACACAGTTTAGTGTGTCGCAACACAACCCGGAAGTGGACGTGCACAGTGGCGGTCGTGGTGGTGGTGGTGTGCATGGCGGCGGCAGCTACGATGGCAGCGACGGCAGCAATGCGCCATCAGCGCTTCCGCGTTTTAGTGGAAAACACGAGGCCGCCACCGCGCGCCCCCCGCGCCACTGCTGTGCACGCTCCTGCCGCCGTGCGTGCCCCCGCCGTTGGTGTGTCACCAACAGTGGCAGTTTGGAAAGCACTGTTCTACTGGATCAGCTTAGCAAATGAAATCTAAGTAGGAAGAGAGAGATGTACCCCGCAGAAGGAAACACAGAAGGGTGACACTGGTTCAACTTAATATATTTTTTAATTTTCAGATTATGCAGATCCAAAAGGTTTCCAAAAGTCATTAGCCCTTGTCACAATAACCTTTACAGCAGTCGTTTGGCCATGACTTCATCTTTGTTTTGCTGGACATCAACAAAATCCTAATCTGCTTTATGGAAGCCAGCATACTGTTCAAAACAAGGTAGAGTCACATCATTCTCTTCTCCACAGAACTAGGACCCAGGATTACCGAATGAACCCTGGATGGAAAACTGACTGACCAACTCAAGGAACTTAAGACAGCCACACATATATTTGTTCGGCACTGGAAAGGTAAGGGCCAGCAACTGGGTGGAGACCATCAGGAAAAGGCAACCCAAGAAAAGCCTCAAAAACGGAGCTGGACCAGGTAGCGGATGTGACATTGACTCTCCTGGTAGATCAGATATTCACTCTGGCTGAAGTGGGAGTTTTGGTACTTAGTCATAACAATGGGATTTCCTTGTGGTATCACCACCTTTTTCCCATCCAGGATGAGCTCTTTATCACTTGCAGGGTCTAGGAACATGAAAGCAAATGCAAATTAAGAAATTGAGAAGATTAGCATAGGCTAATCAAGCTGCTAATTATCAAACTGCAAGTCTTTAAACTTACCAGGTTCGGTGCAGCCACAAGCCAGGACACTATTGTAACCAGCTGGGGGATTGCACAGTGAACTGTCATCTTGAGTGATGCAGTATACCTTGCCCAGGGCCACTTCGTTCAGGAACATGATTCCTACCCGGTTGGAGGTGGTGCCCACTGCAAAGAGACGTTCATCTGGTTAGAAACCAACAGGGAGCTTCCTACCACCAGGGTTTGAGTCTTATACAGTGCTGAAATTGTACTAGGTCCTTCATTGTTTTCTGGGGTCACGAGCAGAAATTCCTGCAGCCAAAGGTCCTCCAAATACAGTGCATTCATTCATGTTAGATAATGTTTTTATGGATACCCCACTTCTTTGCCCTACACGGATACATTTCACATATAGCCCTTGACGCGCCCAAATGCTATACATACCTACTTTGAATTCAGCCTTCTAGGGAGGACAGTCTTATCTACCTTGACCCTTCTCCCACTTGGGAAAGAGTTGGGTGGGTGTAGTATAAGGGGTTGAAGTGTTGGTTCTTGGACAGCTGGCTTACCTGCCCTGCACCCTTCCTGTTTACTAAATGCTGCAGTTTCCTCATCAGCACCATAAAGATGTCCCTAGGAGGAGGTACTTTCAAGTGCAGGTTCCTTAGAATCCAGCTTTACCTGCTTCGGGAAAACGCCATTTTGAGGCCCTCAGCTGATGGGATGGAGAGCATGGTTTGTTGAGCTATATTAATCCCATGGTGTAGGTCAGAATTAGGCAATCCATGGCCCAACCTGCGCCCCGCCCCGTGCCATCAAAACGTACCGTGACAGCAAAATAGCCAGTTTTCCAGCAGAATGATTCCCTCTCCCCCCAAGCAGGCTGGGAATGGTAACCAGAGGTCTCCCATTTCCATTCTTAAAACCTACATCCCTCCCTAAAACAATTGAAATCACACCAATGAGATTGAGCCATTTTGCCCCTGAATTTTGGGCTAAAGCGTTAAGGCACCAGTCTAAAAACTGGGAGATCATGAGTTCTAATCCTACCTTAGACATGAACCCAGCTGGCACTTCCGGGGAAGAAATGGCAAACTGAAGACTGTGGCATTATGAAGAGCCAACGAGTAGACTGGCTCTTCGTAATTCCTCTCTGGATGAGGAGAGGACTTGAGACCACCCAGAAGTGCTTCAGACAGTTGCTCCTTGCGAGGAGTCCACAAGACAGAGGTCTCTGGCGGGTTTATTGCTCTGGGAGACAAGGGAATAGCCATCTTGCTCAAACCACAGTCAGTGCCTTTAAAAGGACACTGGGTTCGCATACTTTCTTTTCTAATCACTTTCGGAAATGGCTTGTTAACTGCTTTTCAGCTATTAGGAACCTCTGGATTAACAAATCTGAAAACACCTGGTAAGTTTCCTTCAATCCTTAGTTAAAATATTTTTTTAAATACAAGTTTAAGGACTGAAAAAAAATGGGGGGGAGGGGAATAAACAGCAAAAGGTTATTAGAACTTTGATTTTGGAAAGTTACAAACAGACTAAGGGTCCAGATGGATTTGAAATAAGATTTTGGAATTAATTATAAGAATCCTTCCTGTGGGAAAATGCTTTTGTTCTGAATTCTTTAAAAAAAAAACATGGTAGGATGGGACATTGAAGCTTGGACACTAGAGGGAACTAAAGATTACAAATAAAGCAGATGAACACTTAAAATTGACTTACTAATACAGAATGGGGCAAAGTATTTTAACATTGGACATATTGAAGGATATTTTTGAACGATGGACCCAGAAGTTAATTTTAAGAGTGTCTGCCTCTATAGATAAGACTGTGTTTAAAAGATCTTATGGAAGAGGAACAAGTTTTATTGGACAAGACTGAGACTGATCTGAAAGTGGATTTAAAAACAACAGGCTATGAGAATGATATGGAAAAAGATGCTACTCTGGACATACAAAAAAACCTGGCTGATGTCTTAATAATTAAAAGGGATATGCAAATAACAAACCAAGAGAGTGACCTGGATAATTTCCCTATATTGGATTTATAAAAGAGGCTTGTTAAAGCTTTGAAGAATTTTGTAAGAAGGGACAAAGAAAAAATGAAAAGAAATCAGGTTCTTGAAGATCAAGATTATTAAAAGTAAAAGGAAGGTTAAAATCCATATGTTATATCTGGTAACCCTTAATAGACTTTTGCTGATTAGGACTGAAATGAGGACTTTTAAGGATTTGTTTATAGATAAGATATGGGATATGGGAAGAAGAGATAATTTGTTGTATTTTAAAAGAAGGTGATAAGTTAGTAAAATTGTTTATACTTGTGATGAAGGGGGAAGTCATTTCTTTATATATTTATTTTCTTTTTCTTTACTATATTCTTATTCTTTCTTTTCTATTCTTTCTACTTTTTTCTTTTCTGCACCTTCTATCTTTTATTCTTTAATTTTTTTACTTTGTATTAGTTTTTTATCATTGTAACTGTAATTTTTAATAAAATTACTATTAAAAAAAATAGCTGAGTGACTTTGGGCCAGTCATTCTCTCTCAGCCCTGGGAAACAGGCAATGGCAAACCACTTCTGAAATCTTGCCATGAAAACTGCAGACTGACTGAAAGGTACACACACACACACACACACAAAAAGATAAAACAAATATCATAGCTGTGGCAGCTTTTTAGGGCATTTCAACACGGATGTGGTATCTTAGCTGGAAAAGAAATTATTGTTATTATTATTATTATTCCCTATATATATATATAGAGAGAGAGGGAGAGGGAGGGAGGGAGAGACTGACTCATATATATATTCAACTCAAGGTGGTGAACATACCTAATATTCCTGCCTCCTATTTTCTCCACAACAACCCCCCTGTGAGGTGGGCTGGGCTGAGAGAGGGTGACTGGACCCAAGTCACCCAGCCGGCTTTCATGCCTAGGGTGGCTAGAACTTGCGGCCTCCTGGTTTCTAGGCCAGCACCTTAACCACTAGACCAAAATGGATATCTTATCACCCCTTCCCTTGTGTTATTCTTAGGATACAGGAGCAGTAGTGAGGAGAGCTTGCTAACAATGGAAGAGCAGCAAATGGTAGAATAATACAGAAGCAAATTCTTGCCAGTCAAGGAGACCAGAACATGGTCTCACCATAGGATGCTGATTTACTGTTCTCAGAAGCAAAGTAAATTCCCTTGCCAACACGGCCACCAGAATGGGGCATGATGCGCAGGCCACTCTTCAGGATGGCCGCAACGACAGCTATGTTGGTCCCATGCCAGAGCAGACGTCGATTTCCCAAGTGATCATGAGCCTTAAAACGATGGCTCTGTTTAGGAGGTGAAACAGAGAAGACTGAGCAAGTAACATTTTTGCTCCTTACAGAGTACAAGTCATATTTGTATACAGGAAAGGTGGAAAGCCGAACATGGACTTCCCATGCCATGTTGCTGAACTATGGACTCATCTGCACATCTGACTGATCATCCCCGATGTACATATAGAGTTTTTGCCCCCCACCTCCATGCCTTTAGGAAAAAAAGAACAAGATTCCTAGTTAGTTGCTGGCCTTGTTTTTACTCTGCAAAGGATACATATATTCCTTTAAAGCAGGGCTTTCCAAAGTGCGGCCGCTGGCGACACGCCAGCGGGGGCGGCGTCGGCGTGGGGTGTGTGTGTGGCGGCGTGCGCGCGCACGGTGGCGGCACGGGGGGCGTGCATGGTGCGCGGCGGCGCGGGCATGCATGGCGGCCGCCGTGCACGCGCGCGCTGCCGCTTCCGGGTGGTGTGGCGACACACCACGCTGTGTGTGGCGACACACTTTTGTGTCGCGACACACAGTTTGGAAAGCTCTGCTTTAAAGTCTTGATGTCTTACAATCAAAAGTTATTTTATCATCCCCCCTCCCCGCAATGTCTCAGGAGGTAGGGCTGTCCAGAAACAAGGCTGCTTGTTCCAGCTTATAGACCAGCTCTTTTTCAGGAGTCATCTGGAGCCATTCATTTCACATGTATATTTGTGGGATTCATTTGCTTGGGATGATCTGTATGGATGGTGTCAGGCTTCACACCAATCATGGTGGTAAATCTCAAATTTTGAGGCCCTTATTCAAGGCTTGGCTTACTCAGCAAAAGGCTTATAGACATGACTAGGCAAGATTCATTCTTTATTGGACATGAATGAAGCTGTATATGCAAATAAGATGTGCCTACAGCAATACACAGAAGCCAAAGCCTTTATAATAAGCCTATCCTTCAACATTTAATTCTAGGCTTTTTCATCCCACCTTTCTGACTCAAAGGATATTTAAACATTCCCTTCATGACCGTGGAAAGTATCTGGCCTACTGTATATTGACATAATGATTTCTCTACCCTGTTCCTGCTTCATCAGCTTCTTTTCCTACAGATGGGGAGAACCTGGAAATAATCTCAACCATTCTTTTGATATCTCAGAAATACTTCTGCCTCAATTGGCACATGCCCTGAATCAGAGTTGCCAGAACCAAAGGAAAATGGCCTAAGAACTTAATTTCAAGTTTTCATTTCTGATTATATGTTCCTATGGGCAGTCTTCCCCAACCTGGCACCCTTCAGATGTTTTGGAATAACCCCTGCCACCTTCAGCCAACATGGTCTTAAGGTAGAAACAAAACTCAGCCAACTGCGAATCTGAAATGACTAGTTTTCAGATTCAATGAATGGAACAGACCAGGGAAAGAGATACTGCCTTTGACCTTACCTCACCCTCTCTGTTCACCATCCAAATATTCATGATACGAAGCTTGCGGTGAGTGAAACTTGTCTTCTCCACATAGGTTACAATCAGCTAGTAGGGTAGAGAGGAAGAGAAGCAAAGGAAGGAACTGAACATCAAAGAACTGAGATAAACAGGAGAGTTAGTTAACCAGCATTGTTAGCTGTGGAACAGACTATCCCACATGTTGCCCTTGATTCACAGTGGTCCTGTACTGCCCAGTCTCCGCTATTTAGTGTCCCACCTCATAGCTACAACAAATAAGAAGCAGTTTGTAGCACCATCTTACCTTATATTCCTCAGATGATGGGTCTACCAGGGTGAGCTCACATTTCAAAAGCCCATAGTCCTTGTCCAGTGGATGCAGGACTTCTTTCACCATTTCCTTCTCTTCCTCTTCCTTCTCCTCCTTCTTCTTTTGGGCTTGTAGACCCTGGGCCAGCTCAATATCTGCTAGTACCTACCAATAAAGTAAACCAGTCAGCATGAACACTGGGATGGAGATGAGATTCACATGGAGTCAGTAATCTGACATTTGGACTGCTATCCTACATCCATTTCCAGAACAGCCAGCCCCACTAAAATTAAAAGGGCAATTATTTGGAATAAACACATTTAGGAATGTGCTACTAGCAATCCATTGAACTGGTTGAATTCATGCATCTGATGGCTTGAAAAGAAGAAGAAGAACTTCTTTTTATTTATTCAAAATTATATTTTAGTCATTAGATTTATATCCCATGTTTCCTCAAGTATATAGCACTCCTTCCTCCAATTATTCCTCAGCACAATATCCCTGTCAGGTAGGTTGGGCTAAGAGTTAGAGAGCTTCTGTGGCTGAGAATGGACTTCAACTTGGGTCTCTTGGTCCTAGTTAAACTTCTTGATCCAGATATCACATGGGCTTTATACACGGCAGAAAGTTTCATTAATTAAGCATCCTAGCTGGAGACTCAGAGCTGTAGTTTTATCACTTAAGAAGTGCAAGAGCTCAATTGCCCTTTTTGTACAGGTTGTTGACTTTTGTTTTTCAGGTATCTTATTCCCACTGACCTAGATGTCCAAGGAAAAACTGCTAGGAAGTGCTCATCTCATTAAACTTACTGTAATTTTCCTTTTAAATTTTAGGGCTAATATGAACAAAAAGAGGCTATGGCGCATGAGATGGAAGAATATGAAATACCAGGGCTGTATTTCACAGGATGATTGAATGCTGACCCTTTAAAGCAGAGCCACCTTCTAAAAAATGTTAATTTTTTTCAAAATCAAGAACCATAGAAGCATGGTGGTGATGAGAGGTTGCCCTTGGAGAAGACAGGACCACAATTGTCACCCTTTTTTCCTCTCAATTTGGGAGTGCTTAAGTTGGTATTAGGTGTCTTATCAGAGTGTTAATTATGCTTACTTTACTCAATTTTCTATCAAAAATTTGGCAGAAAATCATACCATCCTTATTTGCAGTGTTACACTGAATTTCAGCTGTGTGATTTTAGAGGAACCTGAGGGCAATCACAAAGGAGTGCAGGTACTGAACATGGGCCATGGATTGCCCACTTCCTTTTTAAAGCATAATTTCAGGGTATAGTGTTTTAAACTGACACCCCACAAAGAGACACATTTCTCACTCTCCCCATTTCTCCGATTTTGTCAGCCAGTTTGGGTATCCCAAACCAACTGATGGCTTCCAGGACAGGTTAATAAAGATAACTGAAGACATGTCATCAATGCACTTAGTATCATAGTTTTTTTTTTAATCCATTCAATCGTGTCCGATTCTTGGCGACTGCCTGGAAAGTCCCTGCAGTTTTCTTGGCAAGGTTTTTCAAAAGTGGTCTGTCATTGCCTCCTTCCTAGGGCTGAGTGTGAGTGACTGGCCCAAGGTCACCCAGCTGGCTTTAATGCCCAAGGCAGAACTAGAACTCATGGCCTCCCAGTTTCTAGCCTGATGCCTTAACCACTAGACCAAACTGGCTCTCGATCATAGCTTAGCCACACAAAATTTGGATAGAATCTTCCCTGATGAAGATTTATCACGTTTTAACTGTGAAGATTGGTCCCTTTCTCAGAACTCCTCACCAGAAGCATATCCTTCTTAGCTTGGACAACTTCCTGTGTGTTGATAGATGGAGGCCGAGTACGGCCAAAGTTGTGGGGAATGATGGTATAAAAGCGAGATGAAAGTTCCTCCAGCTGCTTCTGGGAAGGTGGCTGCTTCTGTAGGGCTTCTTCAACAGCTTCCAAAGCTTCAAAGCCTTTGGCAATCTGCTGTTTGCTCAGCTTCCCCAGTGGCATCTTCTTCACATCTGGCAGGGGAACATATATGAGAAATTTTCATACTGATCAACCTAACACTTCCAAGGTATTTACAAGTCAGTGGCTAAAGCCACCTGGATTGGAATGCCATCAGCTACTCCAATTCAAACCTCTGTCTTTTAGCTTTTCACACTGAGCATTATCAGTGATTTCCAAGTTGGTCCTCATTTGTGAAGAAAGCCAAGAGACAAATCTGAACACTTTAACCCACAGGCTTCCTAACTCTAATTGACTTGGCTTGACACCAGCCCAGCTCTGAAGAAATTCTCTGATAACTGCATGCACAATTGGATTGGAGATGATACCAAGAGGAAACAAGATGAGAATATGATGCTTTTCTTTCATGCTGCAGAAAAGTGCCCCCTCCACCATTTACCTATATTCATGGTCTGCATGGCTTCTTTAAACATGTTGTTGTTGAATACGAGTGACATAAGATCCTGGGTTTGCTTGTCCAAAGTGCAAGGCAATACCTTTTGTTTAAATGACTTCACTCCATCTACACTGTCCACCTTGAAGACAGGAAGAATAGTTTGGGTCTAAATTCACATAGTTCAGTTCCTCTAATGGGGCTGCATTTAATCTTACATGCACAATACATGTTTTCTTCAGAATAACCACCACAGGATTTTTTTCTGAGTAAATATGCACAAAATTGGATTGTTCAAACTCACATTGTTTCTCCTTCACTCCATCAACCCTGTCTCAAGTTACCAGAGGACTTTACTTTTCCTCCATTTCACACATAGGTACTCAGACTTACACAAACTTTAGATATCTGCAGCTGTCCTGAGAAAATATTGCTGAACTGATTGTTCTTTCTATCATTAAGCAAAGGTCCTGATCTCTATTTATTATTAATATCAAATCATCCAGAAATCTACTTGAAGTTCCAGATCCACTTACTACCCTAATTTATACTGCTTAAAATATATTCTTTGAACACTCACCTTTACTGTTACCTCTTGTTCCTCTTTATCTTCATGTTGTACTTCAATGAGGGTATACTTGCCACCATGAGCTATAAAATTTTCCCGATCAGCCCATTTATTCTTTGTCTTATCTTGAAATTTTTTCTCAAAATCCTTTATGGCAGCTTCCGAGGTTGGAAAGCTGCTGAGTTTACTTTGTCCTACTTCCCCCTGGAAAATCACAGAACATTTGTTAGCCTTAAGTTGTCAGGAAAGTGTTTCCAATATTTGCTGATTTATTTTTTTAATTTAATTGTAATATGATTGCTTCATCTGCCAGCTCTTACATTGCTTCCCAGTTTTGAATACACCTGAACTTTAATTACAATAAGAATTAATCTTATAGAATGGAACTAGGCTTCTAGCCTTGAAATTTGAAGGCTTGCCTTCACTTCAGATTCATTCACTCTCTCCAACTCAGTACTGACTTTTTCACTATCCCATCTTCCTCTTCACTGAATGTCAAATAAATTTCGATGTACCGAGGCCCATCACAAACCTGATCAGGGCAACTTTGGTCTGATCCACACAAGCATTCCGTCTATAAAAGTGAATGAAAAATGAACCAGTCTATCACACACATAACAAGCAATGCCGAAGGAAGCCTCTGAAGGAAATCCATCTCCTGGCCAACTAGTCTACTGACCTTGGTCCATTGGCCTTTCTCTCTTCCCGTAACAGTCCACGGTAAAAGAAAACTTTTCCTTCCTATTGCTCTTCTCTCTTCCCCAATCAAATCAGGGCACAATTCTCCTGATGTTTTGGCAAATATTAAATGTAAAATATGTAGTGTACTTTGAAAATGAAAATTTATTTTAGATCCTTATCAACGCATGTCTGAAAACTCATACACTTATCATTTGGATACCTCCAGGATATTTTTACTACAAAAGATAACAACATCCAAGAACGGGGCAGCATGTGCAGATGGGAATCCTATACCCACTTCTCTTACGGTAACCCATCCGTTCTGAGTTGGCATATTAAGGGCAGTCTTTGGTTGCTTTTCTGTCTTCTTTTAACATCTCATGATTGCCATAAAAGGTTAGTTGGGTGCCAAACAGCAAGACTCTGATTCCATATTGCTTCTTTTGCCTGGCACTTCCAATGGCACAGGGAAGAAAAAAAATATCCCACTGATCTGTACTATCCTCCTAGCATGCTTGTGGTAAAACCTCTAGAACCATATACATTTCAATATAAATTTCAACAATAAACAAACAAACATTCTTTTTGTAGTAGGCTTTGCAAATTTCAGCATATGCATATACTGTAAGCAGCTATTGTTTAGTTTTTATATACACTATTCCAGGTGCAACTAAAGTGTACTTTATCTATGTTCTAAGTTAAAGCTGTCTTTAGGATCTAGGCATTTGATGCCACTGTCTGTTTTTATCCCATAAACTCTTCAGCACCCTATATTTCCTTCCAATACAGTATTAACTTTAAAAGTAGTTTTCTTTCTAATTTTATTCAAAGCCTCATTTTGCTTACCCAGCATCTCTCCCAGCAATCAAAGCAGAGCCTAAATAAGAGATCACATATAAAGAATATATGTGATCTCTTAATTTAGCTCTTCTTTAAGTGATAATAAAGATGTTTTTCATGCCTTTTGGCTGTAAAATAAATAAATAAAAAAGATGTTGTTAACAGTATTCCCATCCCTCTTTCAGTTCAGACTTTTTTTAGATTTTTTTTATCCCGCCTTTTTGTTGTTGTTTATTCGTTCAGTCGCTTCCGACTCTTCGTGACTTCATGGACCAGCCCACGCCAGAGCTTTCTGTCGGCCGTCGCCATCCCCAGCTCCCCCAAGGTCGAGTCTGTCACCTCCAGAATATCATCCATCCATCTTGCCCTTGGTTGGCCCCTCTTCCTTTTGCCTTCCACTTTCCCTAGCATCAGCATCTTCTCCAGGGTATCCTGTCTTCTCATTATGTGGCCAAAGTACTTCAGACTACTCAAAGTACTTCAAAGTACTCTTAATATCATTCCCTCAAGTGAGCAGTCTGGCTTTATTTCCTGGAGTATGGACTGGTTTGATCTTCTTGCAGTCCAAGGCACTCTCAGAATTTTCCTCCAACACCACAGTTCAAAAGCATCTCTCTTCCTTCGCTCAGCCTTCCTTATGGTCCAGCTCTCGCAGCCATAGGTTACTACGGGGAATACCATTGCTTTAACTATGGGGACCTTTATTGTCAGTGTGATGTCTCTGCTCTTAACTATTATATCAAGATTTGTCATTGCTCTCCTCCCAAGAAGTAGACGTCTTCTGATTTCCTGGCTGCAGTCAGCGTCTGCATTCTGTCTTTATTATTTAATAAATAACTCAAGGCGGGGAACATACCTAATACTCCTTCTTCCTCCTATTTTCCCCATAACAACCACCCTGTGAGGTGAGTTGGGCTGAGAGAAAGTGACTGGCCCAAGGTCACCCACCCGGCTTTCATGCCTAAGGCGGGACTAGAACTCTGTCTCCTGGTTTCCTATTGGCTCCTTCCTAGGGCTGAGAGAGAGGGACTGGCCCAAGGTCACCCAGCCGACTTTCATGCCTAAGGCGGGAGTAGAACTCTCAGTCTCCTGGTTTCTAGCCTGGAGCCTTAACCACTAGACCAAACTGGCTCTTAGTTCTTCTGACTAATAACTAAACTAAACTGACTAAAGTTCTTCTCAGACTAATAAACCAGTTTCCAAAAATTCCTTTGTAAGGTTTAGATAGGATTTCCACAAATTATGTTGTGCACTAATTTCATCATCTAGAAAACCAAAACTCATCTAACTTCAATAGTAAAACATAGCTTGCCTTTGTGCAGTGAATAGACTACAGACTAGCATTAAATCCAGGACTACAGCCATTATAATTTGCCTTGTGCCACTAGATGGGGCTCAATCCTCCGACTCAAGACTGAGTGGCTGTGGGTGTTTGGGTCACCCAGATCTGAGGATATTCTATCTTTGACCTTGGATGGGGTAGCACTTCCCCCTTCAAGGTTGGTACACAATCTGGGGGTCTTCCTGGACTCACAGCTCCTGCTTGCAGAACAGGAGTCAGCTGTGGCAGGAAGACCTTTGTACAACTCCATCTGGTGCACCATTTGCACCCCTCCCTAGACTGGGGGCCCTTCAGATGGTCACTCATGCCCTAGTCACCTCATGGCTTGACTACTGCAATATGGTCTCTAAGACTAAGCTTAAGGGTGCAATTCAAGGTGCTGTTTGTTACCTATAAAGCCCTACATGGCATAAGGCCTGGTTACTTGAGGGACTGCTATAACATTAAACAATGTCATCTATCAGGACCCCAGAAGCATGCCTTCTCTGTAGTTGCACCTGCTCTCTGGAATGAGGTTCCCCCTGAGATATAATCGCTCGGATCCATTCCAAGGGTCTGAGGAGATACCCAGGGAATGCACTTACCTAGCTATCTGGGAAGAGTTTGATCCTGTTGGGCCCAAGGAAGTGGACAGGATCCTCCGGACTGTAAATGCCACCACGTGCCAATTAGATTCATGTCCCTCCTGGCTGGTGAAAGCAGCCCGGGAGGTGACATGTGGCTGGGTCCAGACAATGGTAAATAAATCCTTGAGAGAGGGGGTGTTTCTGGCTGCCTTTAAGGAGGCACTGGTGCACCCCCTCCTCAAGAAACCATTGCTGAACCCTACTGTACTGGACAATTTTTGTCCAGTCTCCCACCTCCCCTTTTTGGGGAAGGTGGTTGAGAAAGTGGTGACACTGCAACTCCAGAGGATTCTGGATGAAACAGATTATCTAGACCCCTTCCAGTCAGGTTTCAGGCCCGGTCATGGGACAGAAACGGCATTGGTCGCACTTATGGATGATCTTTGGCGGGAGCTCTTCTTGACCTCTCAGCGGCTTTTGATACCATCGACCATGGTATCCTTTTGGGGTGACTCAGGGAGTTGGGGGTGGGCGGCGTTGTTCTGGGCTGGTTCACCTCCTTCCTCCAGGGCCGGTTCCAATCGGTGTAGATAGGGAGCGATAAATCCAGCCCGTGGCCCCTCCTTTGTGCGGTGCCGCAGGGCCGGTACTCTCTCCGCTCCTTTTTAACATCTACATGAAACCGCTGGGCAAGATCATCCGTCACCATGGGATAAGGTATCATCAGTATGCTGATGATACCCAATTATATATCTCCATCCAAGGTGAAGTAAGTGATGCTGTGGCCACCCTTTCCAAGTGCCTGGGGGCTGTGGGGGCCTGGATGGGGAACAACAGGCTTCAGCTGAACCCTGGTAAGACGGAGTGGCTGTGGATTAATGGCTCCTCGGCATCTGGGAAATTGTCATCTTTAGTTCTGGATGGGGTTGCACTGCCCCAGACAGACCCAGTGCGTAACTTGGGGGTCCTCTTGGACTCACGACTCCTGCTCAAAGAGCAGGTGGCAGTCGTGGCCAGGAGGGCCGCTGCTCAACTTTGGGTTGTATGCCAGTTATGCCCCTTCCTGGACCGAGAGGCCCTTCGGTCACTCATGCCCTGGTTATCTCCCATATAGACTACTGTAATGGGGCTACCCTTGAAGAATATCCGGAAGCTACAGCTGATCCAGAATGCAGCCGCACGGGCAATTTTAGGTGCACCAAGATCAGCACATGTAACATCTCAGCTTCGCGAGCTGCACTGGGTCCCAGTTTGCTTCCGGGTCCAATTCAAGGTGTTGGTTATTACCTTTAAAGCCCTACATGGCATGGGGCCGGGCTACCTGAGGGACCATCTCATCCCTATTACATTGACCCGTTCCACCCGGTCATGCAGAGAGGGCATGCTCCAGACCCCATCAGTAAAAGAATTCCATCTAGCTGGGTCTCGGAAGTGGGCCTTCTCTGCAGTAGCTCCTGCCCTTTGGAACATTCTTCCCCCGGAGGTGAGACAGGCCCCCTCACTCCTGGACTTCCGAAAACACCTAAAAACCTGGTTCTGCCAGCAGGCCTGGAACAGGAGGGGGAATAGTCATGCCTGGGGATGGCTAGCGCCCTAGATTTGACCTAGAACCGCCCTTACGCCCGCGATTTGATAAAGAACTTAGCCATCTGGATTTTATTCTATTTATATTTTTATGGTATTTATTCTATGTGCAAGTTGTATTGAATTTTAATTGTGACTTTTCTGTAAACTGCCCAGAGTCCCCCTTTGGGGGGAGATGGGCGGTGATAAATTTGATTAATAAATAAATAATAAAATAAATAAAGTCTCTCAAAGGATCCTGAGATCAGGTTACAGAAGGTACAACAAGTATCAGCACCTCAAAGCACATGGATGCTAGCACCATAAAGGATGCCCACTGATGCCACCCCACTGCCAACTGGGAGGGGAAAGAGGAACAAACTGAAGCAAAACTAAGAACTTGCTGGCCAGCAATGTTAGGGAAGAGTGGTTGAAATGTTGGCCATCACCTGTCACTCATATCAAAATGTGCCCCGTGTAAAAATAGTTGCTGATTGGGAGGGAAAGTGGCAGACAATATACTGAAAGCACCATATGGAGATTTATAACCCACCTCTTCCAGGAATGTTATTCACAACTTCTTCCAACTGAGTCACAATTCTTTAAACAGCAATCTGAACATAAATCTCTGAGGATTTATGGGGGAGAAGAGCATTTGAGAATATTATGACTGAGCAAAAAGTAACTGCAATGCTCAGGAAATAACCTGGGAAATGACTTCCAACTGTATTCCAGTGTTAAGTGCAAGATGCCCTTTTCCTCAGGTTAACCTAAGCGCCTTTGGGTTAGAACTCTTTTCACCAGAAATTGCATACGTATCTGGAAAAAATATTCTCTGTTGACCACCAAATGGCAGATGGCATATCACAACTGCCAGCAGCCTCTTCTGCAGATCTATAGAGAGAGGCCAGGCTGAGTGGCAGAGAGTGGGCTGGCCAGAGGAAGAAGCAAATAAAGCAGGAAGAGAGGAACCTGCCTGTTCCAATCAGCACCGGTCACAAATGCCCTTTTTCTTTTTCAAATTCACAAAAGGAAAAGAGAAAGGGCACATTGCGATCCATGCTGATAGCAATACAACTCTGTTTTTCAAGCAGAGAGTCTCTGCCAAGGTATGACAAACTATTCTGGGAAATTCAAGTCTTATATAACTTGAGCTTTGGAAGAGAAGTAGACAACTGCCAGGCACAAACTGCAATCACAAATTGAGCTAGGAAAAAAAAAATCAGGATCTTGGATCTGCAGGCCTAGACGAGCTGCATAATCTGAGCCCCTCCAAGAGATCAGGAGAGATGGCTTCCAGAGAACTCAAGCAAGAACAATTTGAGCACAAGATCTTCCTGTGAATTAAAATGCAAAGGGCTTTCAACTCAATTAAGCTATCAGCAGATAAGCAGTCAGTGCAGGGACAAGAAATATTTTGCTGTCTTCAGTGCCAAGATAAATGCACAAGTAACTAAGCCACAGGGCTTACAGGGAATTTATGTGGGGAAATTCTGGCAAGACAGTAGCATCAGGCAAAGGCCAAGTCCAGTGTTTGGAATGATGTATGGTTCCAAACTCTTTTTAAGGGCTGAGTTTAAGGAGATGGTCTGTGGTGTCCTCCTCTTCTCTCTGGGTTTCACTGTTGACTGATCAATTGTCTGAGCTTTTCTGGTCCTTGCTCTGAAATCTCTCTCTCAATTGTACTTTTTCTGTCAGGACTCTGCGCTGCCTTTGGTTGTATCTCTGCTTTCCTTTCCCCCACGTGGAAGACTCTTAGGGCTTATCCTCACATCCCATTAACTGAGCCATTAACTAGCTAACTGTTTTCAGAGGAGATATCCTCATGGCAGCCAACATTTCTTTTTAGCTATTCTAGTTTTACAATAGTGTTTTATTTATTTATTCAATTTCTCACCGCCCAACTCCCTCCAGGGACTCTGGGCGGTTTACAAATCAATAAAATATCAAACATTAAAATAAACAATTTAAAAATACAATAAATATAATAAAATCAAGATGGTGATGTCTTCTTTCAAACATTGGAAGGGCAATTTAGTGCTATCCTACGATGTTAGCCATCCCCAGGAGTTTATGCTCTTCTTTCCGCCCCAGGCCTGTTGGCAAAGCCAAGTCTTGAGTTGTTTCCTAAAGTCCAGGAGTGAGGTGGACTGTCTTAACTTCCTTTTCTCTGCTCTTCCAACAGAAGCTCGTAAGAGTGACCCGTGAGGCCTCATTGACAACGTTGGTGATGACATGGTCAGAACTGCCACCTCCTGTGGGCCATGCTAGGCTGCAGCAAGCACACTCCTGCCCATCTGTTGGGCGTTATTTTGACATAGGTTATCACAGAGATCAGACACCTGGCTTCCACAGATGCATCTGCCTGCGTAATACCTATAAGCTTTACACAAGCTTTTCATATGTACAAGTTTTAAAAATATACCTTTTAAACATGTGGTTAGTGGTCTTTTGAAAGAGCACTAGACACTTAATAAAAAGATTAGGGCTAAGTCCATTTAAATTGGGAAAGAGAACCAGGTTTTACAAGCTGTATGTTGCTGTCAGGTTTTCTACCGCTTCTTCTGAAAAGAGGTCTCATGTACTGTAGCTGTACTTTCTACTGCATAAGCTACTTCTGCATGGTGCTAGCTGGCGCAACTCACTGCCATTCCCTTAAGACCACTGATTTGGGATGTGTGGAAGCTGGATGAAACTGACCAGAGTTCTGCCTGTTTCTTCTTTTAGTGACAGGTCACAGGTGCAGTGGAGGAGTGCAGGGTGAAGGGGAAGATAGCCCAATGCTCCTCACAACCCCTTTAATGCACAGGTGACCTGTCACTCAGCCTATTTCTGAACATATGTCTAGCAATCAACTGGAAAATAACTAAACCTGTATTCAAACTGACAGGTTGGTGGAGCATGGTATGTTCTACCTCACTTCACCCAACACTCTTTGTTCACTTGATTGACCTCTTCAGTTGGGCTACTTCTGGACATGGGCTTAGTGGTTTTCCAGAAGAACGCTAGACCCATGTTCAGAAATAGCCTGAGTGACAGGACATTGCACAGATAACTTCCAAGACCTGTCACTCAGTCAATCTGAAGGGTGGCTGAAGACTTTACTCCCAGACACCTGCCCATAATTACCCAAACCCACCCCATAACACATTAAGAACAGCAATTGGTGGTTGTTTCTCACACTGGCAGGTCAGGTGATGCTGGGTAGGAGGAGAAATCTACCAACCACTGACTTAACTTGGCCTGCATTAAACACAATATTAATCAAAAGCCTTGTCACTAAAGGAGAATACTGTAGAGCTCAGCTGTCGGGACAGCGCAAATTACACTAGCATATTTTTCTTCTGACCCAGGGATGTGAGGTGTGCATATTAATGAAGCTATGGGAAGAGCCCATGGTTGTCTCCTTTTGTTTGCTTCCTATAGGAAGAATAGTTTCTTCCTTTTCTTCACTTTTTCCTGTGAGGCCAGAAAGCTGAAAGATGCAGGCTTTCTCTCAGAGCATGTAACTAACAATAACCTCACTTGCCCTTTCAGACTGGAAGAACCTATCTCCATGAATGCTTCATGGGCTTAGTTCTACTCACACATCTAATTATGGATCCCAATGAATGGATCGCAGGACTCCAACCAGGGCTTCTCATTAAAGAGATACTCTTTCAGGAAATGAGTTAGAGATTTTAGAGTTAAATTTGAACTGGACCTAGAAATTGACTGCCAACCAGCATGGGTGACAAAGGACTGCTATAGATTATATTGGCCAAGCCCATCTAGGTACCTTGTTTTGAATAAACTGAAGCTTCTCACACATTTTCAAAGACTGATACCACTATAATAATCCAAAGAGGAACTCACTAAATAGTCAATAGGAATTGCAGGGCTGCTATTTCTGCCCATGTATGTATAGCAATTTGAGCCACTGAGTCATCTGCGAGAATGACCAGTTCCAGAGCATCGCCATGCTACATTTCTGGTCCTGGAGGGAGTGGATCCCCTTCAAGAACAGTGTTAAACACTACTTACGTAGTAAGACCAATGAACCACTCATAAACAGCAGCATGGATCACACTAAGCCCAAAATGTGAATATGCGTGAGGGAGTTATAAACCAACTTAGTATTATGCATGAACCAGGCCACTACAACTTATTTAATAAGCAATAGCTAAAACAAACCATAGCTTAACACAACATGTTATGTACCTCCATCTTGCCTAGACTGAATTTTAGCTTACTGGCTCTCATCCAGCTCATTCTTTACTGTTTTTTAATCTGTTGTAATCAACATTGCTTTAGGTTAGACCAATAAGTTGTGAAATGAGAATGCCTACAGCTTCCAAGAGGATTGTTTCCTGTTTAGGAATCATGAAATGATTGCTTGAGAAACAGAACATTCCTGGGAAACCATTGAACTTAATAGCAGCTAGAAATATTTTAAGTTTAATTAGGTCTGTTGGGAAAGGTCCTTTTTAAGTTTCGAACTATGGTTTAACTGTAAAAAAGATGCAATCAATATAAGGTGTGTGTACATGTGCTGCTGTAGAGCATGCACTATCAGAAGCATTAGCTAATTATTATCCTCTACATTGACTTGTTTGCTGCAAACTCATACCTGCTACTTTGATTGGCAACTAACTTATTTGATTTTGTATTTTCACAGGAAAGCTACACAAGGAGCGAAGACTTGATTTTGCTGAAATGAAATCTTCTGAATAATAACCAAGCTTATGCATACTATCTGAAATCTCTGCCATATTGGTCCTTCCAGACATTTTTATTGTTCAGCAGATTTTATGGGGGAAAAGCATCATCAATCTTCCACTTGTAAACCTCCCACGTCTTCTCATCACTTCTTTTTCTGTTCGCTTGATAATAGAAAACCCATTAAGGAAGAGAAGATGGAATTGTTATGTAATATCTTTTAACTTATAATGCTAAGAGCTGTCCATCTAGAGACTAAGATTGCATGTCTACTTTTGTCAAGGTGCTGGAGGAAATCTGATGTGAATTGAGAAGCTACAAGGACATGCCTTCCTTTCTTGATATGCAGCGATTACTACATTCAGCAAAGCAACCTGTTATTTGGTTGTTTGGTTGAACTAAGGTATATTTTATGATTGAGGTTTTAGCAACTGTATGCCTTGTTTGGTGATTAGGAATCACTGGTCATAACTGGGGCTAATAATGCAAAAGCCATCTTAGGAAAAAGCAGCCTACCACATCCCCCACCAACCCCCTGAATTGTTAAGAAACAAGGTACCAATCCTTCTGTTAACACAGACACATTGTGATCAAGAGCCTTACCACACGGCCCCAGCGGTTCCAACAGCTGTAGTTTCCATTTTGCTCTATCAGCTGGATGATGTAGAATTTGTTGTTGTTGTGGCCAATGTTGGTTTGGTTCAGCATACAGTCATAGTCCTGGTAAATCTAAAGTCATAATAGAGGAAGCAATGGCACACATAGAATATGAATATGCCTCTTCCAAAACACCCACAATGCTCTCCACTTCTGCCAAATTGCAGTTTTGTTTTGATTTCTGGCCTTTACCTGTTCAGATGGGGGCCATCCTTATATTTCAAACTGTACCTGCATTTAAATAATGGGAAGGGAATAATGACACGGCATCAGGAGCACTATGAAAACAAGGCAGGCTAAGTTCACAATATGGTATTGGGAACTGTGCCAAGAAGTATCCTGCATCTTATTTGTTCAGTGAGTAATGGAGTCCAGGACCTATGACAGACATGCATTCAGGCTGGAATTTGCTTTACATCCCACGAATGGAATACGATGCAGTATGCCGGTCATCATAAAGATTTGATTTGATTTGAATACGATGCAGCCCTCTGCCAAGAAAATCCTATTAGCTAATGAGACTCCACCATGGAAAAAACAGATTTTGGGCCAAGTATTTTTTTTCCCTCCCAGACTGACTCTATGTCTATGACTCCACTACGAGGGGTTGGTATATTTTATAGTGATTTTATAATTTTGTGATTCTCTCCATGGGGTTGGTATATTTTATAGTGATTTTATAATTTTGTGATAATATTTTTAATAATCATTTTATTTCTTATAATGATTGTTCTTATGTATTCATTGTTTTTATCTCATTGTTCTACGCCACCCAGAGTCACCTTGTGTGAGATGGATGGCCATATAAATGTGAACAATCAATCAATCAATGTGATTTTAATATGTAGTCATGCAAAGAAAATGCATGCACTGTACTCCACAGAGAAAGCCTGAAGAAGCAGGGTGCATGTAGATTCCTACTTTTCCTCTGCTAGTGCCCTCCAAATGTATTGGGACCACAGGTCCTAGCATTCCTAGCCACCTTAGCCCACTTACAGGAGCTACAGTATAATCCAAAACAACTGGAAGACACTAGGTTTCCTACCCCTGCTGCAAGGAAGGCTGGACACAGGTGATCATTTGGCCCAAACTCTTCACTCTCACCTTGGCACTGTTCACATGACTCAGTTGACAGGCAGAATCAATTTTGGCCCTGGGCTTCTCCTTGGGAGCTGCCCTCAGTGCTGCCATGGTGGAAAGATAACTGTCTTCCTCCGGTTCAGGTTTCAGCTCTGGTTCCTCTTTAATCTTCTTGCCCTTGACGGCAGCCCGGGTTTGGGCAGGTGCTTTACGCTTTGGAGGCATGGTTCCTGTACTGATCTTAACTGTTACCTGAGAAAATAAAACTGACATTCAGATTCACTTCCTCAGGGCTCTGGGAACATTGCCCCAACAAACAAATCAATTCCTTGTCTGTAGCTTGAATCATGTCAACTGGATTTCTATTTTCTTAGTGGAAACGTTTCGCTCCTTATCCAAGGAGCTTCTTCAGTCTGAGCAAAGTTGGTAAGGGAATCCTAAATATGTTCCTAGGTAGCTGTGTGACCTTACACCTGGGGCTAGGTCATGGTTATATTGAGATGTAATTTTTAAGTCCTTTTATCATCTAAAGGAGGGTCGTTAAAATCACCATGCTGCTGTTGAGCTTCTGAAATGGTCTTAATCTTCCTAGGCACAGAAGACAGAACGGGGAGGAAGATGGGGGAGAGTTTGTGCCTGAGGCCCCCACCTCTATTCAAGGAAGGATTTTCCAAGTTGGCATAAATGGATTCCTTGACCCCTCTCTCAAACCACCTATCTTCTCTGTCTAAAATGTGAACATTAATGTCCTCAAATGAGTGTCCTTTTTCTTTTAGATGAAGATAAACTGCTGACTCTGGTCCTGTGGTGTTATTTCTCCTGTGTTGGGCCATCCTCCTGTACATAGGTTGTTTGGTTTCTCCAATGTAGAGTTCAGAGCACTCCTCACTGCACTGGATTGCATAAACTACATTGCTTTTCTTGTGTTTTGGAGTTTGATCTTTGGGGTGTACAAGCCTCTGTCTCAGTGTGTTGGTGGGTTTGAAATATACAGGTATGTGGTGTTTGCCAAATATCCGTTTTATCTTTTCAGACACGCCAGCCATGTAGGGAATGACCAGGTTCTTTCGTTTACTCTGAGTCTCAGCCCTATCTGTCGCTGTTTTAGGTCTGGTAGATTTAGATTTGGTGAAGGCCCAATTTGGATATCCACAGGCCTTCAGGGCTGTTCTCAGGTGCTGATTTTCATTCTTTTTGGAATCCATGGAGGTGGGGATGGTTTCTGCTCTGTGTGACAAGAAAAGTTCACATTTTAGACAGAGAAGATAGGTGGTTTGAGAGAGGGGTCAAGGAATCCATTTATGCCAACTTGGAAAATCCTTCCTTGAATAGAGGTGGGGGCCTCAGGCACAATCTTTCCCCTATTTTCCTTCCTGCTTTGTCTTCTGTGCCTAGGAAGATTAATACCATTTCACAAGCTCAACAGCAGCATGGTGATCTTAACGATCCTCCTTTAGATAATAAAAGGACTTAAAATAACATCTCAATATAACCATGACCCCAGGTGTAAGGTCACACAGCTACCTAGAAACATATTTAGGATTCCCTTACCAACTTTGCTTAGACTGAAGAAGCTCCTTGGATAAGGAGCGAAACGTTTCCACTGAGAAAATAGAAATCCAGTTGACATGATTCAAGCTACAGACAATTCCACCTGGATGACTGAGAACCTTCATAGACAAATCAATTCCTTGCATTTTCATCATTATTATCAGCTCGAATCAATCACTGCAGGATTAAGGCCTCTTCATTGAAGGTTATGGACCATAATCTAGTATTCTGCTCCTATCATGCTGGGTCAATACATTTTTTTTTACTCCCCAGGCTAGGGCTTAAAGAGAGTGACTGGCCCAAAGTCGCCCAGTTAGCTTCCATGCCTAACTAAGGGGGGACTAGAACCTGGATCTCCCCACTCCTAGTCCAGCATTTCAACCACTACACCACACTCAGTCTCAGTTCCATGTATGTGAAGACATAAACCTTAAAAGGAGAAGGGCTTAATTGTTTGATTAAATGGGGAAGGGAAGCCCTGCTGGCTAAAAAGTTATGTTGGTAGCATAAAGGTCAAGGTAAAGTTTTTCCCCTGCACAGTCATGTCCGACTCTAGGGGCCGGTGCTCATCTCCGTTTGTTAGCCAAAGAGCGAGCGCTGTCCGAAGACGCTTCCACGGTCATGTGGCCGGCATGACGCGTGTGGAACGCTATTACCATCCCACCAAAGTGGTACCTATTCATCTACTTCCATTTGCATGTTTTCGAATTGCTAGGTTGGCAAGAGCTGGGGCAAGTGTGGGAGCTCACTCCGTCACGCGGTGCTTGGGTCTCGAACCACCGACCTTCCGATCGACAAGCCTGGCGTCTTAACCACTGAGCCATCGCGCCCCTATGTTGGTAGCATAATAAACACAAAATTCCAGGACAAGGACAGGTGTGAAAATTTGGTTTACAGGAAAGCAATCATTCTGCTGGCTGGTTGAGAGATTAAAAAAAGAACAGTGGAAATGATGCCGAGCCCTTTGGCAACTACTTTGTCAACATCTCAATAAAACTTGGAAGAAGCACTGAGTTTTCAGAGCCACTGTTTTAATAGCTCAAGTTACTTTGGAGATTTAATTTATTTATTTATATTCCATATTTCGTCACTGAAATATTGGTGCTAAGCAGCATCCAGCAGTCCGTAGAAGCCACTGCCGTGTCAGTGCAGCTCTGATATGCTTTCTGACTTGGCTGCACAGCATTCTGATTCAAATTTCCTTTAATTTTTTTCTTCTTTTTTGCAATTATAATCGCACACATGGCTGTATACCTTATTGAGAAATAAAAAACTATGAGAGTGTAAGCTGAAAATGTAAATGGGATGTGCTGAAAAACCAAATGAGTCCTGTGAACAGCAGCACACAGTGGCTCTAAGAAAAATATTTCTTTGAGGGTTGTGTTTTTCCAAGGAATCTCTGCTAAATTACTAGATAATCACTAAAGGGAAGACAGAGAAAGGTTCTGCCTTTGAAATCATATTTGAAAGTTACAATTCTAATCCGCCCCTCTCTGATTCTTATTGTTTTGTTTGACTGTTTGGTTTCAATCAACCATATCTGTATGTACATAGGGTTTCAGAGATCCCCAAAGGAGCGAGTTTTCATTCAAAATTGCAGCCTAGGTCAGGACACCGAAGCCACAAAACCACACCATAGGCAAACAGGCATACTATAATTCCTAAAGGGTTTCTGAGCTGATTCACAATTGTGTCCCCAAATTATATGTAATTGTAAACGTATACCTCCAAATCAGTCTATTCACAATTGTATTCCTTGGACAGATCTTCCTACCTTTTGATTATAAAATGTTTCTGCAAGTCTTCACAACTTTTATCAGTTTGGAAAGTTTACCAGATCAACCTCAAGGAATCTGGAATTCCGTCTCATAATGGTTAAGTAGATATTCATGGGAATCCCATAAATAGAACCATAGCTTTTCCCATTGCTTCCCACTGTTAATAAGCAGAGTTCTGAATTACTCTCATTTTCAACAAAGCAGTTAAGGCTACCCAGTTAAGTGGCCACCACAACACCACTAGGATTGCCTAACTCAAGGGTCGGAAATGGCGGCTCGCGAGCCAGATCTGGCTCTTTGGCCCCTCGGCTCTGGCTCTCTCTGTCTGCCGCCCGACATCCGGAAAGCCGGTCTCCGGAAGCAGAGCGAACCCTGGGGAAGAAACAGACGCTGATTGGTGGAGGCTCAGAAGGAAGGACGCCTCTACCAATCAGCGCGCGCCAAAGGGGAGCAGAGAGGCGGGCTGAACAAGGTGAAGCCCGATTGGCCCTGCTACCCAGAGGCGCAAAAAAAAGACCGGCGCGGGGCCTCTCTCAGCTGCGCTGGGCTGTGAAGCTGGACGAGCCGCCGGACCTGGAGCGCTTCCGCGCGCAGCTGAGCGAGGCCCCGCGCCGGTCTTTTTGGAGCGCTTCCGCGCGCAGCTGAGCGAGGCCCCGCGCCGGTCTTTTTGGAGCGCATTTCCACAGCCCAGCGCTCAGCTGCGCGCGGAAGCGCTCCAAAAAGACCGGCGTGGGGCCTCGCTCAGCTGCGCGCGGAAGCGCTCCAAAAAGACTGGCGCAGGGCCTCGCTCAGCTGCGTGCGGAAGCGCTCCAGGTCCGGCGGCTCGTCCAGCTTCACAGCCCAGCGCCAGCTCCAACCCCACTCCCTTCCGCGCGATTGGCTCCCGCCCGCAAACCCCGCGCCCTTCCACGCGATTGGCCCCCGCCCGCAAACCCCGCGCCCTTCCACGTGATTGGCTCCCGCCCGCAAACCCCGCGCCCTTCCACGCGATTGGCCCCCGCCCGCAAACCCCGCCCCCTGGCTCTCAAGCATTTCAAAATGTGCACGAGCATGTCAAAATGGCTCCCGGCATAAAAAGTTTGCCGACCCCTGGCCTAACTCATTCTTAGGTATTGGCAAGGAAAAAGCTAAGTAAAAAAGCATATACAAACTAGTAGGCAAAATAAGAAAGATAATAGTCCTGCTGAGTTACAAACTTAACTTGTATGCAAGTCTTCAGTGCAATTTCTTAACAATGCACAAACATATAAATTGCAATTTTAGCTAACAAGAAGGGTGATTTTTTTCTAACATACAACACAAACTTAAATGTTGTTGTTTATTCGTTCAGTCGTTTCCGACTCTTCGTGACTTCATGGACCAGTCCACGCCAGAGCTTTCTGTCGGCCGTCACCATCCCCAGCTCCCCAATGGTTGAGTCCGTCACCTCCAGAATACCATCCATCCATCTTGCCCTTGGTCGGCCCCTCTTCCTTTGGCCTTCCACTTTCCCTAGCATCAGCTTCTTCTCCAGGGTATCCTGTCTTCTCATTATGTGGCCAAGGTACTTCAGTTTTGCCTTTAATATCATTCCCTCAAGTGAGCAGTCTGGCTTGATTTCCTGGAGTATGGACTGGTTTGATCTTCTTGCAGTCCAAGGCACTCTCAGAATTTTCCTCCAACACCACAACAAACTTAAATGCATATGCAATATAGGAATGTGTTGGAGATGAATTTGGGGAAAGAAAAGCTTAATTTCACCTGATCCAGAAAGGCTCCTAGAAGTTCTGCACAATATATAGAATGTGGGGTCCTGTGATATATCTGCCCTTATTATGAAATGGCTAAGACATAATTAAAATAACACAAAATTACAACTATTGTGTAAAAACTACACTCACAAGAAAAAAATTACCAAATAAATGAATTAAAGTTTTTCATTAAATTACACTAAGAAAAAAAACACAAATCCAGACAAGATTCCCTACAACTCCCTTGGAAAATATTCCCACCAAAATCATGGCCAGGAGGAGGCGATCGTGAGAGAGACCTTAACTGTGACCAGGCACACTGCCGGGGAGATATCAGGATGTGAGTGCCTGTTCATGACACTGGATTGTAGAGACAAGTTAGGGCCATCCTGGTGCCAGAAGGGTTTATGCTCAATTCTGGTTTGTGCACCAGTTTATAGTTTATGACTATCTTGCTCAAAGAGGGGGTTATGCCCAATTCTGGGTGGTGCATCAGTTGAAGTCCACACATCATCCAGTCGCCAAGGTTGAGAAACATTATTCTAAAGACTGAGCTTTTTCTGAGAAACTTCCCCTGATCTGAATTGTTGTTGTTATCTTTTATTCTCTATTTTTGTAATTTGTTGTATTTTTAATTTTATATGGGGCTTTTTTTATATTTTATTTTTATGTGAGCTGCTAGTTTCTGATTGTGGCGGTCTACAAATATGCTTAATAAATAAGAAGTTCCCCCTTCCTCTAGGACTTACTCCATCATTTACACCCTTTATAGCTGGCTATAACTGGATTCCAAGGCTCTGACATCTCACCTTGCTACTACTGACTGAATCACGTTAACCTTCATTAAATTTTATTGGTCCTGTGCTGGTGTTAATATCACCCAGTTCCAGTAAAACTTTTCTATAATTTGCCCTTGCAAAATGTTCAGCACTGATTCCTTATCCTGGATTTTACTGGACCTATTACGTTAAACTCTCCTTTATCCAACATAACTGCATACAGATTGCTGATCTCACAAAGTATCTTGGCTAGAGAGCTATTTTAATCTTGAGTCTTTCCTCTTTTGCTGTGCCTTGCATTTTCACAAAAACTTCACATGCTAACATGGCTGACAGGCAAGGCCTCTCTAAAAGAAATATCAGCTCTCTGTGCTTACCTATAATATGTATGAGATATGGCTAATTATGAATTCCCAAATATGTTATTGTGTTTCTTACATGTACTAGTATTAGTGATCCATGAATCTTGTGATTATACAATCATTCATATATTATTTATTTTTATACTTAAGTTTTCATTTTTAAGACTGCTCATTCGCCAATGACTCTGAGTGGCTTGCAAAGGGTTAATTTATTAATTAGATCTATATCCTGCCTTTAATTCAGGAGCTCAAGGGGCCCTAGCATTGCCTCTTCCCATTTTTCCCCATAACAACCTCCCTGTGAAGTAAGCTGGGCTCTGAGCAGGTGACTGGCCTAAAATCACCCCGTGAGGCTTCCGTGGCTGAAGGTGAACTATCTGTAGAAGCCAGTCTGTATCAGGCTTCCTATAGGTAGGATGGTTGTAGGCAAGGGGTTCTCCAAATAGGGGAGCCACCTGTTCATTTCAATGCTGTACAGAAAAATTAAAAAGGAAAGGGGGTGGCTGATAATACGATGAAACGGAAGAAAAGGAAGGATCCTAACATTATCAAAGGAACATGTAGAGGGTTTTGAAAGGATGACAAGGCACACGGGTCTCATGGAAGAAACCAAAATGTAAACATTTCCAGGTACAGATGCTACAAGGTGTTGAAATGACCAGACAAGAAAGGTCTGCCCTGAATGGCCCAATACTTTTCTATAGTGTGTGCCAGGAACGGAGTGGCACTAGGTAATTAATGTGCGTGCCTAAAGACATGAAAGAATGGATCCCACCTTTCATAAAAGTATATGGAATATATATTCTCCTGGCACATTCCATGGACAGAAAGCACCCAGGACTCTTGTGAAAGTAACAGCAATAATAATGTGCCAGTTGGTCTTCAAGGAAAAATACAACTTAAAGAGTTCTGCACATTGGCTTCTTTTCAGTACCTTCTAAATGGGGAAATCTCCATGGCAAAGAAATTATCTCCCCCAAGTCAGTCATCAATGGCAAATAATCTACAACAACTCACTTATTTTAGTAACCACTTGCTCATATATTAACGAGGTACATCAAAAGTCTGCAGGATGGGAAGTGGGAGAAACAAAATAAAAAACAGATGTTTTCTAATTTACACATTTTCATGCTTGGTGTTTCAGAGCCTTTTCCTACTGAGGGTATCCTCTGTGGATTAACTTTTAATTCCCACGATTCTCTGCCACTAGGAGTCTACTGTCCAAGGAGGATGGAAGTTGCAGCACACTGCATTTGGAGAAGGGGTCAAGATTGTCACTGACAACCAGGTTAGTAACTGTTTATAAACCGGATTGAAGTGTGCTTTGTCTAAAAGTTGCTGCAGGGTCCTCTGAGCCTTTCAAAGTTAGCTTTAGTAGCAGGAGTGCTCTCTGCTCCATCCCTCAATACCATGGGGAGAAGCAGCACCAAGTCCCGCTGTATGGTGACTCCTATCAGGTTGATATTGCTTAGGAGACCCTAACATCGCCTCATTCACAAGTCCACGTTCATCTTTCACGGATTCTTCCTTTGGAAACAAACCATCAAAAGAAAGCTAAAGTGCAGTCTATTTTTAAAGCCCACCTTCTCCTTGCCTGGAGTAGCAAACTCACCGGGGGAGGGGGCTCTCTTCGTTGCCCGGAGGTCCCGACGCAGGAGCCAAACGCAGCAAGACAAGCCTGGACAAGCCGGAGGCCGTCAGGGAGTGCCGCTGCTTCGCTCCTGCCCCTCCTGCCTTGACGGCGCAGCAACAGCAACACGCCTCTCTGGGGAACGTGCCAGCCCGGCCCGGCGGCAAGGAAAAGGAGGACCGGCCGCTCTGCTGTCAGCCGAGGAAGCGCTGAACTAGCCCGGGAGCGATCCCGTCGCGAAACGCCCGGTTGAAAGGGGAGACCCGCTGCGGAGAGAGGCCCTCGATGACAAGGATGGCATCCTCCTCCTGGTTCCTTTGCCTCAGTTCGTTTTAACGCATAGAAAGAATGCCGGTCATGAGCATTCCTGAAATCTGGGGTTTATTCTCGTTTTATTACACGTCCGGAAAGCGTACAGGGAACTTTAGGTATGTTGAGTCAGTGCAAGCGGGGAAAACTATTCGCAAAATACCCGATGTCCGAGAACTCCTTTTCTGCTTTATGTAGCGCAGATGTACATTTATCCTGTGTATTTTGGGGGGGCAAGCTAATGAAATAGCTACAACCCCCCTCCGTCGCTTCTGGGGTTTCTGCATCCAGCAGTCCTCACTCCTCTCCTTATGCAGCATAATCCGCACTCGACTGTGCAGGTAGAGCTCCAAACCCTCGAGGCGGTGCTGCCTCTCTCTACTCTCGGTCTTCAACCTCGGCGGCTCTGACTTTCCGACCCAGTGCGCTCGAAGCGCCCCCGAGCACCGTCCCAGCGCCGCCTCGGAAGAAAAACCAGCGCAGAACAAGCGCCATTCCTTTGGACCAACGAGAGGGAAGAGGCAGGAGGCTTTTCCGGAAGAATGCCAGCCAATGGGGAAGGCCGGAAGCGGTTTCGCCCAATGGGAAAGCGCCGGGGGTTGGCTCAGGGAGCCACGTGTAGGAAGCGTTCGCCAAAGAAGCTGAAGTTCCTGGGGGAGCATGGCGGCCGCGGGTCCGAAAAGGAGACAGCAAAGGCAGCGAGGCGCTTCTGCTTCGGCCGCGGCGGCTGGGCGCAAAAGGCGAAAGGTCGGTGCGGGGAACTTGGAGAGAAGGCGGCTGGGCGAACGAATGAAAGGGAGCGAAGCTTTACCCCAGGGCTCTCGAAACGAACTCCGAGCACGCTCGCTTCGGAGCGGTCGGAACTGTCCTCTATTTCTGTTCTTGTGTTCGAGGTGTTTGAAAAAGAAAGATAGCTAGCAGAATGGCACGGCATGTTCGTGGTTAGCCATCGGTCTATTCCAGTGTTTCTCAACCTTGGCCACTTTAAGATGTGTGGACTTCAACTCCCACAATTCCCCAGCCAGCCTTGCTTAGGCTGACCATATTTCCTTCAGACGAAAACGGGACTTTGGGGATGGCAAAACGGGACAGGGTCTTATGCCACCATGCCGGCCTCCAAACCCCGCCCCCCAGTCCACGCAATTGGCTCCCGCCTGCAAACCCCGCCCCCGCCCCACACGATTGGCTCCCGCCTGCAAACCCCGCCCCCAGCAATTGGCTCGGGTTTTAATTTTTTTTTCCCGATTTTTAAAGGTTTTTTTTTCTTCTAGCAGTAAATGGTGCGGCAGAGCTGGTGTGTTTGGGGAAGGCCGGAGCACACACACTGTGCACACAGCACCATCATCGGCCGGGGGACAAGGGGCGGGGATGGAGAGGATGGAGGCCCACCACTGCCCCATCCCCCTAGGGCTTGGCCGAGGGAGGGGGGAGAGTCGCTGCTGCTGCCGCCGCCGCCACCACCGCACAGTAGAAGCAGGAGCTGGCGGAGCTAGGGGACTTCAGCCACACCACTCCGCCCCTTGCCGCCTGCCAGGCTGTGGGAGCTCCCGCAGGCTGGCAGGCGGCAAGGGGCGGCATGGTGCGGCTGAAGCCCCCCAGCGTGTCCGGCTCCTGCCGAGGACGCAAGCCCACCACTGCCCCAGCCTCCTAAGACTTGGCCGAGGGAGGGAGGAGAGTCGCTGCTGCTGATGTTGCCGCTGCAGCCGCCGCCACACAGGAGAAGCAGGAGCTGGCCGAGCTGGGGGACTTCAGCCACACCACTCCGCCCCTTGCTGCCTGCCAGGAGCTCCCGCAGCCCAGCAGGCGGCAAGAGGCGGAATGGTGCGACTGAAGCCCCCCAGCGCAGCTGGCTCCTGCCAAGGACGGAGGCCCACCACTGCCCCAGCCTCCTCAGACTTGGCTGAGGAAGGGAGGAGAGTTGCTACTGCTGCTGCCGCCGCACAGGAGAAGCAGGAGCTGGCCGAGCTGGGGGGCTTCAGCCACACCACTCCGCCCCTTGCCGCCCGCCAGGAGCTCCCGCAGCCCGGCGGGTGGCAAGGGGTGGCGTGGTGCGGCTGAAGCCCCCCAGCGCGGCCGGCTCCTGCAGAGGACAGAGGCTCACCGCCGCCCTGACCCCCTCAGGCTTGGCCAATGGTGGGAGGAGAGTCGCCGCCGATGAGCAGGAGGCGGGCAACAGCACAGCGCGATGAGGTTGTGACGCCTCCCGGGAGAGCGGTGTCGGTGTCGGAGAGAGGGACGGTTCCAGGCGGAGGCGCTCGCGGAGGGGCCGCTGCTGGGCAGGGGAGGCAGCTCCTCGGGCCCCTCACGAGGAAAGGCAGCACCATGGCTCCACTGGGCCCTCCTCTCCCTCCTCCGCCACAGCGCCTGACTCACTCTCCTCCTCCAGACACGCTTCAGGCTGCAGCCCAGCAGGCGCACGCATCCCAGCCCTGCAGACCCCACAGCGGCTGGTGCAGTGTCTCTACCCCACCTCTCATGCAGCGCTGCCGAGCCCCTCGCAGAACACCACCCCACCGCCTGGCTTGGCCGCCATCCCGCCTCCCCAGCGCTGACATCTGCGAGGCGAGACCTAGAGCGTCTTGCGGGCAGGATTCTGAGGCAGGATCTTGGCCTTTTAAGGTTGGAATCTCGCGCCGTTTGCGGCTGGGACCCAATTGGCCAAGCAGCGCGCTGATTGGTAGAGGGGCTTCTTGTTCCAGGCTGCCTCCAATCGGCAGCTCTGGTTCGGACCATACCAGCTTCTTCCGGAGGTCGGCTCGTCTTCCTCCGACTGAGTCCAAATCTGGCATGGCGGTGGGGGCTGACCCGCTCCTGTCAGGCTTACTCCTGACTCAGATTTTTCAAAAATGGGACAAAATCGAGATTTTGACTATAACGACGGGACACTCCAGAAATGGTGAAATAACAGGACAGTCCCATTCAAAACGGGACGTATGGTCAGCCTAGCCTTGCTGGGAGTTGAAGCCCACACATCTTAAAGTGGCCAAGGTTGAGGAATGCTGGTCTATTCCCTTTCGCGGTGAGCAAGGTTATGTGAAGTGCAGAAAGGGAGTAAGATAAATAGTAAGCCAAAAAGTTAAAGGCTTGAAATAATAAAGGTACATTTAGTTTACACTGACACCCATTCATCTTACATTTCCGTGGCATTCCATCCTGGCAAATCATCTTTGCTTCCACCACATACATACATACATACATACATACATACATACATACATACATACATACATTGTTTCATATGTTGCTTTCTCTTTTTTAAACTTCTCACCTCTTGCTTTTTGAGGATCCATAAGCACCATCCAACTCGGACATTCCTGGTCTTCCCCTTCCTGGGCGTATTCATCCCTTTGATAATCATTCTGTTTATTTTCATGCATAGTTTATTTTCACCAGACACTCTCTCACTGCATACAGCAACCACCTCAACTTCAAATTTGTGCAAACTGTTCCATAATTCAAGCCTACTATCTTTGTTCTAGCCTTTTTTAAGTCAACAAGTATACAGTAAACTTTCTCACATTCATATATTTCTTAGTAATAGGACTAGTACTTTCTTTTCCTGCAGTTCTGTTATAACTCTTGTTGCTTTCACTACTTTCCTTTTCTTCCATGACCACTTTTTTCCAAGACGCTACAAATAAATGGCTTATTCTGCACCCAAAACCTATTGTCACCCTTGTTTCCTTCAGTAATTCTCAACCTTTCATCATAAACAGTCAAATCAGTCATGATTTTAGGTGGATTCCCATCCAATTTCTAAGTAGATATGCTCCCGCTTAGCTTCCACACCTAAGGAAGGCAGCATATTGAACATCCCATTTTAATGGTAAAATTTATTTGGGTTATAATATTTTCTATTTGTCTGGTTACTTAGGCTTTATCACCTTTTCCTGCTCTTCCAGCTGCTCAATATCTGAGTGAAAGCATTATCATTTATTTCATCAGATTTGCAGTTTTGGTCTAAAATAAGTTTTATTTCCCAGGTTCCTGCTGGCGAAGAAAGAGCTTGGCAGAAATCTGGCTCCAAGTTGAATGAAGAGATCTCCAGTGATTCTGAACCAGATATGTAAGTATATGCCAAACTGCTTTGGTGTTCTTCTCTAGTTAGGAAGATTATGTCATAAAAATTAGGAATTTGTATAGGAATTTCCTATGGAGATGGTTGCATGAAGCAGATGATGAATTGTGCTATGAGTCTTCCTGGTGATGTAACAGGTTGAGGCATTCCTGAAGTACAGTCCTTTGTGGCATCTCCTAATGGCCCCAAAGGTCTGTACTTCAGCAATCCCATAGGAAGTAACACTGAACAAGGTTTCACAAATTTGCATTAGGAATTGGCACAAAGGACTGAAGTATTCTCTTTGAGGGAATTGGAAAGACATTTTCTCTTGCTGATGGATAGTTGTTGGGGTGACACAAAGTACTTCTGTGTAAGTGGTTTCTTTTCCATCTGTAGCCCAGCAAAGAAAAAGAACAATGAAGCAGAAGAAGAAATTGAAGAGACGCCACAAGAGAAGAAACTGAGATTAGCAAAGCTATATTTGGAGCAGCTTCGGCAACAAGGTGAGAAGAAGCTAGATTTGATTTAATTGGACTGTTAAACAATGAGATTAAAACTATTAATATACTGTATGAAATGACTGAAACCAGTCTGTCTTGTCTGTCTATCTATCTGTTAAATTTATACAGCTGCCCATCTCACTACTGTGACTCTTACAAAGTTAAAAATCCAGAAAACAATAAAAAAATCAAACAAAAAATAACCACAAAAATCATTAAAATCATTAAAAACAATAAAACCATAAAAACATAATCAGCGGGAGAGCACCATTCATTTTCCTAAAAGTACAACCACTTAGCAGGCTCTCCACCAACATCACTGAATCCCCAGGCCAGAAGGCAAAGCCATCTCTTCAGGCTCTTCTGGAAGGCCAACAAGGTCAGGGCCAATCTCACCTCCGGGGGCAGGATGTTCCAAAGGGCAGGCACTGCAGCAGAAAAGTCCGCGCCGGGGTGCCCCTTCGAAAGGGCAGGCTCCGGAGACCCCGAAAATGCCCTCAGCGCCGCGAAAAAAACGCACTGAGCGGCAGGGAGGCAAAAAGCCTTGCCACACATGTGCGCGCATGCTGCCGCGGCAAGGGAAGACTGATTGGCGGGGGTGCTCCTCGGCCCGCCTCCGCTCTTCTTTGCCATGTGCTGATAGGTGGAGGTGTTTCCCCATCCGGGCCCCCACCAATCAGCTGCTCCGGCTCATCCTGCAGCCCACTTCCTAATAGTCCACGGCCCACCAGTGGGCCCCGACCACAGGTTGCAGACCCCTGGTGTAGGTCATCATCAGCCCTTGAATTGAACCTGGAGGCAAACTGGTAGCCAATGCAGTTCAAGGAACAGAGGTGTAACTTGCACTGATCTAGGTGTGCACGTAACTGTCCATGCTGCTGCATTTTACACCAGCTGAAGCTTCCGGGTGGTCTTCAAGGGCAGCCCCATGTACAGCACATTACAGTAATCCATACAGGAGGTGACCAGGGCATGAGTGACTGAGCGCAGGGCCTCCTGGTCCAGGAATGGGTACAACTGGCACACAACCTGAAGTTGCGCAAAGGCCCTCCTAGCCATGACTGCCACCTGCTCATTGAGCAGGAGTCATGAATCCAGAAGGACCCCCAGATTGTTCACTGGGTCTGTCTGGGGCAATGCCACCCCATCCAGAAGCAAAGATGGTAAATTCCCAGATCCTAGTGGCCCCAAGACCCAAAGCCATTCAGTCTTGCTAGGGTTGAGTTGAAATCTGTTGTTTCCCTATACAGTATATAATTAATGCTACATTTTTTAGCCAGTTACCCTATTGTGAACTTTTATTTGATTATTTAACCTTTCAACTATTTGTTGGAAAACTTCAAAAAAAGTGGCTGGGAATTCATCATGAGAAGTGTGTGGAGATTAAAAAATCTATTCCTTTGTGTAGAGAAGGCATAGCAATCACAATAGTTTGCCTAAATTTATGAAATGGGAAATTTAATCTATCTCTTTTAAACCAATTTCTCAACTGCTTTAGAAGATGGTTTAACTTATTGGAGATAGCAAAGCACTTTGGAGGAAAAAAAACCCTCATCGTACTGGATAAATGGTTGGGTCTGGGCATTTGTTTTACTGAAGGAGCTTCAGGATTTGATTGAAAGTTTGGCTTCTTTGGTTAAGTAAACACGGCTAAGCGTATATGATTTTTGCCTTGAGCAGAAGAAGAAAAGGCTGAACAAGAGGCTTTTGAGAAAGACTTGGTTGCTGGCCGACTGAAGGAAGATGTGGTGAGTAGGACATGAGGTAGTAGACTGAAAAGAAATTGGTTGCTGCCTCTGCCTTTCCTGGATTGGGCATTCCCCCTTTGGGGGAAGATGGGCGGTAATATAAATTAAATTAAAAAATAAAAAAAAAATAGAAAGCTTTAACAGCTCAACTTCCCCATGAAGTGAATGGTATCTTTTCACTAGAGTAGTGGAATTAACTGCTTTTCATACTGCCGGCTTGGCAAGGTTCAATTCTAGTGGAGTGTGGGTTAGGCTTTTATAAATCGCAGTTGTGCTCCTACATAGAGAAAGAGATTAATAATAAGCAAAACACAAGCACGCCTGTTTGTTTGGCCACGGTCCACTTAGTGGCAAAAAGGAAATAGCGGTTGTGGGTCTTCCGGGCTGTGTGGCCGTGTTCTGGAAGTTGTGGTTCCTAACGTTTCGCCAGCATCTGTGGCCAGCATCTTCAGAGGGCAGGAGCACAGATAGAAGCAAAATCTCTGACTATCTGTGCTCCTGCCCTCTGAAGATGCTGGCCACAGATGCTGGTGAAACGTTAGGAACCACAACTTCCAGAACACGGCCACACAGCCCGGAAGACCCACAACAGCCATTGAACTCCGGCCGTGAAAGCCTTCGACAATACAAAAAGGAAATAGTATCTATGAAGGCTTTTAGACATGAAGTCCATGGTAAGAAATTGTACAGTCAAGGTGATATGCAGAGAGTTTGCTTCCTCTTGTGAATTAAGCACCCTTTCTCACAATTCAGTCTTTGTTTAAGGATACAGTGACCTTCTCTGACATTTGTAATCTGATACCTTCTAGTGAGATTTCTTTTTATATCCACAATCATCTTTTTACTCAGTCTGAACTAACATTCTAAGCTGAAAAAAGCTAACTAATTTTGGGGAAGTGGGCTTTTCGCATCTGATCCTCGGGAACCAGTCCTGCCTTGCTTCCTTTCAGCTACTTACCTTTCAGTCAGCAAGATGATGAGGAGTCACCTACACTCAGTGTCAGTTTTGTAGAACTATGATTTGAAGTTCTTAAATGTGAGTATCTCATGGAGATTGGCATTTACTCACTGATTCTCTTGTCCTCTCCTGGGCTGAGAGGAGATTGTGATCAGTTTTGAAGTCCATATAGAAGAATTGAAGGCTATTTTTAAAAGGAAATTGGGTTAACTCTAAAGAGTATTTAGCTATCTGTTGGTATAAGAATGTGACCCATATACTCTGTCCTACTTTATGTATTTTAAAACTGTTTATAATTTGTGAAGTAGGAAGCAAGGGTCAGACTAATTCTATTTTATTTGTCCCCCATAGCTTGAACAGAAAGGAAAATTGCAGCGAAAAATTGCCAACACTGTAAGTAGAAACATTTTTTTACAGCACAGTTGTGCAGAATTTCAAAGCATCTATTGCTCTTTTCCTCAAAGTACATGACGTACTTCCGCACATCAACATATGGAGCCTTTTATTATGTGAGATTGTTGCAGGATTTTTGCTGGCTTTTAAGTGTTCTCCTTTCCCTAGGGACAGAATTATGCAATACAGCTCTGGGCAGGTAACATTGAATTAAAAGCAACAAACAAAAGCAAAAAACTAAAAACACATTGTGCCTGAGGCCATTCACATGCCTCCCTGGTAAACCTTTTTAAAGATGAGCTCACCTAATTCCCTGGCACAATGCCTGAGGGAAAAACTAAGTCTTCAGTGCCTGGCAAGGTAAGAGCCATCCAGATCTTGAAGGTTACGCTGTTTCACAGGACAGGGGCCACAACAGAGAAGGCACATGTCCTAGGTCCCTGTGATAACCCTCAGTGTCAGAGTTCCCAATCAAGAAATCCCTCAGGCAATTACCCTAAAAGATTTGTTTATTAAGGATCAGTACACTTCAGGTGAGGCGAAGCCTCGAATAAAGATTTCCGCGCGCCAAGCTGCATTATCAAAACGTCCATCTGACATCACCCAGAGTCAAGACACAACAATTCAGTTCTCACTCCAAGCATCCCCCCGCCTGATAGAAAGTCTGTGGAAAGAGCTGGTGTTTATCACAGTTCTTGGCAAGCGATGCAGGAATGCCGAGAGGGAGGCTTGCTTCTTGAAGCAATTAAGTGCAGGCCAGGAAACTACACGTGTACAACATTCAGGGAAGCATGCCAGACGAACACGTGAGGCTGACAGTCCCATCAGATGACATTGTTTAATAGAAAGGACACAGAGCATGCCCACCCTGTTGGATATTGTGGGACAGAGTGAAATAATAGAAGAGAGGTGGTCCTACAGATAACCTGGCCCTGTGCCATGTAGGGCTTTAGGTGAGCACCTTGAATTGTCTCCATAAGCTCTTAGGGCCATTGCAGTGCACAACACCCAAAATTGTGGTGCAAACCATGGTCTGCCCAAAACTACCCCGCACCAGCACATTCTGGATCAATTGCAATTTCTGAGTAATTTTCAAGGGCATACTGTTGATACCTAACTCTGTGCTGGTGGATGAGCTCACCTAGTAGCTTTATGTATATATTAAATATGAGTGGAGAGACAGTAGAGTCCTGAGGAACATTGCAAAACAGGCTGGACATCTCCCCCTCACTAACAGCAACTGGAATCTGCTCTAGAGGAATGAAAACCACAGCAATATCATGCCCCCATTCCCACTCCAACCCTGAGCTAGTCCAGAAGGCGACCATGATTGATAGTAGCAAAGGCCGCAGAGAGATAAAGAAGAGGCAGAATGGATGCCCCACCACCGTCCTGATCCCACCAGAGGTCATCCTCAGGTGCAGTCAGTGCCATCTCATTACAATATCCCGTTCTGAAACCAGACTGAAAAAGGTTGAGGTAACCCATTTCCTCTAAAGCTGCAGTCCAATAATCTCACAAGCTGAAAAGGAAACGTTGGAGTCCAGACAAAAATTGTTCAATTTCATTGTGTCCAGCAATGGATTGTTGAGGGGAAGACCACTACCTCCTTCAGTGCAGGAGGGACCACCTCCCTTAAACAAGGATGAATTTACTACTGCTTGGATCCAACTACACAAGGCCTTCATATCAGCCAAGAGGAACATAGATCTAATACACAGGTGGCCCACGCTTACATTCCTAAGGACTCTGTCCACTTCCTCGGGACCAACAGGCTCAAACAAGCCAGACTGCGCATCTGTTCCCTCCATAGGAGTTGCACACTCAGATTCAAGTGACTTTATCTGACAGATGGTTGAATAGTTCTCACAGCAGTCCTGAAGATGTTCCTCTGGCTCCTTCCTACCCAGGAGGGATCAGGTCACCTTGAACAAGTCTGCTGGCTAGCTATCTGTGGATGTAATAAAGAGCAGCAAAATTGTTATATTTTGCCACTCTTATTGCCACAACGTGATCCTAATAGAGAATTTTACAGGTAGTCCTTGACTTATGACCACAATTGGGACTGGAATTTCCATTGTAAGTCGTTGCGGTTGTAAGCCTAATCACCATGTGACCAGACCCAATTTTACGACCATTTTTACCGTGGCCATTAAGTGAATCACTGAGGTCGTTAAGTGAATCCAGCTTCCCCAATGGGCGTTTTTTGCCAGCGCCCGAAATGCATTCATGTGACCATGGGGTGGTGGTGTGACTTTTGCGACACTCAGAAGTGCTTTACTGGCCGTAAAGCACTCATTCTGAGGCCATTGTAACTTCGGACCGTCGTTAAACAAACGGTCGTAAGTCAAGAACTACCTGTACACATGTTGGTTAGATTCTCTCTTTGTCTTCCTCCAGCAGCACTCCAGGTATCTCTTCTGCCATTGTATCTCCCAGAGTTCCTCTGAAAATCAGAGGGCTCCCAAGGATCCACAAAAGGGAGAGGCTGCCAAATGCAGTCTAATTCAAGGTTATGGTTGCAATTAAGGCTTCAGTTGAACTGTGCATCAGAGCTGTAGGAGCAACCCCTAGCGCCCTCTGAAAGCTGGCAGAATCCATCAGGCACCTGGGGCAGACCAATCAAATAGGTTCTACCTCTGCGGTGAAGCACAGTTGTGGAAAACTAGTTACCATTGTGTCATAAACTTCAGTGGTATCTCAGCACTGAGCAAGTTGGTAAACTGCTGCTATTTTTTCACTTGTAATGCTTGGTTCTGAATGCTGATCTAATTGGTATTCTCTGAATAGTTGCAGCCTCCAGACAGATCTGACATCAAGGTACTACGAGGTCACCAGCTGCCCATCACCTGCCTAGTCATCTCACCAGATGACAAGTGTGTTTTCTCTGCAGCCAAAGACTGTTCTATCATCAAATGTAAGTCTTATTTTCTGCAAAAGAATGATAAAGTACAAGAAAGAAGAGGCATGAAATAAAGTATATGAGCATTATAAACTTTATGACTTCTTTCTAGAAAGGTGGCAGGCTCGAAGGATCAAATATACATTGCCTGAACTAAATGGCTTAGTGCCAATTTTTTCTTGTGCAGCTTGGAGTAATGGAGGGCCAGGTCTTAGTACTGATGGCCAAGTATTGTGATCAACATATCTTTATATATGCATTATTCTTGATGTGCTCCTTTCCATTTATGCATTACCAAACTACTTTATTTTGATATTTCTTGTCTTGCTCTTTATAATCAATCTTACCATTTTAACTGTAGAAATTTGGCATGGGAGCAAACATTTAATAATCACTGCCTAAGATGGTAGAAAACATCTTGCAGCTACTCCATGACGACATGATGGCAACAATCCTGAATAACAATGGCTCTCAAAGCGATCCATTTAAAGTAGAATCCGGCGTTAAACAGGGATGTGTTATTGTTCCAACCTTATTCGCTATCTTCATCGCTATGATTATACACCTTGTTGAAGAGAAACTTCTTACTGGTGTAGAAATTATATATCGAACAGATGGAAAGCTTTTTAATCTTAGTAGGCTGAAAGCAAAAAATAAGGTAATTACAACTTCTGTTATAGAACTTCAATATGCTGATGATAACGTAGTCTGTGCACACTCCGAGGAAGATCTTCAAACTATCCTAAACATCTTTGCAGAAGCATATGAAAAGCTCGGCCTCTCGATTAACATTAAAAAAACCAAAGTGCTTTACCAGCAAGTTCGAACCAATCCCTCCGCAGCGCCATCAATCCAGCTTAAAGGTGTGCCACTAGAAAATGTCGACCACTTTTCTTATCTCGGCAGCCATCTATCTACAAAAGCCGACATCGACGCTGAAATTCAGCATCGCCTGAGCTCTGCGAGTGTAGCTTTCTCCCGAATGAAGCGTAGAGTGTTTGAGGATCGGGACATTCGCAGGGAGACCAAAATGCTTGTTTAGAAAGCCATTGTACTACCAACCCTTCTGTACACCTGTGAAACATGGACCCTCTACAAACGCCACCTCCAACTTCTTGAAAGATTCCATCAACGCTGCCTCCGAAAAATTCTGCAAATTACTTGGGAAGATAGGCGGACTAATGTTAGCGTATTAGAAGAAGCGAAAACCACCAGCATTGAAACAATGATCATCCAACATCAACTTCGCTGGACCGGCCATGTTGTTCGAATGCCTGACCATCGTCTTCCAAAGCAGCTACTTTACTCCCAACTTAAGAATGGAAAACGGAATATTGGTGGACAGCAAAAGAGATTCAAAGACACTCTCAAAGCTAATTTTAAAAAATGTAATATCAGCATTGAGAACTGGGAAGCCCTAACTCATGAGCGTTTCAATTGGAGGTCAGCCTTTATTAATGGCGCTATGGACTTTGAAGAAGCATGAGTACAGGGCGAAAGGGAGAAAAGAGCTAAAAGGAAGGCACGTCAGGCAAACCCTCATCGTGACCGTCTCCCACCCGGAAACCTATGCCCTCATTGTGGGAGGTTGTGCGGATCCAGAATTGGCCTTTATAGCCACTTACGGATTCACCGTTAAAATTTTACCTTTGGAAGACAATCTTACTCGGCTACGAGTGATCGCCAATGATGATGGAGATGGTAGAAGGCTGCAACCTAACCGTTGCAGGGTACACTTGGGATAAATAAAGACTATATACTGTAGAATAAAACCTATTTGAACTCTTACCTTTCAGCAGAGGAGACAGTAGGATTTATTTTTCAGTCTCTACTGCAGCTGGCATTGTTCTTCCATACCGAGATGTGGGAAGGAGGAGGCTGGAATGATCAGTGGCCTGCTGCGAATAAATTTTCATTATTCTTTGAGGGCAGAGTTGATGAGATCTGCCACAGATTGTACTATAGAGTTGGGGCAGGTCATAGGGAGGTAATTTTGGCAAATTCTTGACCCATTATTTTAGAATCTCTTCAACTTTTAGATCTTGAATAAGTGGTCAGAGTGTGTGAAGACATAAGGGCCATAACCTGTGTGTGTGTGTGACTCTTGCCTCTTCTGGTTGATAAATCTGGTTAAGGAAAATGATCCATGCCACTGTGTGGGAGGGACGTGCCATTTCCCCACCCCTGCCTAAAGGTGGGAGTAGTAATAATGGGTGGGGGGGGAGGTGTGGCTCAGAGGTGCTGCTTCTCAAAAGAAGCACTTTCTTAATTGAACAGCTTCCCTTTAGAAATTAGGTTGGCCCCGAAATGTCCTGGTCTTCCAGAAACTCCTGAAGACGGAGTTATCTCTCTGGGGGTAGAGTGCAGAGCATTGCCTCAAGCCAGCCCTGTTGATGAGTTATTGGAGTTAGGTTGGCTTCCATGAAGTGACTAGCTTGGCCTCCGCTTGGATCCCTTTTGTAAAATTTAATTCTTTAGTAGATCTTGGTGGTGTGAACAGCAAGGTTCAGCAAAAAGTTACTGGGAATGTGAAATAATTGTTTGGCAGAAGTAATCTATTGTTTTATCAATAGATTAATTTGGGTCTGGAGAGTGAGCAGGATCTGGCTGACTTCATACTTAACATTATACATGAGTCCCTTTCCTTATGTTGATATGTTTGCATCAGAAGTGCAGTTTCCGAGACACTTATTCATGTTTTTTTAAGCAGTTGATGCATGGTGGAAGATTAATTTTTCTCAAATTATGGATTTTACTAAAATAATTTTCAGAGCTCTAGCTTACCTTGAAGTGTCGAAAAAGAAGAATTCAGACATTTGAAAACTGACTTGAGCATCTTTATGTTGTAGGGGATGTTGAGAGTGGAAAGAAACTCCATGTGATTCATGGAGGAAAAAAAGGGACAGAGGGCAGCCACGTTGGACATACTGCGCACATCGTCTCAATGGCCATCTCATCAGATGGCAAATTCCTGGTAAGAAGAATCTTTTCTTCTCCCATTTTGAGGAAGAGAAAGCAACTCCCCCCAGTTCTAGCAGAGTTGGCAGATATTTCTGCAGTTTGTTTTCTCTGCATTGCAAAAACGATTTCTGGTAGTCCACCAAAGTGATCTTTTAGTACAATAGAGAGATCCCTCTTCAAGAGAGTTACTGATCTTCCTATGTCAACTAATTGTTGATCTGAGTTGTACGTTCACCCTGTTCAGTACTGTGGGATCTGTGTATCTTGAGGAAATTTCCCTGAATCTAATAATCAATGGATATATTAGGCACCTCTTTGTCCTTATTCACATAGACATGCAATCCCCCTTTTTGCTCTAGGCCAGTGCTTTCGAAACTGCTGCCGTTGGCGACACACCAGCGGTGGCGTGGTGGTGTGCATGGCGGCGGCAGCCTCTGCTAAAACGCGGAAGTGCTGATGGTGCGCTGCCGCCGCTGTTGCTGCCGCCGTGCACACCGTGCGCCTCCGCCGTGCACGCCCCCGCCGCCGCTTCCGGGTTGTGTTGCGGCACACCAAACTCTGTGTTGCGGCACACTAAAGTGTCGTGACACACAGTTTGGAAAGCTATGCTCTAGGCAGTTCTACCACTTTATCCCAGCTGGGCCCCCTTTCTCAGGACAAAATAGGACCAAAAAGCAAATCAGGAATGAGGTATTTCAGTCACGTTACTGTAAGCAAAGCATTAAGGCATTAAGACAAGTACGTCCAGAAGGCTGAGGCAGCTGGGTTTCTGAAACAGTCGACCCATTATTACTAAACGGAATGTATGTGTAATGTGACTGAAGAGGAGAGGACTGAGAAGGGTCTTCCTTTGTCACTTCTAGGCTACAGGTGACAGGAACAAACTCATTATGATCTGGGAAGCTGCAACTTGCAAACACCTGTATAAGTTCACAGGCCATCGTGATACCGTCTCGGTAAGTGACCACAACCAGAGGGATTCATATTTATAGATAAAGTACAGTCAGGATATAGGTGAGAGTTTTTATGGATGCTACTAGTATGTCTTTAAAAAAGAATTTTGAAAATTTTTTTACAACAGTCTGAAGAATGGATTTGTAGAAACAACTTGCACTCCTCAATCAGCCATCTCAACATTTGAATCCTTTTTGCTGCATTGCTTTTTCTACATTAATATGATTTTTATGTATTTTGTTCTTCTGTAAATTGCCTGTATCATAGGAAAGCAAAATAAAAATATTTTTAAATATGGGGAATCACTGTTAAATGTATCAATGCAAAAATTTGCATCCCTCTCCTCCCCCGCCCCAAATTAATATCTTTGCCTGTGGATATATTTCAGGATTCTTAAGGAATTGCAAAATGAACATATAGCAGAAATGCTTGAAGTGTTATATGATCTTTTATCTAGTGTTTGTTAGGTAATAATAATGAAACAAGGTAATCGTGCAAATATCCAAACATGAAAACCTTATCTTAAAGGATAATGGGTATGGTGTAACAAAAGAATATTATTATCATTATCATCATTATCATTATCATTATCATTATCATTGGATCTTGTTTTGATAAATAAGTGTGCATGGTAGCTTATTCCATCTATACTTTGTATCTGTTGTTTGCTCTCTAATAGAGAAATCCACATTTCCCTCAGGGACAAGTGGATTAGATGTGGTAGAGAAATTCAGGATTAATTCTGCCTGCCCTTGTGCCCATCTCACTCCATCTCTTCCTCTCTTCATGCTTTTTACCTTTCAGGGCCTATCTTTCCGCAAGGGCACTCACCAGCTATACAGCGCCTCTCATGACCGTTCAGTCAAAGTATGGAACGTGGCAGAGAATGCATACGTTGAAACCTTGTAAGGAACAGTTTTTTTGGCATATGTGCAGAAATAGTGGCATGCACATGGCATGTTTCTGAACTGTGAAAACGACGTACCATGAAGGTCAGAGACAACTTATCAGGAAGCAAAGTGGATGCTGCCCTCATTAACACATTGATATGGTGATTCCTTTTTAAAGAGGAACTCTTACAAACTCACTGCAAGTTTTTTCCCCTGACATAGTAGTAGCAATACTCCAGACCAGACTTTCCAAAACTCAGGCCCTCCAGATCTCAGAACCTGTAGCCAATGTGGGGGTTTCTGGCTGGGAATTCATGGAGTTGCTGTCCCAATGGAACTTGAGGTGATCACCTTGGAGAAAGGTGCCCCAAATCATGTTGACAAGAATCTGTAGGTCCCGATCAGTGTGAAACAACGCTAGATGAAGGAGCCTGTACCAACATTTTCTTGTTAAGAAGCTTTTAAAGGAAAAGGACTCCCCTCCTTTTATTGAATGTGACCATTCAGAGGGCCAGGATTTGCCGAATGTGTCAGTTAAGTAGCGTACAATATATCTAGCTGAAATGCTGGATTCTCAAACATAGACAGTCCATAACTGAATCTCGTCCTCTCTTCTCCCAAGGTTTGGTCATCAAGATGTGATCACAGGCCTGGATAGCCTGAGCCGGGAGTGCTGTGTCACATCAGGAGGGAGAGATGGCACTGTCAGAATCTGGAAGATCCCTGAGGAATCCCAACTTGTGTTTTATGGGCACCAGTAAGTGTGAGAATCATCCCCTATTTATCCCCTTCGTTTACAAAGTGCATTGTGTCAGGAAGGGAAATCTATATGCAGCACATTACAGAGGAATAAGCTACCACACTGTGCTTTGTTGCATCTCTATTATTATCAAAAGCTAAATGCATTGATGGGCGGCTCTTTGAAATTAGGCTGTGGTCAGCTGTAGTTCTCATTTATTTGGTCAGATTATCTTTAGATCTTTCAAAGAATTTCTTGCATCCCTTTTAATCCTCTCCTGGAACTGGGTGAATCTATACCTTTGTGCTCAGTCCTCTTATATCCCCATCCAAGCTACTCGAGAAGGTTGAGGCAATTACAAGAATGAGGTGAGATGAGGTGAGATGAAGCAAGTACTAGAAGAGGAAATGGCATGGTTAGGAAAGCACTGTTTTGTGAGCTGAACCTTTTCCAACAAACGTAGACCTACAGTTTCTTAAAGCCATGTGATTCTTGACCTGTTATAAAAATGTGAATCACTTGGTGTACATGAAATTGCCACTCTGGCAAAACAAAACCTTTATATTTCTCAGCACAAAAACAGTACCCCATAAAATAGGGACGGGCCATCTTTTTGCAAGTGAGAAATTCACTTTTTAAAACTTTTCCAAGGCTGTGCATGCTTCAAAAAATGAGAATGTAGAAGTCTGTTGAAACACATGTGAGTGCAACTCTTGAAAGCAGCTGCAGCTTTTTTCAGGCTTGTGTGAAAGCTTTTTTAGGCTCCCGTATGTGCTGAAGAACCTCTGAATCATTTTTGAAGTATGCACAGCCCTGCCCAATATTTGGGGCTTACTTGGTTGGTTGGTTGGTTTTTGCTAAAAATTAGCAGCATAGTGTTTTGCAGTATGGTTGTGGAGGGCACTAGAGGATACAGAACAAGTCGATGGATGCTGCAGATTTCCTAGTCTGCAAAGACAAAGATGATGCTGAAGATGATATTTCTAGGCTGAATGGATGGTATTAATATGCTTGATTTCTGTAATAGGAAGACCTTTCCATCAAGGGAACACTTGAAAAATCTTGCACTTTTCATCTTTTGTGTAATATGTATTGGTGTTCATGTCTTTCATTATGAAAAAATGCGCTGAAGCATACAATTTAGATTGATTGCTAGTAGCCTGGAGTTTTAAATAAGTTGTTGCTTATTTAATAGCTGTGACTGTGGTTTTCCCTTTCGCATTAGGGGTTCAATTGACTGCATCCAGCTCATCAATGAAGAGCATATGGTGTCTGGTGCAGATGATGGGTGAGTACACTCTGAAACTATGTCAGTAAAAGCAAAATCAGGTGATTCCTGTGTGGTGTATAATGATTGTGATTTTGTTTCTAAGGTCAGTTGCCCTCTGGGGCCTCTCCAAAAAGAAACCACTAACCCTAGTGAAGAAAGCCCACGGTTTTCATGGTATGCAAGGCCTGGAGCAGCCATTTTGGATTTCTTCAGTTGCTGGTTTGCTGAACAGTGACCTCATAGCTACAGGTGCCATGAGACATTTGTCTTGATTTTCATGTTGCCTTTGGGGCTAGGAAGCTGGATGGTGTTCTTTTCCCTGACATTAGTAAAAACTAGCTGAGCATCTCATCCTTTATACAGTTCTTTGCAAAATCATGTGTATAAGTACTTTGAAGTGCATCCTGTTAATTATGGTGGAGCTTACTTCTGAGTAGGCATGTATAAGATTGCCCCATTACCCTATTTTTTAAAGCCATCTTTTGCTTCACAGCAATCAATCGAGGGCATTCCAAGATACTTGTAAATGATTTTCAGAGGACCTCACTGACCTACGCTTTAGCTTTGTATTTAGGGAACTTCTGTTTCAGGTTTTCTGGTGTCAGGACGTGTCTCTGGTTACACTTGGCATCCCAGATCTCTCCTTTGGATTCCATTGGCTTTGGAGTTCTCATGTCTTGGTCTTGATGTCAGAGGATAATAGCTGTTTTAGATAAATGTTTGGATTTATAAGGGGCGTGGTGGCTCAGTGGGTAAGACGCCAGGCTTGTCGATCGGAAGATTGCAAGTTCGGAGGTTCGAATCCCTAGTCCTGCGTGCGGAGTGAGCTCCCGCACTAGCTCCAGCTCTTGCCAACCTAGCAATTCGAAAGCATGCAAATGCAAGTAGATGAATAGGTACCACTTCGGTGGGTAGGTAACAGCGTTCCGCGCGCGTCATGCGGCCACATGACCGTGGAAGCGTCTTCGGACAACGCTGGCTCTTTGGCTAACAAACGGAGATGAGCACCGGCCCCTAGAGTCGGACACGACTGCACAAAATGTGCGGGGGGGACCTTTACCTTTACCTTGGATTTATAAACTTGGGTCAGTAGGTTATTCTTATTTGACAAGAGATCCAGAGAAGCACAGACTCAGAACCAGAGGTACTTGCAACTTCCCACAGCCACGAGAGTAACCACAAGATTGCCTCCAAAAATTACTGCTGAGTTGTAATTCTTAAACTAACAGAAAGAGAAAATTATTAAATACATGGGAGGTAATAAAATAAAATAAATAAAGATATTATTAACTCTACGTAATTTCTGCTGCTAAAATATGGTTTTTGCCTGGGCCATACTCATTTCACAGAAGTGTGGTCCATGGCTAGACTGATGGTCTGAAATGAAATCTTAGTGGTGTAGATCTGCTGAGTGTACTAGGTGTCTGGCTAACAAGCATTGGATTGCTTGCTTTTCAGCTAGGATAATAGGTAGCTGCTACATTTTTTAGAATTTCGTGCTGTTTATTTGTATGTAGTATACTGTACACTAAAGTTTTTCATACATTCTTTTTAGGGCATCAAGGTAAGTAAATAATGGTAACAGTAATAACAATAGTAATATCTTAAATCAGGAAGGGTAAAGGTAAAGGTTTCCCCTGCACAGTCGTGTCCGACTCTAGGGGGCAGTGCTCATCTCCGATTCTTAGCAGAAGAGCCAGCGCTGTCCGAAGATGCTTCCGCAGTCATGTAGCCAGCATGACGCGTGCGGAACGCTGTTACCTACCCACTGAAGTGGTACCTATTCATCTACTTGCATTTGCATGCTTTCGAATTGCTAGATTGTCAAGAGCTGGGGTGAGTGCGGGAGCTCACTCCGTCACGCGGGGCTAGGGTCTCGAACTGCCGACCTTCCGATTAACAAGCCTGGCGGCTTAACCACTGAACCATCACGCCCCCGGGGTAAAAGTTAGATTGGGGTTTATCCATTAATCTCTAGCACTAGGTTCTTGAAGAGTGTCACTGAAGAACTAGAAAAACATCATTGAAATAGATCTCTTAAAGCCTTCAGACTGAACGTGGACATTTTAAAACCCAAATATGCTCTGTTTTTGACAGGTTCCCACAGTGCCAGTGTGAAGTTGTGGAAATGTGGAGAGGGATTCCGGAAGTTGGAGTTCCTCTTTGAGATTCCCTTGGTGAGGAAAGTGCTTTGGGCAGTGGACTGAACTTCCAATTTAAAGTGTGCTTTTTCTAGCTTGAGATTCACATTAAACTAGTCGATGTCTAAGAAACCGGTGAAGTAAGAGGAAACAATACTATGGAATTGTTGCTGGTGGAGTGAACCTGGGAAATTGATGCAGGACTTAGTGTGATAGTTTTGGTCACGCTTCTCTCTCAGCCTGTTCCCCTTACATCACAGGTTTAACTGTTCCAGTCTTCTTGCTGAGGAGTTCAAAGATTACAGAGTATAGATGAAATGTTTTGAATGTTAGGAATCTTCTTTAATGATTAGTTGTGTGTACCTGAGTTCTCCTTCCTCAATAACTCATGGAAGCTAATCCATATTGCAGCATAACCCAACAGTAGACCCCAAGGCTTCCTTTCGTGCAGTCATGCACACTTACACTGATACAGAAACAGGGTGCCCTTTTGTCTGCAGACCACCTGCAGCCCTTTAGCATGCTGGCTGGGGAATTCTGGGAGTTGAAGTCCACACATCCTAAAGTTGCTGAGGTTGAGAAAAACTGATCTAGAGAGTGGGATGGAGCAGGCGGCTTCATTACTGTAGCCCAAAGGGATGAAAAGTTTGCTCATCCATAATCATCTACTTCATGTGGATTCCTTTTTCAGATTTCAAGCAACTCATAACTGTAATCCATATAGTCAACCTTATGGTTGCAAAGTGAAAATCTCTTTCTGTTGCTATCCAAGTAGAATACAAAGACTTGTACCATCTTAAAGATTAACAATTAATGTGGCAGAAATGGCAGAAATCAGTCTTCTTCCAGTCTGGGCCGTTACAGATATTAGGACTTCCAAACTTCCCAGCCAGCATAGCAGGGGCAAACAATTACCTGGTTTCAAATATTTAATCTTGGTCTGTTTCTTTTTCAGATTGGTTTTGTTAATAGCTTGAAATTTGCAAATTCTGGAAACTTCCTAGTTGCTGGAATGGGACAGGAACACAGGTATGTGCACATGGTTTCCATTCACATTGGCAAAGAGCATGGACTCATATGCTTTGCCAAATTTAAGGCCAAATGTACGCTGTTAAATAGTGTCCGAGTCTGTTCCCCCAAATTTTCTTGATAACATAGGTAGTGTGTTGAGATTTGGGCTCATCTATAAAACCTTTTGGTAGAATTCCTGGAAGTGCTACTGGCAGGTGATTTTGTACCAAATGTTGATGAACTCCCAAGTAGGGATTTATGTCCCCATCTTTGCAGGAAGAGGGTTGGGCAGGGCACCGAGAGGCCGCATTCTTGGCTTTAGTGCCCTGACTTGGCTGATCATGAGAGTAGCTCTCCCATGCATTTAATACCAAACTGCAGGTAAACCTGGGTTTCTTGCTGCAAGGCTCAAAGCAAAATGTGAGCTTTCATTCAGAATAGGGAATAGTAAGAGGTGTGAAATTGAGGGCCTTCTCCAGATTTCTGGGTTGAGACATAAAAACCCTGCTGTGAAAGGACATGAAAGAACTGCCCTTGTGCTAGTGGCTTAATTCCAGCCTTGTCAGGGTCTCACTGTTTGTCCCATTACAATTTTATTTTTATTTTCTTTTTTTCCCTGAAATGCATACATTTTACTGCATAGCTAGTAGCATATAGGGATGGCAAAACATTTCCTTCAGCCTTTTTGTAGAGCTTCCTATTCAAAGCTACTAAGGGAATGTTTCATAAGCAGGCAGTTTATTTTTTCTGGGTTGTATTTCAGGTTGGGTCGTTGGTGGAGGATTAAGGAGGCCAAGAATAGCATCTGCATTATCCCACTCAAGAAGATCACAGCAGGCAATTCACAGAAATCAGCTGAAGACTCCTAATGCTTTCTTTCTGCAAATGATACTGTAGATGTTTCACGAATTACCCTGTATATTAAAGCTATCTTTTGTGTTTCCAGAATTCTAGAGGTCATTTTGATTTTTTCATTTTTATTTCACTCTATTGTGGGTGAGGTTTTCTCTTCCTTGCCATTCTGTTCCATATCGATCATGCTTAGTCTCCTAAAGCTCTTCCGGAAACTGAAAAGATTTACATTTTGTGCTAAACCATAAGATGGCTTGTTTGGTCTTGGATTAGCATTATGTGTTACCTCTACCATTTTGAACAGTCTCAGAGTTTCTCAGTCCCTGAGTCAAGTAAGGCATTTATTTCAAGCTCTGAAATCTTTGGTAACGCAAACCTACTCTGGCAATCATGATTTATAATCTGTTATTCTCCACTTGGGAATTAGCAATACAATTTTATGCATTTTATTGGAAGAAAAAAATTGTTCAGTAGGGCTTATGTTTCCCTGAGTAGGTATATACAGGATTACAGCCCTGAAGTGAGAAAAATGGAGAAAACCCCACCCCCACCAACACTGGCAAGGCAAGGTACTGTATATAAACAGGGAGCAAACCCCACACTCACCAGCACTGATGATGTTACCTAGTCAGGCAATGAAACGTCTGCAAGCAAACAGCCAAGCTCAGAGAGCACCAAGGACTCCACAGTTCAACCCTGAGCTACAGATATTCTCTTCTATTGGCTTTTTATTGTCACAGCATACAAGGCACAAACCCCTCTGTAGCATAGCTTACTCTATCAAGGTAGTCAGCATGACCACTGCCTATATGGGGCTGCTATGGGGAACATACATGGGATGTTTACTGCAGATTCCAGAAACCTTTTGCTTGATGGAGGTAGCTCTGGCAGTAGTAAAGTATAGTATGTTCTTCATATTTTCAGCTCCTGCCTTCCTTCCTGGTTATTAAGTTATACAACAAGACGTATAGGATACCTTCTCACACCAAACCGAGAAAAGGACTTTGGAGACTTCCCCTGAAGGTTCCTTCTGATTGGGCGAGTTACAGGCATCCAAACCACACTGCAATCAGCTGGTGGTTCATTCACAAAGGGTTTGCAGTAGGTCAAGAACCTTTAATATGCTGGCACCCTCTTCTGTGCACCCTGGCTTAGGTTAGGCCCAGTTAGGAAAGTTCCCATTCCCATTTCTGTGGATGGAATAAAATTACATCTTGTTGATTAAAATCCATTTGCAGAACTGCTTGGTGACCATCGTTGACATGCTGAGATACCCTTGCTGGACTCGGGGGGCAAGATAAACCTACAAGTTTCCATGGGGCTGAGGCCACCTCCATCAGTTCAAGATCCCATCTTGAGTAACCTCAACTTCACCTCATCTATGTATAAGGTTACCAGATATCTGAACAGGCAAAGAGGACATGGACAGTTGGAAAGGAGGACAAATGGGGGAAGGAGGACACACTGTTTAACTTTCTTGGCACCCATGAGAAAAATTACAACAAAAAACTGCAAAACAGAAAATGTACTTAGGCCTACATGCATATGAAATTACTTTTTCCAGCATCAGAATGACTGGTTTTTCAATTGCAGGAATGTGCTAGACCTAGTTAGGAGGCAAAAGCCTTCAGCGGGTAACTGATTAAGGTCTTGCCAATTTCAGGCAGCAAGCAAGCGGCAGGGTGGTGCTAATCAACTAATTAAGGTCACAGAGCAGAACTTGTTAACTTGTGGTTAGCACTTATTAGGGAAGTGCTTCCCGGGAGAAAAGCTGCTCAGGAAGAGATACTCAAAAAGAATATTTGATTTTAAGGCAATGCCTGCCAGACGGACGTCGTGGGGACAAAAAGGAGAACATGTCCTCCTTTTGCTGGAGGTCTGGTAACCCTACCTATGTAAGAACTTTTCATGACCCAAGACTTCAATAATAAAAAAGCACTTTATTTACATAAATTACAAAAAAAATCACAAACCTGATCACAAAAAGTCTACTTTAAATTCTGGATTGTTTTTCTTGAAACAATATACATCACAATAACACTTTTTAAAATTCAGATAATACTCACATTCTCTTTTGTTATCATTGTTTTGTACAGGAGCACTTTCTCACCCCTATCATTCCCATATTCTGCAAATATTTCTGTCCTTTGGCTAAAACATGTCCCTATAATTATTGGTCCCATTCAGACGTGTTGACTGCAGTTCCCATTTTAGCAAGCCTGAATTGGCCCTGGTGCTGGGGATGACGGTGAGTGTAGTCCAAGGTATCCGAAGGTTGCCAGATTGGGGAGGTTGAGAGATAATTGAACTATCATCAGGGACCACTTGTTGAAATCACCTGTTGACCGAGATGTCAACTGGTTACCCTGAGCCAATCTCAGTCTCTGAGTTTAAACTAATTTGCAAGATGGTTATGAATATAAAAAATGGAGCAGGGCACCCATGGATATATCCCTCTTGTGGAAGGGAGAAGTCAAAATGTGATAAACTGCAGAGCTGAGTGGTGTGCATGGCATAGTTTAATATTTGTATAGTGTGCGTGGCATAGTTTCATACATGTTTGTATATTTTATCAGAAATGCCTACTTTAGCTACAGTGTGTGTGTTTGTGTATATATAGTGTATATACGTGTATGTATATATATATATACATATACATATACATATATATATATATAGTGTATATACGTATGTGTGTGTATATATATATATATATATATATATATATATATATATATATACACATACGTATATACACTATATTTCATATATATATGAAAATTCCTAAATGTCTAAATTCACAGTTTTTTTCTGCATTTTACCTATACAAGTAATAATAAGCAACTATATTCCAGAAGGCCCAGACTTTCCCTGGCTTCCACTGAGGCCTTAGCAGCCTAGGGCTTTTCTGGCACATTTTACTCCCTTTTGCTTAATACAAAATAGTCTTCAGCTGAAATAGAGAATTATAAGCGGTGGAAACGTAGGAGTCCTGCAGCTACATTCTGAAACTTCCAAACTGAGATTTGCAGTACATAGTTAAAGCTATTCTACTCTCTCTATTTGCTAAAACTACAGGCCTCATCCTTCGGATTATAATATCTAGTTGAATCATGCTATGATGCTAAGGGACATTAACAGCCATTTTTTTCTTCCCCCCGGGCTAGGGCATTTATCTTGTCAATTCTGCAGGAAAATGTCACAGTTGGAGTAGATGTTCCAATTACTAGATTTAGAATTTTCCATTCAGGTTTCCATGTCATCTGTGATTAGTTTGGTTTTACTGCCTCCTTTCGTGTGCATTTAACAGAAGTGTGATATTCCCCAAATCTAGGAAACACATTTTCCTAACACAGAGAGAAATATGAAAAATGTTCGTTTAATTTAGTAATGTTTAGGCTGTCCTTCATTATAATAATGGATGTTTTGGCCTACAATTGAAGGCACAAGTCCACAGTCACAGCAAGAGTAGCATTTAGCCAACCTTGGCTGATTTTGAAAAAGCTAAGCCGTGTCAGACCTGGTTAGTTTTTGGATGGGAGACCATCAGGATACCCCAGAGCCGTAGACTAGATTGGAAAATGGAGACAATATCCCAGAAGAAGGCCATGGCAAGCCAATAAACCAACATGGACATGTCCATGTAGTCCCTCCCTGGGAGCCAAGCTCAGTATGAGAGAGACTTGACTTTAAAAGGCCCAGAAGAAAGGTGTCGTCCATTGGTGACAGAGCAACAGCACTGGACTGCTGCACTGATTATGACTCAGATGAAACATTCCTTTGGATTCCTCGGTATCAATCTTCCCCAGGCTAATTAATCATTCAAGAAACTGCTATCCTAATGACGGCCTTTTTCTTTCATAATCAGAGAGGCCTCTACTTCTAATCAAGGGTTTTAATATGATTGGTTAGAAATCATGCTAAGGGAAATGTTGGCGGTTATTAATACAAGATTGTCATCCATTGAGAAACAAGGAAGTACCCCAGTTCTAGAAGAGCTGACCCTATAAAAGGTAAAGGTTCCCCCCACACATTTGTGCAGTCGTGTCCAACTCTAGGGGCCGGTGCTCATCTCCGTTTGTTAGCCAAAGAGCCAGCGTTGTCCAAAGACGCTTCCACAGTCATGTGGCCGCATGACACGCGCGGAACGCTGTTACCTACCCACCGAAGTGGTACCTATTAATCTACTTGCATTTGCATGCTTTCGAATTGCTAGGTTGGCAAGAGCTGGAGCTAGTGCAGGAGCTCACTCTGCACGCAGGGCTAGGGATTCGAACCTCCAAACTTGCAATCTTCCGATCAACAAGCCTGGCGTCTTACCCGCTGAGCCACCACGACCCTATAAGGCGCAGCTATATTGCTTGTGTAACAACTTCTGCTGATGTTTCTTTGAATGGTTTCATGTAAGTGGATTGATATTACAGAATGGTCTGGTTGAAAGGAACCTCAGATGTCACCAAGTCCAACTCTGTCCAGAAAAGAATGCCCTACAACACCTCTGACAGATGACCATCCAGCTTCAGTTTCATCTTCAGCGAAGGAAACTGACCACTTCATTTGGCACACTGTTCCACTGACTAACAGGTCGCACCATCAGGCAGTTCCTCCCAGTATTTAGCCTGAACCTACTTCCTTTCTAGTTTATTCCACTGGTTCTGCTCCTGCCCTCTGGACAGGAGTCCACTCCTTCTTCTATGTGACAACTCCTCAGGTATTTGAAGACAGCTGTCTCCCCTCAGTCATCTTGGCTGTAAGGTAATATTACCAGATTGTCAGCCCCACTATGTAGACCAAACCAAGAAATCAACTCCACAAAAAGGCCTAAACTACTTTTATTAATATTGGCTATAAGTAACAGAATCTAACAGAGTCTAACTCTACTTTATCACCACCGCCACCCTGCTTATACTCATATGAATTAGGGAGGCGTCTGCCTGAGTTGCTGGCACGTACCTTATTCTGGTTTTGGATTTAAACCATGTTTTTTCCCCTTGTGGCTTTGGTAATGGACCTGGCCTATCTCTGTCAAGGTCATCTTCCTTACTCTCTACACAGATCCTTTAATTATTTTTCCTAGGGTTGGTTTCCAGACCAGTCACCAACTTGGCAACCCTCGTCTGAATTTGCTCCAATTTGCTCCAGAGTAGGGTGGCTGTCTGGGTCTCTACTTTGGAACTAAATTGCAATGGAGGGGTTGGAGCCTTTGGACATTGCTGAACTACAATTTGCAGCACAGAGGAACAGTGGAAGATGTACTTCAGAATCAGCTGGAGTTTCCCTCTCCTGAACAGTCTAACTTAGGCTGCCCTGTGGTTTCCATCTTAAACATGTATATATACAAATGTGAGAGTGCAAATACACACACAGACATATGTACATACAATTTTCCACTCCATATATTTTGAAAACTCTATAAAGAGATCCATATATCCAGAATTTTAGTTCTGCCACCCTTTTGTGCCTGCTTTGGTGATTCTGTGATGTTGGAGTTTATTTATTTATTATTTGGATTTATCCCCACCCATCTCTACCGTGGCAGACTCTGGGCGGTTTGGTTCCAGCTGAAGAAGACAATCCTGACACCCCTCCCACTGAGTCAGAAAGAAGAGCACCCACGTAGCAGTCCTGAGGCATTAATGGAGCACCCATTGCCAATCCCGTTCTTTCAAAGAGGGGGAAATATCTGCTTGCATTACATCATGCTCTGCAGCACCTACCAAAGTTCAGATACGTTGCTGTCACTCTGACTGGCAGTTGATGGAGATCTCACAGCATCACTAACTTGCAGAGGAAATCTAGTATTGACATACTATGCATGTAGCTGATCAAAGAAAAAGTGGGACTGAAACAACATTATTTAGCCCCAAACCTCAACAATGGTAATTCATCATCCCTGAATTGTCTGGTTCAAACACTGACACTGATACACAGAAAAAATACTTTAACCTGCAAATACCTTTAGATACCCCAAAACCTGTTTTTAACGTCTTTCTGGACATTCTTCAGACGGAACCCCACAGGAAGCTCATGTAGGGAACATTTGAGAAATGGGAAATATAGTTCAGCTTTTGAATCGGTTTAAGATTCCAAAGTACATGCTTTTTAAAATGATACTGGAAAAGGGGCGCGGGTTAAACCGCTGAGCCGTTAGACTGCCGACCACAAGGTCGGCAGTTCGAAACCGCGTGACGGGGTGAGCTCTCGTCACTAGCCCTAGCTCTCTGCCAACCCAGCGATTCGAAAGCTAATATAGCAAGTAGATGAATGGGTACCACTCACGTGGGGCAATTTGCGGCGTCCAGCGGAGGGTCGTCCTCGATCCAAAAGAAGACCTGGGAATCCCGGTGATGACGGCGGAGGACGACGGATCCGAAGAACAGCTTCCTGGACGTCTGCAGCCGGCGCGGAAGCGAGGCATGCTGGGGCATGTAGTCCGATGCCTGCAGCTGAAGAGCCGGTTCCCTGTCCTCTTCCCTATCGCGCGGTAATATGATATATGATGTATAATTTGATGATGTATAAATTAATGTATACTGATGTTGTAAGCCGCCTAGAGCCCTCCAGTAGGGAGGGGATAGGCGGGGTATAAATAAGATAAAATATTAAATATTAAATATTAAAGTTGGTCTTCCTGGTCGTGAGGTAGTTCTACCTCCCTACCCCACTCCACCTGTGAGCTGCAGGGAAAACTGCTCATTCCGAACCAAGAGGAAGGCCTGCGTTAATCACTGCTACTGGTTCTAGAAGCCTTGTGGTATACAGTAAGTAGTTTTATAAACAGAAGTGCTTTACAGAAGTAAAATTGTGCTTTTGACATTTATGTTAGCTTCCCTCATGGCTAAGTCCTCGAAACATTTCCCTATTCCTTTCATACTCTTTACTCTTTTATCCTGAACAAATTTAAGAACATGCTGACATAATAGTTTTTTTTTTTAGTGAGATAGAAAGATACAAGAGAGATTTCATTTTCTTCAGCTGCCAGGAAACGGATGTTCAAACCCTTCACAAACAGAAGCTCCATCCCAAATGATTGTCAAGCATCAGAATTAACAGAGGTGTGTGATAAAACCACCGAAGCACACAAACTGAGAAATAGCTGCTTCTTTTGTGTTACTTTAAGATGAGATTAAATATTATCTTAAAACAGAGCAAACACTGTGATATTTAAATCTGGCTGCCTTTCTTATTAAAGAAGCCCAAGTCAAAACCATAGTCGGTGATGGATACTGAGGGGGCAGAAGCCTCTGATTTGCCCTTGCCCAGGAGAATTGTGGGAAATTGTGCTGCCGTTGTGGCTTCATCTGGATCCAGCACAATCCCAAGTGTGCTCAGAAGAGCCACAAATGAACTTATCCTTTTCAAAGCACAAATGGTAGATTTCCATAGGATGTGCAAGAAATGCTTAAGTCTTGCTCCAGTTGCTAACTATACTGTCTTTTTTCACTCTGGAAAGTTTAGGAGATTCTTCCAGGTGACCAAAGGTTCCTCAAAATCTGGATGAGCACACACTGGTTTCCCCCCAGTCTAGCGAAGAGTCTAGTTTGCATTGCAATTTTGCCAGATGTACTGAAGACTGTCAGCAGCCCGCCTCACCCCTTTTTTCACAGTTGAGGTTTCTTTCCTGTAAACAGCTGCCTGAGCAAAGGCTTCCTTGTTTTCTCACTCAAAGCAACACCCCACTTACAAACAGCTGCTCTTCCCTTTATGCTGGTCTAGATGAAAGTTTGTTCAAAAGGTTTTGCCTCAGCCCCCCCACTTTGGAATAGCCTGAAGCTTTTCCTGCCAGTGGCAGTTTTTGAGGTTTTTTCAAGAGCCATGATGAAGGGTTTAGTGCCTCACATACTGTAGGCAATATGGTGTAAAATGTCTCTATGAACTGTACAGCCAGCCGTAGTAACTTAGAAGGAATCATGGCTGTGCTTGCGTGAATATGCCAACCATGGTTAACAGAACTGTCTAATCGGTTGGGTTTGTACAAGACACCAAGGCATAAATTAGCAAAAGATATTTTTAGCCTAACCTATTATGCCAACTCAACAGCCAGTCACAGATGGCTCTTGGCGTAAGTTGTAATTGATGAAATGGTTTGCACCAACATATTCAGCACCTTAGGCATAAAGGGCTTCCCGTCAAACCCTCCCGCAGCATTTCTAAAATAGATAAATTTGCCCAGAGACGAATGGGACCTTTGAGAGGTGAACTTTCCCCCTTACAGTTAGGAAGAGCTTGTGATGGTGTTTGGTGGCCCAGCTGCTCTTTCAAGGAAGCCTTTTGGTGCTTGAGACTGTTAGAGGCGGGCCTTGCAGATCCTCCTAGGAGTGACATTGTAAGCGGAGCGCCCTGTTTCTCACCATCCCACATAATATTGTCCCTTGATGCATCTGGCAGATCTGAAAAGGCAACTCTACGAGCAGGGATAGAGTGAAGGAAGCACAGAAGACAGATGGAGGTTGGGCAGGCTTTTCCATGGAAAAAAGTGTGCTATTAACTAATTTAGCTCACTGGCAACACAGGCAGCTTAAAAGAAGAAATAATCGTGCTATAATGGAGTTGTTGCTGAGAATAGGCTACATGTAGATAAGGGTTCAAGAGTCTTCAGAAAATGGGGGTTCACTTTTTTGCCAGATCTGTTCCTGGCCCAGAGCAGCTACTGACGCTCCCTCGTAACTCTTTTCCAGAAGCTCTGTGGATCCCTTTAGGAGGCAGCAGAAAAGATGGCCATTCTGGTTCTGAGAGCAAAGAAATTTAGCAGCAGCAGATAGCTGTGGAATAGCATCAGCCCAGAAACCAGGCAACAGTTTTTGTGAAACTTCAGCATCAAAGGCAAGCCGAAGAAATATTTTCCTTGCTGGAAGGGTGTTCTTCCCCAGTCTCTTTTTTCCCATCCCAGTGCAGTGGCATTCTGTCCATTGTTTTTCTCTCACTAAGCAGCTTAGATAAACTCTTGCTTGCTTAAGATAAGATCCTACATTTCCCCATAACTGAATCCCTGTGAACTATTAGAACACAAAGAAACTGTTGCGTTTATATTGGCACTACATCTCCCAATATTTAAGTACCATATAATTCAAGTAACAAGATCACCTTTCAAGGTCTTCTTCCTCTGCCTACAACAGGGTTAAGGTCTGGAGATTAGAATCCCCTCTGAATCAATGTCTAGGGTCCTGAATCACCATGGAAGTTTTCAGGCATCTTTTTATTGGTCTACACAACTAGTTCTTTGCTTATTCTGCTGTTATTGCCAGTAGTATTACCCAACCAGCAAAAAAGTTTTCAGTGTGCATCTTCTGTACATATTGTTATTAAAATAACACAATTTCAGTGCTTTTCTTCCTGGTTTGGCCTGCTTTGTGGTATTAAATTCCAGTTGTGCATTTACTTTCCTTCTTAGATTATGCCATACGGTTATTTATCAAAGGAAGCTGTCCTTGAATGCTAAATTGGTAAAACAAAGAGTTGGTTCATTGCAATAAAGAGGTGTGAATCACCAGGTTTTTAAATGTGAGAAGATTCTGTTCCACCTCTTGCACTGTGCCAAGTTTTCCTTGGTTTCTTCATAGTTTGCAGTCTAACAGAAAGGAAGAGGAAGATTAATACAAACAGAAGTTGTTGGTTTAGAATACTGTCTTATAGCCCAAGTAGAGAATTTTATCCAGTCCTGTATGTATACCATGACATGGAGCTGCTTGATCATTTTATCCCTCCAACTGTGCTGAAATACTCCTGTGCTTCTCTGAGTTGCTGTTTGTCTTTGAGGATAATGGTTTGGTCTCATTTCTTGTGTCCTTAATTCCTTTGCCTTGGAAAAGCTTGTCCAACAGATGAACTTGGAAACTAGTTGCTGTTGTTGTTTTTTAAGGAAACAAAAGGCCCAGTGAGAAACAAAAAAGGCATTTGTTTGTAGGAGGTGAGCACAATGGCTACAAACACTCATGGACACCGAGCACAAGTGTTCACAAGGATGAGGTTGTGGAGTCCACCACTTCACGGCCATTGCAGACTGTTGGGACGTACTGGGAAGTTGACCCTGTGAGACACAGATTGGAAAAAGATTTCCAAGGACAGTAGTTAAGAATCCCATACATATACATCTCAAACATCACCTTTCACAAACCACCCAATCATCAACCCCTTCCCCGCCTGATAAAGGAGAGCATGGTAGGCAAACTGTTCAAATAAAAACACATTGCACCCAGGAAAATGTCCAAAATGTGCATGAGAGAAAAGGAATAGACAAAAAGGTGTATCTTTGGAGAAATCTGTCCAACAAAGCATATGAAATGTGAAATAGTCATGGAAACAGATGTGGAAACAGGTTGAAGCAAACTTTAAAATGGGGAGGGGGATGAACTTAGTCATTTCATTTATCACTATTTTCAAAAGAGCTAGAAATTTTACATGGTACATTTTCTTATATATTGACCTGTTCATCTAGTTTGATTTCTAAAATGACATCTGGTGAATGGTGGTGTCTTTGCCCTTGAGAACCTCTTGAGGCAGGCTGACATCTTGCCCTGCTTCAGCTTTTCCATGCAGCTGAGATGCCTGGATGATCTAATCTAGGCCACCAGTTCTTATGTTTAAAAGCCTGATTGGGTGATGGTGCTTTTTCATGGAGATGGGTGGCAATGGAAAAGAGAAGAGCAGCAGCACCAAGACAGTGAGATGCTATTGGAGAAGACAGAAGAGCATCTTGGAAACTACAAACACCAATACTGTATGTACTAATAATTGTAGGAATTTAAAATGTGGACCATAGACACTGGAGACATAATCACATCAGACATTATTATTATTGAACACAAAAAAGTGTGGTTCATAGATGTAGCAACATCAGCCAATAGTTGAATTGACAAAAAACACATGGGAAAAGTAAAAAAATATGGGATTTGCCAATTGCAGTTGAAAGGCTTTGGAAGAAAAAGTCAACTGTTAATACCAATAGGAATCAAAGCTCTTGGAGCCTTAACAAAGGGCTTCTCCAAATATTTGGAAGTTTTAATTTACTGGACTTGACACCACTGACTTTGCAAAAAAACCCACCTTGCTTGGCACTTCCTCCATGCCACAATGATACCTCCATAGTTCCTAGGCTTTGGGTTAGAACCCCAAATACCCAGTCTAAAGGCTGTGATACAGATTGGATGAATAGACAGTGAATAGACAGAAACAACTACAATAACAATAGTATAAGCCAAGTATTGTTAAGAAAGTGTGCTAGGAGTGTTTCCGGACAAAGGGATTCAGTTTCCCCACAGTGTAAGCTATTGATACTCTTTCTTTATATTTTCATTCTATCTCTGAAAAGAGTCTTGATTGAACTGTTTTGCCAGGATGTATTTACTGGGAAAACAGGTAATTGTAGATACCACTGGAAAATAAATGGCCTGCATCACTGAATTCAAATGGCTTAGAAAGACAGTTCTGCATTTTATGTCCAGAAGCAGAGAAGACTAACTCTGTGACAAAATAACTAGTTCTCATCTCTGTGTAGTTTCTTCTTTTGCTGATTATTTTCATAGACCAATTGCTCTGTGAAATCTCATGACATGATTTCACATTCAGAGAAGAGCCAAGAACGGTGACTCAAGAGAGGACAAGATGATGACACAAAATTAACACCATTAGTTGATGTCAAGGAGCTTAGCTGCTTGGTTTTGATTAAGGAAAAAACCAAGTCATGGATGAATTCCTTCTTCTTTTCAGTCTTGTTCTATGGTGGTTATACTTTTAATTAATTTAAAGCATATAGTATGTTCTTGCATAACACTGAAATGCAAAGAGAGAGTTGTCAGTAACCTACTTTGTGGGAAAATAGAATCACTTTATCAGGGAAGGCTCTTAACAAACTTCCTCAGCAACATTGGCTGATACCATTGTTATTATATTGTCTATTTGAGCTGGCATAAACCTCAGATGCACGAATGCTCACCTTGTCTCCACCAGAGTCAATGGGAGGAGTCTGGAAGCTTCCACGTTACTTTGTATTTTGCATTATTCTCAAATTCAAAACTGTGATTAATCTTAACTACAGTTAGTGAAAACAGGTCAGCTTTCTGAACTATGATTTCAAGGTGATATCTTTCTTCCAAGCACACTTAAGCCTCAGAGGTCAAGACCAGTTGAGGTTAGTCAAAAATGGAAAGAAAACTATTTGTACCGCAGAGGAGAAGGATGAGTACTGCAGCTTGTCTTCATCCTGCTAGGTTTATACAGTAGTTTTGCTTTATGTGTAAATGTAGCCAAATATGACGAAATTGACTGACAGTTATCAGCAGTTATTTCTGTAATTTCCCAGGAACATTTGTTGCTTTTCAGAGTGGTGCACCTTGACCTATGCTAACATCGCCCATTGCACCTACATCAACTCCCAGATGTTTAAGACACGGTAATCTAAAGCTTTTGATTAAAGACAATTCAGCTGTGCAATGGTCAGAATAAATAGACAAACTTATCCACTGAATACGCTGGGTAAGGGAGATCTTTGCTGCCAGTCACACTGCGGATGGATATAGGGTGGGGACCATAGGACTCTCCGTCACTTACCATGCGAGTGGCTGGAGCCTGCAGCTGTCACACTGAATCGGTTGGTGGAAACACGATGGCTGGCTACATTCTTCTGGGGCTGGAAGAGAATGATATGCAGCTTGGGGGTAAAGAGGCAGCCAAGGACCACTGTGCCACTCAGGCTAACCGAGACACACATCGTCGTGGTCTGAACCTGTAGAGAGAAAAAGAAAGAAGCAAACCAGTCCAGCAACCTGAAGCGTAAAACAAGGAAGTAAAAGACAGGGGTGGATTCACGGGGACTTTAACTATCCACGTGTAACAGGCCACCATTCCAGTTTGTAAAGAAATATTCATGTAAAGCCTGATCCCAACAACAACAAAAACATGAGAATCTTTGGGCAGCCTGAAGGACACTTATAGCCCACCAACATCCTTGTATCCCTCCTCCACCACCAAGGGTAAGCCAAAAATGCTCACTTGGGGTGGTTTTTGTTGGTATTCAGCAAATCAAGCATGCCTCATTAGCATATGGGTGATTGCTCTAGGAGGCAAACTCTGTGCTACTAGAGGAAGCTGCTTGTTGCCCCTCCCACTTCCTCTTTTCTCTCTCTGATCCTTCCACTGACAGAGAAGCAGCATGCAAGCTGCTCTCCCTCCACCTTGGCCACATGGATGGGCCTAGGAGATTTTTTCCCCCTTTCTCCACGCAGCCTCTGGCAGCAAACAGGGCCAGAGGTATACAGTTTAGGGAACAGAAAGAAGAACTGAAACCAATGTTCTACTGAAATGACTGTACTTGGACAAAATAAATGTGAGAACTCTTTTGTACTTACTTTTTCTACCTGCAATGTCTAAGCATGTGTTTCTTTATGCTTGGGTGGGCTAAAAGTGTAAGAATAAGAACCTGAATCTCTCTAATGTGCTCACAGGCTGTGTTTTTAAACAATATTCCTTTTTCTGCCCATGAGTTTACACAACGTTAAGCTCTGCTCCATTCACTGGTTCTAACAGGCCACTGAATGATCTTCAGTTTTCTGGTTTGCATTGTTTGGAGCTGCAGAGGAGGGGTTGAGCTGAAAATACATATTTTAGCCCTCAACATTCCTGAACCCACCCACAGTTTGGTCCTGCTTATTGTGGGCCTGTTCAAAGCCTGGTACTGCCCTTGGGCAGTCTGGCTCAAGTTTGATGAGCAATGCATTCTGATGAATTCCCCAGTGCCAGCCCTTTTCTTCCCTCAAGGGCTCAAACATTTTCTTGTTTTTGTCTGGTTATGTGAACACTTGAAGAATTCATTTTAAAAGTGGCTTTTCAAACATATGGATAAGAGCCATATGTTACTAGTTATCTAAACCAGTGTTTCTCAACCTTGGCAACTTTAAGATGTCTAAACCAGTGTTTCTCAACCTTGGCAACTTTAACTGCAAGCTGGCTGGGCAATTCTGGGAGTTGAAGTCCACGCATCTTAAAGTTGCCAAGGTTGAGAAACACTGATCTAAACACTGAGACCAGACTAATGGTCACATTAATCACATAGATGAGCTCCAAGCAATTAAAGAGATCCAGGAGGGCTGAATTGTTGGTCCTGCCCCAAATGATATAGCCTTGGTAATGCATAGATCCTGACCCTATGGAGGTCCATACATTTACACAAGATTCTCTTTCTCTGGTGACCTTGCTCAACATACAGAGAACAAGATGGGAGGCTAATGGTCCAATTGCCATTCTAATCATATGGAGCCCATTCATAAGAATAATAATACCTACCCATCAATTGTACCCTTCCTGATGGGAAGAGTCTGCTTTCCCTATGGGATACGCTACTGGTACCCCCACACTCCTGCTGTGAAGGAGTCTTACAAATTAAACTCCAGATCTTGGCCACCCCCAAGAAAAGGTGTTTATTTTCCCCTCTTTATCTGTCCTTCCATTTTACATTGGATACAGCATACTGGTTTGTGTGTTGCTCCTGCCCTTTGTTTTCCATCTCTACTTGCCATCTCCTTGCCTCACTCACTGAGCAAGGAATTGGGCTGCCTTGCATCCCCAAATGCATTTAGGTCCACTTGCAATGAGGGCAAGCTGGGTCATATATATAGGGGCCTTAACATATTTGGGGGAAGTTTTATTATTTATTTATTTATTAATCAAATTTATCACTGCCCATCTCTACCGCAGTAGACTCTAAACTCAGTTTTAGGACTGGATGGATACCCATGTTGGTATAGCCCTCTGCTTGCACAAAAGAAAAGCAGGTTCCACATTTTTAATGCCTTTTTCTTTTCTTAGAGAAGAGCAAACTTGCTGCAGGCATGACTAAAGAGCCTTGTAGAGGAGTCAACTAAGAGATGGGTTCTGGGCCTCCTGAGAAAGTGGCTGAAGGAGTTCCTGGTAACAGTTGAGGTGCTCCTTTGCTGGTATAGGGAGTGAGTCCTTGTGGGCAAGATGCTGGAAACCCCCAGAATCGCAGGAGAAAGGTTTGCAAGAGTTCCCATTGGTGCTGAGTGTTGAAATGTGGCATTCTGGAAAAGTGACACAGGACCCTTCCTAATGCCCGCCCCCCCATGCATCCCCAAATAGCTCTGAATATTGGTTCAGGCAGGGGTAATTCCCTCCTAGTGTGATCAGTGGAAGTGGTGGGAGGGGGGAGAAGAAAAACAACACTCTGTGCCTCCCACCTGACCTTCACAAGCTGGCCATTGATGGATGTGATGGATATTCCACCATAGTATCTCCCTGTTACTATTTCCACTGCCAGATTATTCTGTAACATATTAAGCTTTCTTCAAAGCTGCATATGGCTTTTGGGATCCAGTGTCTTCTCCAACAGCAATTGATAAAGATACACGGAAACTCGTGTAAGAAGCTTAACACAAGTTTAAACATTAAGAAATACAACAACCCTATTCCCAAAATTCAGGAAAAAATAGAACATCCAGTGCTGCCCATCTGCATAATGCAGCTGTGCCTGTTCTGCATTATTTTCCTGCCTGTGAAAGCCCTTGCCCGGCCAGGCATTAAGAGTGGCCCACAGCTACCCAAAGGACCAATATGGTGCCCCAGTCCAGTAATCCAATTTTCATCCAATTTAAGGTTGGAAGAATTAAGATCTTGGAAGGTTGCTGCTTAAATGTCAAAATGAATGCATAAAAATACATGAAGAGAAGTGGGTGGTTAGAATGCAAGAAAGACTAGCACAGATTTATACAATGTGGTGAAACGGACTGGATGTTGATTGCCCTTGGCCTTGGATTACTAAGGGAACAAACCCCTTATCATCTCAGAAATTAAATAATCCTTTCTTTGCACTCAATCAATGAATTTGCCATACTGTCAAAAGTCAGCTCCCACAACATATAAATGGATTTTATGCAACGGAGTGTGAAATATGAAGCAAAAAATATCATGAGAAAGGCTCAGGAGATCTAGCTGACTTCAGGAATACACAGATAAATTATTTTAAACTTCTTCAGTCAATAAGGAATTAATGTATTTTCACAATAGCTTTACCAATTAGGAAGTAGAAAGGAAAGCCAATTTCAGGAACATGAAATGAATGTATTATTGGGAAAAAGACTCAGCCACAATGACTTTTATACTTGTTAATCCCGTTAGTTACTCATCTATACTTCATTTGAAGTTTGTAACTACAGTATGTATCTTCTATTGTAACCCAGCAATAACAACTATTATGTGAGTTATCTTCACATGAGGAAATATAGTGGGAACTCTGGAAATATGGAGACAGCTTCCTACCTACAGGCTACCTCAATAGTCAAGTAACAAATTTGTAACTTACAAACAGGCCAATCTAAAAGAGGAAAAATAAGGTCCAATCAGGAGCAATCTTGCCTTTGGCAGATTTAAACACCATCTTGGTATTTCTCATCCTCTAACTCAGTGTTTCTCAACCTTGGCAACTTTAAGATGTGTGGACCAACTCCCAGAATTCCCCAGCCAGCATGCTTGCTGGGGAATTCTGGGAGTTGAAGTCCACACATCTTAATGTTGTCAAGGTTGAGAAACACTGCTCTAAATTATTCTAGAAATTTCTCTCTGTCCCATAGATGTCCAAACTTGTTCAGGAAGCCAGTAACCTAAGAAAGATTTACTTCCCAGCACCAGCTATTGAATCTTGATTTAATTCCATCCTGAACATGTCCAAAGCTTTTCTCCTCATCTATGCTCCTAGTCCGATTCTGTGGCTGACTTCATACTCTGTGCTAAGCACTGTTCGGTTTATGTCGTTTTTGTCTAGGGCAGAGCTTTCCAAACTTTTCATGTTGGTGACACACTTTTTGGACATGCATCATTTCGCGACACACTCTTACAGCAGGGCATCATTTCGCGACACACTCTTACAGCAGGGCATCATTTCGCGACACACTCTTACAGCAGGGCACAAGGCAGGCACTAGGACCTGCATGGAATCCTGGCAGGGTTTGGAGGCAGCAGCAGCGGCGGCAACACACCCAGACACTGCAGCGGACACACTAACGTGTCCCGACACACAGTTTGGAAAGCTCTGGTCTAGGGCTCCTGTATCTGAGCTGCAACCATCTGAATGACCACTTTTTGTTGTTGTTGTTGTTGTTCAGTCGTTCAGTCGTGTCCGACTCTTCGTGACCTCATGGACCATAGCACGCCAGGCCTTCCTGTCCTCCACTGTCTCTCGGAGTTTACTCAAATTCATGTTCATTACATCGGTGATGCTATCTAACCATCTCATCCTCTGCCGTCCCCTTCTCCTTTTGCCCTCAGTCTTTCCCAGCATCAGGGTCTTTTCCAGTGAGTCCTCTCTTCTCATTAGGTGGCCAAAGTATTTGAGCTTCAGCTTCAGCATCTGTCCTTCCAATGAGCAGTCAGGGTTGATTTCCTTTAGGATTGACTGGTTTGACCTCCTTGCAGTCCAAGGGACTCTCAAGAGTCTTCTCCAGCACCACAGCTCGAAAGCATCAATTCTTCGGCGCTCAGCCTTCCTTATGGTCCAACTCTCACAGCCATACATTGCTACTGGAAAAACCATAGCTTTAACTATACGGACCTTTGTCGGCAAGGTGATGTCTCTGCTTTTTAATATGCTGTCTAGGTTTGCCATAGCTTTCCTCCCAAGGAGCAAGCGTCTTTTAATTTCATGGCTGCAATCACCGTCTGCGGTGATCTTGGAGCCCAAGAAAATAAAATCTGTCACTGCTTCCATTTCTTCCCCTTCTATTTGCCAGGAAGTGATGGGACCAGATGCCATGATAAATGACCACTAGATGGCAACAAAGAATTTTTGCAGCCCCCTTATGGTAGCCCTACTTCTGTTTCAGCGCCCAAGTCCCGCCACTGTGAGTTGTAGATTCTGGTTTATCATTCACCGAGGTGCATTACTACCAGCAGCTGTGACTTATTCAGCAACCTGTGATTAAAATAAACCATGGTTTTAGAATGGTATGTGAATCCAGTCCATAACAAGTGTTATACCTGGTTCTTCTTCAAGGAAATTTTATTTCTTTCATATTTGTCTATGTACATTTTTTACCTTTACATTCCACACCCTCCACAGATTTTAGGCAGCTTACATTCCAAGCAATTAAAAACCATCAAAACGTGTCAAAACAGATCCATGCAGTTTCCTTGGCAACGTTTTCCAAAGTGGTTTGCCAGGACCTTCTTCCAAGATGTTTTCAACTTCCCAGTCTAGGGCTGAGTGGGCTCAAAGTCCCCCAGCTAGCTTCCATGCCTGGTCGCCCTGCTCCTAGTCCAGTGCCTTTAACCACTGCACCCAACTGGCGCTCAACAACATCATCCAGCCCCCTCTTGTCTATTTCAGAGCAGCCTTCTGGAAGGTTAGCAGGAAATAACCACCCCAACGTGCAGGTGGGGCCCAAGCTATACCAGACTGAAGGGGCTGCTACCAAGCCTTGTTTCCAAGCGCTCTTCTTCCCATGTCTTGTGGCTTAGGTTTCTCAGCCAGAACATTTCTTGGCCAGGCTGAAGTGGGTGGGCAACTTCTACCTTCAGGTGCCTCATTCGAAGACCGGCGTAAAGATGTATGTTCACATCCCTATGCAAAGAAAATATGTAGCAATGTTATCTCCCAACGGGTTCTGCTTCTGAGCTACTTCAATATGCTATGCGGAGTGATAGGAGCACCTGCATCTCCAGCTACACAATGACAACCATTACGATCCTTTAATAAATCCTTATAGCAGCAACCATTCTTTCACATCATTGCACTTTGTGAGATAGTGCTGTCATAACGGCAAACGCAGTTCCCATACCATTAGTACTATCATGGCAACCTCATAGCCCTGACTCCACACTAGCAACCCACAGCTTCAGCCTCTGTCTGAAATCGATCTGTGGAGCAGGAATAAGAACTTCTGTGAAGCTGCTAGCCTGATTTTTTCCATTAGCCAGATGAAATCCCAGTTTCATGCAGGAAAAGTCTGCTTGAGATTCCTAAATAGTAGGACTCTGCATGCTTCAAAAATGATTAGGAAGAATCAATTGGGCAGCACAAGAACAGCATCTCTGTCTTTGTTAAAGCAGTGAGACTTTTTTCAGGCTTCCTCATAAACCTGAAAAAAAAAAAGATGCTGCTTCTTTAAGAGTCACATTAATGAATTGACTCCTTAAAGCAGCAGCAGTTTTTCAAATATCATTTATTTTATTTATTCATATATGCCTACATGCCTGCATATGCCACCCATTCTAATAGTTCTGGGTAACATATAAAAATGCATTTATCGGGGCCACCACATCTGAGCTACAGAAATCCAACTGGCAATAAAGAGAGAGATCTCTTTCCCTTTTTAATAAGGCTTTCACAGACCCTTACTGAAATAACACATTCTTAGTCTAGTAAATTAGAATTTATTAATAAACTCATCTTCTGCAAAGTTTCTCCCAGCACCAAACCCTCCCACAAACACAGTGGGTTGTTAACTGAAAACTTTAAGTGACATGAGCATGGTAGTTTCTGATCCAAGAATCTGCAACTCCAATTAGCAGAGGAAGTCAGATGTATTAGGGGACCATCTACAAGCAGATAGAACACCCACCCCTTTTCAAGCATTATGTGGAATTAAATTACCCACTTTTAAGGAAGCTTAGTTGGTGCTTAATTTGAATGAGCACATGTTAATTTAATGTACTTAATATCCACAGGCAAACAAGCTAGCAAGATCTGTGCCAGTTGCCCAGTTAAAACAAGAGTAACACAACTAGAAAACTCCTTCATTCTGTGGGAACTCTTTTTCAAGCATCTCACACTTGTCATTTAAAGATTTCCAGTATGAAGTCAACAGGAAGAAGCAAAACATTTCAATAACAATCTAGCTCCACATCTAACAAGCAGGTGCAATCTCTATGTCACGCAGAAGCTTCTCCCACAAAGTGATCCTTAAGATTCTTGCACGATTGGCAGCTCTATTTTCAGTTCCAGAATCCTCCGATATTAAAAAGGATCAGCTGTAAAATCTTAGTATTTTTCTATGGGCACAAGGGGTTGCTGTTTCTCTAAAGAAAGAAGCATGGCAGCCTTAAGGTTCAAAGAGACTGGAGTAATAGAAGGTAAGGTCTAGAAATGCTTATTTCTGAAATTGCCTTAAGGTCCAAAAAGTAATTATTTCCCAGTTTCTAATTACTCAATTACAGATAATTTGTGCTACTGTCAGATTCTTGAACATGATGAGAGTCTGCTATTTCTGACCAAAACCGCGAGGTTCTTCTTATGCAATTGCATAACTATGAAAACAGTGTGGGCCCAGAGCTCCCAAATTAGTTGGATTACTGTATTTTTCTTATGTGTTATTGCGGTAATAGAAATATGAACAATCAATCAATCAATAAGTGTAATGCCTTTAAAATGAAAGATCTTTTGTTATCTCTCCCCCTCCAAGAACAAAAGGGGCTTTTCTAAGTAAGTTTCTGAATCTAATTTCAAATGTACCCAAATTTGATCCTAGCTGTTTTGTCTACTTTCAGTTCTGTTCAGACCCCAAGATGCTGTGAGCACAGGCGTGTTTACATGTCTCTGTGTTTAGCGGTCCCAGAGGACTCCCAGCCCATTAGCACTCACCCTTCAGGCCAATGACAGCCAAGAGAATTGTCAGCCAAGCAGTTCTTGTTTGCCAACCAATCAGTTGAGTGCCTTGTCCCACCCTTTCTTGTCAACACCTAAATGCAGTGTTTCTCAACCTTGGCAGCTTTAAGATGTGTGGACGTCAACTCCCATGCTGGCTGGGGAATTCTGGGAGTTTGAAGTCCACGCATCTTAAAGCTGCCAAGGTTGAGAAACACTGCCTAAATGTATTCTTCTTCACAAGAGAGAGGCAGAGAATAAATTGCTAGCATTAACCCATGTTACTGTGCTTGCTAGGATGGGAAACCTTAGTTGCTTTCCAAACTCCTCCTGGTAATGTGCTAGCAACTCAGATTTTCCACCTAACAATGCCAGGATGTTGCTATGACTGGATGCCTGAACTGGGAGGGGGCAGGAATGAGCCAAGGGTCCACTCCAGGAGGAGGTCCGATTGCCCTGTCAATCAGAAGGCAGTGATACCCTGCTGTCTCTGAAGCGGTGTTTCTTGCCTTGCAATGGCAATAATTTCTCTGGCCACGGCTATAATATTAATACACAGGGATGTGGGGACTCATTTTGTCCCACTGCTAGGACTGTACATTCATCTGAGACCCCTGAACTGTGGATGCAGCAAAAGCTTGTGCATTTTAAAAAAAAACCCTGTGTCTCACTATATTCAGTGGAGCACATTCTTAGGTTTGTGTCTCACTATATTCAGTGGAGCACATTCTTAGGTTTGTGCTTGGCATAGGATTCTAGATGTAGACTGTAAAATTTGCAGGGTGGGTAGAAATATTTATGGTATGTAGAGCCAATTCATATGCTTATTTGAACATGAATCACTTCACTGTACTCTGGTTTGTTGGACAAATCATTGGATACTCTCTGATGAGGCCAAGTTGTGATTGCCTCTCACTAACAATTTTTTCTGATCCAATTTCCAACAATTTTTCAGAATGTGATTAGCTGGACTACAGACATTGATTATTCAGATGACCAGTTACTTAAAGACAAATATACTCTTGAGTCAAGCTCAGCTCCTGGGACTCCATGGAGATATTCCTGCTGTTTTCTTCACAGCAATACAGAAGTGGTTTGCCATTACCTTCTTACAGAATGATTTTTCAAATTCTGAGTCTAGCCTAAGGTAAAGGTAAAGGTTCCCCCCGCGCATTTGTGCAGTCGTGTCCAACTTTAGGGGCCGGTGCTCATCTCCGTTTGTTAGCCGAAGAGCCAGCATTGTCCAAAGACGCTTCCACGGTCATGTGGCCGGCATGATGCATGGGGAACGCTGTTACCTACCCACCGAAGTGGTACCTATTCATCTACTTGCATTTGCATGCTTTCGAATTGCTAGGTTGGCAAGAGCTGGGGTGAGTGTGGGAGCTCACTCCATCACGCGGGGCTAGGGATTCGAACCTCCGAACTTGCGATCTTCCGATCAACAAGCCTGGCGTCTTACCCGCTGAGCCACCACGCCCCCTGAGTCTAGCCTACAGACCTGAAATTTCCTAATGGTTTCCCATCCAAGCACTAACCAGGCACACTTCTGCTTAGCTTCCAAGCCGAATCAGGTTGGCCAAGTCTACCATCTGCAGAAGACATGGCATTTTATTCACACATGGGATATTCAGACACAGTGTGACATGGAATCCTTGGAATTAACACCTGAAGGTAGTTGTGTCGATGTGTTGTGTTCCTGTCCTACATCCTGTGCACTGCACAAGAAGAAAGCATAAACTTAGGCCACATTTCTATCTAGACATGGAAAATTTATTTATTTTAAATAAATAAATTAAATAAATAAATAAATAAATTCAGAAGACTAGTTCAGTAGACCTAAATAATTGAAAATAGCAACTTCATAGAAAAATGAGTATGTAGACTGACTCTAAGGGTCTTTCCAAGTTCATCAGTTTGGAACAGGAATGAAGTTGTTTGTTCTGTAAGATCCATATGCCTTCACTCTTTGTTGCCATCTTAAGGTTATTATCTGTTTGTTATGATTCCAACAACTGCATTTTGTTGGGAAGTGAGATTGCTTTTCCAGGAAGCATCTAGGTCATGACTCGCATTCAGAGTTGGGCCAAGTCCTGAGCCATATCAAGTAGTGAATCAGCTTTTAAATCAGTCTTCTCCAACCTGGGGTCTTCCAAATATGCTGGAACTGTATCTCCCAGATTTCCAACTCCCGTGGCTTGTTAGCTAAAGTAGGTCTTATGATTTCAGGATCTGATCCCTCTAAAAACAACCTCTGCTACTTTTTGGTCTGAGCAACCAGTGGCCTGGTGTTGGAATTATCAGGGGTCAACTCAGCATTGTCTCATAAGCATAAGGGGGGTCCTTCTAGTAAACGCATCTCTATTGTGCTTATGGGATGTCACATGGGTCACCTGATTTCCACTTCCTTTCTCCTTCTTGAGTTTGGGGATTAATAATCTCCATTACTCTTTGGGCACACCTGCAAGCAGGAGGTGCTGCAGAATGCATCTCTTGTCCTTTCATCTCGCTTGCACACAGACATTTCCATTTTCATAACGATTGTCTACAAAGAACTGGTGATTATTAAGTGTTTTCTACTATGAATCTACTTGTATCCAGTTCTACTGAATAAATGTAAGATATCTCTATTTTTTTCTTCATCTAACTACCGTGTGAAGACTGAATTTATTTCTGAACGTAATTAAGCTTAATGTGCAAGTCCTTTTTTGGTTCACGCTTCTATTTTGCAAGATTGTTGTTAGCTGCTTGGAGTTCTTTTATTAACCTTCAAAACTCCATCAAGGGTTATGGGCCCAGTACAAAACCAGTGCAGCCCAGCAGAGTCCAGTATACTGACCAAGAATTTATTTTTGAAAAGTTTTTTTCTGGCCTCACAGCCAAAAGGGAAGCTGCTTGCACATTTAAAAAGCAAAGTTCAGGAAAAAAAATTCCTCTCTCTGAACAATGGAGAAAGAGGAGTGAGCTCCCCCCATACCAAAATTGACTGAGGATAATTACTCAGCATGGCTATTCAGATTGAGGATGCAGCTAGATTTTGAAGATTGTTTGGATGTTCTGGATTTACCTGAACCTAAACCAGAGGATGGGGAGGAAGCCAAAAGACAGTGAAAGAAAAAGGATAAGAGAGCTAAAATTCTTATTGCTAGATCTCTTCCAGATCACAGATTAGCAGCGATTAAAAATATTTCTACTGTGAAGGAAATGATTGAGAATTTATGCACCCTATACTCGGAAGCTGATGATCAGAAAATGATCTCTTTGTTACGAGAACTGCATGCTTGCAATTTGGAAGATAGTGGAAATGTAAATGACCACCTGATCAGGATGCAGGCAATCTTTGAACAGCTGAGCACACTCCAGAATCTCATGAACGAAAAACTTAAGATGTCTTTTGTGCTGAGCACTTTACCAACAGATTTTTCCCATTTGTTGCTGGCCTGAATTTAGAAGGCAAAAATCTTTCTCAGCTTCTAGGAGCGATCAGATCAGAATGTCAAAGGCAAACAAATCTGCAAAACAATAGAGAACCTGGCAGAGACATTGGTTACCTAGCAACGAAGGGTAAACTTGAGCCAGAGCAATCAGTGACACATCAGAAAAACAAAGGGACAGATAAAAGGGCCACTATCTGTAACTCATGTAAAAAGCCAGAACATTGCAAGGTTCTGCAGAAATAGGGACAAGAAGGATTTTTCCAAGGACAAATCCAAGGAAAAATTTTTTAAGGGTGAGAAGGCTTTACACACTGTTTATAAAGCTGATATCAATAAATGTCCTAGACGATGGGTAATCGATTCGGGGGCCAGCAGGCACCTATGTGGGAATAAACGTGACTTTTGTGAGCTAAGTGAAAACACAGAAGGAAGCATAACAATAGCAGATGGCAATTCAATTTTGATTCAAGGAAAAGGAAGTGTGCCATTGCGATGCATCAATGGAAGTGAACACAAATATCTTATGGCAACAGATGTTTTCTATGTACCAGACTTAGAAGCCAATTTACTGAGTGTCTCAACATTGAATAACAAAGGTTCTGATGTGATTTTTAATGCTGATGGACAATGTAAAGTCACCAGGGGAGAAAAGATTTATGTTACAGGTTTTCAAAAGGATGGCGTCTACCAGGTGCACTGTGAACAACCGCCACCAGATGTCAGCCTCGCCTATCAGCAGCAAAAGGAGGACAACAGCGCCACCACCTGGCACAGACGTTTTGCACACCATGATTTTAACACAATTTTAAGAATAAAAACTGAAGGCATGGTAAGAGACTTTGAAATAAGCAACCATGATAAATGCCAATCAAAATGTGTGATATGCATCAAAGGAAAAGCAACAAGACCAGCCATACCCAAACAAAGGGAAAGGCGGGCAACTGAGCCACTCGAACATATCCACACTGATTTGTGTGGACCCCTTCAAGCATCAGCGGGTGGAAATAAATATGTTTTATGCTTTATAGATGATTTTTCCAGATACTGTGTGACCTACCTAATGAAGGAGAAATCCCAAACAGTGGACATGCTGAAAGCGTATGTAGCCATGGTGACCAACAATTTCAACAGAACCCCTCAAGCCCTCCAAAGCGACCATGGAAGTGAGTTTATTTCACAAAACATGAACATACAACACAGACTAACCACTCCATACACACCTGAACAAAATGGAGTTGCAGAAAGGAAAAAATGCTCACTAATGGACATGGTAAGATGTATGCTTTTAGAAGCAGATCTGCCTGACAAATACTGGGCAGACACTGTTTTAACAGCTACATACTTACAGAATAGACTGCCAACCAAAGCCAACAAAATAACACCTTTTGAGCTATGGCATGAATTTATTTATTTATTTATTTATTTATTTTATTTTATCTTATTTATAAAATAAAATAAATAAATAAATAAATAAATAAATAAATAAATAAATTCATGCCATAGCTCACATGCAAACCAAGTGTAAAGCATCTGATAGTATTTGGATCCAAGGCTTATGCGCACATACCAAAGGAAAAGAGATCCAAACTAGACCCCAGAGCTGAAGAAGGCATCATGATTGGGTATGCTCCAGGAAGCAAGGGATATAAAATCCTGAACCCGAGGACAGGAAAAGTAAGCACATGCAGAGTGGTGTACTTTGATGAACGCGAGAAAGGCTACCATAGTCATGCTGACAATGACTGCGGAGAAACCAACAGTGGCAAATACCAGCTTGAGATGTTTAGCCCAAGATCCGAAGACACAACCACCACACCGACCCAGAGGGAGATAGAAGCCCAGGCAGAAACTCCACCAGAGTCAGATGACAAGGCCGAGGATCAGAAGGGGTTGAACCAGCAAGTGCCACTCCTGAACCTGCTCCAAGATGCTCATCACGACCCAACAAAGGAGTTCCAGCCGAGAGACTCACCTACCTCGCAAGGTCATCGTTACCAAAAGAACCTGCATCATGGAATGAAGTGCAGCAAATGCCATCAGATCTTCTACTTTGCAGTTCTTTTATTAACCTTCAAAACTCCATCACCTGGCACTTATTTTGCTCCCCAAAGGGCAACACACTGATGAATAAATAGCTCTATTGTTGTGGTTGCCCTTGCTCTTGTTGCAATTTTAGGTGCTACCTGGGGTGCAATTACACAAGTGCTATTGGCACTTTTTGGATAGTTCTTATAACCTTAATAATAAAGAGCTACAGATTCCTTCCACCCCCAACTGAGCTCTTATTGTCTAAGGATATTCCAGAAACTGAGTGACACTTTATTTTCAAGTGTGGAGAAACCCCTGGGAGTTTTATGTATTCTTTCCATTGGGAAAAAGTGTTTCACAAATGGAAAGAAAGAAGGAAGTATGATTCTTTTAATCTGATATGGTGAAGAACAGCTTATGGCTATTACAGTGACAGCTAAATTGGGGGTATTCTGTGACATTCTTTGTCAATTACTGTTCTAGAAATTCCTAGCAGTAGATAGATAAGGGAAAGCAGTTGTTCATGACTGCTGGGACATTTGGGTCCTGAGCAAACCTATAACACAGATATGCAACCAAAGACCTGAGCTGTTTGCCCCTCTCAAGCCCTGAGATGCTGCAGCATTGTTTTTCTGCAATTAGTTAGCAACAGAATTAACACGGAAGATTCCTGTCACACTTTAGATATTGTGGCACTACATTATGCAGCAAAGCTCTTTCCCATGTCCAAGATCTTCTTGGAATGTTTGCTCACAAATAAGCCTTGCAGCTAAAGTTCCTAGCATCTTCAACTTAAAGTTTACTATTTACTGTTTCTGCCTTCTTTATTTTCTTGTTGATGCCAGCTGTGGAATGAATGGATGAATGAATGAATGAATGGATGGATGAATGAATGAATGAATGGATGGATGGATGGATGGATGGATGGATGGATGGATGGATGGATGGATGGCTGAATGAATGAATGAATGAATGAATGAATGAATGAATGAATGAATGGATGGCTGGATGAATGAATGAATGAATGAATGAATGAATGAATGAATGAATGAATGAATGAATTGGCCTGTTAGTTGTTCCTTGAACAGATTTACTAAAATTTCCTAGTATCAAGGGAGAAGGATAAAAGTTGACATGTGCCAAATAAAAAAATTATTTATGGAACAATTAATCTGATTGATTAAGTTTATTAGATTTATATCCCACCTTCCATTCAGGAGCTCAAAGTGGCATACATAGCACTCCCTCCTCCTATTTTTCCCCACAACAATCACCTTATGAGGGAGGAGCTTCGGCTGAAAGAGAGTAACTGGCCCAAAGTCACCAGTGATCTTCAGTGGCTAAGAGTGGACTAGAACTTGGGTCTTCCCCCTCCTAGTCCAGCACCTTGAATGAATGTTTGTTTATTCGGTCAATGACCAGCAACTTAAAATTAATTAAAATAACAATTAAAATCACACTAATCAATTAAATACATACTGTAGGTTGTTGTTGTATGGAATAAAACTATACATTTAAACAGTTACAATATAATCTATAAAACCCTATTACAATAAAACCCTATTACAATAATGACATGTTTATTTATCTAAACATTAATAGCTCTATCATTTTAATAATATGTTATAAAATATATATCCTAAAAAAATTATTTTAAAAATGGCTATACAAAGCATGAATAAAAATAGAAAAATATACACAATTCCTTACATCTTTAACCGGTTTTGCCTTATGATCATTTCGGCAGCACAGAGTCTAGCACCTTCTTCAGTGGGAATTGTATCCTAAGACATCTGGACTGAAGGGCACCAGGTTGGGAAAGATTCTCTGAAGCTGCCTGCCAAATGCTAATTTAATAAATTTAATTTTAAAAAATGCTAAGATACTTTTTATCTTATTCCAAGCAAGAGCTAACTTACGCGGTAATCGCTGGAGGTAACATAGAAGATGGGTAGGAAGGCTAGCCAAATGATGCATGTGGTATACATGGTGAATCCAATGAACTTGGCCTCGTTGAAGTTTTCTGGACATTTCCTGGTCTTGAAGGCATAGACTGTACACAAGACGATCAAGAGGACATTGTAGGTGAGTGAAATTAGCATACTGGAGTCTCGGTTGTTGCATTTAAGGGTGACAATATACCTTTTGTCAGGCTCAGTCTCCTTTCGTGTGCCCGGAGTCTCCACCATGAGCCATATGACAACAATAATGAGCTGGCATGAAATAAGGGCCATGCAGATGACCACCTGTGAGGTGGGGCTTATGAACCGTGGACGCTGCACACCTTCTTTGACTCCACTGAAGATCCGGGCAATACGGTTTGTCTTGGTCAAGAGGGCAGAGTAGCAGACAGCAAAGGAGGTGCCCAACCCTAGGCGTCGCAGAATACAGACCACAGTGGAAGGCTTGGCAATGAAGATAAACGTCATGCTGTAGCACATCAACACTCCAGTCAGCAGGATGTAGCATAGCTCTCGGCCAGATGCTTTCACAATGGGAGTGTTATTATTCTTAACAAAAACCCCCAAAACAAACAGAGTGGACATGAAACCAAGGCAAGAAATTGTGACTGGCCCAATAGCCCAGACATCCTTCCAGTGAATATTCTCTTGGGGTAGTTCATAGCATCCATTTAATGTCCTATTGGGCCAGTAACCAAGGCCACAGTCTCTGCAAGTGAATTCATCCAGCAGAAATTCATATGGCTGGCATGGGATGCATATCCAACAGCACATGTCTCCTGGTTGCATGCTCTTCATTTCATTCTTCTTGCAGGGGTCACTGCACTGGGAAACAGGAATGGAGGTCTTCACCCATGGAATGAGGCTGGTGTTCAGAATGAGTCCTTCTGCCCAGTAGCCTACCTTCTGATAGCGATATCTCCCATTGGCTCTCTGGTAGCTGAAGATATTGTAACGACCAATTCCATCTCCACAGTGGTCAAATCGAACCATACTTTTGGTGTCTAGTGATGGTCGAAATGGAGCTGTGAAATGGAATTGGAAAATTGGATTCAAGTGAGAGAAAAATGACGTGATTACAAAATTGGGCTGTCCACATGGAAACTCTCTCCCCCCCCCCAAGCTGGTTCTGTTATACTTTTGTCATTTTGTTATTTAAACAGAGAAGTTCTATTTCTTGACATTTTTATATGGATATAAAATGTTTTATATGCGTCTTTTTTTACAGAGAGATGCCTATCACCCCCAATGTACACCCCCAATGTACATAATTTACTTGCATAACCTCAATAAAGTTGACAGCAATATAATCTGTGCAGAAATCTTAAGAATTAAATTAGACATGGGGAATTATGGGAGCTGAAGTCCAAAATATCTGGAGGGCATAAGGATGGGGACGGCTATCTTTGGAATCACTGCAGAACAGCCAGAACATAACCAATAACCTTTTAATGTTTCCAGAAAGCTGTATATTAGAACAATGCAAAGCATTCTGAATTGGTGCTTTTCAAAGCATGTTAGTACAAGCAAAACACCCCTCCTTGAAACAGTCAAGCAGCCACATCCTCTGGAAGGCTTGCTGCTCCATATGCTGTCTTCCAGTTTTGGGTGGGTGTATACATAGACAACACTTCTGCTAGATTGTCAGTGAAGCAGTTTTGTGTGTCCTGCACACACATGGAAGAAACAGCCTTTCAAGTAGCCACCCAAGCTTTCTAGAAGACATGGCTGCTTAAATCAGTATTTTTCAATTTTGGCAACTTTAAGATGTGTGGACTTCAGCTCTCAAAATTCCCCAGCCAGCATGCATTTGTACAAGCAGACTAAACCAGCAGCTGTCATGCCCAGAAGAGGAGAGAGACCCTTCTGATTTTGATGGCAAAATTCAATCAGTGTAGGAATTTTTCCATTAATAACATTACAGCAATTCACGCAGGAAAATTTCTGGGTAACTACAACTCCAGGCAGCTTGTGTTCATATAGAAAACTCTCTACTCTCTACCTTTCAGGATATTCCTGCCATAATCTGGGAACTGGCCCTGAGATCGCGCTGTTCATCTTAGTCTGAGGCTCCAGTCCTGTTCCCCATGCCCTGATCCTTGTGTGTTTCTTCTCCATCACACCCCCCCAAGTCTGTACATAAAACCATTACTTTGGCTTACCATCAAAAGTCACGTTGAGCATGAACTCCTTGTAGAACTTCTTACCATTCACTGGCTTCATGGAATCACAGAGCTTGGTGGCATTGGGGCACAGTGCTTGATGCATGTTATGAAGGGCATGGGCCATTGCATAGACAGCATTGACCACAAACATGATCTTGGATTCCTGCTCAAACTGCCCTGTCTTCAAGGAGAAGTGACTGCAGTTCTGGTTGTGGAAATTACACTGGAATTTGTGTTCCCAGAACTCCTGGAACCATGGATTTCTGCTGTTGTTGTAGGGATTGAGGTTTCGGAAGTACACAGCGAATTCCTGTACTGGGTAGGATGCCAGTTCAATAGTGATAGCTCCATCAGCTATTGGCTCACTGCCAGCCACTACACTCTCAAGAGCCCCCCAACCATCACTGGCCACCCATGTGAAGGACACATTAATCCTCTGAGCAGCTGCTAATAGCTCCCGAGCATCTTCACTCCGGGTGAATAGCACCACCACTCTTGCACTGGGTTTTTGCATCAGTGCCTTAATCACCCCATCAAAAGTCTTCTTGTTCATAGAGCGTCCCACTTTCTCAGAAGTGGCAATGCAGATATTGCGGGCCCGAGCTTGTAGTTCAAAAGCTTCAATGCCTGTTTCTCCATAGTCACCTTCAGAGGCCACTGTGGAGACGTAGGTCCAGTTGAAGAACCGCAGGATCTCAGACATAGCTTTGGCCTGGTAGAAGTCCGGTGGGACAGTGCGAGCGAAGTAATCATAGCGAGACTTGTCACTCAGCTTGGCACTGGTGGAAGCATAACTGATCTGAGGGATCTGGAACAGCCGCAGGAGATTAGCCACCTGAAGAGAAAGAGATCAAGGAAGAGAGGGAAGATTCTTGGTGAGTAATTGGAGAAGGTGAATGTGCAAAGAGGAACAGGACTATTCTGCCCACCCGGAGTGGAAAACATTACCATTTAAGTATAACCCACTAGAATAGTGTCCTGCTGTTTTTTAAAGTGCTGGAGGAGGAACTAACATTTTTTTCCTGTCCTGTTTGGGATTATACCTTCTGTAGATCCTGATTTGAACAATTGTAACTTAAGGTTCAGTTCAGACATTGCAACTAAATATGGTAAAGATGCTTAGGGATGGCTTACTCTGAATTTACCAAATAATGTTTCTTATAATCGTTTTGCAATTCCCTGCAGATCATGTGTGTTTTCAAAATGTGCCCCAAACCATAGCTTCTACTCTGTATGCACTTTGGTAGATATCAGAATTTCATGTCATAGTTCTGATTATCATTCTGCTTCAGAAGCTGTTTATACCTTCATGACTGGAGAGAATCACGCTCACTTATGAAGTTGTATGCTTACAGGATGGGAAATAAAAGCAAACAAGACACTATACATACATCATGGTTTGCCCATAGCATAATACTTAATTATACTTAATTACAATACATAATACTTAATTAGTCTTAATGTCTATATTTTCTTTAAATAACAAGTGATCTAAAATTCACTTGATTTTTAATCATTAAATATATTTAAAGAGATGAAGGAGAGTAGATGAGTTCTCCAGGCAAAAGAAAGTTTATAACAGTGATTTGGTTGGTATCTGACTTCCAGGAGACATTACATATTTAGGGGACTTCCGCACAACAGATCCCCTCATTCCCCCTACCTAATCCACCAAAGCATTGTGAGGTTGTCCTACAACTGTTTTTTTTCCCTGCTGACCCTGAAATGTAGAAAACAACATTATGACAAGGGAAAGGAGCCATGAAATAGAGTAAACTGTGAGTAACCACCAGTGGTGAAGCTCTCCAAAAAAGTACCGCACTTCAAGACGAGCAGTTTGGCTCCAGTTTTGTACCCTGCAGAGAAGCCAGGAATAGATTGATTCATTTCTCATGCTGTTCTGGAGCTGTTTTTGATCTTTTACAAAGGTCCAATCTGGAAGTGACCACAGTTTCAAAATTTACTCATGATCATGAAGACTAGATTCAGAGGAAACTAAGTTCTATGCCAAATACTTCATTCAGAGTTTTTGTTGACAGGGAGCTATCATAGTATACCATAATATAGTATAATATGTGTGTGTGTGTGTGTGTTCTATATATTATATGTGTGCTCTATATGTGTGTGTTATATAATAGAACATACTATATTATACTACTATTATAGTAGTATAATTATATACTATTAGTTATACTACTAGAAGATATTGAAACATATTCTATAGGCACCTTAATTCAGAATCATGTAAAATACAGCCACTGGTGGTGGAAAAATAATGCCTTACATCAACCTTGTCAAACCTGGTGCCACCCAGATGTGCAGAGATTGCCTGAAAATTGCATTTGGCAGCACATAGTAATAATGCCAGGCTGGCCTAAATGATCTTGTCCATCAAAATTAAGAGCATTTAGTGGGGATTATTTAATTATTACTAGTTTCTGTCACTTTTATATGGATAAATAGAATTTTATATACTTCGATGACATTTTAGATCCCCCCCACCCCCATGATTATTTACCTTCTGGATTTTAATTTGATCAGATCAATGGAAGTAAGTATTTTGCTGCTGACTTCAAGAAGAGATGGAGTGAATTTTTTTATATATTTTGTTTAAAAAGGGCAGGATGAAATGTTGAATTAAGTAGCAGCTTCATAAAATTCTGATACAGGATTCTATCAGATGTTCTGACTTATCTCTGATTCTTTAATGGCATAGGTAGAAATTTATATGCAATTAAGCTAAATTAATCTATATACTACTAAAATTCTCGATTCTGTTTGTAACCTTCAATTGGGCACAACGGTGCATCATAGGCAACAATTTTTCAACCAAGGTACCTCAAATGGGCTAACTTACAGAATGCGTTTACAGAATGCATCCAAAATCCCATCCTGAAATTTGGCAAACTTGTGGCCATTTCAGTGCCACCGCACTGCCGCAGTCAGCTGCAGTCATATAATCATTTCCCATGCTCCCTGACAGCTTCCCACAAGTCAATGGGGAAGCCAGCAGGAAGTCTAAACTTGATTGTGATTGCTGACGCTCTCTACCAGGGAGGGAGGGAGGGAAGGAAGGAAGGGGGAGGTGGAGGGACAGAGGGAGGGAGGGAAGGAAGGAAGGAAGTGAGGAACAAGGAGGGAGGGAGATTTCCGACACTCCATGCCAGCTTCCCACAAGAAAACTCAATGGGAAGCCGGCAGGAAGTCAGAAGTCGCTCCCACTGCTTTTTTGCCTGCCCGTGGTCATTCTTTTTTTTTTTTTAATAAGAATTTTATTGAGTTTAAGCAAAGATAAAAACTACAAAAAGAAACTACAAAAAGAAAAAAAAGTGAGAAAACAGAAAAAGAAAATATTTTTTGAAAGATTACATATCAAGATGACTTCCGACTTTCAACAAGAATATACAGCAATTTCCATAATTAATCCCTTACTCTATATCTAACCAAAATCACATTATTTCTATAAGTCAATTCATTAACACATTATAAAACTAAAAACAATTGCTTTTTCCCCTTATATATAAAAAGAAATAAATATATAAACCTCTAAATCCACTTCCCCCTCAAAAAAGAACCCATTTAATATTTCCTTCCTACCACCATTCTATATATTTCTAACCACTGTAATAAAAATCAAATTATATTTAAATTTTGTACTTAATAATACTTTTATACTTTATAATACTATAACAATCTTAACCCTATTAAACCTATAACCAAACTCTAATTATTGTATCTTATAAATCTTAAAAGATCAAACAAACTTTAAAAACAATAGAATGCTTCTTAATCCAAATCATTAAAGAAAAATAGAATCATACAAGCCTTAATATCAATCCACATACATATTCTTCATTTCCTATCCCACCTCAAAGTAAACCAGAACATTTACATGTCTCCATATTACACATAAGGCAATTTTTATGTAGACATTTATTTATTTATTTCGGGAAGCTCGTGGCAGCGGGCGACGGCTGGAGAGCAGACGGATGCACGGTAGCAAGGCAAGACGGAACCTCCGTGGAACACGTGGCAGCGGACAACGACTGGAGAGCAGATGGGTGCACGGCAGCAAGGCAAGACAGAGTTGCAGGATCCAGATCGGCGATCGCAGGGCAGGGCTCGGAGGCAGGAATCCCGGCAGTGAGAGGGTCTGGCGCGGAAGTAGGATCCGGAGCGGCAGCAGGATGCGGCTCGGAATTGGGTTCTCGGACGGTGGTGGCACTAGTCTCCAGCATGGGATCGCACATGGCGACAGGAACGTGATCCGCAGGGCACATGGGTGCTGAGATGGAACGGTTGTCTCTGGCAACCAGTGCTGGGCGTGCTAGCCCTTTTATTCTTTGAGTTTCGCACCTTTTGCGGCCAGGAGCCAATCGGGCCTTGTGTTGCTCGGCCCGCCTTTCCCACCTCCTTTGCCGCGCGCTGATGGGCGGAGGTGTTTCTCCTGGGCTACCTCCAGTCAGCGGCTCTGGCTCAGACTCAATTTTTGCGCCATCACAGCTTCTTCCTGTTAGTGGCTCGTCTTCCTCCGACTCAGAATCCGGCATGGCAGCAGGCCCAGGCTCGCTCCTGACATTTTTGAGGGCTTTTTCAGAGATTTTGAAGTCTTCAGATTGTTTAATCAATGCGATGTCATCAGTGTATATAAACTTTTTTGCAGAAGTACCTGGTAGATCTGATATATAAATATTAAAGAGTAGCGGGGCCAGCACAGAACCTTTTGGCAAGCCATCATTTAACCTGTACTTCCAACTGATTTGATCATCTAGATGCACTTCAATGTATCTGTTTGAGAGCATGTTATTGAGTGGGGTAGCTGTTTTCTTACAGGGCACAATATGTAAAAATTTTAAGATCATCCCTTCTTTCCACACTGTGTCATAGGCCGATGATAGATCAATAAAGAAGGCAACAGATTTTTTCCTCCGTTGGAATCCATTTTCTATGTGAGAAGTTAGTGATAGTACCTGGTCACGGCAGCTTCTTTTTGATCTAAATCCAGCCTAGAAATCAAACAGCCCAACTGCCCTCCTTACAAAGTCAAATTCCTCAGCTGGAAACCTCCCACAAAAAGGAACTGCTTTGTTCTCAGAACAATCTTTCAGAAAGACAAGACCAACAATATATTGCAAGTCGAACTGTCTTAACTCCTTCCACACCAAAGTATATCCATCTCCTGGCATTTCCTCGAAGCCTCTAATCTCGTTGTCAATAAAAGCATCCTGCTCTTGATTCTCTTCTTCCTTCAAAGCGTCCTCAACCAGTTGACACATTTTAAAACTGATGTTTTGTACAATATCCCAAATATCTTGCATAATAGTTTGGCAAGTATCATGGAGAAGCTGTTTAAAGTCACAACGAAGCTCGGAGTGAAACTCTGAGAGTATTTCTTTAAGGTCGTCCATGTTTCAGGCAGAAAATTAAGGCGCCCCCTGGATACTTAGTTAGCACAGATAGAAGCTAGTGGGTTAGTAAAAGGCAACCCAAAGAAAGTGGATAGAAAAACTGAAATCTCAAAACAGCAAAATCAACGTGTAGGCAAATGTTAAGTCCTTCAAATTAATTACAAAAATAGTAACGAGGAGATGATTATTTATTCTCAGTCCTCCTTAAAATTTAAATGGGAAATAAGCCAGCAGTTACAAGAAAGTTTTAAGGTTAATCCAAAAAAATAATGATGAGCACCAAGAGAGATAGTTTCTTCTTGCTGTGGAAAGCCTCTCTTAGGGTAAAAAAACTTTAAAATATGTATACATTGGGTGATTTAGAAATGGGAAAGGCTTGACCTATTGTCCCTTTAGGGCTGCAACGTGGTCTGGAAAAAGATGGCTTCCCCGACTCCCGTCTCCTCTTACCAGATTAGCGCCAATGCTGCTGGCGATCTTCAGGATACGAGGCGACGTTCCAAAGTACAAATGGGGTGATTCCAAGCATTTTCTGTCCGTGAAAATGCTCTAGGGCACCAGGAAAAGCCTGCCTGCGTCCCCAAAAGAACCCACGCTGTCAGGTCTGCCCGCAGCACTCGTGAGCAGAGATGTTCAGTCAGCCATGTTCCCACCGGAAGCCCCGCTGCCCGTGGTCATTCTGTTTCTCTGTTTAGGTAAGGAAATATCTCTGAAACGATGACCCAACAGGTCACGGGTTGTCTGGTTGCATATAATGTCTACCTATGCCATTAAAGTTATACTAATAGAAAAACAAACTAGGACCTGTCATATTCAATGAACCACACACAAATTATTTGTTAGGTGCATGTTACAAACGCTGGCAAAATAACAAGTCTGTCTTGTTTAGGTGCCTTGCATTGTGACATCCTTTTTCTTCATTACTGATTGTCTCACAACTGGGCATATTTCTAACTAAAACTGCATGTGCACTTGTAATGAATGTATACATAAATCATTCAGTGGATTGTCTCCCTATCTCTCTGCACCTATCATTGATACAAATATCCTTCACTTTTGCAGGAAATTGCCTGAAGTTGGCAGTTTGCAACAAAATAGATATTTACAGAAAAAATTATCTTAAAATAAAACTACACAAGGACAATCTTTTTAGAATGCCAACTGTAACTAGGGCATGGATGCAATTTAGGAGAAGCAAGGTCACCCCATGGCCAATATAAGATAGATATATAAGATCCTCTTTCAAAGCCTTGGGATGTTTCTTCCTTCAAAATTCTCCAGTTTCTTCTAGCTCAAAGCTGTCAGCCAGAACACAATAAAGCTCGCTCGAAACAAGTTGTTCAGCATGAGATCTAAGGCCTTCTAAGGCATTAATGGCGAGGAGATGAAATTGTTTGCTCTCAGTCATGCTTTTCACTGACATTATTTCTCTGGTGATCTGAAGCCATCCTCCAAATGGTTATGCTGCAATATTTCATAGATTAATGGCATGCTCTTATTCTTCCAAAGTCATCCCAGTATAAGCCTCTGCCTTGGAGGAATGCAGCACACTGCCTCTTATCCTTCTGCTACCACAGATGATGTGGGAAGAAAGCAGATTGTGGCTCAGAAAAAGCATGACTCCGTGGAAAGGTGAAAAACTCCTTGTTTGGTACATTTCAGCCATAAAGACAGTTAGCAGACAGCCAGATCCTGCAATTCTTCTAGGTTAGGAAGAAGCTTTAAAACTTAAGTTGAGTGGGCTTGCCAAATCAAACCAACACCGTTTCTTTACTGTTGAAGATCTTTCCCATAATCCTAGCTGAAAGCTTACTAATCTTAACTGCATAAGGCAAATAGGCATACGTGCAACCAAGAAGGTAATGGTGTTTTCACAGGATATGTAAGTGGAAGATACTCAATTATTGGCACAATTTGCTGATTGCCTCTCATATCAGCTGTGGTTGCCCTCTACTGCCTTAGTGTCCCTGTTTCATTCCTGCAGAAACAGGGTATAAATAGAGCTGGGAGCAGAAGAGATGCTGTGGCTAGAATAACAGCATTCTGGAAAGTAAGAGCACGTGGTTGCAACCATAAGCTGACATCTTCAAGCATTGTTGGGAAAGACTCCTACTGTATCTAAGATCCTGGCAAATCACTGCAAGTCATCATAAAAAGTGAAGTAAATGGCCAACGTACATCTATGCCTGACTCCACTTAAGACAGCTTAACAGCTGATTGTATGCATGGCTATTCAGAAGTAAATTCTAGGGAATTTTGAGTGACTTTCCAATAGATATAAATACACAAGACAGCAACTGTGGTGTAGTGGTGAAGGTGTTGGACTGGCCCCAGGGAGGCACAGGTTCTAGTCTACCCTCAGGCACAGAAGCTCCCAGGTTGACTCTTGGTCAGTCATTCTTACTCAGCCCAACCTATTTTGCAAGGTGGTAGTTGTGGGAAACAATTGGAGAGGGAGCACTATGTATGCTCCCTTGACCTCCTGTACAAAAGGTGGGATATAAATCTAACAAAGTATACATACATACATACATGCATGCATGCATGCATGCATGCATGCATACATACATACATACATACATACATACATGGCCCAACGCTTTGGACCCTTTGGATTACAGCATTCTTTTTTATGTATTTAGCTTGCTCTGCCATATAACTTTGGCATAATATTGTTTGTTTGGATTTGGCTAAGTTTGATGCGTGAAGTGACCACTGAGGTTTGTCTGCTATGGCCTGTGGTTTGCCAAGTTGTATGAACCCAGCAAGGTGGCTTATTCCTTAACAGTGGCTAAACAAATCATAGTTTAACATGCCATGTGGATTGAGTCAAATTCTACTTCCGAATCAGACAGTTTCTTTCCATCAAAGAGCTTCCATATTTTCCACTGGTTTTTTTTACCAGGCCCTTCAAATGCTCTGCTAGTTGCATCAGATCAATGAGCAATTCTATATGTCTACTCAGAAGTAAGTCCCATTGAATCAGGAAAGTGGGTGGTAGAAGTACTGACTGTACTTGAATTTAACTGATGTAACTAAGATTAGTCCTGTTGATTGCAACAGGTTTACTCACAATATAACTACACTTGGTTCCAACCCATTATGCAGCATTGCAGAAAGCTTAATCCGTTGACTTTCCACCTGATTTAGGACCCCACCAGAAGAGGAAGAAACCAAGAGCAGTAAAATATTTGCTAGCAGCAGTTACAATGTGCTGCAGAACTGTTGCAGATGGCATCCCTGCGATCTGTAGCTCTAACTCTCCACTTGCTCCAGATGCTCGGCAGTAAGGCTTGTTTCCTTCAAAGAGGAAAAATCCTCACTAATGAGGTTGTTAAAAATACTGACTACAAAAGAGGCAGGCTAGAGAAAAAGCTTCATTTCTGATAGACTCTTGGAATGGAGAGCCAGCACACACTTCACAGCTTGGGATGTGTCAAAAACCTTACCGCATAATTAACGTTAACAATTTGAAGCAGAAAACTACATTCTCTAACTGCAAGTGAAGACCCAAGGCTACACACTACCTTTCAATGACATCACACACCTGATATTATGGAATTTCACCTAAAACTAGCGATTGCCAGATCTGGTCTGCAAGAACCTGGATGACCACTAGATATCAGCCAAGAAATGTTGACATCTGGTGGTCATTCAGATCTTGGCAATTAGATCTGGCTAACTCTGCAAAACTTCATGTTTAACCAAATATGTAGAAACAAACAGCTATGATTTCTTCATCCTTATCAGGCCTGATTTTTAAAATCAGTTTGAATTATTACGTCAATGGTAAAGCCTGCAAACTGAAAATTTTGTTAAGTCTCCATGTGGAACTCCACACCACTTAGTGCTTCTGCAAGAATGCAGCTTTTTGCTTTTATTAATGCAAAAATGTGGAGATCAAAATTCTCTCTGTAACAGTTTGGGGAAAGTAAATGGACAGTTTTGTTGAAATGGAAATGAAACTCTAAAAAGAATACTAGTTGCCAGTTAGTTGTATTTAATAATCCTGTCTTATCTGCTAGACCAGTGCTTTCCAAACTGTGTCGCGACACATTAGTGTGTCGTGACAAACCCCGGAAGTGGTGATGGCGCATCGTCGTTGCTCCTGTGGCGGCGGCAGCGGCGCGCCATCAGCGCTTCCGGGTTTTAGCGCAAAACATGAGGCCGCCACTGCCACTGCCACCGCCGCCGTGCACGCCGCCACCACGAGCGCCCCCGCACTGCCGCCGCTGGTGTGTCGCCAACGGCAGAAGTTTGGAAAGCACTGTGGTAGACCTTCGTAGAAAACACAGATCACATAAATACCTGGGGAGGCAGCCGATTGTATTCCTTGTTCTTCTGTTATCATTCTTCTGGCTAACAGAGAAGAGAACTGTAGTGGTTCATTTCAAAATGAAGCAAAAGCATTTTAGTTTTTAACCACTAATATAGCTCTTATGGAGCCTATCAGGTCCAAAGAATATTATCTCAGGTTAGAGGTCTGCAGATCCATGACTTAATGGAAAAAGAGTGAACTCAGGAGCAGAAATTGGAAAAGGTCAATTTGTTCTACAGTAAAGGAATTTCAAACTGCTGAATTTCAGGTTACCAGAAAATGCAGTTTTCTCTTTTGTGGCCAGAATCAAAATCATGGGGTTTTATCCCCGTATAGTTACTTTATTGATGAGTGCCAGGAAGTTTATTAGTAAGATTGCTTTCCAAATGATCAATTGAATTATTTTTATATGTATTTTTTAAAAAAATACTATCAAGTATATGGGAATCTCCCCTCACTTTATCTCCACAACAACAAACCTGTGGATTGGGCTGGGCTGAGAGATAGTGGTGCAGTGAACTACATGGTCAAATGGAAACTTGACCTTGAGTTTTCCCAGTCCAACACCTTAATCATTAGACTGAATTGCTATGCATTTTTACATTATTCCTGATTCCTCCTCCTCCTCCTCCTCCTCCTCCTCCACTTGTTTTGCATTGCAGCAAAGTTCATCAACGCATGGTGTGACCAAGGGTTTTGTTTTGTTTTGTTTTTCATCTGGCTTGATGCTGAGAGGGAGTGATTGGCCCAAGGTCACCCAGCTGCCTTCTTTGCCTAAGGAAGGACTAGAACCTGGGTTTCCCCACTCCTGGTCCAGCACTGCGACGCCGTTTTGGCTCTCGTATGCCCTTTAATGCAATGATTGCTATATGTAGGCTCAGATTGGATTCTTGTGCTCAATCCACCAAATTGAGATTCTGGGATTCAGCTCCTTAATCCAGATTGTTTTTGCCCCCCCCCCCAATCCTCCCATGATCCAGATTTTGATTTTTTTTTTTTATTTCATTATACCACCTATGCTACATATTACAAAAAACGAAATTCTCCTTCATTTAAGCATTGGTTTCTTAAGTCTTCCAAGGTATATGGAAACAATTATACGAAATGAAGTCTGGATCCAGCTCCTCACTCCAACTGTCACTAGGCTAGTTAAGAATGAATCTGGGCAAACTAGAATTGCTTCTAGGGCTAGTGGGCTACGGTCACTCCGGAGCATGCACGTGCCACGAAACCTGGTGGAGGTATTTTTAATTCTGGGGTTAATTTCTTCATTGCAAGTGAAAGAAGGAAGGAGAGAGCTGCCTACCCCAACCGGCTGCCCTCTAGATATGCTGGGATTGCAAACACTGTATTTGGGTTTAGCTTTTCACATAACCCCCTCCCCCCCGCCCCAGCATTCTGGGACAACTGAACAGGCCCTTCTTGTTGGCTATTTTGTTATTATTGCGGGCCTTTTTTTTAATATTTCCTTTTTTTCTGCATACTCTGGGTTTTCCCTGCTGCCTTTCCCTCTTGTATGTGGCTTCAGAAGAGCCGATGCACAGACGACAGAGATTGCTATTGCAATAGGCTGCCATGGCCGGCGACAAACTGCTGCAGCATGGAGCGATCCAGTTCATGGTTCCAGCCATGTCCTCTTTTGTGATGCTACCTCCCTTCCATCTTTCTCCTTTATTTATGCTCCCCACTCCACTGCTACAGTGGTCATTATTTCTTGGCCATTTAGCCATCTTAATTCAGATTGTGTTGCCCTTCCTTAAATAGGTTATTTTGTTGTTTCTGCAACCCCCGGGACTGCTGTGAGCCAACATGTAACTCCCACATCTGATGTGGAGAGAGAGATGCTGCTGTGGCTACAGCTCCCCTGGGACTCGTGGCTGAAGATCAGGAAGAGAAGGACACTCATGGCATGCAAGACACAAGAGTCGCTGACCATGGATGTGACAGGGGAAAAAAATACAGAGTCATGAGTGCCCAGAGCCACACAGACAGAAATTTCATTCCCTTCCATAACCTGCAGTTTATTTGATGATTGTTCTAGTTGCCGGTGGCTTCCACAGCAAATCTGATGAGGTAATCATGAAAATGCCATGATTACATACCTGTGTCATCACATCCAATGCAAATACATGTCACAGGTTTCATGATTATCTTGTCACACACTTCACCATTGCCATCCTAACACCCCTCCATGGACACCCCTGCTTGCTGCAACAATAACCTTCAAATCCAGTTCTCCCCAAGGTCGTATTGACTGTGTGCTCTGGGAATTGCAATCCCAGCATATCTAGAGGGCAGCCGGTTGGGGTAGTCAGTCTGCCTTCCTTCTTTCACTTGCAATGAAGAAATTAACCCCAGAAGAAAAAATACCTCCATCAGGTTTCATGGCACGTGCATGCTCCAGAGTGACCTTAGCCCACTAGCCCTAGAAGCAATTCTAGTTTGCCCAGATTCATTCTTAACTAGCCTAGTGATAGTTGGAGTGGGGAGCTCACTGTGTGCATTATGACATCATAGTGCATTATGACATCATTATGACATTACATAGGCAACTTAGTGCTGCTATTTTAAGAGAATTTCAACAGTTCAAATTAATTTCAACAGAATTAATTTCAACAGAATTTCATCAGTTCAAACTAAAACCTGAAAAAAAATGGGAAGTGTAAGTAAGTAATATATGGGCATTTAGATACCATTCTTGCTGAGCTCTCAAATTAGCCCTGCTTCTCCTAGTGACATTGCAACATCACCAGAAGACCTCTCTGAACCCTCATGAAGGTCAGGAGCTTTAGTGGTGACCCCTATTCTTCAAAGATTGTCCACCTTTGTTTTAATTATTGTTGATCTAACCATAATTGGATGGCTACTTGCAACATGTTAATCCAAAACCTGTTTTACAAACTATAATTGTTTAGTGCAGGTGTAAAAATGGCTTACATGACTCATTAAGCCAAAACCAAATCACATTTTGGTTTAGTGCAGTGTGAATCTTATCTATGATGAAATGGGTTGCTAGCAGATTGTTCTTAGAATCTGTATTTCCAGTAGGAAAGATCTCTTTTGTAGTTGACCAAAACACCTTACCCATCTCAACTTTTATCACAGCATATACCCTTTTGGGGCAACTAAACTTTGGCGAGATTCATCAAGATACCTAACTGGGTCAAAAGTGGGGGCAACGTATTGTGTGGATCCATTAACCAATTAGCACTGATGCAGGAGAGGGGCAGTTTTAACCCCACTGGGAGCACTTGTCAGTCAAATTATCCTTCCCCAGTCAGCCATGCTGGGTGACCCTAAAAAAGACATGCAAGTTGGTTGGTGAGTTTGCTTGGTGGTCCATCACTGGCATCCTGAATTTGCTTAAACGACTTGGGGTTGAGAACCCCTTCACTAGGACTGAGGTCTTTGTGCCTGAGCCAGTCCACTACCATATTGTGGACTCCTGTTCCCCTGTGAGAGATGGCACATTTTCCTCAGCCCAGCTAACATGGAATTTCTGTTGCCTCCTTCTTAGCTACCTTGATCTGCTTCCTCCCTTTTTCCTGATATGGGCTCTGATGATCACATTGTCTATCAAAAGGAGGACACGCAGGCCTTTTTTGAACTTGCTCAAAGCTTATTGTGCTGCACATAGTCCCAGGAGGTTTATGCTCCTTTGGGCTTCTCCCATCCAGACTTCCTGGGCTACTTGTCCTAGCAGTGCATCTTCCATATCCTGATGTTGCAGTTATGGTGAACCTGATCCGGTGAGAAGGCCACAAATCAATGCTCATGTGGTTGAAGAATGCTCTTGCTTTTATTGATTAAGAAACCCAGGTCCTTGAGGACCTACATCATGGTTTGGATGTCCTTCTTTCTCTGTATGGTGGATCAGGATTGGATCAGTAGGTCATCTAGAAAGGGGCATATATGTTTTCCCTGGAATCTGAGGTGGGCTATAATATTTGATGTGGCAGTTTCCTAGCTTCAGTGGAATGCCATTCCTTGTTCTATTCAGTCTTTAGTTATTTATTTATTTAGATTTGGGCACCACCTGATTACAGACCAACTCTGGACAGATCGCAAAATAACAAACAAGATAAAAGCACAATGCAAAATAGGTAAACATGATGAGAATCTGGCCATTTGACACAAAAGTATGTCCAAAACACATCCAACAAGGGGCTCCATCTACCCTAACCCAAGGCCTGAGAGAATAGCCAGGTTTTTAAGGCTATCCAGAATGCCATCAGGGTGGGAGCCACATGGAGGGACCTTGTATCAGAGGCAGGCACTGCAACAGATAAGGCATGCTTCCTGGGACCTGATTTCTGACACTGTTTAACCAAAGGGACCTGGAGCCCACCAACTCTGAGTGCCTCACATCCAATTATCTGCAGAGCAGAGCCTCTAAGAGCCTTCAAAGACTCATGGATGACAACAGCCACCCCATCCAACCCTCCCATGTAGTCTCGATGTAAAACCTGAAAATCTCTCAGCCCAGCCAGGTCTCAGTTAGACATGCCAGGCTGGTGCCCTCATCCATGATAAGGTCATGAATGAGGGCAGCCTTATTACAAACCAACCTGGTGTTCAAAAGCACAGCTGGAGCCCAGGGCCACTGAGGATCTGATAACCAGGCACTTGTTAGGTTTAACAGGTTTTCAACTCAGCACGTCTCTCACGAATGTGAAGGAGGGGCTTCCCTGTAAAGCCTAACTCTACTGTGCTTGTGTGGGCGGTGTCTGAGTTGCTTGACTTCCTGTTTCCTCCTCCTCTCTCTCCACGAGGCCCGAGTGTGGCCAGATTGCCATTTCCCCTCCATGGGGATAGACCCGCACTCCAGCAAATCCGCCAAAAGCGGGTTTGGTCAGAATCCCTTGCTTGCACTCATCGGACCCTTTCTACAATGAAACTGCTTGTAACAAGATCTACAAATAAACCGTAAGCAATCTTTATTTTCCTTTTTACATGTGTGAAGACTGTTTATTTCTCTGAACTAAAATTAAGCCTTCTGTGCAAGTTTATTGCTGGGTGCTTCTACTCTGCTAAACTTGATAAAAAAAAACAACGCTGCTTGGGTTTCTGTTACTAACATTTCAGAACCCAACAGCACTGAGGGTGGAAACTGAGGGCCAGGCAGTGGGACTATTTTCAAGCAGCAGACCCAGTATTGTTGAGTGTGGCGCACCCTGGGTTCCTACCATACTTACCTCTGCCCACCACCATCCTGATGTTCCTGCTTGCCCTCTCAGCTTCCCCCACCCCACTCCTCTCCTCATTCCCTCCTCCTAGGCCAAGGCACACATTCACCAACCTCTCCTACCCACATCATACATTCACAAACCAATGCCCCAAATCCCCCCGCCCCTCCACTACAACCACACAAGCATTCAATGGTCTCAAGGAGGACCAAACCCCTTCAGAGAAAAAAAAGGCACCCAAAGCCCCACCACCCACCCACACCACCCAAAAGTGGGGAACATCAGAGCTCTGAATGATCAGGAGGGCTGAGGTACACCACCCCCTAGAACTCAGAGAAGGGCCCCAGCCAGGCAACTCTGAAGCCCAAAAAGGAGGGCCAGGACTCAGGGCTACCAATGGCCTCTAAGTTAGCAAAAGAGGTCCTAGAATAAACACAGCACCTCCCCTGGTGTTGCCAGGCACCTCACAAGAACCATCAGCCACCTGGGATCCATCCAGTCCATGGGTCAATCATGCCCTCACATGTTAAACATCTGGGGATGTAGCAAGGAACAGATGCCCACCATGTCTACCATGTGACAGCAGGCCCTAAATACCCAACAGTCCACAGTATCTTCTTCTCCCCGCCAGCTTCGAAGGTGTTGCTGGATCCATTAACTCTGGCAGCATTGCTGGCTCTGCATGCTCTGCCAGACTCGCAGGCTCCAGCCGCATTGCTAGCACTGATCCTGCCAACCCCAGCACACAGTGGGATGCCTCTGGCCCCGACCCCAGCTCCAGGCACAAGCCCAATTCAGAATCCAGTGCTGCTGACTCCCAGGGCTCCAAGGTGATTCCCAGCTCCAGAGATGGCTCCACCTCCCATGTGTCCTCCAGCCTTGCCTGCAGCAGCCAAGACTCCAGATGCTCCCAGGGCTTTGTGGTAGACCAGGGCGCTGGCAAGTGCCTTACCAGCCACCCAACCCCACCACCCTCAATGACAGAGGGCTAACTATCATAGCTACGGTAGTTGCAGGGCTCCACAACAAAACAAACATAATCCCCAAACCCCATTAAACTAGCAATCACACTGACCCCCTCATGAACAATCAACACTTCTGGACACTAATGATGTGTCATGATGAGCGATGTGGAATATGAGCCTGAGGATCTCTCATCTTGGTTGACTGCTTGATCCCTTGCACATTGAAAAAGTAAGTGATGCCAGTTGTCTCCTAGTGGCCGCTTTGGCCACCCTGCTTCTGGGCACAGTCCAGACTAGCATTTGCTTTGAAAGTGCCTTGGCTAGTTTGTTTGTCCTCTGCCTGAGTTTTCTCTGGCCCATGGGATGAGCTAAGCTAGCACTTTGGCCCTGAGGACAGAAAGCCTGGCAAAGGCTTAGATAGTGAGGGATGCCCCTGTGGCTAGGGATCTAATTGCAGGCTCTCCATTTTCATAGCCTCTGAGTGTTGGAGGTGTCTTCCCCATCTTCAGTAACTGTGGCCCCCAAACCAGTGCTGACATGGGCCATCCATTGGAGAGGTTGAGAAAACCTAAGACACCTTGAGGAAAGGTATAGAGGTTAGTGGCCAGGGAGGACCCACCCATCTCCTATCAAGAGGTTCTGCCTCAAGGACTTTGCTGAATGTCTGAGGGAAGGGGAGGCATGAGGCTGGACTGTTAGCCATTGGGGACACCTCTGCTGCCTGCAGATCCATTAGGGTTCTTTGGCCTAGAGCTTTGCAAATTTTCCTGAGAAGTTGTGGGAAGTTGGGAAGATCTCAGTGGATATAGGGACTGGCTGTTGGTCCTCATTGTCCAGGGACAGCTCCTCCTCATTTGACAGCTCTTGAAGAAAGATGCCTGAGTTGTGTGCAGTAAGAGATGGAGACTGTGTGATCCTTAATTTGCTTGGATGTCCAATGTCTTCTCCCTGTGACTGCTGACAGGACCTCTGTGGCGGAGGTTCAGAGAAGAGTCCTCTGAAGAAGAAGAGAGGTGATGGGAAACGGCATCATTTCTTGCCCCCTTCTACAGTTTGATCTAGTTGGGAAGTCCCAGAATGAGGTTTGCCATGTTCTTTACCTCCCTGGGTGGTTGGTCACTTGTATGGGCCTGAATTAGGATATCATAGTCTTTCCTGGGGATTTCTAGGAAATGAAAGTCTGGGGGCCTTTGGGAAGGGAGATCATGTGGTGGAGTGAAGAGTAGCAGAAGGACTGGGCCATGGCACTTCCAGTTTCTATTCCCTCTGAAGCCTGGGCTGTTTGGCTCCTTGGAGGAGCAGTGACATCTCCTCTGGCAGCTGTGAGTGTTGTGCAGCTTGTGGTTGCCAACTCACCAGCTACAAAGGTGAACAACATCTCCTTGGGGAAGAGTAGTGGTGAGGCAAGAGGATGTATTGGCATTCTGCCCATTGGCTCAGCTCCAGCCAATGCAGATGTCCTCCGAGGTATCTCCAGATGGTGAATTCATGTGAGACTTGAGGGAAATAACAGATGGAGAAGAGAGGAGAAAATGTTAAGTCAGAGATCTGCTAAGATTAAGTAGTCCTCGATGGAGTCAATGAGCCTGCATGTTCTCTGGAACAAGACAGGTCTGGAACTGGAGAGGGAGCTCTCTCCTCCCATCATCCAAATCTTCTAGTGCTGCCTCTAGAATGACAGCAAGGAAGGAGCAAAGGCAAATCTAATGATTACCCTATGGGTTTCTTACATTTTCAAGTGAGCTGGTAATAAATAAACTTTAGATTTCCAGGTGTGGTGTTAGCAACTATGATCAACAGTTCTTCCAAAAGAAATGGAGTAAAATGTTTTCACATTATAGAGCTGGTGGGTTCTGAATGGCACGCACATTAGATTTTTCCAAGTCACCTGACTCTTGGGAAGTGTGCCATCCCCTATTAGTTTTGAAATTAAAAACAAGACATTTTGGCACCTTGAAGGCTAACAACTTTATAATCATATTAGCTGTTCTGGATTACAGTCTGATGAAATGGGTACAGCCCATGAAAGCTAAGGCTATACAGTAATAAAATGGTATGTCTTTAATGTGTAAGAAAGCTTATTATTTAATTAATTAATTAATTAATTAATTAATTAATTAATTTTCATCCCGCCTTTATTATTTTTATAAATAACTCAAGGCAGCGAACATACCTAATACTCCTCCTTCCTCCTCCTCTTTTCCCCACAACAACAACCCTATGAGGTGAGTTGGGCTGAGAGAGAGAGAGACTGGCCCAAGGTCACCCAGCCGGCTTTCATGCCTAAGGCGGCACTAGAACTCTCAGTCTCCTGGTTTCTAGCCCATTGCCTTAACCACTAGACCAAACTGGCTCTCTATTTGCTTTTGTAGCTACAGACTGGTTTAAGATTGGGAAAGGAGTACAGCAGGGTTGTATACTCTCACCCTACCTATTCAACTTGTACACAGAACACATCATGCAACGTGCTGGGCTTGAGGAATCCAAGGCTGGAGTTAAAATCGCTGGAAGAAACATTAACAATCTCAGATATGCAGATGATACCACTTTGATGGCTGAAAGCAAGGAGGAGTTGAGGAGCCTTCTGATGAAGGTGAAAGAAGAAAGTGCAAAATCTGGGTTGCAGTTAAACCTCAAGAAAACCAAGTTTATGGCAACCAGCTTGATAGATAACTAGCAAATAGAGGGAGAAAATGTGGAGGCAGTGACAGACTTTGTATTTCTAGGTGCAAAGATTACTGCAGACGCTGACTGCAGCCAGGAAATCAGAAGACATTTACTTCTTTGGAGGAGAGCAATGACAAATCTCGATAAAATAGTTAAGAGCAGAGACATCACACTGACAACAAAGGTCCGTATAGTTAAAGCAATGGTATTCCCCGTAGTAACCTATGGCTGTGAGAGCTGGACCATAAGGAAGGCTGAGTGAAGGATGATAGATGCTTTTGAACTGTGGTGTTGGAGGAAAATTCTGAGAGTGCCTTGGACTGCAAGAAGATCAAACCAGTCCATACTCCAGGAAATCAAGCCAGACTGCTCACTTGAAGGAATGATATTAAAGACAAAACTGAAGTACTTTGGCCACATAATGAGAAGACAGGATACCCTGGAGAAGATGCTGATGCTAGGGAAAGTGGAAGGCAAAAGTAAGAGGGGCCGACCAAGGGCAAGATGGATGGATGATATTCTGGAGGTGACAGACTCAACCATGGGGGAGCTGGGGATGGTGACGGCCGACAGAAAGCTCTGGCGTGGACTGGTCCATGAAGTCACGAAGAGTCGGAAGCGACTGAACGAATAAACAACAAAAGCTACAGACTAGCATGGCCATCCCTCTGGAAACTTTTCTGAAATAGTGATATTTGATATATGTTCTCTTTTTAATGGAAAGAGGTTGATATATGGCATCTTTATGTAAACAGCCTTGAAAGGCCCAGTTTAGCTTTTGTTCCCTGCTAGTAGAATCAATTGTAAGCCTGCATTTGCCGAAATGAAGGACATTCTAATCCATATCTAAAACCAGTATGTGAGTCAGCATGCTCTTTGGAGAGTTGAAAATCATTTTTCTCTGAAGGTAGAATTGAGTCTGAGCGATGAACTTTGCACACACCTACTACTTAATTTGAATTAGAGGTTCTAGGCCCAGACTTAGTTTTGACTGCCAGTATTAAGCTCTGAAACATACAAAGAGAGGACACAGGGGCAATTGCAATGTGTGTTTCACTCACTGCTTAGCAGTCACAACCACATAGATCTGAAATGCACACACCTGAATCTAGAATGGAACCTGTCTATCTCCGTCCAGCACTTCCTAACTAGGTGTCTCCAGATGGGTTGATGCACAACTCTTGAGATTCCCAGGCAGCGTTGGAAGTTGTGGGAATTAAAGTCCATCTAGGCTGGGAAAGGCTGGCCTGGCCAGTTGCTTCATTACCACCCTTTTGTTCATCAGTCAAGCATCGACCTTTTGAGGTATCCAAAAAAAAAATACAAAATGACACTTATTGATAAGCCCTTAGGTGTTTTTTGTAGTGTGGTACTCAATGTTTCTCAGTGGACTCCTTCTGACCCCTTTGAACCTTTTGTAGATTTAATCGATACTTCACTATCTGTCTCTTCTCTTTGCAGAAGCTATGCCCCTGCTGCAAAAAAAAGGAACCGCCGCCACCACCACCACCACCCCTTGCAGAGGATTCCTCAAAAAAGGAATTGCAGGTACAGGTCAGGCATTTGATGCTGCCAGTTTTGAGGAGTCAATTTTGCTATTTGACTATCCATCAAGAAAAACTGTAGCATCTGTGTCAGACAAGAGTGTTATATTTTCATGTGCATAAACAAATAATCATCTGGATGCTAAAGAACATTTCAAGGGCATCCTCTTCGGTCTCATAAAAGTGTGCATTTAATCACAACACACCAGTCAGGTTCTGAATTGTGTATGAGAATCTGTGCTCCATGCTTGGAGAAACGATCCTAATAGATCTTGGAACTTGTGGTCCAAAGAGCCCTCTAGTTTATGGGTTTCAGATTTCATGTCTCTGCAGAGGGTAATCTTAGGCTAGTGATATCTAGGCTCGGTTTTACTTGGACGATGAAAAGAAGCAGCAGAAACAATCCTTGATACACCTTGAGGACTATGTGGTCCTGACACTGCCTGAAACATGGCAAGAGACAGATTTTAGGTGTCATTAAGATTGGCAGAGAGTGAGAGGCAGAACTTTACCCCAAAGGCCTAAGGAAGTCAACATTCTCTTCTTACTGTGGTCCACCCCAAATTTCTGCAGGCGCCCCTACAAGATTTGAGGGCAACAGCACTCTTCCATTGGGATCCCTAGCAACTGGTACTGGGAGAGGTATTTTTCTGACTCAGAAGGCAGTGTGTAACCATTGTGACTGGAAGCCTTTAAGAGGTAGACCTCATTTACTGACTTATTTGATTGGTCCGCCCCTGGTGACTTATGGACCCGATGAGGTTTCAGAGGGAGCTGGGAGTTATACCCGAGGACCTGCTGCACAGTCCAGCGGAGGTCCTGGCCGCAGCCTGGAATAGGGAAGCGGCCAGGGCCTTGGACAGGATCGTTCCTGTGAGCTCTTGCCAAGCTCAACCCATCACTCCCCGTGGTTTACGGAGGAGTTGAGGGTTTTGAAGAGGGTTAAGAGACGTCTGGAGCGCCGCTGGAGAAAGACAAAGACTGAATCTGACCGAACACAATCTAGAGCCACTGTTAAGGCCTACCTTGTGGCGGTAAGAGCGGCAAAACGTGAATATTTCTCCGCTCTTATTGCATCTGCAGAATGCCACCCGTTGGCCCTGTTTAAGATTATCAGATCTCTTCTGGGTTAGGTACACCCAGTGACCCACTTACGGGGCCATTTGGAAGAATTTTCGGAGCATCTGCAGCATAAAATCACTCAGATCCATTCTAAATTGGACTCTAAGAACGAAGCACAGTCTGGGGAGATGCCGGGGGAACGTACTTACCCTCTTATCTGGGAATGGTTTGATCCTGTTGGGCCTGAGGAAGTGGACAGGATCCTCCAGACTGTAAATGCCACCACATGCCATCTAGACCTGTGCCCTTCATGGCTGGTAAAACTCGGCCTGGGAGGTGACTCGTGGTTGGGTCCAGGTGATGGTTAACACATCCTTGGGACAGAGGGTGTTCCCGGCTGCCTTTAAGGAGGCACTGGTGCACCCCCTCCTCAATAAACCATCCCTGGACCCTACTATCTTGGACAATTTTCATCCTGTCTTCCACCTTCCCTTTTTGGGAAAGGTGGTTGAGAAAGTGGTGGTGTTACAACTCCAGAGGTTTCTGGAGGAAACGGATTATCTAGACCCCTTTCAGTCAGGTTTCAGGCCGGGATATGGGACGGAGACTGCATTGGTCGCACTTATGGATTATCTATGGCGGGAGCGGGATGGAGGGAGTGCATCCATCCTGTCTCTCTTGGATCTCTCAGCGGCTTTCGATACCATCAACCATAGTATCCTTTTGGGTCGGCTCGGGGAGTTGGGGTGGGTGGCGTAGTTTTGCGCTGGTTCACCTCCTTCCTCCAGGGCCATTCCCAATTGGTGGTGATAGGAAAGGAGAGATCTGACCCACAACCCCTCTTGTGTGGGGTGCCTTAGGGGTCGGTTCTCTCTCCTCTCCTGTTTAACATCTACATGAAACCACTGGGTGAGATCATCCATCACCACGGGATAAGGTATCATCAATATGCTGACGATACTCAATTGTATATCTCCATCCTGGGTGAAGTAAGTGATGCGGTCACCACCCTATCTCAGTGCCTGGGGGCTGTGCGGGTCTGGATGGGGAACAACAGGCTTCGGCTGAACCCTGGTAAGATGGAGTGGCTGTGGATTGATGACCTCTTGGTGTCCAGGATGTTGTCATCTTTGGTTCTGGATGGGGTTGCACTGCCCCATTCGGAACCAGTGCGGAACTTGGGGGTCCTCTTGGACTCACGACTCCTGCTCAAAGAACAGGTGGCAGTAGTGGCCAGGAGGGCCTTCGTGCAGATTCAGGTTGCGCCCATTCCTGGACCGAGATGCCCTCCGAACAGTTACTCATGCCCTTGTCATCTCCCATATAGACTATTGCAATGCGCTCTACATGGGGCTACCCCTGAAGAGTATCCGGAAGCTTCACCTGGTCCAGAATGCGGCCGCGCAGACAGTTATGGGTGCTGTAAGATCGGCCCATGTGACACCTCTGCTGCGTGAGCTGCATTGGGTACCAGTGTGCTTCCGGGTCCAATTCAAGGTGTTGGTTATCACCTTTAAAGCCCTACATGGCATGGGACCAGGTTACCTGAGGGACCGTCTCATCCCTATAACATCGACCTGCCCCACCCGGTCATGCAGAGAGAGCATGCTATCAGTGAAGGAATTCCATCTAGCAGGGTCCAGGAGGCGAGCCTTCTCTGCAGTGGCACCTGCCCTTTGGAATATCTTGCCCCCGAAGTTGAGGCGGGTTTCCTTGCTCCTGACCTTCCAGAAAAATTTGAAGACATGGTTCTGCCGCCTTGCTTGGGATGGGAAGGTTAATAGCTCCTCCTGGGGTTGGCTGGTGCTGTAGTGCCCTCCCTATTATTTAAGACCTAGCCCTTGGATTTTATACTTATTTATTGTATTTATATTGATTACTGTAATTGCCAACCTAGCAATTCGAAAGCATGCAAATGCAAGTAGATGAATAGGTACCACTTCGGTGGGAAGGTAACAGCGTTCCACGTGCGTCATGCCGGCCACATGACGGTGGAAGCGTCTCTGGACAACGCTGGCTCTTCGGCTAACAAACGGAGATGAGCACCAGCCCCTAGAGTCGGACACGACTGCACAAATGTGCGGGGGGAACCTTTACCTTTTTACTGTAATTTTATGTTTATATTTTTAACTCTTTTATTGTAAACCACCCAGAGTCCCCCGACTGGGGGAGATGGGCGGTGATATAAATGTAAATAATTAATAAAATAAATAAATTACAGTCAGTACATGTCCTGCGCCTGACCTGTTGTTTTTCTCCCTCCCCACATTTGCAGAGTGGAGAAACTGGGGAGGAGGGGAATTACAGGAGAGCAAGCAGGCACACAGTGGGGAATACACCAGCTATTTGCGTAGCATGCTCGGGGCTGCCAGCGCCACTGCATTCGTTTTGATGTGTATTCCCCATTGTGTGCCTGCTTACTCTCTTGTAATCCCTTCCCCTCCAATGAATATAAATACAAACATTAATTCCCTTCTTGCTAATTATCCCACACAGGGGTGAGCATTCCAAAGGGTGGGGGAGTGGGGAAAAGGAAAGCACAGTCGCGGTCATGTGATTTCCCACTTAGCGACCACTTCACTTAATGACAAAGCTGCCAGACCCAATTGTGGTTGGGACAGGAAACTCTGGCGTGGGCTGGTCCGTGAAGTCACAAAGAGTCGGAAGTGACTGAATGAATAAACAACGTAACACACCTTCTCCAGGTATAAAGTAAGATTTCTAGTACTGCACAAAGTTTTCCCAACATCACTGTGGAATAGATTTCTATGAAGATCTTACTATTTTTTTCCAGTTCCTTTTGCAATGATCACTAATTTGGAATTAGTACAAGCAAGCTGATCAATGTTTTCATAGAATATTTCTGCCACCATCCAAACTTACAAAGCTCTCTTGAACTAGCTATCAAATTAAAAACCAATGCAACAATAAACACTGGAATGAATCAAAGCCAGGGACAAGCAAACTTAAAAAGTGAGATTAACTTAATATCTCCAAACTTAATGACTGAAAACAGAATCCCCACCATCGCCCGACATAGGAATGTTCCCAGGGTATGTTTAAAAAAATCAATATGATGGCCACGAAGGTGTGTGGATTGCACATAAATTCCATTTTTATGTGTGCATTACACATAACATTCAGGCACTATTACATCTCTTGCTGTTGTTTATTCATTCAGTCGCTTCCGACTCTTCGTGACTTCATGGACCAGCCCACGCCAGAGCTTCCTGTCAGCCATCGCCATCCCCAGCTCCCCCAAGGTCGAGTCCGTCACCTCCAGAATATCATCCATCCATCTTGCCCTTGGTCGGCCCCTCTTCCTTTTGCCTTCCACCTTCCCTAGCATCAGCATCTTCTCCAGGGTATCCTGTCTTCTCATTATGTGGCCAAAGTACTTCAGTTTTGTCTTTAATATCATTCCCCCAAGTGAGCAGTCTGGCTTTATTTCCTGGAGTATGGACTGGTTTGATCTTCTTGCAGTCCAAGGCACTCTCAGAATTCTCCTCCAACACCACAGTTCAAAAGCATCTATCTTCCTTTGCTCAGCCTTCCTTATGGTCCAGCTCTCACAGCCATAGGTTACTACGGGGAATACCATTGTTTTAACTATGCGGACCTTTGTTGTCAGTGTGATGTCTCTGCTCTTAACTATTTTATCAAGATTTGTCATTGCTCTCCTCCCAAGAAGTAGACGTCTTCTGATTTCCTGGCTGCAGTCAGTGTCTGCAGTAATCTTTGTGCCTAGAAATACAAAGTCTGTCACTGCCTCCAGTTTTTCTCCCTCTATATTATATCTCTTATCCCTCTATAATGTTGGCAAAAGAGAAAACCTTTAGAATGGCACCAGGGAGATTTTGTAGAAAGACTTGTTCCAGAATGAATCCAGGAAGAATAACAAATAAATAGCAGCCTACTTTTTAGTGAGAATTGGCCTAGCCTTTGTTGTTGTTGTTCAGTCGTTTAGTCGTGTCCGACTCTTCGTGACCTCATGGACCATAGCACGCCAGGCCTTCCTGTCCTCCACTGTCTCTCGGAGTTTACTCAAATTCATGTTCATTACATCGGTGATGCTATCTAACCATCTCATCCTCTGCCGTCCCCTTCTCCTTTTGCCTTCAGTCTTTCCCAGCATCAGGGTCTTTTCCACTGAGTCCTCTCTTCGCATTAGGTGGCCAAAGTATTTGAGCTTCAGCTTCAGCATCTGTCCTTCCAATGAGCAGTCAGGGTTGATTTCCTTTAGGATTGACTGGTTTGACCTCCTTGCAGTCCAAGGGACTCTCAAGAGTCTTCTCCAGCACCACAGTTCGAAAGCATCAATTCTTCGGCGCTCAGCCTTCCTTATGGTCCAATTCTCACAGCCATACATTGCTACTGGAAAAACCATAGCTTTAACTATACGGACCTTTGTCGGCATGGTGATGTCTCTGCTTTTTAATATGCTGTCTAGGTTTGCCATAGCTTTCCTTCCAAGGAGCAAGCGTCTTTTAATTTCATGGCTGCAGTCACCGTCTGCGGTGATCTTGGAGCCCAAGAAAATAAAATCTGTCACTGCTTCCATTTCTTCCCCTTCTACGTATTTGCCAGGAAGTGATGGGACCAGATGCCATGATCTGGGTTTTTTTAATGTTGAGTTTCAAGCCAGCTTTTGCACTCTCCTCTTTCACCCTCATCAAGAGGCTCTTTAGTTCCTCTTCACTTTCTGCCATTAGGGTGGTATTGTCTGCATATCTGAGGTTGTTGATATTTTTCCCGGCAATCTTAACTCCGGCTTGTGATTCATCCAGCCCGGCATTTCTCATGATGTACTCTGCATATAAGTTAAATAAGCAGGGTGATAATATACAGCCTTGTCGTACTCCTTTCCCAATTTGGAACCAGTCGGTTGTTCCATGTCCGGTTCTAACTGTTGCTTCTTGACCCACATACAGGTTTCTCAGGAGACAGGTAAAGTGGTCTGGTACTCCCATCTCTTTAAGACTTTGCCACAGTTTGTTGTGATCCACACAATCAAAGGCTTTAGCGTAGTCAATGAAGTAGAAGTAGATGTTTTTCTGGAACTCTCTTGCTTTTTCCATGATCCAGCGAATGTTGGCAATCTGATCTCTAGTTCCTCTGCCTCTTCGAAACCCAGCTTGCACTTCTGGTAGTTCTCGGTTCACATCCTGCTGAAGCCTAGCTTGTAGGATTTTGAGCATAACCTTGCTGGCATGTGAAATGAGCGCAATTGTACGGTAGTTTGAACATTCTTTGGCATTGCCTTTCTTTGGAATTGGAACGTAAACTGACCTTTTCCAATCCTGTGTCCACTGTTGAGTTTTCCAAATTTGTTGGCATATTGAGTGCAGCACTTTAACAGCATCATCTTTTAGGATTTTAAATAGCTCAGCTGCGATACTGTCTTCTCCGCTAGCTTTGTTGTTAGTAATGCTTCCTAAGGCCCACTTGACTTCACTCTCTAGGATGTCTGGCTCAAGGTCAGTGACCACACCATCGTATTTATCAGGGATATTAAGATCTTTCTTGTATAGTTCTTCTGTGTATTCTTGCCACCTCTTCTTAATCTCTTCTGCTTCTGTTAGGTCCCTGCCTTTTTTGTCCTTTATCATGCCCATCTTTGCACAAAACGTTCCCTTGATATCTCCGATTTTCTTGAAGAGATCTCTAGTCTTCCCCATTCTATTGTTTTCCTCGATTTCTTTGCATTGTTCATTTAAGAAGGCCTTCTTATCTCTCCTTGCTATTCTCTGGAATTCTGCATTCAGTTGTTTATATCTTTCCCTTTCTCCCTTGCCTTTTGCTTCCCTTCTTTCCTCAGCTATTTGTAAAGCCTCATCAGTCAGCCACTTTGCTTTCTTGCATTTCTTTTTCTTTGGGATTTATTTATTTATTTATTTATACTTCAATTTGTATACCGCTCCATCTCCCCACAAGGGAACTCTGGGCGGTTTACAGGATACAACAATTAAAATTTAACAGTTAAAACAGCATTATAATAATTATAAAATACCCTCATATCCCCCCCCCACGCAAGGCGGCAGAACCAGGTCTTTAAGTTCTTTCTGAAGGCCGGGAGCGATGAGGCCTGCCTCCCCTCCGGGGGTAGCATATTCCAAAGGGTGGGCGCCACTACCGGGAAGGCACGCCTCCTAGATCCCGTCAGGTGACATTCCTTTATGGACGGGATCCGCAGCATGCCCTCTCTGAATGACCGAGTGGGACGGTTCGACGTTATGGGGATGAGACGGTCCCTCAGGTAACCTGGCCCCATGCCATGTAGGGCTTTAAAGGTGATAACCAACACCTTGAATTGGACCCGGAAGCACACAGGCACCCAGTGCAGCTGTCGCAGCAGAGGTGTCACATGCACTGATCTTGGCGCACCAATAACTGCACGAGCAGCCGCATTCTGGACCAATTGAAGCTTCCGGATACTCTTCAAGGGTAGCCCCATGTAGAGTGCATTGCAATAGTCTATATGGGAGATGACCAGGGCATGAGTGACTGTACGGAGGGCTTCCCGATGGTTTTAGTTGCTGCCTCCTGTACAATGTTACGAACCTCCATCCATAGTTCTTCAGGCACTCTGTCTACCAGATCTAATCCTTTAAATCTATTCCTCACCTCTACTGTATATTCATAAGGGATATGATTTAGGTCATACCTCATTGGTCTAGTGGTTTTCTCTACGTTCTTCAATTTAAGCCTAAATTTTGCTATAAGAAGCTCATGATCTGAGCCACAGTCAGCTCCAGGTCTTGTTTTTGCTGATTGTATAGAGCTTCTCCATCTTTGGCTGCAAAGTATATAATCAATCTGATTTCGGTATTGACCATCTGGTGATGTCCATGTGTAGAGTCGTCTCTTGTGTTGTTGGAAAAGAGTGTTTGCTATGACCAGCGTGTTCTCTTGACAAAACTCTATTAGCCTTTGCCCTGCTTCATTTTGTATTCCGAGGCCGAACTTGCCTGTTATTCCAGTTATTTTTTGACTTCCTACCTTAGCATTCCAGTACCCTATGATGAAAAGGACATCTTTTTTTGGTGTTAGTTCTAGAAGGTGTTGTAGGTCTTCATAGAACCGGTCAACTTCAGCTTCTTCGGCATCAGTGGTTGGGGCATAGACTTGGATCACTGTGATGTTGAAAGGTTTGCCTTGGATTCGAACTGAAAGCATTCTGTCATTTTTGAGGTTGTACCCCAGTACTGCCTTTCCCACTCTTTTATTGACTATGAGAGCTACTCCATTTCTTCTAAGGGATTCTTGCTCACAGTAGTATATATAATGGTCTCCTGAATTAAATTCGCCCATTCCTGTCCATTTTAGTTCGCTGATTCCCAAGATGTCGATGTTCAATCTTGTCATCTCATGTTTGACCACATCCAGCTTACTTTGATTCATAGATCTTACATTCCAGGTTGCTATGCAATATTGTTCTTTACAGCATCGGACTTTCCTTCCACTTCCAGACACATCCACAACTGAGCGTCCTTTCGGCTTTAGCCCAGCCGCTTCACACTTTCTGGAGCTACTCGGAATTGCCCTCCGCTCTTCCCCAGTAGCATTTTGGACACCTTCCGACCTGAGGGGCTCATCTTCTGGCGTCATATCTTTTAGCCTTTTGATACTGTCCATGGGTTTTCTTGGCAAGGATACTGGAGTGGTTTGCCATTCCCTCCTCCAGTGGACCACGTTTTGTCAGAACTCTCCATCATGACCTGTTCTTCTTGACCTGACTTCATTGAGTTACGCAAGCCCCTTCACCACGACAAGGCAGTGATCCATGAAGGGGGCCCTAGCCTTTAATCTTGGGTAAAGAGAGGCCAGAACAAGGATTGTTAGCCCCTGTGAATTCCCCAATTAAATTAAAATGTTAAAATAGCTGAAATCACATGAGATCAACAATTCCCACAAGGGGTTGTCCATGTGTGTAGCTACATGGAACAACCATATTTTTAATTTCCAGTTTCAGACTTTTGTTTTTTAACCTTGCATAGCTGATACAAACGATCAAATGGAACACTTAGCTATTTGGTGCTACTTTCTCTCTCTCTCTCTCTAGTAGGGAGGTGTTTTTCTTCTGTTTTTGACTATGTTCTAGTGTAAAAGGTAAAGGTTCCCCCCGCACATTTGTGCAGTCGTGTCTGACTCTAGGGGCCGGTGCTCATCTCCGTTTGTTAGCTGAAGAGCCAGTGTTGTCCGAAGACGCTTCCACGGTCATGTGGCCGCATGACATGCGCAGAACGCTGTTACCATCCCACCGAAGTGGTACCTATTCATCTACTTGCATTTGCATGCTTTCAAATTGCTAGGTTGGCAAGAGCTGGGGCGAGTGTGGGAGCTCACTCTACACGCAGGGCTAGGGATTCGAACCTCCGAACTTGTGATCTTCTGATCAACAAGCCTGGTGTCTTACCCACTGAGCCACCACACCCCTAGTGTTCTAGTGACACCCCATTTATTGTTTCCTCTTCTCAGACTAGCCTCTTCATCCAAAAATGGTGGCGGGGTATGCTGGTCCGGCGTACTCTGCTCTTTGCCAACCTCTCCGCATTGGCAATCCAGAGGTGGTGGCGCCAACGGATCTATCAGCTCAAAGAGGAGAGGAGGATAAGGGCCTTGCTGATGTACGTTTGGCCTGAGAAGTCAACCGTCCTCTTGCAGTCAAAGCTTAGAATGTGGCTTATGAAAACCCAGTACAAGAAATATCAAAAGGCAGCCCAGGTCATTCAAAACAACTGGCGGCATTTCATTTTTCAGCGGGAGTTCAGCACCTATTTGCTCAGCAGCCTGGTTTACGATGGCATAGATTTGAATGTTGACATTGTTGTTGAGTAAAGAGAACTCAGGAGAAAGGGAGAAAAGTGTTTATAGAATACAACTTCAGTAAATAAATCAATAAACATGTTTCATTGTGTTCTGAGCAAGATAACCAGGGAGCAAAGCTCAGTCACAGTCTCTGGGATGAAAAAAACAAACAAAATTAAAAAATTAAAAAATTCCAGTCTGATGTCTGTTTACAGGAACTGATTGTTAGAACACGTTTTTTAGTACCAAAATTTCTTTGGAAAGTTTAGAATGGAAAGCCAGAGTTTGTAGAAAGTGTATGTATGTTTGAGAAACCAGCTTGAGATGGGGAGGCACACAGAGTTTGAATTTGGGGACTTCCGGGGGAGGCATGGTGAGCTAACACGTCTCCAAAAGAGTGGAGACAACCACAGCAAAGACTGAAGAACCGGCAAGTAGACTGGTTCTATGGAACCTCTCTGGATAAGGAGAGGACAGGAGGTCACCCACATGTGCTCCGGACAGCTGCTCTTTGCGAGGAGACTGCAGAATAGTGGTCTCCCACGGGTTTGAGCACCAAGAGACAAAGGGATCAGCCATCATGCTCACAACCACGACAGAGCCTTTTAAAGGACACTGAGTTCACTAGCTTCACTTTCTAATCACTTTTGGAAATTACCTATTTAACTCTCTTAAGGCTATTAGAGATCTTCGGAACAAGTTTGAAAAGCCACCTGGTAACTTTACCTTCATTCTTGAACAAAAGAAAAATTAACTATAAGCTTAAGAATTTAAAGAATTGGAAATAAATGGCAAAAAGCTAAATAAGACTGATCCAAGAAAGTTACAAATGAATTAAGGGTCCAGACAAGTTTGGAATATTAAGACTTTTACTATAAGATTTTGGAAATAATTATAAATAAACAGCCTTTCATGGGAACTAAATTGTTTTGTCTAAAGTCATAAGAGAGACTTGAGACTTTATGATTTCAGAAATTGGATACTAGAGGGGACTAAAGATTCCAGGCAAAGGGGGAAAAAAGTGTAGATTTGCCTTTTGTTCTCAGTCAGTATTGGGGTTTACAAAATGACACAAAATATTTTGATATTTGAAATACTTCAGGAGATTTTTGAAGAATGAGGTCAGAGATTAGTAGCCACAATATCAATGATGATGCCTGCTTCTTTGGATAGATTATGTCCAAAAGATATTAATGAAGGAATGACAGATGAGAAACAAATTCTGCTTAATGTAAAAATATTAGAATCAGAAATACTGGATAATAAAAAAAAAGTGTGGATTACAAGGTAGAGAAGGCAGCTAAGGTGGAAATACAAATGACATTTTCTCCCTGACTGGATTACCGCAACCAGTGGGGTCACCATCTAGCGGTCGTAAAAAACACATGAATTTTGGAACATGGAATATACGGACACTGCAAGACAATATGGATAGTGAACGACCTGAACGTAGGACTGCCATTATTGCAAGGGAGCTGAGACGTTTTAATATCGATATAGCAGCACTCCAAGAAACTCGAAGAGCAGGAGAAGGACAGTTGAAGGAAGAAAAAGGAGGTTATACCTTCTTTTGGAAAGGACTGCCTGAACAAGAACGACGAATACATGGGGTAGGCTTTGCTATCAAAAACGACATTGTGAAGCTCTTGTCAGAAGTTCCCACTGGGATTAACGAACGACTCTCAACTCTGCGAATAAAACTCGCCAAAAACCAACAGGCAACTATCCTAAGTGCTTACGCACCAACACTAGATGCAGATGAGGATATCAAGGAAAAATTTTATACCCAGCTGGACACCATCTTATCAGAGATACCAAAGGAGGATAAAATTATCCTCCTGGGCGATTTCAATGCAAGAGTTGGGCGTGATTTTGATTTGTGGCCAGGGATCATTGGGAAAGAAGGAGTTGACAACAGCAACACAAATGGAATCTTACTTCTGACTAAATGTGCAGAGCATAACCTTGTCATTACTAACACACTCTTTCGCCAGAAAAATAAATTTAAAACATCATGGAAGCACCCACGGTCGAAGCACTGGCATCTTTTAGATTATGTAATTGTCCGTGCTAGAGATCGCCGTGATGTACTTCTCACCAGAGCCATGACGAGCGCCGATGACTGCTGGACAGACCATTGATTAATTCGATCCACGATGGCCATAAAGATTGTCCCTCATCGTAGGCTCCAAGGAAGAAAACCAAGGCGTAAAATGAAGACACTGGCCCTTCAAGATCCTATTAAACGAGCTTGCTTTCAATCAACTCTCAAGGAACATCTGCCTATGGAACTTCCTGAAAATGTTGAGGAACACTGGATTAAATTGAAGACTTCTATCATTTCAGCCTGTGAACAAACTATCGGATACCAGACTAAGAGACATCAGGACTGGTTTGATGAGAACGATAGTGAGATTTAACATATTATTGACAAGAAAAGGAAAGCCTTCCAGTTATGGCAAAAAGATATTAACTGTGCCGTTAAGAAAAAAATCTATGCCAGTGCAAAGGCAGAAGTCCAAAGAAGAACTAGAGAACTTAAGAACATATGGTGGATAAAAAAAGCCCAAGAAACCCAACATTTTGCAGATGCTCATGATGCACGGGGCTTTTTTAATGCCATAAAGGCCATCTATGGACCAACAAACCATGGTACAAATCCCTTACGCTCAGTAGATGGTGCTAAACTTCTAAAGGACAAAGAGTCTATTGCACTGCGCTGGAAAGAGCATTACTACAATCTCCTTAATCGTCACTCTACTGTGGCTGACGAAGTCTTCTTGCAAATCCCGCAAAAACAAATAAGAAATGAGCTTGCAGTACCCCCTAGTTTGGAGGAAGTCAGTAAAGCCACTAAACAAATGAAAAATAACAAAGCTAGTGGACCTGATGGGATTCCTGCTGAAGTCTTTAAAGAAGGCGGGCCTGAACTTACACAACAACTTCATAAGCTCATCGAAAAAATCTGGATGAGGGAGGAGATTCCAGCAGACTTTAGGGATGCCATAATTATCACTCTCTTTAAAAAGGGTGATAGAACAGACTGTGGAAACTACCGAGGCATCTCCCTTCTAGCCACAGCAGGCAAAATCCTGGCAAAGATCATCGCAAACCGTCTCCTATCTGTATCAGAAGACATCCTCCCTGAAACGCAAAATGGCTTCCGCCCTTCCAGGGGAACAGTGGATATGATCTTCACTGCACGACAGCTTCAAGAAAAGTGCAAGGAGCAAAACCGCCCTCTGTACATGGCGTTTATTGATCTGACTAAAGCTTTTGATACTGTAAATCGTACTGCTCTCTGGACCATCCTTCTGAAAATCGGATGCCCTGATAAATTTGTGAACATCTTGTGGTTACTCCATGGTGACATGATGGCAACAATCCTGAATAACAATGGCTCTCAAAGCGATCCATTTAAAGTGGAATCCAGCGTTAAACAGGGATGTGTTATTGCTCCAACCTTATTCGCTATCTTCATCGCTATGATTATGCACCTTGTTGAAGAGAAACTTCCTACAGGTGTAGAAATTATATATCGAACAGATGGAAAGCTTTTTAATCTTAGTAGGCTGAAAGCAAAAAATAAGGTAACTGCAACTTCTGTTATAGAACTTCAATATGCTGATGATAACGTAGTCTGTGCACACTCCGAGGAAGATCTTCAAACTATCCTAAACATCTTTGCAGAAGCATATGAAAAACTCGGCCTCTCGATTAACATTAAAAAAACCAAAGTGCTTTACCAGCAAGTTCGAACCAATCCCTCTGCAGCGCCATCAATCCAGCTTAAAGGTGTGTCACTAGAAAATGTCGACCACTTTTCTTATCTCGGCAGCCATCTATCAACAAAAGCCGACATCGACGCTGAAATTCAGCATCGCCTGAGCTCTGCGAGTGTAGCTTTCTCCCGAATGAAGCGTAGAGTGTTTGAGGATCGGGACATTCGCAGGGAGACCAAAATGCTTGTTTACAAAGCCATTGTACTACCAACCCTTCTGTACGCCTGTGAAACATGGACCCTCTACAAACGCCACCTCCAACTTCTTGAAAGATTCCATCAACGCTGCCTCCGAAAAATTCTGCAAATTACTTGGGAAGATAGGCGGACTAATGTTAGCGTATTAGAAGAAGCGAAAACCACCAGCATTGAAACAATGATCATCCAACATCAACTTCGCTGGACCGGTCATGTTGTTCGAATGCCTGACCATCGTCTTCCAAAGCAGCTACTTTACTCCCAACTTAAGAATGGAAAATGGAATATTGGTGGACAGCAAAAGAGATTCAAAGATACTCTCAAAGCTAATTTTAAAAAATGTAATATCAGCATTGAGAACTGGGAAGCCCTAACTCATGAGCGTTTCAATTGGAGGTCAGCCTTTATTAATGGCGCTATGGACTTTGAAGAAGCACGAGTACAGGGCGAAAAGGAGAAGAGAGCTAAAAGGAAGGCACGTCAGGCTAACCCTCATCATGACCGTCTCCCACCCGGAAACCTATGCCCTCATTGTGGGAGGTTGTGCGGATCCAGAATTGGCCTTTATAGCCACTTACGGATTCACCGTTAAAATTTTACCTTTGGAAGACAATCTTACTCGGCTACGAGTGATCGCCAATGATGAATGACAAATGACAAGCCAAGAGAATGACCTGGATAAGGACTTTTTACTGGATACACAAAAGGCTTTGGAAACTAAAGTGGAAATACTTTTTATGGGATTTACAAAAGAGGTTTGTTAAAGCCTCAAAGAAGTCTTTGGGATGGGAAAAAGAAACACAGAAGAGAGATCAAACCCGACGACAACATCTGAATGAATTAAGGATCAAGATTGTTAGCAGTAAAAGGAAGGAATATTAAGTTGGTTTGTTTGACCAAAGTTAAAATAAGACATGTTTTTATAAAGCTGTGGCAACCCTTTATAGACTTTTTGCTGACACCAGGATTGAAAAGTTGATGATTATGGATTTGCACATAGATAAGGTCTGGGTTATGGGAAGAAGAGATATCTGTTTGTAACCTTACAGGGGGTGAAGAGTTACTAAGTTTGTTAATACTTGTGAGGAAGATTGGAAGTCACTCCTTTCAATATTTTTTCTTTTTCTTTTTTTACTTCCTTCTTTTTCTTTTTTCCTTGCATTCTTTACTCTTTCTTTCTATCTCTCTTTTTCTTTCTGAGTTTAGTTTGAATTTGCTTTTACTATGATAATTAAAATCTTCAATAAAAATTAGTATACAAAAGAGAGAGAGAGAGTTGGGGAGGCACACAAACCCACAAACTGTGAGCTGAAAAACAGAAGTATCTTGATTCCAGGGTGCTTCTCCCTTGAAATCTGAAGTTAAGTAGTGAATGTTTAGCAACATACAGTATATGCAACTGTTTCCACTTATTTGCACATTTGCATATTTTAAGATTGCCATCCTTCCCCAATTATCTGTCCTGCACCAGAAGCCCAAGAGCCACCCTTGACCTCCTTACTGCTTGGAGAAGTGGGCAGTCAGTTACAACATGCTAACATTTTCTCTAATGGTGCCTTTAATTAACACGCAAAGTCATAGTCACAGCTCAGTGTGGTTAGTGAAATCAGCAGGTAAAAGAGAATATAGTACCTGTGCTATTGTAGTTTCCATATCTGCGCAACTAAGTTAGTGCTGACTTCACTGAACCTTGAACATCAGAACAAGCTAATTTATATATAGCCATTCTGGAAACACTGAGAAGCAGATCAGAAGCAACTTGATATTTTTCTTCAGTGGGTGTGCCAGATCAATCAGAACCCCACCTTTTTCAGTAGGCCCATTTCCAGACACAACTTTTTTAAAAAAGGAAAAAAATAGGAACTGTATCTCAACTGCAGTAGTTCCATAACAAGTTTGCTAATCATCTTCCACAGACTGTGAAGACATTGATTATAAATTTTGGCCTGGTTGACACATACAGTTGCTGATGGGGTTTTGAAGGTTAATAAAAGAACTCCAAGCAGCTAACAACAATCTTGCAAACTAGAAGCGTGAACCAAAAAAGGACTTGCACATTAAGCTTAATTATGTTCAGAAATAAATTCAGTTTTCACACAGTAGTTAGATGAAGAAAAAAATAGAGATAGCTTACATTTATTCAGTAGAACTGGATACAAGCAGATTCATAGTAAAAAGGTAAAGTAAAGGTTGCCCCGCACAGTCGTGTCCGACTCTAAGGGCCGGTGCTCATCTCCATTTGTTAGCCGAAGAGCCAGCGTTGTCCAAAGACGCTTCCGCGGTCATGTGACCGGCATGACGCACGCAGAACGCTGTTACCTACCCACCGAAGTGGTACCTATTAATCTACTTGCAGTTGCATGCTTTCAAATTGCTAGGTTGGCAAGAGCTGGGGCGAGTACAGGAGCTCACTCTGACACGGGGGGCTAAGGTCTCAAACCTCCAAACTTGCGACCTTCTGATCGACAAGACTGGTGTCTTAACCGCTGAGCCATCGCGCTCCCTATAATTATATAATATAATTATATAATATAATTTTATATTCTAATTATATTCTAATTATATAATTAGAATATAATAATATATTCATAGTAGAAAACACTTAATAATCACTGGTCCTTTGTAGACAATCGTTATGGAAATGGAAATATCTGCATGCAAGTGAAATGAAAGGATGAGAGCTGCATTCTGCAGCACCTCCTGCTTGCAGGTGTGCCCAAAGAGTAATGGAGATTGTTAACCCCCAAACTTAAGAAGGAGAAAGGAAGTGGAAATCAGGTGACCCATGTGACATCCCACAAGCACAATAGAGATGTGTTTACTAGAAGGACCCCCCTTATGCTTATGAGACAATGCTGAGCTGACCCCTGATAATTCCAACAGTTGCAAGGCTTTTTAACCATGGCTTGTTTAATAAATTCTAATGGCCCAATTAGTTTGTATTAAGCCACATTTTTATTAATACAGTTTGTTGAATAGATATAGTAGCTTGATTTGCACATAACACTAAGTGTTGGGGGATAAGCACATCATTTTATTTATTTATTTATTTATCATATTTATTCACTGCCCATCTCGTGTAACAACGACTCTGGGTGGTTTTATGACTTAGCATAATGTACAAACACACTATTCTTTACTAGCTTGCTCAGAGCTAATGTTACACACACACCCCATGTCCCGGTCTTCTAGACATTAGATATGAGGCACAAATAACAGAGAATGTGTCCCCATATCTCTGAAGGAGAAAAAAGTCAAATACTAAACCCATAACTTGTAATCAATGTCGCAAAAGTTATTAAGCCACAATAATTGACACCAGACTGCCTTCCTCTGGGGAGTTACTTGCAGCCTAAAATAAAACGAGCCACCAGCTTCCTTTTCAAGTTGCCTAAAAATACTGTAGTTATCAGTGCTATCACTCCTGGGCTGCACAAATCTGGATCATCCCTGGATGTTCTAATTTTCTGTTTCTCTTTGCCACTATCTAATGGTTTTTGCAGCCCAGATATGGGAGCCTTATTTTTACCCCATGCTTTTGAATCTTTCCCCAGGATGACTCATCTGGCACATACCTGATGAATTTTGGGCACTAACTTGAAGTTTATATGCCTAGGATGCCCATGTGTACTCCACACAGCTGCTCCTCATGAGTAAATTGCAGAAACAGAGGTTTCTGTGGTTGGTTCATGAGTGGAGCAGTTGGGAGTTGAGGGATTTCCATCTAAGCTCATGTCCGCAATGTAGCCTTATGGACACAAAACTCTGCCTAACCTCATTTCTTAATCACTTTTGGAAATTGCTTTTTAACTACTTTTCAACTATTAAGAACCTTCCGAACGATAAGTTTGATAACATGCACCGGGTGAGTTCACTTTAATCCTTAGCAAAAGAAATTCTAAAGAGAATCTTAAGAACAAAAAAAAAAAAATCCTTTTGTGTGTGTGTGTGTGGAATAAGCAGCAAAAAGGTGATTAGAATGTTGATTTTGGAAAGTTATAAACAGATTAGGAGTCCAGATAGATTTTAAATAAGATTTTGAAATTGATTGTGGGAATCCTTCTCATGGGAAAACACTGTTGTTTGGAATTCATGAAAGAAAACATGATAAGATGGGAATTTGAACATTGGACACTAGAGGGAGCCAGAGACAATTAAAGATTGCAATTAAAGGAGAAGAACACTTACATTTGACTTATTAACACAGAATGGAGCAAAATACTTTAACACAGGACATATTTGAGGATATTTGTGAGCAATGGACCCAGAGTTTAATCTTAAAAGTGTCTGCCATTATAGATAAATGGCTTTTAAGAGATGTCTATGAAGGTTCTCAGTCATCCAGGTGGAATTGTCTGTAGCTTGAATCATGTCAACTGGATTTCTATTTTCTCAGTGGAAACGTTTCACTCCTTATCAAAGGAGCTCCTGAAGAAGCTCCTTGGATAAGGAGCGAAACGTTTCCACTGAGAAAATAGAAATCCAGTTGACATGATTCAAGCTACAGGCTTTTAAGAGATGTTTTGGAAGAGGAACAAGCTTTACTGGATGGGACTGAGACTGATTTGAAAGTGGAAACCTGAAAATGTCAGGTTGCAAGAGTGATATGGAAAAAGATGCTACGTTGGATATACAAATGAAACTGGCTGATGTCTTAATAACTGAAAGGGATGTACAAGTGGCAAATCAAAAGAGTGACTTGGATATTTTTCTCATATTGGATTTACAAAAAAGATCTGTTAAAGTTTTAAAGGATTTTGTGAGAAGGGATAAAGAAAAAATGAAAAGAAAACAAGCTCCAGGACATTATTTGAAGGAATTAAAGATCAAAATTGGAAAAAGGAAAAGGAATATAAAATGGGTTTATTTGATCAAGGTTAAAACAGATATGTTGTTATTTCTAGTAACCCTTAATGGACTTTTGCTGGCCAGGACTGAATGGCGAGGTTATAAGGATCTGTTTATAGATATGAGATGAGATATGGGATGAAGATATTTTTTGTTGTATTTTAAGAGAAGGTGATAAGTTGTTAAAATTGTTTATACTTGTTGTGATGAAGGGGAAAGTTGCTTCTTTATAGATTTTTTTCCTTTGCTATATTTTTACTTCTTTACTTTTTTCTTTTTCTGCACTTTCTATTTTTTCTTTTTATTCTCTTATTTTTTGTAGTTTGTATTAGTTTTTTATCTGTTTAACTATAATGCTTAATAAAACTATTATATTAAAAAAAGAAAGTAGGAATTGTTTTGCTATATATCAAATTGGGCAGTCTGACTGGAATCTCAGTCAGATAGTCTTTCACATCAAAGGAAAAGATCAAGTGGCAACCAGAGATACCTAGATCAAACTTAGGCGATTCTGCTCATGTGCTCTTCTACTGAATTAGGACAGCCTACGATCTCTCTCTAGAGATCATAACTGATGCAGAGCCATTGACAAAAAAGTATTACTGCAGTGAACAGAAAACACCAGCTTCCTTGTGAGTAAGCCACAGCAGCAGGGTATGAGTATCTGCAGATTCAGTGACTGCTGAACAAAAAGGCTGCTCTGAAGAAGGGGTGGGTGAAGGACAAGGTTGAGGGAGATGCCAGAAGACCACGAAGAGAAGCCGACAGAATCCATTTGCTGGGTGACCCTTATCAGGCATGTATAAACCAACTCCCCCACCCTTCTAGGCTGCCCGGCCGGGATGCAGCTCATTGCCCAGGCAGAGAAGAGACCTGGTTCCTCATGCTGGAAAGCCTTCTCCAAAGGGAAGGAAGGGGTCAGAGCTGCGGCTGGAAGGCTTACTGAGGCTGTTGGTGTGAAAGCAGGAGAACGAGCCTCAGACAGCTGTGGCTGCCAGATCTGTTGACCTCCTTGGTTAGACCTTTCATTTGGAATGTTACATTGAGCTCTCGGTTTGGGCTGCAGAGGCGCCAAGAGCCTGCTTTCGCTTTCAGCCCTTGCCCCTGAATGCTCAAGGAGCTGGAGGGAACGAACTTCAGCAGGTTCTCTACCTCTTTGGGGAGTCCAGTGTTTGTTTCCTGTTACTCGCTAGTCAGCGCCCCACTTCTCTGTCTACAAGGGTCTCTTGCACAATTACTATGAAGCTGATCCTTTTTTTCTCTTCTGACTGCAAGCTGAGATCCTTTCATTTATTCATCCCTATACAAATGAAGCCAGGTTGGCTGCTTGCTTGAAGGGCTACGCGGGGTCCAGTTGCTTCGTTAAAATAGCTGCACCCTGGCATAAAGCCGACAAAAGATACCATAGATGTGCAGCCGTACGCTTGCGTGTACGTGCAGTTTTACAAAAACATGCCAGTTGGAGGTTGAACTTTTTTTCTTTTCCAAGAGCCTTTGCAGAAACATCTTGGAAGAGCAGAGAAGGATAGAGAGATGCGGGGAAGGTGTTAATTCACTGCCTGCTTTGGCCAAAAAGTGCCTCAGCTGGATCAAATCTGTTGCTTTCTCTGCCAACCCCGGGGGACTGGCAGGAGAGAATTGGAGGCAGAAGGCCCTCTGGTTCCTTCCACCCTGGAGGGGGCACGAAGCACAGGGGAGAGCAGCTAGTGAGAAGAGCCCGAAGTTATTAATAAATGTCTTCTGTGTTGCTACCACAGCTCTGCAGAGAGGAACAGCCACCTTAGCTAATTGATCTGCTTACTTTTTTAATAAGCTTCCTAATTATCTTGCCATCTATAGCTCTTTCACTTGCATAGCTGCCTGCCCTTCTTTGTGTTTAACCAACTTCTGGTTTGTCAGTTTAGCAGAAAATTCCTTTATGAAAATGGCCATCTATTGTATTTTGCTTTTTATCATTCTGGATTGTCTTGCATTGTCTACTGACAGCAGTGTTAAAGCGGGGGGTGGGGTGGGGTGGGGGGAGACAATCAGCTTTATTTCTTCCGTGGCCTGTTTATCCAGAACAAGCTGGTGTTTGTCATCTCTGCTCTTTTGGGAAGCGGAGAAGCAGCAGCAGCTGGGAAATTTAGCAAGGAGAGGCTATCAGGAACAGCATTTGCCCCTTTTTGTAAAGGGCTGCAGTTTCCACACTCCCCAGAGATGGCAAGTTAAACAGATGCTGAGAACAGCAGAGTTGGCCAGGCAAGCAAAATTCTTTGAATTGCACCTCTTCAACTTCTGTGAGCTGGGGGCACACATCCTTTGGGGGCCTCAAGGGATGGAGATGCCCCATCCTGTTTTGGATGTTGGAAGAGTATTGACTGCCACCTGTTGTCTGGGAGAGTACCCATCTTGTGAGAGGATAGGTGGGGAGCTGTGATGGAATGTGTCTCTGAGGGAGAAGCTGATGTTATGGAGATTGTGGGTAAAGGAGGAGGAGATGCTTTCCAGGGAGAGAAACACTTTCACAGTGTCGAGGACCTTGGGCGCCCCTCCAAGAAAGTCAGGCCAGATCCGCCTTAGAGCGCCAGGGGTTTTTCCCCAGAGAACTGGTTAGCGAGACTTAGTTTGGCAAGATTCTGTGTAAGGTAGAACAATAACAATCTAGAGCAGAGCTTTCCAAACTGTGTGTCGCAACACGTTAGTGTGTCTGCTGCAGTGTCTGGGTGTGTCGCGGCTGCTGCTGCCTCCAAGCCCTGCCAGGATTCCACACACGTCCTAGTGCCTGCCTTGTGCCTTGCTGCCTCCAAACCTGCTGTGATTCCATGCAGGTCCTAGTGCCTGCCTTGTGCCCTGCTGTAAGAGTGTGTTGCGAAATGATGCCCTGCTGTAAGAGTGTGTTGCGAAATGATGCCCTGCTGTAAGAGTGTGTTGCGAAATGATGCCCAGCTGTAAGAGTGTGTCGTGAAATTATACATGTCTAAAAAGTGTGTCAGCAACATGAAAAGTTTGGAAAGCTCTGATCTAGAGCTTCATTCCGGGCTCAGTGTTGTTTCTTACCCTAACCCACGACAGGAGCCTCTGCCAGTTCCCTAGGGGGTCTTAAGGGAGAGAGAAAGTTCCTCAGGGGAGGGGGTAGTGTGAAGTAGGGGGCCTTAGAAAAAAAGCAGGTAGGTCTTCTGTTAATATTTCACTCTGCATGAACTTGGATTGCTCTGCATTCATCCCCTAGACATAGAATAGTGTAGACTAATTATGCTGCTAGCTTGTATGAGAGTCTGGTACTGGAGAATGGAGAGGGGGTCAAGGGTGTTGGAGATCCTGGCAAATCTAGCATGCCTCATCAGCATATGGATGGTTGCTCTAGGATGCAAACTCTCCATGCTTTTGAGGAAGCTGTTTGTGGCCACTCCCACTTCCTCTCTCTCTCTCTCCTCCTTCGACTGGGAGCAAAGCACACGGCTGTGTGCTGCTCCACTTACGCCATGGATGGGCCTAGGAGATTTTCTCCTCTTTCTACACACATCTCTTGCCAGCAATGAGGGGCAAGAGTTAATTAAGTTTAGGGAACAGAAAGAAGAAATGAAACATCATTTATCTACCAAAAATGCTGTACCTGCAACAAATAAACGTAAGGACTCTTTTGTACTTACTTTTCATACCTGCCATGTCTAAGCACGTGTTTCTTTATGCTAAGGTGGGCTAAAGGTGTAAGACTAACCTGGATCTCTCTAATATGCTCATGGGCTCTGTTTTTAAACAATATTCTTTTTCTGTACACGAGCTTAGCAGCTCTGCTCCATTTCAGTAGTTCTAACAGACTGCTAAATGGGCTTCAGGAAGAAGCCCAGAATTGAGAGGAGCCTCGACATTTCCCTGTTTTCCAGTCACTTTGCTTTCTTTTTTTACTTGCTCTAAACATAAACCAGCCTATCCCTGAACCAGAACCCTTTAAAAATAGGATTATTTTTCTCTGTCTTGGAAATTCATTCTAATCTTTAACAACTTACATGTCAGAGTAGAAGATAAGGGCTGTAGGGTGGCAAGTGGCAGGATGGAGAATGGGGTCCCAAGAGAGGAGGCAAACCTAGGATTGGGGTGGCATCTTCTGCTTTTCTCAATTTGAAGGGACAGGAAATGGTTGAGCAGTCATGTGATTCCTTCTAAAGGAAAACAGGGCTGGGGCAGGTGTGGCCTGGGAAGGCATTGTCCACATTTTGTTTTCAAGAGTCCAACCCAACTCTATAACTCAGTGACCAGCCCCAGCTGCGGTTGTGTTGTTCCACCAGCAGAATCTCCTGCTGAGGCATTTAAGATATGTCTAGGAAGGAAAGCCAGTGTGTAAACATCTATAAAAAAACAGTGTGAGAATATGTTTTGGGCTCGCCTGCTGCTTCCCCCCAATATAAGCCTCCTGCCACAATTTCCCCTTGCTTGTTAATCTCCAGGCTCCAAGGGCTAATTCTCTAGAGCTCTAGTGTCATTCGACTAGGCAATGAAGGAGAAGTTCTGTCCTGGCATGTCTGCAGAAGATTTCCTGAAATTAAGTGACAAGTGGCAGTGGCTTCAGGTGTCTTGGGAGGAATCCTATGACTTTGGGGCCACTGGAACTGGGGCCAGATCTGAGACTGAGGCAAACATAGCACGAGGCCATGGAGCTCAATAGGAGAAGCCGGGCAGCAGCAACAAGCTCTCCTCAGCCAGAAGTTGTGCACCTTGGAAGACTACAGGCTTGGTTTGAAGAAACTAGTCTTCCTTCCTATTGTCCTGCTTTGGGGAAGTGGTTCAGAAATCTAAGGCAAAGCCCTGCTGACAGGCGCTTCCTCCCTTGGTAAATGAGATAGTTGGTGACACTCAATGTTCTCTTTCTATCTTTTGGCGGAGGGCTCTGTACATGATAATGATACATTAATTTGCATTAATTATAGCATTAATACATCCTTAGGGCTTTTCCAGAGCAGCCACTAATTACTCTGTCATATGAATGCTATGGGATATGGTCTTTACATTAACAAGCTTAAAACCAGAGAACACTTTTGTGGAAAGGGATGAGCCCTAAAGGAGAGGTGGAAATTGGGCTGGCCTTCAAGACAGTCTTTATGTTCCTAAACAGGTATTTGAATCAACGTGATTATTACCTTCCCTCCACTGCAGGGAATACTGCCAGGATATTCAAAAACTGCTAAGAAGCCTCAACTGGGATCCCCAAAGTTTTATACCATTGTTCCTAATGACCAACTTCTCTTCTCCCTCAGTGTAACCTGTGTGTTTTTACCATGTCTAAGGTATTAGACTAAGGTATTCATTTATCTGTTACAAACAAACACATGACATTAAAATTCCATTCCAGATAGAGGTCTATTACATTCTTCTTTTTTCTCTTTTCCTCAAGATTCTCTTCTTCGATAGTATGGAAAAGGTTTAGAATCCTTTAGAAGCCAATTCCCATTATAAAATGTGAGGGATAAGAAGCACTGGGGCTAATAATTTAGATATGTAGATCAAAATTTCATCTATAGATACTTTTTTGACCTGGAAGGAAGGAATTGAGTTTATTTTATGGATGTATAAGGCAAAACAATACTTTCAACATGAGACATCAACCTTAAAATCATGGTTATTACTATACTTACTTTACCCTCATTATGACTTGTGAATGAATTCTACTCAGTCTTATGTTTAGTCAAAGAATGAGAGAATAAGTTCCTCTCATGAAAAGGGATATGTATAGAATATATACAGCATCTTGACAGCATAAACCCATACATATTTACTCAGACGTAGATCCCACTGAGTCCCATATTACTTGGTCTGAAGTAAATATACAGTAATACATTCTTAGTCTTTAAGGGAAAAGAGGTTAAAACTTGCCCTGTCCCTAATAAATTAAGAGGGGTGAGTGAACGGCATCTTTCTGAGTCCCATTACATGTGATATATCGATAGTTTTATTTCCTGAGTACTGATTATGAATTAAAATCAGGAAGTGATATTCATTGGGAACTGCAACTTTCACAGCACTTCACCTATTATGTCTCAGCAATTCTTACAACAACCCATAAACCGGAGATGGGCAACCGGTGGCTCTTCAGATGTTGCTGTACTAAACTTCCAACATCCCTGAGTATTGACCAAGCTGGCTGGGATGGAACTGCTAAAAGTTTGCAGTAGAGTAATATTTGGGAACCATAAACTCTCTAGCCCTGGTGTCCCTGTATGGTGTACAGGTCAAGACTAGATTTGAAGTAAAGATGCCCTCCTCATAGTGTGCCAATCCCACTTAATGTCTTTTTTCCTGTTTTCTTATGCAACAGTCAACATCAATCTTCTAAGCCCTTTACCCAATGCCCAACCCCTCAAGCCCATTTCCCTTTTTATTCCTCAGCACCTTATTACAAGGTAATATATAATATATAACATAATGTCTCTTGGTTCTAGGCACCAACATCCCCACAAGTGCTTGCGCTCGCTCTCTCTCTCCCTCTTTCTCTCTCTCCCCCCCCCCCCTTGTACCTGGATTGAGACATCACTGTAGGAACCCCCAATGACACCTGTGATGGCTGTAGGTACATCGTCATGGATGGCATAGGACCCATCAGGGCAGATGTGCTCAGAGCCATCCACTCTGGTGAGGGAGGCGCGCACAAAATCCAGGGATTGCTCCAGGGCATAGGTGTCTTTGGAGCAGGTGTCCAGGATGTGTGCCCCTAGGGTAATGCCAGGTAGAAGATGGTGGTTCTTGTTGATCTCATCTAGGGCAAACAGCATAGCCTCAAGACGCTGAATGCCACGATGTTCATTGATTTTGCCACAATCCTCTGCAGGGCCACCTTTCTCATGAACTGGGAACAAGCCTCCAATAACAAAGTCTCCTTCCAAGCTGATCTCCTTCTTGGTTGCCACATTATAGCTTGGATTCTGACTATTGGCATAGCATGAAACAGGATAAACCAGCAAAATCCATAGGGTAGCCAAGAATACCATTGTGTTGCTCCAAGAAGGCAGCAAATGCCTCTCTGAACCACCAGGATAATCCGGTCAACACAGAGGTCTTAGATGGTTTCTCATTTGCTCTGGGCTGCTGAGCCCATAGAGTGCAAGACTGCAAGCAGGCATTGAGGAAACAGACCACCTTTGATTCAACTGTACGGGTCAATTGTACCCCTCTCCCCAGGAGAGAGCAGCCTCAGAACAGCTTTTATGCAAACATCCTTGGTGGTTGCTCCGGCTGCTTCTTCTTGGCTGGGGCTTTTGAGAATGAAATGCCCAATGCCTGCAGGAGGAGAGAGAGAGAGAGTGAAAGAAAGAAGAAGGTGGTAGTGGATCATCAGTTACATTAGGACAAGTCATTTCTGTTCTGGATCTGGGGTTTTATGAGGAGCCATGTGGCTATCAATATTACTACTTCTACTGGAGAATCTCTAAATCAGTCACTCCATACATGGGAATAAACAGAAGAGGCAAGGGGATGCAAATGACCTGATTTCCATAGTTGTGTCAGATGTTACGTCATTATGTCATAATAACTTCAGTTGCACAATGGTGGTGTGACATACGTATTTATTTATTTATCAAATTTCATCACCGCCCATCTCCCCCAAAAGAGGGACTCTGAGCAGTTTACAATAAAGCTAAAAAAGATTAAAATACAATAAAAACAAAATATATTACATAGAGTAGAAATATAAATATTAAGTATAAAATAGCATCCAAGGTGGCAATTAAAAGTTCTGATTCAGATTCATAAATACATGGGAAACACATTAAGGCACTAGCCATCCCCAGGATTGACTACCCCCCTTCCCGCCCCAAGCGAGATGGCAGAGCCAGGTCTTTAACTTCTTCCAGAAGGCCAGGAGAGAGGGGGCTTGCCTCACCTCCAGGGGAAAAGTGTTCCAAAGGGCAGTGGCCACAGCAGAGAAGGCCCGCTTCCTGGATCCCACCAATCGACATTCTCTCATGGATGGGGTCCGTAACATGCCCTTTCTGCATGACCGGGTGGGACGGTCGATGTAATGGGGATGAGACGGTCCCTCAGGTAACCTGGACCCATGCCATGTAGGGCTTTAAAGGTGATAACCAACACCTTGAATTGGACCTAGAAGCAGACTGGCACCCAATGCATCTCCCGCAGCAAACGTGTTACGTGCGCCATCCTTGGGGCACCCAAGACTGCCTGCACGGCCACATTCTGAACGAGCTTTAGCTTCCGGATACTCTTCAAGGGTTGCCCCATGTAGAGCGCAGTGTAGTAGTCTAAACGGGAGATGACTAGGGCATGAGTGATTGACCGGAGGGCCTCTCGATCCAGGAAAGGGCGTAACTGGCACACAACACGAAGTTGGGCAAAGGCCCTCCTAGCCACGACTGCCACCTGCTCTTCGAGCAGGAATCGTGAGTCCAGCAGGACCCCCAGGTTCCACACTGGGTCTGTCTGGGGCAGTGCAACCCCATCCAGAACTAGAGATGGTAAGTTCCCAGATACAGAGGAGCCCCCAACCCACAGCCACTCCATCACCATTGCCTGGACCCAACCACACGTCACCTCCCGAGCTGCCTTCACCAGCCAGGAGGGGCATGGATCTAATTGACAAGTGGTGGCATTTACAGTCTGGAGGACCCTGTCCACTTCCTCGGGCCCAACAGGATCGAACTGTTCCCAGATAATCGGGTAAGTACGTTCCCCAGGCATCTCCACAGACCATACCTCATGCTTGGAATCCAGCTTGGAATGGATCCGAGCGATTTTATCCTGCAGATGCCCAGAAAACTCCTCTGCATGGCCCTGAAGGTGGGTCACTGGGCCCACCTTTCCCAAAAGAGATTGAATGACTTTAAACAGGGCCACTGGGCGGCATTCTGCGGATGCAATAAGAGCGGAGAAATATTGACATTTCGCTGCTCTTACTGCCACAAGGTAGGCCTTAATAGTGGCTCTAGCTTGTGTTCAGTCGGATTCGGTCCTTGTCTTCCTCCAGTGGTGCTCTAGACGTCTCTTAATCCTCTTCAGAACCCTCAGCTCCTCCGTAAACCACTGCGAGTATTGGGTTCGATGGGGCAAGAGAGGTCGCACGGGCGCGATCTTGTCCAAGGCCCCGGTCGCCTCCCTATTCCAGGTGGCAGCCAGGGCCTCCGCTGGACCATGCAGCAAATCCTTGGGTATAGCCCCCAGCTCCCTTTGGAACCCCATTGGGTCCATCAGTCGCTGGGGGTGGACCAATCGAACGGGTCCTGCCTCCCTACGGAGGGGGGCAGCATAGGAGAAATTCAAGGCCACCAGGGCGTGATCTGACCATGACAGAGGGGACAGATGTAACTCTCCCTTCAGATCACATTGCCACTGCTCTGACAAGAAAACCAAGTCTGGTGTGAGGCCACTGTCACGAGTCGGGTCCCAAATACTCTGAGACAGGCCCATGGCCGCCATGGTAGCCATGAACTCCCGAGCCACCTCCAAGGACCGCCCCAGGGACGGCAGGTTGAAGTCCCTCGGACTTAAAATCACTCGGATCCGTTCCAAGTTGGATTCCAACTTGGAATGGATCATTTTGATTTTTAGACTTTTTTTTCCCCTTATGGCCACCCCTGTGTTTTAGAAGCAAGACTGCATGCTAATGGCTGCCCGGCATATTTTTTGTGTTGGTGTTTATTCTTTCAGGCGTTGTTCTCATAGAATTAATTTGGAAGAATGAATGGCACCAATCTGAAGTACCGTGTGGTGCTTGGGGTGTGCTGTTGTTGTTACGGCAAGCTATTTTATTTTGCGAGGACACAGCCCAGGCTGCCTAAGTGTTCTTTCAGAGGTTGGCCTCTCTTCTAAAGGAGCCTAAATAGCTGACGAGCATTTGCAGGTAACACTGAAATTGCCTATTTGAAACTGTTGCTGATGTTATTGAACAAATTGACTGGGAACTGAAAATAAATTGACTAGGTGACGGTCCTTAATGCTTCGCTGTAAATAATCTCACTTGTTTGAAAGAATCAGAAAACTTGCAGGACATAATGGATGACCTTCATTCCAGAATATCCTAAATCCCAGGGAATAAAAGCCTTTCGTTTTGTTTTTTTAAGGCTGCCCTCCTGCCACATTTAAAATGAAGGAAGTCCCAATTTGGATCACTTGAAAGTTTCTTGTCACCATGGCAATGACCCGGAGACAACTTTACAGAGCATGTACCCGTGTAAGGGTGAGCCTTTCAAGGGGCTTCCCAGGACAACACTGTGCAATTAGTATGCCACCTTTTGCTGGAGACAAGGGGCTGACAGTACAGCCCAACTAATCTACTAGTTACTGTTGAATTTTTCCATACTGTTTATGAAAAGTGAAGGATTGTAAGAAGAAGGAATGTATGGGGGTCATTTTCACTTTTCAAAACATCTAAGACCACCTGTGTGTGTGTGTGTATGAATAGGAAGAAGCGTTTTGAAACTCAAACGAGCCACTCTTCTTAACCATTTCTAAAAGCATGCACAGGCCTAATATATATGATAATTCTCACTGTGAAAGATCTCCTGCCGTTTTGGTCAATCCATCCCATTTCCTTGTTCTTTAAATAAATACAATAATACAGTACCTGCATAGCTTCCTTGGCAAGATGCCTGCAGGAAACCCCTACAGTCCTCTTGAGTCAAGATTTAAAATTCACTCTGTGAAGAAGGAGCCCTTCAATAGGCAGTTCATGGTGGCCACCAAGTAGTTGCCAGTCCATACAGCCCAGGGTTGGAAAGTAGAATCTGGTTTGTAGGGATGCTGGTGCTATCATTAAGGAAGAATGAGGCCATCACCTGAGCAGCAAAGGCTGCTGGTGGTCTGTATCCCCTAAGGTGCCCCTGCTCCATCATCTCTGCTGAGAAAGCTTTAACTGCCAATTCAGATTATGTTTGCATGTGGAACCTACAACCTACAATTGTGCTGTGACTCAGACAGTGAAACATTGGGACCAGCCATCGGTAAAGATCTAATATGGCCCCAGGCATCTTTTGCGTATCTTAGGGACTTAGAAATAACATCTCAAAATAACCATGACCTAGCCCCAGGTGCAAGGTCACACAGCCACCTAGAAACATATTTAAGGATTCCCTTACTAACTTTGCTCAGACTGAAGAAGCTCCTTGGATAAGGAGCGAAACGTTTCCACTGAGAAAATAGAAATCCAGTTGACATGATTCAAACTACAGACAATTCAACCTGGATGACTGAGAACCTTCATAGACATATTGCCATACATTTTGGGGGTGAAACCCTGAAGTTGGTAAGGAAATTCGAGAAGACAGCAAGAAAGGTGGCAGACTATAGAAACCACCTACGTTTCAACCTCAGATGCAGACAACAGAGACTCATCCCGACAAGCCTACGCCTGCAATCTACAGTTAAGGGTCACAGAGCAGACCAGATCCTGCAGCAGGCACAAAGACATCTTCTAAATGAAAGAATAAGGCAAGTCCACTTCACCACTGATGCCCTGCAATACAATTTTGAAAACCTTCACCAGGAACGCACAGCCACCCTTCCTGACCCAATCCTGGATAGAGTTATTCAGCTTGGCAATAAAGTACAGCTGGCCCAGCATCACAAGACAAAGGAGAGGCAAACTAAGAAATTTGACATTCTTCTTTCTCGCAACAAGCAGAAACAAGGAACTGGAGAAACCGCTGGGAGGAACAACAACAACAGGACCACAGAGGACAAAAAGAACATGTGGGTGAAAAATCTCTCAGACAGAGAACTCACCCAACCAGAGAGAGATGTCCTAGCTAAAGGTCTTAATTTTGCCATCACTCCCAAGCAAGTTCCGGTTGTGGAGCTCATTACAGCCACAGAATCTGCCATCCACAACAACCACCTACCTTTTGAGGAAGCAGAACAACTCCGGCTTAAAATATCTGCAGCTCTGTCCAGTGCTCAACCTCCTCCCCCCAACCTTACCGTCCAAGAGAGGAGAGCCCTGACAGCCCTCAGCAAAGATGAAACCATCACCATTTTACCTGCTGACAAAGGAAGATGTACAGTGGTTCTAAACACTGCAGACTACCACAATAAAATTACCTCACTTTTGGAGGATCACCATACATATGAAAAACTGAAAAGAGACCCCACCAACAATTACAAGAAAAAGGTAATAGACAGTTTGAAACAATTGGAACATGATGGCTCCATTGATAGGATTACCTACCACCGTCTGTATCCTGGAGAAGCCATCCCCTGCATCTACGGACTTCCTAAGATCCACAAGGAAGGAACACCCCTCCGACCCATAGTCAGCAGCATTAATTCGGTAACATACAACATTGCCAAACACCTCTCTACCATACTAGCACCTCTAGTTGGACACTCTGAACACCACATCCATAATTCGGAAGAATTTGTTTCCAAAGCAAAGATCCTGAAACTGGATACAGATGAAACTATGGTCTCCTTCGATGTGTCCTCCCTTTTCACCAGCATCCCCACCACTCATGCTCTATCCGCTGTCAGGAAGAGACTAGAAGAGGACCGCACCCTTGAAAGGAGAAACCATCTCAACCCAAACCAGATCTGCCATCTTCTGGACCTGTGTCTTAACACCACTTATTTCTCATACAGAGGTGACTTTTACAGACAAAAACACGGCTGTGCCATGGGTTCTCCTGTGTCACCCATTGTGGCCAATTTATACATGGAAGAAGTGGAGAAGAAAGCACTCAACACATTCCAGGGAACGGTGCCCACCCACTGGTTTAGGTATGTGGATGACACCTGGGTCAAAATCAAGGCCCAGGAAGTACAGGGCTTCACGGACCATATAAACACTATAGATGCCAACATTAGGTTCACCAGAGAAGACACCAAGATCAACAGACTGGCATTCCTAGACTGTGAAGTCCTCATTGGGACCGGTGGCAAGCTAGAAATAGGGATCTACAGGAAACCCACACACACACATCAATATCTGATGTTTGACTCCCACCATCCACTGCAGCACAAACTAGGAGTCATCAGGACATTGTCACACAGAGCAGAAACCATCCCCACCTCCATGGATTCCAAAAAGAATGAAAATCAGCACCTGAGAACATCTCTGAAGGCCTGTGGATATCCAAATTGGGCCTTCACTAAATCTAAATCTACCAGACCTAAAACAGCGACATATAGGGCTGAGACTCAGAGTAAACGGAAGAACCTGGTCATTCCTTACATGGCTGGTGTGTCTGAAAAGATAAAAAGGATATTTGGCAAACACCACATACCTGTATATTTCAAACCCACCAACACACTGAGACAGAGGCTTGTACACCCCAAAGATCCAACTCCAAAACACAAGAAAAGCAATGTAGTTTACGCAATCCAGTGCAGTGAGGAGTGCTCTGAACTCTACATTGGAAAAACCAAACAACCTTTGTACAGGAGGATGGCCCAACACAGGAGAAGTAACACCACAGGACCAGAGTCAGCAGTTTATCTTCATCTAAAGGAAAAAGGACACTCATTTGAGGACATTAATGTTCACATTTTAGACAGAGAAGATAGGTGGTTTGAGAGAGGGGTCAAGGAATCCATTTATGCCAACTTGGAAAATCCTTCCTTGAATAGAGGTGGGGGCCTCAGACACAATCTTTCCCCTATTTTCCTTCCTGCTTTGTCTTCTGTGCCTAGGAAGATTAAGACCATTTCGCAAGCTCAACAGCAGCATGGTAATCTTAACGATCCTCCTTTAGATGATAAAGGGACTTAGAAATAACATCTCAAAATAACCATGACCTAGCCCCAGGTGCAAGGTCACACAGCCACCTAGAAACATATTTAAGGATTCCCTTACTAACTTTGCTCAGACTGAAGAAGCTCCTTGGATAAGGAGCGAAACGTTTCCACTGAGAAAATAGAAATCCAGTTGACATGATTCAAACTACAGCTTCAAAACAAGCTAATGGAAAACAGCTTCTAAATGTAAACCCCCACTGCAGCCTTTGCAGTATACTATACAATTGCTCATGGTATAGTAGCAAAGAACTGGAAGGGTTCTCTGTACCTTATCTCATCAAGGTCTCTGGCCAAGACCTATCATCCAAAATGGCAATAGCTTCATGCAAGGAAACCATAACATGGAGCTTGCAAAGCTGCAGGAGTGTCTCTAGAGGAGAATTTCTTTCTTCTTATTTCAAAAGAAGGCCAGCATGCTGCAAAGCAAAAGGCCAGCCTCCAACAAAATCTTACTTTCCAAGAAAGCCTGTGGGACCCAGGTAGGTTCCAGAGCTATTATGAGGAAATAAAAATGATGGATAGCTGCAACCAATGCTTTGTGGAAGAATGTCTACCTACACTGAAAAAGAAAAGGTAATCTGTTGAGTGACAGGAATCCTGGAGGATTAGAGAGATTGGAGGTGAGCAATGTCACCAGTTCATCTTTTGATAAATGGGAATTTTGTCACTGGCTATGTCAGGAGCCCCCCATCTTTTTGGTCTGGTGGAGACATTGGGAATTTTGAAAGCTTGTTTTGGGCACTTTCACAAAATCGCTACCATGGAGCGTGTCACCATTTTTTTCTGGACAAGTAGGCACTGGAGTATAGCCACTCACCAATTTATTTTCTGTACTTGCTCTGGGTCTTTTGGGGAGGCCAAAAGCACATTGAGAAATCTATTGTGCTTGCAAGAAGTGTTTTGCTTTGCAGCATACTACCTTCCCATTCATTTCTTTTTAAACGAAAATATTTGTAAAACAGGGGGCAGTTAGCCTGGGTGTCATCATTGGTGCCCAAGAACTATATTCACCATGGCAACCATTTCATAAATGTTTATATAACCTACTACCAAAATTCCAAATATGCCTCCTTCTAAAAAATTGTGTTCAGTTGTATCATTAAGAGTGCCCATGATTTTGCCCAGTTTCAGCTGATCTACAGGGACAACTGGCTTGTTCCACTAGCCTTGTTTTTTTTCATGGCAGTGGCATATGTTACATTCAATGGTAAAGTCTCAATTTAATGAGAGGGGGGAAATCTGAATTGTCTGTTAAATCTAAATTTATGTAATTGACCTTATTAACATTTGCATAATTAGTTAAGTTTATTACAGTCATAGACCAACATTACACAATTGTTCTTTTTACTTCATTTCCAACAATTTTGGTCACTTGCATAAATATGCCTTTACCTAATTATTATTTTTATAATTTTTATTGAAAGTTTTTACATACATAAAAGATAAAAGTAAAGAAAAATATAAAGAAAAGAAAAAAGAAAGAGAAGAAAGAAAAATAGTGTGGAGAGCAAAACAGGAAAAGAAAGAAGAGAAACTAATTAAAGAAACAAGAATCAGAAACAGAAAGTGACTTCCAACCTTCTTTTCAACAGTTATAAACAAACACATTATTTTATTGTGAACCGCCCAGAGTCCCCCAGTTGGGGGAGGTGGGCAGTAATACAAATTTAAATAATAAATAAATAAATAAATAAATAAATAATCCCTCCTCCCTCTTTAACAGTACAAAAAATCCTTTCAGCCCCTTATTTAATCTTTTTCAATCATCAAGTCCATAAATCATCACTTCAGTTTTTTCCATTTTCAGCAAAAAGTCCATAAAATGTTTTCAGTCTTTTATAAAAGTACTTATCGTTTTATCCCTGACCAAACAGGCTGAGCGCCGAAGAATTGATGCTTTCGAGCTGTGGTGCTGGAGAAGACTCTTGAGAGTCCCTTGGACTGCAAGGAGGTCAAATCAGTCAATCCTAAAGGAAATCAACCCTGACTGCTCATTGGAAGGACAGATACTGAAGCTGAAGCTCAAATACTTTGGCTACCTAATGTGAAGAGAGGACTCACTGGAAAAGACCCTGATGCTGGGAAAGACTGAAGGCAAAAGGAGAAGGGGACGGCAGAGGATGAGATGGTTAGATAGCATCACCGATGTAATGAACATGAACTTGAGTAAACTCCGGGAGACAGTGGAGGACAGGAAGGCCTGGCGTGCTATGGTCCATGAGGTCACGAAGAGTCGGACACGACTGAACGACTGAACAACAACAAAAACAGGTGAGTGCCATTACCTAATTATTAACACATATTTATGTGATTATGCAAATGACACAAATGTCATTTGTCCAGGCTATTGGGGAAACAGCATACCTTGTATTCTGGGATGGAGGGGGGATTGGAAGTAAATTTTAGATCACTACATTTGAAATCCACTGGATGGAGATCATGGACGAGGTTTTAGTTTATTAGCACCCTGGGGCTTCTGTGGCTGAATTTTCTAGCCCCTTTGCCAATGGATTTTCAGCACCTTCAGCTTGTGCCCTTTCTCTTCAATGTCCCCCTGACCTGCAGGCTTTTAAAGCTTGTCACAAATTCCCCATGACTGAACTTTTGCCTCTGTTTGCTGCTGCTCAAACCTGAAGAGTTGTCTCAGCTGACAAGTCATATTTGCAGATGTAATAGATCTTTCACCCTGAACACTTGCAGCATATGTAGCAGAGGTAATAAACTCATGTTATTAGCTACAACCAGCCGAATGCTCCATGCCTGGGAGTCCATTAGTCTCAGTAGGGATTAGTTAAGTGTAAGATTGCACATTGTGACAATTTCTGCTGCTAGCCCACTTATTGCACAATTAGCCTTGAAAATGGTTATTACTTTTTCGCTTGCAGCACAAATGTGTTTATCGTAACTGCGGTTGATTCAACATTTATACCGTAAGTTCAGAAGAGATAAGAACTTGGCCCTGTCATCTCTTTGGCAGAATGGAGCAATGCAATTCAATCCTAAGAAATTGCATGGCTAAAGGAGGATTTCAAATATTTCCTTCCTGTTGCTAAGATTGATTTCCACCTTCAAGCACTCTGCATGCATCACAAATAGCACAGAATTTTTTTTAATATGTTTTCATTCTTGTTTAAATTATTATTCCATCAAACTCACAGCTACTCAGAGGGTGCTATTAGTTTTAGAGTGCCGTCATACCAACAATGATTTTAAACAGATAATAGCGTGTTAAAAATGTAAGAGAGGCAGGAAGCTTTCCATAAGAATAGGCATTGTTTAATGCAATGATCCGCATGGGATCCTGGTCTTCCTAACTCCACTGTATTAACAACCGTGCGGGGTTTTAGGGCTGCAGAGACTGTCCAATCTACTTCATAGCCACTGAATCTGGAAGTAGTGTCAGTCCATGGGGTGGCCTGTTAACAGACAATTCAGATTTCCCCCCTCCCTTTTCTCAATTCTACAGCATGAATTGGGAAAAGTAGAGGCCCATCCTCTAATGATCTAGACTGGGAATACCATCAGTATTGAATGACACCTACTGTATATCTCATCTCTTTCTTTCTCTTCTGACCCCAGGCTTTTGTTGGGAACATAAGCAGAGTAGTGCTGAATTAGTTGAAAGACCTGTATCCTATTCTCTGCCCAACTACAAGTGAGAAGCCACAAAGCACCTGGCAAGGTTATCTAAGCAGCCATCTTTCAGTCCTAACAAAGGGCCTCTACCTTTAGGAGCTGCCTGGCAGAGAGAAATTTAGCCGGTGGAGTTGGACAGTGGGAAAGGCATGGAGCTTCTGTAGGAGGGGACAGGAGGGAATGACCCTGAGATGGCCTTCAGGTAGCCTTTTCTATTTGGTTAGCCTGCTTAAAGAAACATGTTTAGGGCCAGAAGCATCTTAAGTCAATGTTTCTGATTAGTGGTTAGTGAGAGGCTTCCTATTTCAGCAAATAATGCAGAAGCTTTAAGTGAGAAGCGCTCACCTCCAGTTTCCTTTTTGCTGGACCAAACCCAGCAATCCAGCTAGTCTTCCCCGTCTCCTATAATAGGCCAGTGGGTTGAAGCTCTTGATATCCAACTCATCAGGAGGAAGGTCTGACTAGTGGTTGTGGTGCTTATGGAAAGTTACAAAGAGGGAAGGAAAGTAACAGCTTGTGAGTGATGTGTATGAACCTTACGTTTAGTGATGATGTCTTTTATGGCTTGTTAGACCAGCCCTTTCTAAATGATGCTCATGCGGTCCTGCGAAAAGAAGCCGCTGTTTTATTGAGTTGCACGGAGAGGTTACATTAGTGCTCCCACGTGTCCAAAGAATCTTTTAAAAATCAAATTTAAAGCACAAAACTCATCGTTAAGACCACCACTGCCCGAATGCTACCTCTAATGATTTCACACTTGAGAGCATAGTTATTCCTGGGCTGCATTCCGAGGCATCAGGCTAACCTATAATTGGTTTGTTCAATTGATTTGGGGGGTTGTGTAAACTCTGCTATTTGGTTTGAACACTATGATATATCATTTAGCATCATGGGTGAACCACCAATCTGGCTTATTGAGGCATAAAGGGTTAAAACAAATCATTGATTAGCACAAGGCACTAACCCAGTTATTCTGAAGAGGGAAAATGCACTCTGTACATGTTTGGACATGTGTTTCTTAATTATTGTTCCTGTTCCTAAGTTGTATTATAAAGACCTGTGGCTTAAACCAGCTTAAATTCAGAGGCAGCGTTTATGAGCAAAATCGTATCATGGGAACGCTGTTCTTGTTGTTGTTTATTCATTCAGTCGCTTCCGACTCTTCGTGACTTCATGGACCAGCCCACGCCAGAGCTTCCTGTCGGCCGTCACCATCCCCAGCTCCCCCATGGTTAAGTCTGTCACCTCCGGAATATCATCCATCCATCTTGCCCTTGGTCGGCCCCTCTTCCTTTTGCCTTCCACTTTCCCTAGCATCAGCTTCTTCTCCAGGGTATCCTGTCTTCTCATTATGTGGCCAAAGTACTTCAGTTTTGCCTTTAATATCATTCCCTCAAGTGAGCAGTCTGGCTTTATTTCCTGGAGTATGGACTGGTTTGATCTTCTTGCAGTCCAAGGCACTCTCAGAATTTTCCTCCAACACCACAGTTCAAAAGCATCTATCTTCCTTCGCTCAGCCTTCCTTATGGTCCAGCTCTCACAGCCATAGGTTACTACAGGGAATGCTGTTCTTACCAATAATTAAAGAAGGAAAATGTTCTACTTTAGGAAACATAGTGATTCATAAATGCCTTCATAACAAATTTCTAAAAAAATCTAAACCCAAAGCTTCATAATCCCATACTAAACTTCAAATCCAATGTGCATCCTTTAAAAAAAAAATTTTTTTTACCCTCAGGCAGGATCAAAAAAACACCAAACCACCTGTTTAAGTACAGCACACCAGGTGTGCGCTGGAAGTTTAAATAATCACTGTTGTCACCATCTTTTCAAAGCGCCAGCTGATAGCCTGCAATTAAAAATGTCAATTTATATGTTACAAGCATTAAAGAACAATTCTCAGCTTGAACCAAATCAGTGTCAATGTTTCCACAATTGCAGTTTCCAGCTACTGGAAAGTAAAATTGCACTGTGTAAAAATAACACAGTCCAACCTACTATCTAAGTAACCATCTACTTGTGTGTCTGCTTGTCTGATCTGGGTGTATACCAAAGGAGATACTGTTTATGGCTTGGGAGACACATTCTTCAGCCAGGGGTGGACAGATTTGAAGCTTGTCAGAACAATGTTTGTTTGTTTTTGTTTCTTAGTAGAACTTCAAGATCCATCAACCAGAGCCAGATGCAAAAGGCATGTACTTACAGTAAATAATATGGTGTCTCTGAGCACATTTGGCACCTAGAAATTTGATTTCAGCACACAAATTTCATTTCTGGTAACTTCCAAGTTTTCTTTATTTATAATTTTCTCTTTCTCTTTTTTCTGTTTTTTTTCTGTTTAACAATAGAAGAGAATATCTATAGCTCAGGGTTGAACTGTGGAGTCCTTGGTGCTCTCTGAGCTTGGCTGTTTGCTTGCAGACGTTTCATTACCCGACTGAGTAACATCATCCGTGCGAGTGAGTGTGGGGTTTGCTCCCTGTTTATATACAGTAGCTTGCCCTGCCAGTGTCGGTGGGGATGTGGTTTTCTCCTTGGTAGTTCCTTGATTAGGGTATTGTTTTCTGCTTGATTGTTTCTCAGACAAACTTTTCATTTTCTTCCATTGGTTCCATGGACAGTGAAGATTTAACACTGCTCAGTGTCACACACAGGCTGTAAATGAGAACCTGGAACATTCCCCATCACAATGGCAAATGTGTCTAAACACATTGTCTGCCCTATGGAGGGTCCTAGACAACAACAGGCACAAAAGCTGTCAATTCAAAATCCATATTCTGCAACAGGAGAAGTGTTTCTTGGCCTTTAGGTATAAAACTACAAAGATGCAGAAAGCAGAGGGTGTCATTTTTCATGGATGTCTTTCATTTATTTATTTGAAACACAGGTAGTCCTCAACTTGCAACCATTCATTTAGCAACCATTCAAAGTTACGGTGACGCTGAAAAAAGTAAACTTACGTCTGGTCCTCACACTTATGACCATCAGGCTTAGCCCATGAATGACAAATAAGCGATCCAGCCAAAGTTCCACCGTATAGACAGAATCTTGCCAGACTAAACCTACTCTACTCTGACCGAAAAGGAAATAACCTGGGAGGCTCCAAGGCAGGGCTACTCTGAATCTCTTTGTCTTCCCATGTTCCAGCTCTGGGCTGTGTTGTCTCTTATCTCACTCTCCTCCTTGGAATGTGCTCCCTGAAAACCAGCTGTGTTACTGTAGTCCATCACAATGACCGTCGCAACATTTCCGCGGGCACGTGATCAAAATTTGGCTGCTTGGCAACTGGCATGTATTTACGATGGTTGCAGTGTCCCAGGGTCATGTGATCACCATTTTGCGACCTTCCCAGCTGGCTTCCAACAAGCTAAATCAATGGGGAACCGCAGGATTCACTTAATGACTGCATGATTCACTTAAAAACTGCCACAAAATTGTTGTAAATCAGGTGATGCCTTGCTTAACAACTTTTTTTACATTAATGCCTTGCTTAACGACTGCACCGCTTAACAATGAATTTTATGGTCCCTGTTGTGGTCATAATTTGAGGACTACCTGTATGATACCTGATCTCTCAGAGTGGGATATACAGATCCACATAAAATATTTTGGAATTTGCATGAAAATGAAAATAGTCTTCAGTACTTTTTCAACTTCAGCTACAGTACAAAGTTCACACACTGTCACTTGGGTCACATATTGTGCTACACCATTGTCTTCTTAAGTAGGATTTATTGTAAAGGAGCATAACTTTTTCTGGGCTGAGGTCTATACTTATCTTTGAGTGGGACATTTGTGGGCCATACTCCCAAGAGTAAGGGGTGGGGCCAGAACAAAAACTAATTTTTATTTCCTTTTCACTCAGTTCAAATGAAATAAATTTCATTATTATTTTCCAGTTACTGTATGTATTCAAATATTTCCCCATTCTACCACATTAAAATTTGTAGTTTGGCCATAACTTTTTGAGGTCCCAGGAGCTGTCCCCAAAGCTTCTGTGGGCCAGATGTAATCCTGGGGATTTAGCTGATATACCTTGGGTTTACTGAATAATTAATTATTGGTTGAGTTCACCTAACAAGTTAAACCAAAACCTGTAACATCGGAAGAATATAGTACTTCCTCTCAGATTCCATTTCAATTACTTCAGTAATTAGATTGTTAATTACAGTTCAAGATGATGTCCAGGAGACTGCAGGAGAGAGAGAGAGAGAGGGAGGAGGAGGAGGTGGAGGAGGAGGAGGAGGAGGAAAGAAGAAAGAAAGAAAGAAAGAAAGAAAGAAAGAAAGAAAGAAAGAAAGAAAGAAAGAAAGAAAGAAAGAAAGAAAGAAAGAAAGAAAGAAAGATGATAGATAGATAGATAGATAGATAGATGATAGATAGATAGATAGATAGATAGATAGATAGATAGATAGATAGATAGATAGATAGATAGATAGATCTCACATCTAAAGAGTCCTCACTTCAGCCTTGGCACACTGGGAGAAATTGCCAACTGCCCTAAACAATATCATCCCTCTTCTCTCTGTCCCCTTCATGAGATATCTGAAGGATGGTTCTGATCTTCTTCCCTGGTGGTATTGCTGTAAATTCTCTTCTATGTCTTGATTATAAATGAGGGAACCAACCTGCCATAAATTATTGAGATATTGGGGGGGGGGGTGAATTGGGGGCGGTTGATTTGGCAGTCTTGATTTGACCTTGTTCTGCCTACCTAGTGCTACATCATCCCAAGCTTGGGATTTCAAAGGGGGGGGGTCACTGCAGTCCATAAAAATCGCATTGCTGGAGAAAACTTGTTGAAACTGGTGCAGGCTATATGGACCATTGTCAGTGAAAGAAATTAAAGATACTATTGGTGTACTATCCATCTTGCTACCCAACAAACTCCCTGCCAAGCGTGCTGAGATTGCCTTGAGATAATTTTTGGAGACTGCCAAAATTGTGTTCCTGGTGGGCAACATTCATGTTGAGGCTCCTATACTGGAGCCAGGGTATGTAATGGTATGTGGTAATGACCTTGGCGTCATTACCACATACAATGGCTTGAAGGGGCATGGTGGTTCAGTGGGTAAGATGCCAGGCTTGTCGATCGGAAGATCACAAGTTCGGAGGTTCGAATCCCTAGCCCTGCGTGCGGAGTGAGCTCCCGCACTTGCCCCAGCTCTTGCCAACCTAGCAATTCAAAAGCATGAAAATGCAAGTAGATAAATAGGTACCACTTTGGTGGGTAGGTAACAGCGTTCTGCGTGCATCATGCCAGCCACATGACCGTTGAAGCATCTTCGGACAATGCTGGCTCTTCGGCTAACAAATGGAGATGAGCACCGGTCCGTAGAGTCAGACACGACTGCACAAATGTGCAGGGGGAAACTTTACCTTTACCGAATGACCTTGGGAGACAGGGAAAAGAGTCACAGCCAGGGGAACGGTCGGACAAGAGGCCGCTTAGCCCACAAAAGGAATCTGGGTATGGCAAACATCTCAGAAGGGACCCTCCCTAGTTTCTTGGGCTGTAAAGGCAATGGGGGAGAAATGTACTTTCAGACTTGCAAGATTCTGTTAATGTAACCTTACAATAAAGTAGAATTAGCCCATCTTGTCATGCTTCCTGCCTGGACTACCTCGCAAGGCTGACAGGGTGGGATTTCATGGCCTTTATGACATCCATCCATCCATCCATCCATCCATCCATCCATTTGATTTCTCCAGCCACCCACTTGTGTACAACTCTGGGCGGCTTACAAGAATTAAAACAACAATATAAACAATTTTAAAAAGTTAGGAACAGCTATGCTGGGAAGAAAACCAGTTCACTCAGATTAATTTCTGGTTTTGTGTAATGTCCTGGCCCAGAGTCTGTAGAAAGAGCTGGGTCTTCAGGGCTTTTATGGAGGACAGCAGGGTGAGATCTGTATGGATTTTGAGAGAAAACGTGTTATAGAGGGAAGACAGTTTGTATTAACTATCACTGAGCTGAATTGCATGGTAAGGCAGACTCTTGATTAAGACTGTGGTGAAGTTGGGACTTCCAGTGAGAATATGGCGGACTGAGCAGCTGTGCCCGCAAGATCCGCGGACAGAACTGGCATTGTGGCAGTTTTTTCAGGCTCAGGCTGGTTTCTCCTGTAGCCCAGAGCTTTTTTCCGGATTAAGGAAAAAGCTTGGAATCAACCCATTCATCCTCTGGACGGCGAGTTGTAACCAGGAGATTGTGGACGTGCACGATCAACGGTAAAGACTTCTCCGGGAGGCTGGGATTTCATCATTTCCGAGCTGCACTGCAGCCCTTAAAGGGACAGTAAGTCCTGCTTTCTCATTTCTAAAGCAATTTATATATATTTTTTAAAGTTTTGAACCCTAAGAGAGGCTTTCTACAGCAAGAAGAAACAGATTCTCTTGGTGCTTATTGTTATTTCTGGATTACTTTTAAGAATCTTTTTAAGTTTTGGCTTGCTTTCCTGTTCAAGGATTAAGGAAGACTGAGAGTAAATAATTGCCTTTCTGTTATTATTTTTGTACTGAATTTGAAGGATTGAATATTTTCCTACATGTTGGATTTCTTGTTTTTAATTCTTAGTTTTTCTGTTCACTTTCCTCGAGATCTGCTTGTTAGTGCACCTTTTACTCTTTCAATTTCATTTGGAAACTTTGTATCAACTTATTAACTCATTAACTCCTATCCATGTGAATTAAATATCTGGGGGGCGTTATAATCTACTGCCTGAAATATGGAGGATTTTAGGGAGTTTTTTTTCAGAGTTTCATCGTGAGCGTAAGCAGTCCTTTAAAGAGATTTTTTCAGAGTGTTGTCAAGCTATTCTACAGAATACATGGGGCATTGGGGAAGAGATTATTTCTAAAGTGTACCATCCGGCTGAAGATGTTATGGAGGAAGAAGATCTTGGCAAAGATGGAGATGTTCTTGTTGTCAGTAACATTGAAGTAATGCCAGGCGAAGACTACATCTTGGTGTTGAAGGGGTTAAAGCGACAGTCTGAACTTCAGATTATAAAGAGTTTTGTTTTTCTGGGGAAATGTTATATCTTTCTGAAGGATTGTTATGAGAGAGAAGAGAATATGTTTTATGGGAGATTTTTTGCTGAGAGGTTTGAATTTTTAAGGGGGGGAGCTGGGCCTTTTGATTTCTACAAGAAAAATGCCTTGAGTGTAATTGGGAGATATGTAAATGTTTTAGTTTATTTTGAAGTGGGGTAAAAATTTAAGAATGTATAATTGGATTGATAATGAGGTTATTATGATTTCATTTCTTTTTAATGACTTGGATTAAGATTTATTGGGAATTTTTTTAAAGGTTTGTTTGATTTGCAAGATTTATTAGATATCTATAAGATATAATAATAATTATTTGATTTTAGGTTTAATAGGGTTAAGAATATTGTAGTATTATTAATTATAAAAGCAGACAATTTATATGTTTTTATAACTTGATTTTCATTATAGTGGACATAAATATATAGGAATAGTGATAGGAAGGAAATAATTAAATGGAAGTTGTTTTATGGGGGAGGGAAGTTGATTTAGAAATATACTGTGTGTGTGTGTGTTTTCTTGTGTTTCACACTTTTTTAGTTTTCTTTTTTTCCTTTTTTGTAGTTTTTACCTCTTTATTAAACTTAATAAAATTCTTATTAAAAAAAAGACTGTGGTGAAATTGAGTGACAGTAGACTGGATATTGGAAGGATTGTTATTTCCAGTTATCCCACTGTCATGCTCAGGCAACTATCTAATGATGTTTGTGTTGGAATCATCGGGGTCAACTCAGCATTGTCTCATAAGCATAAGGGGGGTTCTTCTAGTAAATGCATCTCTATTGTGCTTGTGGGATGTCACATGGGTCACCTGATTTCCACTTCCTTTCTCCTTCTTGAGTTTGGGGATTAACAATCTCCATTACTCTTTGGGCACACCTGCAAGCAGGAGGTGCTGCAGAATGCAGCTCTCGTCCTTTCATCTCGCTTGCACACAGGCATTTCCATTTCCATAACGATTGTCTACAAAGAACTGGTGATGATTAAGTGTTTTCTACTGTGAATCTACTTGTATCCAGTTCTACTGAATAAGTAAGCTATCTCTATTTTTTTCTTCATCTAACTACTGTGTGAAGACTGAATTTATTTCTGAACGTAATTAAGCTTAACGTGCAAGTCCTTTCTGGTTCACGCTTCTACTTTGCAAGATTGTTGTTAGCTGCTTGGAGTTCTTTTATTAACCTTCAAAACTCCATCAGTTTGATCTTAGAGTGCCCATTCCATTTGCAGGAGTAGGGATTAATATGAGTTTTTGAATCTGGATGAATTTCCAGAAGCCTGATTGTCCTGACGAAGTCCTTGTTGACCTATGGAATAGAAAAACAGAAGGAGCCATTGAAAGAATCACCCCGTGTCTCTCTCTGGTGCTGTGAAGTCCAGGCTTCTCCCCGGTTTTCTGGGGAACACCAGGTGATGAAATAGTTGAGGAGACATCTTAGCACTCAAACGGTGTAAGATAAGTTATAGGGCCAACTGGTCATATGCTAATGCACAGGCATGTGTACTGTGTGGCAGCAAGAGCTGCAAACAAATAGCCATCCTCCAGAAGCCTTCCAGCAGAGCACTTTAAGGTTTCAAGGACTTACTGTCATCTGCCCAGAAATACTCAATTTAAGAGCCCTCAAAACCCTGTTATGACAAATTTGCAAGGCACCTGGGGAATACATTCAACCATTTGCATGCCAGGCTGAATGCTGCCTGGATACATTATGTGCTGCTTTGCTTATCTGTACTGCTTTATGCTTGCAGCTGTTGAACATGCCAAAAGCCTGTAGTTTGGATACTCCCTGTAGTATCATCCCTGACATAGAGGCCAAAGTAATCTCTCTGACTGGGAACATCTACTCCCACCTTCCATTGAGTTAGCAGTTGCTTGAATAACTACTTGAGAAATGCAAGGAAAATGAAAGAATGTGGTTGGAAATAGCTTAGCTGAAACTGGTAATGCTTCAAGGTTACTATTTGGTCCTCAATACAGGATGACTGCTGGGTAGATGCACAAAAATATCCTTAAACAGACCAACTCTTTCATTTCACTTCCCCAGTGGCAGAAATAGTCAAAGCTTGAAGGCAAATTAGCAGAATGTATATGGGAGCTGATCTCCCCAAGATGCTTTACTCAGAATATCTAAGGGGCTTATCAGGATGACAGACTTGTGAGCACACCTTACAGTTATTCTTTTGCTTGCTTGCTTGCTTGTAGCTTGAATCATGTCAACTGGATTTCTATTTTCTCAGTGGAAACGTTTTGCTCCTTATCCAAGGAGCTTCTTCAGTCTGAGCAAAGTTAGTAAGGGAATCCTAAATATGTTTCTAGGTAGCTGTGTGACCTTACACCTGGGACTAGGTCATGGTTATATTGAGATGTTATTTTAAGTCCTTTTATCATCTAAAGGAGGATCGTTAAGATCACCATGCTGCTGTTGAGCTTGTGAAATGGTCTTAATCTTCCTAGGCACAGAAGACAAAGCAGGGAGGAAGATGGGGAAAAGATTGTGCCTGAGGCCCCCACCTCTATTCAAGGAAGGATTTTCCAAGTTGGCATAAATGGATTCCTTGACCCCTCAAATGAGTGTCCTTTTTCCTTTAGATGAAGATAAACTGCTGACTCTGGTCCTGTGGTGTTACTTCTCCTGTGTTGGGCCATCCTCCTGTACAAAAGTTGTTTAGTTTCTCCAATGTAGAGTTCAGAGCACTCCTCACTGCACTGGATTGCATAAACTACATTGCTTTTCTTGTGTTTTGGAGTTTGATCTTTGGGGTGTACAAGCCTCTGTCTCAGTGTGTTGGTGGGTTTGAAATATACAGGTATGTGGTGTTTGCCAAATATCCGTTTTATCTTTTCAGACACGCCAGCCATGTAGGGAATGACCAGGTTCTGTCACTGTTTTAGGTCTGGTAGGGTCAGCGACAGATAGGGCTGAGACTCAGAGTAAACGAAAGAACCTGGTCATTATGTAGTTTATGCAATCCAGTGCAGTGAGGAGTGCTCTGAACTCTACATTGGAGAAACCAAACAACTTTTGTACAGGAGGATGGCCCAACACAGGAGAAGTAACACCACAGGGCCAGAGTCAGCAGTTTATCTTCATCTAAAGGAAAAAGGACACTCATTTGAGGACATTAATGTTCACATTTTAGACAGAGAAGATAGGTGGTTTGAGAGAGGGGTCAAGGAATCCATTTATGCCAACTTGGAAAATCCTTCCTTGAATAGAGGTGGGGGCCTCAGGCACAATCTTTCCCCCATCTTCCTCCCTGCTTTGTCTTCTGTGCCTAGGAAGATTAAGACCATTTCACAAGCTCAACAGCAGCATGGTGATCTTAACGATCCTCCTTTAGATGATAAAAGGACTTAAAATAACATCTCAATATAACCATGACCTAGTCCCAGGTGTAAGGTCACACAGCTACCTAGAAACATATTTAGGATTCCCTTACTAACTTTGCTCAGACTGAAGAAGCTCCTTGGATAAGGAGCGAAACGTTTCCACTGAGAAAATAGAAATCCAGTTGACATGATTCAAGCTACAAACAATTCCACCTGGATGACTGAGAACCTTCATAGACTTGCTTGCTTGCTTGCTTGCTTGCTTGCTTGCTTGCTTGCTTGCTTGCTTGCTTGCTAGACATGCATTGGTGATATGTTTCTCATCCTGAGCTCATAATGCAGGGAAGAAAATATCTGGGTACAGCAACACAGGAGAGCAGGCAAGAGGTAGAAAAATTACTCTTCTGTCTTCCTTCAACCAATGGATCATCACAGATTTGGAATGGCTCATTTATGGCACCTTTAAGTGACTTTTGTCACCTACAGAACCAATTCCATAGGTACAGTTCTATGTGTGGAATAAGTTAGTAGCTGATTCTAAATTGAATTTCAATTGAAAGACTGCAGGGCAAACTGGTATGCTACCACATTTCATCTATATGACACATCTCCAACAAAAACCATTCTGGGTACCAGCTGCTGCCACAGATCTCTAAAATTAGTTCATTAAAGGCAGCATTTGTGACTTCCATTTATTGTTTAGCCCTCAAACTAAGAAATAAATAAACTCCTTTTTTCCCCTTTTTGTCCCTCACACTGCCAAATGCATCATGGCCAAAACAAACCACAGCAGCCAAAGGCATTCAACAACCATAGGAAGCTGAAAATGTCAACATTGGTGAAAGACTTAATAGTAAGAAGAATGCATGTTATCAAAAAACCTTGTGGGATTTATTTCCTTTCTTTTGGATTCCCTATCTGGTTGTTACTATTACAATTTATTGGACTAAAAGTGCCTCTTGTCCTTTCTTTACTTAAGATCTTTTCATGTAAGTTAGCTTTTTAATATTATTCTCCTTCTGTTTGTTTCTGAAAGAATGCAAACTAGTGTCAGAGATCAATAGTAATTTCCCCACTCCACAATAGAGGATAAAAGAAGGAAAAGAGAAAATGTTCTCTTCCAGAACTACTCTTTTAATCCTGAAAACAACAGTGTAATGCCACCTAACAACAATTTATAAATATTACAGTCATTACACTATATTGTATTTAAACTAGTGTCTTCAGATGGGAGAGTGGCATAACACGGGGGGGGGGGGGGCATAACACAATACTAGCAAAAGTAGAAGTAGAGCAAATCATCATCATCATCATCATCATCATCTGTAAAATGATCCACATTTTAAAACATACAGTTTATTAATTTATTAAAGTCCCCATCTTTTCAGACTAGTGATGGCATTTGACATTTTGAGGGCATGGCATGGGCCTTCAGACAAATTAGATGCCATGGGTGAGGTTTGGCCATTCACAAAATGTGGCTATCAATACGAGAAGACAAACTGTTGAGGAATCCCCTGGTACTCTCTCTAGTTCTCATGATCAACCCCAGTCTATGTTTATCCTTTTTTTTTTCTCAGCAGGTAGCCATATTTATGAACAAAGCACTGAGCTGACGCCACTCACGATTTTTATTTTCAAGAAGGCCTGCAGGAGCTATACAGAATCCAGGCGCATCCCTGAAAATAAAAAATATATATTCTGGAGGTAGTATTTTGCATTGCACCCTGCCAGCTTCCTTTATAATTTTGCTTAAAGTGAAAATAATGTTTTAAAAGTTAAAAAGTTTGTGGGGCAAAAAGTCTGGTGGGTGCCAAGCGTCATGTCCACAGGCACATCAGTTCTCACATGGGGATCCCAAGGTTAGATGAATGGATTGCTCAGTTAAGATGACTTTAAATGCTGTTCATGGTATGCATTAGATTCATTGGTTGTTGTTGTTTTTTAATTATGACAGATAAGCAAAAAGCAGGGGGAGACAGAGTTCAAATTCTATACAGGGAAAATATGTTTCGGTCGGCGATGGAAAAGGAAGCATTTCACATTCAGTGAAGGGGCACCACCCCCTCCCCAGGTAACTGAACTGCTCATAGCATGAGGACTTTCCCCACAACCATTCAATAGGAATCTGCCTCCGTTTATGTGAAAGACTGTTATTCTGTGAGAATAGAGAAGCCATCACAACCTCCATCCGTATGACACCCCTTCCAATATTTATTATTTATTATATTGTTTTAGCTGTAACTTATGTTTCATAGGTTTTAATTGTTGATATTTTGTAAACCGCCCAGAGTCCGCCGTTGGGGGAGATGGGCGGTGATAAATTTGAATTATAATTAAATAAATAAAATAAATATCTGGAGAATCCCAGGCATCCTGCTGGACAGCCAACTCCACTTTGAGGTCCTTCAAGGAGGTTCATGGCTGAACAGGCATGTGAGCCAGGTCTGGCGCCCTCCCCCTCCCCCTCCCACCACTCTGCTTTGTCCCTTACACTCCCTTCGTAAAACTAGCATCAAAGCCAAGTGTTTAGGAAGGAACAGATAGCTATTTTGTTGCCCTACAAAATGCAAGCATAAAGGGGAGATTTCTAGAGGACAAAGCATTATTAGATAAAAGCACCACAGTAAAAGCAGCCCTCCAAGTCATTTTTCATATAACACTGCCACAAACGGGTATCTAAAAGAAGCCTGTCTATTAAAAAGGGAATCACAGCCAGTTCTGGCTCTTTGAGGAATGTTCCTGTAACACCATTTCCTGCGTTCACACATTACACTTCTAGTTACACATTTAAAAATAGAAACAGTGAAATAATCCCCCAAACAATGTGATCTCTGTGCCGGCTGCCAACTCAAAATGACAATGCCCACAAAATCCCTGTGAGCGCTTTGCACGTAGCAAATTATGCATTCTACACAGTTAATTAATTCCTTCTTTCAAATATAATTACTTCGGAATAACGAAAATAATATTATTCTTGCATATGTCTGGGTTTTTTCAAGTGTTCTTATTTTCTTAGCCAGTAAGTCATTATTTTGTTCCTTGCCAGTTCTTTCCCTTTCAGCACTCCTATAGCTCTCCCAGATTATATATCGATTCTTTTTTTAAAATTTAAACATATTTTCCCCAAATGAAATGATATCAAATTAAGCATACTGTACAAATTGGAGTGGAGGCTGGGGAAACAAAACCTTTTGCAGTATACTCAGATTCTTTCTTGCAATATTGTCTGTTCCAAACAAAAGAAGTGATTTGTTGTTCATCTGAAAATGCCTTTGAAATAAAGTAAAGGCTGCCATTCAAAAAACTGTGGTTTTTTTTCTCTCTCATTGTAGAATAAATGCAATAGATATTCTCAAAAGGACATTATCATATACAAGGTTTCTGCTCCTCATTAGCATAAACGGGAAAGGCAAACAGATGGAGGGAAGGAGAATTAAACAGAAAGTGTCCACTTCGTCCTTTTGATAATCACTGAACCAAAACATTCGTTTTTGAGGGAGGAAGGCTGGATTTGCCTTCCTCAAATACAAATCAGATTGATCCCTGAAAAAGGTTGAGGGGAGGGGGAAGTGTTATGTAAACTAAAATTCTTGATAATAAGGCAAACTAAGGTTGCATCAGCCTTGGGCTCCAAAGAAGCAGATTTTAATGAACTCAGAAGAAAGATAAGTAGGATTCCACTGCAGGAGAATCCTATGGGAAAAGGAGTTCAAAGCGGGTGAGAATTCATAACACAGACACTAAATGCACAATTCCAATAAGTATGTGGGGGGCGGGGGGAGGAGAGACAGCAGAAGATAGCAAAGTAGCTGCACAAAAAGGTTAGTGAAAGGCTGAAAATCAAAAAGGACACGTATAGGAGATGGAAAGAAGACCAGGTCACTAAGGAAAAGCAGATCCAACCAGCTTCGCTTTGTAGAGATGGTTTCAGGTAAACTGAAGGGTAGAACAACCTGAGGTTAATGAAAGATGGTAAGAACAAAAAGAAAGGTAACTTTTCTCCGGATATATTCAAAATAGAAGGAAGAGAAAAGAAACAGGATACTAGCTGCGGAGTGAAGATGACAATAGGCTAACAGAAAAGGCAGGATTACACAGTTCCTATTTTGGCTGGATCTTTCCAGAGAAGAGGCCAAGCATTCTGTTGGGCAGTTGTGAAGAGAAGGTTGAAGGAGCAGGCTTCCAGTCAGGTTGAAAAAAATATGGTTAGGAATTACCTCTCAGCTTTGAATTCAAATCGCCAGTGGTCAGGCAGAACCCATCCTAGCAGACTGAAAGAAATTTCTCATGGTCTATCTGAAAGGCTATCCATGACCTGAAAAATCCAGGAGAATGAGTGAAGGAGTAGACGATGGAAGGAGGGCACATGCCGTCCCTGCTTTGATAAAAGAGGACCCGAGGAACTGTAGACCAGTTCTGGCCTAGATGCAGCTCCAGGGGTCTTGGCTCTTTGCACTATTCACCCCCAGGGTGTTGAGGAGTAGAGACAGTTAGCAAGGGATTCCATCTTCCTTCCTCTCTTGGCTCTGCTTGGCTTTCCCCTGGTTGGAAGATTGACCCTCTTAGCTCTCCCATTCAATCTGCTTCACCTCAGAAAAACAGAGTAGCTTTGTACAACGCTTTTGAAACCATGCTTTCCAAAGTGCTTTGCAGAACTGAAGCCCCTCTCTCGGGAGTCTTAAAGCCACTGCTCCTTGGCACAGCTCAGATAGCTGCTCTCAAAGGGGTCCCAGCGGCTCCCCAGGTGTGTGCGCAGGCAGCATCTTCAACTTGCTAGTGGCCCCAGCAGAAGTGTTGTCTAGATATGTGCACTGAAACAAGTGAGGGCAGCCTTTGAAGCAGCTGTGCAACCCTCGCAAAGGCAACAGCTGCTTTACTGGTTTGAAAATAGATGCAAATGCTTCATTTCTGGGGCACCGTGGAGCTCTCACAGCCTAACTTACCTCTCAGGTTAGTTGGGAGGCTAAATTAGCAGGAGGAGAAGGGGAAGCCACGTATCCCTCCTTGAACTGCCTGAAGAAGAGACTAGTCACCTTAACTAATAGTAGTAAACCTACTACAGGTACAGATTTTTTTACATGTAGAGATTTGATCCTCCTAGTCCTTATACAAAACAAAGAAAATTAAACTATACTGTCTCTGATGGTTGCAGATAAGGAAAGACTGGTGGCTTGGTGAACTCATTAATGGAAGTTTGACTGGTGGGTCATACAGAAACGAGTGTTGAAGATAATCCCTTAAACTTTAACAACAACTTTGGGCTTTTAATTATGAGTGTTCGAATCTTAATTTCCAGTTTATGGAATGAGCTGACATCAGCCTTGGAATTTTACTGAATGTTGGTGTCTTCTAGTATACCGTACCTGTGAAACCAACAGATGCACAAAGAGGTGGTCAGGGCTGGAGACGAGAGGATAAAACCTCCTGTGCAAAGGAAATCTGACTTCACTTTTCTTTGGCAAAGTTCCCTAATTACAGCTTGCCAGAGGGCCTTTTTGACTGTCACAACCTTGGGGTGAAAAGCTATTGTTAACTTTCAGCTTACCCGGCTTTGGATCCATCATATCGATACGGTTCTTCCTCTGCTCTTCCCTGGTCTTTCTCCAGCCTCCTGAGGGAGGTTTCTGGATCAAGAATTACCAAATAGAAGAGAGGTTTTGCTTCAGAAGTACAAGATGTCTCAGTGGCCTCCATAAAATGAGAGTGCCATCTAGATTCTTGTTTTCTCTCTTCAGATAATCAAAATGGGTCTTTAAAATTATGCAAGCGTGCAACTTAAGCCCAAGGAAGTTCGGGCATGGCTGTCACTGGAGCTGCTGGCCAGGAGCTGATTATGACTTATGAGCCAGGAAATCCCAAATTCAGATCTTGTTTCAGGCATTAATATTTGGCAAAGTATTATTTTTCTCTAGTTCAGCTCTCCCCTAACATTTGCAATTTGCAAATAGTAAGGCAGACCTACCCATAAGAATACAGAATTGGGTGTAAGGATGTTCAGCATGACGGGGAACTTATCAGTGTCATCAGTATTCATTCTGTCAAATGTTGTGCAAATTTAAACTGCAGCAGGATTACAAATCTCTGTGATGTTGTACATAATTTTCACAAAGAAACAGTTTTGTACACACTTTCCCTAGTATTAGCTGTTTTTAATGGGGCAGACTATAAAATATGTGTTTTCCATTGTCTCTTATGGTAAGAGCCAGTTTGGTCTAGTGGTTAAGGTGCTGGGCTAGAAACCAGGAGACTGTGAGTTCTAGTCCCGCCTTAGGCATGAAAGCCGGCTGGGTGACCTTGGGCCAGTCCCTGTCTCTCAGCCCTAGGAAGGAGCCAATGGCAAACCAGAAGGCTGAGAGTTCTAGTCCCGCCTTAGGCATGAAAGCCGGCTGGGTGACCTTGGGCCAGTCCCTGTCTCTCAGCCCTAGGAAGGAGCCAATGGCAAACCAGGAGACTGAGAGTTCTAGTCCCGCCTTAGGCATGAAAGCCAGCTGGGTGACCTCGGGCCAGTCCCTGTCTCTCAGCCCTAGGAAGGAGCCAATGGCAAACCAGGAGACTGAGAGTTCTAGTCCCGCCTTAGGCATGAAAGCCGGCTGGGTGACCTTGGGCCAGTCCCTGTCTCTCAGCCCTAGGAAGGAGCCAATGGCAAACCAGGAGACTGAGAGTTCTAGTCCCGCCTTAGGCATGAAAGCCGGCTGGGTGACCTCGGGCCAGTCACTCTCTCTAAGCCCAACTCACCTCACAGGGTTGTTGTTGTGGGGAAAAGAGGAGGAGGAAGGAGTATTAGGTATGTTCGCTGCCTTGAGTTATTTATAAAAATAATAAAGGTGGGATAAAAATTAAATGAATAAATTAATAAATATACCCTTTTTAATGCACCAGATATACATGATGATGTCATTTCTTTTTCAAATGGACACTGTTTTGACCAAAATTAGGGAACAGAGATGACGAAATGCTACTAATGTATGTATATATGTATTAGCTATACATTATGCTTCTATGCCACAAAATAATGTAAATGGAGGGATTATGGGACAACTGTGGCATAAGCAAAGTGTGTTTTCATGGCTTAGTATCAAGCCTCTGTGTGGCCATTGCCAGAGGAAGAAGAATTTATTTCTTTATGGATTTAAATATTTATTGTATGTTGCCTCTTCTTTGCTCTAGCCCTGCCTTGTCCTCCTACCCTTTTTGAGTGCAGGCCTCGTGCCAAAAAGGTTTCCCAACTCTGGGGGGGGGGGGGGGAAAGCAATTTATTCAACAAAATAAGTAATGGAAAATGGTTATTTATTATTTATATCTGATTCCATTTTTTTCTTTTAAAATAATCTGATTTACCTAGGGGAAAAAATTCACTGTTTTATTTTTTTAACTGTATGCATGTTTAGGATGGATTCTGGCTCAGTGGGAGGTGAGATCATTTATTTATTTTTATGTATAAATCGTATCTATAGGTCACCGAATTTGGGGCAGCATACAGATAAAAACTGCATTCAATTCAATAAAAAGCCAAAAGAAGGTGAAAACCTGGGGACTGAAATGCTAAAGCATGGATAACATTCCCCCAGAGCACGCACTGCCAACTCCAGTTCCTGAGGAAAGGGTCTGGTCTTCAAGGCCCACTGGAAGGACAGCAAGGTCAGGGCAACCTGAACCTCTAGGGCAGTGTTTCTCAACCTCAGCAACTTGAAGCTGTGTGGACTTCAATTCCCAGAGCAATTCCCAGAGCATGGCTGGCTGGGGAATTCTGGGAATTGAAGTCCACACAGCTTCGAGTTGCTGAGGTTGAGAAACACTGCTCTAGGGGCATGCTGTTCCAGAGAACAGGTGATGTGACAGAGAAGGCATGCTGCCTGGGTCACTCAGATGACAGTGTTTTGAAGTTGGGACCTGGAGCATGCCCACTCTGTCAGATCTTACTGGATGGGCAGAAACAATTTGAGAAAGGCAGTCCCTCAAATAGTCAGATTCTCAGTCCAGAAAGGGATGTAATTGGTGTACCAGACAAATTGGGCAAAGACCACCCTCAGCCATACATACTACTTTCTCTTTGAGCAAGAGCTGCATGTCTGCGAGGACCTCCAAATTGCACATCCATTCTGTCCTGGGGGAGTGCTACCTTGTTCAGAACAAAAAGTAGAAAATTAATGGAACCGGGAAAACCAGAAACACACGGCCACTCAATCTTGTTAGGGTTAAGCTTGAGCCTGTTCCTCTCCAACCAGACCCCAACAGCCTTTAGGAACTGGGACAAGACTTCAACAGCATCTCTTGGCCAGGCCGGGGTTGAGATGTACAACTCAGTATCCTCTGTTGATGGAGGACATCACTCAGTGGCTTCATGTACTGTAGATGTTAACCAGAAGGGCTAAGAGTGTCAGGCCCTGTGGTACTCCATAAGATGGGGGTTTCTAGGTTGGAAACTGAATGAAAATTATCTAGCAATATTAGGTCCAGCTATGTCTTCTTGAGCGGAGGCACCCCCTTGCCTCCTTCAAGATGAGTAGAACCACTCCTTCAAAGATGCATTCACCACTGCATGGACCCAGCCACATGTCACCCCTTGGGCAGCCTTAACTAACCATGAAGGACAGGTGGCCAGGGTAGTAGTCCAAAGAATCCTGTCCAGTTCCTTGGAATTTTCAGGGTCAAAAATCTCCCAGATAACAGGACAAGACAATGCCTCAATTAACATGCATCAAAGCACCCAGTCAGAGTCTAACTCTGAGCAGATTTGAGTGACTTCATCTAACAAGTGCCTAGAATATTCCTCACAGTGGCCTTGAAGATGTTTATTTATTTATTTATTTATTATTTGGATTTATCCCCACCCATCTCTACCGTGGTAGACTCTACTGCCCATCTCTACCGTGGTAGACGTGGTAGTCATGTTCCTGTGACTCTCCCCTCCCCAACAGAGAGTGTGTCACCTTAAAAAAGCCACTGGTTGGCTAGCTGCAGACACAGTAATAGCAGAAAAATAACAGTGTTTTCCTGCTCTTATGACCATGATGTAATCTGTAATGTGGATTGTTAAGTCACTCATCTTCCTCCAAGGCAGTCTAAGTGTCTCCTCTATCATTTCATCTCCTGGAACTCCTCAGACAACCAGAAAGTCCCAGGGACTAACAAACAGAGATGGGCTGCATACGTGTAATCCAACCCAAGGCCCTTGATACTTGTCCATTCCAGGTGGCAAGTAAGGCCTCAGTCAAACTGCCTACCAGATCCCCAGGAAAAAGCCCAAACTCCCTCTGGAACCCACTTTCAGATCACATTGTAACTGTCCTGAGACAAAACCCAGATCCATGTGTGGCCCCGTATTGAGTCAGGCCCTCAATATTTGGGACAGATCCATGATTGCCGTGGTGGCCATGAAGTCCTGAGCCGCTGCAGACTCAACACCATTTGAAGGCAACTTAAAGTCTTCAAGAAGTGATAACCTTGAAGACCCCACCGCCAACCCAGCAATGGAATCAAGTAGCTGAGGCAGGGATATTTCGGAGCAGCAGGTAGTCTGGTACAGTAGCAACCAATTCAACTGATGCCTAGAGCCCACCTTCAACCACAGGGTCTTACATTCCATTGTCCGTGGTGCAAGGCCTCTGAAAATCATAAAGACTTCCAGGATGACAACATCTACCACTACTACCCTGCCCCCATGGATGGAACCAAACTCAAATCCCAGGTGGGCACAACTCTGAGAGGTGACCACTCCCTTGGAACCCTCCCAGGTCTAAGCAATACATGCCAGGACAGCCACCTCACCCAGGACAAAATCATGGATGAGGGCCGCTTTGTCACAGACCAAGACGGCCTTTAGTAGCAATGGCTGGAGGCCAGGGCTCAATTTCTTAGGCTCTGGCACTAGCGGCAACTAATCCCACAATCACATGCCCATCATTTAGGCATGACAGTATTTTCGAATCCTTGGTGAAAGATAGAGTAACTGAGACATACCTGGAGAGAGAGCCCAAAGCCAGCAAAATGTCAGATAACCCCAAGGAAAACTAGAACTTAAACATCTTTATGGCTTGGTAGCTGTTTAATTGATCTCTCTTCCATTTTGATGGCATAAGGTTTTGATAACAGATGTGTATTATATATATTTTTGTGGATTGTTGACCTCTGCTCATTTAGAGCCTTAGAAAAAAAAGTAATTCATTCATTATTTCTGTGTTCTGCTAACTGTTTCTTGATTTCTGTAATCTAGAATCTAACTCTTATCCTTAACAGATCATTCTGCAGGGAGACTCCCTTTGCTTAAACTATCAGTTAAATGGCAAGTCATTGGCAAATTCTTGACCTCCAGATGTCCTGTCAATGAAGGTAATAGAATTGGACAATTCTGTTATTAATGATTCCCCATTCAGGTCTAATAGAGCTAAGGAAAAGATCTGTGTCAAAATAATTCTAGTTGAGCGCAAATGGAAGGTTCATTGCTCTCCACCTGCCCTTGAAGTGGCAACCACATTCTATCTTGTCAGAGCAACAAGACAAAAACCTCATTGGTGGTGGGTGGTGGGGGTAGTCTAGCCCAGACGTTATAAATTTGCCTTTATAGGGTTCCCTATCAGGATCACCATGAACTAAAGCTAAATAAAAATGGCCCTTTGAAATTCTTCATCAAAGGTATAGGTAAATAACTTGGTTGAGTGGTTATTTCTGAATGTTTCCATGGAAATATGTTCTCCAACATCCTGCACAGAAAAAAAAGGGGGCGGCTTTAATAAATAAAGGTGCCGTATTTGCCTTCATGCCAGATCCAAAACATTTCTTCCAAATCATTTTCAAAGTGTGCACAGCTTTAGTGCCCGGTGCTTACAGCTCTGTCTTCCATTTACATAGACAATTTAGCCTTATGCAGATAATGTATATGAAATACTCTGAATAGTCTAAAGCATGATTGTATAATTGATCAGCAGTTTGTGTTCATGGTGGCACAACATGCTAACTTGAGTACTGGATTAATCCATTTTCTGGGTTCACCCAATACAATGAGTCATAAGCTATCAAACACCCTGGGTTCCACATAACATTCAAAGCTACAACTACAACTAAAGTAACCAAGCTTGACACACCTGCTAGGTTTTTAACTGATCTGATGAAGCCTGTTCAGTGAACAGAACCATGAATGTAATATTTGGGCCTATCTTGACCAGTTCCTCCAAAGCTAGGAAGGGCACTTCGACTGTTCCCCTCCCAAAGGCACTTATTTCAGGACCTAAAACAGACCTGGCAAAATTGGAGAGGGTGGGAGCCACAGTTCAGCATCCTTACCTTGCAAAGAGCCATAAGAGTCATCCAGTGATGTTGGATATTCCCATTTCCACTCTCCATTTTGAATTCTTAAAAATGTATCACCAAAGACAACAGAGTATTCTTGGAGTGCTGAGGGATAGCTTGGGGTCCACTGTGGGGTACAGGTGACCCACCATTGGCATAAAAGAGATAACCTTCATATAAGTCCAGTGAAACATGACATCCATTTATGATGTCTTTGTAATGCCACCTTCATCATACTTATCCCAGAGACAGAGAACCTTCTACCTTCCTGAGAAAGGTTTTGAAGTCCTATTCTACTATTGATGGTCCAAGGTTAAAATGGACGGAACCATAAACAAACAAATACACTTCCAAATTAACCAGGCCATCCCTTGCATAAGCCTTTTGCCCTGCATGCCCACACAGAAGAAAACCAAGTTATCATATGAAGAAACAGTCCTGTTCTTTGCCATGCTTATTCAGATGCAAATTCAGTGCAAAGTAATTCCAAGGTAAACATGCAGCCCCCTTAGAGAGGATCCAACTACAAATTCAGCAGTAACACAGCAGCAGGTTCTTCAATCCCTCTCCCTAACCCTACCCACTTTTTTTCCTGGCCAGTACAAAACAACCTGTATTTCTCCTACAGAATGTTTGGATAAATTGTTGTTGGTGTAACACAATCCTATATGTGCCTATTTAGATGGGAGTCGAATGAATTCAACGAGGCTTGTTCCAAGATGTGAAGATAGTAAGAGTGCAGCCTTTTAAAACAAAATTGAATAATGAACTAGAATGAGAAAGCACTGATTTCATGTGCAATGTTATAACGATTTCTGGAAAAGCACAAAAACCTTTTCATCTCCACCTCAACTCTTTCTGACCATTGGCTTATAATATATGAACAAAATTTCACCAAGAAAAACGTATTTATAATTTGTACATCATGTTACATGTATTCATTAATTTGCCTTTTATTTCTATACTGCCCTACTTTTCATGAATCTAGGCAGTTTACATGCTAAACAAACCAGGGCTGTCTGCAATGGGGGAAGTCAAAAAAGGCAAGATGGTGGCCACACTGTGTGATTGAAGCCCTGCCCCTTTTCACTTGTGCCCTTGTGATGTACTTTAAAAAGGGGTGAGACTTTGATTGCAATCTGAACATTTTTGTGTTCCCCCCTGCAGATGCCCTGTGCTATAGTTTATTTTATTTTATTTTATTTTATTTTATTTTATTTTATTTTATTTTATTTTATTTTATTTTATTTTATTTTATTTATTTTTATTTTTTTTAATTTAATTTAATTTAATTTTATATCCCAACTTTATTTTTTTTTATAAATAACTCAAGTCAGCAAACATACCTCATACTCCTTCCTCCTCCTATTTTCCCCACAACAACAACCCTGTGAGGTGGGTTGGGCTGAGAGAGAGTGACTGGCCCAAGGTCACCCAGCTGGCTTTCATGCCTAAGGCGGGACTAGAACTCTCAGTCTCCTGGTTTCCTATTGGCTCCTTCCCAGGGCGGAGAGAGGGTGACTGGCCCAAGGTCACCCAGCCGGCTTTCATGCCTGAGGCGGGACTAGAACTCTCAGTCTCCTGGTTTCCTATTGGCTCCTTCCCAGGGCGGAGAGAGAGTGACTGGCCCAAGGTCACCCAGCTGGCTTTCATGCCTAAGGCGGGACTAGAACTCTCAGTCTCCTGGTTTCCTATTGGCTCCTTCCCAGGGCTGAGAGAGAGTGACTGGCCCAAGGTCACCAAGCCAGCTTTCATGACTAAGGCGGGACTAGAACTCTCAGTCTCCTGGTTTCTAGCCCGTTGCCTTAACCACTAGACCAAACTGGCTCTCACTAGACCAAACTGACATAACTCACAAAATAATTACAAATGCAATTCAGGTTCCTCAAGTCCATTGGAAAGAATCGGAACCTTATCAAAGATAATTTGGCTCACTTGCAAATCACTCTGCTCATAGCCATTACTCAGACAAATCTTGAATGCATGACATCCTGGGTGGAAGGACCTAGCCAGTTCTGAATGGCAGATGGGATGCAATTGGCTGAGGTTGTTCATTTACCCTTATCAGGTTGCTTTTGTCCTACCTGCCTGCAAAAATACCCATTCATAAAATGGGAGTCAAACAAGCACTTCCAGAAGTAGCTCCATAGAACCATCATGTGGTAGGAAGAGTCTGAAGCTGCTCAAAGTAAATGCATTGACCTCGGTTATTTGGAACTTGGGGTGTTCTAAGCAGAGCTTTGCTGCAGGGCAGCCCTTGGAAATTCATGGTGGTTGGTAGGTACAGCAGGCTGAGTGTTCATTTTAGGACTTCTACTGTTTATTCAGAGGGTTTCTCTTTCTCTTAGTTGATGGGGCAGAAAATTATGGCCCATTGAGTGGATCCAGGTCCACAAACCATAGGGTGCCTAATGGAGGGTCTCACTGCTGTCCCATTTTGAGAGAAAGTTCTTTGTCCTTGCTTTTTGTAAAATTTCTCTCCTTCTCTCAGAACAAACCACAATGAAGACTCACCTGTGGGATCCTAGAAGGCTTTGGAAGCTACAAGGAGCCAGGCAGTGAATGACAACACAGACTTTCAATGGCTGGAAGAGCAACAGATGAGGGGAAGGAGCAGCCAGTGACAGATACCATAAATTAGCGCTTTAACTGTGTCCTCCCCATCCCCTGGGGCCCAAAGCCTGCATCAAGTGGCCAGAGTCATTACATGTTGGCTGGAAAGCAGTCACAAATTGGCTACCATTATCTAATACCAATCCATCAAGCGGCAGAAGACTGAACAGGGTACACTTTGAGCAAATATAATCAGGGAGATCCCACATCTGTTTCATCAGGACTCATTTCTAATGTTTTCTGCATTTTCTGGCCCTGACCCCACAGCAGCAGCACAGGAATACCACAGAGGTAATGTGGCCAGCTGGAGGCCATTTGCCATCTTAGTTATTTAAAACAAACCAACAAAGCAAGGAAAATGTGAGAGAGGTTCTCTTTCAAACAAACATCAGAAGAATAGCAATTGCAGAATTACTCCAAAAGAAAAGGTGATGTTCGCCTGCTCCAAAGATCTAGGTAAATGCTTATATAGAATTGCTGAGGAGTTTTCAGCTTAGAAAGTATAAAAACACCATTTGAAGAAACTTAGAAGGCTTTAAAAATAGTACCCAGGTGTGTGTAGGCAAGATTAAACCTGCTTGTACTTTTAAGTTCCTTTAGTGAGATTGTATTAGCTCTATAATGTTGCTTGTACCTGAATTGCATTTGATGCTTATTTCTTTTTTCTCCCTGCTTGGTACTAAAACAGGCCATGGATGGATTAGCTTTTTAATATCTCTATTGAATATTGAACCCTGACAGGCAGCACTGGTGGATTGATATGGCTAAATAGAGGATTTAGAACTGAGTTATAATTATTGTTGTTTCAATGGTTTTATGCAAAAGAAGCAAACCGTGTCATGGATACTCTGCCTTTCAAATGGACATCCAGCACTTGCTTTCTATTTTTCTTCTTCACCTGTTGATGTTTCTGCCTTTCCCAACCCATTTGACTCTTGTATTTGCATCCACGTATATTCTTTTTATTGTTATTATTAAAGCTTTATTAATATTTTTCAAAGGATAATTAAAATACAAAATACAGAATATAAAACAGATAGAATACAGATCTAAAAAGAAACAAGAAAAACTAAAACAGTGCAAGAATATATAGAAAAGTCTAGAATATAGGTGACTTTTTCATCACAGATATAAAAGCATATGAAAAAGTTAGTCTCTTGCTCCTAATTAAACTTTTAATAACACTATTTCTCTAAAATCAAACCATTTAATTATCAAAACCCAAAATCAAAACTTCACTTTTTTCTGTTACAAGCAAATAGTCCAAAAGTGGCGCATCCCCATATATTCTTATTGTTGTAACTTCGTTTCTGATGTCCTCTTTCATGTAAGCTGCTGTGCTGCTTTTCATGTAACTCTGCACAATTCTTTTAATTAACCTTTGAGGTATTGAAAGGCATTCTTTGCCTATATCTCACCATCTAAAGCTGCACTAAGGCATTTCTAGGTGAAAAGGTCCTACTTATTGCTCTCTGAATGTGTTGTATGCAGGAGTGAATGTGCTCAGTTGGGGCAGATTCATAGCCCAGAATCACCCAGATATGAGCTACAAATACCTTCGTTTTGGTGATCGTTGAGTGCAAAGTTGTTTTAGGTTGTACTGGCAATTTCCCTTGCACACAGGGATCCATTGCTTTACTGGGATTTCAGGAGGATGGCCTGTTACCCCTGACTCTGTGAAGAATGGCCCGGTAACCAAGAAGACAGAGCAAAGGCCTGCAGATTACGTTGTGCATAGGCCTCATTAACAGAAGGCACGCAGCGTGAAGTGGGGTTATCAGAGAAGCTGGGTCTTATTTGTATGACTGGCAGTAAACTGGGAAACCTTTCTGGACCTAACAGCAAGATTGGTGGAAAACTCTATTCTTTTTAACAAAGGTATCAAGTCAAATCAAAGCCAATAGGTACTACCAATTTGCCCAATCACATTATACCCCCCCAGATCAAGAACAAAAGTTTCCAAGGGGTATTTGGACAAATTTAACCAGCCACAGGATTCCTCCTTCAGCAAAGCCCAGTTTTTGTGTTGGAGATCAATCAGGGTTCAGAACTGTAGTTCACGCTACAAAGTATGATCCCTGTGATTGTAGGTGGACAAAGAACAGACACCTGCAGGAAAATGGCCACCAGCTTGCACTTCAATAACTGAGTTTAAGTCATGATTTGTAGCAGCTTCAAATCATTTCAGTCAATAATGAAGTTCAAGTAAGAATCAAGTAAGAAGGCTCAGGAATAATTTTGCTCTGCAGGCCTCATCCCCAGAAATTTGTCGTCTTCAAGGTGTGTTGTGTGGCTGAGTCCTTCTGGGCCAGGTTGAAACTGCCGTGCAACCTTTAGCAGTAAAACATTTCTATCCATCGTTCTCAGCCTGAGAAACATTAGGAGTTTTTTTTAAAAAATCTGAATAATACTCAGGAATGAATAAATGTAACAAAGCACTGATTTGCTCATGGGGATTCCCGGAGTGGGGAAAAAGGCTAAATTCTTCTGATGCATAATTCATCAACACTCTTTTGCTGCATGTGTTTTTTCCCCTGCCTCTATATTCACACCGCTGTGCCCTAGCGTGGACTGGAACAGCTGGAGAAGTAGTTGGGATGCTAGACCCAATACAGGATCAAATACTACAGGACTAGTTGGAACTTTAAACTGAATTTTACCGCTGAGCTGTAGACTGCCGATCGGAAGGTCGGCAGTTCGAATCCCCGCGCAACGAGGTGAGCTCTCGTTGCTAGTCCCAGCTCCTGTCGACCCAACAGTTCGAAAGCTTAGCAAGTAGATAAATTGGGTACCACCTTAAGTGGGCAAATATGCTGGCGTCCTGTCGGGAGTCGGCCACCGAACGGAAGATCTTCAATGGCGTCGGCGACGACGGATCCCGAAGCAGTAACATCTACAGGACGTCAGCAGCCAGCTCCGACACAAGGCATCATGGGACATGTAGTCCAGTAGCCACGGAAGAGTCGGTTCCCTTACCCCTTCCCTTAGCGCGCGGATTAATGGATGTAATGTATAAAAATGAAATGTATACATGTATGTAAGCCGCCTAGAGTCCTCCGTTAGGGAGGGGATAGGCGGGGTATAAATATCAATATAAATAAATAAATAAATAAATTTATCTATTCTCACACTCCTGTATTATTTATGGGCTGAGCTAATAGCGGGAAACACTTTTTGCAGGTATTTTTTTCTGAGGAAAAATGCTCCTTTTTGAAATTTGTTTTTTATGGTGAGGTCAAGGATGATGGCATCCATCCATTTTGATTCAGGCAAGGAAGCATCATTAGTCTCCTTCTAAGTTGACTTTGTGATGACATGTAATCAAATCTGATTGGCTACTTAACCCCAAAATATATTTTTTGTTTTTGTTTTGTTTTTAAGTGAGAAAAAGTAGCATTGGGGAAAGGACAGTGCCTCCCCAAAAGTGCTGTTTTTTTTCACTGAAAATATTCACGCGGTGAAGCCTTACAGGCTTTACAGTCTTGCAAAAGGCACCTGAGATATTGCCTCCTCCACTATGTGCCTGCATTGGCTTATTTTGAGATCAAGGTGGACTCAATGTAGTATTAAAACATTGACTTACTGATAGATTTCCATTTCACGTGTTTACATGTGTCTACTGTCCCCAAAAATACGTCCAGAATATTGGCAGTGTTTAAGGATTCCTGGAGAGGTCTCTGTAGAGACAAGAGTAGAGCATCTGCCTTCTGAGAATTCACACTTACACATTTGTTGTGCTGCTTATTTATGTGCCCTCTCCATGGCAAACACCTGCCCTGTTTCACAACCCTTCCTCACACTGCTCACAGTTTATATATTTCCTTATGTTTTGTGTATGAATTAAAAATGTAAACAACTTGCCACCCAGCAGCTCCCTGGCTGCTGTCAAATGCTTCTCAGCATAGCCAACCTGAGGGACCGTCTCATCCCCATGACATCGACCCGTCCCACCCGCTGATGCAGAGAGGGCATGTTACAGACCCCGTCTGCAAGAGAATTCCATCTGGCGGGGTCCAGGAAACGGGCCTTCTCTGCAGTGGCCCCCGCCCTCTGGAACATCCTGCCCCCAGAGGTGAGACAGGCCCCATCGCTCCTGGCCTTCCGGAAGAAACTGAAGACTTGGCTCTGCCGTCTCACTTGGGGTGGGAAGGGGGGTAGCTATTCTTGGGGGTGGCTGGCATCTTAGAGCTCTCCTCACGGAATTAGATCTTTACGGCCACTTGGATTTTATATTTATTCCTTTTATATTTATATTTGGTAATTGTATATTTATATTTTTAGATGTTTTTATACTTATCGTTTTAATGTGTTTCTTGTTGTAAACCACCCAGAGTCCCCCTTTTCTGGGGGAGATGGGCGGTGGCTAAATTTGAAAAATAAATAAATAAATAAACCTACAAAAGGAGTGGTGTCAAGGGAACACCAAGAACATCCCTTAATCTCCAGGTTGGTATCACCATTAGCAATTAGTAAGCTTTTTTTTTTTTTTGGAGGAGCTCCTTGGCCCTGATGGAAGTACATATTCCTAGGTTCTCCAGATCACTGATTCTAAGTATTCTCAAATGCACTCATCTTAAGAAATGTGGCGGGCAAATTTACTCCTATGTACGAAGCATTTATTCTCAGTCTTCTTAGAAATCCATGTCAGAAGTGAAACCAGATTGACAATGGATTTTGAATTCAAACTGTTGGCAGAGATTGTACTTTCAGTGAATTCAATGTTAGGACTACCAGATGTAAGTTGCAAAAATCCACAATCATCATTAGATGGCAGCAAAACCCACTCTTTGCTGACATCTAGTGGTTGTCTGGGTTAATAGCCCCAATATGATAATTCTACTCAGTGGGCCATTGTTTTATATCTAGTTATAGAACGAGTCCTGCCAGGTAAGGGCAAAACTGAGCTGGTCAGATACTTCCATGAATCCCTCAAATAAGACACAATGTAGCCTCCTGAGTCATAATTTGTTATTTAGCTTAAATAAGGACTGGGCTAACAGATGCGGTCCAGCCATCTTAAATTGGAGCTGCCAGATCTGCACTGAAAAATCTGGACAGTCACTAGATGTAACAGAGAGGTTCCAAACTCTCTGCTGCTATCTAATGGTTTTCCAGATGCAGCCCAGATCCAGAAGCTGAACATAAGCCACCTTGTACTAGCAGCCTACCTCAGTGTGCATCAGCAACCTCCCTGCCTGAGCTATCACAACGGTTCCACAATAACCAACAGCTCCAGCAAGAGGGCAGCTCCGTTGCTCTTAAATAATACTGGGATGACAAGGTTCCTCAAGCTACAATTTAAGATCCCAGTAATTATCCCCTATTTCAGCAGATTATATAGCCCAGAGCTTTCCAAACTGTGTGTCAGGACATGTTAGTGTGTCGGCTGCAGTGTCTGGGTGTGTCGCAGCTGCTGCTGCTGCCTCCGAGCCCTGCCAGGATTCCGCGCAGGTCCTAGTGCCTGCCTTGTGCCTTGCTGCCTCCAAACCTGCTGTGATTCCACGCAGGTCCTAGTGCCTGCCTTGTGCCCTGCTGTAAGAGTGTGTCGCGAAATGATGCATGTCTAAAAAGTGTGTCACCAACATGAAAAGTTTGGAAAGCTCTGCTATAGCCAAAGCAAGCCTACCAGCTGTTGGTTTGTTCCTTGTACCTACAACTTAATCAGGTGAACTGGCCTGATCTCTCTCTGGCAAAGGCCTGCAAGATAGTATTGATTGGTGGGAGGAATATGAAGTGTTACTCAGCTTACTAAAGCTATTGGATGATTGTGATAAAAGGTAGGGTGGAATGGATTTCTTCTCTGCAAAGGAGGAATGCTTTAATCACATCTTTGGGAATTCTAGTTACAGAAAGTTCTACAGGCGCAAAAGCTGCAGTTGTATACAGTGCAAAGCAACTGGTTCCAATCTTTCCTTTGAAGAAAAAAATTACTAAGAAAATACTAGGTAAACGTTTTGGAAGATCAGGGTAAAACAATCTGATTTGATATATTTATGCCCCCCCCCCACACACACACCATTATTTTGCTTTGGTTGAGATCCACTCAGATGATTTTGACTTGAGATCCCAACGTTATCTCCCCAGAACAGGGAAGTTACTTGTTCTGTGAAATGTTCAGATAAAAAGGACAATCGGATTTAAGTTTATTTCACTTCACAGAAGAGGACTGTCTACTATTTTTCTAAAGGACATAAGGGTGATGGGAAAAATTACAATTGTCTCTTATGGGGAGAGTATCTGTGATTAAGATGAATGTTTTGCCTAGGATGTTGTTTCTTTTTCAGACTATACCGATTTTGTTGACAGATTTACCATTTAAACGATGGCAGAAGGATATCTCTAAGTTCATTTGGCAAGGCAAGAAACCAAGAATTAAATATAAATTGTTACAAGATGCCAAAGAACAAGGCGGTTTGGGTTTACCTGATTTAAAATCGTACTGATGCCTGTTGTTTGCTTTGGATGAAGGAATGGATAACTTTGAAGAATAAGAAGTTATTGCAACTTGAAGGACGTTAATTGAGAGGTGGCATGCCTATCTGTGGTATGATAAAGTTACAGTTAATAAAGATTTCAAAACCCATTTTGTTAGGAGTGCCATAATGAGGGTTTGGAACAGCAAGCAAGACTGTCCCCTAATGTACCATTGTGGTTGTCACCTCATGAAGCATTTGTTAGAAGAGAAAATGTGGGGGGAACAAGTTGGTTAAATGATAAAGATTTGTTAAATTTTGAAGAGGGTGAACCGAAGCTTAAAACAAGGAAACTGTTAGAGTTGGAAGGTTTTACATGTCACTGGTTTACATATGTACAATTGTTAGAATGTTTTAAAGTGGATAAAAAGAATTTTAGATTTGTTAATGAAACAACTCGATTTGAAATGGAACTTTGTATAAATGATGAACATGTTATTACAAAGATGTATAAAATGTTGTTACAGATTAATTTAGAAGATGAACAAGTTAAAGAATGTATGATTAAATGGGCTAAGAATTTTGGATACAATATTATTCAATTAATTAATTAATTAATTAATTAATTAATTTTCTATCCCACCTTTCTAATTTTTACAAATAACTGAAGGTGGTGAACATACCTAATACTCCTTCCTCCTCCTATTTTCCCCACAACAACAACCCTGTGAGGTTAGTTGGGCTGAGAGAGAGTGACTGGCCCAAGGTCACCCAGCCGGCTTTCATGCCTAAGGAGGGACTAGAATTCACAGACTCCTGTTTTCCAGCCCAGCACCTTAACCACTAGACCAAATTGGCTCTCTGTTATGTTGGAGCAATGGGAGAACATGTGGAATAAAGGTTTGAAATTTACTTTGAATTATAACTTAAAAGAGAATTTTTATAAGATGATGTATCGTTGGTATTTAACTCCGGATAAGTTGTCAAAAATTTATAATGGAGTAATGAATGTTTGTTGGAAATGTTCTCTTGGCGAAGGAACTTTTTATCATCTTTGGTGGACTTGTGAAAAGGCCAAAAAATTCTTGGACCAAATATGTGCTAATATTCAAAAGATCCTTAAAGTGGACTTACAAAAAAACCAGAACTGTTTCTCTTCGGCACGATGGAGAAGCAGCTCGAGAAACAACATGGGACTTTGCTTTTATATATGATTACATCAGCATGAATTTTATATGCACAGAGATGGAAAGATCCACAAATAACTTCAGTGGAGGACTGGATGATCAAACTGATGGAGCTGGCCCAAATGGCCATGTTAACAGCACTGATAAGAGAAAATAAATGTAACAAAGCACTGATTTGCTCATGGGGATTTTTCTGGATTTGTTTTTACTTGGCAACCACTTTTAGACTACTTACTTGTGTCAGAAAAAAATGAAGTTTTAATTTCGGGTTTTAATGATTAAATGGTTTGATTTGATAGAAATAATGTTACTAAGGTTTAACTAATGGTAAGAGATTATACTTGTAAATGTATTCATATCTGTATTGGAGAAGTTCGGATGTCACTTTCTGTTTCTGCTCTCTCTCTGTTCTGCACTTTTATAGTTTTTCATTTTTCTTTAGATCTGTACTCTATCTGTTCTATATTATATATTATATATTCTGTATTTTGTATTTTAATTATATTTGGAAAATTAATAAAATTCTAAAGGACATAAGGGTGGAGTCCACCAAACCTCAGTGGCCATGATGTTTCAAAGAGAAAGGTCTGCTTCTGAAATGTCATTTTCTGGGTCCCAAACCCCTCTGATCTCTCTAGGATTAGGCACCCAGAGCACTCTCTCCCCACTAGACTGTGTATGGCAGGCAGACGGTGATCCCAGAATTAAAAAGGACCCAAGCCATATAGGGTTTTATACTTAACCACCAGCATCTTCAATTGGGCCTTGAAGCCCACTGGCAGCCAATGCAGCTCTCTCAAGTCAGGTATTATTTTGCTCAGCCATCTAGAACTGGACAGCAGCCAGCCAGCTGCATTCTGTGCCAGATGCAGCTTCCAAGTTAATTTCAGGGGTAGCCATACATAACATGAGCTGCAGTAGTGTAATGGAAATGACACAAGCATAAGGCAGTGCCTCCTCATCCAAGAAAGGTGAAGACCCATCGAAGCTTGCCAAACATCATCTTAACTATGGCTTCCACCTGCTGTATCAGCAGGAGCTATGAATCCAGAAGAATTCTCCAGTTGCACACCAGCTTCTTCAGGGAAGTGCCATCCTGTCGAGTGTGTGTGTGTGTGTGTCTGTGTATGCCTGTGTGTCTATGTTTATCTGTCTAACTATCTGTCTATCTATTAGACAATAGTCAGGAAGATCCATAGAGTCAGGATTTTTGTGCCAACAGTAACTTCATCTTGCTGGGATTCAACTACAGTCTGATCTACCTGATTCAATCTATTCCCTTACCTCCTCCAGGCATTCAATTGCATCTCCTGTTTGGCCTGGGATGGAAATATAAAGCTGGATATCCTCAATATATTGACAGTACCTAACCCTAACTTGATAGATGACTTCCCCAGTGGTTTCCTCTATATATTAAACAGAAGTGGGGAAAGGACTATACTCCAGATCACTCCACAGCGAAATGCCCAAAGACTGAACCTCTCTTTCCCCAACCATCCACTCAGGAAGGAGTAGAACCACTACAAAACAGTATCTCCAAACCCCAACTCTTGCAGACAGCCCAAAAGGATGTCATGATTGATACCAATGAATGGCTTTGAGAAATATAACAGAACAAAGAGGGGTGTACCACTCCTAACCAAGTCCCATCACAAGTAATCCATAACAGTGACCAGTGTAGTCTCCATATCATGGCCAGGCCTGCAACCAACTGGAACCAGATAATTCATCTAATCCAAGGTCTTCTGTAGCTGAAGCCCAACAATTTTCTCAACAACCTTACCAAGAAATGATAGGTTGGAGACTGACCAATAGTTTACTTATTTATTTATTTTTCAAATTTATCACCGTCAATCTCCCCCTACGGGGGACTCTGAGCGGTTATCTAAGATGGCTGGGTCAAGATACTGTTTTTTAAGGAAGGGGTACCATTTTTGCATAATAATATAATTTAAACAGGTATGCCACCTGACTGATGGTGTGCAAACTATTGTACTATATCTTTAATTTCACATGCTAGCAAAATAATGCTTAGGATCATCCAATGCTGATTAGAGCCCTACATGGAAAAAGCGAGGCCAGATGTTCAAGCTGGTTTTAGAAAAGGCTGAGGAACATGAGACATTATTGCTGATGCATGCTGGATAATTGAGAAAGCCAACAAATACCAAAAAGAAGTCAGTATATGCTTCATTGATTATATAAAGGCCATTGATTGTGTTGATTATGTCAAACTGTGGAATGTATTTAGAAAAATAGGAATCCCAGAACATCTAATTGTCCTCATGAGAAACCTATATACATGTCAGGAAGCCACAATAGGAGCAGAACATGGTGAAACAGACTGGCTCCAGGTTGGCAAGAGTAAGACAAGGCCGTATACACCTCCCTTATTTATTCAACCTATATGCTGAATATATATTAAGGGAATCTGGACTGGAAGTAGATGAGCGTGGTTTTAAAATTGGAGGAAGAAACATCAATAACCTGTGCTATGCTGAAGACACTATACTAATAGCCAAAAATGCAAATGATATGCAAGGTCTAGTAATAAAAGTCAAGGAGCACAGTGAAAAAAATGGGACTAAAATTAAATATAAAGAAGACCAAAATAATAACAACAGGTAGAACAACCAGCCTTAGAATTGACAATGAAGATATTGAAGTGGTGGATAGCTTCTACCTTTTAGGATCAACCATCAACAGTAAAGGAACAAGCAGTCAGGAAATACATTGCAGACCAGCACTTGGTACAGCAGCCATGTAGGCCTTAGAAAAGATATTCAGATGCTGTGATGTGTCTATACCAGGGCTTTCCAAAGTTTTCCCGCGGCGACACACCAACCGCTGTTGGTGTGTCGCCGCGGGAAAACCCGGAAGTGCTGCCGTTGCGGCAGCGCACAAAAACCCGAAAGCGCTGCTGCCGCTTTCGGGTTTTTGCGCAGCGCTGTTAGTGTGTTGCCGCGGGAAAACCCGGAAGCGCTGATGATGATCAGCGCTTCCGGGTTGTGTGGCGACACACCAGACTGTGTGTGGTGACACACTTTTGTGTCGCGACACACAGTTTGGAAAGCTCTGGTCTATACCTACAAAGATCAAATAGTGCAAGCCATGGTATTCCCTGTGACACGCTATGAAAGAAGCAGAATAGAAAGAGTGCCAAAAGCTCAAAAGAATCCCAGAATCTTGTGACAAGATGTGATCTCATGAAACTCTGCCTATCCAGCATCTAGCTCAGTGAGCATGAGTGAGTTGTCCTCAAAGTGCTTGGCAAACTGCTCACAAAGGCCAGCAAAAGGATCTTCTGGTGTCCCAAAACTGAAGAGAGAGTTGGTTGCTCTAAATAATGCTGCTGGTCTGCCTTCCACAGGGACAATAAGTAAGAACATGTCATTACTGACACAGTGTAGGCTCAAATGTGGGCTTGCAGCCATCTTCATTCCTCATTTTCTGCCATCATTGCTCCAAACATCTCCTTTGGCACTTCATCTCCCAGCGGTCCTTAGTAGGGTTCAGCCCTCCCAGGTAAACCAGACAGGAAACATGACCAGTTGAGCTACTTCTACTTTATTGTTAGGCTACATTAACAGAATCTTGCAAGTCTGAAAGTACAAATATCCCACCGTCCCTATTTACTGCCTGATCAGTTAGGGTGGGTCCTTTCTAAGTTTCTTTCTCTTCCCGTTACTCAGTTGCAGGCTCCTCCTACTTTTAACTGATTGTTCCCTAGGCAGCATATCTTCCCCCCATCTTCCAAAGTCATTCTCACATTCCATTCCATTAGTAAAGTAATAACACACACACACCCGGGCTGGTGCCCTAGGAGAAACCACTTGGGCACAGTCCTGTTGAGTGCCCTGGTTGCTTCTGTGTTCCCGAGATCAACCAAGTAGCCCATAGACCTGCCCACTAAAAGCAGTATTCAAATAATTATTAATAGATAATAAAATCACTTTAACATGGTTAATCTGCAAATACTTAAGGATTTTAAGAAGAAGTTATATTTAGCATTCTCCTTCTTAGATTTAAGCTCTAAAGATCTAAAGATCATTTATCCAGGCCAAATCTATGGCAAGTCTTTGTTCTTCAAATACCAAGGTCACTGTATCAGCAAAGAGAAATCAAGTGATTGCAGCTGCCCTGTCATGATAGTCACAAAGCTGATATGTGACAAGCACAATTTCTTTGCAAGACTCCCTCACTGGTGCTTTTTGGAAGTAAGATGTTGCAGATTATTCTGCCTCACCATGTGTGACTCTGTAGACCTCAATCTACACTTTACATGACATAAAGGTACAGAGGTGTCTCAGAATAAAGTCCCAGACTATCAATTGCTTCACCTATAGCATATTGTTTCTAGCATAAAAGGGAGCCAACTGGGACATATTACTCAGTGTTGTTCGCCCACAGGAAAGACTCCAGTACACAGCATCCAAGAGAATGGGGGCTCGTGAGATGAGAGATTGCTGAGAAAAAAAAATGGCCCTTACTACCTGGACCACAGGTGATGGGTCCCATTTTTGGATGCTCCAATGTTTCCGTGTGGAATTGAAAAATGACAGAACTCCTTGAAAATAGGAAATCAGCACACCGGGAAGGAAGGTTTTAATCTGGCTCATTTTTCCTCTCTATTGTTGTTTCTTAAAGTGAATTGGAGTTTGGTTCTGTTTGTTTTTCAGTGTAAGGAAAAATATAATAACAGCAACAACAAATCATAGCCATACATACACACGAAAGGACACTCTCCATATTAGTACCTCAGCAAGCATGCTAGGACCTCATTCCACAGAGGTGCAAACAAGCCTAAAAGCTCTTAACTGAAAGGTGAACTGTTCCTTAGATGAAGCAGAAGGATTATTAATAGGAGCCAATCTGGACTTACCTTGTTCTGAGGCTTATGCCCAGGTAAGGCTGCCGGCTTCCAATCTACAACCTAAATAGGAAATCCACCTTGGTTCTCTTGGTGCCGTTCGTAGGATGTGGGACTTTAGGGGTGAGAAAGACAAAGTGTGTAATGGTATGGGGGGATGACCGTGGGAGACAGGAGGAAGACCTGCAGCCTAAGCAACGGTTTGATAAGAGGCAGCTCAGTTTGTGGGTGGGGGGAAAGCATGGGAAGTGTTTCAGAAGGGACCCTCCCTAGTTTTCTGGAGGAGGGGAGAAATACTTTCGGTCAGCCTTGCAAGGTAGTCCAGACAAGAAGCACACCCAGATGAATTTATCCTACTTTATTGTAAGGTTGCATTAACAGAATCTTGCAAGACCGAACATATTAATAAACTTTTAAGTGTGAAACCATTGAAACATATGTACTTAAAGCTTCTTAGTGCAGTATCTTTGTGTTCTTTGGCCAGAACACTATAGATGCTAGCTATTTTACTTCTAGCTTGCCAACTGAGCAAAAGACCACTTGCACATTTTGCATTATATTTCTGCAGCTTTATTGCTTTATTTGTTAAATTTCTATCCCATCTTTTCTTCAGGAGCTCAAGATAGTGATGTCAGCAGCAAACTCTGTTGATGGCAGAATGTTGTTGTTGTTGTTGTTCAGTCGTTAAGTTGTGTCCGACTCTTCGTGACCCCATGGACCATAGCACGCCAGGCCTTCCTGTCCTCCACTGTCTCCCGGAGTTTACTCAAATTCATGTTCATTACATCGGTGATGCTATCTAACCATCTCATCCTCTGCCGTCCCCTTCTCCTTTTGCCTTCAGTCTTTCCCAGCATCAGGGTCTTTTCCAGTGAGTCCTCTCTTCGCATTAGGTGGCCAAAGTATTTGAGCTTCAGCTTCAGTATCTGTCCTTCCAATGAGCAGTCAGGGTTGGTTTCCTTTAGGATTGACTGATTTGACCTCCTTGCAATCCAAGGGACTCTTAAGAGTCTTCTCCAGCACCACAGTTCGAAAGCATCAATTCTTCGGCACTCAGCCTTCCTTATGGTCCAACTCTCACAGCCATACATTACTACTGGGAAAACCATAGCTTTAATTATAAGGACCTTTGTCAGCAAGGTGATGTCTCTGCTTTTTAATATGCTGTCTAGGTTTGCCATAGCTTTCCTCCCAAGGAGCAAGCGTCATTTTATTTATTTATTTATTTATTTATTCGATTTATCACCGCCCAACTCCCCCAAGAGGGACTCTGGGCGGTTTACAATCAAGCATAATTAACTATAATACAAATATAAATAAAGTTAAATAAACATTAAAATAACAATTGGATTTTATTTATTTTATTTTATATTGGATATATTTTTATATATCTTCTTTTTGTATTGTTTTTTAAATTTTTTAAATTTTAAATTTTAATTATTGTAACCCGCCCAGAGTCCCTTGCATGGGAGATGGGCAGGGAATAAATTAAATAAATAAATTCAAGAATATAATAAATATAATAAAATCCAGATGGCAGTAACTTCTTTAAAACCATGGAAAGGGCACTCTAAGGCCACCCTAAGGCATTAGCCATCCCCAGGAGTGTACACTCTTCTTCCCGCCCCAGGCAAATCGACAAAACTAGGTCTTGAGTTTTTTCCGGAAGTCCAGGAGCGAGGGGGACTGTCTTATCTCCGGGGGGAGAATGTTCCACAGAGCAGGAGATACTGCAGAGAAGGCACGCTTCTGTGACCCCGTTAGATAGAATTCTTTAACCGATGGGGTCCGTAGCATGCCCTCCCTGCATAACCGGATGGGACAGGATGATGTAATGGGGATGAGACGGTCCCTTAGGTAACCATGAAGGGCTTTAAAGGTCATAACCAACACCTTGAATTGGACCCGGAAGCAAACTGGAACCCAGTGCAGCTCGCATAACAAAGGTGTTACATGTGTCCGATTAGGGACACCCAGAATCGTCCGCGCAGCTGAATTCTGGATCAGCTGAAGCTTCCGGATATTCTTCAAGGGTAGCCCCATGTAGAGCGCATTACAGTAGTCTATATGGGAGATAACCAGAGCATGAGTGACCGTTCGAAGGGCCTCTCGTTCCAGGAAGGGTCGTAACTGGCGCACAACACGAAGTTGCACAAAGGCCCTCCTGGCCACGACTGCCACCTGCTCTTTGAGCAGGAGTCATGAGTCCAAGAGGACCCCCAAGTTACGTACCATGTCTGTCTGGGGCAGTGCAACCCCATCCAGAACTAAAGATGACAATTTCCTAGATACCAAGGAGCCATTAATTCACAGCCACTCTGTCTTACCAGGGTTCAGTCGGAGCCTGTTTTTCCCCATCCAGGCCCCTACAGCCCCCAGGCACTTGGACAGGGTGGAGACTGCATCACTTACTTCACCCGGGATGGAGATGTATAATTGAGTATCATCAGTGTATTGATGATACCTCACCCTCTGGTGACGGATGATCTCGCCCAGTGGTTTCATGTAGATGTTAAAAAGGAGCGGAGAGAGTACCGAGCCCTGCGGGACACCACAAGAAAGGGCCCGCGGGCTGGATCTCTCGCTCCCGATCAACACCAACTGGAACCAGCCCTGGAGGAAGGAGGTGAACCAGCGCAAGATGACGACGCCCGCCCCCAACTCCCTGAGCTGCTCCAGAAGGATACCATGGTCAACGGTATTGAAAGCTGCTGAGAGGTCAAGTAGAGCGAGAATGGATGCACTACCTCCATCTCGCTCCTGCCAAAGATCATCCATAAGTGTGACCAATGCAGTTTCAGTCCCATGACCAGGCCTGAAACCTGAATGAAAGGGGTCCAGATAATCCATTTCATCCAGAATCCTCTGGAACTGCAACACCACCACCTTCTCAACCACCTTCCCCAAAAAGGGGAGGTGGAAGACAGGACGAAAATTATCCAGTACAGTAGGGTCCAGCGATGGTTTCTTGAGGAGGGGGTGCACCAGCGCTTCCTTAAAAGCTGCTGGAAACACCCCCTCTCTCAAGGATGTATTGACCATCATCTGGACCCAACTACAAGTCACCTCCTGAGCTGCTTTCACCAGCCAGGAGGGACATGGATCTAATTCACAGGTGGTGGCATTTAAAGTCTGGAGAACTCTGTCCACTTCCTCGGGTCCAACAGGTTCGAACCGTTCCCAGTTAACAAGGTAAGTACATTCCCTGGGTATCTCCTCAGGCTCTGTCTCACATTCGGAGTCCAACCTAGAGCGAATCCGGGCGATTTTATCCTGTAAATGCCCAGAAAATTCTTCCGCAAGGCCCTGGAGATGGACTTCCGACTCCCCTTTCCCTAAAAGGGATCAGGTAATCTTAAACAGGGCCACCGGATGGCATTCCACAGATGCAATAAGAGTGGAGAAATATTGACGTTTCGCCGCTCTTACTGCCACAAGGTAGACCTTAATAGCGGCTCTAGCTTGTGTTCAGTCGGATTCGGTCTTTGTCTTCCTCTAGTGGCGCTCTAGGTGTCTCTTAATCCTCTTCAGAACCCTCAGCTCCTCCGTGAACCAGGGGGAGTTTCGGATTCGACTGGACAAGAGAGGCCGCACAGGCACGATCCTGTCCAAGGTCCCAGCCGCCTCTCTGTTCCAGGTGGCAGCCAGAGCCTCCGCTGGACTGTGCAGCAGATCTTCCGGTATAACCCCCATCTCCCTCTGGAACCCTAACGGGTCCATCATTCGCTGGGGGTGGACCAATCGAATAGGTCCAGCCTCCCTGTGGAGGGGAGCAGCATAGGAGAATCTCAAGGTCACCAGGGCATGATAATGGCTGCAGTCACCGTCAGCGGTGATCTTGGATATCAGGGACATTAAGATCTTTCTTGTATAGTTCTTCTGTGTATTCTTGCCACCTCTTCTTAATCTCTTCTGCTTCTGTTAGGTCCCTGCCTTTTTTGTCCTTTATCATGCCCATTTTTGCACAAAACGTTCCCTTGATATCTCCAATTTTCTTGAAGAGATCTCTAGTCTTCCCCAGTCTATTGTTTTCCTCGATTTCTTTGCATTGTTCATTTAAGAAGGCCTTCTTATCTCTCCTTGCTATTCTCTGGAAATCTGCATTCAGTTGGTTATATCTTTCCCTTTCTCCCTTGCCTTTTGCTTCCCTTCTTTCCTCAGCTATTTGTAAACCCTCATCAGTCAGCCACTTTGCTTTCTTGCATTTCTTTTTCTTTGGGATGGTTTTAGTTGCTGCCTCCTGTACAATGCTATGAACCTCCATCCATAGTTCTTCAGGCACTCTGTCTACCAGATCTAATCCTTTAAATCTATTCCTCACCTCCACTGTATATTCATAAGGGATATGATTTAGGTCATACCTGAGTGGTCTAGTGGTTTTCTCTACATTCTTCAATTTAAGCCTAAATTTTGCAATAAGAAGCTCATGATCTGAGCCACAGTCAGCTCCAGGTCTTGTTCTTGCTGATTGTATATCAATCTCTTACTCTATATTAAACCCAAACCATATTATTTCTATAAATCATTTCACTTTGGCACATTATAAAAATCATTAAGTACAGTTACTCCCTCCCCTTATATTGAAATAAAGAAAAAAAATTCATATAAACATCCTAAACAAATTTTCCCCTCCCAAAAGATAGCACTTATTTAATTATTCCCTTCCTAAGGTAAAGGTAAAGGTACCCCCCGCACATTTGTGCAGTCGTGTCCGACTCTAGGGGCCGGTGCTCATCTCCGTTTGTTAGCCAAAGAGCCAGCGTTGTCCGAAGACGCTTCCACGGTCATGTGGCCGCATGACACGCACGGAACGCTGTTACCTACCCACCGAAGTGGTACCTATTAATCTACTTGCATTTGCATGCTTTCGAATTGCTAGGTTGGCAAGAGCTGGAGCTAGTGCAGGAGCTCACTCTGCACGCAGGGCTAGGGATTCGAACCTCCGAACTTGCAATCTTCCGATCAACAAGCCTGGCGTCTTACCCGCTGAGCCACCACGCCCCTTAATTCCCTTCCTACTACTATTCTATACATTTCTGTCTACTATAATAAAAATCAAACTAAAAAGCACATAAATTGTCTGCCATTATACTTAATACTACAAGAATTTTAATAATCTTAATCTTAATAAACCCAAAACCATCCAAATAAGCATTTTTACCCTAATAATCCAAATCCTTAAAGACAGATATCATCAGCAAACCCTAAAAGCAATCCAGATAAACATTCTTTAACCCTTATCCCACTTCAAAATAAACCAGAGCATTTACATAACCCCAAAAATGTGCACAGAGCTAACAAGTTAGTTTTGTGTGCATTAAATACATAGATTATCTGGTAACCTGATGTCTAATCATTCAGTCTAAAGAGAGTCCCTTGGTCTCAACATCTCTTCATAATTTAGCCGGGTACATAATTTCATAAACCACCTTCACTGGGGCTCAGGGAGGCTTGCAGACTTTCCTGCTGTCTTATGTGGCTGCAGAGTTTAAGGCTTTGATTCTTACCTTAAGAAGTTTGGTCCTCCCATTTCTCACTTTCTGTAGCTGATTAATGTCCTGAGCTGCAATAATAATCCTACTATTTCAGTGCTACATTAGCTCCATCTTGATACTAACGTTGATAACAAAGCTGTTTTATTGATAGGTTGGATTATTATATGCTGCAGAATGTCAAAAGCAGGTGAAAGTATCTTAATATTAGCAAAATGCGGTCTCTATAATCTGCCATTTATCCTATTACTGAAAATCAGTGGTGGGACCAGAAGCCACTGCTATGAAACTAATCAGGGTCTGATTAATGCTAGATCAGCCTGCAGTGAGGGTATAAATAATCTTCACATTCAATTATTATGTCTCTCAACCTCCTCAGAGCCCTCACAGGTCTGTGCTTGCATGGCTGCAAATCTATCTATCTATCTATCCATCCATCCATCCATCCATCCATCCATCCATCCATCCATCCATCATCTATCATCTATCATCTATCATCTATCATCTATCATCTATCATCTATCCATCCATCCATCCATCCATCCATCCATCCATCCATCCATCCCCACTCCACCCCATTTTGCTGGTGTTGCAGCTGTTTGAGCTTGTTTGATTGAACCTCTGCTCCTTAAACATCATGCTCAACCATATTTATGAAATGCAAGAGATGAACAATTCTGCATGGACTGCCAGCCCATGCCTGATTGCACCCACATGCTATTAACAAGAGAAAGGTCAGAGGTTGCTAATGAAATATTTAATTCAAGGAAGCTAGCTCTAGTCTATTTATATCTCATTCAGTCTTCTGCTCCATGACAGCTTCAGGATAGCTTACAGTAATCACTATGGTGGAAATATGTGGGGAAATGGTGAATATGTCATCATAGTACTGGGGTGTGAGCAGAATGCATGCTAAAGGCTTCAGCTGAAGTAGGGCAATTCAGCAGACATCTGTTAAAAGATGCAAGTAACTCCTTTATTTAAAAACTGTGTCCATGTTTTAGGGATGAGGAAGAATTGTGTTTCATCTGTGTTTTAAAACCAACCAGTCTAGTTTATATTTTCCAAACTACTATGAGGATTGGAATACAGACCTTGCAATGCAATTCTTGGCTGCACAATTTGTGTACAGAAAAGGAATGTTAGGGAAATGCGTATTTAAAAATGTCTATATTAGGAAAGTTGTGTACTGAGGTGTACATATTAGAGAAAATTGAGTAGAAAAATTAATGTGGGCTTTTTTTGTATGCAGCTTTTTAAATAATTTACAGAATGGTGCTACTATTAAAAGGAACAAGTTTTTGAAAAACTGAAATTGTACTTCAATAGGCTAATTCATCCAGTCTTATTGTGAATACTTTATGTACTTCGTTGCACTAAGAAAGTCCTTCTCATATCTTTGCAGCCATCAGGTGTGTGTGTGGACGTCTTTCCCTCACAGATATGTTCCAAACCTCTTTGCTTTTTAAACAATAACAACACAGTTTTCATTTTATAAAAGAAAACAAGGGTTACTTCAGATGAGAAATTAATTTTGAGTATGTAATTAATATGCATTTTAAAAAAAGTAAATAGAAGAGTCAAAGTCTTAGAAATGGGGGAAGAAAGATTTATTATTTATTTTTATCTTTGTTATGACCCAGGCAAAAAATAATAATACTTTTTTCTAAACCTTCTCTTTATGTATCTCAAGAGAAACTATATTGGCACATCTACCTTGGCCATAAATCCCTAGCTCTTCAACCATGGGCAATGCAGGGGGGGGGAGGCACTAAGGGGGACAAATGATGACATGTGCAAGGTGACATCATTACACAAATTCTGCAACTTACTTATGTCAGATGAAGACAAATACATAATCATGCTGTTTGTCTGATGACATAAGTATGTCCCTATTCTGCCATCACCCCTTCACGGATCACTGCCTTGTCATGGTGAAGGGGCTTGCGTAACTCAATAAAGCCATGAGCTATGCTGTGCAGGGCCACCCAAGATTGACAGGTCATGACGGAGAGTTCTGACAAAATGTGGTCCATTGGAGGAGGAAATGGCAACCCACTCCAGTATCCTTGCCAAGAAAACCCCATGGACAGTATCAAAAGGCTAAAAGGTATGACGCCGGAAGATGAGCCCCTCAGGTCGGAAGGTGTCCAAAATGCTACTGGGGAAGAGTGGAGGGCAATTCCGAGTAGCTCCAGAAAGAGTGAAGCGGCTGGGCCAAAGCTGAAGGGACGCTCAGTCCTGGATGTGTCTGGAAGTGGAAGGAAAGTCCGATGCTGTAAAGAACAATATTGCATAGGAACCTGGAATGTAAGATCTATGAATCAAGGTAAGCTGGATGTGGTCAAACATGAGATGACAAGATTGAACATTGACATCTTGGGAATCAGCGAACTAAAATGGACAGGAATGGGTGAATTTAATTCAGGTGACCATTATATATACTGCTGTGGGCAAGAATCCCTTAGAAGAAATGGAGTAGCCCTCAAAGTCAATAAAAGAGTGGGAAAGGTAGTACTGGGGTACAACCTCAAAAGCGACAGAATGATCTCAGTTCGAATCCAAGGCAAACCATTCAACATCACAGTAATCCAAGTCTATGCCCCAACCACTGATGCCGAAGCAGCTGAGGTTGACCGGTTCTATGAAGACCTACAACACCTTCTAGAACAAGGGTCGGAAATGGCGGCTCGCGAGCCAGATGCGGCTCTTTGGCCCCTTGAGTGTGGCTCTTCCGCAGCTGAACTCACCCCCGCCCCTTCCACGCGATTGGCCCCCGCCCGCAAACCCCGCCCCCTGGCTCTCGCACTGAGCGAGGCCCGGCGCGGCAGGGAGGCGCTGCTGGCCCGGGACGCGGCGCTGTCGGAGGCGGCGCAGGAGTGGCTGCAGGGGCTGCTGCGGCTGGAGATGGCGCTGCTCCACGGCATCCAGGTGCTGGGCGAGGGCGCGGGCCCGGGACGCGAGCGGCAGGGCGGCGCAGGGCGAAGAGCTGCCTGCTCTCCCCTTGGCCGCCTCCGGTCCGAGCCTGGCTCGGCTCCCCCGGCCGCCGCAGGGCTCGGGTTAGCGGGGGGAGAGGACACCGAACGGCGGGGTGGGGGGATTGATGGGGCGGGAGGGTGCACCCGGAGGGCCTCCCGCGGCCGCTTCTCCAAGGCGGGTTGCAGAGCGCGCGCTGCGCCCACGGGAACGCCTGGTCCCTCCACTCCCTCCAGCTCCGCCAGCAGCACCGCCCGCCCCATCCTGCCGCCCGGCAAACCTCCGCCGGCTCCGTCCCCCCCGCCGCCACCCGCCCCGGCCAGGCGCCCTGTGCCGCCCTGCCGCTCGCGTCCCGGGCCCGCGTCCTCGCCCAGCACCTGGATGCCGCGGAGCAGCGCCATCTCCAGCCTGCGTTTCAAAAAAAAAAAAGTGTTTTGGCTTTGATCAGGCCCACATGCAAGGCCGTTTGCAACCCAAAGGGGGGAAACACAGCCTCCCCCTCCCCGCAACCCCCGGAGCTGACTCTTACGCACACACGTTGCCCCTGCAGCCGCTCCTGCAGCTGCCTCCGACAGCACCGCGAGCGGCAGGGCTGCGCAGGGGGCCTGGCCGGGGCGGTGGCGGCGGGGGGACGGAGCCGGCGGAGGTTTGCCGGGCGGCAGGACGGGGCAGGCAGCGCTGCTGGCGGAGCTGGAGGGAGCGGAGGGGCCAGGCATTCCCGTGGGCGCAGCGCGTGCTCTGCAACCCGCCTTGGAGAAGCGGCCGCGGGAGGCCCTCCGGGTAGGCCAGCAGCGCCTCCCTGCCGCGCCGGGCCTCGCATAGACGGGCCTGAAGGGGCACAGAGGCCGGAGAAGGAGCCCCTCCGTCTCCCCTTCTCTCCCTGCCTCGCCCGCCCGGGACGCGAGCGGCAGGGCGGCGCAGGGTGAAGAGCCGCCTGCTCTCCCCTTGGCCGCCTCCGGTCCGAGCCTGGCTTGTCTCCCTCGGCCGCCGCAGGGCTCGGGTTAGCGGGGGGGAGAGGACGCCGAACGGCGGGGTGGGGGGATTGATGGGGCGGGAGGGTGCCGCGCCGCGCGCCGCCCTTGATGTCAGGCACTGGCGAAGGCCTTTCCCCTTCTCGCCAAAGAGCCCGCGCCTGCTTGGCCGCGGCGGTGGCAGAGGATGTGCGGCCCGGGGATCCTGCCGCAGATGGGAAACCCAGCCTGCTCTCCCCACCCGCTTCCCACGCTCTCCGCTCCCCAGAATATCGTGGGGCAAAGGGAAACCTGCCCGGAGGGGTCATCAGGAGCCCAGGATCCGGCCCCAGACCAGCCCGGCCCGCAGCTTCGGCGCCCTCCCCTCGCCATCGCGAAAGTCCCAGGCGACGGCGGGGACATGTTCGACCTGCTCGTGCAGCACCCGGGTGGCCTGGGCGAGCCACGGTCCCAGCCGGGGGGGGGGCTGGACGGGGCGGCCGCCCCCGGAGACTCCGCGGCCCCCCGGCTGCCAGAGAGGAGGAGAGGCGGTGGAAGAGCTGCAGCCGGGGGGCCGCGGAGTCTCCGGGGGCGGCCGCCCCGTGCTGCACGAGCAGGTCGAACATGTCCCCGCCGTCGCCTGGGACTTTCACGATGGCGAGGGGAGGGCGCCGAAGCTGCGGGCCGGGCTGGGCTGGGGCTGGATCCTGTGCTCCTGATGACCCCTCCGGGCAGGTTTCCCTTTGCCCCACGATATTCTGGGGAGTGGAGGGTGGCAGCTGTTTCTCCGCCACTCCCGGTGGGGCAGCCGGGCCGGGTTCGCGGAGCCGCTGGCTGCGCAGAGCCGCTGGCTGCACCCCCTCCCTCCGTGAGCCCCCCGCCCCCTTCCACGCGATTGGCTCCCGCCCGCAAACCCCGCCCCCTTCCACGCGATTGGCTCCCGCCCGCAAACCCTGCCCCCTTCCACGCGATTGGCCCCCGCCCACAAACCCTGCCCCCTGGCTGTCGAGCACTTCAAAATGTGCACGAGCATGTCAAAATGGCTCCTGGCACAAAAAGTTTGCCGACCCCTGTTCTAGAACTAACACCAAAAAAAGATGTCCTTTTCATCATAGGGGACTGGAATGCTAAAGTAGGAAGTCAAGAAATAACCAGAATAACAGGCAAGTTCGGCCTTGGAATACAAAATGAAGCAGGGCAAAGGCTAATAGAGTTTTGTCAAGAGAACACACTGGTCATAGCAAACACTCTTTTCCAACAACACAAGAGATGACTCTACACATGGACATCACCAGATGGTCAATACCGAAATCAGATTGATTATGTACTTTGCAGCCAAAGATAGAGAAGTTCTATACAGTCAGCAAAAACAAGACCTGGAGCTGACTGTGGCTCAGATCATGAGATTCTTATCACAAAATTTAGGCTTAAATTGAAGAACATAGGGAAAACCACTAGACCACTCAGGTATGACCTAAATCATATCCCTTATGAATATACAGTGGAGGTGAGGAATAGATTTAAAGGATTAGATCTGGTAGACAGAGTGCCTGAAGAACTATGGATGGAGGTTCGTAACATTGTACAGGAGGCAGCAACTAAAACCATCCGAAAGAAAAAGAAATGCAAGAAAGCAAAGTGGCTGTCTGATGAGGCTTTACAAATAGTTGAGGAAAGAAGGGAAGCAAAAGGCAAGGGAGAAAGGGAAAGATATAACCAACTGAATGCAGATATCCAGAGAATAGCAAGGAGAGATAAGAAGGCCTTCTTAAATGAACAATGCAAAGAAATCGAGGAAAACATTAGACTGGGGAAGACTAGAGATCTCTTCAAGAAAATTGGAGATATCAAGGGAACGTTTTGTGCAAAGATGGGCATGATAAAGGACAAAAAAGGCAGGGACCTAACAGAAGCAGAAGAGATTAAGAAGAGGTGGCAAGAATACACAGAAGAACTATACAAGAAAGATCTTAATATCCCTGATAAATACGATGGTGTGGTCACTGACCTTGAGCCGGACATCCTAGAGAGTGAAGTCAAGTGGGCCTTAGGAAGCATTACTAACAACAAAGCTAGCAGAGAAGACATTATCCCAGCTGAGCTATTTAAAATCCTAAAAGATGATGCTGTTAAAGTGCTGCACTCAATATGCCAACAAATTTGGAAAACTCAACAGTGGCCACAGGATTGGAAAAGGTCAGTTTACGTTCCAATTCCAAAGAAAGGCAATGCCAAAGAATGTTCAAACTACCGTACAATTGCGCTCATTTCACATGCTAGCAAGGTTATGCTCAAAATCCTACAAGCTAGGCTTCAGCAGTATGTGAACCGAGAACTACCAGAAGTGCAAGCTGGGTTTCGAAGAGGCAGAGGAACTAGAGATCACATTGCCAACATTCGCTGGATCATGGAAAAAGCAAGAGTTCCAGAAAAACATCTACTTCTACTTCATTGACTATGCTAAAGCCTTTGATTGTGTGGATCACAACAAACTCTAGCAAAGTCTTAAAGAGATGGGAGTACCAGACCACCTTACCTGTCTCCTGAGAAACCTGTATGCGGGTCAAGAAGCAACAGTTAGAACCGGACATGGAACAACCGACTGGTTCAAAATTGGGAAAGGAGTACGACAAGGCTGTATATTATCAACCTGCTTATTTAACTTATATGCAGAGTACATCATGAGAAATGCCAGGCTGGATGAATCACAAGCCGGAGTTAAGATTGCTGGGAGAAATATCAACAACCTCAGATATGAAGACGATACCACCCTAATGGCAGAAAGTGAAGAGGAACTAAAGAGCCTCTTGATGAAGGTGAAAGAGGAGAGTGCAAAAGCTGGCTTGAAACTCAACATTAAAAAAAACTCAGATCATGGCATCTGGTCCCATCACTTCCTGGCAAATAGAAGGGGAAGAAATGGAAGCAGTGACAGATTTTATTTTCTTGGGCTCCAAGATCACCGCAGACGGTGACTGCAGCCATGAAATTAAAAGACGCTTGCTCCTTGGGGGGAAAGCTATGGCAAACCTAGACAGCATATTAAAAAGCAGAGACATCACCTTGCCAACAAAGGTCCGTATAGTTAAAGCTATGGTTTTTCCAGTAGTAATGTATGGCTGTGAGAGTTGGACCATAAGGAAGGCTGAGTGACGAAGAATTGATGCTTTCGAACTGTGATGCTGGAGAAGACTCTTAAGAGTCCCTTGGACTGCAAGGAGGTCAAACCAGTCAATCCTAAAGGAAATCAACCCTGACTGCTCATTGGAAGGACAGATGCTGAAACTGAAGCTCAAATACTTTGGCCACCTAATGCGAAGAGAGGACTCACTGGAAAAGACCCTGATGCTGGGAAAGACTGAAGGCAAAAGGAGAAGGGGACGGCAGAGGATGAGATGGTTAGATAGCATCACCGATGTAATGAACATGAATTTGAGTAAACTCCAGGAGACAGTGGAGGACAGGAAGGCCTGGCGTGCTATGGTCCATGAGGTCACGAAGAGTCAGACACGACTAAATGACTGAACAACAACAAAAAGATTGATTATGGAAAACTTTTTATATCCTTGCTGTTAAAAGTCGGAAGTCACATCTTTCTGTAACTTTGAAAAAAAAATTATTTTGTTTTTTCACATCTTTTTAGTTTTTCTTCTTTTTTTTGGTAGTTTTTTTTTTTTGCAGCTTTTATCTTTGTCTTGAAACTTAATAAAATTCTTATAAAAATAAACTAGCTTGTTATGCATGGGATTTAATGCATGCAATGAAAGCCAAGATGTGTTTCATTGTGATGTTGCATTCTTTGGATCATTTGGGAAGCATTTCAGCACCAAGAAACAACCTCTAGAGAGCATGACCAGCTCTTTCCCACTTGATCCAGATAACTGGGTTCAGCAGGTGTATCTGTACCATTCTGGCTGGAAGGAAAGTAATAATGCAGCTTCTAAAAGTTGTGCAATGATTGAAAGCATAAAACTTGAGAAAGAATTAGGAACTCTCCTCCTAATTAAGAGTTCTCCTCTGAGACAAGTTCTCTAATTCAACATTCTCTGCCCCCAATATATACTGTATGTGTATCTCTCCTTCCTCTCACCTTAGATGTTTAAAAAGATTAAATGGAGGTGGATCATCGGCATAGCAGGGCTAGATCCTGAGAGATCCTCTAGATCCAAGTCATGCAAAACTCTCCTCAACCTCAACAGTGGCCTCAACATGGGACCAGAATTTAAACAAGCCCAAGGGTTGATTTAAAAGATGTCCCTCACATTGGCAAGGTTTTGTTTCAAAAATGGCAGAAAGAGAAGCAAAATTGCTCCTCCCTTATTCCTGCCTGAATGATTTGCCACTACTAGAGCTCTGGAAACGTTGGAGTCTCCAATACTAGAGCCCATTGCTATAGTCTTTTGCTATCCAGAGGCTCTAAAGGGAGTCTTCTATTGCTGTACAAACAGTGCAGAAAAATATCCATTTGCCCCGATGGCCAATAAATCCAGTCGTTGGGAGCATTTTATTCCTGTTTGCTTTAATCTTCACTGGGTTCTAGCTTGCTTCCAGTTGCCATTCAAAGTCCTGCTTGTGAAAGTCCTAAATAGCTTAGAACTGCCTTTCTACTCTATGAACCTTCTCACTCAGGAATGACTGCATTGTTTCTCTCATGCTCTTCTGGGGCATGAGATATATGTGATAATAAAGTCAGTTTTGGGGATACCGTGCCCTGAAAGCATCATTTCACTCCTCTTCTAACAAGAGTCTTGTTAACTGAAGGGTTTTGGGGTTTTTTTTGGAAATTGTTTCAGTTGGTTTGAGATTACAGTATTCCTGTTGTATTCAATTTAAGTCAAGCTGAAGATACAGAACCATGCAGCCACCTCCTGGGTAATCATAATTAACATAAAAGCATAACATCAGATAATATAGTCTCAAAGTCCATTTCTCTTCAGATATGCCCTGATATCTGCTGTGCCCTCAATATATCTCAGAAGTTTGTAAGCCTTTTTTTTTCTAGGTGGAGAATTTTGTGAAACAACTGAAGATGAGGTAACAGAAGAGAATTCAATAGATCTGTCAAGAAATCCCAGCTGCATCCATTTGTGCTCTCACTTCTTTGATTGATCTTAATAGGTGGGTAGACTGTTGTGAACGAAGACATTATTCTGGAAATGTCTAAACTTTAAAGATCTTTAAAGTCAACTGAGTCTGGAAAACAACTGTTCACAGGGTAGACCAAATACAGTTTCTTTTTCCCACTCCAGTTAAATATCAGTTTGCCACACTGTGAACCAGGGTTTGAATTATTTTGGAGCATACAGTATCTCCATATGAAGTGCATTACAAACATTCTTTGGGTTATAAAGGAAAATAAGGATGGTTAACCCCAGAAACAGCCCAGCCTGAAAAATAATAGAATTTGAAGGCAAAAGATGGGAACAGAGCTTCCAACCACCACCACCGCAAGATACGGAAAGCATGCAGACCATAGCTTCTGGAACCCTTTCCAACCCCTTTCCCAACAGAGGCCATACCTTGGTGTACACGTAGGCATTGGGAAGCCTGGGGTGGGCGCTGGCTCATGTGACCACATGGGAGGAGGGGACTTGGAATGGAGCCACTGCTACTGTTCCGAACTGCTCGCCCAGCTGTGTCTTCCTCAGGGATGCATCAGGGAGATTTTCAGGATTTCTTCTCCACAGCCCCAGCCTGAACTGGATTATTTTCAAACCTCTTTTGCCAATTTCTTTCCCCACATCAAACCTCGTCCCCTTCTGTTAAGTTTTCTAAGAGTTATGCTGATGGACAGAGTTCTGAACCTCTTTACATAATTTCTTCTAAGATTCCGTTGGGTTGGAAAGAATAAAACTAGGAAGACAAACTCAGAAAAATCAGAATCTTTCCTGCAAACCTACCCTAAGATAAGGAGCGAAACGTTTCCACTGAGAAAATAGAAATCCAGTTGACATGATTCAAGCTACAGACAATTCCACCTGGATGACTGAGAACCTTCATCGACATACCCTAAGAGAAGTACGGAAACCCTTTATAAGGGGCAACCTCCTTGTTTTTATAGACCATCTGGATTTCCAACTACACTGTTCCTGTCTTATTTAGATCCAGCAATGCAGCTTGTTCATTCTCTTTCTCCCAACCCACATTGATAATTTAATGTGGGAAGGATTTTTTTTTAATGGCTTCAGAAACGGACATAGTGGATGGCTGGGAGGCAGCAATATGTCCTAGGCTGCAGGCCAAGAGTAGGTGAGTCTAGACTTCAACATGAGTATAAGCTCCACTTTCCACATTATTTCAACCAGGTTTTCTCTTGCCTCTCCCTCCTTACACAGTGCTGGAAAATAGCAGATCACTCTTGCCAATGGTTCAAATGATATGTATCCACGGGGCTTTTGTAATTAGGACAAGACATCTGAAAGGCAGGAAGCTGAGAAGAGTTTAGCTGCCCTAAATTCTTCTTGGATGCATATTTCAAAGGGCCTATGCTGTTAAGCTATTATGAGCGAGTGAACCAGGAACAATGAAATGTACTACTTATTAGCCACTTAGCTTGAAATGATGAAGTTGGCAAAAAAGACTGAGGAACAGTCTGTCTTACTTCACATCTCAACTTTGACCCACAATTCTATTCCAGCCAGAAAGACCTTTCCATTTTTCATTAATTGAAGCCTAGTTTAAAGAAACATAACTACATGCTCTAAATCAAAGGTAGTGTATCTTCCAGATGTTTTGCATTGCTATAAGCCCATAAACCGCAGACCATATTGGAAAGGAATTCTGGGATTGGTCATTCAAAACAGTGAGCAGGCACTGGGTTGCATCACTTGGCCTAAATATTTACTTCCTATCCTTGATGGAGTCTGATCTTTTAAGTATTCCAAGATCTGTGATCGTTATAGAAAAAATAATAAAATAAGCACTAAACTATATGTCTCTCTGTGGTTTACAGCCTATTAATCAGCAAAGCAGACAACAAAAAACAGGTGGCAATTTTTTTTGGTTAATGTTTACCGAAAGTGTAATAACTGTTAAAGGATAATGCAAATAAAAAACCAACAACAAATTGCTCTTTCACTGTAATATAGAAGTGAATTTTATTTCTTTGACCATAAATCACAAGAAAATAGTCTACACCATATTTTCCTGGATAGAACACATATAGATATATCAGAATTATACCAATTACAACAAGAATTGTGAATAGATAAGTTGGACACAAACTGTTGATGTCCATATGAGCAGATTCTTATCAAAACGTCTGGCAGTGTCAAATTGACAAGTGGAAACATTCTGTTCAAGTGCTCTAAATGTAACTCTGGGAAAGATACCTTTCCAAATGCACTGAAAGTTGCACCCCACAAAAAAAAGCTGCACCCCACACAAACCCCTACCTAAGCCATTTCCTTTCCCTCATCAATGGCATATTCTCTGCTCCTATGGCTCTTCCTTGCTAGTTGATAGTCTTCTGGCTATCTGCTCACCGGGCACTAGACCAAGAACAGACAACTGTAATTTTTAGCACTTCACATTTTGATTCCATTAATTAGAACTGAGATTTGAATATTGACATTTTCATGCTGGGATTCCAAATAATCACTCTCTGACATTCATTCATCTTGTAAATTTGGATTTCAAAATGAAAGTTGTTAATCAGACTGCAAATGCCAATTATACAGTCGGGTTTGGGCTGATGCCCTAATTCCCATCCTTCGCCAAGCATACTCTTCTTTCTTATGCTTTCCCTGTAATACTGGAGTTATTATATAGCTTTTTTCCTACCGGGATCATTAGACGGGCTTCTCCCAACTTATTTTTATGTTATGGATAGGAACTCAATAGCAGGAGTTTTCCACATCAGGTTGGAACTTGAAATGGAACTAAACCTGACATCTGGAAGACCTGAACTGGTGACTGGAAGCTGTGAGGATCTGGATGGGGCAAAACAAGCTCAGATTAAATCCTACCAACATGAATTTGCTATTTGGCAGTAAATAACGAGGCAATGCAATAACACAGGTAATAACTCTGGATGGAGTTGCACTTCTCCCCAAAGGACATGGTTCATGACCTGGAGGTCCTCCTGGATGCTCAGTACTGTTCAGGTAGCAGGTGGAAACCACGGCTGAGGGGCTTAGCTGAGCTTTGTCTAGTGTGCCAGTTATGGCCCTAGCTGGATCAGAATCCCTGGTCACTGTAACTCACACGGATCATGATCTAGTTGGACTACTAGCAACCCACTCCATCTGCGACTGCCTTTGGAGATGAAAGCTGCAGTTGTTACAAACACAGCAACCAGACTGCTGACAGGTCACCCTACCTGTGTAGAATGACACCAATTTTAAAATGATTGCCCTGGATACGAGCAGGCTTCTGGGCCCAATTCAAAGTCTTGATCATTGCCTTTAAAGCCCTGTACAGAACAGCATTGAGATCTATCAGGCAATACCTTGCTAGAATTGATTCTGCCAATCCAGTTTGAAAATATATAGGAGGTCAGTTGAGAAGACCCCCGCCCTAAATGGAGAAGTCCATAGGGCAGGGACTAGGTGACAGACCTGTTCTATGGTAGTCACCTCACTTGGGAATGCTGTTCCCCCAGAGGTATGTTCAGCCGTATCTCTTGCATTATGCAAGCAAGTAAAAATTCCACTATTCCAAATTGTCTTCAGCCCTAGGTGATTTGGGATGCCCATTATCATAGGATTCTTTTAAAAATTATCATTTGTTTTACTGTTATTGAGATTCCTTTTCTGTTATGTTGTTTGCCACTCAGAATTTGTCAGGATTGGGTGGAGGGGCTACAATACTGTTAAATAAATTAAGTTGTGTACATTAATCTCCTATTACAGTTGGTTTGTTAATTACACAGTAACTGTAAATTGATGCTGACTTTGAATTTCAGATTTTCAATCATCATTTAAAAAGGGACAGCAGCTATGTTGACTTTTTATTAGGCTAACTGAAAGTTTACACGATTTATATAAGAACTATTCCTCAAGCAAGACATTAAACCAACCAGGGCTTTCCAAACTATTCACGTTGGCGACACACCAACGGCGGCGCGCAAAAACCTGGAAGCGCCGCCGCCACTGTGGCACGCGAAAACCCGGAAGCGCCGCCATTGCGGTGGTGCTTCCAGGTTTTTGCGCACCGCGGCGGTGGCGGCGCTTTTGGGTTTTCGCACACCGCAGTGGCGGCATCCTGGTGTGTAGTGCAGAAACCCGGAAGCGCTGATGGCCTGCTGCTGCTGCATGCGGCAACAGCACGCCATCACCGCTTCTGCGTTTTCGCGCGACACATCTGGGCCCCGCAGGCAACACAGTACTGTGTCGCGACACACAGTTTGGAAAGCTATGCATTAAACATTAAGAGGAAGGGAAGATTGGAACAAGATACAGTATATCAGATAAAAACATCTTGGTTTTTCTTCCCCTCTCTTCATAACCAAAAACGTCAACATTAGGTCATGATGCTTCACATTTCTCTGCCCTATTTCCCTTTTCTTGTCTGCCTCTTCCAGGGGCAGAGAAATTCAAAATGCAATTGCATCATTTCATACAATTTTTAAAAACTTATTTGGAGAAATAAAATACAGGTCTGTACTTTTTAGTGCATAGATCCATTGCAATATCTAACTACAAAAAGAAACAACAATAGTCAATCTAAATTGATCAAGTCCTTGGTTTCATCAGTTACTGGCCAAGCCAATTAACTTGCATAGAATTCCATTTATTGGCAAATTTCTTGTTTGTGTGTGTGTGTGTATTTGTGTGTAAAACACAGCTTTGCTGAAACTAAAATACAGGGATAAAATTGGGTGGCCATGTTCAGTCATAATTCAACTTTTCCAATTTAAATACCAGCTTGATCAGCACAACCCTTTTAAATAGGAAGGAATTTAAAAGCAAAATACAATTCAGTGTGATATCTCTTGTGAACAATGAAGCTTGTTCAGGTTAATGCTCTATAGTATTTTTAAAATATAAAATACAGTGCAATGCAATGATTTCTCTGAAAGATAAGATGTTGAAATGACAATTGTCCAACCATTCTTGTATTAACCCTGACCCTTAATATACAACTGTTTTTAAGGGGAGGAAAAAGCCACTGTCATTCCAGTATAGTATTTCCTTGCACTATACCTCCAATAGTACTATTAATCTTCTCTTTAAAAGTATCACTGAACATTTATATATGGGGCCCATAGGGTTTGTTTTGTATTTTTATAAAATTTGTGATCAGAGTTATGGAAAAACCAAGAGATAAGTTTGTAGTAAAAACGTTGCTTTATTTAAAACAAAAACATAGGAACAAACCTTGAATCTTCTTCTTTAGCCAAAGCATGGCATGGTTGATTAACATAGCCATTTAGATAGCAGAGAGCAGAATGCAGAGAGCGAACAAAAGAACAAAAGGCATTTACATTTTTAAACCTTAACTTGATCAGCATCTGAGTGGACAGAATCCAACACGTGACCAAAACACCTAGGCAACAGATTCCCAATATGGGCAAAGCTCTAACAGCTAATTCTGATTGGTCAGAACTCTCAGACTGGCCGGCACCTGGAGGCAATAACATTCCTGAGTGGGGGTGAACATGTGCTCTCTGAGCCCAAACAGGAAAAAAGTTTTGAGGCCTGGCTTTTTTTAAAAACTCAGCCACATATTCTACAGACATAAAAAATATATACAACACTCCCCTTTTTTTATGACTAGAAAGAATATGGAAACAAACCCAGCTTGGAAATTAACTCACTGTGCCTACTGGCAACTAGAGGCTTGGTTAAGATATCAGCCAACATAAATTTAGTATCACAGTATTTCAAAACAACCTTTTTCTTGGCTAGAAAATCTTTAACAAGATGAAAACGCACATCAATGTGCTTTGTGCGATTTCTGGAACTTTCAGATAAAACCAAATGGATACAAGCTTGATTGTCTTCATGAATTGTGACAGGCTGGCTTAAAATGACTCCAATGTCTTCCAACAATTGTGTAAACCAAATTACTTCATTGCACAGTTGTGCTAAAGCATAAAATTCGGCTTCAGCTGTGCTGATGGCTACTACAGTCTGCTTTCTGGAAAACCAAGCAATAGTGGACTTTGCAAATTGAATTACACTTCCAGAAGTAGACTTCCTATCACTGAGATCTGTCAGAAGTGAAATTAGGTATAGTTATTCTTTTACAAAAGTGACTCCATACTGGATTCATTCTAACTATACATATGAGCCAGACTGCATCCAGAGTTCAACATTCCTAGCTAGCCGAAGACATGGTCACGGGAAGCAATAAATAACACCCTATTGATAAGGGAAAATAGACAAATACAGATGGCCAAAAGAAAAACAGGATACGTGCCAGTAGGACCAGCCTGAAGTAACTAAAATAGACTAGTGGGGGGCCTTAATTTAAGGGTTAGGGTTCAAAGGGTGCTCAGACAGGCGCCAGCAAATTGTGCTGGACACTTGTATGGGTCAGTCTACATGCATGGATGTCTGTTACATGACAGTTACAAATTAGTCTGAATATATAGTTGTTTAAGGGTATGAACAGAGGTATGCTGAACCCTAACTATAGGTCAGGGGTTCAAAAGACAAAAGGACATGTGTAACTCTGCTGAAAAGCAGGAAACCATGCATAACACACTATGCGCTACATAAAGGAACAATATAAGATGGAGATGAAGGATTTAGGGGAGGGGTTAAAGGGTAACAATCATTTATGACAATTAATCATCATGCGGCCGGGTCAATTGTAACCAGCGTCGGGAAGAACGTATATATACCGTGCATGACTCTGTATTGGTGTGTGCTTCCTATCAGCCAATCTTGTGGCGTTAGGAAAGTGCACCCTTTTGCAAAAGATAATAAACCAAGCTAGCTACCTGTTAATTACTGCGTGGTTCATTTTGTAAGCTCTTGTTTGCATCTCACAGATCTCCAGCCCAATCTGAATCACACCAGCATTCTAACTTTTCTTCTGTGTCTGTAGCAGACAACCTTAAGCAAAAATCTTTGGTGCCTTGCAAATAACGAAACAGCCTTTTTAACCCAGACTTTGCAGCAGATGTGGGATTTTCCACAAACCTGCTCAAAATGGACACACTGTTAGCAATGTCCGGATGGCTATTATTTGCAATGTAAAGAAGACTGCCAATGGCTGATCTGAAACTATCTCCTTCAGATGACTCACCATCCCCCTTTACCCCCTCCTCTTTTAGAAACTCGGGAAGCATGGGGGAGGAGACAGACTTGCAGTCCTGCATTTTAAAATCCTCCAGCAGCTTCTTAATTTTGCTACTCTGGCTTATGAGAAAACTGCCATCTTTTTCCCTCTGAATTTCTAATCCTAAGTAATTGTTAACTGCTCCAAGACATTTCAATGTGAAATTGTTTTTCATACAAACCTCAAAGGAATGCTTCTGTTCATCAGATGAAGTGAGCAGCAACAAATCATCCACATACAAGCACAAGTACATTACACCTTGCTTATCATTTTTTACATACACACAAGGATCAGCAATTCCCTTTTGAAACCCAAATTTTTGCAAAATATTATCCATTTTAATATTCCAACAACGTGCGGCTTGTTTCAAACCATAGATGGATTTCTGCAATTCACACACAAGATGTTTTTCTTTTTCATAACCAGGAGGTTGTTGCATAAACAATTTTTCCTCCAAGTCACCATACAGAAAAGCAGTTTGAATATCATAGTGATAAACAGACAGTTTCTTCATGGCAGCAACCTTTAAAAGCAACCTGATAGATTCAGCTTTTGTCACTGGAGCAAAAGTTTTGTCATAATCCACATTTTTTCTTTGAGCAAAACCTTTTGCTACCAACCTTGCTTTGTACTTCTGAATTTTGCCATCAGAATCTTTTTTCAGTTTGAACACCCACCTACAACCTAAAACCTTCTGATTAGGAGGCAAACTTACTAGTTTCCAAGTTTTATTTTCCTTTAAGGAATCCAACTCTTGTTGCATGGCTTCATGCCAACACTTAGCTATTTCAGCTGGCATTTCTTTAATTTCTTCCAGAGACTCAGGCTCTGTGTGAATGTGAAAAGCCTTCACAACATCTACTTGATAACGATCAGGAGGAACTCCCTTATTAATCCTTTCAGACCTGCGAGGTAGGACAGGACTTACACTGTTTCCCACCATTGTCCTCAGAAACCTCTGACTTTTCAGACAAGTCAGCTTCCTGATCATTGACTTCACTAGGTGATTCCTGCAAATCACCATCAGCAAGACTTTGCTGCTCCCCCATGGATAAATCAACTGAAGAACTAGAGTTTATTTTATCCCAATTCTGCTCAGCAAAAGAAGCACTTTTACTAATTATCAGTTGATTATCCAGTATGAACCTGTAGCTTCTCTGACTCTGTTCATACCCTACAAAGATTGCTTTCTTTGTTCTGGAAGCCCCCTTGCGCCTCAGCTGTTTGGGAATGTGGACCCAAGCTGTGCTTCCAAACACCCTGAGGTGGCTTACTTTAGGCTTCACACCATAGAACAAACGAAAAGGGACATCCTGAATTGCACTGCTAAACAGCCTGTTCTGCACATAACACGCTGTAGTAACAGCTTCTCCCCAATACCTAAAAGGCAAACTAGCATCCTTCAGCAAACACATCATTGCTTCCTGCAGTGTTCTGCCTTTTCTCTTTGCAACAGAATTCTGTTCTGGAGTGTAAGGGTTAGCTAAAATGTGTTCTATCCTTTTTTCTAACAAAAAGTTTTTAAACTTTGAGGAGAGATACTCGCCACCGCGATCTGATTGCAAAGCAGACACTGGCCTTGGGAATTTTCCATTCGCCCAAGCCACAAAAGCCTTAAATTTATCAAAGACCTCATCTTTGTGTTTCAGCAAATAAATGAATGTGTACCTGGAAAAATCATCTATGAAGGTCAAAATGTACCTTGCTCCCCCAAGACTAGGAGAAAATGGGCCTATAACATCAGAATGAATGATCTCTAGAGGCCTAGAGGTGGACCTATCAGAAAACTTCTTCACAGGAGCCCTTGTGGTTTTATTCTCCTTGCAAACTGCACAATCCAGATACTTATCACAAGGCTTCAATTTTAAATCAGCAGAATAACTAGGCATTTGAGAAATGTACTTAAAATTAGCATGAGCAAATCTCCTATGTAATAAATGGATGCACTGATCGTGCAAGGGCTTATTTTCAAAAACAGCCTTAGCTTTAGCAATTTGCTGCTTTTCAGCATTTTGTACAATGTACAGAGAATCTTTCTGCAAACACTTTGCAACTATTTTGCCATTCTTTCTAATTTCACAACCCTCTTTCTTAAAAGTTATAACATAACCTGAGGCTACTAGCTGCCCCACAGACAAGAGATTGCTTTGAAAATTAGGCACAAACAAAACATTTTTAACAGTTTCCCCCAAACATGGAAGATTGATCTCACCTTCACCCACGATCTTGGATACAGATCCATCTGCTAAGGAAACTTTTTGTTTGTTAGTTTTAGACAAAGACAGAAAAGAATCTTTATTGTGACATATATGAGAATTGGCCCCACTGTCAAGAACCCACAAATCTTTATTATCAGAGTTCTCAAAAACTGTTGCATGAAGAATATTCTTTCCAGAAGTTTCTTCTTTCTTGCGAGAAGTCTTCTTCTTTTGAACACAGTCCTTTTGAAGATGAGCAGAGGATCCACAGGTAAAGCATCGCCTGCTGGATAATGCAGAAACTTGGAATTCAGAGCTCTTCCGCTCCCTCTGCTGGCCACGAGAAGACTTTATTGTAGAAATGGAGGCAGCTTTTTCTTCTCTTTTCTCCCACTCAGCAAGCAGTCGGGTAGACACGAACGATGGAGATAGATCAGCTTCTGGGATTCCCTCCATGGAGCAAATTAAAGTGTCCCAGGACTCATTCAACGAAGAAAGCATAATGTAGGCTTTCATCAGGGGGGTAAATTCCATCCCACGCTCTTGAAGTTCCACAAAATAATTCTGAAGCTTGTGGAGATGATCTGGCAAATTTCCATTCTCAGGCAAGTGAGCCTTGTACAGTTTTTTTGTTAAAATAACCTTGCTGCCTGGACTAGTTTTCACATATAAATCACGCAAATAGTCCCATAAGTCTTTGGAAGTTTCTTTGCCTCTCACGTGAATAAGCTGATCATTTTGAACAGCCAAAATAATGGAGGCTTTGCATTTTTCATCTTTCCTCAACCAGGCTTGATCTGGATTCTGGGGAATTTGTTCAGAAATTGCAGACCATAAATTTTCTCTCCTCAGGAAACTTTCCATTTTCAAAGACCAGTTCAAATAATTAGAATTAGAAAGCCTTTCCAGGAGCATACCTTGAAAATTTGAAGCTGTAGCAGCAGCCATGGCTCCTTCTCTCCCCTGTAGTAGTAATCCAAAAAACACCACGAGGCTTGCAAACACGAGGCAAAACTCCGCCTCCAATGGAAACTTCCTGTAACTGCCGGCAAGTTTCAAAAAACAAAAAAGGCCTCTCCAAATGCAGACTAAAACAGGTCAGCTTTCTTCTCTCTTATTTTTCCATAAGTTTTGTCTCTGATCACAGAAGCAATTGCTGGGCCCATAACCTTTTGTATTTTTATAAAATTTGTGATCAGAGTTATGGAAAAACCAAGAGATAAGTTTGTAGTAAAAATGTTGCTTTATTTAAAACAAAAACATAGGAACAAACCTTGAATCTTCTTCTTTAGCCAAAGCATGGCATGGTTGATTAACATAGCCATTTAGATAGCAGAGAGCAGAATGCAGAGAGCGAACAAAAGAACAAAAGGCATTTACATTTTTAAACCTTAACTTGATCAGCATCTGAGTGGACAGAATCCAACACGTGACCAAAACACCTAGGCAACAGATTCCCAATATGGGCAAAGCTCTAACAGCTAATTCTGATTGGTCAGAACTCTCAGACTGGCCGGCACCTGGAGGCAATAACATTCCTGAGTGGGGGTGAACATGTGCTCTCTGAGCCCAAACAGGAAAAAAGTTTTGAGGCCTGGCTTTTTTTAAAAACTCAGCCACATATTCTACAGACATAAAAAATATATACAACAGTTTGGTTGGTTTGCTTTAGAAGTCATCTCTTCACCACTGAAGGACTCAAGCCATTACTCAAAGTCCACCTGAAAATGCAAATGTCAGACAAGCAAGCTACTACAGAAACTCTGCTGCATCATGTCCTCCTGCAAGGGGGAGTTCTCAGAGAACGCCCCCCTTCAAACTTCTCCAAGCTGGTCCAAGCATTGATGCCAATGTTAGAAAAAGAAAGGAAAAGAAAGCAAAAACAAACTGCCACTTTGGTCAAAGGGAACATGAAAAAGCATTACCAAGGGTAAAACTCAATTCAGAGGCAAATCATCCTTGACACATAGAAGATCCCAGATTAAATTATTGCATCTTTAATTTTAAAAATGATCAGACAATTGATGGTGGTGCAGCTAGAGTAGACAATGCTGGATTGGGTGGGCAAGTAGTAGGACTGCCAGAGCAGGGCTGCAAAAATCTAAAGGACCAGTAGATGGCAGCCAAGAGTTAAAGGCCTCTCTTTACTGACTTCTCATGGTCCTCTGGATTTTTGCAGCCCAGATCAGATAGCCCTTTGGAGTCATCTGGTCTCTGGCAGCTGTTTGAGTTTCTACTCAATCTTTTGAACAAAGCAAAATACTAACATCCAGAAGAACTACGTGGCTTATGTTGATACTGGTACTTTCATGATCCTTTCATTTTATTTGAAATCTCCTATTACCTGAATAAACCCCCCTTCCTGCAAGGAACATTTGAAATTCTCTCTCTGAATACATGAAGCTATCTCACTGTATTATTATATAACCATGCAAGAAGGTTGGAGCCAGGTCCACACACTGATCTTTATGGCTGTAGAGGACATGATCCAGAATTCCTTGGCCGGGGTCAAGTGCCTCGACCAGTACAGGACTGCCCTCTGCCTTTATATCCAGCCGTTCTACATGTTGCTGATTTCCGTCTCACTTAAACTTCTCCACCTATTCTGGTTTAATGCCGTTTTGCTAAGATATTTCTCCGCCCTTATTGCATCCTCAGAATGCCGTCCAACGGCCCTGTTCAAGATTACTCGATCTCTCTTGGGTAGGGTGGTATCGACCACCCACCTGCAGGGCCGTGCGGAAGAATTTGCTGAGCATCTGCAGGATAAAATAGCTCGGATTCGGTCTAAGTTGGACTCCATGCGTGAAATGCAGTCTGGGGAGATGCCGGGAGAATGGTCTTGCTCTGTTATCTGGGAACGATTTGATCCTGTTGGACCTGAGGAAGTGGACAGGATCTTTCGAATTGTTAATTCCACCACATGTGATTTAGATCCCTGCCCTTCCTGGCTGGTGAAATCAGCCAGGGAGGTGACATGTGGATGGGTCCAGGCCATGATTAATACATCCTTGGCGGAGGGGGTGGTTCCAACTGCCTTTAAAGAGGCACTGGTGCACCCCCTCCTCAAGAAGCCAGCCCTGGACCCTACCATCCTGGACAATTTTCGTCCAGTCTCCCACCTCCCCTTTTTGGGAAAGGTGGTTGAGAAAGTGGTGGCGTTGCAACTTCAAAGGACCCTGGATGAAGCGGATTATCTAGACCCTTTTCAGTCAGGTTTCAGGCCGGGATATGTGATGGAGACTGCATTGGTCGCGCTTACAGATGATCTCTGGCGGGAGCGGGATGGTGGTAGTGCATCCATCCTTGCTCTCTTGGATCTCTCAGCGGCATTCGATACCATCGACCATGGTATCCTGTTGGGGCGGCTTAGGGAGTTGAGGGTGGGCGGCGTAGTTTTGCGCTGGTTCACCTCCTTCCTCCGAGGCCGATCCCAGTCGGTGGTAATAGGAGAGGAGAGATCTGACCCTCGGCCCCTCTTGTGTGGGGTGCCGCAGGGTTCGGTTCTCTCTCCTCTCCTATTTAACATCTACATGAAACCGCTGGGCGAGGTCATCCGACACCATGGGATGAGGTATCATCAGTATGCGGATGATACTCAATTGTACATCTCCATCCCTGGTGAAGTAAGTGATGCAGTGACAACCCTGTCCCAGTGCCTGGGGGCTGTGAGGGCCTGGATGGGGAACAACAGGCTACAATTGAACCCTAGCAAGACCGAGTGGCTGTGGATTGATGGCCTAGCGTCTTCTGGGAATCATCTTTGGTTCTTGATGGGGTAGCACTGCCCCATTCGGAACCGGTGCGCAACTTGGGGGTCCTTCTAGACTCACGACTCCTGCTCGAAGAGCAGGTGGCAGTCGTGGCTAGGAGGGCTTTCGCACAACTTCGGTTGGTGTGCCAGTTGCGCCCATTCCTGGATCACGACGCCCTCCGAACAGTCACTCATGCTCTCGTCATCTCCCATGTAGTTTATTGCAATGCGCTCTACATGGGGCTACCCTTGAAGACTATCCGGAAGCTTCAGCTAGTGCAGAATGCGGCCGCGCGAGCAATTTTGGGTGCACCAAAATCTGCACACATAACACCTCTGCTCCGCGAGCTGCATTGGGTGCCGGTCTGCTTCCGGGTACAATTCAAGGTGTTGGTTATTACCTTTAAAGCCCTACATGGCATGGGGCCAGAATACCTGAAGGACCGTCTTATCCCCATTTTATCGACCCGCCCCACCAGGTCATTCAGAGAGGGCCTGCTACGAACCCCATCAATTAAAGAATGCCATCGGATGGGGTCTAGGAGGCGGGCCTTCTCTGTGGTAGCGCCCACACTGTGGAACATCTTGCCCCCAGAGTTGAGGCAGATCTCCTCCCTCCCGACCTTTAGGAAAGAGCTGAAGACCTGGTTCTGCCGCCTGGCATGGGAAGGAGGAAAGGATAGTTCCTCATGGGGGTGGTTAATTCCTTAATTTATTGTCCTTCGTTTAATTCCATCTCCATCTGGATTTATAATTATTTATTAATTTATATATTGTACATTGATTTTTTTATCCTGTTTTAATCTATTTTATTGTAAACCGCCCAGAGTTCCCCGTTGGGGGAGATGGGCGGTTATATAAATTTAATTAAATAAATAAAAATAAAATAATATTTAATTTTATGTAATTACTTGGCATCAGGTGTCAATTTTTTGCATGTTTCAGGTACAGATGGGAAGTGGTTACTCTTCAACCCTGAGCTACAAATATTATCTTCGAGGTTACTCAGTTCATGCTTGAAAATGAATGGAACATATTTAATGTTGCGCTTTCCAATAAATACATGAACCGAAATTCAGTTATCATTTGAAATTCAGTCTTCTCCAAATGTTGTGATACAACTTTCAGGTTCAACATTAAATGCAAAATGGATGTAGTGGGGGAAAGTGTGACAAAAATAGATATACTACTTAAAATAACATACAGAAATGAATGAAATAAATGCCTGAAAAACATTTATAGTAAACCAAATTGCTAGGAAAATTAACATATAACAGAAATGCACACCAAAATGTGCAATCTCAGTCAGATGTGGAAATAGGATGAACATAAAATAGAAATGGAAAAATTCCTCCAGACCCACTTTTAATGTCCTGGTTTGATATCTCTGTACATTGGGAAAATCTGAAGTTCAAATTTTAAATTGAGTTGATTATACTATATTTTAAATTTCCATGCAAATTTGAGATCTTGTTTATGCATATATGTACTTCTACACATCCCAGTCCATGTCTCTGCCTGTTGGGGAAAAATAGAGATGGTTTTGCAGATATTACTATGTTGCCCATTCTGTACAGCCTGGCACATCTTGTTCCTTCTCCTTTGTTTTGATTGCCTTCTTCATTATGTGTTATATGTAACTGACAACTGATAGTTGACCATAAACTAAGTATATACATACATACACATACACCACTAGTAAATCAGTTTGTCAGTTTGGTCTAGTGGTTAAGGCAACAGGCTAGAAACCAGGAGACTGAGAGTTCTAGTCCCACCTTAGGCATGAAAGCCGGCTGGGTGACCTTGGGCCAGTCTCTCTCTCTCAGCCCAACCCACCTCACAGGGTGGTTGTTGTGGGGAAAATAGGAGGAGGAAGGAGTATTAGGTATGTTTGCCGCCTTGAGTTATTTATAAAAATAATAAAGGCGGGATAGAAAATAAATAAATAAATATAAATAAATAAACAAACAAACAAACAAACTCAGGAAATGCAAAATCCTTTATCATAGAATAAATCACAGAAGAGTTATGATTTTATAAAGTGTTGTAAAATGCATTTCCATTTACACATCATTCATAGATCCTTGGAGATATTTGAAATTGATTCCAGGAATTTCAGAATGCAAACAATACGATATAACACTTAGATATGCCCCTTGTCTAAATTACAAAACCTCAGATACCTATTTCCCACATGCAAGTGAATACTAAGATTGTTTTGACCCCAACTCACTCAGCCAACCATGCACCTGTATGATCAGTCTATAATCATTTTGTTACCAAAATCATTACATCAACTAATTAAATATTACCATTTGAGGGAAAGGCCCTGAGTTTGGTTGAAGGCCAGACCAGAGTCCTAGACTTTGTTTGGACAATACTCATAAAGCCAAACTACATATCATGTGCAAAGCTGACACAATTCTTACAGCTGCTTCTTCTAAAGAGAAAAGGAGTGGGTGGGAGTGCTATCCTTCCCTGCCTGCCAGTTTCCTACTGCAACTTCCCTCCTACTAGGATGCCTAAAACATATGGTGTCCAAGGCACGTTGGAGCTTCACAAAGAGATTATGTATCTAGAACAACCCCTCAGAGGAAAAGTGGAGTCAGGAGGCTCTGATAGGGGAGGTTTAAGTGTGTCTTCCCAAGCTTCTTCCCTCCTACAATTTGCATTTCTTTTCAGATCTTCCTAGCTGAGCAAAAGCAGTTTTATGCATTTTATTACCTACATTGTAATGGGTCATGTCATTTGGCCCACATAAAGAGAATCAGTTAGCTCTGAGGTTGAAACCAATGCTTTAGCTCCACAAATCTCTTCTCTAAGACACAAAGGCCAATCTTTTGGATACAGATGCAGGGAACATTTAGCTTAGCATTATATTTCTAATAAAGACTAGTCCTGTCCAATACATTTCAATAAAATGTCTAAGAGGAGAAAATGCCATCAGTCATTTGGAAACTTCAGCAGGCTGTTTAGAAATATCTTCAGCAAGAGATTGCCTGCCTGGGCCATCTTAATTTACCATCTTTGTCAGTGTTTCTGTTTCTTATGGACATGACTTGCTGTTGTTCTTGTTCTAAATCCATTCACAGTCTTTGGTAATGGTAATATAAGAAAAGCCCTATTGGATTAGACCAAAGGTCCATTTAATCCAGCGTCTGGTTTAGCTTCAACTGGTCCAAAATGCGGCTGCGCGCGCAGTTATTGGTGCCCCTAGATCGGCCCATGTGACACCTCTGCTACGCCAGCTGCACTGGGTGCCGGTGTGCTTCCGGGTGCAATTCAAGGTGTTGGTTATGACCTTTAAAGCCCTACATGGCATGGGGCCAGGCTACCTGAGGGACCGTCTCATCCCCATAACTTCAAACCGTCCCACTCGATCATGTAGAGAGGGCATGCTTCGGACCCCGTCATCAAGGGAGTGTCGTTTGGCGGGGTCCAGAAGGCGAGCCTTTTCCGTGGTGGCACCCACTCTTTGGAACATTCTGCCCCCGGAGGTGAGGCAGGCCCCATCGCTCCTGTCCTTCCGGAAGAATTTAAAGACCTGGCTTTGCCGCCTCGCGTGGGATGGGAATGGGAACAGTTCCACTTGGGGATGGCTGGTGCCATACAGCCCTTTTAAAGAGAACATCTATCGCCTATTGGATTTTTATATTGAATTTATTAGTTTTGAAATGTATTTTAAATTGTAGGTATTTTTAAAGATTTTAAATTGTTGTTTTGCGAACCGCCCAGAGTCCCCCTTGGGGGAGATGGTGCGGTAATAAAAGTTGACATATAAATAAATAAATAAATAAATAAATAAATAATACCATGGCTAACCAGATGGATTGGAAAGCTACCACCATCCCCCCTCATTACTGCTAGCAAATGTTTTCCTGTTTATTTCTCCATTATTTGGGAAGACACGCAACCATTACTTGCAGACAAAACTAAGGGCAAAGAAGGTCCATAAATTTATAGAAGGGCTTAATTATCTTATACTGTCCTCTGTAGGGGGCGCTGTGGCTCAGCGGTTAAGACGCCAGGCTTGTCGATCGGAAGGTCGCAGGTTTGGAGGTTCGAGACCCAAGCGCCGCATGACAGAGTGAGCTCCCACACTCGCCCCAGCTCTTGCCAACCTAGCAATTCGAAAGCATGCAAATATAGATAGGATGGTAACAGTGTTCCGCATGCGTCATGCTGGCTACATGACCGTGGAAGCATCTTCGGACAGCGCTGGCTCTTCGGCTAACAAACGGAGATGAGCACCGGCCCCTAGAGTCGGACACGACTGCACAAATGTGCGGGGGGGAACCTTTACCTTTTTTAAAAACTTTATAGAAATCCAATAATTCAGTTGATGATGCCATCCCCTTAAGGCCAACTGGGGCTTTCCCTTTGCTTTTTTCTGCAAGTGGCTCTGCCAAAATGTCAGTCATGAGCGCAGTAGGCAAGCTTCTTCGCACATCGGAGTAAAAACCACATGCAAACTGCCGTACCACTTCAATTTGCAATTCTGCTTTGTGCTGTTCAGCAGTCAAATACTGGGTATTTCGAGAATTATGTGCACCCTAAAATGTACAAAGGTCTTCTGAGGGTCGGAACCAAGCTTCTCTTGTTCCTTGTTTAATTGGCACCATCAGTCCCTTCAGATCATCCCCTACAAAAGGAGGTTCTGGAAGAGCAGGTTTCTGAGTGGGGGGTGATCTGACAGTGGCACCTGACTGATGGTAGTCCAGGGTGATTTTAAATTCAGAGATTCATTCAGAAGGCATTTTTAGAGTAGAGGGCTGGTCAAACAAAACATTTGAAAGACACCAGTGGGAAAATCAGCATGCGGAGCTGACTTTCTTGTATTTTTCTTTTTGTAGTGTTTTTTTTTTGGGGGGGGGGGGTGAGCAGAGGAATAACACATCTTTCACATTTATAAGCAGAACAAACTTTTTGCAAAAGCATTTGAGCTTTTTGCCCCATGAATGATAAACAAGGTTCTTTAACAAGTGTTATAATGTGAGCTTCCTCTAGCAATTTCTTTTGACTGAGAAACAATCACTGTACATCCTCTCCCCTAGGAGTTTGTTAAATGTTCTAGCACTCTCTTCTTAGCCTGCCTCCGGCTCTAGATTATAAAGGATATCCCTGCTGGGAACCTATATGAAAAAAAAAGGGGGGGGGGAGAATATCCTCATTCCATAAATTATTTTATCTAGATTAATTCTTATAACTTTTTTTTAATGATTGCAGATAAAGAAAACTGAGTAAAAACAGAAAAACCCTGAGCAGACAATTTTCAATTTCTATCTGCTACCTTCTAGGATCTATGTACATCTCACCAAATAACAACCAAAGGTGTTAAATAAATAAGGAAGCAAATACGCTTATAAGTTAAAATAAAGTGACAAGACACTTTAGGTTTGATATCATTGGTTTTCTCAGTGGAGGCATATATTATTCTCTATTTTGATATTATTTTTCTATTTAGGACTAATTCTTAGTTTCTATACATTTTATTACTTATTTTTTTAAAAAATATACATTTGCAAAAGCTAACCTTTTAATGTTTTTCCAATATGCTTCTCCCCCCCCCCCGCTCAGTCATGCCCCTTAATGTCTCAGTGAATATCTGGAATCCCAGAAAGTCTCAACAGTCCCTAGTGTTCTGCAGCTGATAGTGTTGTTTTAATTCCTTTAAGAAGAACACCCATTCCAAAACTTATTATTTGTGTTGCTTGTGAGATCTCAAACATTAGTTCCTGGATCCTGGACCAAGCTCCTCTCATGAACTCTGGAGTGGACTGATACGGCTCCCTAATCAAACTTTGAAAGACAATCAATTACCAGAAATGACGGTGGATGGCTAACCGCGGTCCAATCCTCTAAATCTTTGGGAAGGAACGGAATTCGATGGCGAGGGTTTCTATAGGATTGGAAAGCCACCGAGGACTAATTCATCCTTCCACATCCCACTGCAGAGGATGGGATGAAAGGAGGAGGGACTGGGGAGAGGAAAATCAGTTGGATGGTATGAAATAAGAGCAAAGGAAAACTCACACAATATGCCTCTGCTCCTGCAAAAAGCACCACACACATCACAACGCATAGGAAAATGTCTAAAGAGGAAGTCAGGCTTCTAGTTCTACCCACGGCCAATGTATTTGAATAACAAAGCTTACCTGGAAAAACAGACACCTGTTAGGTGAGGGGTAAGCAGCTCGCTCGGCGGCTTCTTCCCACGTTGCTTTCGAGGTTTCCCAGGGCAAGCCAAGCCAAGCCAAGCCAAGCCACTCTGACTTTTTCCCTCCCTCCCCGCCCCTCAAGGATCGGGTGCCTGCTTCATGCTGTGAAGATGCCGCCTCTGCCAAATGCTGGAGGTGCCACGAATCCTCTGGATCCTCTTCTCTTACATAAGTAGCTGCCCACCGCCCGGGTGCCGAAAGCTCCCTATTTGCTTAGCGTGCAGGCAGGTCCCTCGCTCGCTGCGATGCTCGCCTATTTGATTCCCGTTTGAAACTCTGACGACGACGCGGATGTCAAAGCAGCTTGCCGCGCATTTATTATCTCTGCAGGGACCTGTCCGGATCCAGGGTGCTGCAATCAAACTCCCCGCGCAGGGTGTTGGAGCACAAAGCATTCCCCCGCGGGAGCTGTCCAGCAACGTGGTGCTGAATTCAAGCTCCCAGGATGGAGGAGGGGGCTACATACCGTATGCACACAGTCTCTTAACACAGTTTCTCTTGCCTGGGATACTGTAGCCATAGATAACAGCAAGAGGCTCTCATCTTCCTTGCTCCTGGTTCTCTGTGCTGGGAGTCAGGATCACCATTAATTCTTAGAAGCAACTGGGGGAGGATCAATGCGCTGCTTACTGATTCTGAAGATGGATCACAATATAGATATTAAACTAAAGGTTCATTTTCTAGACTGACTCAGGGAGTAGCACATGGTTAGACTAGGACGCCTCTTCACAGACCTCAGACAAGTGGGTGTTATTAATCTAAAGCTGTGAATGCAAATCTGCTTGTGTATTGCTTCCATAGCCTTATATTTTAGAACATATAGATAGAGAAAGTAAACAGGAGGGAAGTATAGGAAACACAGGGAATGACACGCAAAAAAGAAAACCATCAGGCCAAAAGCCGGTGCCTTGTGGCAATCTTCCTGTGCAGCAAACGGGAACCTAACACATTCAGGTTCCACTCAATTCTCCAGACAGAACTTTCTTTTTAAAATGTCTTCATTGGGTGAATATTTCTGCCACTTAATTTCATCACATTCTTCAGGCCTTCTGCGCATATATTTATTTATTTATTTATTTATAATCCGATTTATATCACCGCTCCATCTCCCCCTAGGGATATATGTCTTCTTCCCTTGCTTGGGTTCCCAGACAGTATGCTGGAATTTAGAATTCAGTTAAGGAATCCCCTCAGTGGACCTGCCTTTACTTTAGAAAAGTTATAAAGCATGGACAGAAATTTTATAAAGAAGACTAACAGCACTTCCTAGTCCATGCTGGAAGACCTTGAGTTGCCCCCAAATTAATGGGGGGGGGAGTTGAATAATTTATTTAATGTAATCGCATCCCACTGAGGGACAAGACTATGATTTGGAATGAATTTAATTCACTAACTGGCAGGTCAGGCTGATGGCGTGGAAAAGCAAATTATTCTCTTCAGTTGCTCTCATTCTCGGGATAGTTTGTGTTCAGGGCTGACATGTTTTCTCCCTTCCCTTATGTTAACAGCCTCTTTAATCAGCGACTAATTATGTGCTGTGGGGAAACAATTCATTCAGCAAAACATCTTTCTGTTTCTGTTTTTATAAATTGAATATCTTTAAATTAGCTTTTCCCAGATGCATTAGACTACAGCTCCCATCATTGTATCACAATATATTTTGCAACTAATGCTGCTGTTCCTACTTCAGCCTCTCTCACACTGTTTTTTCCCCTCATAAACTGAAGAGGTTGCTAGCAGAGACCAGCTTTGACAGGGCTGATTTTATCTGTAAGATTATCTGCTATCAAGACCTACATGAACTGAAATCTGTGAATACTTCTGAACATGAAGAAAAATATGACAGAAAAGTGACGATTTTTAAAGAAAACAACTCATGTAGCTTATTTTGATTAAATAGCTATTGATAGGCTTCCTGTCTCCTTTTACAACTAAACCAGTGGCCATTCCTGCATGGTCTCAAAGCAAATGAAATAAACTAATTATGGGCCTTATGAAGCAGGGCTTTCTTTTGTTTGCCCCAAACCTGCCAATTAATTTCAATGGATGACCAAATGCTCCAGTGCTATGAAAAGGAGAAAATCCTTTGTCTATCCACTTTTGCCACACCCAACCATAATTTGGTAAACTTTTGTAATATTTTCCTTATCCTTTTTGCCTTTCCTTGTATGAAAAATGCTTCAGACCCCAAATAAATTGTATTACTTTTTTTTTGCAACTTTCTTGGATTGGTTCATTCTTTTGATGAGGAAGTAATGTGACTCAATGGTAGAGTATTTGTTTGCATGTAGAAGTTTACATTTCAGATCTCTAATTAGGGCTGTGAAAGTCTCCTGTCTGAATCGCTGGAGCATCACTCACAACAAACTAGGTAATTCTGATCTAGATGGACTAAACAATTTGACTGGTTCCTTTTTTATTTATTTATTTTTATTTATTTATTTGTCTTATTTATACCCCGCCTATCCCCTCCCTACTGGAGGACTCTAGGCGGCTTACAATGTTATATCAAATCCAATTATACAGTTATACATCATCAGTTATTACATTTTACAATTTGTTACCGCGCGACAAGGAGAGAGGAAGGGAACCGGCTCTTCTGCTGCAGGCATTGGACTGCAAGTCCCAGAATGCCTCGCTCCGCGCCGGCTGCTGACGTCCAGGAGCTGGTATTTCCGGATCCGTCGTCCTCCGCCGTCATCATCGCTCCTCCAGGTCTTTCTTGGATTGAGGACGACCCTCCGCTGGACGCCCGCAAATTGTCCCAGGTGAGTGGTACCCATTTATCTACTTGCTATATTAGCTTTTGAATCGCTGGGTTGGCAGAGAGCTAGGGCTAGTGACGAGAGCTCACCTCGTCCCGCGGTTTCGAACTGCCAACCTTATGGTCGGCAGTCTAACGGCTCAGCGGTTTAACCCGCTGAGCCACCGCGCCCATCTGGTTGAGATGGAGCAACCAGAACTTTACTCATAATATCCCAAAGTGATGGTGCCTGTATGATGGTGCATATAAAGACATTGCAATACTGCCAGGTTCACTTTCCACCCTTAGAAGACACTGCACTGAATTTGCTTTCCCCACAGACTCACACTAAGCTGATTATGATGCCAATATATTTTTAAAATATAAAATAAAAAATATTTTATATTTTTATGGGGCGTGGTGGCTCAGCGGGTAAGACACCAGGCTTGTCGATCGCAAGTTTGGAGGTTCGAATCCCTAGCCCTGCGTGATGGAGTGAGCTCCCGCACTAGCTCCAGCTCTTGCCAACCTAGCAATTCGAAAGCATGCAAATGCAAGTAGATTAATAGGTACCACTTCGGTGGGTAGGTAACAGCGTTCCACGCGCGTCATGCCGGCCACATGATCGTGGAAGCGTCTTCGGACAACGCTGGCTCTTCGGCTAACAAACGGAGATGAGCACCGGCCCCTAGAGTCGGACACGACTGCACAAATGTGCGGGGGGAACCTTTACTATATTTTTTGTGGAGATTCATGCCATTTTGTGGAGATTCAATGCCATCAACCAGAAATTGGAAGAAGAAGGATTGTTGTACTGAGCATTGTTTATTTATACTGAACCTTATTTGCCATTTGCTTTTATTTATTTGGCTATGAACGATCCTTTCATAACTCATTGTAATTCATCTTTCATAATAATTGTAAAAGAGAGAGCAAGTCCCACTCCCTTTTCGCACTGAAGATGTTGCCTAGCCTGGCAATGAAACGTCTGCAAGAAAACAACAAGGCTCAGAGAGCACCAAGGACTTCATTGTAATTCATCTGGATTTTGTTCTACCGTAATAAATTATTATGCCTGCAAATCTGGATGCCTCACTGCCATCCTATACTCTAATTTCACACAGGGAAGAATAATGGATAAGATGGAATTATTTCTGGGAGATCACAGATGGCTATGAATTCTTCTCTGCCTCTGTAAATTCATTATGTCTCTAATGAATTTTTTTAAGAAGTCTGAACAAATTGCTAAATGCAATACTTTCCAATCAGACCTCTGTCTTTAGAAAAATTCCTTAGGAACATAACACTTTTGGCCTCAATAATAAGCATTTTCTGATGCATGCACATATCCTTCCACTTTACCCATACAGTATATAAGTATAGAATGGGTCTTATTATTGGAAGAGACACTGAATCAGGCAAAGCTATGCACAACCATCCTGTATACCATGTGGGAGCATCTAGATTGTTGGATGATGCTTCTCAGAAGATTTTACCATTGCTCACCATGTTGGGTTATAGTTGGTGGGAGTCAGAATCCCACAGCATCTGGAAAGGTGCAGTTTTCTCGTCCTCTAATGTATACATTTAAGAGAGCCATAGTGGTTAAGGCACTGCCCTAGAAAATGACAGACTATAAGCTGCAGTCCTGTCTTAAGCAGGAAGCCAGCCAAATGACTTCGGGCCACTCTCTCTCTCTCTCTCTCTCTCAGCCCTAGGAAGAAGGCAATGGCAAATGGCAAACCACTTTCGAAAAATGTTGCCAAGGAAACTACAGGAGTCTAAAAAGCATGGAGAGAGAGAATGAATATACACTGAGCAACAAGACATCGAGTTGTTGTTGTTGTTGCTTCATCCCAGGAATTGAAGGTGGCTTCCTTGGGTTATCCCTTCACTTTATGCTCATATTAACATCCCTGTCAAAGTAGGTTGGATTGAGAGAGATTGATTGGCACAAAGTCACCCTGTGAGCTTCCATGGCTGAGAGGATTATAGGTTGGATCTCCTTGGTCCTTTAACATTCCTCCTTGGTCCATTAACCACTGATGAATAAAACCCTTTCACCAGCACATATCACCAACTTCTCTAACAGGCTTTAACCATTCACCTACTTACACTTTTTCATAGCAATATTTCTATGATTGAGTACTAAATTACTAGTAGCTTGAAATGAAAGGATTAGGAAATTTATTAGAAAATGAACATCCACCCAGGATGCTCACTGTTTAAACGTCTCCTTCTGTGTTTCTTCTTGCAACCAAGTACAGTATATTTAAACTAGATAGAAGCCAGGCACAATATATTGAGCAATGCAGCTGGAACCCAATAAAGATGAGAGGTGGATAAAAGGAATTTTGCATTATGAATTGTGGCCAGTGCATTGATTTGTGATCGAAGACAGAGTGGCTGTGAGCAATATGGTTCGAACTGGAATCTTACCACCCCCTCAGCCACTGGGGGGTGGAGCATCTCATTTCTTATCTCTTCCAAGATGGCTGTACATATGTTGATGTTATATAGTTCTGATTTATTTTTATCACATGTAGTAAGTTCTTAATGTTATACAGTCAGAAGATTCTGATGCTATGCTGATATTCAGAACTATACAATATAGGGGCCTAAACATTTTAACTGTTTTTTGACTGACACAATTAGCAACATGTGACAGAGAAAACCAGTTGGCAGAAAAATAGAAAGACAGAATCACTATTAACGTACCACTCAGCTTTGTAATCTGCTTGTGTTAAATATAAGTGATCATTTCCCAACTTGAAATATCTCACTTGTCAGTTCACAATGCTTGCTTGCGTCAGTTAAATTGTGGGCATTTTTCTTGGTTTCCTGGAGTACTGTATAAAAGATCAGTAATTGGCAATCAAATTATTAAGGTCCTCTGAATCCAAATCTCTACTTTTAGTTCAGTTATCAGGCCCTCTAATGTCAATATTATTACTAATATAAATTAATAGAATAGACTGATACTACACTAGCTAAGAATTGTTGCCAACTTGTTATAGTATCAGTTAAATTACTGGGGGATTCTGAGACCTTTGTTGTTGTTCAGTCGTTTAGTCGTGTCCGACTCTTCGTGACCTCATGGACCATAGCACGCCAGGCCTTCCTGTCCTCCACTGTCTCTCGGAGTTTACTCAAATTCATGTTCATTACATCGGTGATGCTATCTAACCATCTCGTCCTCTGCCGTCCCCTTCTCCTTTTGCCCTCAGTCTTTCCCAGCATCAGGGTCTTTTCCAGTGAGTCCTCCCTTCTCATTAGGTGGCCAAAGTATTTGAGCTTCAGCTTCAGTATCTGTCCTTCCAATGAGCAGACAGGGTTGATTTCCTTTAGGATTGACCTAGCCAAAAGATCTTGAACATTCCCCAGTAAAAAAATATACTTACACTGTAATAGATTGCCAATAGTCAGGTTAAATCTTCTGGCACACCTTGGGTTGTCCAGCAGGGGACCTCTTAATCCTTCTACCAAGCATTTCTCTCCAGCCCAGCCTTGGGAAAACTTAAAAGAAAGGTGCTTTAAATCTTCCTGCTCAAAGCCCAGAAATATACAATTTAACTAACTTTCGTGCTGAGGGAGCTGTGGAACTGTACAGTCTTGCCCACGGGGAAGGGTTTATTGAAAAATACCATTATTAAATCAATGAAGCCAAATCTTTAGATATTAGAAAGGAGTTTATTGTAAAAACTGAAATATAGGGAAAGCAAAGGAAGGCAACAATCACATGTACAATAAAGATAAAACCAATACAGTCAAACTAAACTAGTTACTGACTCTGCTTGCCAGAGATGTTGCTTTCAATGCATGTTCACAGGACATTACAAAGAGGATATTTACAGAAAAATTAACTTGGCCTCCTGTTTAGATGTTAATAGGCAGGCCTTTTAACCTTGCTCTTCCTTCATCTTCCACTTTGGAGTGCTTCTCAGGACAGAGCATAAGTGAAGGTCAGCCTCTTTCAAGAGGCTATTGCTTTGGCCAGTCAAGGGAACTCTTCCATTTATGATGATCTAATGACACTCATGGGTAAATGTTTTCCTCATGACCCTGGGTGAGGTTATAAAGCTGCAGTCCAGTTTTCACTACTTGTGCCTTTACAGTATATAAATGAAATTACACAACAGAGCATTTTTTGAGAGGGAAAAGCTGAATTCCATTTACTCAGGCCTCTGAGCAGGGGTCAACTTCCCAAATGTGTTAGGGGGCACTACTGTTCCATATCAAGTAGGAGGGGTTCTGTCACAGAACAGGAGAGGAGTATCTAATGCACACAGTGTACAACCATTGCTCTTTTCACATCTCTGCTTCTCCTTGCGGATATAGGAGTCCCAACTGAGTAGCCCGTGGATAATCTCCATCTTTCTTTCCTTACCCCTTTTGGTCTTTGATCTCTATGTTCATCAAGAATCCAGAGAATTTTGACTGCTACGGATGAAACATCAGATCATACTGCTATTACCTTTTCATTACTTCTTCCGTGATTTTTATCCTAGCCTCTGCAACAGGAGAGCTGCTGGGATACAAACTCATATGAACCACCACTATAAAAAGCACACAAGCAATATGGAAAATTAAATTATACTATCCTTATAAAATTAAAAAAGGAGATCCTATGTGTGAGAGGCAGCATGGGCAAGTGCTGCTATTAGTTTGAACACAATCCAAGCATTTCCTGCAATAGATTCCTGTTTCTCTGTCAACCCATTCACCTTAGCATGAAAATCCTTCTATCAAGATTTGTTCAGAATACATTAAATGCAGACTTGCAAGCCATGCTTGGGTGGAAATGAGGTGGTGTCTCCATTTAGGAAAGGAGACCTGAACATTACCCTTCCATAATGAAGGTACAGGCTCAAAGGATCCCTCAGCATGAATTTTACCTACAACATCTGGATGAAGCACCCAGTACAATGCAGAACTAAATGATTTGGAAATGGAATTGCTCTCAGGGCTGTCCTCAAGGGAATCTGAGAAAGATAGTTTGATATAATCCTGTGAGATCTCTTATAGAACTGTTTTGAAGTGTTGTAAATTTTTTTCTAATTCTTTTGAGTAGAGTTCCTCTACAATAGTCAGACAAACGATCAAAACCAGAGGGCTAAGCATTTAATTTTTATTTTCCCTTTGGGTGTGGGTAATGTGACTTTGGATTCAGTCAGGATATTTCTCCACTGAAATTATGGAGATATATTATCCTTGTTCAGGGTTTCTGCAAGGCTAGATCTGATTGTACTGTATTTTTGTATTTGTATTTTGCAATACCTGGGGAAAGGTTGACTTTAGCCATACAGTACCATAATAATGAACTTGAAAACTGCAAAAAATATACAAGGGTTGAATGAAAAGTAATGCCTCTGATGTTATACGTTTCCAACTGATAGCAGTAGTGATGTGCTAGAAGCTCTGACATGTTCTTTAGCATCTTTTCTTTCACTTCAGTTGGTAGGAAGTTGCTGTGAAAAAAGGTTGTGTTGCTCTTGTTTGTGGAGTACTCATCAGCGCATTTTAAGCAATGCAATAAAAAAAATTCCCTTCTCACCCCTATAAGTGGTATGTGTCTTCCTCAACCTCGGGTCCTCTACCAGAGGCCTGGGAGTTTGGGGGTTCTATGCAGTATCTTAGCTGTTCCTAGCATTGCACTCTTCTGGACAGAGAGCTTGGATGTTGTTCATGGGATCTGTTGGAGCCACTCTCCCAGCTTAGGAGTCACAGCCCCGAGTGCTCCTACCATCACTGGGACCACTTTGGCCTTCACTTTCCACATCCTCTCTAGTTCCTCCTTCAGGTGCTGGTACTTCTCCAGCTTCTCATACCCCTTCTTCCTGATGTTGCTGTCATTTGGCACCGCTACATCTATCACCACCACTGCCTTCTGGTCCTTGTCCACTACCACGATGTCTGGTTGATTGGCCAGTACCTGCCTGTCCATCTGGATCTGGAAGTCCCGCAGGATCTTAGCCCTGTCATTTTCCACGACCTTTTGTGGAATCTCCCAACTGGACTTGGGAGGGTCTAGCCCATCCGCTGTGCAGATGTTCCTGTACACAATGCCAGCTACTTGGTTGTGCCGTTCAGTGTATGCTGTTCCAGCCTACATGGACGAGACTATACACACACACACACACACAAACACTTTTTGACTGCCAAAGGAGACTCTCCAATTGAAATTCAGCACTGCAGGTTGTTTATGGTAATGACTGTGTTGACATGAATTCTGGGCATCCCTGGCCAAAAAAATGTAAATATGGTGAACCATGAAGAGCTGATTTGTGTGATCCAGAACAAAATTAATTGATTAAGGACAATTGGAAAATCACAGAAAGGAAAATTGCTGTCAAGCTCAGCATTTCACAGGAACATTATTTATGTTCTTCAGTATTGGAAGGTTTGTGCAGGATGGGTTCCTTGCATGCTGATGGCAAAGATTTAAGCTTCAAGAATTGAAATTTGCCAGCAACTGTATGTGTTCACTTGTGACCAGTTTGCTGCAGCATCTGAGGTCTGATGATAGAAATGTAATGCTACATGGACTGAAACTACATATTTAAGAGATTGCTTCTATCCCTCTTTTTCTCCCAACATGATTGTCTTTAAGAACAGTTGAGAATCTCTGACTATGGACAAAGCAAATCATGGTGGGCAGAGAAAGAAATTGTGTGGTTGCTCTATAATTCTCCCATGGTCACTGAGAATCGAGCAGCATATAAATTTAATGAATTATTAAATTATTATCATCATCATCATTATTATTATTATTAATAATAATAATTTCCTCTTAGATGTGTGCTGATCTCAAGTAGAAGGGTTCCAGCCTCACCAAGTTTGGATATCTGATAGGTTGGGCCACTAGACCAATTCAATAAAATTAATCAATAAGTGCCACCACTAATCATGGAAATTTCAACAACAGTGAAGTAATTTCCTCATATGATTCCTCCTCTGTCATGCTCAAGACTTGTTAATCAAAGACAAATTTCAGATCTCAAGAAGACACTCTTTGTGTTAGGAATTATGAAGGCACACTATATTCTGCCTAAGATAATTGTCCTCTTCTATTGAGTGCAGTGTAAAAGTGTAAAGAGTGTAAAAGGGGCGTGGTGGCTCAGCGGGTAAGATGCCAGGCTTGTTGATTGGAAGATCGCAAGTTCGGAGGTTCGAATCCCTAGCCCCGCGTGACAGAGTGAGCTCCCGCACTCGCCCCAGCTCTTGCCAACCTAGCAATTCGAAAGCATGCAAATGCAAGTAGATGAATAGGTACCACTTCGGTGGGTAGGTAACAGCGTTCCGCGTGCATCATGCCAGCCACATGACAGTGGAAGCGTCTTCGGACAACGCTGGCTCTTCGATTAACAAACGGAGATGAGCACCGGCCCCTAGAGTCAGACACGACTGCACAAACGTGCGGGGGGGGGGACCTTTACCTTTACCTATTGAGTGCAAAGCTTATGAAGAATTGCACAAATATGGATTCAGTGTACAGCCTTCTGCTTTTCCCTGTCATTTCATGGAGATGTACAAAACCTGAAATCCAGCCCTGAATAGGAGCGCACAATAGGAGTTTGAACTATACCTGGAAACATTTATTGTGAAAGATTAGTAGCCAAGGACTGGAAGGTCCATGAGGAATTCATGCTTACTGATGGTAGGGAGGGCAGGCAGGGCCAATCTCTACAACTTTACTTGAGCTGCTGAGAAGATGAACAGCAGTAATGTGTTGATACTCTCAGCCACATAGTTGATCTCTTTGACTTGGACTTCCAAATTCTTAATGCACAAGGTAGTTTTTTTCTCATAGCTGTCTTCCAGCTGCAAGCTAGTGGTGGCATGAGCTTCTAGACAATAAAACAACACCTTAAGATTTCACTGTGGGTAACCATCTGAGAACTGAGTGTGCTAAACTCTCCAGCACTACTAAAAAGACAGAGGGAGATAAAATATAAAATCTCCTACAAGTCAAGCTGGACTCCTGGTGACTTCCTGACCATATCTATGTCCTTTTCCTGGCAGTCATATGGATATGATTCTCCACTATCTCCTTCTGTCTGTACTTTTCAGTTTGCCTGCAGATTTAGAATTCCCTCACAGTCTCCCCCCAAGTACACACCCACCCTGTTTAACTTCTGAGCCTAGACAAGGTCAGTCTTATCACCCCTGAGGCTGACATGAGAAACAGAATGGGCTAAAGAGCTCCAAGTTAGAGAGGTGGTGGTAAAGAGGAGTGGCACAGAAGTCCTGAGACTTAACAGAAGTCTAAGGAAATAACAGCCAGTCTGATGTAATGGTAGGTGGGAATGACCTTGGGAGACGGAGGGGAAGAGATGCTGCCTAGGGAACGATCAGATAAGAGTCGGTCCAACCCACAGATGCATAACGGGTGGAGTAAGAAACTAAGAAAGGAGCTTCCCTAACTGATCAGGCGGTAAAAAGGGATGGCGGGAGATTTGTACTTTCAGACCTGCAAGATTCTGTGAATGTGGCCTTACAATAAAAGTGAATTAGCTCATCTGGTCATGTTTCCTGTGTGGTCTGCCTGGGAAGACTGACATCTATTCGGACCGTAAAGAGAAGTCTGTTTAACTTTGCCACAGAAACCAGCATTTCAATAGCATCAACCACCACTACATTAATTATGTTCAAGGTTGCCACAACATAAACCAGAGGGAGGATGTGGAAGTGGTCCTGAATAAATATATTTTAAAAAACAAATTACAAATGTCCTTTAAAGCAGGGGTCCCCACTAGTGGGCTGCGGCCTGTTAGGAAGTGGGCCGCGGGGCTCCCGCCTGCAAACCCTTCCCCCCGGTGCGTGCGATTACCCTGCCCCCGGTGCGCGCGATTGGCTCCTACCTGAAAACCCTGCCCCCCAGTGTGAGTGATTGGCTTCTGCCTGCAAACCCCGCCCCCTGGTGTGTGTGATTGGCTCCCGTCCGCAAACCCCACCCCACCCGGTCCGTGGAAAAAATTTCTTCCATGACCGGTCCCTGGTGCCCCCTGGTGCCAAAAAGGTTGGGGACTGCTGCTTTAAAGTATCTTCTATTTCTAAAAAGTCAATTTCAACATATTCTAGTGTCTGGTCAATTTCTTTGACAAGTTCTGTTGGCCTGCTAATGTCCCATAGTCCATGGACTGTTCTGCCAATCATCAGAGTTATTATTTCCCCAAACGCAACACATAGATGGAGTTTCACTGCTCTGTCACCTGGTCCAAGTTTCATCTCATGGTTTCCACGCTAAGAACGGGGGATGTGGCTGAAATCTACATGGGCTGCCTCCAGGTGAGCAGCAACTTAAAACCTAGGCAGCAGGTCATCAGTAGCCTATTAAGTCTTAGAGGAGCCTTTGTACTTACAGGCATCAAATGCCTGCTTTCCAAGAAAAGAGAATGCTGATAAATGATTGCCTTTTTAAAAAAAAGATGCCCACTCACACCATGCAACTTCTGTGTTGCTACAAGATGTGCTCAGACTGTAAACCAGGCCAATATGCAGCTTTGGTACAAAAGGAACCACAGTGCTGTGGCTACTTTTATTTTTATTTTTAAACTCCATAGAGCTTATGTTTTGTGTACACACTGGAAGTAACTCCAGTCATTTCATTTGGATCTATTCGTTCTGTGGTACCTTATAAATGTTGCTTTGGAACTTTTTTTTTTTTTTGGTCTAACTAAAATTGGTTGATATAGTTTTAAAAATTATGAGAGATGTGGAGGTTAAGGAGTTGGAATAGGATCTGAAAGAAAGACCCAGGTTCAAGTTCACCTTCAGCCACTAAAGGTGAGTGACCTTGGGGCACACTATCAGCCCGATTTACCCCATGGGAAAACAATGAAGGAGGGAGGGCTATATCCTAGGGTTAGGGCAATGCTTTAGCTCCCTTGGGGAAGAGGTGCTTCAGAACAGAACGCAGAACGTAGCTGCAAATCTGGAGACAGACACAGCTGTTTTAATGAGTTGCAGGCTAGTGTTGCACTCTTAAATGCACTTTTAAAGTTAATATTAATTTTCTTTAATAAAATCAGAAGCATTGCATAGCTCTACTGTGTCTACAGCCTTGAGCCTGGAGAGAGAAAAATAGGATATAAATTTAGTAAATATAATGTAATTATAGTATATAATATAATGTAATAATGTAAAAGAGATTTTGCTTCTATCTGTGCTCCTGCCCTCTGAAGATGCTGGCCACAGATGCTGGTGAAACGTTAGGAACCACAACTTCCAGAACACGGCCACACAGCCCGGAAGACCCACAACAACCATTAGTAAATATAGATAACTAAGCCCAGCACACTCCAGTACTCTCTACTTGTTAGGCATGTAAGTTCTACTTTAATGAAATACGTTACAACGTATTCTACTTAACACAGTACTGGTTTAGAACTAAATGCTGTACAAGATCATCCACTTGGCTACTCTTTGCCTCAGAGAGGGATGATCTCCCCGGGCCCCTCATGCACACACCACTGCACAGGTCATCTTGTCATACGTATGGGAGGCTTAGTGTTTGTACACTTAGTTGCTGCTGATTGGCACTGATGGTATCTCTGAAAACGAAAATTCTGCCATTATCAGTTCTTGGAAAATCTGAAAGGAAGGCGTACCTCCAGGTAAATGACAGGGAAAGCATACCATAGAGCAGTGTTTCTCAACCTTGGCCACTTTCAGATGTGTGGATTTCAACTCAACAAGGCTGGCTGGGGAATTCTGGGAGTTGAAGTCCACACATCTGAAAGTGGCCAAGGTTGAGAAACTCTGCCGCCATAGAGTGACTTTCACAAAGCAGAAAGTAGCATATGGAAGGAGCCTCGGCCCTTTCCTCTTCAGTCATTGTCTCTTTTCTCATTATTTTGCAAGGCTCAGTGCCAGTTGCCAAGGTGAAAGGAGAGGCAGCCTTTTGGCATCTCAATCAGGTAGAAGCCCTCTCTCCAGAGAATCAGCTGGGCATAAATATTTCAGGCTTCTTCTTGTTGTTATTATTGCTGTTTTGTAATAACAAGGAACAAATAAACACGTGGGGAGAGAAATATTTTCCATCCAGTCTGGAAAGTTTTAATATTTTATCAGTCAGAGCACAAAATACTTCTGAATTATCACATGTCAGTTGCTATTTGAGGATTAACCCTGACCTTTTCCAAACAGGATGCGCATCACGTTCCTAAATAAATGTGCACTGAATGTCTGCATTTCCCTGGGGCAGAGTCACTCTCACAAGCCCACAGGCACCACCACTTTATTAATGGGAAGAAACAAAGGCAGAGATGACTGTCACCTTGAGATGCACAGATTCAGCTCTCCTATGATGCCTAACCCAGAAAGAGGCTTCATGGAGCAATATTGCTGCTTTCCTTGTCATGGTATTCCAACCCAACCCTTCTTTCCTGAAGATTTCTTGTCCCACAGATGCTGGCAGATCCTGAAACAGCAGATGACTTTGAGGACATCAATAATTGTACAAATGAGCTAAATATATTGGTTTTCTGGAGATCAGGGTGTTTTGCGGGGGGGGGGGGGGGTATCTTCTTTGGAGTGGCTCACGTAGCAAAAAGCAACCATACTTGTCTAATGCACGGATAGCTGGTTAAGAAATGCCGAATCAAAAGGGTATCCAGTCTTCAAATTATGGGGGAAATAGTGCATGAATCAAAAGCACTGACTCCCCCCCAATTTTGCTTCTTCCTGTTCCTTTCTAAAAACAATAGCTAAGGGGAACAGGAGGAGCTAAGATGGAGGATCGGGAAGAATTGTTTGTATGATAGTCACTGTTTGGACAGGACTGTGTTCCTTCCATCAGCTTAAGAAATACCTTAAGCCTTGCATGCCATGCCATGCAGGTCATGGCCCAAAAATGGATGAGTATCCAATTTGGGAAAGATTCAGAACTTGAAAAGGTTGAAATGGGTGCTTTAAACTATCAGTGGACTACTCAGCTCGTTTGAACAGTTGGCTCAAATTTCCTTGATTGATGGCTCTATTGAATATAACCTGCTTAAGAATACATGCGCTGGTGTTAAAACTTCAAAAGCCTGTTTGCAAGTGGGGTGGAATGGTCTCCCTCCTGTTAAATTTAACATACGATGATGAGCCATCTGACACTAGGTGTGAAGATACCTCTTACATGATAACTGATGCATCCAGGTCATGTTTGACCATACTGTACTGTCTCTCAATGAACTTGTAGATTTTGCACAGGAATAATATGGATTGGATCCTTTTTCCTGCTGCTATCCCTCTAAAAGTTTCATCTTTGAAGTCAACACAGATGCTGCCCAGCTTGGTTTGAATTACATCATAAGGGCATTGATGTCTCTAGATTTTCAATTCTCATAAAAAAATTCACCATTTTCTTTATAAAGTGAAGGAAAAAAATGACTTCCTTTTGGACCTTCTGAAGAGTTAAATAGAGCAAAATGAGACATTGAGGAAAAGTTATACAAAAGTTTAAGCCAGTAAAAGATCTTAGAAGCATAAGCAGTAAAAGAGGCAGGGACATGAAAGGATGGCATTTGAAACCAAGCATGAAGGTATGGGAAGAGCAAGAAAGACTACAAAGTGTGGCAGAATTAATGGGGACAGGAAACTAGCAGAAATAATTCTTGCTGGTTGAAAAATAGGCAGTTAGGGATATATTCAGCAAAGAGCAGCTTTAGAAGGGTTTGATCCTTTTCTCTTTTCATTTATTAAATAGATAGATTTGCTATGGAGGGTTGGAATATAGCAATATTCTACTTCAGTGTTCAGGTGGTTGGATCAGTTGTGTTAATATCCAATCCATTCCAGAATTACCATTTTAGTCTGTAAGCAGGTTTGTGCCACAGTATCGATCACAGATTCTCTTTGGGTACGGTAAGATTATTGTATCATTTTAACCAATTTTCTTGGGTTTCATTTAGCCAATCATTGACTAAAGTTGCTTTTGTTTTTGCTGCAGTGTATGAATGCATGTTTTCTTTGGTAACAATAATTCCTTTCTGTGGTAGTCACAGCCAGTCTGAATCAATTCTAAGCATTCATGTATGTGTGTGTCTCTGTTGACCTACCTACCTAGGATGCTTGCAGATGAAGTTTTTATTTTGCAACTGTTCTGCATCATTCATGGGATTTGGTGGAATGGTGAGGTGGATCCAGGATGATTATGTCACATTTGATACTCTTCTATGTTCTCCCAATTTTTTTTTGTAAGAGAGAAAGAAAACCCCTTAAGGAGGGAAAGGTGGAATGGGTTCACTAAGGATTTTAATTGGTAGAATGATGCACCCTCTATCTAGAAACAACCTGTATCTCACATGTCACTTTGTTGGTAATATGCTCAATTTGGAAAACTGTTTTTTTTAAAGCTTTTCACATGTGTTCAGGATTTTCCATCTTCAATGTCCTCCGCAGATTCAGCTATGGAGCATCTTAGAAAACCATTGTGGACATACAATGAACTTTTGATTGAACTAAGAATTTATAGGAAACTAAGGAACTAAGTATATATAAGAAATGGAAGATGAGTGTAATCATCAAGGATAAGTAAAGGTAAAGGTTCCCCCAGCACATTTGTGCAGTCATGTCCGACTCTAGGGGCCAGTGCTCATCTCCATTTGTTAGCCGAAGCGCCAGCGTTGTCCGAAGATGCTTCCACGGTCATGTGGCCGGCGTGACGCACGCGGAACGCTGTTACCTACCCACCGAAGTGGTACCTATTCATCTACTTGCATTTGCATGCTTTCTAATTGCTAGGTTGGCAAGAGCTGGGGTGAGTGCGGGAGCTCACTCCGTCACACGGGACTAGGGATTCCTCCGAACTTGCGATCTTCCAATCGACAAGCCTGGCGTCTTACCCGCTGAGCCACCACGCCCCCAATCATCAAGGATGCAGCCTAGTAAATAGCCATGCAGAATGGAAGTTAAAAGCTAAAGTGCAAAAGGAACTTAGGCTTGCAAGGGAAAGTAAAAGCAACAATAAGAGTTTTTTAGCTTTGTCATTGGTAAGAGGAAAAAGAAAGAAAGGGTGGGCCTGCTGCTTGATTGCAAAATGTCGGCTGGAATTTTGCTACTATACAGAACTAGCTGAACAATTATACTCAATGAGCATACTGTATATCAATGTATGGGAGGCCATACAGGGCTCATAAGAAAAGCTCCCAGTGTCTTGGTGGATCACATGCTGAACTCAAGCCAACACTGATGCAGCTGCAATAAAAGCACATGCAATCCTAAGATGCATCAACCAAAGCATAGTATAGGAACAGAGGAGTCATCATTCCTCTCTATTCTGTGTTGGTCCAGCCATTTTTACAGTGTTTTGTCCACTCCTGGACACCTCATTTTAGGAAGGATATAGATAAACTAGAGCATATCCCAGAGGATGGCAATCAAAATGATAAGGCGCTTGGAAAATAAAACATATGAGGAATGGTTGGAGGCATTGGGTATCTTGAGCTAAGAGAAGAGAAGGCTGTGGGTAGCTGTCTTTAGGAATCTGAAGGCTTGCAGACTTGTTCAGTATTGTTCCAGAACAGGAGACAATGACAAGACAGGAAAAGAGACAATGGGTTAAAATTTCAAGGAAGCAGATTTGCGCTGCACATACGGAGGATATTCTTATGGGGAACAGACTGCCTTAGGAAGTGGTACTTCTTCACTGGAGGTACTTAAAAGGAAGCCAGATGTGGATTCTTGCATTGGGCAAGGGGGTTAGATTAAACGATCTCCAGTGTAACTTCTCACTCTTGATCTGTATTCCCATGATTCTGTGGTTGTGTATTTGTGTTTCTTTGTGTGAACGTCTGGTGTGTCAAGAGAGAGACTGGTTGAGGTTCATAGATGGAGACAAATTAATTTTGTAAATTGGGTACTTTATTTTACGGGCAAATAGTTTTAATTGGTAGTGATTAAATCAATAAATATATTTTGTGTGTGTGCTCGCCTGGCCATTTTTCATTTGTTGTTAGCAGGAGTATGATGTATGCACATATTCAAATGTATCACATTCACACATTTATGGAGTGGGTGGGAATCTACAGGATTAATTTCAGCTGAAGTTAGCAAACCAAGTTTGACAAGCTGGCAAATCTGGGAGGATGGCATAGAGTTTTTGTCTGTCTTTATATTTTTTCATATCTACTCTTCCTCAGCAATGGGGAGGGGGGTGTCTTAAATTCAGACCACCTGGAAGCTGCAATTGGTCCAGAATGTAGTAGTGCAAATATGTAAGACCACTATATGGTGAGTTGCACTGGCTCCCAATAGGTTTTCAGGGGGAATTTGAAGTGCTGATTATCACTTATAAAGCCCTACATGGTGCAGGACTGGCTTATCTGTGGGACTTTCTTTCTCCCATTGTTTCTGCCCATCCCACATGCTCTAATGATAGAGACATGCTTCAAATCCTTTCCTTGAAGTAATGTCATCCGATGGGACCGAGGAGGCATTCCTCTTCTATTGCAGGCCACTCAGTTGGCCCTGATCCTGTTGGCTTTTAGAAAGGCATTGAAAACTTGGTTCTTCCCCTGGGCATTGGGGCACGATCCTGCTTGGTGAGGTGCAGTGCATATCGAAGGTTCCCAGTCATCTATACATTGTAGCTGCTATCATTTTTTCTTTTTCTAAAATGTTTTTCCTTATTGATGTATGCCATCCAGAGTCACATCCGGGCATTCATATACATTAAATAAATGTATGTATGTATGTATGTATGTATGTATGTTAGATTTATGTCATGCTTCTCAATCAAACGTTCCCAGAACATTTGATCATGTTCGCCTGCATGAATGAAGTTAGAGTTATCTAGCTTTTCCTTCAGGGATTCAAGGCTATGCACATAGTAGCCCATTTTTCTCCACAACCCTGGGAGGCAAGTTGGGCTGAGAGTGAGTGACCTGAAGTCACCCAGCAAGCTTTCCTGGGTGAGAGTGGAGTTGAATCTGGGTCTTCCTGGAATCAACCCTACACCTTAACCACTTTTTGTTGTTGTTTATTCGTTCAGTTGCTTCGGACACTTTGTGACTTCATGGACCAGCCCACGCCAGAGCTTCCTGTCGGCCGCCACCACCCCAGCTCCCCCAAGGTCGAGTCTGTCACCTCCAGAATATCATCCATCCATCTTGCCCTTGGTCGGCCCCTCTTTCCTTTGCCTTCCACTTTCCCCAGCATCAGCATCCTCTCTGAGGTACCTTAACCACTACATGCTCATAAATTCCTTGGGTCGATGTTTTCCAACCCACCCCTTATATATATTAACAGCTTGCCTGGGAGAGACATTATGCCAGAGTTATGGGGAAAATTAAATGGTAGAGAGCAATGTTGTGGACTGTTGCACCAAGATACAATTTTTGCTAGGATCCCAACCCTACAGCCACCATTCTTTTACCCCTACAGAGAGTACTTTGTAATTATGAAAAGCAAAATCCCAACTAAATAGGACAGTGCTTTCCAAACTGCCGCCGTTGGTGACGCCGGCAGCGGCGTCGTGCGCAGGAGTGGCGTGCATGTTGGTGGCGGCGGCGGCAGCGGCTTCGCTAAAACACGGAAGCGCTGATGGCGCGCTGCTGCCGTCGCTGCTGCTGCCGCCACACACACCACCACCACGCACGCCCCCATGCCGCGACACACTAAACTGTGTGTTGCGACACACAGTTTGGAAAGCTATGAAATAGGACATAAAACTTAAGCTTTGCAAATCTCTTGGCATCCCAAACATACTCAAGGTCCACTTTGGTTAGTGTGATTTACTTCCAAATAAATGTTCCTAAGACTACAATTTCAATGCTTCTCTGCATATGTACTGTCAAGAGCCACAATAAATAATTAGGTGGAGCAAGGTATTCATTCAGTCTACATGCTGTCAGATTTCCTTCATGAAGGAGTGCCACAAATTTGTCATTCGGTGCTTCAATTAAATGCCTTAACTTACACAACAAGGAAAGACTTCAGCAAGTGAGTTGCTAGCACAGTAGGCAACACTAGGCTTCACAGATCGGTGGTCTCACTCAGGAGTACAAGGCAGGTATATGGACAAATACGGCATACAGTATGTTGAGGGATGGCAACCAGCATTAGTCCCTGAACCTCACTTTGACAGCTCCAGAGCTCTTTCACTTCATTTATTGAAAACCATCAGCAGTTTCCCATCATTTTCGGGCACACAACAGTGGCAGTGCAAGCCATAAGATAGATTCATAAAATAAGTTTAATGAAGTTTAAGAACCAAATGCCCACCACTCCCCCACACACCCATCCCAACCCCACCACTGCAGGAAAACAGAAAATTCTGCTCCTGGGCACCTACAAAAGGCAGACCATCCATTTATATAATTGTTCCCACACCGTGGCCCTCCGTCTCCCTCCAAAAACCTCAAGTCTTGCCCCCACCCATCATTCTAGATCAGTGTTTCTCAACTTTGGAAACTTTGAGATGTTGCCTAGCTGGGGAATTCTTGGACCCCACACATCTCAAAGTTGCAGAAACCCAGCTCTGGATGACTGCTAGTCACCATGATGATATAACACCAGTCACAAGTGAACAAGATACTGCTGCACTCACCATGCAACTTTCCAAAGGCTTCTTCGATGTTCATATCATTTGTAGCGGAATAAAACCATTCCATGTTAATCTTGAAATATGAGAAAGCTACAACTCCCCGCTCTGTGTATCTTGATTGGGTGTGTATTTCAGTTTATAAGAATCATTGACACTTCAGGATTTACACATTGTGGGGCAGGTTCCACTTCAGTCATTCATGAGGCTGTTACCGTTTCACTGGTATGGAGTGTTCACAAATGCAGAGTACAAAGGCTTGTTTTTTATGAGCCATTTTTAATTTTAACAAGGATTCACCCCCCGCCCCCGCACCGCCTTGCTCACCCAACACCTATGTTTTAATCAGTCTGGCACATAGATCATTTTAAGCCTTGTACATTATACCAAAATAGTGATTAAATATATAACAGAACAACTTTTTTCACTTCAGAACCAAACTAATAAGCCAACCTCTCTCACAACTCTGCTTGTATTTTAATGATTAACAAGCCCTAAACTGTCATTCTGTATTGCTTTACAGTGCAGGTTGCTGCCTGAAGGACAATCTGTGGGTTTGAGATACAAACACAATACCTCTTCCTGTTTACATGCAAGTTCTCCTACAACCTCTTCAGTTTTGCCAGCTGCTTTTTGTGTAGGCAAACTATTAGATTCATGGTAATACACTCTGCACATACCACCATATTTGTTTTGCTATGGAAATTTACAGAGTATAGCCAACCAACTCTGAGTGCTAGTGAAATCTATTATCTCCATTAGCAATAGGTACTTTATATGTTTTAATGGGTGGATTCAGAACTCTGGAGAGCTATATGGTATAATTTCTGTGTGCCTATAAAATAGTGCTTCAACGAAGAGCATACATGGATGAGAAATAACAGTTCAGACTCATTCTTCCTGCCAATAGTTGGATCAGGGACATGTTGTCATGGAGCCGTACCCCATCTAGATGTACATGAATTAGTCCTATGTGAGACCAACAGGGATATGTAGGGAGCACTCTGCATTTTTCTGTTGAGTAAGATGGTTTATCTAGACTTTTAGAACTGAAAACATGTTGGGATACACAGGCAGAGAAAAAATGGAATTTTAAAAGAAGAAAGCATAGCAAAAAATAGAAGCAACCCCCAAATTTTAAGGTGTTCAGAATAATGTTTACATGGAACCAAACCTTTCAGCACTCTTAATAATTTTGAGTTCATGGACACTAACCCAAACATAGGAAGAATGTGCTATACTGTATACTGTCTAAAATCTTGTTCCACATACATTCATGTTTAGTTTTCTGGATGCCCAGATTATTCTTACTCATCATCGCCTCATAATCTCAGCCTTATTAATGAGAGACTTCTATAAGCATCAGCAGGCTTCTAATCAGGTACTACTGATTTTTCAGAACACAGAGATGATAATGAAAATGAGATGCTCACAGTAGATGATATTTGGGCTTAAGAAAGGAAGATGCCAGGAAACCTGCATGTCTTCACCTCTGAAATGTCCCAATGGGCGACAATAAAATTAGAATAATAGCAGGTCTTCTTTATCTAGCAGCATCATTTTGTTCAAATATGTAAATTTTGAAGTACTGCATTCTATACCAGTTGTAGATTATTGAGTCTTTTTTACTGCCATTAAAGCCAATAGGGCCAGTTCTGCTTAGAGCAAGAGAGATGAAACACTAGTTGTTTTTGAGATGCTTGGATGTATTACTCACCATCCTACCACCCAATCCCTCCACAATCACAGCAAGTGTTAAACAGAGAAATAGCAATGTACCACAGAATAAGGAGAACATCTTAAAGCTGTCTGCCAGACAGATGCCCGAAAAGAGCTAGCTCCAGTCATGCCCCCAGCAAGCCTGGGAAAGACACAGTCATGTGACATAATGCCTGAAGCAGTCTGAAAAACATTACCAGATAGGTCTTGCTTCTTGAACACTAGAATAATCACTCTAAAGTTTGGCCCAAGGGATGGTTCCCAAGATTTTTAATAATTCTACACTTACACCTGAAATTCTTTGTCTACAAAATGCTAGCCATTCAGTGATGATCACTAACCAAAACCCAGTCCTTGCATGTAGCATTCGTTTAGCAGCCCCCACCACCAAAAAATGGGGGGGGGGGAGGGGAGAGCTCAGAGAAACCCAGAAAAATGTTAGGTTTAGTACCTAACATTCCACCTCCAGAAGCCAACTTGGTAAGTCTTTATACAAAGCAAAACTTCCATGGCCAACTCTGAATAAAGGTGATTACAGCTAGAAGCATTAACTGGCTGGCTTTTCCTGCTCTTGGTCCAAGTCATAGCAAGCAGACAATGTGCCAAATTTATCCATCTGAATGACTAAGGTGTTATTATTCCATTCTCTGACAATAATAAAGCAACCAGAACTCTTGTGTAGTCTTATTAAATTGAAAGATCCACCCAACAGTGAAAGATTTGAGGACTGCTTCCACTGCATCTTCATAGTGAGGGTCATTTCTCAATCTCAGGGGAGCCACAGTAATGAATCCCCAGTTCCTCATCCCAGCACATGGCATGCCCAGTTACTTTCTTCCTATTCCCCATGTTTCACAATGTCTCCAAGCAGTCAAAGTGGCTCTGTTCATATTGCTTGTTAACTTTCAGGGCAAGACAAAACCTTTTCCGAAGCTTAACATTAGGGAAAAGAAGAATGGAAGAAAAAAAAATCATTCATCTGTGCTCCCATAAAAAAAGACAGGAAAAGAGAACCTGTTCTCTTTCAGCATGAAAAAATTGCCCATGAAACACTTGTACCGGAGCCCCTAAGCAAGTCAGGTTAGCAAGGAGAACATTTTGACTCATTAACATAGAGTATATTAGAAGGTACATGAGGGATTTGCTGTTCGAAGATATTTATTTATTTAGGTTGGCCCTGCTTCCTGTTTGTGAAAAACCTGCAAATCAGGGAAACAGCTTTCTAGTTTAGAAGTTTCCCTGCTATGCAAGTTTTCTAGATAAGAAAATGTTTTTCTTCCCAACATGCTAGTTTCCAAGTGTGCAAAATAGCCCCCACAATCGGAAACAAGGTTCAATTACTGTACGTATCTGCCTTGAAGACCTTGTACATATCTATAAATATTGCTAACATATAAACAGCACATTCACTTGTGCTTAAGAAAAGAATGTAGGTGTATAGGCACATGTAGAACGGCCAATTTATATGCCATTTCCTGTAAACACACACACACGCACACACACACAGCCTCACACTTGCAGGTTATAAACATGTATGAGTACGCATATTCATACATGGAAACACATATGAGGATGTGCAGTGTTTGTCCACAAACATGTGAGACAAGCACATACACTTTATAACAAAGCCAAGAATGTGCAAAATGTTCCAGAGACAGGATGGCTGGAGGAATGTCCCATTCTTTCTCCAGACCACACTGACTTCAGCTTCAAGGGCGGTCCAGCAGTTCTGTGGAAGTAGGAAGTCTTCCAGAAGTAGGAAGTGATTTTTCTGGAAGTAAATCTTCTAGAGTAGGAAGTAGTTAGAGCATGGCCCAGCCCTGAAGATTTACCTCCAGAAAGTTGCTGGACCAACCCTAGAATGACCAGACTGGCATGGTCCAGACGAGTAAAAGAAGATGCTGGAGACACAATGTTTGCACATACCTAAATGAAACATCATAATCCAGTAAAAATACTTGGAAACTGATATATTGCTTCCTTTTCCTCATTCTGAAAAGAAAGAAAGGAAGGAAGGAAGGAAGGAAGGAAGGAAGGAAGGAAGGAAGGAAGGAAGGAAGGAAGGAAGGAAGGAAATAGAATTTTTGTCATGTCAAATGAACTCTGGGGATCAGCATAGTACACTAATATCTATATGCTTCCTCCTCATTTGTCTGTATCCCTATAGTTTTGATATATAGGATAGACGGAAAAACATATAGCAAGTGCATAAATGGTGTCATGTCTAATTTAACCTTAAGCCTGAGCACAAAAGTATAGGTAGAACTACAGACATGAGCAGGCATAGAAGCACAAGCCATTCAAGCATGTCTAAGGAAATCGGAATGCACACAATTTGCACACAGATACAAGAACAGAGAGACATTGTTGACAGGCACTCCGGACTACCTGTTCAGGAGCCCTGCACAAGAGAAGCCACTGAGTGCTAAAATGAGACCGTTGGAAGATTTTCATTCAAACAAGTCCATGCTACACTCCAAGCATCTGATGCACAGTGCTGATTTGGTTTGTTACGCTAAATCAGAATTGGGAGTATATGAATATAAATTTAAGCATTAGGAAATAAAAAGCTAAACGGGAAATTGAGACCTTAGAGGCAACAACAACAGAGCACAAAGAAGAAAGTAAGCAATCAATTGTGATTGCTTGGGGAGAGGGAGCTACATCGCCTTATGGACCACCAAGGTCAAAGAAGACCATTCTAACACTGCATTCCATTGATTATCCTCCAGGCTAAGTCAATGCTCAGAACAAGGCAAGTCTGAAGGTGGCTAAATGTTGAATTCCTCTACCACTGTATGGATCCAAACCCATTAAGAAAGAGAGTGGACCACTGATCTCTACAAAGGGGATGCAAGCAAGAGAACCAAGGATGTGCTGGGGAGGAGCAAAACATTTCAATACTTCATCCCTAATACATAGATATTAACATTTTCTTCAAGCTGATGTCTTGATGGCTTCCTCAAGCTATAATAACGGAGCTGTGAGGATTCAAACTATTTGACACATTTCTCAGCTACTGATTCCTCAGTGCAAGAGCTTCGCTAGAGATTCAGGAGTGACAAATTTGGTTCAGTACCTCAGGATACCATCTTTATGGAGACCTGTTTGTTCTGACCAAGCATTCAAAAGCATTGCCAGTGCAAAAAGATGAACATCGTCCTTTCATCCTATTGTAAGAGGTGTTCTGGAGTCATGTTGGAAGAACTCAGCTTCACCAACATACGATAAATTTCAGCACTGGATCACACACTGGGTCAAATCCTCTATGGTTACCTCAGTACCTGAGTCTTCTGCCACATTACAGCACTGAACACATCAATCTTCTCCTACACACAATTACTACCACATCACAATCTTGAAGTACTGGCGCATGCAGCTGGGTCACCTACTGCATCATTGGCTTGCTTTGCTATTTCTCATTCTCAGCAGTCTCTTTTCTGAAACTGCAGAAAAAGGGCACCATTAATGCTAGTAGTGGTAGCTTTTTCTTTCAGATGGACTCTTTCACATAAGAAACTAGAGAAGGAATTTTATTTCCAAAAATACTAAATGTAACTATCAAGAACTTGGTTTACTCCATGATCATGGAAACCAGAAGAAAGAGAGAAATTGCACCAATAATAGAGGAAAATGGAGCAGAAACATGTGACTAATTGGGAGTACACTAACCCTGCACATAATCCATCCCCTTTCAAAGGGACACTATTACTTGTATTACTAATAAGGAGAATCCATATGCTGCATTTATGATAAAAGCATATGCGAAAGTCTGCACTATTCTTCATTTTCAATTACCAGTGCTACAGTTCTTTGGTCTTAATAGATGTAGCACCAATTCAAGTGTGCATGTTGCAGGAAAAAAAGCCACTCAGGGGTCAAACAAGACAGAGTGCAGGAAGAAGTAAAAAGATGCCAAGACCAGGGACAGTCTATGTACAGTACAAACGTCTCTCTACTGGTTCAAGTAGGACTCACCACCACCGCTGCCTGCCATCTCACTTCCAATTTCCTATTGCAGCACACATCCTTAAGTCTGGCTACAAAGTGTGATAGGCAGTGAGTGTACTACTGAATATAATTTCCTCTCCTTTATCACTCTCCAAATATTTGTTTGCAGACAACATGTAGCATAGCTCTCAATATGGATCAGTAACCGAAATCTTTTGGCTGGACAGAAAAGAATCAAGAACTATTATCAGTTTCTCTTTTCAGTCCCTAAAAAATATGAGTAAACAGGTAACTTTATTCTTCACCCCTTTTTTCCTCTGGGGCAATAGGCTCTTTGGTCCACTTGACTTGGGTGGTGTCCTGGCCTTCTGCAGAACCAAGGTCACATGACAGACCTGCCATTCCATCGCCATCACCATGGCCTTCCATGTCCAATTCTTCAAAGGAGGAACCACTGGCCCCTGATTCACTGTAGCTGTGCTCACTGCGATTATCTGCCTCATCTCGACTGTGGCCAGACATGAAAGGAGATAAGATGGAGGTAGCCACTGAAGTCTCACTGGTGTCAGATGTGGCTTCGAGGCTGACAGAGCTTGTCTCGCTCATGGTGTCCATACCTTTATTTAAAATTAAAACAGAAAGTTAATACCAAAAGGAGATGACAAATTCAGAAAAACATATATCCACAGCAAACATCCTCCCTTGCATTTCTCTGAAGGTACTTTAAATTCTCCCATCATTAAAACACACAAACCATACAAATACATTTCACTAAAAGGTATCCAACATATCTTCAGTCTCCACTATAAGAACATGGGGTAATATAAGCAGCAAAAGTCCCAACCTGGCCCCATAGCTTCACCTAATTCTTATATAAAGTGAAAATATTTCTGGGATCACTTCCTATGAATGTATGACTCTTATACTCAGGATTTTCACTGGATCTATCCTAAGGATAGTCATCCTATGGGACCAGTACCTATCAAAACAGATATAATGACAATATGTAATTTTCAGCCAGATGCATGGGTGTCAAGATGCTCTAAATTCCCCCAAACTGCAACTGAAAAACTGGCAAATATAATTAAATAAAACTTTTTAAAAATGACTATGATTTAAGCCATACTGTATAAAACAGAGCTTTCCAAACTTTTCATGTTGGTGACACACTTTTTAGACATGCATCATTTTGCGACACACTCTTACAGCAGGGCACAAGGCAGGCACTAGGACCTGCGTGGAATCCTGGCAGGGCTCGGAGGCAGCAGTCGCGACACACCCAGACACTGCAGCCGACACACTAACGTGTCCCGACACATAGTTTGGAAAGCTCTGATCTAAAAGAACATAGGTGCAATTATTGTTCTATGTATGTATTCATACCAAATTCACTCAAAAGGCAGACAACCACAAATTTAAGACACATCCTGCTAAGGGAGGGAGGGAGAATTCTGTGTAATGCCCAGCTTTCTCCATCTTGTCATGTTAGGACTGCTAACTTCGGCTGCACCTCATCCTGGAGATCAACCTCCCTCCCAAGAAATGTCTGCATGTGACACACCTGTCTGTCTGTCTGTCTGTCTGTCTGTCTGTCTGTCTGTCTGTCTGTCTGTCTCTCTATCTATCTATCTATCTATCTATCTATCTATCTATCTATCTATCTAATCTATCTCTGTCAGAAGCCATATTCCTCCCCCCAAAACAGAGTCAAAACAAAAATAATTTTAATTAATATTATTAATCAAAATCACTACCTACAAAAATAAAGTATACCATTCCTAAAACTGATTTATCCTACATTTGCATTTACCAACTATTCTCTCTTATACATAGAGATGCACACAAGTACACACAGAAACATCCCTGTCCTTCCTTTCAACAAGAACAGCAAAAACAGAGAAGAAAACAGAATGGATATGGGAGTAAAGGGAAGGGGAAGTTGAATGGGAAAAGGAAAAAGAAAAAGGAGAGAACAAATCTGATTTATATGAGGCAAATAGATGAAATAACTGAACAAGGAAGGAAACAAAAGAGAAGTCCTGTTTAGACACTATAAAATGTAAAAATCTTTGAATTGTGCTCAACTCCTGGTGACTTATTGGACACTTCCAGATAGCTTTCTTAGCAGCAATACATTTGTTTTTCAACTTCCCAGTGTTGAAAAACAAATGCAAACACTTGTTTTTCAACTTCCCAATCTAGTTTATAGCGCTGCTGTTTTCTGATGGTCTCCCGCCTAAGTACTAATCAGATCTGAGCCTATGTAACTTTTTAGGTCAACTAAGGTCAGCCAGATGCTGCTACTCACTTAGCTTAGGCACTATAAAAAGGGTTAAATTCAGCAGGCAAACCACCGCTTGCTAGTAACTTTGCTAGTAACTGCTCATCTTCAGTTGTTGTTGTTTATTCGTTCAGTCGTTTCCGACACTTCGTGACTTCATGGACCAGTCCACGCCAGAGCCCTCTGTCGGCCGTCACCATCCCCAGCTCCCCAATGGTTGAGTCCGTCACCTCCAGAATACCATCCATCCATCTTGCCCTTGGTCGGCCCCTCTTCCTTTTGCCTTCCACTTTCCCTAGCATCAGCTTCTTCTCCAGGGTATCCTGTCTTCTCATTATGTGGCCAAAGTACTTCAGTTTTGCCTTTAATATCATTCCCTCAAGTGAGCAGTCTGGCTTTATTTCCTGGAGTATGGACTGGTTTGATCTTCTTGCAGTCCAAGGCACTCTCAGAATTTTCCTCCAACACCACAGTTCAAAAGCATCTATCTTCCTTCGCTCAGCCTTCCTTATGGTCCAGCTCTCGCAGCCATAGGTTACTACAGGGAATACCATTGCTTTAACTATGCGGACCTTTGTTGTCAGTGTGATGTCTCTGCTCTTAACTATTTTATCAAGATTTGCCATTGCTCTCCTCCCAAGAAGTAGACGTCTTCTGATTTCCTGGCTGCAGTCAGCGTCTGCAGTAATCTTTGCGCCTAGAAATACAAAGTCTGTCACTGCCTCCACTTTTTCTCCCTCTATTTGCCAGGCATCAATCAAGCTCGTTGCCATAATCTTGGTTTTTTTGAGGTTTAACTGCAACCCAGCTTTTGCACTTTCTTCTTTCACCTTCGTCATAAGGCTCCTCAACTCCTCCTCGCTTTCAGCCATCATCTTCAGGCTACCCTTCAAAGGCATCCATGCTTTTCAGCAGCAATCTCTGCAGCCATTGGCAGCTCTGCTTATTTCCTTGTTTATATAGTACTTTTATTCTTAGCGAATGCAAGATGAAACCCCCTACTCCCAGTTCACAAGAATTGGGGGGAGAGCCTCATCTTCAGTAAGGAGGTAATATCAGGCTTTCTACTGAAACCTACCACTGCCTTCCGTACCTTTGAGAATGACAACTGTTCTCCCCTGTGTGCAGAAATATTCATCGGAAGGGAACATACCTGTCCTGCCAATGACCTTCTTTTCTACATTAGACCAGAGTCCTGAAATAACAACTTCACAGCATTCTCCACATGCTGTAGTTCAAGGAACAATATAATAAAGCCTTATTTTAATAAGCATGAGGAGAGTCAATTTGGTTTAAAGTCAGGGTCGGATTAAGGCCAACCGATGCCCTAAGCACAGCCCAACAATGGTGCCCCTTGACATAAGCAAAATTCTCACGCCATGAAATGGAAACAAATGTGTTATCTGATGACACATTCAAACCAAACTTTTAAACTTTAGTTACTTGCCATGGCAAAGAAATTTTTTTTTAAATAATGCAGATTCAAGTCCAACACAGCAGATAAAGACTATTACAAAAAAAAAAAAAGATTAAAGTCAAGTGTGGCAGTGAAAAAGTTGGGGGGGAAAGCGTTGTGGCACCCCCCTTCCCTTAGTGCCCTAAGCACATTCTTATTTTGCTTAATGGTTAATCCAGGGCTGTATAAGGCTAGAAACAGGGAGACTGTGACTTCTAGTCCCGCCTCAGGCATGAAAGCCGGATGGGTGACCTTGGGCCAGTCACACACACTCAGCCCTAGGAAGGAGCCAATAGCAAACCAGGAGACTGAGAGTTCTAGTCCTGCCTTAGGCATGAAAGCCGCCTGGGTGACCTTGGGCCAGTCCCTCTCTCTCAGCCCTGGGAAGGAGCCAATAGGAAACCAGGAGACTGAGAGTTCTAGTCCCGCCTTAGGCATGAAAGCCGCCTGGGTGGCCTTAGGTCAGTCACTCTCTCAGCCCAACCCACCTCACAGGGTTGTTGTTGTGGGGAAAACAGGAGGTGCGGGCATTAAGTATTTACGCTGCCTTGAGTTGATAAAAAATAAAGGCAGGATATAAATCAAATAAATAAATACGCTGACTTAAGGTTTAGTCTCTCTCAGAAAAAAGGAGTAAAATCATCCTGATTAGGTGTTAGTGTAACACTGTTTCATTCAAAATTAATACACAATACAAACTTGTCCTTTATGGCACTAATCTTTCTGCTCAATGTTCCCACCTAAACTGGCCTGACAGCAAATTCAAGTTTTGATGTACTCCCTTTGAAGTATCAAAAATACTATTTGTCAGGCTCTATATATTGGTTAATATATCTCAAATTGTCCTTCTAACCCCAGAACTTCTATTACACCACATTTGGCTAAGCCAAACTTTTCTGTTTCAGAGGAAACGTTGATAGTGAAGTGCATTTTGATTGCCCTCTACTGGATGTTTTCTCAAGCAAGTCTCTTCGGTGTTTTCCCTTAACTGAATTAATGCCATGCTTTTTTTCCCTCAAATGGATTCAAGGCTTAGAACAGTAAATTACAGAAAAAGAACACTAACATTTTACATTTTCCAATGTACCTAATGTTTTTTTCAACAGCATTTAATAATAATTAAATAGAAAATGTATAAAGAGAGAGATAATGGAATTCCACCCAAAATGGCACAACAGAGACAAATGGTTGGACATGTATCCTATGACATCTAATCTAAAAAAATAAAAAGATTTTTGTTCAACACCAAAGTCTGCAATATGGATTTCCTCCATACAGTAACTAATATTCCCTAAAGAAACAATCTAAAACACACACATGACTGAAAAGAGGACTTCGGTGGAGAATTTTCTTTTGACATGGTTGAACAATTCTTGAATTGTAAATGGGAAAGCTTCCAGTGGCAGCCAAGAATGTATCTTTGATCTACATAAAAGGAATTGTATCTACTTCATATTGGAAAAAAAAGGTTACAGGCTTACCCACCAGGGATATGAAAATATTTTCAAGTATCCCATGCATAATATTTTAGTATCTACTTGCTCGGCCTTCAAAATAGCTCTCATCTTCTGAAAAAGGAGCACTCGATTTTGTTCCTTATGGTATGTATTTGTTCCTTATGGTATGTACTATAGCTCTAAATCATAGCTTTCCAAACTGTGTGTCGCGACACAATACTGTGTCGCCTACAGGGCCCAAGTGTGTCACGTCAAAACCCGGAAGCGCTGATAGCACGCTGCCGCTGCAGTGCTCACGGCAGGAGCGGGCCATCAGCGCTTCCGGGTTTTCGCACAGCACACCAGGACACCGCTGCTGCCGCGGCACTTTCAGATTTTCGCACGCCACAGCGGTGGCGGCAGCGGTGTCCTGGTGTGCCGTGCGAAAACCTGGAAGTGCTGATGGCCCGCTGCGGTGGCGCTTCCGGGTTTTTGCGCACTGCAGCACTTCCGGGTTTTTGTGCGCCGCTGCTACTGCGGTGCTTCCGGGTTTTCTCACATGCCACCATTGGTGTGTTGCCACGGGAAAAGTTTGGAAAGCCCTGCTCTAAATAAACAAACAAGGACAGAATACTTCACTAGAACCATTTTTTCCTGAAAACAATGCAGTGGTTTAGACACATGCTGAAGAGACATGACCTTCACAGAGGAACACTCCTAGATTTAGAAAGAACCCATTATTAACATATATAAATTAAGACAGCCATAATCTGGGCCCTCCAGAACTTTCAGTTAGCTCTTCTCGGTCTAGTAACCCTCAGGTACTAAAACTCTCCCCAGTTCTTTGTGTATAATTGTAAAAGACCCCTTCGATTAATTTCTATTGGGTTTTAGTGGCGCTGAGCTACTCTTGTTTGCTCTTCTCATTTTTCATTTGAAAATAAAAAGCTCCTTAATGTTACCAAATAAGTAAATGGCCTGGAGACCTGAGTGATTTCAAATGATGCCCCATTCATTCGTTGTATGCTTTGGGGACATTACATCCAGCTCCCTGCACTTCCACAAAGGAGCCAAAAAACTATCCCTTCCAGCACTTTTGTTCCCAATCACGAGTTACGTATGAGGAACAAAAAACTTTGTATTTTGGGAACACAGTGTGCCTAAAGCTTAGTGCATGCTTGTTTCATCAACAGACCCAAACAGAAGTTCAAATGTTTGATGAAAAGTTGCCTGCTCCTTTCACCACAGACCTTGAAGTGCAAGCACTTTTGATGATGTTGTTACTTGTGGAGTAAAGCCCTTTTTTGTGATTCACTGTTACCTGTCTGCCATAAATGGTGCATAGACCTATTTCCTTCCTACTGGAATCAGATGAGGTCAGACAAGAGCAAAGTTTGGAAATCACAGCACTTTTTTTTATGTGCATATATTTTACAGTTTATATACAGTATCTAATCATGGCTTCTTTTAGCAGAACTGTCATACAGCTCATAGCTCTGTAACACAACACACATTTTGCATTCAGTAGTTCAAAGTTCAAGCCAGGACATTTTTAATTAAACCAATTTTTGGTAGCATGGCTGGGAAAGATCCATTTCTGAGACCCTTGGGGTTGATTTTATATATGCCCTCAAGCAGACTCTGACATTGGTGGGCTCTAAAAAGCCTCTGGGAAGTTTTCTATGTCTCATTTGATGATATGTGGAAAGCATAGCACCACCATCTTGCTGTTTTAGATATGCAGTATGGATTATAAAGCCAGATAGCCATGTATTCTCTTGCACACTCAAATATTCATTCTGACATATCTTGAAATAATTATTTACTCTCTAATTTGGTGTAATTTTCCAGCAATTTTTGGAGAACTAGATGACCTTTTCCTTTCATTTATAACTCCAACAGCCCATTTGATGCAGGATCACTGACAGTCTTGGGGTTTCAACCATAACCATGAGTTCTTTTGCTTGAAAAGTAACATTTGTGAAGGTGGCCAGAGAGAGGCAGTAGGAGAAGTATACAAACAGCAAAGCTAAATACATTCACTGTACAATTTTCTTCTGAGAAGCAACACGCCCCTCCCCAAAGCAATACATTTTAATGTGTGTTACATACACGGGCTCCAAACCCAGACAGGGTGCTTTCTCCAAAAAGCATGAGATGGCACTCCATGACAAAGGCTGCAAGATCCAATGGAAGTGGAAGCTCATTCTCCACAGACCTTCCGGTGCTGCCTCTTTTATTCTTTGGGGAGGATAATTTTAAGTGACAAAATTTTTAAAAAGAGGTGAAGTAAAAAGACTTGATTTCCTCTTCTGTACTTGCAATGATCCTAATCCAGTTAAGGCTGGTGTGTGCATATACTGTAGTTTAGTAAATAACACCTGAATAATGTGTAAAACATTTAGTTATCCTTGGTTTATGGAATCTCAAAGGTTCTGTAGACAAAATAAATGTTTCACATTCAGTGAATTCAGAATAGGAGTTAGGTCTTAGACTTCACTCTGAGGCTGACACTGTTATTTGACAGATATTATTAAAAACAGTGCATTATGGAGGGTACCAGTGTCAGAGTCTGCTTGAGGGAATATATAAAAATAAAGTGGGTGTTTTGTATGCTCTCTTCTAGAATGTTTGCAGATTTCAGTGCATCAGACACTCCAATATGATTCAATCCTATGGTATTCTGTGTGCACTATTATTAAACTATAATTTTATGTCCTGGCCCAGCTTTCCTCTGTTTAATTCAAATGCCCACTGACACTCAATATCAGGAGAAAACAAAACAAAACAAAACTCAACTCAACAGCTCCAAACAAGGAAGAAGGAAGGAATCTTTTATAATCTCCATATTTCACTTTTCCATCAAGAACACTTATCAATAGTCATAAATTTTAATCTCTCGGCAGTGCTTGTCAATAAAAGAAACAATAAAAACAATGATGTTGGATACTTGGCAGCTCAGACAAGGTGCTCCAAGAAATGCAAACCCATACAAAGGGCCTGAAGAGCCCACAGCTGACTGGGCTTCCAAAAGCACACAGTCCTTTCATGGCTTCTGCCATAGGAATACGATCCTTTCTTTTCTAGGATCCTGTCGGAAACAAGTGGCTTCAATTCACACAAAGTTGAAAATATTCTTTCCACTTTGTCTCTTGAACTTATGGGGTGTGTGTGTAAACATGAGCTCCATTTCACTTTTAATACATTCTGTAGCAACACATATCTCTTGAGTACAATGTGTGCCTATTACTGCTATCATAACTCTCTCTATACACTGAAAATGACTGACTAACAAAGTAGAAGTAAATGTGGGATGTGGTAAACTTAGAAAAGTGCATCAGATAAGAGTAGAACAGCTGAATACGGCAATGATCGCCCTTCCTTCAATTAGGGCATGGATCTAATGAACAAGGTATGCACTGGTCACTGTGGACTGCAGTTCAAAATTGCAAAAGATACTCAGGGGTTTGGAATGATGAACAGAAGAGCACAATTTCAGAGGCGATGGATCCATGAAGAAAGGAAACCTGCAGAAGTGAGTGAGAGAGGTGCATGGCACCCATCTTTTCTATGCCTTTTGTACACAGAATCATTTTCCTTTCATTCATGAGCATAAAACTGACATTTACTTAAACGAAATCTTCAGTATTTCTTTGCACAACTGTCATATGAAGCTGGCAGAGATTATTTCCAAACAAGATTCTCACAGGTGATTTCTGCCCAAGGGGACAAGGAAACTTCAGCAAAGCCTGGAGAAGAAATAAGTGATGAGAAAAGTAGAAACTGAAGCCCAAGACAGACAATACATTTTCACATTCCCCTGAGGAGGAGGAGGAGCTCAGGAATTCTTGCCTGGGGCTACGGTGTTTTACAAGCATATCAAGTACTGAAATATTTGCCAGCCAACTCTGTCAAAGCTAATCTGACACTCTGTGAAGATCATTTAATGGTCCATGTAGTCTGGCAAGCAAAAAAAAAAAAAGTTCAGGATCTATCATTGTCTGCTCATGTCAACATCCTATGCAGATCATAACAGATACTAAATAGACTGCATATCCTTGCAATGAAACCATATTATTCTGAATTAATAAATGCTCAAATATTGTGTTTTGATGCTTTTACCAATACGATATTCATTGCAACTAGGACATGAACAATCAAAGGAAGAGACATAGGTGCTGTATTTTTCTAATAAAGGTTGTTTTTTACTAACTAGTATCTGCCAACAGAAAAATGTGCTCATATCAGAACACCTAAATCCTGGGAAAGGCTTGAGGCTGAGAACGGCAGAGGAAGCTTGGGGGGTGGGGGTGGGCATCGTATGGAGGGGAAAATTATGCCAGTAGAAGCAGAGGGGAGTATGGTGGGAGATGAGGGTCAGATAAGGAAGAGAGATTTGAAATGTGTGCCCAATCTTTGCTTCTGGACTCAAGATCTCTACTCAGGAACCAGGTAGCTGAATTGCTAGGAGTCTTGGGCTCAGACTGATGTTGTTAAACACCAGGACTGTCGGTAATCAATCTATCCTCATGAATGTTTAATCATGGACAACAGGGCAGATCTAACATGTACCACCAATACCCGGCTGGACAAAGATGGGAGTGGGGTGTCCCCTAGCCAAGATATGCCTAGCCAGGTTCTGAGTGCTGCATCCCGCTGCATCCCTGAGTACTGATACTTTGTCAGGAGACCTTCATGGTTTTAACAGCAATACTAGAAAACTATCACCCTCTTCCCCAAACTCCCCTTCAGCACCGCAATTTTAACAAGACTGTGATTCACCATCTTGGGTTTTAGATTTTATATCTTATATTTTAGAGCTTTTATTATATTGTATATTTATATTTTTAACGTATCTTTTTAATTAACATTTAATTTTTATCATTTCAATTTGTTGTAAACCGTCCAGAGTCATTACGAGATGGGTGGTGGAAAAAATACAATAAATAAATAAACTGCAGTGTTTGCCAGTTTGTTTCCAGATTCTCATATACCGTCTCAGTCTTTGCCTCAGAGTTACATGAAATCTACTCCTCAGCAGCATGGTATTCTTAATAATGTCACCAAGACAACTAAAAAAGAGCCAAACATATATACATATGTCACATTAACAGCAAAGTCCAGGAATTGCTATGATGGCAAAACCTGAGATGATAAAACTGCCCTTGGAAGCCATTCATCCTTTTTAGTTCTGATGTTACCTTGAGTTATGATGATGAATATAAAAGGAACACTTTTAACTTTGAAGAAAATTAATGTTACACTGTAATATTACAATTATTGCACTGTTACATGGCACTAACATTGTTACAGAAAATGAAGTTAATCTTTTTTTCTTTTTATTATATTGTTATAAATCTTGATACATTGCATTGTTTCAATACAGTGATGTTTATAAGATGTGATTAGAGATTATTAACATTCTATTATTTAACTAGCTTAAATATTAAAAATAGAAAAAGAAAAAAATCTATCAATATTAGTTACCATTTAGGATGTCAATATCACAAGCGTAGAATTACAGATGGAGCACCAGTCTGCAACTCCTTGGAGTGGCTGCATCCCCTTCGGTTTAAGGAGGTGCAGACAAGTGCTTTATTCATGCCACCTGCACTCTCCAAAGCATCTTTTCACTACAAATCCAATGTGCTGCATAGCTCTATTATTTTAAAACAGAGTTCTCCAAGAAAGTCATGTGAAAAGGTAATTTAAAATAATAATAATAATAATAATAATAATAATAATAATAAATAATAATAATAATAATAATAATAATAATAATACAGTATAATTCCAAAACAGAAGAAATACAAAGATGGTGTATTTTACAGTGTGGTTTGTAGAGATCGGGGCAAGTAACTGTTATACAAAAGTTTTTTATTAAGAATTATAAATGAAAAGAGTAAAAGCCAATACAAACTACAAAAAATACAAAAGAAAAAGAAGGGAGGGGAGGTGGAAAAGAAAAAAGGGGAAAAAAAGAGAAAAAGAAATAGAAAAAAGAAGTAACTTCCCAGCAAGTAAAAACAATTTTAATAGCTTACCACCATCTCTAAATACAACATAATCTCTCTTTTCCCCATAGCTAATCTCTTAAGTAAAAAAACAAAATGCAAATGCTTTGTCAATCATTCTTTGTCAGCAAAAGTCCAGTAAAGGCAGCCAGATATAACTATTTTCCTCCTTCAGCTCCGATCGAACAAGCCAACCTTGTATTCCTTCCGAGTTTTTTAAAATATTCTTTAACTCCTTCAAAAAGAGTCCCAGAGGTAGTTTGCTGGTCATCTGTGTTTCAAGGCAAAAATCTTTCAGAACTTTTAACAGATTTCTTTTGTATATCCAATAAGTTTATCCTTTTGCTTATCACTTCTAATCAAGTCCTTCAAACCCTTAACAGAGCTGTTTTGTATCAAGTAAGAAAGAATTATCCAAATCAGATTCCTGGTTTGATATCTGTACATCTCCTTTAGGGAATAAGTCATCCATCAGATCTATTTGTGTTACATTTAAGTCCCCCTTCCAGGTAATTTCATAAACATCCATTGCAACTTGTTCTTGTTCTGTATCTTCATTACAGAACGCTCTGTCCATCTTGTCAAGCAATTGATCCATTCTATCAAGAAGCTTAGTAGAAAAATATTCAAAAACATGCAATATAGATTTCTGCTCCATATTCTTTATCTGCTCCATATTCTTTATCCTCTAGCTCCCTTTAGTGTCCAACCTTCAAGGTCTCCTTATCATGAAGAAGCCAAAGCAATTGACATTTTCCCACAAGAAAATATCTTCTGATTAATTCAAAGCTATAATTTCAAATCCCTCTGGCCCCTTAATATATTGTTAACTTTCCAAAATCCTTATTTATGGTACCAATCTCTTTGATTGGTACCATATTTATTTACTTTTATTTACTTTTATTTAATTTTTATCCCGCCTTTATTATTTTTATAAATAACTCAAGGCGGGGAACAGACCTAATACTCCTTCCTCCTCCTATTTTCCCCACAACAGCAACCCTGTGAGGTGAGTAGGGCTGAGAGAGAGTGACTGGCCCAAGGTTACCCAGCTGGCTTTCATGCCTAAGGCGGGACTAGAACTCACAGACTCCTGGTTTCTAGCCCAGCACCTTAACCACTAGACCAAACTGGCTCTCAAATCCATATACTAAACATCCTTTTGCTGCATAGCCCCCAAAATAATATATTTTCAAAGCTTTTAAAATCAAATTTACACCATCGTTCTCTAAGGAGGAGGGAACTTACCCGATGAATACAGTAAAATCTTGCCAGTTCGAAGAGCCTTAATCTCTCCAGTAAACAAACAAAAAATAATAATCCAAAAAAGTGATTAAGAAATGAGGCTCAGTCGAACTTAATGTTCATAAAAGGCTGCTTTGTGAGTGTGAGCTTGATGAAATCCTGACTCCCAGCCACTCCACTCATAAGCCGACTGCAAAATGGCAGTTTCCGTGGTCCACTCATGAGTAGCAGCTGGCCGGAGTCATGTGGATAATCTCAATGATCTCTCCTTCTTCCGGAAAGATTTTGCTGGTCCAGATCCAGAAACCAGCCGCAAAACTCCTTGCAAAGCTCTCCTGCTAACCAGCAGGACATCAGCTCACCATGGCTCTCACAGGGAGTCACTGTTATGCAAAAGTTCTCAAGGGCCTGAGAAATGCTTCTTTAACCAGTTTTGGTCTGTTTCCACTTTTTCTTTATGCATTTACAGTCTGCAGCCATGAAATTTTGTCTGTATAATTAGGAAAAAATCAGAATTTAATTGGACACCAAATTGCAAGGGACTTAGTAAACAATTTATACTGGATCTTGTACAGCACTTGCAAGCGTTACACAGATGGATGTGTTTTATTTATTTATTTGTTATATTTGTTAACCAACCCAATCAGGTAAACCAAAGCAAACATAACAGCAAAACCAACCACTAGCACATAAATTATGCAAACAAGTAGATACATAATGTATAGATGAACACCCACCAGGCAATCAAGTGGAGCTAAACCCTAATGAAGGTTTTAACAATGTTCCAAAATAAATAATGTTCTATAATATGAGGAGCTCAAAGAGAAGGCTTTCCCCCATGTCCAAGTTCCAAGTCCCACACTCCTCATCATAGGGAGGAGAGGTTCTCAGAAAACCTTCTTGAGATGACCAGACCAGACAAGGAGAGCTGACTTAGACAAGAAGGTGCTGATACATCTTAGTGCAGCACTGTAAAATGATAAGTAATAACTAGGAATTTGAATTGAGCCTGGAAGCTGACAGGAAGCCAGTACATCAACCTCAAAATCAGTGTTACTCTGCAATGACAGGGTTGTCCCACTAGCAGTCTACAAGCAATTATTATGGATCAATTGAAAGTTCCAAGTCATTTCCAAAGGTTTCCCCACATAGAATGCAATAGTCCAAGCACAGGGTGATCAGGTTGTGTATCACTATTGCCAGGCATCCTAGTCTAAATAGGACTGCAACTGGTATACCAACCAAGGTTGAACAAAGACCTCATGGCCATTGGGCTTTCACCTGTTCTTTAAGCCAGAACTGTCAGTCCAGAAGAATTACCAAATTATGACTGATTTCTTTGGAGAAAGAGCAAACTCATCGAGAGTGACTACCAGGACTGATGTTAGAGGAATGTTCCAATGTTCATTGACAACAAAAAACTCAGCCTTGGAAGGATTTGAGCTTGTTTTGCCCCGTCTTGATCCTGGCAGCCTCCAGACATTGGTACACGCTGTTCATGGCATCCCCAGCTTGATCCATGGTGGTGATCTATACTTGGGCATCACTGGCATACTGATATTTCACCCCAAACTGATGGATGTCCTTGCCCAGTGACTTTGTATAGATGTTAAATCATGTAGGAGAAAGCACCAAACCATGGAGTGCTGTTCCTCAATTATTACTGACTGGAATCACCTGCTGAGGTAGGAAAGAACTACTGTAAAATGGTACCCCCAATTCCCAACCCTTGCAAATGGTCTAGCAGGATACAATGGTTAACGATACCAAATATCACCAAGAGATCTAATAGAATCATGAGGGGAGCACACACACAATCAATGCATCAAGGTTTCAGTGAAGTTCATCAACCACTGTGCCCTATGCTGTTTCTGTCCCATGACCAGGTTTGAAACTTGACTGGCATGGATTCAGATAATCAATCACATCTAGGATTGTCTGTTTTGATAATTGTTCAAGAAAAATGTTGTGAATATGACTACACTAATCTAACCGTAACCTAATACTCTAGATAACATGGTTTTAAGGATGAAAGCTAGGGTTAGTGGTAAAAGGTTCCTCCAATATTCCCAAAACTTCTCTTTGATATCACTGCTGTAGAAACCTGCCCTGGAGCCATAGCAGTTTTGCTGAGATTGTGATGATACCTAGTATACTTGATGAGGGTGAAGTAGTTGGTAAATTTTGAAAATGTGGGTACTTGTCAATTATGTGACCTTTGCCGAGGCACACCACAAAGAAGGAATTGCCATATATTGGTGACATTTTAATTGCATAAACCAAACTCTTGCAGAAAAGCATGGAAATATCCATATACCTAAGCCTGGGTCAGGAAGACACGTTCCATTCTGTTTTCTCCAAAATTTTACTTTCTGAAATGAACTGTGCAACAATTTAAAAGCAAAATGTCCAAAACATCTTGAAGGTCTTTGGAGAACAACTTTTTTCTTAGTGTTCACAGAAGGGTAAAGAAGAATACACATGCTGGTAAGCAGAAACTGATAGGAAAATGAGGAAAAAGGCAGGAACAGCAGGAGCATATGCACTCAGTGAGTGCTTCCCATATAAAAATCTGTCTCAGTTGTAGAAGGTTCTAGCATGGGCCAATATGCAAGTCCATTACCCAGAGATGACAGAGACAAAACATTCTGATTAGTAACAATGATATTGTTCCACAAACAATTCAGATTGGGCCAAATGCAGCCATCGCTGAGGACAATATTTATTTGGGAAAGTTGCCTTGACTGTGAACTACTTCTGTGTGTCCTCAATGACATCATCACATAATCAAATCTCATTAAATGCAGAAGATTATTTATTGAGACAAAAGCTTTTGTTTTTCAAACACTGAAGCTGCAGCCATCTGTAGTGCCAACAGACACACAATTCGACTGTTACCTTTGAATGCCAAATATTAGGAGACACAGATTGCTTGAAAACATTCTATGAATGATTTATGATCCTTTCAGTTACCTCTCCACCCCCCCCCCACCACAATTCTCCCAAAATTCACCCCTACCATTTCTGAGAGAAGGTACACATTACATATGTCCCCTGGTTTGACCAACTGTTAGCCTGTTAACTTGCCTGAAACCGAGGGCAAGATAAGGACCAACAGATTGAAATGGAAAGAAATAAGACTCAGGAGGAGGAGGAATTTCCTGCTGGTAAGAGCCGTTATGCAGTGGAACATCTGTTTGAAACAGTAGCAAACTCCTCATGCTGGATGTTTTAAATAGGGACTGGATGACCATCTGTCACTGATAGTTTCATGGATTTCTGCCCTGAGCAAGAGTTTGGATTAGATGCCCTAGAGGTCCCTTCTAACTCATCTATTCTATGATTCTATGCAACTTTTATCACCTCTGAATCATTCCTCATTATGGCTATGCAATGCTTCAAGTTTAATCAAAAAAAGGTACTTTAGAGCATGTTGGGGGTGGGGTGGAAGTACACAGCACCTGTCTAGAATACTTTAAAGCAGTTGTTTCTTCAAACAGCAGCTGCAGAATGAAGCCACACATTCCAGGAAAAGATGTAGCTGCTTTTAAGAGTTGCACCATAGGTGCTACATTTATTTATCCCCCGGGGCTGCTCTACAGCATCTTTTTGGTGTTGGAGCACTGCACAACCCAATTAATTAATTAATTAATTAAATTTCTCTGTCACCCATCTCACGTACAAAGACTCTGGGCGGCTTACAAACAATAAAAATGACAAGTCGCTAAAACAATTCAATATAAATACATAAAAATACAACTACAATACAAAACCGCCCAGAGTCCCCTGTTTGGGGAGATGGGCGGGGATAAGTTTAAATAATAAATAAATAAATATAAATATAAAATATAAAATGTAGCATATAAAATTCAAGATGGGAAGATCTTAACCTCGGAACCCTCACGGGGCCAGCCATCCCCATGAATAGCTGTCCCCCCTCCCATCCCAGGCCAGGTGGCATAGCCATGTTTTTACTTCCTTCTGAAAGGCCGGGAGTGGGGCCTTGTCTTACCCCCGGGGGTAGCTTGTTCCAAAGGGCGGGTGCTATGGCAGAGAAGTCCCACTTCCTGGACCCTGCCAATCGGCAATCCCTCGTGGACAGGGTCCGTAACATGGCCTCTCCGCCTGACCGGGTTGGACGAGTCAATGTAATGGGGGTGAGACGGTCCCTCAGGTAACCTGGACCTATGCCATGTAGGGCTTTAAAGGTGATAACCAACAGCTTGAATTGGACCCGGAAGCAAACTGGCACCCAATGCAGCTTGCGCAGTAATGGTGTTATATGTGCCCTTCTAGGGGCTCCTAAAACTGTTCGTGCAGCCGCATTTTGCACCAGCTGTAGCTTCCGGATACTCTTCAAGGGAAGCCCCAAGTAGAGCACATTGCAGTAGTCTATGCGGGAGATGACCAGGGCATGAGTGACCGTCCAGAGGGACTCCCAATCCAGGAAAGGGCATACCTGGCACACAACACAAAGTTGCGCAAAGGCTCCCCTGGCCACGACTGCCACCTGCTCTTCGAGCAGGAGTCGTGAGTCCAGGAGTACCCCCAGGTTCCACACTGGGTCTGTCTGGAGCAGTGCAATCCCATCCAGAATCAAAGATGGTAAATTCCCGGATACCTGGGAGCCCCCAACCCACAGCCACTCCGTCTTGCCAGGGTTCAGCTGAAGCCTGTTGTTCCCCATCCAAACCCTTACAGCCTCCAGGCACCGCAAAAGGGTGGCAACAGCATCACTTATGTCACCTGGGATGGAGATGTATCATCGGCATATTGATGATACCTCATCCCATGGCGATGGATGATCTCACCCAGCGGTTTCATGTAGATGTTAAAAAGGAGCAGAGAGAGCACTGAACCCTGTGGCACCCCACAGAGGAGGGGCTGTGGGCCGGATCTCTCGCTCCCTATCAACTTGATTGGGACCGGCCCTGGAGGAAGGAGGTGAACCAGCGCAACACTACGCCACCCACCCCCAACTCCCTGAGCCGACCCAAAAGGATACCATGGTCGATGGTATCGAAAGCCACTGAGCGGTCAAGAAGAGCCAGGATGGATGCACTGCCCCCATCCTGCCCTCACCAGAGATCATCCATAAGTGCGACCAAAGCTGTTTCCGTCCCATATCCGGGACTGAAACCTGACTGAAAAGGGTCCAGATAATCTGTTTCAACCAGGATCTTTTTGGTGTTGGAGCACTGCACAACCCTATTGCTTACTAACAGTTTTATTCTACGTCCATAAATTATTTTTTGTTAAATTGAACTCTCTATCACCTTGTCTTGGGAATTACAGAATCACAGAATGTACAGGTTCAAAGAGACCTTAAAGATCATCTAGCACAACCCCTTGGCCAGTGCAGGAATCTACTCCTACAGCATCCCCAACATACTGTAGGTGGTCATCCAGCCTCTCCCTCCAGCAAAGGAGAATCCACCATCTCCTGAGGAATTAGTGCCCAATGCGGAGGTGGGGGAGTGATGATATGTGTACAATAACAGTCATACAAATGTTTTTCTGTTTTATATATTTATATATATAAATGTAAGATTGTTACTATTATATATTTTGATTGTATCTGGCCTTAGGGCTGTAATAAACGTGCTGTTGTTGTCATACAAATGCAAATCTTATGATTTACATACTTGTGTCAGACATTCTGAGGCAAGTAAATAATGTTGCATTTGCCTGATTATGCCATTAAGGTGTGTGTAGCTATTTTGGCATCATCATGGTTTGCTGCGGTTGTCAGTATCCCGACACTGACTATTGCACTGTCGATCAGCTCTTACCCACAGGAACTTCTTTCTGATGTCCAACTGAAACCTGCTTGCTTGTTATTTATATCCACTGTTTTTTTTTTGTCTCATCTTCTTGTGACAGCCGCTCAGATACTTGAAGGAATATCTAAGGAATTGCAGCACCACAAGGCACATGAAAACACTCCCTCACACACAGACTTAGCTGTCATATTTTCCCCTTCTCTTTTTAAAAAGAGAAAAAGACAACAAATGAAAATAGATTTTGAAAAAAAAACATAAGAAGAGCTTCACTTTTCTTCACTAAGATTGTGAAGCCTCAGATTCTAATCCATCCTCAGCTTTGGAAGCTTACTGAGTGACTTTGGACCAGTTACTCTCTCTTAAACCAACTTGTTGTTGACTGAAAAGTAGATGGAAGGAATGCAGTATATACCACTTTGAGCTCCTGAAGGAAAAACAGGATATAAATCTAAAAAATAAATGAATGGAGAGAAAACACACACAGAGAAAATTCTTCGTACAAAAAGGGAACAGTGAGAGCCATACCCAGAAGCATGCACAACAGAAATCAAATTTCCCAGCAAAAAACCTCCTTGGCTTTAAAAGGTTCCTAATCAAGACACCATGTAGTGTAAGTAAACCACCCATAGATTCACAAAGACTACAAAAAAGAATAGGTATGTCACAGAAACATGGTGAGAAGGTAACTACTCCATGGAATGACTTGACATATCTGGAGCACAAATATGGTAGCACTAGTAGAAACCATTCAACAAAAGAATCTTATTTACCACTGTGAAGAAAGTTTCTGTGCAGACACATGTTATTATCTTTGCAAAACTCCACAGTCCTATGCAATGGAAAGTTAAATACCAATAAATATCTCTCTTGCATAGCATGCAATTGCTGCCATCCCTCTAGGCAAGTGTTGAGTGAGGTGAAAGTAGATACAATTATTGAAGAAAAAAATACACCAGACTGAAAAACATAGCTTGTTGTAATACTTCCATGAAAATTATTTTGAATTTGCTTACTGATTTTTCCCACTTATTAATTTCAGTTCTGAGTCATTCTTTTTCTCCCCCCCCTCCCCCCCCGCAATCTCTGCATCTCAACTTACCTTTTGTGTCATATACAGTATCTGGAAATCTCAAAAGCTTACATGTCTTATAACTGAATCAGTCTTTTTAAATGTCCTAATGTGAAGGCTCAATTTATTTTAACTGCTAACAAGGTAACCTTTTATTTTATATTTTTTTATACCACAGGACAAATAGCCATGAACTGGTAACTATAAGGAAGGCTATTATGAAAGTGAGCAAGCAGTATCATGCAGTGAGGAATGAAACCAGATTTAAGGCCAGAGTGATTGAGTTCACAGCAAGAACTATCTAGAATGCTAATTTTGCAATGTGTGTGAAAATACCTGTTAGCTGAAATAATGAAGAAATGAACAAATGTGAACAGAAGGAAACCATAGTCCAGTCCATTTGATACAAAGCAAGATTTCACATGGGAAAAATGAGACCCCCAAATCCATTTTGTGTCCTCTAGCACTCTGTCCAACTTCAGATATTAAAAATTAGAACACATGAAATCTTTAGCATAAACAAACGCTCAATACTAAACATAGAAATGTTGAAAATATCATGCAAGACCAGGGGCCATATATACATAGTCATCATGCAATTCACATTTGAGGTATGCAATGTTATGCAGAGCACAGACAAGAGGTAAGCAATAGTGGATAAGAAATTAATGGCATGCAATAAGAAAATGAAACATAGTTAAGACAAGTTTATATCAGCACCATTCACGATATCTCCCCATATCTTTCTAACTCCTCACCTCTCTCTTTCTGAGGATAAACTTTATCTATCCAAGACTATCCAAGACTATCCTCGATTTTCTCCTTCCTCTCAGCCCATTCACTCTTCCATACATTTTTTGCAACTCAATCCTCATTCGTTCTCTCTATATAATCAAACCTCCAAGTACTTCTTTCATACTGGTTACTCACTTTTGTATTCACATTTATTCAGATCTATTCATTTTTGACCCTATCTCATCTTGTTTTACCACACACCCTTCTGAAGAACCCCATTTCCACTGCACTGAACTTATGTTTATATTTGTACTTACATGTGCAACTTTCACTTGTAATCACAGCCATTTTCACTTCTTTTGACAAACATTCATTCCTTGCAGCAAACCATATACTACACACTATCTTTCTAACAAACCTAATTTGCACTTAAAATTTCTCCATCTTTAATAAATACTCTACCAGCTTCCAGTGAGAAGATGGCCGACTGAATACACTGCTTGCAAGATCAGCGGGCAGACCTAACAGCATGGATTTTTTCTGGAGGCACAGGCAGGCTTTTCCTGTTGCCCTAGAGCAGAGCTTTCCAAACTGTGTGTCGCGACACAAAAGTGTGTCGCCACACACAGCGTGGTGTGTCACCACACCACCCGGAAGCGGGGGAGCGCGCGTGCATGGCGGCCGCCATGCACGCACGCGCCGCCGCACGCCCCCCGCGCCGCCGCACGCCCCCCGCGCCGCTGCACGCCCCCCGCGCCGCCGCACGCCCCCCGCGCCGCCGCACGCCCCCCTGTGCTGCCACCGTGCGCGCGTGCGCGCCGCCGCCCGCCCCCCCACGCCGCCACCACTGGCGTGTCGCCAGCAGCGGCACTTTGGAAAGCCCTGCCCTAGAGTGTTTTCATGGATAGAAAACACTCGGAAACATCCCATTTGTACTTCATAACGTCACCTTGTAGCCTGAAGATCGTCAACGGTGTTGGGATAAATCTGGTAGGAGGAGACGGGAGTCGGGGACGCCACCATTTCCAGACCACGCTGCAGCCCCATTGGGACACTAGGTTGAGCATTTCTCATTTCTAAACCACCTAATTTGTATATTTTTAAGTTTTTGTATCCCAGGAGAGGCTCTTAACAAGAAGATACTAATCTCTTGGTGCATAACCTTTTAGGAAGGAGTTTAAAAACTTTTTTTAGCTGCCAGCTTGCTTCCCATTTCAAATTTAAGGAGGACTGAGAATAAATAATCATCTCTCCGTTATTATTTTTCTATTTAGTTTGAAGGACTTAATTTTTTCCTATACATTTAACTTGATGATTTTTAATTTTTAGCTTTCTGTTCACTTTCTTTGGTTGTTGTATTTTAGTCTCTGGAAGCCTTTCATTAACTCATCAGCTCATATACATCAGTAGAAGGTGTCAGACTTCATTGCTTGAATTATGGACGACCTTAATAAATCAACTTCACAGCTTCGTCCGGAGCGATCTACTGGCTTTAAAGAAAATTTCTATGAAGCTGCTCAAATCATTTTGCAAAATGTAGGGGACATTGTTTCTAAAATCTATCAATGGATTGAGGATTTTGCAAAGGGAAAGGAAGAGGAGTTACAACTCGACTTGCAAGAATGGTTTACTTTGGGGCCGGTTCTGAGAAGGAGATAACCATTGACTTTTTGGAGGAGACAGCTGGGTTTCTTGATTTATTTACAAAAAATCTCCTATGTACAATATGGAGACAAATAAATGCTTTGGTTTATTTTGAGGTGGGATAAGAAATTAAAAAAATAAATATCTGGATTGATTTTAAGGCTTTACGATTCTACTTGTTTGTAATGATTAAAAGTTTTTTGTAATCATTTAAAGTTTGCCTTTTAAGATTTAATAGCGGTAAGATTGAAATAACAATATTCATCTTGAGATGGGATAAGAAATTAAGTATAAACATGTGGATCGATTTTAAGATTGTACGATTTTATTTTTTTAGTAATGATTTAAGAAATTAAGAATAAGTATGTAGATTGATCTTAAGGATGTATGATTCTATTTTTCTGTAATGATTTAAAGTTTTTTGCAATGATTTAAAGCTTGCTTTTTAAAGTTTAATAGGGGTAAGAGTGAAACATAGTATTAAGTATAAAAGTAGATAATTTAAATGTTTTTTAAATGCTTTTATAATCTGACCGTTAATTAAAGTTTGTTCTTTAAGGTTTAATAGGGCTAAGGTTGTAGTATTAAGCAAAAAAGTAGATAATTTAAATGTTTTTTAAAAATGTTTATATAAGTTGATTGTTAACATAGTGGTCAGAAACATACAGAATGATGATAGGAGGGAAATATTTTATAAATGAGTTCTTATGGGGGGAAGTGGATTTGAAGGTTTATGTATTTGTTTATTTTTATATATATATAAGGGGAAGAAGCAATTGTTTTTATTGATTTATAAAATGTTTATGGGATGATTTATAGAAACAATGTGATTTTGGTTAAATTTAGAGTAAGGGATTAATTATGGAAATTGCTATATATTCTTGTTGAAAGTCAGAAGTCACTTCTTATGTAATCTTTCAAAATTCTTTTTCTTGTACTTTTCACTTTTTTTTGTAGTTTTTTATTTTTCTGTAGTTTTTATCTGTGCTCTAAACTTAATAAAATTTTTCATTAAAAAATAAAACAAATACTCTACCAAGCTACATAAATTCACCTACTTGGTCTAGTTTTTCACCATTTATGTATAACTTGCAATCATTCAGTCCATTTTCTCTATCATACACAACCAGCTTGGTCTTTGATCCATTATTTTTCACATCCATCTCATTACATCATACAATCTATCAAACATTTGCTACATATTATTTGGGTTCTCAGCCAATAGCATAGCAAAGAACTGTGTAGATAAATCCTCGTACATTCACCTACCACCACACCTCTATTATCACTACAAGCATTCCTTGTAGGGTTATCTATCAATACCTTAAACAACCAAGGGGACATCACACATCCTTGTCTTACTTCCTGCTTAATGATGATCCATTTGCTAAATATTCTACTTACTCTCATGCATCCTTTACTTCCATTATATATCACTCTTACAGCAACTAATTTTCAATCCATGTTCCCACAAAACATTCCATAATTCAAACCTATTTACTTCGTCATATGCTTTCTCTACATCAACAAATATACAATACACTTCTTTTACCGTTTTGTATACTTCTCAGAGACCTACTGAAGAGCAAAAATCTGATGTGTGGGTGTGGGTGTGGGTGGGGTGAGTGGGTGTGGGTGTATGTATGTATGTATGTATAAATATCTATCTATATTTAAGACAGACATCTTAGCGACTGCGTATTTCCCTTGTATTCTTCTGGATGGCAAAGTAGTGGGAGTAGAACCATAGGCAATATTCTGATGATGGACTGATTGCATATGGCAAAGGTCCTTTGAAAAGCAGACAGCAAACCTTTACTATTAGCACTGGAGTAGGGTAAACACTTGAAATGCTAAGAAGGAAGAATATGAAACTCTATTGGTTAGCCTAAATTTATGACAATGAGAACTAAATGATTCCATATACCAAAAGATTATCAGACTCTATCCTTAAAGAGGATTGCCAGTCCCTCGGAAGTCAAAGAGGAGCAGAAGTTAAGGCCTCCATCTGGAAGCCCTCCAACTGGAGTAGAGTTTAGCAATCTATCATTCGACAACCAGAATTTCAAAATCCATATCAGGCAATAAAATATAAAATCAGCTCAGAAATGTATGTTTTTGAGAACTACACTTATTTATGATCCCCGAGATGGCTGCATAAGCAGAGACTATGATTCTAATGCCCTTGGAGATGATCTTTGATTTCAGAAGACAGGAACAGGCTGGAATGAAAGTGATGGAGAGGACATTATGGTAAGAACTATGATCAGAATGCTGAAACTGAAGATGTGAAAAGTAACAACTGACTTCCAAAGTAAGGGGCTGGAAGAGGAGAGAAAAGAGAAAATGTTATTCATAATTTTTTATGTGAGACATATCCGCTTGAAGCAATCTCTGGATCAAGTTTGTTTGAGAAAGAGCCTTGCAATAGTCACTATTCCAATGATTAAAGACCATTTGTCATCTGTAATAAGAAATATATTTTAATGGTATAAAAGGATATCTGAACATTCAGAGAGAAAGTCTTAGAGAATAGTTTCATCATACCAGATGCTTTTTCAGAGGGCTAGATTTGTTATACAAGAGAGGACTGAAATAACATTTACCTGAGTAGTATTCATAATCCTTATGAAGCTCTGTGCAAAACCTAATTGGAAAACTTTACACAAAGACAGTGATAGAACCTAAGGATCTCTCAGATCACTGGACCAAGGAAAGAAAAATATATTAATTCTACATGGCCAGTGATACCAATAATATTAATTCAAGCTACGGCTCAGGATCAAAAAATGTTAAAAGAATAATAAAACTGGAAAAAAAATATTCCCAGCTACTGGGTTTTGTTAGTCATATTTAAGGCTTAATGATGAAGTTTGGAAAATATCAGAAAATAAATTAAGTATTAAAGGAACTTTGGTCTTGAAGTATTTTATGAAGCATCTAGGATTCAGGTTCTTCCATACAATTCTACAACCACTCTCTGTATTTATAAAGAAAATAAAATCTTATCCCCTGAATATATTGACAGATAGCAACTAGGGTGTATCCAGATGAGGCAGGCTTTTTACTGTGAAAGCATACTAACTTCTATCTTATTTCTTTCTACACACACATATACACAAATCTGTCAATGAAGAAAACAGAACAAGCCTTTTGATTGATAGCAATAGAGATCCTCCATCTGGAAGCACTCACAGCCTATAAAATATACTCTACAGTAAAGCTTCTCGTTGGAATACATCCTCTGGACTTCTTAATGACAATAATATTGTTGCATATCACTAACTGCCATTTTGTAATGTGTACACATTCTCACTTAGAATGATTTTGAGGTTTACCAAATTTAGCTCCCATGTAAATAAATGAAGCAGAGATACACGCTATTTGAATAAATTAACTCATTTAATTTTATAATGAAGCCAGACATAACATAGCAAATAGAATACACCTTTAAATATTTAACTACTCTTGAGTTAACTCCATCATTCAAATATGCCCACAAACCTAATTTCTTTTTTCTGCATTCAGGGCAAGAGTAAATACATTCACATTTCCTTTTACCCAGGTACTTTTCCATTCCATCACTTTCAATCATGTTTGAATCACCATAGTTAGCAGCTCTGGCCATTCAGGCAGACGTATCTCTTGTGAGGAAAGATCTGTTCATTCTGGACATCACTGTGATGTACCCCAAACTGACAGAAAAGACATGGGGCAGATAGCTCAACCGTTCATTGTCTCAAGCACTTATCATTCTGATCCCAGAATAAGCCACTAGATAAGTTGTTACGTCCTGTATGTCATATATCATGCTAATAAACTACAGTAACGGTAGTATCTACTTCGAAGTATTCTCTTCGATTGGTACGGTAGTATCTTCCATTCCCACCACTATGGCTCAATTCCTAAAAGTCCAGCAAGGCAAAGAGTAGATCTGAAGCAGCACAGAGACTATTCAGCTAAAGAGCCATGAACTAGCACATAAAGCAGGGAACTCGGCAGAATTACACTCATAGCAGCTGGGCAGCAAGGGAAAAGTTTATAGATAGCCTCACTGCTTCATCCCTTCCTGGAGTATCAGCAGGACATTAATCTGGAGTATTGTTGAGAGCTCCTTCCCTTTAGGGATTCAGAGGCAGAGACTTGAACTGCAACTTTTGATCTCTGCAATGACTTGCATTTACTGTATAACTGTCTGCTTCCACAGTTGAAGGGATGATTGTGAAAGATCTGCAGTTGAGCTGCATGTCCCATCAGGATTCAATGAGTCCCCTGATCTTGCAATATCCCAGGATGGCGTCTTTTCTAGAGTGGTTATTTCAGGGTGTCTGCCAGGATCCACTGCTTCCCCATGTATGCATTACAAATTATGAAGTGCTGAATACATGTCTGCCTCCTTTCCCTCCTTCAGAGCCAAAGATCCTTTTATAGGTCCTGTAGATATGTAAAAGGGTATATAATTTTTAAAATGATTAAATAAATAAAATGTACCAAAAGGTGCCATTAAAAGAATAACAGTATTTGCTGAGTAAGCAGTCTAAACATCTTGAAGACAGCGATTCTGTCTCCTTGACTTCAGTGAGTAATATATCATCTGAAATCCCACCATCCAGAGCTTCTCTTGTTAAGTCTTGCATGTAGAACCTGACATTAGACATTTCTATCCATGTTTTTGAGAGAGAATAAAAAAAAATATGTAGGACCTTTTACATATTGGCAGAGTAGTACAACTTTTCTATAATTTTGATCTGCATTCCTCCTGAAAGATTTAAGAGGCCTAACACAGATCAGACCAAATGACTTTGCATCTGATTACTTTGTCTTTCCTGGCAATATTTATTTATTTATTTATTTAATTTTCTATCCCACCTTTTTTTTATATAAATAACTCAAGGCAGCGAATATACCTAATACTCCTTCCTCCTCCTATTTTCCCCACAACAACAACCCTGTGAGGTGGGTTGGGCTGAGAGAGAGGGACTGGCCCAAGGTCACCCAGCCGGCTTTCATGCCTAAGGCGGGACTAGAACTCACAGACTCCTGGTTTCTAGCCTGTTGCCTTAACCACTAGACCAAACTGGCTTTTTTTGATTGATTGGTTAAAATGGCCTACTGATATAAGGTGGATTATGTATCTGAGAAGGCACCTGGAGTGATGCCAGTGTAAGAGAAGAGTGAAAAGGAACAGACGCAGGTTCAAGCCAAAGTTCAGGTGTATACATTGGTTGTAAGCGTGGCAAAGCAGCAACACATTTCTGCACTTATCATGTCTGCAGATTGCTGGACAGGAGCACTTTTTAAGGTAATCTTTCTCTGTTGGGTAAAATGGGCATGGAAGATCTTTGTGGAGAGTTTGCCAGGCACTTTGAAGACAAAATTACTCATAGTCACTCTGAATTGGACACTAGATGGGCAGTCTTCTGAGATGACAGAGATAATGTTCTGCAAGATTACTTGGGATTCTTTTGAGCACCTGACTCCTGAGGAAGTAGGGTCCTCTGTAGCCTGAACTCAGCTAGTATAAATCAGATTCCCGTCCCTCCTGGTCGATATGTGCAGCATCAAGAAGCCATCTCACTTCCTGGCTGCCTTGATAATTACCTGCCAATTTCTGACTTTTTCTTGTCGGTTAAGGAATTGTTTGTTTATTTATTTTCATAAGCTTCAAAAATGACTCCCAGCGATTTACATTATAGAAAACAAACAAGTTAAAAACATAGCGTCAAGATAAATAATCAAATAGAAATACAGTGATACAATAAGCACAATGGTGACCATTCATTCCCAAATACCTCCAGAGCAGTTTGTCTTGAGTAGCTTCCAAAGGGCCAACCACGAGGGTGCTACCTTAACTTCCAGGGGAGAATATTCCATTATATGGGGGCTACAACTAAAAAACATTACCTGTGAACCTCCATGCCGTTGACTATAGGACTTGTGGGTCATTGAAGAAGTTGGTGCGATGTGTGCACTGGGCAGGGAAGGGCAAGTGGGCTTCTTCTACACGGAGAAAGCATTCCTGCAAATATCTGGATGCCAAGCCACATAGGACTTTACATGTGAAAACCAGCACTTTGAATTGTCCCCCTGCCCCAACCTACTGACAATCAATACAGCAACTATAAAACAGGTATTATGTGATTATGGCAAGTTTGATTTGCAAATATATGGGCTGCCACATTTTTACTAGCTGCAGTTTGAGTGATCTTCAATGAGAGCCACATGTCATTCCTCCTTCTCCTTCAATACAGTTGTGGAGGAGATGGTTGGATCCCAATGACAGAGAGCTCCGGATGAGATGGATTATCTGGATTCCTTTCAATTGGGATTCAGGTCAGGGATAAAACTACTACGGCTGTTCTTGTGGATGACCTCTAGTAAGATCTGGACAGATGTGATGTATCCCTATTGGTCCTGCTGGATCTCTCAGCAGCATTTGATACCGTTGACCATGGTATCTTTTTGGACTCTCTGAGAGAATTGGGAATCAAGATACTGCTTGCAATGATTCTTCTTCCTAAATGTGTGGTTCCAACTGACCTTGTTGAGGAGGAGAGATCAAGCACTTGGCCACTCCAATAAGGAGTGCCTCAGGGCTCAGCCCTCTTTCCCATCTGATTTAATATCTACATGAAGCCACTGAGAGACGTTATTCATCAGTTTGGGATTAATATCATCAGCGTGATAATGATATCCAACTTTACATCTCTATCCAGGCCAAGCAGGAGAGGCAGTGCATGCACTAACCTGGTCACTGGAGGTTATGAGGGACTGGATGGGGATTCACAGACTGAGATTGAATCCCAGCAAGTCAGACTTACTGTTTGTACAGAAACCTCTTGGAACCAAGGATGTTCCATCTGGTGTATTTTCCCTGAAGGGGTTGGTACATAATATGGGGATAGTCCTGGACTCACAGCTTCTTCTAGAGCAGATGGAGGCCATGGCCAGGACAGCCTTTGGCCAGCTTTGGTAGGTAGACACTTGTAACTTTTCCTGGATCAGAAGAAGCTGAAGACAGTGACTCATGCCTTGTCATCAACGGATTAGACTACTACAGTACACTCTGCAGCTTGTGCTGAATGCAGCTGTCTGGTGTCACCTGGTTTAATTGAATAACACTTATCAGTCACTGCTGGGAAGTTTCAGGGCCCAATTCAAGATGCTGGTCTACCTACCTATAAAATTCAACACAGCTTGGCCCATGTTACCTTCAGGACCATCTTCTCCAAGTACAAAATACCTGTCATATGCAGTATAACTGAGAAGGAATGCTCTGGGTACCTACCTTGGGAAATTAGGAGGTAGCCCCCTCATAGTAGTACAGCTTACCTCCCCTGAGGTCAGATTGGCCCCAACCCTTCTTTAGAAGAGTGGTGAAAACAGTTTTCTTCCACAGAATATTTGGTGAGTAAAAGTTTTAACAATGGATCACAGCATATTAGATATGACATTTTCTTTTTTGTATTATGTATTATTGTTTGCTATATATTTTTTGTTTTATCTGTTGAACCCACTTAGAGTCTAGTGCAGAGCTTTCCAAACTTTTCATGTTGGTGACACACTTTTTAGACATGCATCATTTCGCAACACACTCTTACAGCAGAGCACAAGGCAGGCACTAGGACCTGTGCGGAAGCCAGGAGGCAGCAGCAGCCGCGACACACCCAGACACTGCAGCCAACACACTAACATGTCCCAACACATAGTTTGAAAAGCTCTGGTCTAGTGAATCAGGAAGAATTCAGTTAATTTATTAATGATGAACCTCTGAACTTTTCCACCACTTCATCAATTTCATATGCTGTCCACATGAGCTCGAAAATGTTTAGGTGAAAATTCACAACAAATAAATTGTAATTTAAGGGTGTCATGGTACAGCATTCATTCAATCAGTGAATGAATAAATGAATGAATCAATCAATCAATCAATCAATTTATATAGCCACCCACTTGATGTGCAACTCCTAGCAGCATACACTATTAAAAACAAATCAAAACCAAAAGATCTTAAAATACAAAAAACATATTGTGCCAGAGAACTTTGGATAACCAAACATAGTCAGAAACTGTCAAGACAGGAACAAAAGCTCCCAACCCAGGGAAAAACCAGAGCTTCAGAGCCTTCTGAAAGGCAGGTAGTGTTAGGTTTATCTGAATCTCCAGGAGAATGCCATTCTATAGGATAGGTACAGTGACAGAGAAGGCCTGTCTCCTGGGTCCCAATAGATGGCTTAAGTGACAGGACCCTCAGTAAGCCCATGCTTTCAGATCTTATTGGAGAGGCAGAGGTAATCAGAGACAGGTGGTTGCACAAGCCCTGTGCCATGAAGAGCTTTGTAAGTAACAATCAGCATCCTGAATTGCTTCCATGGGCCACCAGTGCAGCTCATAAAGTAGTGGTTTATATGGGTGTACCAAGCTATGCCGATAACTACATGTGCTGCTTCATTCACCAGCTGTAGCTGTTGGAGATTCTATGTAAAGATCAAATCAAATGGTGTTCTCCACTGTGATTCCCTAGCATGTAAAAACTAATTTTCCTTTGCTCCACTGTTTCCCATAACAAAAGCACTGATAACAGCAGGTGGCCCGTCACGTGACATTTGTTATGGCTAGCTAATCGGCCGTCCCGTGAGAACTGCTGGGGGGGGGGAAACAATGTGCAACATTGCCATCTCGTGGCAATTTATATTATGTGCAACAGACTTTACGTTTCAACAGTAAGTGTATGTAACCCATGACTCTATAGTTCCCTCCAATCAGAAAGCTGAAACAAGTGTATATCTCAGCTGTGAACTATGGGTCTATGCTTCTTGACTTTCTGTCTGTCATGTTGCCATGTACTCTGTTCCTGAACTGTAACTATGCCTGGCCTTTTGTATAGGCCATGGTTTTCTTCACATCTGCTGATGGAACTCTGCTTATGGTTTGTTGTTTTTTCCTTTTGCAATAATGTACTCATACCCATTATTGCCTTATACTACAAGTAAAATTCTTTTAGCCCTAAACGCTGCACTGTTTTGTTTACTCTGCGCTCTATGAAACCCCATAAGCCAGCAATATCCCACAGGTTATGGATTGCCCAGTGTGGATGGTACGCTGATCGCTGCGTTGAATCTGGCTGTAACAGGGGGTTTGTTTTTGAGGCTGCGTTTTTAGAGTAAACGTGTTTTTCTTTGAGTGGTCAGCATGGCTGCTACAGGGCTAACTAGTTTGCCTTTTGAGCGCTTGGATGGCACAAACTATCGGACCTGGTGTGTGAAAATCAAGTCTTTCTTCCTAAAAGAAGGTTTGTGGAAGTATGTGAAAGACCCACCTCCAGCTGGTCCCGTTACTGATGAAGTGCAGTTGTGTTTGGATCGTGCTTATGGCAATTTGATTCTGGGATTGGAATCATCGCAGCTACTGCATATCAGCAATCTAGACACTGCACATGCATGTTGGGAGGCTCTCAAAGCCATTTATTCCAAGCAAACCTCTGCTGCCATTGTTGGTCTATCACGTCAGCTTTACAATTTGAAGCTGCAGCCCGGTGGAAACGTGATGACCCACCTCCATAAACTCAAGACTTTGTTTCTTGAACTTGAGGAGCGGGATGTTGTGGTCCCAGATACCCAGAGAGCTTGTATTATATTGTCAAGCTTGGACAGCAGCTTTGACATGCTTATCGAGGCAACTCAGACGTTAAGATCCCAAGACCTTACTGTGGATTACCTCACAAATCGGCTGCAAGAAATCCAGCAAGCCCGTGACCTGGAGAGGATGCAGGGTAAGCCACCTGTTGCTGTTCCTGAGGCTTCTAAACAGCGTTTTCCTGCTGGAACAGAGTCTGCCTGTGCTGTGAGGAGATGTTACCAGTGCAATTCGACCCAACACTTCTTGAAAGACTGTCGCCAGCCACCTCGCCCGGCGGGTAGTGCCAGTGGAAGGAGGTTCGTGCGAAAGAAGGGGAAACCGCCTAGACAATGTACCCAAGTGTCTGCTCTGCTCACGGCTGTGAGCAAGCGATCCCCAGAGACTTGGCTCTTGGACTCGGCTTGCAGCCAAATCATTGTGAACAATGAACAGTTGTTGTTAACAAAATGCAAGCCTAAAATCCCACAGTAGCTTTCAAGTGGTCTTGGAGGGCAATCCCATATAGAGTACACTGCAGTAATTCGGACGAGAGGTAACCAAGGCATGAGCGATCATAAGTAAGGCCTTCCGAACCAGGAATGGGTGCAATCGGGCAAAGGCCCTCCAAACCATGGCTGCCCCGTTCTTCAAGCAGGAGATGAGGAGGATGGTCACACTGTGCATCAGACCTCTCTGGGGTAGTGCAATTCCATCCAGAACCAAAGGTGGAAATTTTCAGGATCCAGGTGGCCCCCAAATCCACAGCCCCTTGGTTTTGCTAGAGTTGAGCATTATCCTGCTTTTCTCTAAGCTGATTCCCATGGAATTTAAATGAGAACTTGCAGCTTCTCCTCCTCCCCTCCCCCTACTACATGATAATACAGGACACAATGGGTGCTCCACTTTTTAACAAACAGTAGGGACTAATCTGTATAACATGACATTGAAGGTACCAAGAAAATAAAAGTAGATTCTCTTTTATATACTGCATGGTGCTTCCTTCAGATACAGGCCAGTTCACATCAATTAGTATAAGAGATGCTTCCTTGCCCCACTGAAGCAGTTGTAAAGTACAAGCTTGGAGCTAAGCAGGATCTTTTCAATTACAAGGAGACAGTTTCAAATATGTGCAATCTATGGAAAACTAATTTTAGCAACAAGGGAGATTCTGACTGCAAAGAATCTGCCAAACAGTGATTACTAAAGGTCAAAGAGTTAGCATGAGAAATAGACTGTAATTATAACAATTTTATGCTGCAATTATGCACCTTTATCAACAATACTGAATTGTTGGCCAAATTACTGTATCACCGAACTCAAAGGATATGAATTCCAGATAGTGGGATCTGGACCAATGTAAAAACAGGCATGATGCCAGACAGCTTCTATTTATAAAATCCTTGTTCAACCTGAACAATCTCAAATCTTTGAGTTAAGTTTAATATGCAGGAAGTACAATAAACTATCACTATCACCATGCTGCTTTTTACCCCTCTGCCCCATTCTCTTGGTCAAAGAAATCTCTCCAGGAGTAAGTTTATTACTGTCATAAGGCAATGATGGCAAATTAGGCCCATATTGGTCTTATTTATTCTTAGACTTCTTTTGTAGCTCCATAAAAATATGAATTTAGTTATTCTTCAATTCTTGCCAATGAATTTTCCCATCCCTTTGGCCTCAACTAAAGAAGAATAGGTTATGTTTGCTTAGCCAAAACAGTATCTCATTTAGTATGATGTAAGTCATATTGGTAATTTCATTCTTTGCAATAATCTAAGATATTGCTGCAAATGTTGGAGTAGGAAAATATTTGCTGCATCAGAAACAGTTAATCTTAGTGTATCTGGAGGGCAGGCTCATCCCAAAAGCCAGAATCCTGTGTAAAACTAGCCTGCAAGGAAATGAAACTAGGTGACTTTTACAGCCAGTTTCATACCAAGAGAGATCTTAGATGAAACGGAAGAGCATGACATCAGTGTAGAATAGCTGGATGATGGAAAGACTGCTTGATTCTTTCTCTCTTTATAGAGATGACAAGCAGGACATACAATTACAGGCCAAGAAAAGAAATGCCCCAACCCCTTGATTTTAAAAGGCAATAAAATGATAAGGGAATTGATGCACTTTTACTCTGAGAAAAGCCTAGGGCATTGAGAGGGCATTAGTGTGTGTGAGAGAGTGAAAGAGAGAGAGAGAGAGAAATCACCTAGAGGTGACATGACAGAGTTTATAACTTTATCAATCATGCAAAGAGATACATTTTGTCTTCTGACAATATTCAAATATAGAGTCACCCCACAGCAATGGATTCAGGACAGACAATAGAAAATACTTTTTTCATACAACACAAAAATAATTTACAGTATCATTAACAAAAATCATGGAGATAACTTTAGACAATTCTATTAACCATGGGAGCTTAAATGGAAGAACTTCCAGATCCAGAGGAGCAGACCACTGAATAACACTTGCAGCAGCAGGAGATGCATTTTGCCTTCATGCTTTCCTGGACAGCCAATGTAGAAAACAAAATGCAGGAATAGATGTGCCTTTGAACTGATGCAATAATGCACTCTTCTTGAGAATATCTGATACATTTGTGCTGCATTTGAAATGGCATAAGAGATGCCTGCTAAGTTATCAAGGAAGATGGCAGACTCTTGATGCAGAATTCCCATCAAAAATACACCTTTTTCACAACATCAGTCAAATACAACATGATAAACACTCCAGTAGTTCAGAGCTTACATGAAATAAAATTAATCCCACTGCAGAGCTAGCTTAGGTAAAATCAAAGTAATGTGAGTTGGTTGGATGGAACTAACAGAATCTCTGATCAGTATGTAAGCCATTCAGCCAGACCAGAGGTGAGGAACCTGTGGCCCTTTAGAGGTAGAACTTCAGCTCCCACTAGTCTGAACCGGCATTGACAATGTAACTGATCCAATATTATCAGTGTTTGTGGGGGAGGGCAGGGGGAGGACACATAACACAAAGCTGAGGAATAAACAATATATGGAACCAAATTTAGCTATGAAATGACATGCATCTCAGGTTTGGACAGCTTTTCAAGCCGAACGAAGACATTTGCATCTTTGATGAGCATTGAATTTGCCTTCTCACATCACTTCACAGAGCCACTATATGCTCCAGGGGATGTAATGAATTTATACCCAGGATTCAACTCTCCTGCTGTTTTCATCAGCAAGGAATTCCCTATTTATCAGCGTAGCTCATTTGTAAGATGAAAATGATGATATCCCAAAGTACTATGAGAAAGGTCAACAAATATGGATTAGATGTAAGACAAATATAAATAGCAGGATAGATCTGATATCTACTAGAAGATATAATTTCAAGTACACCATGATGCTCTGAGATAAGCATTCAACTGTGAAATTTCAGATTAAGGAAAATTAGTCTTTCTACAACTTCTTATTTGAGATGTGGCTTATAACACATCTCATCCTATACATACAGAACACTCACAAAGGAACAAAATAAAGAATAACCACCAAAAGGCAAGCCTCTTCTTTTTTGTTAAATTTTTTAAAAATGAAAAAATAAAATTTGCATGGGGGAGAAAAAATTATCTCAAAAATGAATGCTGATAGCTGGGAAATTAAGCATATTCTCAATAAAGATGCACAGCACTTATTTTTTCTGTCCTCTACCATTATTTTACAATACTACATATAGTAACCAGAACCAGAAACAGCACTATATACTATATACCAGAAACAAACACCCCTTAATTTTTCTAAAACGTGGCTATCATGTTGTTTGATAACCAAGACCTGTAACTTGGAAGATAAGCTGAAAAAGGAGAGAAAAAAACCCTGTTGCCTTTCTGGCAAGAAAAAAAGAATAACTAAATGAAGTGCTGCATAAGGTCATCAACCCCAAAGCTTTCTTGAGCACATGGGAAGAAGTTTGACCAGTCTGGCAGACTCCTGCTGTGGTAGAAGCATATAATCCATACATTTCCCCTTGAATGTTTTGCCCTTATTTCTCCAGCCGGGCTCTGAGCTCTATCAAATATTCATCTCCTCGCTTGCTAAATAATAGATCAATGTAATAACAGACAAAGTGCAGTTAATCACAGCTTTTCAAACCCCACACAAAAGCTGCCGTGAGATGGGCAGGGACAGATACTGCTGCAGGGGTCCAGAGACCCAAGCCATCAGCAGCCCACAATGACAGCACATACTAGGGGAAAGCAACACCGTGCCTAGCTGCTGGGCCATCCCCCGCACAAGATGCAGCTGCAGGCTCCTCGCGGGTTGGAACCCAGCCAGAGCTTTCCTGCCCAAAGTGCCAAGGTGGACAGAGGCACACACACAAGGCGAAGAGCGTGAGAAAGGAATGGGGGTAGGAAGCAAGTTGAGAAATATTCAGATTATGCAGACAGAGTTTCAAGGTACTGGCCTCCCTGTAACTAGGGACCAGAGTTCAAATCCTATTATACAAACACCCAGAGTTATTGGCCCATTGCAAAGTCCTAAAACAGCTAAGTTGAAAAGGTCAAGAGAAGATTACAAGAGACACTGTCAAGAAAGCTGATGTCTGCTGGTGAGCAGGGCTGCCTTTGGACCAAGAACTGGTGGCAGATGCACTGTCAGAAAAAGTAGTCTGCTAAGGTAGAAAGCACATTATGCTTTTCTTGTAGCAATCGCTGTGCTTAAATTCAAAATGATAGAGGTGGGAATTTTTGCCCCCCTCCCTCCCTCCCCCCCTCCTCTCTCTCATATACTGTATATATACATGAAACAGAACTGGAAGATTTATCTGTGTTTCTGAAATCGTGCAAGTTTATTAACTGATGCCTCAGGAGAAGACAGTCCCTTGTCACTAAAATAAGTGAAATTCTTTTCCTAACTCTATTAAGAGGCTATTTTTATTTACTTTGACTTTTGATTCATTCTCATACCAAAGCACAGGAGATAACCCTGCTGAGAGCAAGGACATAGTAAATGCTCTCAGGATCCATAGCTTATGACTGAGGATTAAATGACAATTAAGAACAACATAAAGCTAATTATAATTGACGGAAACCCCAGAAGCATTCTGGCTTCTATCATACCATCTATCTCATTCTAATGACATTAATTACTAATAAGCAACAAAAGAAATGATTTTCCAATTGCACAGGTAAAATCAGTTTGTCCTCAATTTATGTCCAGAGTATTTTCTACTGTAATAAAAAATAGAGATACACATATTAGGAGTCTCCAACCTTTTTATTAATAAGATTAATGCAAAATATTCCAAGCTACTAAAAACATACATAAAATATACATGAGAATAGAATTATTAAGCCAAGTATCTCCAACATTAGGTTTTATTAGCCTTCAGGAAATCACCCGTTATTGTTATAAGTTATGTGGATATGAAACTAAGAAATGTGAAGACCACTGTGTATTGTCCACTAATGCTATGTGAACTGGAGTGGGGGTTTTGCCTTTATTTTGGATGGATCTAGACTTGCACTGTGACGCCCAGAGTCACTTGTCGAGATGGGCGGCTATAGAAATCAATCAATTAAATAAATAAATAAAAATAATAAATATGTGGGCATCATCTTTTTTCTGACCCACACTAGCTAGCAGAGCTATGCTACTTTACAATTACATCCAAGGTACAAAGAAATGCTTATAACAAGTCCTGAACATCATCTCCCCTACAATTTCAGCCTTCTAGCCTGACTAGTTACATGTCCTGACTAGAAAGCTTGGGCTCCAAAGCCTACTTCTTCACTGCCTTTTATATCCAGGTATTCTGAGATCCAGGTAATCTGAGTACTGTTGTGACCTACTAGACAGAGAAGCTATGAAGTGATAGAGCAGTAGTACTATGTGAAGTCTCTAAGGTGAATGAAACAAGACATTTACTTATTTACTTATTTACTTATTTACTTATTTACTTATTTACTTATTTACTTATTTACTTATTTACTCATTCATTCATTCATTCATTCATTCATTTATTTTATATAGTTACCTACTTGCTAAGCAATTCTGGGAGGATAACCACATTAAAAACAACATGCATATGCATATGCATATGAGCCAGTTTGGTCTAGTGGTTAAGGCAATGGGTTAGAAACCAGGAGTCTGTGAGTTCTAGTCCCGCCTTAGGCATGAAAGCCAGCTGGGTGACCTTGGGCCAGTCACTCTCTCTCAGCCCAACTTACCTCACAGGGTTGTTGTTGTGGGGAAAATAGGAGGAGGAAGGAGTATTAGGTATGTTCGCCGCCTTGAGTTATTTATAAAAATAATAAAGGCGGGATAGAAAATAAATAAATAATGTGTATGTGTATGTGTATGTGTATGTGTATGTGTATATATATACACAGTATGTATATGTATATGATGTATATGTATATGTATATGTATATGTATATGTATATGTATATGTATATGTATATGTATATGTATATGGGCCTGAGTAGTGCTGGTTCCCACCCCACCAGTGTCAGCCTTACAGGTGCCCATCAGGGCTTGTCCAGGGAAACGGCAAAAGGTGAAGCACTTGAATGGTGGTAGAACTAAGTGAAAGCAAAAGGAGCATATGTGATCCCATGACTTCAAAAGGAAAGCAGCTTCATAATCACATGGCTTTGAGGAAACTGATCAAGGGGAGTCTGGCGAAACAGTTCTCTTGGATGCTCTGCTTGCTGCTGCCTTAGAAGTATTCACAAGAGACTGAGCATGCCTTGGCCATTACAAGCAGGAGCAGACAGAATGCAGCCAAGTGTGCAAGCTCTAGCCACTACCAGCATTCAGAGATTGGGAGGAAAGGAGGCTAGAGACTAATGCTGCTGTTTCCTGAATAACTTACTCTGAGTGATGCTTCCCTCCCTGTTACCTTTAAATAATAATAATAATGATAATAATAATAATCTGTCCCTGCTGTTAAATGTGCAAATATAAAAGGTACCATACAATAAGACTAGAGAACCAAGTTCAGCAAAGCCCTCAACACTCTCTCCTCTCCCATTATTCAAATTATCAAGCATTATCAGTAGCAACCTCCTATAATAAAAGTTGAATATACTCAGCATCTCCGAGGAACAGAAAAGAAGGAAGAATAGATTGGATAGCTAGATGTGGCTTTATCCTTTCAACTCACAGTATTGCCTAATTTGAAAAATGCAAACTTTTTATTGGCATGTCTACAAGTCACTAGCATTTGAATGACATCAGTTGCATCAGAGATCAGTAGGGGAAATGGCAGAAGCTTCTGCACGGAAATTCATAAAATGAAATCATTAATTTGAACAGACCTTAGAAATTTTAATATAGTTGTTTGTACAAAGCTAAAAGGAAAGGACATTCAGAGGTTATTATTAAAAACATAAAGAATGAAGGTGGTATTAAATTCAAAGTAAATGTAACAACACTTTCTAATAAAATCCCTATTAAAGATTTTGTTTAATGGTAGAGGAAGAGTATATTTTCTTCTTCTCCTCTTCCTCCATGATGATGATGATGACGATGATGCCAGGAACTGCCAGTGAGCCACTATGTTAGTTTTCTTTTAAGGAAATGGCTGAGTGAAAGGCAGAATGGGTAGAAGAACATGAGGGCAAAAATGGCTCAGCATTCTTCAAGTTTCCCACAGTTCTAGGTTGCAGACTGGTACACAGCCAAGGGCAGGCTCAGAATTCTTCAAAATCATTCAGGACTTGGCTTGATCATTTGGGACCAGCCACTTGCAATACACCTGGGCCTAGTATATTCTGTAAAGCGTTCAGGATAGATACTTGGTTGGCTGTTTACACACCGAAGTTAATACTGTAACTGATGTTTGGTTGGTTGTTTACACACTGAGGTTCATAAATAAATTCATATATCACTTGCTATTCTCCAAGAAGCTAATTTCATAGTATGTGTGTATGTGTGGGTGTGTGGGTGTTCCTCCACTGACATTGTGTGAACATCAAAATAAAGCAGTTCCAGGCCTTCTTTAGGGCATATGAGAACACAAAACATTGAGGAACCCAGTCTTTATAGTGATAGATTTTGCTACAACTGCAGATCCATTCTCTACATTTACAAAATTTATCTCAAATTAATTTGAATTAATTTGAAATCAAGACTTTGGCCAGGATCCCAAAACTAATGTAACTAGTTTTGCATGCCCAAAATGTTTGTGGTCTTGAGTTCTTCAAGCAGTATTCCAAGCTACTTGGTTAGTCATTTTTATATCCCAAGAGAGATTCAAAAGCACCTTCTGATATGGAAAGTGGAGCTTTACTTCAAAGTAGCAGCAAAATATCCCAGCTGAAAGCAGCTGTTCAGATTCCGCTAAGTTGTCATTTCAGAAATACAACAATTTGTAGACTTCTGATCCTTTTGTTCTCTCAAACATTACTTCCACTAGTTTATAGCCATGGTTCCCCTTCATCTGTTGTTGTTTGGTAAGGAAAGAGGAAAACATTCCCAGAACCAAAGCAGTCCCTTTCAGTGTAATGTGTATTCTCCAAAGAAATCAATTTACAGGTAGTCCTCGCTTAATGAGGGTAATTGGGACCAGCAACTCTGTCGCTAAGTGATGTAGTCATAAAGCACATCGTCACATGACTACAGTGACTTATGATGGCAGTTGTGGCAGTTTCAGTTGCCATTATTAAGCAAATCCCATGTGGTTGTTAAGCACAACGTCACATGATCATCATTTGCAACCTCCTCCCAGCTTCTTCATTGACTTTGCTTGTCGGAAGCTGGCAGTGAAGGTCGCAAATGGTGATCATGTGACCGTGCGACACTGTGACCATCGTAATTGCGAGCTAGTTGCCAAGCACCCAAATTGCAACACTGCAACAGCTTCAACTACGAGGACTGGTCATAAGTCTTTTCATTCAGCGCCATAACTTCAAACGGTTGCTGAATGAGTGGTTAAGTGAGGAGTACCTGTATTGTAATTTATTACAGAACCCTCTTGCATTCAGTTCTACATCTAGATAGAAAAGCTATTAATTTGTATTTTATTATTTTTACTGGGATATCTGCATTAGAATGCACATTCTATCCAGCACTGGATCTATACCTATGAAGACATTTATATCCCTTGCAAACAGTTCATTCCTTTTCTAAAAAAAAAAAAACAGGTATACAAACACTGAAAAATTGCATTTGAATTATTTATGCATGGGGGTAATTGAGAAAACTCACCTTCCTCTCCAAGGGTGTTCCTCACAGCCACATTCTCCCATTCCTTGAATCAGCAGAAAAATATGATGGTATAATAGTTCCCTGATAAACTCTAATCTGACTCAACCACAAGGTTTGTGGGTGGTCATGCCTATACAGCTTTTCTGCAGACAATTTAAAGGCAGCAATTGGTAGTTTCCCCCACCCAGTGTCAGCTGCTGGTTGGAAAAACCACCACCAAGATGCCAATAGGATCAGGGAAATGACCTTTAAGTCTCAAGTGAAATTCTCTTTCAGAAATTCCCCACTGAAATTTCACTTCGCTCTTTTTAAAGAGTAGGATAACCTCCTTTTGGGAACAGCCAAAAAGTTAAAGTCTTGTGGCAAATTTGTTTCAACCATCAAGTAAAATGGTTGTAAAGAATAAAGATGATGATGATGATGATGATGATGATGATGATGATGATGATGATGATGATGATGATGGATGAATGCTCAGGGGGAGGGGAAACTGAAGAGCAACTACATTTTCCAATATTATGTCAGTGGAAGAATCTGTTACAAGGCATTTGAGAAGAGTTTGCAATTATCAGGCATGCACATAAGCCATCATGCTGTTCCCTTTTGGAGTAAACCACATTATGCAAAACATAGAAAAGGAGTAAGGAATAGTAAGCCAAGGTAATTAAAGGCATAGGATAAGAAAAAAGAAAAGGAATAATAGTTTAACCTAGTTTAAACCAATACCATTCACTATACTACTCCATACCCTTTTATCCTTGCAAGCCATCCTTGTTTCCACTATGTTCATACACCAATTCATACCTAGCATTTTGTTTTTCAAACTTATCTACTTTTTTGAAGATCTCATCAGCTTCATCCATCTATCCATGACTTTCTTGGTCTTCCCCTTCCTCTCAACCCATGTAGTCTTCTTATTTCATATATTTGTTTTGCAATCCAATCCTCATTCACTTTATCAATATGGCCAAACCACCTCAATGTATTTTATACCAGTCACTCACTTTCCTATTCAGTCCACATCCATTAATAATTCATTCATTTTCTCTCCTTCTTCTTTTACTACAATCTCATCTCAAGTAACTCATTCTCACTGCATTGAAAATTATTTTATGTTTCTCTTGACATTTCTAGCTCTCACTTCCATTTAACCAAGGGGGCAGAAGTGCAGTCTTATTTTCACTGCACAAGCATTTATTCTTCACAACAGAACACTAACCATGAATTTGCATGTCTTAAAATGTCTTCATTCATTTCCCCATCTTTAGTAAACATTCTACTAAGACTCATAGATTCATTTGCTTGCTTTAGTTTTTTGCCATTTATGTGTAATTTTCAATCCCATTTTCTTTGTCAAACACAAGTGCTTTGGTCTTTGATACACTGATTTTAAAGCCATGCTCCTTATTGTAATATACAATATAGCATTTGCTCAAATCCCTTGGGTTCTCATACATATGAAAGTGAAACAGAAAATGTAGGTTTGTTGATTTAGAGAAAGTGTATAATAAAGTAAGTTTGCCTGAATTAGACATAAAAGTGTATGTATTTTCTATGCAGATGATGCTGTGCTACTGACTGAAAACTTAAATGATTTGCAGTGAATGTTAGACTGTATGATGCAATTAACTGAATAATCTAACAAATTACCAAAATGTTGCATAGTATCAATACATTTGGGTACAGAAAATACATAACTGACAACAAGACTGTCAGGATATACTGTAATAACAGTTTGTGTTCAACTCCAGCCCATTTCGGTAATAAAGAAGTTTCAACATCAAATAAAAAATAAGAGGAGATTAAATACTTCATTGATGATATGAAGAAGTAATTCCATTTGTAGTAACTCCGACTAAGGAAGTAGAGTATTACATTGTGATCCAATTAATTAAAAAGGAAAAAATCCATATCTAGGTTTTTTCTGTAGCTTGAATCATGTCAACTGGATTTCTATTTTCTTAATGGAAACGTTTCGCTCCTTATCCAAGGGGCTTCTTCAGTCTGAGCAAAGTTGGTAAGATGATCTATGGTCTCCTTTGATGTGTCCTCCCTTTTCACCAGCATCCCCACCACTCATGCTCTATCCGCTGTCAGGAAGAGACTAGAAGAGGACAGCACCCTGGAAAGGAGAAGCCATCTCAACCCAAACCAGATCTGCCATCTTCTGGACCTGTGTCTTAACACTACTTATTTCACATACAGAGGTGACTTTTACAGACAAAAACACGGCTGTGCCATGGGTTCTCCTGTGTCACCCATTGTGGCCAATTTATACATGGAAGAAGTGGAGAAGAAAGCACTCAACACATTCCAGGGAACGGTGCCCACCCACTGGTTTAGGTATGTGGATGACACCTGGGTCAAAATCAAGGCCCAGGAAGTACAGGCCTTCATGGACCATATAAACACTATAGATGCCAACATTAGCTTCACCAGAGAAGACACCAAGGACAACAGACTGGCATTCCTAGACTGTGAAGTCCTCATTGGGACCGGTGGCAAGCTAGAAATAGGGATCTACAGGAAACCCACACACACAGATCAATATCTGATGTTTGACTCCCACCATCCACTGCAGCACAAACTAGGAGTCATCAGGACATTGTCACACAGAGCAGAAACCATCCCCACCTCCATGGATTCCAAAAAGAATGAAAATCAGCACCTGAGAACAGCCCTGAAGGCCTGTGGATATCCAAATTGGGCCTTCACCAAATCTAAATCTACCAGACCTAAAACAGCGACAGATAGGGCTGAGACTCAGAGTAAACGAAAGAACCTGGTCATTCCCTACATGGCTGGCGTGTCTGAAAAGATAAAACGGATATTTGGCAAACACCACATACCTGTATATTTCAAACCCACCAACACACTGAGACAGAGGCTTGTACACCCCAAAGATCAAACTCCAAAACATAAGAAAAGCAATGTAGTTTATGCAATCCAGTGCAGTGAGGAGTGCTCTGAACTCTACATTGGAGAAACCAAACAACCTATGTACAGGAGGATGGCACAACACAGGAGAAATAACACCACAGGACCAGAGTCAGCAGTTTATCTTCATCTAAAAGAAAAAGGACACTCATTTGAGGACATTAATGTTCACATTTTAGACAGAGAAGATAGGTGGTTTGAGAGAGGGGTCAAGGAATCCATTTATGCCAACTTGGAAAATCCTTCCTTGAATAGAGGTGGGGGCCTCAGGCACAAACTCTCCCCCATCTTCCTACCCGTGTTGTCTTCTGTGCCTAGGAAGATTAAGACCATTTCAGAAGCTCAACAGCAGCATGGTGTTTTTAACGACCCTCCATTAGATGATAAAAGGACTTAAAAATTACATCTCAATATAACCATGACCTAGCCCCAGGTGTAAGGTCACACAGCTACCTAGGAACATATTTAGGATTCCCTTACCAACTTTGCTCAGACTGAAGAAGCCCCTTGGATAAGGAGCGAAACGTTTCCATTAAGAAAATAGAAATCCAGTTGACATGATTCAAGCTACAGACAATTCCACCTGGATGACTGAGAACCTTCATAGACATATCTAGGTTTGTTTCAAACATTTCCACTGCATCATATTACTCGTATGTATGTATGTATGTACGTATGTATGTATGTATGTAATTCATATAGCCGCCCATCTCACATAAGTGACTCTGGGCGGCTTACAAAATTAAAACAGACAAACCACCCCCCAGCATAACCCCCCAGCACCCAAAGATAAACTGTTGACTTCACTCACCATCAACAGTGACAGAGCCCATCTACCCCCTGACCCAATGCCTGGGGAAACAGCCAGATCTTCAATGTCTTGCGAAAGGCTAAGAGGATTGGAGCCATCCAGATCTTGGGGAGGGGAGGGGGGGACGCTGTTCCATAGAGCAGGTGCTGCCACTGAGAAGGCATGTTTCCAGAGTCCAACAAGATATTGTTTCATAGAAGGGACCTGGAGCATGCCCTTTCTAATAGATTTGGTGGGGCAGGCAGAAAAGAGAAAAGCGTTCCTGCAAGTAGCCTGGCCCTATGCCATGGAGGGCTTTATAGGTGTTGACCAGCACCTTGGATTGTACCTGGAAGACTACTGGGAGTCAACACAGCTCACCAAGCAGCAGTGTTACATGGGCATAACAAGAAATGCTAAAAACCGCCCGCGCCACTGCATTCTGGACCAGCTGCAGTGTCCAATAAAAATCCAATGAACCTATTGCCGATTACAATTTTTGTGAATGTATAACCAGAATGTCAATTGTAATCTATGTTATCAGATGTTTGGCCACCTAAAACCAGATTGGGCAGGATGAACATAATAGGTAACATTGTCTGTAATCTGTGTACTTGGGTTCTTGTCAGTATTTTTGCATCACTATTTCACAAGGAAATGGGATGATAGATTGCACAGTCAGCAGGATATTTACCAGTCTTCAAAATTGCAATGATATAAGTCTCAATGAAGGAGACAGGAAAAATTTACGTAGGCATCATTACAAACTTCCAATAGTATTGGGGCAAAGAATGCAATATATGTATTGTCAAAGGCTTTCACGGCCGGAGTTCAATGGCTGTTGTGGGTCTTCCGGGCTGTGTGGCCGTGTTCTGGAAGTTGTGGTTCCTAACGTTTCGCCAGCATCTGTGGCCAGCATCTTCAGAGGGCAGGAGCACAGATAGAAGCAAAATCTCTGTGATTTGCACAGAGATTTTGCTTCTATCTGTGCTCCTGCCCTCTGAAGATGCTGGCCACAGATGCTGGCGAAACGTTAGGAACCACAACTTCCAGAACACGGCCACACAGCCCGGAAGACCCACAACAGCCAATGCAATATATATCTTATACCGCTTAATGGCATAACCATTTGGAGTGGGAGCTTTTTTTTCCCCATAGATTTAATGGTATATATTATTTTTTGGAGCTAAACAGGCAGCTTGATTATTTATATAGTAAAATCATGACTTTACAGCCCTACACGTCAGATGTCATGAATAAAATGTGAGTCTGTATTTTACTCCAAATAAAGGATAAAATCTACTGTTTCCAAAGCAGTCAAAGTCAATGGTTGTTTCTGTGCATGCACTAGCAATATTTCTTCTTTACATATACAGTATAGGTATAGTGAAGTTTATTGTTGTAACCACAGGTCATAACATAAGAATGCAATAAAATACAATAAAATATAATAACATTAAAACAATAAAATGAAATTATAAAATAAAAGAAGCATTAAATATAAAAGAAAAAGGTTACAACAAAATAGAGCCAGAGCTACAACTAAGAACTTAAATATTTCTTCCTAAGTTTAAGTGAGAGCAGAGCAAACACATCTGCAAGAAGATAAATCAGTTTTTCAACATCAGGGCCCTTGAGTTCATCTGCCATTAATAATTTGGCCCTGATCTCGTTGTAAATGGGGCAGTGGAGGACATAATGGATAACATCCTCCACTTGACCAACACACAAGGACAGAGGCACTGTTCGACAGGGAGCTTACAAAACCTCCCTTCGAGATATGCGGAGGGCATGGTCTGCAGGTGAAGGGATGTTAAAGCCCTTCTCAGTGACGCAGGTACTGGGAGAGGCTTCTATGTTTTTTATAATGATGGCACCAGAATAAAAATTTGGATGATTGTACTGCAATTGCGTCTTTATTAGCATCCCTTTCAAAAAGCCAATCTCTAATATTTTCTCTATTCCAAGTTCTGAGTTCTCCCAAAGATGGTGGGGAATACATTTGTAAAATGGGTGACAAAAATTTAGTCCACTGATTTCCAGCTGTGTAATGGAGAAAACAGAGTTTGGCGAGATGGGATTCTTGAAGGCTTTCGAATTTCTTATAGTGGCCCAACAATGCAAGGTGTATTCTAACAGCGATGGAAGGTAGTCTTACCTCCATCCTTAAATAGGCAGCAGGGGTGCCCTGGGGGAGGCCTAAGATCTTCCTTATAAAGTTGTTTTGGACTACTTCCAATTGGGCAATTATCTTCTCATCCCACCCCCAAATCTCAGCCCCATACAGCATCTGGGCTATCACCTTGCCTTGGAATATTTTAAACACAGGGGCTACCAATTGCCCTCCTTTAGAATATATTTATTTATCGTATGGCACATTCACATTGTGTTACAATAAAAAAAAACATAGAGCATAATAAATATGAAATATAAAATATAGACAGGAAAATTACAAACGTATGTCTAGGTCAGAGCTTTCCAAACTGTGTGTCGCGACACAAAAGTGTGTCACCACACACAGCGTGGTGTGTCGCCACACCACCCGGAAGCGGCGGTGCGCGCGTGCACAGCAGCAGCGGCGCGGCATCAGTGCTTCCGCATTTTAGCGGAGGCTGCCGCCGCTGCTGCCACCACCGTGCACGCATGCGCCGCCGCACGCCCCCCGCGCCGCCATCGTGCACACCCGCGCCGCTGCACGCCCCCCCGCGCACGTGTGCCCCCGTGCCACCGCACGCACACACGCGCCACCACGCTGCCACCGCCACCGCTGGTGTGTCGCCAGCGGTGGCACTTTGGAAAGCCCTGGTCTAGGTTACAAATATAGTTTTTTGCTTCAGTTGTCACAGCCAGGAAATCAGCAAAGTCTCTATTGTAGGCTCGGTTTTGACACTCTGTCACTATATGTTGGATAGTTTGTTTAGCCCCACAGTCACAGTTCAATGATGTTGTTTTGCCCCATTTATAAAGGGCATCTGCACATCTACCATGACCCATGCGAATTCGGTTCAAGGTTGTCCATATCGCACGTGGCTGGTCAAATCCAGGTGGTTTTTCCAAGATGAAGGGCAAGCTTTGGCATTGTGGAGGGCAATTTCCTAGCCAATTTTGTTTCCATGTATTGTGGATATTGAAATCGTCTTCTAGAAGAGCTTTAGCGGTAGAAATGGCTGGATGTCTCGATCTCAGCCTGTTTCGCTCCAAGCAGGCTACGTCATTTAGTATTGGTAGCTGGGGATTACCAATAATCTTCCGATATTCTTGAAGAAGGGCGCTCTTTCGTCTTGCATCCGGAGGTGGTATATGGCTCAAAACAGGCAGCCAGTATGTGGGAGTAGGTCGTATCATCCCACTAACAATGTGCATTGACTCATGCAGTTGTGTATCGATCTTTCTTGTGTGCGGGCTATTAAGCCACACTGGGGCACAGTACTGTGCTGCTGAATAAACCAAGCTGAGTGCGGACATTCTCAGCATATCCGCTGTCGAGCCCCAGCTAGTGCCGCATAGTTTGTGTAGAATGTTGTTTCTACTTCTCAGTTTGGCAGCAGTCTTCATCAGGTGTTCTTTATAGGAAAGTGTCCTATCCAGTGTGACCCCAAGGTATTTGGGATGCATGTTGTGATTGAGCCGGTTTCCTTTAAATCAAACGTTGAGCTCTCTACGTGCTGATCTATTACAAAGGTGGAAGCATGTTACTTCCGTCTTAGTTGGATTGGGCTGTAACCTCCACTTACGAAAATATTTATCCAGTATGTCTAGATCGGAAGTGAGGACATCTTCAGTTGTCTCAAAGGATTTATGTTGAGTGGCTGTAGCCCATTCATCCGTGTAGCCAAACTTCCTAGACTTTGTGTGTGGTATGTCAGCTATGTATAGATTGAAAAGAAGGGGTGCAAGAACTGAGCCTTGTGGTAGTCCATTGTTTAATATTTTAGGGACGCTAATATCCTCTCCTATAGTCACAGAGAAAGTTCTTCCAGCAAGCATATTATCAATAAGTCGGGTAGTTTTTCGGCATGGAGTTACTTGTATTAATTTATAAAGTAGTCCATGTCTCCACACTGTATCATATGCTGCACTTAAATCTATGAAGGCAACTGACGTTTTTTGCTTCGCCTGATATCCTGCTTCTATGTAGGTTGTTAGTGAAAGCACTTGGTCAGTGCAGCTTCGTGCGGGACGAAATCCAGCTTGTTCCACTGGAATTATCTGGAGTATCTTTTGGCTGATTCTATTATGCAGAAGTCTTTCGAGAAGCTTAGAATAGAAAAATGTCAGAATGGCACCTACTGTTCGCCAAGTAGTTGCCAAGACATTAGGTAAATGTACTTTCCACAAAAGGGACTTATGAAAGGTGATGCCCAGGTATTTAAAGGAGAGACATTGCTCTATTAGTTGGGCCTTAATTGTCCATCTATGTTTAATATTACTTTTGCAAAAAACTACTACTTTAGTTTTATTGTAATTTACCTTCAATTTTTCCATTTCACAATAAGCAGCTAGTCTGGCCAATAATCTTCTGAGGCCAATCTCAGTATAGGAAATAAGAGCCATGTCATCAGCGTACATTAATATTGAGATTGTCTGACTTCTGGTGGGGATTATGGCAGAAGATTGCTTTTAGCCGGCTTTGAGGCTAAATCAACACCGCGGTGTGTAATTAGTGGCTCAGGCAAGATTCTGAGCCCCGAAGCTTTCTCCGGGAAGGAGGAAAGCCAGGTATCGCTCCCCAGGTCTTCTGGACAGCTGCAGCTTGCCGGAGGATCATGGATTCAACGATCGATGATAGAATGGTGAGTGGAGCAACTGAGAAGTGGGAGAACCAGCTTGTCCAAACTGCATATGAACTTAGATTATTACATCAACAAGTGTCAATGTTGACTGTGAAAGAAATTGAAACCAAGTTGAAATACTCTAAACAGACATTTTGAATTTGCGAACAAACCAGGGAGATGGCTAGCATATAAATTGAGGAAAGAAAGAGAAAAGAAAATGATATTAAAGATCCAGGATGGAGATGTGGAACTTTTGGACAATGTAAAGATTAAAAAAGTATTTCATTGTTTTTTCTCTAATTTATATAAAAAACAAGAAATCTCTTTAGAAAAGATAGATGAGTATTTGAATAGACAAAATTTTCCAAAACTTACACAGTCACAGAAATCAACATTGAATGATCCTATAACTACTTTTGAAATTGTTGAAGCTATAAAGAAAATAAAGTTGGGAAAAGCACCAGGACATGATGGTTTATCTGCACTATATTATAGATGTCTTCAGATTCTGTTACCTTTTAAAGCATTGCTTAACTCTATTTTGACAGGATCTTTAATGCCGGACTCATGGAAAGAGGCTAATATTGCTTTAATACCAAAGGAAGGACAAGACCCTTGCTTAGTTAAAAATTATAGACCAATATCATTGTTGAATAATGATTATAAAATATAAAATAATGATTATAAAATATTATAAAATAATGATTATAAATGTATATTAATGATTTTAATTCTGTTGTAAACCGCCCAGAGTCCCCCTTGGGGAGTTGGGCGGTGATAAATCCAATAAAAAAAGTGTTACAAGAATAATTCATCATGATCAATGCAGATTTCTACCAAAAAGATAGTTAAAAGACAATGTAAGAGTGGTCTTGGATGTTATAGAATATTTACAATACATGCATAGCTTTCCAAACTGTGTGTCGCAACACTTTAGTATGTCAAAACACACAGTTTAGTGTGTCGCAACACAACCCGGAAGCGGTGGCGGGGGCGTGCACGGCGGTGGCGCACGGGCGCGCGGGGCAGTGGTGTGCATGGCAGCAGTGGCAGCGACGATGGCAGCGGTGTGCCATCAGCGCTTCTGCGTTTTAGTGGAAAACACGAGGCCGCCGCCGCTGCCGCCGTGCACGCCGCCACTCCCGCCGTGCACGCCCCCGCCGCCGCGCGCGCCCCCACCACTGCCACTGTTGGTGTGTCGCCAATGGCGGCAGTTTGGAAAGCACTGCCATAATGAATCCCAAGCAGCTCTTATTTTTCTAGAAGCAGAAAAAGCCTTTGATAATCTGAACTGGAGTTTTATGTTTAAGGTCTTGGAAATTATGGACTTTGGAGAACATCTTATTCAAGGAATTAAAGCAATTTATACACCACAAAAGGCAAACATCATTGTAAATGATGAATTAACTGAATCATGTCAGATACAAAAAGGAACAAGACAAGGATGCCCCCTATCACCCTTGTTATTTATTTTGGTATTGGAAGTTTTGAATAGAGATATTAGAAGAGATGAACAAATAAAGGGACTAAAAATTAAACAAGAGGAATTTAAATTAAGAGCTTTTGCTGACAATTTAGTCCCAGTATTACTGGATCCCATAGAAACTGCAGAACATCTGATGAAGAAATTGAAAGAATTTGGGTCATTGGCAGGTCTTAAATAAATAAACAAAAAACCAAAATGTTAACTAAAAACATGACCCTGCCTAATCAAGATCTACTGATGGGTAAGACGGGATTTCAGATTGAAAAAAAGGTTAGATATTTGGGAGTAACTAAACTAAAAATAGTATGTTATTTCAGAATAATTGTGTTAAAATTTGGAATGATGTAAAAAAAAGATTTGATAAGATGGGGAAAATTGCAAATTTAAGGAAAGGAAAAATATTGGGTCCAACTTTGTGCTGAGATACATGCGTGGGGCATGGTGCTGTGTGTGGAAATACCATTAGCCACCAATTCCCAAAATTTCCTCTCATTTTTTTGAATTAAGCTGAGGCCAAGTTCCTTCCATTGATCTCTATAATAAGATAACTTCTTAGTCTTTAATAATTCCTTATACTGGGATCGAAATTGGATCAATAGCTGAATCAAGGAATCTGTCCTTTCCTCTCTAACTCTCCTCTGTAGTTTTCTCAAGGCTTGCCTTTTATTTCTACAATCTTGGTCATACCATCCCTTCCTTATATTATTCCTTCTAGGATAACAGGATAACAGTAAATTAGGAGCTATTAATTGAACTAAAAATATGGTATACATTGGAGTTGGATTGCAGTGCAAGATGCCTTTGATTCAGCATCCGTGGGGTATTTTAAAAAGCAGTGATTTTCTCACTTGTAACCTTTTTCTTTTATATTTAATGCTTCTTTTATTGTTTTGTTTTATAATTTCATTTTATTGTTCTAATGTTATTATATTTTATTGCATTTTATTGCATTCTTATGTTATGACCTGTGGTTACAACAATAAACTTCACGATACCTATACAGTACTGTATCTCTTTCTATTGGAAACCTTGGCATATTGAAATTTTGTTGATCTCAGAGCACTAGTGTAATTACAATACATTCTCTACTATGATTTCAAAGGCTTCTGAGGTGGATGGAAAAGGATCTTGGATTATTAATTTTTGCAATTACTCTACAATGGTTTTAAAGGTCTCAAGAGTGGACAGTAAAAAAAAGTAAATTTGAGCAAAAAGTAAGTATTCGATTTGATTGAAAAATTACTCAGAGGTATCCATTGTGTGTATTTGTGAAGATTATGCTATAAAGAAACCAACAGTGTCAGATATTTATAAAATAAAGAAAAGCTGAAGAAATGTGAATTACAGTGCAACTAAAATGTTAGCAGTAAAACTGAAACAACTGGGCAAGAAAATATGAAAATGGCACAGGAAACAGCACTCAATGAAGCAGTGATGAAGTGGTATGTTCAGCAATCCTCATGTGGTCTTAACCCATGCAGAGTGGAAATACGATCAGCAACTAATACAACAGCATAGCACATGAACATAAGTTTCAAAGCCAGTGATAGATATCTGTGAAAATTTCATAAATGCCATAAAATAGCTAACGAACAAACTTTGGTGAAAGTTTGAGGAAGCCATTCAGGGAAAAGTTAAGTGCATCAATCTACAACCAAACAACTAATAAAACATATGAAAAAGTAAACAGCATTAAAAGCAGAGAAACACCCCTCAAAAATCTCCACCCCATATATAACAAAAACTAAAAAAGAACCCTCCCCCCAAAGTCCACTGGGACACTTAGATGGGGGACACTGAAATGACAGTACTTGAACTCCATCCCTTACCCAGGACAGCCTATCTCCTCTAAAAACTAGTGAGGGTGGGGGGTGGGGGAATGAAAAGACATTGAAAAGGTTGCTTTTCTTTAATTCAAATGATTTCACAACCAGAAATTATTCAACTATTCAACAGCAACTGGGCTGTAACTTTTTTCATGTTAGTGTCCAGGGCAGGGCTTTCCAAAGTGCCGCCGCTGGCGACACACCAGCGGCAGCGGCGGTGGCAGTGCGGCGGCGCGTGCGCGCACGGCGGCGGCGCAGGAGGGGGTGTGGCGGCGGCGCGCGCACGGCGGCGGCACGGGGGCGTGCGGCAGCGCACGCGCATGGCGGCGGCGCAGGGGGCATGCGGCGGCACGTGCGTGCACGGCGGCAGCGGCAGCCTCCGCTAAAATGCGGAAGCACTGATCCCGCACCGCTGCTGCTGCCACTGTGCATGCGCGCACCGCCGCTTCCGGGTGGTGTGGCGACACACCATGCTGTGTGTGGCGACACACTTTTGTGTCGCGACACACAGTTTGGAAAGCTCTGGTCCAGGGATTAACAAGAAATTAGTGGAGAAGAAACAGGAATTTGATTCCTTTTTGTTTTGCTGCCAAATTGACTTTAGTCCACTTGTGGACTGTCTGTGGAGGAAGAGCTGGAAAACTCAATATCATCCTTGCTTTCCAAGGATTTCAGTTCAATTCAAGGATTCTGATTTGTCATAACAAATGCAGAATTTAGTCCCTTGCTGTAACTCTCAGATTTCTTGCAACAATAAGACTAGCCTTTTGATCCAAATAGAACCAGAAACTCATAAAATAGCCAGCTTCAATTACAAGCATATATTCTTAGGCAGTGATAAGATCTCACATCTTTTTCTATGAAAGCTGCTATACTTGCTTAGCACTGTAAGGAATATTTAAAAAATATAAATTATGTCCGTGGTAAAAACTCTATAGGCAGATCACTTCACTCTTTTTTTTTAATTTTCAAAAACAGTTGTCATATCTATTGCAAGTTGTTTATCAGATTTTTAAGCGGAGTAATTCTTGTTTCATGAGAATCAATCAGCAGGATTGATTCACATTTTCAGCTCTGCTCTTTTTTATTTATTTAAAACATATAAACCTCTGATTTAAATTCTCAAATTTTGGATGCAGATTCTCCGCTGAGATTTTTATCTGCATAAATACAATCATTCTAAAATTTGTACATCAGATGAAAGTGTTTTTAAAGAGGTGAGAAGCTTAGCTTGGTTTTCTTTTTCATTTTCTGTGGATCTGAGATGGATTCAGCAGAGTCTTCCTGCTTTACTGCCAGATCAACAGACTACTCTCCCTTCATTTTCTTTGTCATCTCAATTTCAGAGCTATGATAAATCAAATGCAAAAGACCTTTGGCCAGTAATTTAGACCAAAAATGTCTTCTGCTTACCAATTAGGCAATCAAGAATTCAAAGATAAAGCTCAAGAGTGATCTAAGTCATAATTTCAGCATGTTGCCATGTCAGCTGGAACCTTTTAAAGATATTAAAAATCCAAGACAGACCAGAAACTAGAGGTCAAAAGAGGCATGAAGTTCGAAGAACTAAAGTTGTGTTTATCTAAGAAAAGTTGCCGATTTAAGCACAGCTAGGTGCTTTGTCAGATAGTCAAGAGTCCAGTGATCGTTTCTGTATAAATATTACAAATCATACATAGCATCAAAGAACAGAGGACATATGTCTATGAAGGTTCTCAGTCATCCAGGTGGAATTGTCTGTAGCTTGAATCATGTCAACTGGATTTCTATTTTCTCAGTGGAAACGTTTCGCTCCTTATCCAAGGAGCTTCTTCAGTCTGAGCAAAGTTAGTAAGGGAATCCTTAAATATGTTGCTGTGTGACCTTACACCTGGGGCTAGGTCATGGTTATGGAAAATCCTTCCTTGAATAGAGGTGGGGGCCTTAGGCACAATCTTTCCCCTATCTTCCTCCCTGCTTTGTCTTCTGTGCCTAGGAAGATTAAGACCATTTCGCAAGCTCAACAGCAGCATGGTGATCTTAACGATCCTTCTTTAGATGATAAATGGACTTAGAAATAACATCTCAAAAAAAAAAAATAACCATAGAAAAATAGAAATCCAGTTGACATGATTCAAGCTACAGAACAGAGGACAGTTAATATTTTGACCATTTCAGCAGATAATTTGCTCTGCCCAAGAGCTAAAGGGAAAAGAAAAGCAATGGCAGAAGCAATGGCATTAAGGAGAGAGAACCCAAGAAATTGACATGATGAGGAAGACGATGGGTTTAATTAACTTAGTTTATGCTGACTGGAAGCAGCTCGCCAGGGTTTCAAACAAAACTCCTTTCCAGATATTCCTGGTACACCAAGAATTAAGTCTGGACCTTCTGTGTTCAGAGCATAAACTTCACCACTTAGCTATGGGGCTTTTGGACAAAGGACTGAATCAACTGAGCATGTTATAAAGAGAGGGAGAGAGATTCACTGACCTGTAGTACAAAATATGTCAACAGCTTGCACTGTTTGAAGAATGGCAATGTTACCCTCAGAACACAGTGAGAATTAAGCAACCCTAACAGTACGTCCCTTTATTTCTGCTGGCATAATAAGGATGGCTTGCTCACTTTTATCCCACAATTGTTGTGGCAGCATGACACATTGTGAGTGTTCTTTGTTATTAAGGCAATCCATGAGGATGAGAAACAGGAACAGCTCCCATCAAAATAAGGAGGAAGAAATTAGTATTGACAAAAGAAGAAATATCCTTTAGGTCTTTAAGATTCACTCAATTCAATTTACAATTTAAAAGAGGACACCAAGGTGATGCAGCTATTGCACTTCAATACTGCAAAGGTTTGAACTGCAGTAAGCAGCAGAATAGCCAAAATGGGGAAAGATTCTGTTGACTTAGGTACACGCTATTACAAGTTTTTGGAAACTTTGTTTAGAGAAAGCATGCATGAAGTAAATAATATATAGGGCAACAATGTATAAATTAGTATATATCATTTCTGACAATTATTAGGGATAATTGGATTTTGTGAGTAGGAATTTTATGCAGGTAAGAAATCTGATTCACATTCTTGTCATGATAATAAAAAATCCTTACCTGTTATACTATTCTGCATTGCACGATGCCACGCCTCCACCCCAAAAAAGGAAGGAACTCTAGCCTGGTTCTAGATTATATACTATGCATATACTTTGGAAAAGGTAAATGCCATTATCTCTGTATAAAACATTATTGGAGTGGTTCAAGATGTAAGAAATGTAGAAGGTCTTTTTCTTGAATCTCTTATTGAAAGGGTAAAAATCATAGGAAAGACCTCTGTCCAAGATTCTATAGACCTACTTCCAGTTAGAATAAAGATGCTAAGCTTAGATGAACCTATGTTGCTATAAAGCAGATCCTTACATATATACAAAATTAATTGTTCATATTCTCAAAATGTACATTATGTTATTAGCAACAGTGAAGGAGATTTCCTTTGGTACTTCAAAGCAGCATACAATTTATAATTCACAGGTACCTGTAATATCTGTTTGATCATCATCGGTTTCTACTGCTGCTGCTGCTGCTCTGTTTTTCTTCTCCAACTCTTTCATTTCAGGCACGTAGAAGTCCCCTTGACGTGCAAGGGGGCATATAAAATAGATTTTATCTCCTTTGTAGATCTCCAGTCTAGGATGGGCACATAGTTTCCGCTCCTAAAATAGATAAGGCACACAGCATTGAAGATATATTTTTCTCTACCATTGTGTTACAACTAATGAATATATCCCTGGGCACTATTTCAAGATTAGGAATTGCCAGGTTGCAGTTTCTTGGTATTCCAGGGTGATGTTCCCATCTTTAACACGAATGCTGTGATGTATTCAGCCAATCCAATGTCCTTTATCATTCTTAGACATCATGAGATCAAATTTATAAATGGCTCAGCATCTTGTGAAAATGGGAAAGGGCTTTAAGGTTCTGAGATAAAGCAGATAACAATTGCAAAACACTGAGAGTGCTTAGCAGATCAATGAACTCCTTCCAGGAGCTGATCCATATTTCGTTGTGCTAAATTCTACAGCCCCTGCTTTAAGTACCAATTCCAAATACTGTGAGATTCATTTCAGAAAGACCATATGACACACAGCAGGTAGTTTAAAAAAATCTGAGAAAGATCCCATTTCTAAATTATCATGAGAAAGATGTCATTCATTCAAGTTTCCACATTTTCTCTTCCTGGTTTATCTATAAACTGCATTACTTCAGGCTCAGCTGCTTTTGGAAAAGGGCAAAAGTTAAATGGCAGAGAATTCGGCTTTTCACATAGAAAGACCACCAAGTCAGAAAGAAAGAAAGAAAGAAAGAAAGAAAGAAAGAAAGAAAGAAAGAAAGAAAGAAAGAAAGAAAGAAAGAAAGAAAGAAAGAAAGAAAGAAAGAAAGAAAGAAAGAAAGAAAGAAAGAAAGAAAGAAAGAAAGAAAGAAAGAAAGAAAGTCTAAGATCCTTGGGAGAAGAGATTATATGTAGCTCAGGGTTGAACTGTGGAGTCCTTGGTGCTCTCTGAGCTTTGTTGTTTGCTTGCAGATGTTTCATTACCCAACTAAGTAACATCATCAGTGCCAGCACTCCACAATCCTTGGGAAAGACAGCCAGAAGGACTGTGTTATTCTTTATTCAATAAAAGGTGCTAATCAAGTTTGTAAATTTGTATAAGTAAAACATGGATTAATCCAGGTAATAAAACCTTAATTATTTTCACTTACTTAGTTAATCTACTAAGCTGGGGATGGTGACGGCCGACAGAAAGCTCTGGCGTGGACTGGTCCATGAAGTCACGAAGAGTCGGAAACGACTGAACGAATAAACAGCAACTGTCATAGCACTGATTACATTGGGAGGGTAATTATTTTAATAATTTAAACATTTTAATTTATTTTCTATTGCAATACAGTCACAACAAAGAGACTATTTTTCTATCTGTGAATGGAAAATAATACCATAGAATCTCCTGACTCCTCCCTGAAAGGCAAGCACAATAATTCCATTAATGTATGTGAGATCTTTCTGCAAGAGACATTTTGCAGCCAGGCAGTTCCTTGAACCTAATGCAGTCAGTTGTATTTTCAGCACTTTCATCTCAAAGTCCTTTTTGTTCCTTCACATGACAGCCCTGGTTTTTATTACAGTCCCAAAAAGGAAGCTTTTCCAGCAGGACAACAGCAAGTCCCACCCCATGGAGTGACAAGTGAACCTCACATAATGTTCATAGACATACAGTTGCAATCAAAATTATTCAACCCCCATTGCAAATCAGGTTTATTGTCAAAATTTACAGACTTTCAGCTGTTTGCAATGAACAAATCAAACAAAAGCAATTGAAATAGCTCAATACAACCAATGCTTCAAGTGGTTTCCCGAAATTCAACTGAAAATGCAACTTATAATGACTTCTCCAGTCTCAAAATTATTCAACCCCTTGAATAGAATCCGACACAACAGCATACATACAGTACAATATGCAAAACAGGTGTCGTCTCAAGCACACCTGATGCAACTAATCAAGGGCTTCATTAGTTGCACCAGGTGTGCTTGAGCTGGAACACATGACATACCTGAACTGGCTAGGGGTTTGTTGAGTGTCACGTTTGACTGCATGTTAGAAATATGGCTAAGTCAAAAGAATGGTCCAAAAAGGTAAGAGAAGAGATCATCGCCCTTCACAAACAAGGAACAAAAAGATAGCAAAGTCACTGAATGTACCTAGAGACACCATTGGAAGCATAGTTCGCAAGTTCAAAGTTAAAGGAACAGTGGTTACACTACCTGGACAGGGCAGAAAAAGGAAGCTGTCAATGGCTGCAACCAGATTTCTGAGAAGGCAGGTTGAGAGAAACCCTCGAGTGACTGCAAAAGACCTGCAGCGAGACTTGGTGGCAACAGGCACTGAGGTTTCAGTGAGCACAGTAAGGCGCGTACTAAACACAGAAGGTGTCCATGCCAGAACTCCAAGACGTACACCACTACTGACCCAAAAGCACAAGAAAAGTCAGCTCCAATATGTTCAAAATCATATGAATAAGCCACAGACGTTTTGGGATTCTGTTCTGTGGAGCGATGAAACAAAACTGGAACTTTTCAGCCCGATGGATCAGCGGTATGTCTGGAGGAAGAAGAATGAAGTATACGCTGAAAAGAACACTCTGCCTACAGTTAAGCATGGTGATGGCTCGGTGATGCTCTGGGGCTTTGCATCCTCTGGCACTGGAAACCTGCAGCTTGTGGAAGGCAAGATGGATTCATTGAAGTATCAGGAAATCCTAGGAGAAAACATCATGCGGTCTGTAAGGAAGCTGAAGCTTCGGCATCATTGGACCTTCCAACAGGACAATGATCCCAAGCATACCTCAAATTCCACTAAGGCTTGGATGCAGAAGTAGTCCTGGAAGATTCTACAGTGGCCATCACAGTCACCTGACTTGAACCCCATAGAAAAACTCTGGTGGGATTTGAAGAAGGGGGTTGCAGCACACAAACCCAAGAATATTACTGAACTGGAAGCCATTGCTCATGAGGAATGGGCTAAGATTTCTCAGGAATGCTGCCAGAAGCTGGCTGGGCAGGTCCTATGGAATTGACTGAGGCATAGTCTTGCTCAATTATCTGGGGAAGAGTTTGAGCCTGATGGTTCTAAGGAAGTGGACAGGTACCTTGGACTTTGAGTCCTGCCACCTGTGTTTTAGATCTATGGCTCCCCTAGTTAATGAAGGCCTCCCAGGAGACATGTTGTAGGATCCAAGTGATGGTGAATGCCTCTCTGTAGGAGGGGACAGTGCCACTTACTTTGAAGGAAGCAGTGGTTTGCCCTGTCCTCAAGAAGCCATCACTGAACCCAACCTTCCCTTTTTAGGGGAGGTTGATGAGAAGGTGATTTATAGCTCCAAAAGGCTCTAAAAGAAACAGATTATCTGGACCCTTTTTAGTCTGGTTTCAGGCCAGGTACAGCACCAAGACAGCATTGGTCATGCTTGTGGAAGACTTCTGGCAGGCCAGGGATGGGGGTAGTTTCTCCATCATGAGCCTCCTTGATCTCTTGATGGCTCCTGATACCATCTATCATGGTATCCTTCTGAACTGGCTTAGGGGATTGGAAATGGGGGGCACTGTTCTTCAATAATTCTCCTCCTCTCTTCTGAGGCCAGTTCCATTCAGTATTGATAGGGGAGGAGGGATCTAGCCCTGGGGCCCTGATTTGCAAGGTGCCTCAGGGCTTGACTTTCTCTCTCCACTCCTATTTAAAATCTACATGAAGCTGCAGGGTCAGGTCATCTGTTAGCATGGGTTGTATCTTCAGTATCCTGAGAACATCACTGATTCCTGAGGTGCACTGGCTTCCAGTAGAACTCCAGATGCAATTCAAGGTCCTGGTTTATCACCTACATAGCACAGGGTTAAGATACTTGATGGACTGCCTGTCTCCGATCGCTTCTGCTCGTTCCACCAGAGCCACCTTATAGAACCTAGAAGCAACCTTTCTCTGTTGTGGCGTCTGCCCCATGATGTTTGGATGGCCACAATCCTGTTGGCATTCTGGAAGGCCTTAAAAACCTGGCTCTTCCCTCAGGCTTTAGGGCCAGGAAGTTTGTATTTTTACCCTGTGCTATTGAGTTCATTTTTTTACCTGGTGTCTTTTATTGTTTTTTAAAAACTGTTTTTATCATATGTTTCTGTGTTTATGCTTGCTAGCTACCCCGAGTTATTTGATTAAAATGGGCAGCCATATAAATTCATGTCATAAATGAATAAAGCACTTCCAATACTCAGCATTGTTTGATGTGTTCTTTTTTACTTGGTTTACTTTTAATGTTGATTTTGTTTTCAAGTAATAAGCCACCCTAAATTTTTGAGACAGAGTGACCTCTGCAAACACAAATAACTGTGAGAAAAGATTGGAAATGTTTATACTTTGAAATATATTTTCTCTACTAGCTGGAGACATAAACCTTAATATTTTGCTTTGTGCTTCAGCTTTTAAAACATGTTCATGCCAGTAATCAAGTCCTTATTTTATTTTATTTTATTTTTTGGGCAACTCTGGAAAACAGATGTTACTCTGCTGCCCATTCTTAATGCACTGAGCTGTGCTGATCCAAGGGAATTCCAGCTAGAGCTCCTAGCAGGAACCTGCCCAAGCTGAAGTCCCTGCTTTCAGCATGAAGAAACAACTCATATGAGCTGTTTCTTGCTCAAAGCTTCTCCGAGTTATTAATTCTGAAAGGACAGACAGAAGAAGTTGTTTCCATACTGAGTCTAAAGACCCTGTTTGGAAAGCCCTTAAGACCTGGCTATTTTCCCAGGCATGGAGGTTGGGAGGTTAGATGAGTCCAGATGGGTTGGCTGCTGGTTTTCTCAGTTGCCATAGGAGGTTTGTCTTTGTCTTCCATTAGTGTTTGGTGTATATTTTTTTTAAATCCTGTTAGCTGCCCAGAGTCGCATTTGCAAGATGAGCAGCCATATAAATCTAATTAACAAACAAACAAACAAACAAGCAAGCAAGCCAAAGAAAAAATCTGTTGTATCCTGCCTTTCCTTTACCTGTACCTTTAGACACAGCATCTTGATTTTAAGGGCATTCTTGACTTCTTTGAAATCTAATATGTTTGACGAGCAGTGCTATTTCTAAAGAATCCTGGTGTCAGCTAAATAGGGAGAGGGGGTTGGATGGCAAAAATGTGAATTAGAAAAAATCCTGAGCCACAGAAGATCAAAGAAGGTAGGCTGCAATGAGTTGTGCAGGGAATGGACTTTGCACTGAATTAACAGCTGGCTGTTTAATGAACACCCACACCCTGCCCACCAGCAGCTGTATGGCTCTGTATGCATTATGATTTGCACAAAATGTACATCTGAGAGTTGTTGGGATGAGTTTAATTTGTGAAAAAGCAAAGGGGTGGGAAGGAGGATAAATGTCAATAGCAGACTGTGGCAGACTTCTGGTAATGTCCCCAAATAGCCTCTGCTGATCATGGCTCAACCAGTATGCTATACAACATGCTTGTTGCTTCTAGCCAGAGGGCATGTGAAACAAATTCTCCAAAACATTCTGGGATGGCTGTGCACAGTGTTGAATTAGTAGGAGAGGCATGTGAAAAAGAAAAGAAAAGAAAAATAAACAAAACAAAACTACAGGAAATGTTGACCAGGTCTCAGCAGACAAAAGAAATAACTTTATCTTTCTAAATCCCAGCTCATAACCATTCAAAGCAGCCATTTTTGAAATAGCCTTCTCAGTATTCATAGTGTCTTCCCTCTTTGTCTCTCACTGTCACTCTGTTTTCTGCAATGATGGCAGTACAGTGAGCTTGAGTTTCATCCATCATAAGGCTGCCAGGTAACAAAAAGAACCAACTTCTATTTCACTTGCAGAGAAGCCAATTTATTTCCATTCCCAGGGATAGGAACAGCATCTTTGACCTCTGCTGTCTGGAAGAAGAGGACCGCCTTATAAACAACCTCATATACGCCTCCTATAGAGATTTCCCTAAGCTCCTTACTAAGATGATTAAAATTCTGCACTTCTCTGTGGATGAATCAGGATAGTATAGACCAGTCTTACATTATCTGGTTTCTACCAGATGCTGCCTGTAATCCTTCCTGGAGAATTACACGAGTTAAGCTAAGGCTTTGGAAACACAAAACGTTGGGAAAGGCTGGTGTAATGGTTTGAGTCAAACATCACTCCTTCTGGTCAGGCATGTGGGAGAAGCTCTTGACATGATGGCATCATACATTTTTGTATCTTCCTTGAGGTTCTCTAAGTCCTTTCAAATCATAGTAACTTGCATAGTGAGATGGGCGGTGTATAAAAATATATCCCCATGAGCATTTTCTTTATTTACTGATGAATTACAGTAACATAGTTAGCTACTGAAATCTGGCAGCAAAGTGTCCAAATAGTATCAAATAATGTTTTCTCTAGGGAAAATACATGAATATTTCTACCTCCTTCCACTCATCTAGATTTGTCACAGCTACTTTTATTGTTACCACCTCCCTAAAAACAATCCAGCTCTGATCACTTTTGTACTGCATGCAGCCTTCATCTTGCATGGCCCTTAGCTACTAAAACACTGTCTCATCTTCACTTAAATGAGAAAATATCTTAATGTGGCACTTAAGAATGGATACTAGTACACAACTACTTTTATAACTGGTACCATGTAAGCACCATGTTAATTACTATGAAAGTAACCATACTATATCACTTAAATTTAAATAAAATCTTTTCAAGCATGGTTAAACTAATCAATTGAAAAAGAAATCATGGTATGATAGAATTGTGTATACTACAAACACATATACACATATACAAACACGTATACACATATACGCTGGGTGAGATCATCCATCACCATGGGATGAGGTATCATCAATATGTAGATGATACTCAATTGTACATCTCCATCCCAGGTGAAGTAAGTGATGTGGTCGCCACCCTGTCTCAGTGCCTGGGGGCTGTGGGTGCCTGGATGGGGAACAACAGTCTTCAGCTGAACCCTGGCAAGACCGAGTGGCTTTGGATTGATGGCCCCTTGGTATCCGGGAAATTGTCATCTTTGGTTCTGGATGGGGTGGCACTGCCCCACTCGGAACCGGTGCGGATCCTGGGGGTCATCCTGGACTCATGACTCCTGCTCGAAGAGCAGGTGGCAGTCGTGGCCAGGAGGGCCTTTGCGCAGCTTCGGCTTGTGCGCCAGTTACACCCATTCCTGGACCAAGATGCCCTCCGAACGGTCACTCATGCCCTTGTCATCTCCCATATAGACTACTGCAATGCGCTCTACATGGGGCTACCTTTGAGGAATATCCGGAAGCTACAGCTGGTACAGAATGCAGCCGTGCGGGCAATTTTAGGTGCACCAAGATCAGCACACATAACACCTTTGCTCCGCGAGCTGCATTGGGTGCCAGTTGGCTTCTGGGTCCAATTCAAGGTGTTGGTTATCACCTTTAAAGCCCTACATGGCATGGGGCCAGGATACCTGATGGACCGTCTTATCCCCATAACATCAACCCGCCCCACCCAGTCATGCAGAGAGGGCATGCTCCGGACCCCATCAATAAAAGAATTTCATCTGGCAGGGTCCAGGAGACGGGCCTTCTCTGCAGTAGCGCCCGCCCTTTGGAATATCTTGCCCCCAGATTTGAGGCGGGTTTCCTCGCTTCCAGCCTTCCGGAAAAATCTGAAAACCTGGTTCTGCCGCCTAGCTTGGGACGGAAAAGGTAACAGTTCCTCCTGGGGATGGCTAGTACCATAATGGCGTCCCTATTTTTAAGATTGATTCGCCTAGATTGGATGTTATACTTATTTATTATATTATATTGTTTGTTGTAATTTTATATTTGTATTTTAATTGTAGTTTTTATTGTAAGCCGCCCAGAGTCCCCCGGTTGGGGGATAATTTAAATAATAAATTAATAAATAAATATACGGCACTGCAGACTTGTAAAGACTGAAGCTGATGAGGCAGGAACTAGCAGGCCAGACCGAACCACTGTGTAAACACTGAGTAGATGTATTTCAATCTCAAGGCTAGGAAGAGAATGACCAAAAGCATATTGATTTGAAAGGATAGAATTAAAAAGCTTCAGATTTAAACTCTGGGAGAGAGAGAGAGCGAGAGAGCGCACAGAATGTACACACATTAAAAATCACACCAGAAGTGTAGAAAATTGCAAATTAGAATATACTTTAGAGAAAACCCTGTCTTTTAGTGATTAGAAGGAAACCTTTTTCTTCACTATTGTTCAGATTTACAAGAAGAAAATAGATGAGCTCTGCAGGGAAGTCTGCCTCAATCTAATTATGAAAACCAAATTTGATTGATTCTTCTTTCCATCCACCCCCTCTTCACTTCCAATATATAACAGAAGAAAATCAGCATTTGTGTTGGCACAACTCTTCCCCAAGTGGCCCCATTTTTAAACACCCCTTCCCTAAGTATGCTTCTACATAGTTTTGATTCAAGAAATACTTTGAGAGGTATGCTAGCTGATCCTCAGAACTACATGCCTGTTTCTGCTGTGTTTCTCTGACATCTCTCCTTTTAGCATCCCTATTGTTACACAAAGAGCCACTATCAGAGTGCACACTCTTCAATATTCAGTAACTGCTACACCCCATGCACTTAGTATGTAATGGCAGAGTGCTACAATGCCTGCAGGAAGCACCCAGTCATCAAGGCTAGTAGCCAGTTATAGAACTGTTATCTAGGAATCTGTCTGGGCCCATTCTTAAGTCATCACAACTAGAAGCACTTTTAGGTGGCACTTAAATTGAATGAATGAACAAACAAATATCTATATTTTTATGAGGTCCACACAACAAAATTGTATGAAAAAGTAAGATTTGATCTTTAAACACTGAGAACTGACTACCACTAATATGCATAATATTAAAGTAATATGATGAATCCCCTTGGGTCCATAAAAATATACAAAGGTCCTCTTCCTCTTTTTCATTAGACCTTACTTTCCTGTGAAATTAGCAAATCTGATAGGGCAGAGGAAAAGAAACAAATGAAAAAAGCCCTTAGACCAGGGGTCCCCAACCTGTGGGCCATGGCCTGTTAGGAAGTGGGCAGCGGGGCTCCTTCCTGCAAACCCGCCCCCCCGGCGCACGCGATTACCCCAGCCCTGGCACGCGCGATTGGCTCCCGCCTGCAAACCCCTCCCCCTCCCCCGGTCCGTGGAAAAAAATTCTTCCACAACCAATTCCTGGTGCCAGAAAGGTTGGGGGCTGCTGCCTTAGACCAGAGCTTTCCAAACTTTTCATGTTGGTGACACACTTTTTAGACATGCATCATTTCGCGACACACTCTTACAGCAGGGCACAAGGCAGGCACTAGGACCTGCGTGGAATCACAGCAGGTTTGGAGGCAGCAAGGCACAAGGCAGGCACTAGGACCTGCGTGGAATCACAGCAGGTTTGGAGGCAGCAAGGCACAAGGCAGGCACTAGGACCTGCGTGGAATCCTGGCAGGGCAGGTTTGGAGGCAGCAAGGCACAAGGCAGGCACTAGGACCTGCGTGGAATCCTGGCAGGGTTCGGAGGCAGCAGCAGCCGCGACACACCCAGACACTTCAGCTGACACACTAACGTGTCCCGACACACAGTTTGGAAAGCTCTGCCTTAGACCATCTCCAAACTATTTCCAAAATGTATTACCTATCTTATCTACATGTTCTCTACAGAACATTCAGCTGATTGCTATCTTGGCCCATCCTACTCAAATATCACATGAAATCCTTATGTAAACTACAGCTAATGTAAACTAGCCATTACAAGGCCAAGTATACGCTTTATTTGTAGGTACTTCCAAGAGCAATCCAAAAATGCAAGAGAACTCATAGAGTCTTGCCACTTTGACAAATCAGTCATTAACAGACAGATTGACAAGGATGCAACCAAAGGTCAAGGGAAAGGGGCAAACAGCCCTAAGCACATCCTTCCTCATCACACCACCTATTAATCAGCACCAGATCTGCAAGAATCAGCAACAGATAAGCAGGACCAATCAAAGAAAAAACAATACTGGTAGGACAAGCTACCATATCCTGTATAAACAGCCAACTAAGTTCACGCCCCCATGCACTGATGTTGTTACCTAGTTTATTAATGAAACATCTACAAGAAGAAAAGCAACCTCAGAGAACATTAAGCATCCAGCAATTCAACCCTGAGCTACATATGTTTTCCACTCTTGCAAGAGCAACCCCTCAGACCTCTAGTTTTTTCAAATTAATGGTTCTATGCAGGATTCTATGTGCTATATGTCCCAGTTAGCATAACAGGAGCTGTAATCCAAGACTTCCAGAAAGCATAAACTGTGTACTGCTAGAAATTTCTAAACAATTAAGAGAGCTGGGGTCCTTCAGATTGGTCAGTGAGTGAGACTGACCACAGATCCAACAATATAGGGCAGTTTTTTATAGCACTATGCTGGCCTGTTACTTAGCAACTAACTCATGCAACTAATACATTTTAGAACTGCAGTCTTTATGCGGACATCCACTAAGATTTAATTTAATTTCTTCATTAATTCTGATCTGTTGTAGTTATTAAAAACAAGAGAGAGAAGCAAAATCTCCTGAATCACAAGACATATGTTGCGACTGCACTCAAAGTGTATCTAGGAAAGGAAGGGAAGGAGACACATATACACTTCTGACAAGAGGCAGATGACTCCAAAATACTGCAAGAACAACAATAAAAAAATCATCCTAGCATTTTCAGGTAACTAGGTTATCAGTGCCAATGAAATAATAATCAGGAAGAGTCTGAAAATTGTATTAGATAAAAATATTTTTTTAAAAATCAGAATACATATCAATAATTGATTTTTTTAGACAAACTAAACAAAAACATATCTGCTTCTCTATCCCATGGGCCTTAAACTCAACTTCTACATTTCAGAAAACTAAAACAGATATGTATCTTCAGGATAGGGGATAAACTCTAGAGGCACAACCCTCACTGGATACACTTTGGCATCAAGAATGCCTCCCCCCATTTCTAAGAATCTAAAAAATTGAAGATCGAATGGATTTCAGAAAGAGCATGGCCTGATTCAAAAACATCTAAATATAGTACAGTTTTCAAACACACCTATTGTTGTTGTTGAATGTATTACCTCTGTCCAGAACATAATCACTCACATTATGTCACATACACATCTCTTTTGTGATATTTCAACAACCTGCTACCCTAAACCATTCTGTCTATCCTTAAAGTATTTTACCTACTTCATTTATGGCATCCCTCAGTACAAATAAATCTCTCTCTCTCTCTCTCTCTCTCTCTCTCTCTCTCTCTCTCTCTTTTGAAATACCTACTACTATATTCAATGGAGCTTACTCTTTAATACAGATGCTGTAAAAAGGTTTAGTCAGTGTTCTAATAAACTGAATTGGAAATCATGAAGTCTAACGGAATATTTCTGCAGACTGATCTGCTTTGTCAGTAAAAAGCAGAAAGGAGTTGATTTGCTTACCTCCCATTCTCTTCCCTAAAAATCTTCTCCAGAAGGTCCTTCAAATTTTCAGGATAAATTCTGAGGATGCACAGCAGGAGACAGGGAAGAGAAAGTCTGTTCCCATGTCTACGTATTTTTAAAATGTTCAAAATAACAAGAGAATGAATGCCTATTGTAACTCTTACCTACTGCTCCAACAATTATTCTGCTTATCCTACAGGTGCACTCCTAATCCATGTTAAATCAGGGTGTTCGATGCACCAGATGACAAGCAGAGGTACTCTGGTTTGAACACCGTTCCAGGGACAAGAGCACAAAAAAATCCAAAGAGTAACAGTTCCCCAAAAGTGTTAAGCCTAAGCTTTCAAAACTTTCTCACAAAGCTTGTTGTTGTTGTTTATTCGTTCAGTCGTTTCCGACTCTTCGTGACTTCATGGACCAGTCCACGCCAGAGCTTTCTGTCGGCCGTCACCATCCCCAGCTCCCCAATGGTTGAGTCTGTCACCTCCAGAATATCATCCATCCATCTTGCCCTTGGTCGGCCCCTCTTCCTTTTGCCTTCCACTTTTCCTAGCATCAGCTTCTTCTCCAGGGTATCCTGTCTTCTCATTATGTGGCCAAAGTACTTCAGTTTTGCCTTTAATATCATTCCCTCAAGTGAGCAGTCTGGCTTGATTTCCTGGAGTATGGACTGGTTTGATCTTCTTGCAGTCCAAGGCACTCTCAGAATTTTCCTCCAACACCACAGTTCAAAAGCATCTATCTTCCTTCGCTCAGCCTTCCTTATGGTCCAGCTCTCACAGCCATAGGTTACTACAGGGAACACCATTGCTTTAACTATGCGGACCTTTGTTGTCAGTGTGATGTCTCTGCTCTTAACTATTTTATCAAGATTTGCCATTGCTCTCCTCCCAAGAAGTAGACGTCTTCTGATTTCCTGGCTGCAGTCAGCCTCTGCAGTAATCTTTGCGCCTAGAAATACAAAGTCTGTCACTGCCTCCACTTTTTCTCCCTCTATTTGCCAGTCATCAATCAAGCTCGTTGCCATAATCTTGGTTTTTTTGAGGTTTAACTGCAACCCAGCTTTTGCACTTTCTTCTTTCACCTTCGTCATAAGGCTCCTCAACTCCTCCTCGCTTTCAGCCATCAAAGTGGTATCATCTGCATATCTGAGATTGTTAATGTTTCTTCCAGCGATTTTAACTCCAGCCTTGGATTCATCAAGCCCAGCATGTCGCATGATGTGTTCTGCGTACAGGTTGAATAGGTAGGGTGAGAGTATACAACCCTGCCGTACTCCTTTCCCTATCTTAAACCAGTCCGTTGTTCCGTGCTCTGTTCTTACCGTTGCTACTTGGTCGTTATACAGATTCCTCAGGAGGCAGACAAGATGACTTGGTATCCCCATACCACCAAGAACTTGCCACAATTTGTTATGATCCACACAGTCAAAGGCTTTAGAATAGTCAATAAAACAGAAATAGATGTTTTTCTGAAATTCCCTGGCTTTCTCCATTATCCAGCGGATATTGGCAATTTGGTCTCTAGTTCCTCTGCCTTTTCTAAACCCAGCTTGTACATCTGGCAATTCTCGCTCCATGAATTGCTGGAGTCTACCTTGCAAGATCTTGAGCATTACCTTACTGGCATGTGAAATAAGTGCCACTGTTCGATAGTTTGAACATTCTTTAGTGCTTCCCTTTTTTGGTATGGGGATATAAGTTGATTTTTTCCAATCTGATGGCCATTCTTGTGTTTTCCAAATTTGCTGGCATATGGCATGCATCACTTTGACAGCATCATCTTCCAAGATTTTAAATAGTTCAGCTGGGATACCGTCGTCTCCTGCTGCCTTGTTATTAGCAATGCTTCTTAAGGCCCATTCAACCTCACTCTTCAGGATGTCTGGCTCTAACTCACTGACCACACCGTCAAAGCTATCTCCAATATTATTATCCTTCCTATACAGATCTTCCGTATATTCTTGCCACCTTTTCTTGATCTCTTCTGCTTCTGTTAGGTCCTTACCATCTTTGTTTTTGATCATACCCATTTTTGCCTGGAATTTACCTCCGATGTTTCTAATTTTCTGGAAGAGGTCTCTTGTCCTTCCTATTCTATTGTCTTCTTCCACTTCCGCACATTGCTTGTTTAAAAATAATTCCTTATCTCTTCTGGCTAACCTCTGGAATTTTGCATTTAATTGGGCATATCTCCCCCTATCACTGTTGCCTTTTGCTTTCCTTCTTTCTTGGGCTACTTCCAGTGTTTCAGCAGACAGCCATCTTGCCTTCTTGGTTTTCTTTTTCTTTGGGACGTTTTTTGTTGCCGCCTCCTGAACAATGTTGCGAACTTCTGTCCATAGTTCTTCTGGGACCCTATCTACTAAATCTAGTCCCTTAAATCTATTCTTCACCTCCACTGCATATTCCTTAGGAATATTAGTGAGCTCATATCTAACTGATCTGTGGGTCTTCCCTATTCTCTTTAGTCTGATTCTAAATTTTGCAATAAGAAGTTCGTGATCTGAACTACAGTCAGCTCCAGGTCTTGTTTTTACCGACTGTATAGATGTCCGCCACCTTTGGCTGCAAAGGATGTAGTCAATCTGATTTCGGTGTCGACCATCTGGTGAAGTCCATGTATAAAGTCGTCTTTTAGGTTGTTGGAAGAGAGTGTTTGTTATGCACAGTGAGTTGTCTTGGCAAAATTCTATCAGCCTATGTCCTGCTTCATTTTGTTCTCCCAGACCATGCTTGCCTGTAATTCCAGGTGTCGTCTGACTACCCACCTTAGCATTCCAGTCTCCTGTAATGAAAATAACATCTCTTTTTGGTGTATTATCTAGTAGGTGCTGCAGATCCTCATAGAACTGATCTACTTCTGCTTCTTCAGCATCTGTGGTTGGGGCGTATATTTGGATCACTGTGATGTTAAATGGCTTACCCTGAATTCGAATTGAGATCATTCTATCGTTTTTTGGATTGTATCCAAGCACTGCTTTAGCCACTTTATTATTAATTATGAAGGCTACTCCATTTCTTCTGTGGTCCTCTTGTCCACAGTAGTAGATCTGGTGGTCATCTGATGTGAAGTGGCCCATTCCAGTCCATTTTAGTTCACTGACACCTAAAATGTCTATATTTAATCTTGACATCTCACCAATAACCACATCCAATTTGCCCTGGCTCATAGATCTTACATTCCAGGTTCCTATGGTGTGTTGATCTTTAGAACATTGGATTCGTCGTTCACCACCAGCACCGTCGGCCGCTAGCCGTCCTTTCGGCTTTGAGCTAGCTGCGTCATCACATCTGGGGCTAGTTGAACGTATCCTCTGTTCCTCCCCAGTAGCATTTTGACCATCTTCCGACCTGGGAGTCCCATCTTCCGATGGTATACCGACATATCTTTGGTTGTACTGATCCATTTAGTTTTCATGGCAAGAATACTGGGGTGGGTTGCCATTACCTTCCCCAGGGATCGTATTTAGTCTGACCTCTCTGCCACGACCTTCCCGTCTTGGGTGTCCCTTCACGGTTTAGCTCATGGTTTCATTGAGGTGCTCAAGCTCCAGCACCACGACAAGGTAACGATCTCCTTTGCTGGAGTCACAAAGCTTAGCTACATATTAAATGTGGTCTTTTATGGTTCATACTGGAAATGAGAATCTTTTTCATAAGTAATCCTTTATTCACATATTCTCCTTTGGACTCTTTGATGATAATTTATTCGTCTGGCTGCTGACTTCATCTGCTGTTGGTTCACTTTTTAGGACTGGGCAAATGGTTCAGCTCCCATTCCAGAATAAGAGAGTGCAGGCTCTTCACCAAAGAGGTGGGTCTGAGAAATCTTATATAATATCTGTCCACAATTCTGAAGACCAGAGACAGGGTCTCCAATGATAGCCAATACAACAAAAAGAGTATTGGCAAGCCCAATTCCCATCTGTCTGCACTACTTTTTGGTAAGTATGCCAAAGTCTTTTGTTTAGTAGTTTAAAGCTTTTCCCCCCCCGGCAAATACTTAAAGCCTGGGGATGAAGGTCAATGATGAAGCATGATGAAAATTAAAATTCAACCATGTAAGGAGGGCAACATGGTGTCCACCATGTTGCCCTCCTGACATGTTAGAATAACAAGTTGTAAAACTCCACATATTGCTGAATTACAACTTGCAGTAATCCTTACAACTGGCCATAACTTCCTAGGAATACTAGGAACTGTATTTAGGAATGCCTGGAGTGCCACAGGTTGCCTCTTTCTGGTTTAGGATTTCATGATGAAAAAAGATGATAATGCCTATCATTTTGGAGTCCAGTGCTTTACCTTAGAATTTTTCTAGTAGGAACAGCACTTTAGAAAAGTGCCTCATACATTAAAATGAACAGAGCACATTACTGCTGTCAGGAAATAATTATACCAGAAATACGTTTTGAGACTTAAATACATGCTTCAGTTAAGAGATGAGAAAGGAAAATAATGTTGGTTATTATTGTTTGTGATTTATTTAAGTATAAAATAAAGTTTTAAACATTCCTCTGCTGCTTTTCCTGCAAAAAGTATGACTCTTTCACTCGTCTTTAACCTTACCCCAATTCAGATGCTTGACACTGTGAAGTTACAGGCCGTAATCAGACTGTAACAGATTTTACACACATTGTTTTATTTCTAGTAATGCCTAAATAATTTCCAAGAGTACAAAAAAAAGTCAGAATGCTTAACACACATCAGTAATATAGAAATTCTCCCCACTCTAATCCATTCAATTTCTCATTCAATTTAGAATTTCAGGACAACCTGTCCTGGCCCCCTTGTCTCAGCAAAAGAAGTTTAAGCTTTGATTCTAGCCTTACTTTTGGGCAAAGCCCCAGTAGACAATTACATCCCTAATGTTTTATTAAAAGATAGCACTGTTTCACAGAAGCCCATTCTGGTTAAAATTTTCAACATCAGTTCTTCAAGTCAATTTCCCCAGGGACATAAGCATACTGGTTCCAATTTATTAAAAAGATGATCAAAATCTGCCAAAAACTGATAGATCGACAGTGTTGGTCTGATTGATATTAAGGGCAAAGTTTATGCAAGATATTTAGCCAATAAATTAGAGACCTGGATTATTAACAATACAGTACTTGCAGAGGAACAGACTGGATTTAGAGCTGGATATTCTCCAATCAATCATTGTTTTGGATAATTTGATAATTATGTAAATCATGCCAAAATGAAGTTGCTTATTGCTTTTGTTGATTTTCATTCCGCCTTTGTCTCTATCAATAGAGACAAGTTATGGTCCAAACTGAGTCAGCTAAATCTTGCACAACTTGACCGCAGGCTGAACAAATGGGCTTGAGATTTTTAGGGTCTGGATGGGAAATTAACAGACGCAAGCTCAATCTCAGCAAGATGGAGTGGCTTTGGGTTTCGAGATCATCTAAACTGGCTTGTCATCTGGGATTTCCGGTGGGGACATGGCGGCCTGAACAGTTGTGCCCGCGGGCTCAGCGGGCAGAACTGACAACATGGCAGTTTTTTCGAGCTCAGGCAGGATTTTCATGAAGCCCAGGAGTGTTTTTCTGGAAAAAGGAAAACACCTGGAATCACACCATCTGTCCTCCGGATGGCTGCTTGCAGCCAGAAGATCGCAAACAGTGTTCGCGTTCGACAGGTAAAAGCAGCCAGGAGGCTGGGACGTCACCATTTCCAAGCTGTGCTGTAGCCTTAAAAGGACACTATGACCGGCCACCCCATTTTTAAATCACCCAATTTATATTTCTTTTAAGTACACGTACCCTAAGAGAGGCTTTCTACAGCAAGGAGAATAGAATACTAGAATAGAATACTCTATTGATCAAGTATGACTAAACATACAAGGAAAGAGAAGAGGGTTTTCTTGGTGCTTATCGTTATTTTTGGGATCAGTTTTTTTAAAAAAAATCTTTTTAAGTTTTGGACTTTGTTTTCCATCCAAATAGTAAGGAGGATTGAGAGTAAATAATTGTCTCCCTGTTATTATTTTTGTACTAAATTTGAAGATATTAGCATTTTCCTACACATTGAATCGGCTGTTTTGAACTTTCAGTTTTCTGCTTCTACTTTCCCTGGAGAACTGTCTGTATATCTCACTTTTGTTTGTGTAAACACATTCCGGAATTCTTTCATATCTTCGACTTTCGCTGGTTAAGCTCCTAGGGGGCGCCATAATCTACTGCGTGAGACATGGAGGACTTTAAACAGACTTTCTCTGACTTCCAACAAGATTTTAAACAGATTCTTTCTGATTCCTGTCAAGTTTTTATGCAAGGCATTCAGGACATTGTCGAAAATATGTCTAAAATGTGTCATCTGGTTGGGGATGTTGGGGATGAAACTGAGGGATTTAAGAGCGACAGAAATATCTCTTCTAAGAGTGAGATCGGGACTTCTGTTGAAATTCTGGATGAAGATTGGATAGATGAGTTGAAGAAATTAAAGGGAGAGATCAAATTGCAAGCCATAAGTGAAACTGATCTGATGCCATGGAAAAGAAGGGGTTATTATGTATGGGAGGTCTCCTGAAGAGAAGTTGGAGTTTTTGAGGGGGGCAGTTGGGCTGTTCAATTTTTTTTAAGAAAAAAGCTCTGTGCGCATTGTGGGGATATGTAAATGCTCTGGTTTATTTTGAAGTGGGATAAGGGTTTAAGAATATTTATCTGGATTGCTTTTAGGGTTTGGCTGATTTCATTTATGGTTGTTGTGGGTCTTCCGGGCTGTGTGGCCGTGTTCTGGAAGTTGTGGTTCCTAACGTTTCACCAGCATCTGTGGCCAGCATCTTAAGAGGGCAGGAGCACAGACAGAAGCGCTCTGTCTGTGCTCCTGCCCTCTGAAGATGCTGGCCACAGAAGCTGGCGAAACGTTAGGAACCACAACTTCCAGAACACGGCCACACAGCCCGGAAGACCCACAACAACCATCACACTCCAGCCGTGAAAGCCTTCGATTTCATTTATCTTTAACGATTTGGATTAAGATTATTAAGGTATAATAAAAAACAATAAATGTCTGGTTTTGGGTTTAGTATGATTAAGATTATTAAAATTGTTGTATTATCAAGTACAATGGCAGACAATTTGTATGTTTTTTAGTTTGATCTTTATTATAGTAGACAGGAATGTATAGAATAGTAGTAGGAAGGAAATAATTAAATAAATGTTATCTTTGAGGGGAAGTTGATTAGGAGGTTTATATAAGGGGAGGAAGCAACTGTATTTAGTGATTTTTATAATGTGCCAATGGAATGATTTATAGAAATAATGTGATTTTGGTTCAATATAGAGTAAGGGATTGATTATGGAAAATTGTTGTATATCCTTGCTGTTAAAAGTCAGAAGTCACCTCTTTTTGTAATTCTGAAAAATTTTCTCTTGTGTTTCTACACTTTTTTTTTTATTATTTTTTTATTTGTAGTTTTTTGTTTTTCTGTAGCTTTTATCTTTGCTTGAAACTTAATAAAATTCTTATAAAAAAATAATAAACTGACTTGTCATCTGGGAATTCTCCTAGAATCACAGCCCCAGCTTAAAGAGCAGATAGCAGATGTAGCCAAGAGGGCCTTTGCACAACCGCATCTTGTGCACCAGTTAATGACCTTTTGTGGATTACAGGTTTAAAACACAGAGGATAAACAAGAGAAATTTGGAAGTGAAAGAGTAAATTAGATACCAAGGCAAAAATTAAAAAGCTGGGGGAGATGACAGACGTCTGTAGTGAAGGAGTACATGAAAGAAAAAATATGCACAGCAAAAAAAAGTGTTTTATGGGTGTCTACAGGTTTTACTGTATATGATTTAAAGCAAAGACAATTAATAGGAGAGGCATTATTTAAAATGTATTATTATTATATTTAATAATATTTTATTATTATTTAAAATCATTATTATTCAAATCACAAAGATGTGAGAACCCAAGAAGTTGAATATGTCATGGACATCAATATTAAATTGTTATTATCTGCTATGATAATGCATTTCAAAAAAAAGCAGAAAGAAGAGGGATGGTTCTGTTAAGGAAACTACAGGTTAGAAATGGATACAGAACTAGCTAATAGGAAAATAAGACTGGCTAAAAGGAGAAGCAGAGGAAAGAAGGGGAAAGAGCAAGAGAAAAGTGAAACATGACAGATATTAAAGATACAGATTTTAAGCACTGAATGAGTAAGGGCAAAGGAAAGCAAGCTTTTTAACTTACATTCTGAGCGGATAGGGAAAAAAGGAGAAAAAGTCTTGAACAAAAAGGAGAGTCCTTAGCTTATTTAAAAGTTATGGCTAACATCTGAAGTTGATGAGGCAAATGATTGTTTGGAGCTTAACTAAGTAGCAGAGCTGACACAGAAAATAAGTCGCCAGTAAAAAAAAGTCAGCGTTGATTGGGGGAAGCAAGCAGAATAATAAGCAATTAATGAAATCCGCCTAGAAAGGGAAAGGGAGACACTTTACCATAATTTAGTGGTGATTCTATAATTCAGTAAATCAATAGTGCCATTAGAAAAGTGGCTGGTTTAGAGACAAATTAAGAAAGAACTTCTGATGATTGTGCAGCTAATCAATAAATGGAATGACTGGATAGAGGCAGCACATTTTATTAGGCGAGACTCTCAAGTCAATTAGCTGGTATAATCTGTCACCAGGGATGCTGTTTTGGTGCTCCTCTAGCAATACACAGAAAAAGACTTTAGCAGGGTTTAATAAGTATAGGTGACAGCTAACATGATATTTAAATTTCAGAGATGCAACTAGAGAAAATTAGGGTGGTGGTATTGTGTATCTATAGCACACCAGAGAAAAGACAGCCAATGTTCAAATGTACTTATTGTCGAAAGTATCCAATTTTTATCCCAAATTCTACAAACAGAATAAATTATCTGTATGGTTTATTCTAAAGGATAGGATAGGATAGGATAGGATAGGATAGGATAGGATAGGATAGGATAGGATAGGATAGGATAGGATAGGATAGGATAGAATAGAATAGAATAGAATAGAATAGGACTTTTATTGTCATTCCACTGTACACCAAGGTGCACATTAAAATGAAATTTCGTTGCAATTGGCTCACAAACAAATAATTACTGTAAGATATAATATATATTCTTTACCCATTTCCCTCCCCTAACCATTATCCCTGATAAATATCACAATCCTACATACAGCATGTACTCCCCTAAAGTAAAAGGGATCATTAGGAATTTAGGAGTCTAATAGCCCAGGGGACAAAACTATTACCTAATCTAGTTGTTCTACATCGAATGCAGTGGAACCTTTTCCCAGAGGGTAACAAGGAGAACAAGCCATAATGAGGGTGAGAGGGGTCACTGACAATATTTCGGGCTCTGGACAGACAGCGTGTATACGCTATATCCTGAATGAGAGGAAGTGAAATCCCAATTATCCTCTCTGCTACCCTCACCACCCTCTGCACAGACTTATCCGAGGCACTACAGCCTCCAAACCAAATAGAAATACAGTTGGTCAGTACACTCTCTATAGTAACTCTATAGAAAGTAAGGAGGATGGGAGGAGGAAGATACGCTTTCCTCATCCAGCGCAGAAAATGCAAACGCTGCTGTGCCCGTTTTACCAGGGATACAGTATTAAGAGACCAAGTCAAACTATTCGTTATCTGCACCCCCAGGAACCTGATGCTACTGACTCCACAGCTATGTCATTAATAAAGAGTGGTGTATGGCTAGGCTGGTTCTTTCTAAAATCAATGATAATCTCCTTGGTTTTTTCAGCATTCAGAACCAAGCTATTTATATTACACCAATCCACCAAACCCATCACCTCCTCTCTGTAAGCCCAATCATTGTCATCCCTAATAAGGCCCACCACCGTTGTATCATCTGCATATTTCACAACGGAGTTGGTGGTAAACCTAGCACAACAGTCATGGGTCATCAGGGTAAACAGCAATGGGCTTAGGACACAGCCCTGAGGAGAACCGATGCTCAAGGAAATAGGGTTGGAGATATTATTTCCAACTCGCACCGACTGAGACCTATCAGTGAGGAAGTCAAGTAGCCAGTCACACAAATGAGTACTAAAACCCAAAGAGCCCAATTTGTCTACCAAATGCTGAGGAACGATTGTATTAAATGCTGAACTAAAATCAACAAACAGCAATCACACATAACTGTTCTTCTCCTCTAAGTGTGCCAAGCTCAAATGAAGAACAGGAGATTGCATCCTCTATGGAGCGATTTCACCGGTAAGCAAACTGAAGTGGATCTAACGATGGAGGAAGTCTGGAGACAATATAGTCCTTTATCAGCCTCTCAAAACATTTCATCATAATGGGAGTGAGTGCTATAATATGTTATTTTTGTTAGAATTTCGGTTATTTGGGATCTAGTATCACATGTGTCATGCATCTATGAAGTAAACAGAAACATCAATGTTGCCCACAGTCGTCTTTCCTTTCTTGAACCAAAAATATACTGTTCCATAGACCAAAAAAAAAAAAAAATCACCAGAAACGAAATCCAGACACCATTCTGTAGATACAGTATATTCTTCATCATCATCATCATCATCATCATCATCATCATCATCATCATCATTGGCGATCACTCGTAGCCAAGTAAGATTGTCTTCCAAAGGTAAAATTTTAACGGTGGATCCGTAAGTGGCTATAAAGCCCAATTCTGGATCCGCACAACCTCCCACAATGAGGGCATAGGTTTCCGGGTGGGAGACGGTCATGATGAGGGTTTGCCTGACATGCCTTCCTTTTAGCTCTTTTCTCCCTTTCGCCCTGTACTCGTGCTTCTTCAAAGTCCATAGCGCCATTAATAAAGGATGACCTCCAATTGAAACGCTCATGAGTTAGGGCTTCCCAGTTCTCAATGCTGATATTACATTTTTTTAAATTAGCTTTGAGAGTATCTTTGAATCTCTTTTGCTGTCCACCAATATTCCGTTTTCCATACTTAAGTTGGGAGTAAAGTAGCTGCTTTGGAAGACGATGGTCAGGCATTCGAACAACATGGCCGGTCCAGCGAAGTTGATGTTGGATGATCATTGTTTCAATGCTGGTGGTTTTCGCTTCTTCTAATACGCTAACATTAGTCCGCCTATCTTCCCAAGTCATTTGCAGAATTTTTCGGAGGCAGCATTGATGGAATCTTTCAAGAAGTTGGAGGTGGCGTTTGTAGAGGGTCCATGTTTCACAGGCGTACAGAAGGGTTGGTAGTACAATGGCTTTGTAAACAAGCATTTTGGTCTCCCTGCGAATGTCCCGATCCTCAAACACTCTACGCTTCATTCGGGAGAAAGCTACACTCGCAGAGCTCAGGCGATGCTGAATTTCAGCGTCGATGTCGGCTTTTGTAGATAGATGGCTGCCGAGATAAGAAAAGTGGTCGACATTTTCTAGTGACACACCTTTAAGCTGGATTGACGGCGCTGCAGAGGGATTGGTTTCACAGTATATTAATAAAAAGTGACTGCAGTTTCCTACATATTAGTGTGCTGCAGCTCCTTGTAGACTTTTCTTCCACACTACAACTCTTCCATGAAACTGGATCAATGTACACATCAGAAAGTGTACACTGAAGATTGAGATTCATATTTGTTCTTGAATAGGAGGATAAAAGCATGTAGACAATTTCAAAAGATTTCCAGATAGAAACATTAAACATTACTGTCATAGATTCCACACTAGTTGCTTCTTAGTACTAAGCAAAAAGGAAAATGAAATCCTCTTTACTGCTTCACCCAAGCCTGTATATGGTAGTGAAGGGCAGCCAAAATATACTTCTATTCCCAGTTCATCCAACTAATTAGCTGTCCCTATGACTCTGGAGTCTTTTGCTCAAATCTCTTTCTCCATCTGTTTTAAAGGGCAGCTAACAAGAAACACAAGCAAACAGAAGCTGGCTTTCTGCCCTACAGCTGGTGCCCTAGAATAGTTTGGCAGAGGATAATTTTCTTTGATAAAGGGCAAGTAAGTCCCAGTGGCTAACAAGCTCTGCTCCACCACCTGTTGGTATGACACTCCTTTCTCTGTAACTGCAGCCAAGAATGTGAAAATCTTCCAAGCAGTAATGCTTCGTATTGTATCCTTTATTCAAGTGTGGTACCCCAACTTTTGTAAAGATCTTGACATTTTTGAAGAAAAAAATAGCAGACAACTTGCTCAATATGCCACAGAAACAGCAGTCTGAGAGCTCAATTTTCCTTCCAGGGGACTACCATCCTGATGTGGTGGGAAAGCTCAGGGCCGAGTAATGCTGATGAAACATGAGTTCCATATAGGGTCACTGTCAAGGTAGGCCAGACCATGACAGAGATACCACATAGGCCTAAACCTACTTTTATTAGAATGGCTATATGAACAGAAACTTGCAAGTCTGAAAGTAATTCCCCTCCTCCCTCTTTTACCTTCTTGAGAATTAGGGGGAGGGTCTGAGATGTTTTAGTAAATTTCGTATGGATTTAAGCCACATTTATCTGTTCATTACCTTAGTAATGGATCTTCCCTCTCTCCATGCCTGTAAGGTCAGAGAGGTAAAGTTAAGGATAATTCACAGTGTGAGGACAGGTGGAGCTATGCAGTCATGGGTGAAGCCAAGCCAAGCCATATAGAAGGAACTCTAAAATCAAACCCAAAAGAAAATAATGGCAAACCAATTCTATATCGTTGTCAAGAAAATGTACTGCCTTAATTATAACATTTAGTTAAGTTTGGGTGGCAGATGATGAAATCCCCCAAGTTCAGAAAGCACTTCTCTAATTAATGGGGAAGAGCACTGAACTTGAAAAATATTCCTAAAATTTCAAACATCCAAGTGACTTTCAGAACAAGCTATCATGAAAGCAAAACAAAGACAGAGGATAAAAGCTTTGAGCCACAAGAGGGATATACAACTGAACGCAGGCTTTTAACAAAGGACAAAGGATGTCGACAAATAGAGGAAAACAACAAGGGAAAATAGTTGTTTAAGATCAGAGAAAACATAGGAAAACTGATAGTTATAGTAATCATGGAAGAAATCTAAAAGATCAACGAGTTTAAAAGAAAATTCAACTGAAATTCTTTACAAACAGGTTTATAGAATGAAAACATCTGTAGACAGACAATATATTGAGGAACCAATTCCAGTAAAAGTAAGCTATGACAGGCAATAGACCAGCTGTCAAATATGGAAGCACCAAGTGCAGATGAAAAACACATGGAACTGTGTAAAGCTGCAGGAAAAGAGGCAGTTAAAATACTAACAGCTCTATATGGAACAAGGCTGTGTGGCCTAGAGATTGGAAAAGATTGGTGTATATACCCATACTGCAGAAGAGAGATGCAAGAGAACATGCAAATTACCAAATCATAGCACTAATTGCACACATACAGTATACACAAAGTTTTCATTAAGATCTCACAAAAAAAGAGATCTGTAGATAATAGACAGGCAGGTTTTAGAATATGAAATCTGAGGGACAATGGAGAGAGCGAGAAAATGAGATTTACCTTTGTTTTACTGACCAGCAGGGCCTTTATGCAGATCGTACAAAAAAAAAAGGAATATATTGAGGCCAATAGATGTGCATGAACACATAATTATTGTTCTGAAGAACTTCTACAATGAATAAGAAAATAGTGTCGGAGCTGAGTTTGGTGAAATAGGGTAGGTTCAAATGGGAAAGGGAGTCAAGGATGTACAATATATTGTCACCATATCTATTTCACATAAACAGCAAATATATCTGAAGAATGGCAGGATTGGAATAGAAGACAACTATAATCAAAACTGGAGGTTGAAACATTAACAGTTTGATATATGGAGATGACACCACTTTGTTAGTCGAAAGTAAAGAAAAGTTGGAGGAGCTCCTTATGAAAGTAAAAATGAAAAAGTTAAAAATCTGAGTTAATATTAAATATTAAAAAGACAAAGATAATTTCAATCAGCATACTTAGTGAACTTATAGTTGAAGATTTAAAAAATGAATGAGTTAAATAATTCTATTTTCTTGAGCTCAAGAAAAGAAGGATGGACAATGTACAGGAGAAGTAAAGAGAGATTAATCCTAGGAAGGAAAACAGTGACAAACCTATACAAGATCGTAGGATAAGGATATGACAACAAAGGTCAGAACAGTTAAAGCCATGTATTTCCCAGTGGTAATGTGCTAGCTATTGCATCACATGGCTGATCATATTATAAATGTACAAACCTTTTCCCTTGCTTAGTCCAACCTTAACAGCCCTTTTCTCTATCACAGAGCTTTCCAAACTGTGTCGCGACACAAAAGTGTGTCGCCTGCGGGCCCCAGATGTGTCGCGTCAAAACCCGGAAGTGCTGATGGCGCGCCATCAGCGCTTCCGGGTTTTCCCGCGGCGACACACCAACGGCGGCGTGCGAAAATCCGAAAGCGCCGCAGCCACGGCGGCGCGCAAAAACTGAAAGCGGCAGTAGCGCTTCCGGGTTTTTGCGCGCTGCCGCAACGGCGGCACTTCCGGGTTTTCCCATGTCGACACACCAACAGCAGTTGGTGTGTCGCCGCGGGAAAACTTTGGAAAGCCCTGCTCTATCAATTTCAAAGCAGCTAGAGAAGCTTCTACTACCAGCTGCCAGCAAAAAGCCAAATATGGTACAGACAACATGTAACAAAATTTCTGGAAGCCACACCTAGAGCCTTTAGTAGCTCCCTCCAACACAAGATCATACTCTTAAACATACAATATTTAATTAGAAGCAATATATAATCAAGTTGGACTTGTAACATTTCTGAAGGCCTACACAGTGTATGGCTTGCTAAATTAATGGAGTTTTGAATTTAAAATTCCCTCCCATTCCAATTCAACAAGCATATACCCTCAATGTTTTCTGAGAAAAGTTGAACATATTTAGAAGGTAAAAGTGTTTTCTACTAACCTACAAAATATTCCCTACCTGACTCCCCAGATACATTGAGAAGTGAATGTAGACATCTGGAGGGCATCAAATAGGGGAAGGCTGACAGAATTATTCTCAGCCTCTGGGGTTGCTCCATACAGTATATTTCTGGCAGCCCTATAAATTTTAGTTAAAGGACACACATGAGTCCTCTACTACCAACCACTACAAGCTACAAGTCTATCATCCTTTGTTTTATACATCCACACAGAATTCTGTTTTTTTCCCCTTTCTTTTTTCTTTTCAAGGAATTCCTTGTACCAGGATGAGGAAAATGGGAGACTCAAAGTATCTCATGTATATTTTGCACTACTCATTAGTACCATCAGCTATTATTCTAAAGACATGAATTAAATAACTAAAAAAATGGCACTGTATAAATAAGACACCGATCTATTTTCATGAGATATCCCATCACCTTAAGGGAATTGCCCAGAATTTGAAGTGGCTTGACGATAATGGGCCCAAAGAAAAAAGAAAGGATCAAAACACATGATTCCCCATTAAGATTCTAGGACACATTTTTTGTCCACATCTTCGAAATCCTCATTACTGAGCTCCAAGTATCCAGACTGTCATAAACTAGCTCTCAGGGACCAGGCTGGGATCACGTTTCATTTCTTCAGTCTCCCTGACTGACAATCCTCCCCCACAACTCCAGCTCAACTGCTGCTCTGTCTTCCACTGAGGAGGCCTTCTTAATTGCTAGTAACAGGCACTTGCTCTAATTAAAATGTAAATTTACAGCTTAACCTGAATTCATTAAAATACAAGTTGAATCCTGTTAAAATAAATAAATAAATAAATAAATAATATATATATATATATATATATATATATATATATATATATATATATAGGAAGAATTTGTTCAACCAGCGCAGTCCCCCTGTTCTACTTTGTTGGAAATAGAAGACAAGTAAGGGCACTAGGGCAAGGGCTTGGACAGGCTCAGCTGCTCAAACATTCAAATGTCTGTGGCTTGAATCATGTCAACTGGATTTCTATTTTCTCAGTAGAAACGTTTCACTCCTTATCCAAGGAGCTTCTTCAGACTGAAGAAAGGACTTAAAATAACGTCTCAATATAACCATGGCCTAGCCCCAGGTGTAAGGTCACACAGCTACCTAGAAACATATTTAGGATTCCCTTACCAACTTTGCTCAGATTGAAGAAGCTCCTTGGATAAGGAGCGAAACGTTTCCACTGAGAAAATAGAAATCCAGTTGACATGATTCAAGCCACAGACTGTTCCACCTGGATGACTGAGAACCTTCATCGACAAACATTCAAATGCTACTTACACATGTTTCATATGTCAACATTCATGGGCTGTTCATACAACTTTAATTCACAGTAAAATCTGACCTGATCTGAACCCCACCATAAAACTTTGTTGGAAAGGATTTAAGCTTTCATTCATATATTTAGTCATATTTCTTTTCTTTTTTTAATCATAGTCCAAGGGTTCAAGATCCGTGATGAACAGGCTGAAGAACCAAGGAACTGCAGAAAGGAACAAAATTAAGAAAGGCTATGTACTGATAAAATATTAGGACCATCCAAATACATGGATAATAATGTGGCAACAACTGCCCCATGATGAAGGAAACAATGTCAAGGATGATTTGTAGGGAAAATGTGGATTAAATGAATGTGACAAGAAGCAAAATCATTTTGTTAATTATATTCATTCCCTGGCATCTGAAGAAAACAATTTGAACACTGAAAGGTTTTGTCTTCAGGGAACCGATTTCACACTGCCTGGACTGTTACTAAAATTCTGTACATTAACCTTCTAAGATGCTAAGATTCTACAGTTCTCGTACCCAGCATCACTTCATGATGGCCTGATTGGTTTCATTTTCACCATGCATGACACAACATTCTGCAGCCACAAACTGCAGTGGAAAGCCTGGTAATGATAAACAAAGTGTCTTCTAAGGAAGCTTGTTTGTTTATTCATTCAGTCGCTTCCGACTCTTCGTGACTTCATGGACCAGCCCACGCCAGAGCTTCCTGTCGGCCGTTGCCACCCCAGCTCCCCCACGGTCGAGTCCGTTACCTCCAGAATATCATCCATCCATCTTGCCCTTGGTCGGCCCCTCTTCCTTTTGCCTTCCACTTTCCCTAGCATCAGCATCTTCTCCAGGGTATCCTGTCTTCTCGTTATGTGGCCAAAGTACTTCAGTTTTGCCTTTAATATCATTCCCTCAAGTGAGCAGTCTGGCTTTATTTCCTGGAGTATGGACTGGTTTGATCTTCTTGCAGTCCAAGGCACTCTCAGAATTTTCCTCCAACACCACAGTTCAAAAGCATCTATCTTCCTTCGCTCAGCCTTCCTTATGGTCCAGCTCTCGCAGCCATAGGTTACTACGGGGAATACCATTGCTTTAACTATGCGGACATCTGTTGTCAGTGTGATGTCTCTGCTCTTAACTATTTTATCAAGATTTGCCATTGCTCTCCTCCCAAGAAGTAGACGTCTTCTGATTTCCTGGCTGCAGTCAGCGTCTGCAGTAATCTTTGCGCCTAGAAATACAAAGTCTGTCACTGCCTCCACTTTTTCTCCCTCTATTTGCCAGTGATCAATCAAGCTGCTTGTCATAATCTTGGTTTTTTTGAGGTTTAACTGCAACCCAGCTTTTGCACTTTCTTCTTCCACCTTCGTCATAAGGCTCCTCAACTCCTCCTCGCTTTCAGCCATCAAAGTGGTATCATATCTGCATATCTGAGATTGTTAATGTTTCTTCCAGCGATTTTAACTCCAGCCTTGGATTCATCAAGCCCAGCACGTTGCATGATATGTTCTGCGTACAGGTTGAATAGGTAGGGTGAGAGTATACAACCCTGCCGTACTCCTTTCCCAATCTTAAACCAGTCCGTTGTTCCGTGCTCTGTTCTTACCGTTGCTACTTGGTCATTCCAATCAAAGAGAATATTTGTAGCTCAGGGATGAACTGTGGAATCCTTGGTGCTCTCTGAGCCTTGTTGTTTTCTTGCAGATGTTTCACTGCCAGGCTAGGCAACATCGTCAGTGCGAAAAGGGAGTGGGATTTGCTCTCTGTTTATATACCATGGCTTGTCCTGCTTGTGTTGGTGGAGGTGTTGTTCTCTCCTTGGTAGTTTCTTGATTGGGCTGTTGTTTGCTGCTTGGTTGATTGACTGAGTTAATAGTTCCTTGATTAGGGTATATTGTGCTGTTGGATTGTTCCTCTGGTGCTAATCCTGGTGTTAATCTTTGCATATCTGGGTATTGATTGCCGGCAAGGAGGTGTTCTGGTCTTCTGGCTTTTCTATTGTCTCTTATGAATGGTATGTAAATGTTGCTTACCTCTATGTGTCTGTTGATGGCTGCTTTATCTGAGTGCCAAGCTTCCAGGAATTCTCTAGCATTTTTGGATTTGGTTTGGTTTAAGATGCTCACAGTTTCCCAGTTGAAAGTATGGTTGAGTCTGTCCATGTGTTGTGAGATTAAGGAGTTTTCATCGTGTCTTCTGACTGCTAGTTGGTGTTCGTGGATGCGCTCTGCTAGTCTTCTGCCCGTCTGTCCTACATAGTGGCTGCTACAGTCCTTACACTGTATGTTGTAGATAACTCCTGTTTTTCCTTCTTGGGCTACTGGGTCTTTTGGGCTACTTAAGATATTCTGAAGGGTTTTGGTTGGTTTATGTGTTATGGTGATGCCATGTGGTTGTAACAGTCTATTAGTAGTTTCTGAGATGTTTCTGATGTATGGCAGTGTAATCCTTTTCATAGCTTCTGTTGGTTTTGCTGTGGTGGGTTGAGTGGTCAGGCACTTTTTGATAAAGTTGCGTGGATATCCATTTTGCTGGAAGATGCTATTTAAGTGGTCTGTTTCCTTTTTCTGGTGTTCTGGGTTGCTGCAGTGTGTTTGTTCTCGTCTGAATAGTGTTCTTACACAGCTCCTCTTGTGGGAGGTTGGGTTATTGCTTTGGTAGTAGAGCACTTGGTTGGTGTCAGTAGATTTCCAGTAGACTTGTGTTTCTAGAATGCCATCGTTTCCTCTACTGATGAGGATGTCCAAGAAGGGTAGCATGTTGTTGTTTTCTTCTTCCCTTGTGAACATTATTCCTTTGAAGATGTTGTTGATGGTTTCATGTCGATGAAGGTTCTCAGTCATCCAGGTGGAATTGTCTGTAGCTTGATGGTTTCATGTGTTTCCTCCAGTTGATCCTTTTTTATTATGATGAAGGTGTCATCTACATACCGGATCCATACTTTGAGTTGTATGCATGGGAGTGCTGTCCTTTCTAGACGTTGCACTACAATCTCTGCTATGAGTCCTGAGAGTGGTGATCCCATAGGTGTTCCTTTGATTTGTTGGTATATTTGTCCATCAAACTGAAAGTAGGTGGTGAGGCAGAGGTTGATAAGGTCCATCCATGATTCTGGGTATTTTGATCTTAGTGTATCTGGTTAGGTTGGGTGTGTTGCATAGAACTGCTGCCATGGATTCAATCGCTAGTGCTGGGTCTATGGATGTAAAGAGTGCAGTGACATCAAATGACACCATAACTTCATCTTCATCTGTTCTTAGGTCTTTGATTTCCTGGAGGCACTGTAGTGGGGAGTTGATAGAGTATTTGCTCTCCTCTGCGAGATGCCCAAGTTTTCTTGTAAGTCCTTTAGCTATGTTGTATGTGGGAGTCCCTGGTTACGATACAATTGGACGGAGCGGTATGTCAGGCTTGTGTATTTTGGGGCGTCCGTAGAAGTGTGGGATGATGGGTACACTACTTTTCATCCGCCTCTGTTCTTCTTTTGTGATTTGACCTTTTTTGGTTAGGTCGTTGAGGATTCTTTTGACCTGGTTGTCCAGTTTCTGTATGGGATTGGTGTTTACTGGGGTGTAGGTTTCTTTGTCCTCAAGTAAGTCTTTGGCTTTTTGTATATATTGCGATCTCTCCATAATTATTTGGCATCCATGATCATTAGCCATATCATATCACTTGGTCGTTATACAGATTCCTCAGGAGGCAGACAAGATGACTTGGTATCCCCATACCACCAAGAACTTGCCACAATTTGTTATGATCCACACAGTCAAAGGCTTTAGAATAGTCAATAAAACAGAAATAGATGTTCTTCTGAAACTCCCTGGCTTTCTCCATTATCCAGCAGATATTGGCAATTTGGTCTCTAGTTCCTCTGCCTTTTCTAAACCCAGCTTGTACATCTGGCAATTCTCGCTCCATGAATTGCTGGAGTCTACCTTGCAAGATCTTGAGCATTACCTTACAGGCATGTGAAATAACTGCCACTGTTCAATAGTTTGAACATTCTTTAGTGCATAGCTTTCCAAACTGTGTGTTGCGACACATTAGTGTGTCGTGACAAAACCCGGAAGTGCTGATGGTGTGTCGCTGCCACCCCTGTAGTGGTGTGTGTGGTGGCGGCGGCAGCGGCACGTCATCAGCGCTTCCGGGTTTTAGCGCGAAACACGAGGCTGCCGCCACCGTGCACGCTGCCGCCACACCACCACCATGCATGCCGCCGCCGTTGGTGACACACCAACGGCGGGACTTTGGAAAGCACTGCTTTACTGTTTCCCTTTTTTGGTATGGGGATATAAGTTGATTTTTTTCAATCTGATGGCCATTCTTGTGTTTTCCAAATTTGATGGCATATGGCATGCATCACCTTGACAGCATCATCTTGCAAGATTTTAAATAGTTCAGCTGGGATACCATCGTCTCCTGCTGCCTTGTTATTAGCAATGCTTCTTAAGGCCCATTCAACCTCACTCTTCAGGATGTCTGGCTCTAACTCACTGACCACACCGTCAAAGCTATCCCCGATATTATTATCCTTCCTATACAGATCTTCTGTATATTCTTGCCACCTTTTCTTGATCTCTTCTGCTTCTGTTAGGTCCTTGCCACCTTTGCTTTTGATCATACCCATTTTTGCCTGGAATTTACCTCTGATGTTTCTAATTTTCTGGAAGAGGTCTCTTGTCTTTCCTATTATTCCTATATTATTATAATAGAATATTCTATTATCTTCTTCCACTTCCACATATTGCTTGTTTAAAAATAATTCCTTATCTCTTCTGGCTAACCTCTGGAATGTTGCATTGAATTGGGCATATCTCCCCCTATCACTGTTGCCTTTTGCTTTCCTTCTTTCTTGGGCTACTTCCAGTGTCTCAGCAGACAGCCATCTTGCCTTCTTGGTTTTCTTTTTCTTTGGGATGTTTTTTGTTGCCGCCTCCTGAACAATGTTGCTAACTTCTGTCCATAATTCTTCCGGGACCCTATCTACTAAATCTAGTCCCTTAAATCTATTCTTTACCTCCACTGCATATTCATTAGGAATATTAGTGAGCTCATATCTAACTGATCTGTGGGTCTTCCCTATTCTCTTTAGTCTGATTCTAAATTGTGCAATAAGAAGTACGTGATCTGAACTACAGTCAGCTCCAGGTCTTGTTTTTACCAACTGTATAGATGTCCGCCACCTTTGGCTACAAAGGATGTAGTCAATCTGATTTCGGTGTCGACCATCTGGTGAAGTCCATGTATAAAGTCGTCTTTTAGGTTGCTGGAAGAGAGTTTTTGTTATGCACAGTGAATTGTCTTGGCAAAATTCTATCAGCCTATGTCCGACTTCATTTTGTTCTAAGGAAGCTTGTTCATTTTTTGTTCATTTTGTTCTAAGGAAGCTTGTTGTTCCATTAATTTACATACTTCTGATAAATCTAAGAATATAGTTTAAAAACTTACAGTATTAGAGGATCTCAGATGGTCCCATAATTTAACCACATTTGTGACATTTCCATGCCCAATTCCCAAAATTTGCAATAGGAAGTTTGCCCTCTAAAGTCAAAGAGCTGAAGTTTCCTTGAAGCTTGTTGTTCATATATTATCTTGTCACCATGGGTATTGAAATGTCAAGAAGCTGTGGATTTTTCCTTCTTCTCTTATAGCCAAAATATGCCATGACACTTTACACTATGCTATATACAAAATGCATTACAAATAGAAGAAAGCTCCAGGATCCAATTCATGCATAATCACTGGTAGGAGCTTTAATGGCTTCAGTCAGGTCCTATTTTCTTCTGGCTTAAAAAAATCATTGATTGTGAAAACCTAATAGATTTTACTTTCTATGTTAACTCACTGATTTAATTTATGCAGGCTGCTAGTCTGACATTTAGGGAGTACAATTGGTTGTCACTTGGAAAGTTCTAGCTGATTAAATAAAGCTTAATAAATAACCTGAGATTTTTTTTTCCCCAGGCAGATTATGAAAGCCATATGATCTTACATGATCAGTGTCCTGAGAACCAACTAAGAAATTAAAGGAAGAAAAGGAAATGAGGAATGAAGAGAGCATACACATACATACTGTACATCATACACACACACACCATTTTCTGTTCAGAAGGCAATATCTTCTGGAATAAATGAGGTTTTTATATTGCTTTTAAACTTTCATGTACAAGTGGACAGCCATAGAAATTTAAATGATATATTTTTCATATATACTGTCTTATAAAAAAATTACATCTGATACTGTAAAGTGTGAGAATTCTCTGGAAGACATTATCACATGAAAATCAGGCAGTAAGCATGACTGCACCATTTAGGATTAAAAATTCACCTGTAAGTCAACCTAAACCCCATCATTGGAACGGCAGAAATGGCTGATTCCAGAGTGACTGGGAGCAGGCTGTTAATACTTCTGGCACAAACAATGGTGGCTATCATAGAACGTTCATGCATTAGATAGGTAGGTAGGTAGGTAGGTAGGTAGGTAGGTATGTATGTATGTATGTATGTATGTATTTATTTATTTATTTATTTATTTATTTATTTATATTTATCCCCGCCCATCTCTACCATGGCAGACTCTGGGCGGTTTACAATCAGAATATAAAAGATAAAACCTAGACATTTAAAACTACTATAAAAATAAAAAAATAAAAATCCAGAAGATGGTCTGTTCTTAAAAGGAGGAAACCACTAAACCAACCACCCCCAGGAGGAACTATCCTTTCCTTCACTCCAGGCAAGGTGGCAGGTATAAAGTATTATAAATCGTGATTGTAAGCAACCATCATCATTTTGGGTCATGTAGTCTTAGTGTGATTGTCCTTCAAAATGTTACCTAAATATGTGGAGCAGTGAAACACATCCACAGGCTCCAATGTGGTATGCCTGGTCTCAACAACTCCTTTTGCAAAGTAACCTGAATACCCCTTGTATATTGAAGGATAAGAATTCATCAGTAAAAACTACTTATTTTCACACTTAGGTAAGTGTGACTGTAGTCTTGTAATCCCCTGAACTGGTTGGGAAATCTGGATTTAGATTTGGTGAAGGCCCAATTTGGATATCCACAGGCCTTCAGAGCTGTTCTCAGGTGCTGATTTTCATTCTTTTTGGAATCCATGGAGGTGGGGATGGTTTCTGCTCTGTGTGACAATGTCCTGATGACTCCTAGTTTGTGCTGCAGTGGATGGTGGGAGTCAAACATCAGATATTGATCTGTGTGTGTGGGTTTCCTGTAGATCCCTATTTCTAGCTTGCCACCGGTCCCAATGAGGACTTCACAGTCTAGGAATGCCAGTCTGTTGTCCTTGGTGTCTTCTCTGGTGAACCTAATGTTGGCATCTATAGTGTTTATATGGTCCGTGAAGGCCTGTACTTCCTGGGCCTTGATTTTGACCCAGGTGTCATCCACATACCTAAACCAGTGGGTGGGCACCGTTCCCTGGAATGCGTTGAGTGCTTTCTTCTCCACTTCTTCCATGTATAAATTGGTCACAATGGGTGACACAGGAGAACCCATGGCACAGCCGTGTTTTTGTCTGTAAAAGTCACCTCTGTATGAGAAATAAGTGGTGTTAAGACACAGGTCCAGAAGATGGCAGATCTGGTTTGGGTTGAGATGGTTTCTCCTTTCAAGGGTGCTGTCCTCTTCTAGTCTCTTCCTGACAGCGGATAGAGCATGAGTGGTGGGGATGCTGGTGAAAAGGGAGGACACATCAAAGGAGACCATAGTTTCATCTGTATCCAGTTTCAGGATCTTTGCTTTGGAAACAAATTCTTCCGAATTATGGATGTGGTGTTCAGTGTCCAACTAGAGGTGCTAGTATGGTAGAGAGGTGTTTGGCAATGTTGTATGTTACCGAATTAATGCTGCTGACTATGGGTCGGAGGGGTGTTCCTTCCTTGTGGATCTTAGGAAGTCCGTAGATGCAGGGGATGGCTTCTCCAGGATACAGACGGTGGTAGGTAATCCTATCGATGGAGCCATCTTGTTCCAATTGTTTCAAACTGTCTATTACCTTTTTCTTGTAATTGTTGGTGGGGTCTCTTTTCAGTTTTTCATATGTATGGTGATCCTCCAAAAGTGAGGTAATTTTATTGTGGTAGTCTGCAGTGTTTAGAACCACTGTACATCTTCCTTTGTCAGCAGGTAAAATGGTGATGGTTTCATCTTTGCTGAGGGCTGTCAGGGCTCTCCTCTCTTGGACGGTAAGTGTGACTGTAGTCTTGTAATCCCCTGAACTGGTTGGGAACCTTCTTCTGCAGCACAACACATTCTAAACTCTTTTTCTTCTTTGTTAAGCACACAGCAGAGAGCAAGAGGGCCGTTTAGAGCACATTCTATGTAATTAATGACTTTCACCCATTGAATGCTATGCTGTTTAGAGGGTTTCCTTTCCCTGGCTTGTTACAGATACAGTACCTACACTGCATCAGTCAGCCCCACTAGGTAGACCAGATCAAGAAATCAATTCCACAGGAAGGCTAAAACTATTTTTATTGAAATTGGCTATAATAACAGAATCTTGCAAGTCTGATTGTGTTATATGCTCACAAAACCACCCCAAAAATCCATATATAGTTTGGAGGTGAAAATAATCAATTTCAGATGTTAAGCATTATAAATGACATAAAACATGGATTACATTTGTTATTATTGCTGCTAGCAGATCCAGAGATTAGGAAGCACAAATAGTACAATCAAAGAAATATAATCCTGTATTTTATCTGGATCAAGCATAGAATTAATGTAGGTATTTCCCTTTCTTACTTTACATCATCCAACTATATAAGCTCTGTAATGTCTTTAGTTTTCAGTTTACAAGTATCTGTGACTCAACCAAAAAGGATAAACATAATTATCATTTCAGAAAGCTTTACTATGTTTTTTCTTGAAATTCTCATAAAGAATTTGCAATTATCTGATCATATTCATATTTATTCACTTATTCACACATTCAACAGGACTTTCTTTCATTGTAAAAGCTACTCCTACATGTCCTCATGCATCTAGAGTGCAAGCCATGAAAATAACCTCAGTTTTCCCTAGACATACTTTTGCAGTGCAAAAAATATGAGGGGCATTAGGTTAAACATTTAAGGTTATGCTTCTATGTTACATAAAGCCTCCAATAACTTGCAAATAAAATCAATAACCTACATTATCTCCATTAAAATTGACTAGTGGAATGAGATCTACCATTCCTGGATCAAATTGTATTAAATAAATAAATAAATAAATAAATAAATAAATAAATAAATATATTTATGGCTGGAGGCACCCAATAAATTTTGAAAGTAGAGCGCTCCATAAAGTGGGGGCCACCACAAAAAGAGGCTGTCACCTGGTCCACACCCCAAAAACCTCACAGGGGGGACCCTCCCCAAGTCCTTATATCGAGACTGGACCATCAGATTCTATTTATGCAAGGTGTTGCCTCATATATCACATTGCTGTGCTCTGAAGGGCTGTATGTATGTATGTATGTATGTATGTATGTATGTATGTATGTATGAACAGTGTTCTTAAACTAAAAATAAAGAATGAAACTTACCTCTTTAATGTGAAGTTGCTGGAATTTGAAATAATTTTTTAAATAAATCATGATTTCCCAGGGAACCACTAGTGACCTCTTGCGGAACCCTAGGATTCCACGGAACCCTAGTTGAGAAACCCTGCCTTAAACAATTGATTATGGATGTAGAACGGCAATTAGGTTTGTCAGACTTCCCTAGAGATATTTTTTGACCAGCAAGATATTTCAACCAAATAAACCAAGCCAAATCCAAAAATGCTAGAGAATTCCTGGAAGCTTGGCACTCAGACAAAGCAGCCATCAACAGACACATAGAGGTAAACAACATTTACATACCATTCATAAGAGACAATAGAAAAGCCAGAAGACCAGAACACCTCCTTGCCAGCAATCAACAACAAGATAGGCAAAGTTTAACACCAGGATTAGCACCAGAGGAACAATCAAACAGCACAATATACCCTAATCAAGGAACTATTAACTCAATCAATCAACCAAGCAGCAAGCAACAGCCCAATCAAGATAGTACCAAGGAGAGTACAACACCCCCACCAACACAAGCAGGACAAGCCATGGTATATAAACAGAGAGCAAATCCCGCTCCCTTTTCACACTGAAGATGTTGCCTAGCCTGGCAATGAAACGTCTGCAAGAAAACAACAAGGCTCAGAGAGCACCATGGACTCCACAGTTCATCCCTGAGCTACAAATATTCTCTTCAATTGGTATTATAATAAGTTTTAAAATAGATTTTAGTGTTGCATATTAGCCAAATTTAATTTTAGTAGTCTAAATTTTCAAAACTGAATTTTCAAAACTAATTTTGTGTTTGCTTTATCTGCTACAATAAATAGAATAATAATAATAATATAGAAATAGAAATAGAAATAATAGAAATAGAAATAATAGAAATAGAAATAGAAATAGAAATAGAAATAGAAATAGAAATAGAAATAGAAATAGAAATAGAAATAGAAAAAAAACACTAGACCAGTTTGGTCTAGTGGTTAAGGCAATGGGCTAGAAACCAGGAGTCTGTGAGTTCTAGTCCCGTGAGTTTCAAGCCTTAGGCATGAAAGCCGGCTGGGTGACCTTGGGCCAGTCACTCTCTCTCAGCCCAACTCACCTCACAGGGTTGTTGTGGGGAAAATAGGAGGAGGAAGGACTATTAGGTATGTTCGCTGCCTTGAGTTATTTATAAAAATAATAAAGGCGGGATAATTAATTAATTAATTAATTAATAACCAACCATAAATAAATAAATAACCATAAATAAATAAATAAATAAATAACCCTCACTCCTCAGGCAGTGAATACAGTAGGACACATATAGTGCATTATTTATATTTATCATTCTTTAAAACTCATTCAGATTATCCAAACACCCTATGGGAAGAGAGCTATAGACATCTATAGCTATGTGAGATACGCTAAATAGAATATAAGGCTTATATCATTATTTATTAAACAGTATTATTTCTTTCTTATTTAATCTTCCATCTCACTGTAAGCCAGCCCAGTAGATGCACTGCTGCATCCCTGCAATGCTATTCTCTAATTAAGTTTCAGTTATCAGTCTGAAAATACACTGCCCAGAGTATGAGGAAATAGCAATGCCTTTTCTCTTTACTCAGTTGCTGAGTGACAGCTCTTTGAATGCAAGTAATAAAAAAGAATTAAGGTGAGCCAAATTGTATAGTTTGATTTCATTTTATTATTTAACCTTTAAACAAAACAGGATTTGGCACTCAGAATGAATTCTCTGTATTCACTCCATGAGCATATAGAGCACTACTTTCCAAACTCCCGCCATTGGCGACACACCAACGGCAGCAGCGGCGGCCGTGCAGCAGCGTGTGTGGCGGCGGCGCGGGGGCGCATGCAGTGGTGGCGGTGTGCATGGCGGCTGCGGCAGCGTGTTTTCCGCTAAAACCCAGAAGCGCTGATGGCGCGCTGCCGCTGCCACCACACATGCCACCGCAGGGCCGGTGGCAACGTACCATCACCACTTCCGGGTTTTGTCACAACACACTAAAGTGTCGCGACACACAGTTTGGAAAGCTATGATATAGAGCAGGGCTTTCCAAAGTTTTCCCGTGGCGACACACCAACCGCCGTTGGTGTGTCGCCGTGGGAAAACCCGGAAGTGCCGCCATTGCGGCAGCGCGCAAAAACCCGGAAGCGCTGCTGCCGCTTTCGGGTTTTTGCGCGCCGCTGTTGGTGTGATGATCAGTGCTTCCGGGTTGTGTGGCGACACACCAGACTGTGTGTGGCGACACACTTTTGTGTCACGACACACAGTTTGGAAAGCTCTGATATAGAGTTACATAGCAGACAGGAAAGCAAAGACAGGAGGACACAAAAAGAAAAGCAGTTTAACTCCACAATGGCCCAACTTTCCAACCTGGCTTGGTTTACTTTGATGAGATTGGTTTTTCCTTTGTTGCCTTTAACAGCCTCCTGCCCATCTTAGACAGTGGTCAGGGTTAGTTTTCAACCTTCTCTTTGGAGAAAAGTATGTTTTCATGTATGTTTCATTACTCATTCATTACATTGAAAAGTATGTTTCATTACTCCAGCAAAGGAGATCGTTACCTTGTCGTGGTGCTGGAGCTTGAGCACCTCAATGAAACCATGAGCTAAACCGTGAAGGGACACCCAAGACGGGAAGGTCGTGGCAGAGAGGTCAGACTAAATACGATCCCTGGGGAAGGTAATGGCAACCCACCCCAGTATTCTTGCCATGAAAACTAAATGGATCAGTACAACCAAAGATATGTCGGTATACCATCAGAAGATGGGACTCCCAGGTCGGAAGATGGTCAAAATGCTACTGGGGAGGAACAGAGGATACGTTCAACTAGCCCAAGATGTGATGACGCAGCTAGCTCAAAGCCGAAAGGACGGCTAGCGGCCGACGGTGCTGGTGGGGAACGACGAATCCGATGTTCTAAAGATCAACACACCATAGGAACCTGGAATGTAAGATCTATGAGCCAGGGCAAATTGGATGTGGTTATTGGTGAGATGTCAAGATTAAATATAGACATTTTAGGTGTCAGTGAACTGAAATGGACTGGGATGGGCCACTTCACATCAGATGACCACCAGATCTACTACTGTGGACAAGAGGACCACAGAAGAAATGGAGTAGCCTTCATAATTAATAATAAAGTGGCTAAAGCAGTGCTTGGATACAATCCAAAAAACGATAGAATGATCTCAATTCGAATTCAGGGTAAGCCATTTAACATCACAGTGATCCAAATATACGCCCCAACCACAGATGCTGAAGAAGCAGAAGTAGATCAGTTCTATGAGGATCTGCAGCACCTACTGGATAATACACCAAAAAGAGATGTTATTTTCATTACAGGAGACTGGAATGCTAAGGTGGGTAGTCAGACGACACCTGGAATTACAGGCAAGCATGGTCTGGGAGAACAAAATGAAGCAGGACATAGGCTGATAGAATTTTGCCAAGACAACTCACTGTGCATAACAAACACTCTCTTCCAACAACCTAAAAGACGACTTTATACATGGACTTCACCAGATGGTCGACACCGAAATCAGATTGACTACATCCTTTGCAGCCAAAGGTGGCGGACATCTATACAGTCGGTAAAAACAAGACCTGGAGCTGACTGTAGTTCAGATCACGAACTTCTTATTGCAAAATTTAGAATCAGACTAAAAAGAATAGGGAAGACCCACAGATCAGTTAGATATGAGCTCACTAATATTCCTAAGGAATATGCAGTGGAGGTGAAGAATAGATTTAAGGGACTAGATTTAGTAGATAGGGTCCCAGAAGAACTATAGACAGAAGTTCGCAACATTGTTCAGGAGGCGGCAACAAAAAACGTCCCAAAGAAAAAGAAAACCAAGAAGGTAAGATGGCTGTCTGCTGAAACACTGGAAGTAGCCCAAGAAAGAAGGAAAGCAAAAGGCAACAGTGATAGGGGGAGATAGGCCCAATTAAATGCAAAATTCCAGAGGTTAGCCAGAAGAGATAAGGAATTATTTTTAAACAAGCAATGTGCGGAAGTGGAAGAAGACAATAGAATAGGAAGGACAAGAGACCTCTTCCAGAAAATTAGAAACATCGGAGGTAAATTCCAGGCAAAAATGGGTATGATCAAAAACAAAGATGGTAAGGACCTAACAGAAGCAGAAGAGATCAAGAAAAGGTGGCAAGAATATACGGAAGATCTGTATAGGAAGGATAATAATATCGGAGATAGCTTTGACGGTGTGGTCAGTGAGTTAGAGCCAGACATCCTGAAGAGTGAGGTTGAATGGGCCTTAAGAAGCATTGCTAATAACAAGGCAGCAGGAGACGATGGTATCCCAGCTGAACTGTTTAAAATCTTGCAAGATGATGCTGTCAAGGTGATGCATGCCATATGCCAGCAAATGTGGTAAACACAAGAATGGCCATCAGATTGGAAAAAATCAACTTATATCCCCATACCAAAAAAGGGAAGCACTAAAGAATGTTCAAACTATCGAACAGTGGCACTTATTTCACATGCCAGTAAGGTAATGCTCAAGATCTTGCAAGGTAGACTCCAGCAATTCATGGAGCGAGAATTGCCAGATGTACAAGCTGGGTTTAGAAAAGGCAGAGGAACTAGAGACCAAATTGCCAATATCCGCTGGATAATGGAGAAAGCCAGGGAATTTCAGAAAAACATCTATTTCTGTTTTATTGACTATTCTAAAGCCTTTGACTGTGTGGATCATAACAAATTGTGGCAAGTTCTTGGTGGTATGGGGATACCAAGTCATCTTGTCTGCCTCCTGAGGAATCTGTATAACGACCAAGTAGCAACGGTAAGAACAGAGCACGGAACAACGGACTGGTTTAAGATTGGGAAAGGAGTACGGCAGGGCTGTATACTCTCACCCTACCTATTCAACCTGTACGCAGAACACATCATGCGACATGCTGGGCTTGAGGAATCCAAGGCTGGAGTTAAAATCGCTGGAAGAAACATTAACAATCTCAGATATGCAGATGATACCACTTTGATGGCTGAAAGCGAGGAGGAATTGAGGAGCCTTATGACGAAGGTGAAAGAAGAAAGTGCAAAAGCTGGGTTGCAGTTAAACCTCAAAAAAACCAAGATTATGGCAACCAGCTTGATTGATGACTGGCAAATAGAGGGAGAAAAAGTGGAGGCAGTGACAGACTTTGTATTTCTAGGCGCAAAGATTACTGCAGACGCTGACTGCAGCCAGGAAATCAGAAGACGTCTACTTCTTGGGAGGAGAGCAATGGCAAATCTTGATAAAATAGTTAAGAGCAGAGACATCACACTGACAACAAAGGTCCGCATAGTTAAAGCAATGGTATTCCCTGTAGTAACCTATGGCTGTGAGAGCTGGACCATAAGGAAGGCTGAGCGAAGGAAGATAGATGCTTTTGAACTGTGGTGTTGGAGGAAAATTCTGAGAGTGCCTTGGACTGCAAGAAGATCAAACCAGTCCATACTCCAGGAAATAAAGCCAGACTGCTCACTTGAGGGAATGATATTAAAGGCAAAACTCAAGTACTTTGGCCACATAATGAGAAGACAGGATACCCTGGAGAAGAAGCTGATGCTAGGGAAAGTGGAAGGCAAAAGGAAGAGGGGCCGACCAAGGGCAAGATGGATGGATGATATTCTGGAGGTGACAGACTCAACCATTGGGGAGCTGGGGATGGTGACGGCCGACAGAAAGCTCTGGCGTGGACTGGTCCATGAAGTCACGAAGAGTCGGAAACGACTGAACGAATAACCAACAACAAAATGTTTTCATTAGTTTGGCAGAAACCCTCCAATTGAAGGCTGGTACCTTTCCTGTGTCTCCAACTACCAGTTTTAAAAAGAGTTGTGTACCAAAATTGATGCAATACTCCATCCTTTCCCATCTGGTTGGTGGTCTTCCACTACCCACACAGCTCTTGAAGAAGGCAGAAAAAGCCGTTCTTATTACACCCTCTTAACAGACATGTATGTGACCATCTAAACATGAATGCACACACAGATACACATGACTGATACTTGCTATCTAGACCAGTGTTTCTCAACCTCAGCAAATTTAAAATGTGTGGCTGGCTGGGGAATTCTGGGAGTTGAAGTCCACACATCTTAAAGTTGCTGAGGTTGAGAAACACTAGTCTAGACAGAAGCAGGAAATGAAACTAGAATATAGACCCTGGTGCTCTCTCTTTAAGGAGGGAGAGGAAGCACGGTCAGGGCATATGGATCACACTTTTGCTGCAGTGATGTCTAAACTGCTACCTCACCATTTTTATGTTCAGAAAGAACTGTGCCATCTCCAGGAGGAGGGGGGTCACAGGTCACTCTGAAGAAAGCTGTGCTATGCCATCATGATGTAGGCCCCACTCTTTTTCTATATGTATTGTAATGGAACAATGCTGCTTCAGTCATTCTGACAGAAGCAACTGGAGCCTGAGGATGCCCATGACGGAGAAAGTGTTTTGTTTTCTTCACAGTACTTAATCTTCTGGCCACATAGGTCTCTTTTGTTGGATATGGGAAGAACATCAGTAAACTGTTAAGACTGGTTGTATTAAAATTCCAATGGATTCATAGTTTATGCATGATCGGCAACATCTCAACAAGCCAGATGCTCTCACTTTGATTTCCCTCTCACTTCCAATTTAGCAGTAAATTGTACATGGTTATTACATCCAAAATTGGAAAATGATAATTTGTAAAATGTACAATAACAGCAATAAAAAAACACATTGAAAACTGTGGTGGAAAGAGAGTCCCAATTTGGTTTTAAAAGCACACTATGGTTGATTGCCTACCCATTTCAGATGTAATAGAAACCCAGGAAAGGAAAGGGAATCAGTGCAAACAGGAAGGAGGGAAAACTCTTTCACAGAATTCACCATAGTTTGGCCTACCTATAGGCTCTGAGTAACATTCTAGGAGCTATTCAGTGGAAGGTTACAAGAACTTGTAGGACACATCAAAAGGGATACAAATATCACATGACAAGAATAGTTTACATGAATATAAAAATCTTAATTTTCTTCTTTCCTTTCCAAGAGGCAAACTACACATCACATTAAGCCAATGATTAATTAAGCCATTCTCTTTCATCCAACAATGTGATGCAGCTGCTAAAAAGGCAAATGCTATATAGGGATGCATTAATAGGAACACAGATTTCAGATCATGCAAAGTATCCTGCTTTACCCTTCCTTGGTCAGACCCCTCTTGGAATACAGCTTCCAGTTCTGGATACTACATCTAAAAAGGACATCAACAAACTGGAATGAGTTCAGAGAAAGGCTATCAAGATGGTGAGGGGAAGTGGAAATCAATTGTTGTGAGGAACAGTTAAAGGAATAGGATAAGTTTAGCCTGTGGCAAGGTGAAGTGCCAGCTGGAGGAAAGGGGTTGGCTCTGTGCGAAAGTCATGGATTTTTTTTAGGGAAGGCAGATGACCCAGCACAAGACCAAGAGCGCATAGGCAAGAAAAGGGGAAAATGCTAGGAATGCACCTGTAAAGTGGCAATTTCAGAGATTCCAGCCCTGGGATGAGGAGGAAGACCAGGAGGAAAAGCCTGGAGTTGCTTGTGAGACTGTGGAAAGACCAGGACAGACTGTGTTGTGTATATGGAGATTCATATGCTGGACAGTGTGACTTAAAGGCTTTCTTTGGTAGCAAGACAGCTGGGAGAAAACTCACAGACATTCTAGTATCAGTAATTGAGATAAGGAGTGGGGAGAAGATTTTTTGCAGAAAATGGCAGAGAGAGAAAAGTTTAATTTTGGATGAGTACTGTATTTCTGTAAAAAGAAAGAATGTGGACAGTGTTAACGATGTGATTCAGAGGGTATGCTTGTAAGGTGTAGTTCCATCTTCAGATACTGTATATAAAGGACAGTAACGGTAATTATTTTAAGTATGTTGATGTAAAATGAGTTAAAAATATTTTGATGGGGGGTGGGCAAATATAAGAGAAATACACCCTCTCTGTAATATTTGCAACCTTGTCCGAGGGTTCATGTCTGTAAAGAATCAGAAGAAATAAGAATTTATGTTCTCACTAAAATATGTTTTATTCCCAGATTATAGAGCACTCAGGATCCCCCTTCCATCTTTGACAGAAACTCAACATTTCCACCAATTCCTTCCTGGTATTCATATCACAAGAATTATGAAGAGATCAAAACATTCACAGCAGACTTTTCATGAGCGAAAGAACCACAATAACTATTCCTTATCATTCCTATTCCTTTTTTTCAGCCCCCAATGCAGCTTTCTCAAGATCTAAAGCTCTGAAAAAAAGGGGAGATAAAAAGGCATCCTCTGTCTCCAACATTATATAAAGCCTTTCTTCATGTCTTAACTTTTGCATCACTAGACACAATTTAAAATACATAAAAGCAATAGCTGATTAAATGATATCTCTTGCCTAGAGATAATTCTCCACCTCATTAAAACCAGTCATTACTTTTTCATTATTTGTAACAAGGCCCTATGGAATACAAATAGAAGCCTACAACATTTGCAGAAAGAATTATTCTAATTGGTTTAACATTCATCCCTCCTTGTCTCTAACTCCCATCCTACTGAGCATAGAGAACTTCATTCGTCTCATGGTATTAGCCCTCTTGAAGAGTGACTGTCCCATGAAAGGGGGTACACTGGACTCCACCCCCTACTCACTTCAATCATCTAAGGCCAGATTTTTTAAAGCTCTCTAAAAAATAAAATTAAATTTAAAAAAATCATTTTAGAATAAAAGGTAAAGGTTTTCCCCTGCACAGTCGTGTCCGACTCTAGGGGGCGGTGCTCCTCTCCGTTTCTTAGCCGAAGAGCCAGCGCTGTCCGAAGACGCTTCCGCGGTCATGTGGCCGCCATGATGCGCGCGGAACGCTGTTATCTTCCCACCGAAGTGGTACCTATTTACTTGCATTTGCATGTTTTCAAATTGCTAGGTTGGCAAGAGCTGGGAAATCTAAAAAAACAATTATTATTATTAAAAATATTGTTTAGAAATGAGCTGCTTTAGTTCCTGTTACTATACAACCCTTTATTTTCTATTTTATTTTTAGTTTCTTCTTTAGGGTTTGTGTTTTTAAAAGTCTATTACTTTTATTTTTCATGCTTACTGTTTTAATGTATATCTTTTTGCAATTATTCATAGTTTTTCATGCTTTTCTTTTTAATTTTTCAAAATGTTTATCTCAGTTAAAAGAAAAGTTGTTTTCTTTTCTCTTGACTTATGAAAATAAGTTTCTTTATATGCAGGGTTTTGTTTTAAAGGCCACAGATGTCCTAAGAGGAGACAGAAATTGGGCAATTTAAAAACTGGAATTATTATTTCTTTTAAGAATACATTCTTTTACATGAAAAACATCAGGGACTTAAGTTTTTTTTTCTTTTGGAATAAACAGCAAAAGGGTGATTATAACTTTGATTTTGGAAAGTTATAAACGGAATAAGGGTCCAGATGAATTTGAAATAAGTTTTTGGAATTAATTTTAAGAGTCATTCCCATGGGAAAATGCTTTTGTTTTGAATTATCTTTAAAAAAAAATGATAGGATGAGACTTTGAAGGTTGGACACTAGAGGGAACTAGAAAGAACTAAAGATTATAATTAAAGGAGAAGAACACTTAAATTTGACTTACTAATACAGAATGAAGCAAAATATTTTAACATTGGATATATTGAAGGATATTTTTGAACAATGGATACAGAAGTTAATTTTAAGAGTGTCTGCCTCTATAGATAGACTGTGTTTAAAAGATGTTATGAAAGAGGAACAAGTTTTACCTGACAAGATTGAAACTGATCTGAAAGTGAATTTAAAAATGACAAGCTACAAGAATGATACGGAAAAAGATGCTACACTGGACATACAAAAGAAACCGGCTGATGTCTTAATAATTAAAATGGATATATAAATTACAAACCAAGAGAGTGACCTGGATAATTTTCCTATATTGGATTTAGAAAAGAGACTTGTTAAAGCTTTGAAGAAATTTGTGAGAAGGGACAAAGAAAAAATGAAAAGAAATCAAGTTCTAGGACATTATTTGAAGTGACTAAAGATCAAGATTGTTAAAAGTAAAAGGAAGGAATATAAAGTTGTTTTATCTGATCAAAGTTAAAAAATAGATATGTTGTTATTTCTGGTAACCCTTAATGGACTTTTGCTGATCAGGACTGAAAGGATGAGGCTTTAAGGATTCGTTTATAGATAAGAGATGGGATATGAGAAGAAGAGATCATTTGTTGTATTTTAAGAAGAAAGAAAAAGAAGAAAGGTCCTCTGTGCAAGCACCGAGTCATTACTGACCCTTTGGAGGGATGCCGCATTTGCTGACATTTTCCTGGCAGACTATAGAGCGGGGTGGTTGGCCATTGCCTTCCCCAGTTGTGATTACCTTTCCCCCAGCAAGCTGGGTACTCATTTTACCGACCTCGGAAGGATGGAAGGCTGAGTCGACCTGAGCCGGCTACCTGAGAAACCAACTTCCACTGGGATCGAACTCAGGTCGTGGGGAGAGTTTCGGTTGCAGTACTGCAGTACTGCCGCCTACAGAACGCTCAATTTGTATTTTAAGAGAAGGTAATAAGTTACTAAAATTGTTTATACTTGTGATGAAGGAGGAAATCATTTCTTTATATATTTCTTTTTCTTTACTATGTTCTTATTTTCTCTTTCTTTTCTATTTTTCTTTCCATTTTTTTCTTTTCTGCACTTTCTATTTTTTCTTTTTTAGTATGTATTAATTTTTATCTTTGTGATTGTAATTTTTAATAAAATTACTATTTTAAAAAAAAGATGGGTTGGCCCAATGTATATTAGTGTGGATTTAAAATCTGCTATGGGTGTATTAACTTTGATTGTAATGAAACAAGAAATAAATGATCCAGAAGGATATTTTTAGTGTTTGCAATCTCAATTTTTAGTTGATGGGATAAATAACTGTAATATAGGTCCTACTGCAATTTCCAATCGTGCTCTAGTAACAGTATCAATTACCGTTAAGAAAAAGTCATTCTATTTTTTCAGGATGGTACTTAAATACATTGTTAATAATTATTAAAGTATTCATGTTTTATAAAATAGATTAAACAATATTTTGAAGAATATTTTTGTATAAATAGGCACTTTACAAGCTTGATGGTTGTTTGGGGTGTTTTTAAGACATATATTTGTGGTCATTTCATTGCTTATGCTTCATGGGAAAAAAAGAGTAAAAATTTTAAATATAAAATTTGGAAAATAAGGGACTTATGAGTACATACACAAGATGATCCACACCAGAACTACAGTATATAAAACTTTTATGTCTTTTAAACTGGGACTTAATTTGCTCTACTTACTTGATACAGTATATTTACTGAATTACATAAAGCAAACATACTGGGAGTGAGAAAAAACATGGTAATTTTTTTCTCAATTGAAACAGTAACAACAAAGTAATATCATTTCTATTATTAAGGATGCTCAGGGCAAAGCATATAAATCTATTAAATTAGTTTTTTTCTTTGCTTGTATGATTAAAATTATAATACTGAGTCAAAGGTTACTGAGGAAGAAATCTATAATTTTTATATAGCTGTATCTTTATCTCTTTAGGAAATAATAGACACTATGAAAACAGGAAAAACGCCTGGTCCTGATGGTTATCCTATTGAGTGATATAAGACATATATTGATTTTTTTTGGCTCCTATACTGTTGGAGATTTATACCAATGTTTGTTTGACTAAAGTTTTTCCAAAATCCTTTAATGAGTCTTACATAATAGAATTGAACATCACGTTCAAGGCTGGTAAGGATCTTATTGATTGTGCAAGGGATTGAATGATTTCTTATTAAATTTTGACACAATTTTTGACAGTTACCCTGATACTTAGATTATAGACAATATTACCTTTGATTATCCATCGTGCACAATCTGGTTTCATAAAAATCTCCGCTAATATTGCATTAAAGGTAAAGGTAAAAGTTTTCCCCTGCACAGTCGTGTCCGACTCTAGGGGGCGGTGCTCATCTCCATTTCTTAGCCAAAGAGCCAGCGCTGTCTGAAGACGTTTCCGCGGTCATGTGGCCGGCATGATGCGCGCGGAACGCTGTTACCATCCCACCGAAGTGGTACCTATTTATCTACTTGCATTTGCATGCTTTCGAATTGCTAGGTTGGCAAGAGCTGGGGCTAGTGCTGGAGTTCACTCCGTCACATGGCGCTCGGGTCTCGAACCGCCGACCTTCCGATCGACAAGCCTGGCATCTTAACCGCTGAGCCATCGCGCCCCTTATTATTATATTAATAATATAATTATTATATTATATAAGGCTAATACCTTAGAGAGCCCCTCTCCTACATTGGATTAAGTTAGATCTTTTTATTATTCTTGGATTTTAATCTTGTTTTATAACTTAGTAATTTTATATTGTATGTATTTTTATGCCTTTTGTTTTATTATCTTGTTGTAAACCGCCGGAGTCCCTCCGGTGGAGGGAGATGGGCGGTGATATAAGTCTGACTAATAAATAAATAAATAAAAATATTATATAATAATATTGTATTACTAATTGATATTTTATATATACATTCAGTACATTATATCTACATTCAGAAAAATTGGAAATGGTAGCAGAGGTCTCATTGGACATAGAAAGTTGGTTCAAATTTTTGGAGTAAGTTTTGGACAGCATTTTGGCTCTTTCTGCAGGCTCTGGGCTAGTATGGGATATGCCATATCCAGGCCGGTACGGTAGTTTTGGACTGATTTTCTTCCTCAACATGGTCACCTTTTAATGTTGTTGTTGTTTATTCGTTCAGTCGTTTCCGACTCTTCGTGACTTCATGGACCAGTCCACGCCAGAGCTTTCTGTCGGCCGTCACCATCCCCAGCTCCCCAATGGTTGAGTCCGTCACCTCCAGAATACCATCCATCCATCTTGCCCTTGGTCGGCCCCTCTTCCTTTTGCCTTCCACTTTCCCTAGCATCAGCTTCTTCTCCAGGGTATCCTGTCTTCTCATTATGTGGCCAAAGTACTTGAGTTTTGCCTTTAATATCATTCCCTCAAGTGAGCAGTCTGGCTTTATTTCCTGGAGTATGGACTGGTTTGATCTTCTTGCAGTCCAAGGCACTCTCAGAATTTTCCTCCAACACCACAGTTCAAAAGCATCTATCTTCCTTCGCTCAGCCTTCCTTATGGTCCAGCTCTCACAGCCATAGGTTACTACAGGGAATACCATTGCTTTAACTATGCGGACCTTTGTTGTCAGTGTGATGTCTCTGCTCTTAACTATTTTATCAAGATTTGCCATTGCTCTCCTCCCAAGAAGTAGACGTCTTCTGATTTCCTGGCTGCAGTCAGCGTCTGCAGTAATCTTTGCGCCTAGAAATACAAAGTCTGTCACTGCCTCCACTTTTTCTCCCTCTATTTGCCAGTCATCAATCAAGCTCGTTGCCATAATCTTGGTTTTTTTGAGGTTTAACTGCAACCCAGCTTTTGCACTTTCTTCTTTCACCTTCGTCATAAGGCTCCTCAACTCCTCCTCGCTTTCAGCCATCAAAGTGGTATCATCTGCATATCTGAGATTGTTAATGTTTCTTCCAGCGATTTTAACTCCAGCCTTGGATTCATCAAGCCCAGCATGTCGCATGATGTGTTCTGCGTACAGGTTGAATAGGTAGGGTGAGAGTATACAACCCTGCCGTACTCCTTTCCCAATCTTAAACCAGTCCGTTGTTCCGTGCTCTGTTCTTACCATTGCTACTTGGTCGTTATACAGATTCCTCAGGAGGCAGACAAGATGACTTGGTATCCCCATACCACCAAGAACTTGCCACAATTTGTTATGATCCACACAGTCAAAGGCTTTAGAATAGTCAATAAAACAGAAATAGATGTTTTTCTGAAATTCCCTGGCTTTCTCCATTATCCAGCGGATATTGGCAATTTGGTCTCTAGTTCCTCTGCCTTTTCTAAATCTAGCTTGTACATCTGGCAATTCTCGCTCCATGAATTGCTGGAGTCTACCTTGCAAGATCTTGAGCATTACCTTACTGGCATGTGAAATAAGTGCCACTGTTCGATAGTTTGAACATTCTTTAGTGCTTCCCTTTTTTGGTATGGGGATATAAGTTGATTTTTTCCAATCTGATGGCCATTCTTGTGTTTTCCAAATTTGCTGGCATATGGCATGCATCACCTTGACAGCATCATCTTGCAAGATTTTAAACAGTTCAGCTGGGATACCATCGTCTCCTGCTGCCTTGTTATTAGCAATGCTTCTTAAGGCCCATTCAACCTCACTCTTCAGGATGTCTGGCTCTAACTCACTGACCACACCGTCAAAGCTATCTCCAATATTATTATCCTTCCTATACAGATCTTCCGTATATTCTTGCCACCTTTTCTTGATCTCTTCTGCTTCTGTTAGGTCCTTACCATCTTTGTTTTTGATCATACCCATTTTTGCCTGGAATTTACCTCCGATGTTTCTAATTTTCTGGAAGAGGTCTCTTGTCCTTCCTATTCTATTGTCTTCTTCCACTTCCGCACATTGCTTGTTTAAAAATAATTCCTTATCTCTTCTGGCTAACCTCTGGAATTTTGCATTTAATTGGGCATATCTCCCCCTATCACTGTTGCCTTTTGCTTTCCTTCTTTCTTGGGCTACTTCCAGTGTTTCAGCAGACAGCCATCTTGCCTTCTTGGTTTTCTTTTTCTTTGGGACGTTTTTTGTTGCCGCCTCCTGAACAATGTTGCGAACTTCTGTCCATAGTTCTTCTGGGACCCTATCTACTAAATCTAGTCCCTTAAATCTATTCTTCACCTCCACTGCATATTCCTTAGGAATATTAGTGAGCTCATATCTAACTGATCTGTGGGTCTTCCCTATTCTCTTTAGTCTGATTCTAAATTTTGCAATAAGAAGTTCGTGATCTGAACTACAGTCAGCTCCAGGTCTTGTTTTTACCGACTGTATAGAGGTCCGCCACCTTTGGCTGCAAAGGATGTAGTCAATCTGATTTCGGTGTCGACCATCTGGTGAAGTCCATGTATAAAGTCGTCTTTTAGGTTGTTGGAAGAGAGTGTTTGTTATGCACAGTGAGTTGTCTTGGCAAAATTCTATCAGCCTATGTCCTGCTTCATTTTGTTCTCCCAGACCATGCTTGCCTGTAATTCCAGGTGTCGTCTGACTACCCACCTTAGCATTCCAGTCTCCTGTAATGAAAATAACATCTCTTTTTGGTGTATTATCTAGTAGGTGCTGCAGATCCTCATAGAACTGATCTACTTTTGCTTCTTCAGCATCTGTGGTTGGGGCGTATATTTGGATCACTGTGATGTTAACCTTTTAATGTAATGCTTGTTTTTTTTTTTTTTTTTTATCCCTGTAAGCTGCCCAGGGAGTCATTTCACAAAAGGGTGGCCTTGGAAATCTACAGATAAATAAATATGGATTTTTCTTTTTTTATTAAGTGGATTAAAATAGAATAGTCTAATCCTTCAGCCAGTGGTATCACAAATGTGTTTTTTTTTCCTTGTATTATCAAGATGTTTTACAGAACTTGTCAAGGATGACCTTTATCTCCTCTTAATTTGATGTTGAAATCACTGGCCTGTTTTACCAGACAACTGAAGGACATTCTGGGCATAAGATGGCTCGAGTTTAACACAAATTGTTATTATATGGTAATGCTATATTCTGTAATTGATAATTATGCATGTTCTATATCAAAATTTAAAGATATAGTACAACAATTAGGCAAATTATCAGGTTACTCAACTAACTGGAGTAAGTTTCATATACTTCCTATAGGCTTTATGGTATCTATGTAAACCTGGAAACGAATGGAAAGCGAGTTGCGCCCAGCAGGATTCTGTCCGGCGATAGTCTGGTCAATCGAGGTGATGTAAACCTGTAAAAACTAAGCTTCGCTCGGTGGTTTAATTTTTTTAAATATCTTGGGATAATTATCCAAGGGGGGAAAAATCTGTTAAGTAGATGTAAATATTCTAAACTGTTCACCTCAGATTAATTTTGGTATAAATAGTTTAAAATCCCGGTGAATTTATGGGGAAAGTTAAATGTTATAAAAATATTATTACATTAAGATTGATATATACTCAAAGGGATTCCCATGTTAATAACTTTAATGTATTTCAAGCAGAGTGATAAGTTATTAAGAAGGTTTATATGGAAAGACAAATTTTGTGTTGAGGGGGATTTTAATCTTCCTGATTTTCAGCTGTATCATTAGTTATATATTTTATCTTCCATTTCTCTATGAAAGTCAAGTGATCAAGTCCAAAATCCATGATAAAAAATTATGATATGACTCCTCTGACCTCATGACAGGGGCTGGGTTCCTTTTTAAATCAAGATTCTATTGTATTTCCAGTATTAAATGCTGTAAAGTTTATTTGAACCTTATTTGGAAATATAATTTTGATCCTTTTTCACATAATAAATTTAGGGATAATCCCAATCGGAAAATTGCAGGTAAGGTTTTTTTTAATTCACAGGGTAATAGGGATATTAATACTTTAAATCAGCAAATTGCCAATCAAGTGTTTAAGTCATTTTAGTTATTGCAAGAGGAATTCAGCTTAATAAAATTTGGATGCTAACATCATTACTCTGGAAATATAAAATGATGGAGACGACACAGGCATATTATACAGACTTGCTCCATTATCATCCAATTTGATTTTAATATCTATAGGTTTGTTAATATAGTTTTGGGAAGGCTAATATGGTTTAATTATGTGATTGTGACTCTGAATTATATCATTTGGAATCTATCATTATATGAAGGACTGTGGATTTATTAATCTGGAGCACAGCAAAAAATATTACTCTTTTATGATGGAAAAACAGTGCCATCCTGGATTTACAAGCTTGGATTGATTATATGTATTGTCTCTCTGGGGATGAACTAGCTTTTTAGAGATATAATAGAAAGACTGATTATTATTATTCTGTGTGGTCAAGGTTTAATACGTTGTTTAAAAATATGTCTATGAAGGTTCTCAGTCATCCAGGTGGAATTGTCTGTAGCTTGAATCATGTCAACTGGATTTCTATTTTCTCAGTGGAAACGTTTCGCTCCTTATCCAAGGAGCCTCTTCAGTCTGAGCAAAGTTAGTAAGGGTAAGTAAGTTAGTAACCCTTACTAACTTTGCTCAGACTGAAGAAGCTCCTTGGATAAGGAGCGAAACGTTTCCACTGAGAAAATAGAAATCCAGTTGTTTAAAAAGTGTACTTATGTGTATTATAGTGTTTACTTCTGTCTATTTTTCCTTTTTTATCCTTTTTAATTTCCATATATTAAAACAAATAAAAAAGATCTACTACATACTTCCCCTTTCTTTTAACTGCAGTCATGCAAAATACATTTTATTCTTTTAAAAAAATTCATTTGTTAAATACAAGCTTGTTGCCATTTTCATGTCATACATTTCAAGTCACAATTTTCCACATACCTTCGTCATAACCAGATAGATCCATTTATTTTTATCTCCACCACCCATTATGGTTTTGGTCAACTAAGGTTTTCACATAATACTTTTTAGTAAGATAGAGATGGTATAGGCTAGGTTTCTAGCCTTAATCATACCCAAGCTGAATGCAGCATTCCATACTAACAGTAAGGACAACATGAGTCAATCTGGCTACATTTTGGCTAGTATACCACTGCTGCAACCAAAGTTCAGTTTTACCCTAAGTGTGCTCACTTAGTAAGCAAACCAGGATCTCTAATCTACAGACTACTTTGCAAGCCAGCATACTCTTGCCTGTATCCAATCAACTAGAAGTTGTACAATATACTGATACACATTCAGAACGTCAAAGGTGACTCAATGGCCTAACAATAAACCCCCACCCCAGCAAATATTTTGTTTACAATTCTGCATCCAGAGCTGGACACATTTTGTTAACTATCAGATTGTTAAAGCATGGCTTCAATTTAGATTTAAGACATAACCTTTCTGCTAGGACAAATGTAAGGCAAGCATCATCTTGGGAGTCAATAACAAGACCAACCACTGGAAACAGAGGAAGGATCAGTGTATAATATTTCCTCTGCAATACAAGGAGGGGATAAACAATTTAAAGTCTGCAGGAAGCTGGAAAGTGAGAAACACTGGCACAAAAAGCAGGATAGTTTTTAATTTTCACCTAAAGAAGACAGTCCACTATGCAATTTACACCTCATCTGCCTCCATCACACTTCCTGGAGGTTGCATCCTAGTATACATGCATAGACATATACAACCGTACAACCAGATGAACTGGGAAGTGACAGCTGTCCAACTTGGTAAAATCCTTTAAGTGCAACATTGTGCAAGTGTGAATCCTGCAATATGAATGCCTTTCAATCCGAGAAGTCAATCTAATTTAGGGTCTGCAGTGACCACCACTTGGGCAGATTATACATATGTGTCCCTTTGTCTCTGAGTTGCATGACCCAATAAATTACATTGCAAGTCCTCCAAGCAAAAGAAAGAGGTTTTTGCAACAAGACTGGCTGTTCAACAGGTGTAAAAAGCACTTCCTATACAGGATTCTTTACTTGTGAGTCTGACTTGGCAATCTCTTCAGATTGCAAGCACTGGCCTTGTTCATTATCATATAGAAGTCTCCCCCTTTCCCCAACTGCACTGAATGAAAAGGGTAAGGGCACATTCAAATTTAATGCACTGCTCTCCTTCTCTTGGGAATAATCTATTGTAGCTTCCCATGCCTATAAATATTATAAGCCCATATTTAATTCCATTCTCCTACTTATCTGTACAAATTGTACACTTAAACATAACTCCGTTGTACTATTTGTGTGTACTCCCATGCTTTACTTTCAAAGTATGTTGTGAGGAGCAGAAAAAAATATATAGACATGATCAACAGCATTTACCATCATATTTAATTCACATGAATACCTTAACTGCCCTCATACCTCTGGAATTTAAACCATAATCAATAGTGTCTCTCTACACCAGAGCTTTCCAAACTGTGTGTTGCGACACAAAAGTGTGTCGCCACACACAGTCTGGTGTGTCGCCACACAACCCAGAAGCGCTGATCATCATCAGCGCTTCCGGGTTTTCCCACGGCGACACACCAATGGCGGTGTGCAAAAACCGAAAGCGGCAGCAGCGCTTCCGGGTTTTTGCGCGCTGCTGCAACGGCGGCACTTCCGGGTTTTCCCACGGCGACACACCAACGGCAGTTGGTGTGTCGCCGCGGGAAAACTTTGGAAAGCCCCGCTCTACACCATCAGATCATGACTTCTACAGGCCCAAGTGTTGGGGTTTGATATACCCAGGAATTTACAGCTAGATATAAATTATATTGAGAGACTTGATATTTAGGTGAAAGGGGAAATATTCTGCAAAGTCACCCAATTAGCAGCCATTGTTGTAGTGCTGATGTGTCAGTGTGTGACTCATACAACAGGTGCTTAGAGTTAAGTTGGGTGTGGTGGATAATGAGAGTGACCTATAAGGTGATTGGTCAGTTTATATATAAATACAGAGATGTCCTGTATTCTTTCTTCTCACTTCTCACTTCTTCTCATTCAACCTCTGTATGCTGTATCATTGGTGTATCATTTGTTACCTGTGGAAGTGATCTGTAAATACGTATGTATATAAGTAAATAAGCTATTTTATATAATCTCTGTGTGAGTGTCTATTTACAATACAGCCTAAGGATCACTGGTGTCTAGGAGAAGAAGCAGGCCGCTCCATCCGCTCGCCCCGACAGGTTACGGGCCCAGAGGCGACAGAGAAGCCAGAGACGACAGAGGCTTTGGACTGGCTGTGGATCGTGGGATCGTGTGCAGTCTGTGAGCTGGAAGCTTTGGAAGCCTATCCAGGAGTCGTGTGGCTATTTGGAGTGATTTGGAGCTTTAACAGGTTCCGTGCCTGCGTGTGTTTTTTCTCCTACGCTTGTTTTGCAGCTGGAGGACATTCTGATAAGGTCTGTGTCTTTAATCATCGGTGTCTGCCCAGAAGGGGCTGTGGACAGATGAGCGAAGCGAAGATGTTGCCGGCAGTCGGGGGAGGTTTTCCTCTGGAAAGACTGAATGACACTACTTATTCGTCATGGGCATACAAAATGGAAATGTATCTTCGATGTGAGGGTCTTTGGAAAATTGTACTTGACCCCCCACGTGAGTCAGACGAAGAAAAGATTGTGTTAATGAATGAGAAAGCATTGGCAAGCATAATTTTATGTCTGGAGGATAGCCAATTATGTTATGTTAGAACTTGTACGTTAGCCAGTGTGTGTTGGGAAGCTTTAAAGAGTGTTTATCTGAGAAGCACGCCGTTATGCAAGGTTTTGTTAACAAGGAAACTTTATCATGCCAGATTAGGGGTATCTGATAATATTCGGGATCACCTGTATTATATGACAAGTTTGTTTCAGGAGTTGGCTCAGAGAGATATGCCGTTTACAGAAGCAAATAAAGTGTATGTAATTCTCAGTTCTCTAAATGAAACGTGGGATAATTTAGCTATAAGCTTCGGGTCGTTATCTGAAAGTGACTTGACCATAAATTACTTATCTGGCAGGCTCTTGGAAGAAGAGCAGAGGAGGAAACAGTGTTCTAACGTAAATAGTAATAACAGTGTGTCTGTGAAGGAATGTTATTCTGATAAGTCTGTAAAGCGAAAATGTTTTTGCTGTGGATCGGAAAGGCATTTGTTAAGAGATTGTGATAAGAAACAGAAGCCTAAAGCCACGCCGGGAATTTCCAGGCTGGGAGACAATGCACAGCTGTCTCTAATTACTTCAAGTGTACAAGATTTAAAGTGACCATGTTAGCCTAGCAAATGGAAGCATTGCATCTGTGACTGGTAAGGGATTTGTATATGTACCAGGATTAAATGTTGAATTATCAATGTTATGTGTACCAGAACTGGAGTACAATATTATAAGTGTTTCTCAATTGGATACACTGGGTTATAATGTACAGTTTGGTAATGGTGAATGTATTGTCATGAAAGATAATAATTTCTGTGGTAAAGGTGTTTTACAGAACAATTTATATGAAATTGTACAAACCAGGACAAGCAGAAGCCATGATGTTGCCACAATTAATAAGCCAACACATGATTCATGTGAGCACCTATGGCATAGAAGGCTGGGGCATCCGAGTTTCAAAGTGATTGAAAAGATGTCAGAAGCAAGTTCTGGAATGAATTTGAAACAGTGCCAAGTGTATTTGGATTGCACAGCTTGTAAGGTTGCAAAGTCAAAAATATATCCTGTGAGCAAATTTAGTGATAGGAAGTCACATAAATGTTTTGAATTAGTTCACGCTGATTTAATTGGTCCATTACCAGCTACAATAGGGGGTGCTAAATATGTTTTAGTCATTGTAGATGATTACACCAGATTTGGGTTCTGTTACCTATTGAAAGCTAAAAGTCTTGGGGTTGGCTGGCCCCTTAGATCTGTTTCGACCAGCCTTGTTGATCAGTGGAATAAGATCTACCACCTTTGGATCAAATTATATGATGTTGTAGGTGTATGTATATATACATATATATATGCAATTTTATATTGTTATCATTGATATTTATTGTTTTAATTCTTTTAAATTGTTGTGAACCGCCCAGGGTCCCTCCTTGTGGGGGAGATGGGCGGGATATAAATGTAATAAATAAATAAATAAATAAATAAATAAATAAATAAATAAATAAATGTCAAACATTTGATAAGTTTAGAAACTGGGTGCAGTTTGTGGAACGTAGGTATAGCACAAAGGTGTGTAGTTTACAAACTGACCGGGGTACTGAGTTTCTGAGTGGTAGTTTTCAGCAATGGCTCGGTAGAAGGGGCATTGTGCATAGGAGAACCAATCCGCATAGTTCAGATGAGAATGGCGTGGCTGAACGTAGGAATTTGGCATTGCAGACAGTAAAGGATTCACTTATAGCTGACTCAGGGTTATCTAGAGGATACTGGGGAGAGGCTAACTGCTAATTATTTAATTAACAGGTTATGGAGTGTGTCCATAAATCAAACTCCATATTATATGTTATATGGCAAGAAGCCATCATTAGCTCATTTGAAAGTGTTTGGGTGCACTGCCTATGTTCACGTGCATAAGGAGGTATGTAGGAAAGGGCAGGCAAAAGCACAGAAAATGACGTTTGTGGGGTATGAGCCAGGGACCAAGGGATATAGGTTCACTGATGGCAGGAAAGTTGTTATTTCTAGATCAGCAAGTTTTAGTGAGCACAGCAATTGGCAGAGATTACACGGGAGTAGTGAAGTTTTTCTTCCTAGTCAGAGAAGTTTTGAGTTCTCAGAGCAGAGAGAGTCCACTGATGTGATTAAGCAGGAAGAGGAATTAACTCCTAGTGTGCCAATGATGCAGGATGCTACAGTTTTGCGAAGGTCTGAGAGAGTTAACAAAGGCATACCACCTCAACGTTATACACCAGGTGATGTAAAAGTGTGTTTTATCAATTATGAACCTCATAATTACCAGGAAGTTTTGAAGTTGCCACAACACGAGCAGAGTAGATGGAAAGCTGCTATGGATGTGGAAATGAAAGCCATTAATTCTCATAAGGTTTTTAAATCTACCAGGTTGCCTGAGGGGCATAGAGCAGTAGGTTGTAGATGGGTTTATAAGAAGAAAACCTTAGTGAATGGTGATATTCAGTATAAGGCTAGGTTGGTAGCACAAGGATTTTCCCAGATAAAGAGTCAGACTTATGATGAGGTTTTTGCACCAACGCTAAGAGGGGAGACATTTAGGTTTGCCTTAGCAATGGCAGCTGCTGGGAATTGTGTAGTACACCATTATGATATCACAACAGCATATTTGCATGCTGATTTGAAAGAAGAAATCTATATGACTGAAGCCCCAGGTTATGAATCAAATATTGCAGGGAGCGTATACAAGTTGCAGAAAGCGTTGTATGGACTCAAGCAGTTGGCACATTGCTGGAATCTAAAGTTAGAAAAGGAATTACAAAGAATGGGATTCAAGTGTAGTATAGCTGACCCATGTCTGTATGTAAAGCAATGTGAAAATGATGAACAGATTTTGCTTTTGATTTTTGTAGACGATTTGTGTTTTATAGCGAAAGATCAAAGCAGGGTAATTGAATTTACTGAAAATCTGAAACAACACTTTGATGTCAAAGATCTGGGAGAGATTAGGAATTACCTAGGCGTAGGTATTCAAAAGGTTGATGGGGGTTATGTTCTAGAGCAGCGGAAGAAAATGGAAGCACTGCTAAGAGAGAACAACATGGAACATTGCAAGGAAGTTCCAACCCCGATGACAACAGATTTTGTCAAAAAAGAGACTGGAGATGATGACCAAACTTCATGTGATCAAGAACATGTGATCAGTCAATAATTGGAAGTTTATTGTATTGTATTGTATAGATTTGCAATATTGTCCATCTGAATGTAATGTAGCAGATGTGATGACAAAGCCTCTAAGCATAGATAGACATAGGATGTGTATATCATAAATGTGTATGTCTTCTATTCTGTACAAGTGAAATGTGAATGTAATATCTATTGTAAATTGAAGGGGTGTTGGGGTTTGATATACCCAGGAATTTACAGCTAGATATAAATTATATTGAGAGGCTTGATATTTAGGTGAAAGGGGAAATATTCTGCAAAGTCACCCAATTAGCAGCCATTGTTGTAGTGCTGATGTGTCAGTGTGTGACTCATACAACAGGTGCTTAGAGTTAAGTTGGGTGTGGTGGATAATGAGAGTGACCTATAAGGTGATTGGTCAGTTTATATATAAATACAGAGATGTCCTGTATTCTTTCTTCTCACTTCTCACTTCTTCTCATTCAACCTCTGTATGCTGTATCGTTGGTGTATCATTTGTTACCTGTGGAAGTGATCTGTAAATACGTATGTATATAAGTAAATAAGCTATTTTATATAATCTCTGTGTGAGTGTCTATTTACAATACAGCCTAAGGATCACTGGTGTCTAGGAGAAGAAGCAGGCTGCTCCATCCGCTCGCCCCGACACCAAGGGTCATACCTGGCATTAACAAGCATGTCAAGAGCCACAGTCCAAAAGTGGGCAGATGTGGATCCTTTGTGGAAGGATAAGGGGTTTTAAAAGGTGAAGCAGGCATCTTATGCCTGACATGTTTGGCACCACCCACTCTGGACTGCAACAGGAATGCTGGTGAGCCGTACGCAGCCCAAGAGACCATATTTGTTGCACCCTTGTTTTACAAATTCTAAATGGTGACAGAAAACGTTCTTGAACAAAATGGAATCCCCCACTGGAAAGTTTAACACAATAGTAATTATTTCCTTCCTCTTCCTCATGCCTTCTATTTTCAGTACTGTAATGTATTAGCTATTTTTAAAACAGCTAAAAAGCATTCACATATTTTGTCAAAAGGATCAGAGGAGGAGGAGGAGGAGGAGGAAACAATGATGCCAGGTAACATGTTGTAGACTCTGTGACTATTTGTAAAGAGATAGCTTTAATTCACTGTTGGGCAATAATGAATGAAGACCAGTATATATGCTTATCAAAAGGGATGAGACGAATTTTAAAAGAAGTTATAATTACTTTCTATAGCTAGTCATTTAAAAAATCTTGAAGAGTAGAGAGTTTTTAAAGATCAAAATTGCTTTTGCTGATTGCTTTGAAGTGCTAGGTGAATGGTGAAGATATATGAAAGCTAAAATGGCCACCAGACAAATCTCTACTACATTGACCTGCATTTCCAACAATTGCAAAGCTTTGTCATATGAGAGAACCAGAGATCTAAACTGAGGGAAGCATGAAAAGAAAAGATAGCATGTGTGTGTGAGAAAGTAACATGTGGGAGACTGAAAGAGTAATAAGATGGATAACATGCATGCGACACAAAGATGTGGTGTGTGCAACACAGAGGTATATAAACTGCATGACCGTAAGGAGAAATATACGGTCTCTTTGGAAGGAGGAAGATTATCTTGCTATCTATCAAATGGTTAGTTGGTAGACATCATTAATTTATCTACCAAAACACTGACTGAGGCCTCCTAAAAAAGCTATATAAGGAAGCAATGAACTCTATTTCTCATAAGAGTTCTCGGAAAAACACCAATTATGGTCCCAAACATAGAATCTAATAGTGCATCCTGCAAATTATGTGTGTTTATGAGAGGACACACACAGTACCAGAGAGAACAGAAGTTGTAGGGTTGCTCTTACATAAACAGAGCACAGTTAATGATGCCTCTAGAGTCTACCACTTTCCACATATTATGTTCTTCTTGTACACCACATTAAGAAGTATGATCAGCAAACTGTGAAAGGATAAGAAAAAAAGGAGGATGTTGGGGTGGAAGATGGCTTCTTTGAACCTTAGAATGATTGTTATTAGAATAAGGAACACATATAATACTACATATATCATACATGAAATATAATGATATACACCCTGACATCTTATCGAAAGAAGCTGGAATAATTTTGAAGAAACCAAACATGGGGAAGAGAAAGGCTTTTAAAATCATGTTCAAGATGAGATTCAGAAAGGGAATGTTAGGAGTAAGAGTTTTATCCTAGAATTAAAGAAATCCAACTGAATTTTCTAGAATTAGGATTATCAATATTTTCATCTGAAAAGGTATCTTGCTAAGCATTTGGATGGAACTAATTTTCTATTGAAAATAAATTAAAGTCTAAGAATTCCGAGTTCATATTTTAATCAACTGGTTTGAAAAAAGTGCTGATGGTATTATGGGAAGGATGCTCAACCTACCCTCTGGAACAGTGTTCTCCCGAAGGTCCGTATCGCCCTGACCCTTCAGAAGGCCTTGAAGACCTGGTTCTTCCAGCAGGCCCTGGGCTGGGGTGATTTGTGAACTCACTGGTATGCTATGGGTTTTTACATTTTTGTATTTCCTGGGTGGTTGTGTGTTACTTTTGTTCTTTTTATATAATATTGGGTATTTAACCTTTTCATGCCACTTCAAGCTGCATGAAGATTAGGTGGCCTACAAATCTAATGACTCTAAAAAATCAAACAAATAAGTATTAGGGTTAAAAGGAGAATTGACCATTTCAAATTTCAGAGGTGCATCTGTCTTTAAAGAAGCAAAATAAAAATATTCCCTTTGATCCTCAAGCAGCTATAACCAGTAGGTTAATTCAGTGGAACAAAATGCCCCATTCTTTAGATACCAAAATTCAAGAGGGCACTATTTATTATAATATGGTACACAGAAATGTGAATGGTACTCGGAAAGAATAAGAATCTGCATTTAATATTGCCACCTCAAAAAAAAAAGGGGAATGAAAAATTACAGATCTTCCTAAACGAAAATTCGGAGAAGCTAAGTAGAGTCTTTCTTTCCCTGCAGGGAATTTAAGGGACCAACCATGTTTCCCAGCTGTTGCGTTTAATTTGTTATTTAGAACTGAGCTCAACCTTCTATGAATGATAGTCTGAAAAAGGAGTGCGTTATTATTCATACAAATATTTTGCAGCATAGGCCGTCAAGACTGGGTGGAAAGTAGCCCCAAAGAGGGGAAGGGGGCACAGCAAGCAGTGGGGAAAGCAGCAGCCTACGTGCTCCTCCTCCCTTTTTGCAATCAGCCACCTCCCAAATAGCAATCAGCACAGCTGGGGGCTTGTGTGAACTATCCCAGGAGGTCTCATTACTTCAACCCAAAGAGAGTGAACTAGCTGAGAGCTTTCCACTGTGGTGCCAGAATGGAAGGCAAGCCAATTACCAGCCTGTGCTGTCAGATAGGAGAGATGCGGAGACAGAAAACAAGCTTCTTGTAAGTGTTTCTTTTCCCCCCAAAGCTAAACGCAGGCAGCCAGGAAAGAAAAGGTTAGAAACTGATTCCTGTGACCTTTGCAGCTGCTATGCTTTCTATTAACTAGCTCAAGATCACATTTTTTAATCAATACAGATCAATCCAAAAATCAAACTGTAAGCTATAAAGTAAAAATTAAAATGGTTGCCCTCTCCCTTAATCATCATTGAGATTCTATGTTGTTCCAAGGCATTCAATCATTAAAAGTCAAAAGATATAGCATTAAATACCGCTGTTAGTTAGTTTCTGAATCCTGTCCAGAAATCCCCATTCTCACTCCTCTTTCAATAAATTATAATCTGCTCTTTAACCAATCTCTTCTTTAAATATTTTTCTATCCATTGCAACTAACATTTAAAGCACTACAATCAAATGATCAGAAGGAGGCCCCAAAAGTCATTTAATTATTTAAGAGGAGTCAGTCAGCATCTGCCATACATACAAACTGCTACAATACAGACTGGAACACCAAAAGACACAAAGCACCTTCATCATTCACAAAAAATCTTCCTCCCTCAAAAAAAAAAAACTGGGGAGGGCAGGAACTAACTATGAAGGGCATGCATTCCACACTTCAGATTCCAGTACTGGTGGCCTTTAATCTTACTTTTTTTATCAGCAATTCGATATTTAGGAATTCACAGGTGAATTATCTCCGTATCAGAAAACTATCATCTTGCTAAGAGCAAAAGAACAAAAACTGGCTTTTCCCCCCTGGAATGTAGGTAATCCCATGCAATCCACAACACTGCTAGCCATGTACATTCTTTCCTGGTAAACTTTGCACCCACAACTGAGAATTCAGAAGAAAAGATTTAAAGAACTCTTTTATAACCTGCAAGTCTAAAACAACTTCAAATATGTCAATTCCAGAACTTGATAACACTTATACTTTAAATCTTCCTACTTAAACCACCAAGTCATGCCACCCATCTTGCAAGCCACCTTTGTTGTTTCAAAGTTACACAGACAAAGTTTTTAAATATCTAATTTAAAGGTGTAGATATCTTTTTTTACACCTGTTCTAGTCTGAGTATGTTCTTAAGTATTGGCAAACAAATATGAAGGTTTACCAACTACTCAGTTGCACAGCTCTTGCATGATGCTGTTTCCTCATAATTAGTTACCTAATCTAAAAGAAGTGGTTATATTTTTTCCATACAAATTATTTGAGATGCTTGATTTGCTGTTCATACTGCCTGCCAGTGTATTATGCAAAGTACATAATAGCATAAGATGTACAAAAGTCATCAAACTCTGTGGCTGCCTCCCAGAAATCAATCGAGGGGGTGGGGGTGGCATAATAGAACTATTTGCATTTGGTAATAACAATCTTCTTTTTGACCCCCAGAAAAGAACAATTAGGATCAGTTGTCGAAGGACGTTGGGATTCACTTAGAATTATTTAAGGAATTTATATACTGTACTGCCTTTCAAACTGGGCTTTCCTAAGGTAGTACACATAAATATCCTAAAAACATTAAAGTTGGTATTTCAAATATCAAAAGCAGGTGGGAAAATGTGAATGTGAAGGCAGTGTGAAATGTTCATGTGAAAGTAATCCTGACAACCTAAAGTATGTAGCTTTGTAGAAACAATACCAAACAAATCACAAAGTGAGACCCTGGCAAAAGATTGCTTTTGCCAGTTGTGATCCTCTGCTTCCTCCCCCTGCATTTTCTCTTCCGCTGGAGGGGAAAAAAAGGCTTAACTTCAGATTGGTTTATGGACTCACACGTTTAGGCAAACATGATGTGGAAAGAAGAGATTCTGGATTTAGTAACAAGCACTGGGGAAATGACCACATCCTGATCTTCCCCCAGAATACTCAATTTCAAGCCCTTTCACAAGTGAAAATACCACTAATGGTAAATGTGTGCATGAGGAATTTTCTGTGACTGTACCAAGAAGACTTCCAAGGTGAAATGGCAAACTCATGAAGATAATGCCTCCCTATCTCAACAGCTTCATAGCAATTTTTAGTTTTTGTTCTGTACTACTGGTTTTACCTTTTCTTACCTCTTTTGAGATTTTGAGAGAAGTAAGTCATAAAACAAGTTAAACAAATGGCCAGGCACAAATTGTTATATTTTGGATGCATTATGCAAAGACCCGGCTCCTTTCCATAATGCTAGAAAAGGTGTAAGGAAAGAGAAGAAGAGGACAACCAGCAACAAGGCGGCTGGACTCAATTACAGCAGTGACAGGTACACCATTGGGAAACTTTAAGGACCAGGTTGGGGACAGATCATTCTGGAAAAGGTTTATCTATGTGGTCGCAAAGGATTAACACTGACTTGATGGCATATAATCATCATAATCAATGGAAGTGAGAGAATTTTTTTACATTTATGAAAGAAGTCACACATGTTCAGGAGAAAGAGCATCATAAAAATAAAATTAGCAATAATAATTTATTTGTTGGTGAGTCTACTACTGAAAATTACTACAGCAAATTAAACAGAATAGCATTAATTCAGGATTTTTTTCCCCAACTAGTCACACTGTACATTTCAAGTCTATCATTTGTAAAGAGAAACTGGTCCTGCTGTGTTAAAGAAACCCAACCAGAACAGTGTCCTATACTGACAAAGCAAAGGTAACAAAAAGAAGACTTGCTGCTGAATAATAATAATAATAATAATAATAATAATAATAATAAGTAGTAGTAGTAGTAGTAGTAGTAGTAAGCACTTGATGCGAATGAAGGCCAATAACAGCTAAAGAACTGGCAGCTGTGATTTCACGTTGTTGTGTATAATAAAAAGCATTAAATGGATAGGAGCAAGCAAAACTAAACCAGCATGATAACAATTATCTAGGTAATTATAATATTTATATTTACAATTAGATTTATTTTTAATTATAATTTAGTATGACATAAAAGGAAGAAGAACCTCTTAGTATTTGCTCCAAAAGTTACAGATTTCCACATTATTTCCAGGCATATAGAAACAGGTACAGATGTCAACATTACTAGACATGGCTCCTTTAATGAGTCATGGACTGGTGTGTATTCATACTCCTGCGCATTCATCTCCCTGTGCATTTTGAAGCTGTACTTCCATATTTATTCAGAAGCATTGCACAAGTCCAGTCAACATTAGTTTCTCTATCCTCCGCCCTTGGCCCAGCATTAAACTATTTTACCTGACATTTTTATAAATGGTCATCTTTAGGAGTTCCTTTAATCAACAGAGATAAGCCCTGTTAAGCTTCAGGGAAGCTGTTAACACTTGGGTTTTTAAAAGAGTCCTGGGTGGGGAATTATTAGTGAGCCTGATTATGAGTTTGTTCAATGTCTGATTGTTCCTCAGATACCAAGGTTTTCTTTGTAATTTCAGTTATACAGTCATTATACTGCTTCTATTTTTAACCTTCTTCCTATAAGAAGGGAATTGTAAGATGCTAACAGTCCTTTTGAATTCCAGTAAGGTAATTAATTAATTAATTAATTAATTAATTAATTAATTAGAGTCCAACTCTAATCATACAATTTTTCAAAAAAAAAGTCACCTCAGTTTCTGCAAAGCAGAGCCATGCTCATTCTCCCTTAAGCTCTTTGAAATGTAAAGCTATGCAGTCTGATATAATTTGATTTGAAGCTCATCTGTTTCCTGTGCCTTAGATTCAAAAAGCCTCACAAGCAGAAGAAACACACAAACAAAACACAAAGAGCTAAAGGCAGTCAAACTTCAGTGGTTTGGAAGATTTGAAAGCAGTTTTAGCCTCATTAGTAGCTTCATTCTTTCTGTACAATGTCGGGGAGAATAAATTTATTTCTCCGTTTCTCTCTGCCACCCCAACGTTTTGCTGATATTAGAGAATACTCAGGCAGCTCTCTTCCTGCCACAGACTTGCTACTTCCCAGACAAAAGTGAGATAGTCAAAACTTTAGGAGGACATTATTCTAGATCAACAAATGCATGGATATTGGCTCTAAATGTAGTTCATGTTATTTTATGCTTACTACATACCTGAGGTGAGAAATGCTGTTTCAGTTATTTTCTGCTGCATTCAGGAGTTCAACTGAGATACACAGATATGCTCAGATTTGGATTTTTCAGAAATATTCAGTAGAAAGTGCACGTTCAGTTCTATATTACACAAAATGACCATCATTTGCACTCAGAATATCCCTGATCACCAAGATCAATGTTAGCCCCAGAGTTTTGAGGGCTGGAAGATATCTTCCTTTGGCCATGGGCTCCCCTCCCTTTCATTGTGTCCCCTGCCCATTCACTCGCCTCCTCCATGTAGACCCAATCCATGCCCACTGCCCAAAATGGGAAGATTTGGAAGGCAACCACTCATTGTTTTTTTTTCTATCTTTGATCAAACACTTGGAGAAAAGAAATGAGCAGGAAGCAACACAGAAGACAAGATCAAGAAGTTCTAGGTATCAGCAGCAGGTCCCTTGCTGGGATGTGGGCCCAACATATGTCTAAATATCTTGGTGTCCAGACACTAGCCTGGAACAAGATACTGATCTTCTGTTATACAAAAATTAAAGCACATTTAAGCCAGACAATAAGAGAGGCAATGCCAATTAAGTCCTCCAAAGCCTGGCCTTCCAGAAATTCTCCATTTACCATTATACCATATTGTCTGTTTGCTTTTTTCACTACTGATACATTCCAAATGTGAATACAAGAATCTCTCTCATCCATCCACTTTTAAGATGAGAGATAAAAACAAGGAAAAGAGCACTGATTTTACCTGATGAGGGAACACAGCCAGCAAGGTCTCTCTATTCATTAGTTACTTGTCAGGTTTCTCTTTTTGACCAGGTAACACTACACAGCATGCAAAGCCAAGATTTTACTGTTCTGTCAGGGGATCCAGATTGGAAACATCCATCAACTGTACAATACAATAGCTCATGGCAGCATTTCATCCCGTCAGCCTTAACCAGAAGACAAGAAGAGCTAAGAGCCATTCTTACCTATTAGTGGTGGGAGTTGAAAGCCTGTCAATATTTTTATTCAATGTCCCAATTTTCAGGGGTTCCATTTGACTGTGGCATTTAAGTCAGCCTTTCCCCCCCCCTTAATTAAAAAAGGGAAAGAAACTATTGAGCATTTGTACAGCTTTTATTTGACTGCTATGCTGTACAGATTTCTTTATTCTATCAAAGAATCAAGGGCTAGTGGGGGAAAAAGAGGAGGAAAAACAAGTATGTTAACACTGCTGATACAGAAGTTAAGAAAAGAAAGAGGGAGGCCAGCACTGAGGCAAACTGCACAATCTCCAATTCTGGAATTTTAGAAATTATCTCAGTAAAACCAGAATTCAGGAGGAAAACAAAACCCAAAGCAATGCAACAATAACAGAAAAGGAAGAGAGAAATACTTTCAACATTGCCATCACTCAGTCATTCCTGATACTAACAGCAAGTGCAACCTTACTGCCCCTGTCAGCATAGTCTTAGGACCTTGACTGCGTTTTAACTGGAAAAGTATTCAGGGCGAGTAAATATGCATACATGGTAAAAATTTCAAGGCTAAAAAATGATTTGTGCTTTTTATGTGAAGAAGAGTGAGATATCTTCAAATATCCCTTTTAACTGGCAATTCCTAAATTTTGGTGGGGGAAAATTCCTTGACTAAGGCACTACCTCCCCAGTGAATGTATTTAATTCAAAATGTGCACAGTCTCCTTTTTACATGCCATAACTGCAGTCATGATAACACTCAGAATCATAAGATGCCTATGATAGCTTGCTTCTTCCTTTGGATCCAAGGAAATTCCATCCTCAGATAATTGCATTTGTAAGAGATACTCCTTTTCTTGCCTTGAAATTAAAATATCCCGCTCAGTTCTATGCACATCAAGGGACCTCACCAATTTAAATTTAATAAGCATTAAATAGCATTAAATATAGTTTAATTAAATTAGCCTGTATATTTAATAATATTCCCCTTTTGTAACATTAAAAATTAAAGTCCAATGGTAACATTTAGAGAGGCTCTGAGGATCATACTTTAAGACTTGTATTCCAGATTAAACAAAATCCAATTCTCTATTCAGATCTCTTTCAAAGACTGCCCCTAAATATAATTCTAGTCATGTGGAATACTTTAAATGTCTGCCTCCCCACCCCCCAAAAAAATTCCAGATTGACTTTTAAGGAGGGAGCATATAAAAACCTTCACCTCCAAGTCATAATGTCACTCAAATACAATCCAAACATTAATTCAGAATTCCAATGGTGATGAGCTGCCAGGCTAATAGGCCATGGTCTAATCCTTTGGTATCCTGACAGTTCACCAGCAACTGTGGCTGGCATCTTCAGAGGTAAAAGTGGTCTGCTCTGTAGTGCACTTCTTATTAGGTAATTAATTAATTCAACAAGTTTGGAAACTTCTATATCAAAGTTGCCCCAAGCTATCATTTGAATAACTGGTGGGAGTTCTGATCTGAATTTTTTTCTTCCATACATACAGGTAGTCCTCACTTACCAACCACAATTGGGACCAGCAACTCCACTGCTAAGCTCTACGGTTGTTAAGCAAAAAATCATGAAACTATGCCGGAATTACGTAACTTCCGCTTCCGTTGTTAAGTGAAGCACTGCGGTTGTTACGTGAGACAACATGTGACCGTGACTTGCGATTTCACTCTATTAATTCTGCTGTTGGAAGCCAGTTGTGAAGCTCACAAATGGTGATCACGTGACCACAGGACACTGCAATGGTCGTAAATGAGCACCGGTTGTGAGACGCCTGAATAATGATCACATGACCATGCGACGCTGCAACAGCTGTAAATGCGAGGATTGGTCACAAAGCTGTTTTTTCCCCAACCATCATAACTTCAAACGGTCTCTAATCAAGGCAGTCGGTAAGCAAAGACTACCTGTACTGCTGGAAATTGTTCAGAAAGGATCTTGCTGGTTAGAATTACAGAAATGCCTGATTTCCTGATCTCCTTTTTTGCTAGAGCTAAAATAATGGGCAGAAACCAGCAAGGTGAATTTCTACAGGGATAAAAGTATAGTTCTATATTTAGGTAGGAAAAATCAAAGGCATGAGACAGAACTGGAAACCATACTGGGCAGCAATACATATGAAAAAACCTGTGTGTTCACAAGCTGGACATGTGAACTCTAACAGCTGTAAAAAAGAACCAAGCCAAATCCTTATCTAAATCAATAGAAGGGCTGCATTAACAGAAAGTCACTGTTCCTCTACATTCTGCATTGGTCAGACACTCCTAAAATACTTGCAGTTCTAGGTTCTCCAATTTAGGAAGTACATTGACAAACTGGAATGGGTCCACAGAAGAGCAACCAAGATAATAAGATGGCTATTAGGAAAAAAATTATGAAGAGAGATCGGAGATGCTGGGTATGTTTAGTTGGAGAAGATACGACTTCAAGAAGTTATGGTAGCTCCTTGAAGTATCTGAAGGGCTGCCATGCAGCAGACAGGATTTATTCAGAGTTGTTCCAGAAGACCAGATAAAAGAACAATGTGTTTAAATTACAAAGAAGTAGATTTAAACTGAATATAAGGGTGTTGGGGTTTGATAAACCCAGGAATTTACTTCTAGATATAAATTATACAGAGAGGCTTGATTTCTAGGTAAAAGGTGAAATATTCTGCACAGTCACCCAATTAGCAGCCATTGTTGTAGGAATGATGTGTCATGTGTGACTCATTCCACAGGTGCTTAGAGTTAGGTTGGGTGTGGTGAATAACGAGAGTGACCTATAATGTGATTGGTCAGGTTCACTATATATACAGGGACATTCTCAGTTCCCATTATTCCCATTTTACCTCGTGAAAGCTGTATCGTTGATGGTGTATCATTTGTTACTTGTGGAAGTGATCTGTAAATACGTATGTATATAAAGTAAATAGGATATTTGATATAACTTCTGTTTGGAGTCTATTTACTGCATAGTATGTGGATCACTGGTGCCTAGGAGAGAGGCAGGCCGCTCCATCTCCGCGCACTCCCTCTGACAGGGTTATGGGCCCAGAGGCAGCAGAGACGCCATAGACGACGGAAGGCTTTGCACTGGCTGTGGATCGGTGGATCGTGTGCAGTCTGTGAGCTGGAAGCTTTGGAAGCCTATCCAGGAGTCGTGTGGCTATTTGGAGTGATTTGGGGCTTTAACAGGTTCCGTGCCTGTGTGTGTGTTTTTTTCTCCTACGCTTGTTTTGCAGCTGGAGGACATTCTGATAAGGTCTGTGTCTTTAATCATCGGTGTCTGCCCAGAAGGGGCTGAAGACAGATGAGCACAGCGAAGATGTTGCCGGCAGTCGGGGGAGGTTTTCCTCTGGAAAGACTGAATGACAGTAATTATTCGTCATGGGCATATAAAATGGAAAAGTATCTTCGGCGTGAAGGGCTTTGGAGGAGTGTACTTTGCCCTGAACCAGACCTGGAAGATGAAGAAGTTGCTCTAAAGGACGAGAGAGCATTGGCAAGCATAATTTTATGTCTGGAAGATAGCCAATTGTGTTATGTTAGAGACTGTCAGTTAGCCTATAAGTGTTGGGAAGCTTTAAAGAATGTTTATCTAAGAAGCTCACCGTTATGTAAGGTTTTACTAACAAGAAAACTTTATCACGCTAGATTACGGGTATCTGATAACATAAGGGATCACCTGCATTATATGACAGGGTTGTTCCAGGAATTGGCTCAGACAGATATGCCATTTACAGAAGCTAACAAAGTGTATATAATTCTCAGTTCTTTAAATGAAACGTGGGATACTTTGGCAATGAGCTTTGGGTCGTTATCTGAGGAAGATTTGACCATAAATTACTTATCTGGCAGATTACTGGAAGAAGAGCAAAGAAGGCAGCAGTGTTCTAATGTAATTAGTGCTAGGCAGAACAGTGTTTCTGTTAAGGAATATTCTGAGAATGTTTTGTATGTACGAAAATGTTTTAACTGTGGGTCACAAAAGCATTTGTTGCGGGATTGTGATAAGAAACAGAAGCCGAAGGCCAAGCTGAAAATTTCCAAGCCGGGAGAAGCTGCACAGCTGTCTTTAATTAGTTCAAATGTAGAACAAAATTTAAAGGGACCATTTTTACTTGACAGTGGGGCTTGTCAGCATATAGGAAATAACAGACAGTTGTTTAAGAGTTTTAGGCAGGCTGATAGAGATCATGTTACTCTAGCTAATGGAAGGATTGCATCTGTGACTGGTAAGGGATTTGTATATGTACCAGGGTTAAATATTGAATTATCAATGTTGTGTGTACCTGAACTGGAGTACAATATAATTAGTGTGTCACAATTGGATAAACAGGGTTATACTGTACAGTTTGGTAATAATGAATGTATTGTTATGAAAGATAACAATGTTTGTGGCAAAGGTATTTTGCAAAACTGTCTTTATGAAATAGTACAAGCCAGGACAAGCAGCAACCATCATGGTGTAGCTACGATTAATAAGCCAACACATGATTCATGTGCGCACCTGTGGCATAGAAGGCTTGGGCATCCGAGTTTCAAAGTGATTGAAAAGATGTCAGAAGCAAGTTCTGGAATGGAATTGAAAAAGTGCCAAGTGTATTTGGATTGCACAGCTTGTAAGGTTGCAAAGTCAAAGGTGTTTCCTGTGAGCAAATTCAGTGATAGGAAGTCACATAAACGTTTTGAATTAGTTCACGATGACTTAATTGGTCCATTACCAGCTTCAATAGGGGGTGCTAAATATGTTTTAGTCATTGTAGATGATTACACTAGATTTGGATTCTGTTACCTATTGAAAGCTAAAAGTCAAACATTTGAAAAGTTTAGAAACTGGGTGCAGTTTGTGGAACGAAGGTATAGCACAAAGGTGTGTAGTTTACAAACTGACCGGGGTACAGAGTTTCTGAGTGGGAGTTTTCAGCAATGGCTCGGTAGAAGGGGCATTGTGCATAGGAGAACTAACCCACATAGTTCAGCTGAGAATGGCGTGGCTGAACGTAGGAATTTGGCATTGCAGACAGTGAAGGATTCACTCATTGCTGACTCAGGGTTATCAAGAGGATACTGGGGAGAGGCAATATTAACTGCTAATTATTTAATTAACAGGTTATGGAGTGTATCTGTAAACCAAACTCCATATTATATGTTATATGGCAAGAAGCCACCATTAGCTCATTTGAAGGTGTTTGGGTGCACTGCCTATGTTCACGTGCATAAGGAGGTACGTAGGAAAGGACAGGCAAAAGCACAGAAGATGACGTTTGTGGGGTATGAGCCAGGGACCAAGGGATATAGGTTCACTGATGACAGGAAAGTTGTTATTTCTAGATCAGCAAGTTTTAGTGAGCACAGCAATTGGCAGAGATTACACGGGAGTAGTGTGGTATATCTTCCTAGTCAGGGACGTTTTGAATTTTCAGAGCGGAGAGAGGCCACTGATGTGATTAAGCAGGAAGAGGAATTAACTCCTAGTGTGCCAATGATGCAGGATGCTACAGTGTTGCGTAGATCTGAGAGAGTTAACAAGGGCATACCACCTCAGCGTTATACACCAGGTGATGTAAAAGTGTGTTTTATTGATTATGAACCTCGTAATTACAAGGACGTATTGAAGTTGCCACAACATGAGCAGAGTAGATGGAAAGCTGCTATGGATGTGGAAATGAAAGCCATTAATTCTCATAAGGTTTTCAAATCTACTAGGCTGCCTGAGGGGCGTAGAGCAGTAGGCTGTAGATGGGTGTATAAGAAGAAAACCTTAGTGAATGGTGATATTCAGTATAAGGCTAGGTTGGTAGCACAAGGATTTTCCCAGATAAAGAATCAGACTTATTATGAAGTTTTTGCACCAACGCTAAGAGGGGAGACATTTAGGTTTGCCATAGCAATGGCAGCAGCTGGGAATTGTGTAGTACAGCATTATGATATCAGAACAGCATATTTGCATGCTGATTTGAATGAAGAGATCTATATGACTGAAGCCCCAGGGTATGAATCAAAGATTGCAGGAAGGGTATACAAGTTGCAGAAAGCATTGTATGGACTCAAGCAGTCGGCACGTTGCTGGAATCTTAGGTTAGATAAGGAATTACAAAGAATGGGATTCAAGTGTAGTATAGCTGACCCACGTCTGTATGTAAAGCAATGTGGAAACGATGAACAGATTTTGCTTTTGATTTTTGTAGACGATTTGTGTCTTATAGCGAAAGATCAAAGCAGGGTAATTGAATTTACTGAAAATCTGAAACAGCACTTTGATGTCAAAGATCTGGGAGAAATTAAGAATTACCTAGGCATGGGTATTCAGAAGGTTGATGGGGGTTATGTTCTAGAGCAGCGGAAGAAAATTGAAGCACTGCTAAGAGAGAACAATATGGAACAGTGTAAAGAAGTTTCAACCCCGATGACAACAGATTTTGTCATGACAGAGACTGGAGACGATGACCAAACTTCATGTGATCAAGAATATGTGATCAGTCAATAATTGGAAGTTTATTGTATTGTATTGTATAGATTTGCAATATTGTCCATCTGAGTGTAATGTAGCAGATGTAATGACAAAGCCTCTAAGCATAGATAGGCATAGGATGTGTATATCTCAAATGTGTATGTCTTCTATTCTGTACAATTGAATGTAATATCTATTGTAAATTGAAGGGGTGTTGGGGTTTGATAAACCCAGGAATTTACTTCTAGATATAAATTATACAGAGAGGCTTGATTTCTAGGTAAAAGGTGAAATATTCTGCACAGTCACCCAATTAGCAGCCATTGTTGTAGGAATGATGTGTCATGTGTGACTCATTCCACAGGTGCTTAGAGTTAGGTTGGGTGTGGTGAATAACGAGAGTGACCTATAATGTGATTGGTCAGGTTCACTATATATACAGGGACATTCTCAGTTCCCATTATTCCCATTTTACCTCGTGAAAGCTGTATCGTTGATGGTGTATCATTTGTTACTTGTGGAAGTGATCTGTAAATACGTATGTATGTAAAGTAAATAGGATATTTGATATAACTTCTGTTTGGAGTCTATTTACTGCATAGTACGTGGATCACTGGTGCCTAGGAGAGAGGCAGGCCGCTCCATCTCCGCGCGCTCCCTCTGACAAAGGGGAACAACTCCTAATAGTATGAACTATTCATCAGTAGAACAGACTGCCTTGGAAGATGGTGGACTCTCCTTTGCTGGAGGTGTTTCAACTTAGGGTGGATATTAGTAATGGATTCCTGCACTTGGTACTTGTTGTCGTTCAGTAGTTTAGTCATGTCCGACTCTTCGTGACCCCATGGACCATAGCATGCCAGGCCTTCCTGTCCTCCACTGTCTCCCGGAGTTTACTCAAATTCATGTTCATTACATCGGTGATGCTATCTAACCATCTAATCCTCTGCCGTCCCCTTCTCCTTTTGCCTTCAGTAGATTGGACTAAATCAGGGGTGGGGAACCTTTTTTCTGCCAAGGGCCATTTGGATATTTATAACCGGGGACCAGGGGGTGGGGGGCAGGGTTTCTGGGATTTCCGCGGACCGGGGGCCAGAGTTTGCGGGAGGGAGCTAATCACAAGCACTGTGGGGCGGGGTTTGCAGGTGGGAGCCAATCGCGTGGAAGGGGTGGGGTTTGCAGGCGGGATCCCCGCGGGCCTTAGGTGGGAGCCCCACGGGCCTTATACGGCCCGCGGGCCTGACGTTGCCCACCCCTGGACTAAATGATCTCCAAGGTCACTTTCAATCGTTACATTCTATGACCCTATGAAACAAAAGTTTACCAAGTCTGTGGGAAAACTTGAACAGGTATATGCCATATGTACCTTTCTCAGTTCCACGAGCAGGCAAAAACCTGCCATAGCACTGAGGATTATGAAAAAATCAGAATTTCCCAGCATATAACTTGGGAAGGATATTGGTGACTATCAAAATCAAATTACCATCAACTTTCAAAATGAGCTGGGAATTAGTACTAAACAATAATCTTAGAAAATAGGCTGATCAGCTCAGATTAATATCACAGTTTACCCTAAATCTAAGAAAAAGAATTCTTTGACCTCATTTTCTAAAGACTCAGATGTTTTATCCTTGACTATAAGAGGAAAAATCAACAATCCGTGTTTTATTTTTATAGCACTAATGGGTGAAATCTGCAGATTCATTGACTTCTCCTGATAGGATAAAGCCTGTCAGAAGCTCCAATAGTCTGCCAATTTTGATTGCTGCTATGTGTGGATAGTCAGGAGAATGTAAGAATACTATGAGTGTACTATCTAACCTTCCATATAACAGTCTCTCTTCCTGAGCTAGCCTTGCTTTAGACTAAGCATGGTGTCTGAACCTGAACACTGTGATTTATTAAACAGTCTTGGCACACGCATGTGCGCACACAGACATGCACACACACAAGGAAGTTTGGATGCAATCCTATTAAAAACAATGGGAATAAATACCACTGAACTTAAAGGATTTACATCTAAGTAGATAAGTACAGCCTTTTGCTGACCATCACACAGCACTTAAACCTGAAAACACAGTCTCAGAATTAGGCATGTATTATAGGCAATGGCAAACCACTTCCGAAAATCTTGCCAGGAAAACTGCAGGGACTTGTCCAGGCAGTCTCTGAGAATCGGACACAATTGAACAGATTAAAAAAAAAAAGGTACATAGAGGGCTACAGACAAGACTGAATTACATCAAATAGTACTAAGCGTAGAATGGAGTGGAAGATGAAGTGGCTTTCCTAAAAACTAATACTATAGATTAAACTCAAAGCAAAAACAAAAATAGTAGAATAAAAGTAAAAAATAGGATTTAAGAAATTGGATTTAATAAATAAGGTAAAGGCTCCCCCCGCACATTTGTGCAGTCGTGTTCGACTCTAGGGGGCGGTGCTCATCTCTGTTTGTTAGCCGAAGAGCCAGCATTGTCTGAAGACGCTTCCACGGTCATGTGGCCAGCATGACGCACGCGGAACGCTGTTACCTACCCACCGAAGTGGTACCTATTTATCTACTTGCATTTCCATGCTTTCGAATTGCTAGGTTGGCAAGAGCTGGGGCTAGTGCGGGAGCTCACTCCGTCACGCGGGACTAGGGATTTGAACCTCGGAACTTGCGATCTTCTGATCGACAAGCCTGGTGTCTTACCCGCTGAGCCACCACACCCCCTTTAATAAATAAAGTTGGTCTCAAATAAGGCAAGAAAGAGTAGCTATAGAAAACTTTGGAAATGTCTTTTATTTCTATTCACTGGTCATTAGCAGAGTGGTCTAGTAGGTTTATATAGCCAGCTACAAATTACTCAATACTGCCATTTCTGATGCCAATAGGTATCCATTTTTTTCTATGAGGAATAATCTTCTTGTTCTTTACATAATCTAGAAGGCTGTTTGTTGCAGCTGATAACATTAAAACATGAGCAAAAGAAAGAATGCTTAGTTTTTGAATTATTTAATTCACTCCTATTAACAGTTTTGCCCTGCTACATGGGTGCATATAGTTGACTATGGCTGATCTTAATAAATTAAAGTAAAGGTTCCCCCCGCACATTTGTGCAGTCGTGTCTGACTCTAGGGGCCGGTGCTCATCTCCGTTTGTTAGCCGAAGAGCCAGCGTTGTCCAAAGACGCTTCCACGGTCATGTGGCCGACATGACACGCGCGGAATGCTGTTACCTACCCACCGAAGTGGTACCTATTCATCTACTTGCATTTGCATGCTTTCAAATTGCTAGGTTGGCAAGAGCTGGAGCTAGTGCGGGAGCTCACTCTGCACGCAGGGCTAGGGATTCGAACCTCCGAACTAGCGATCTTCCGATAAACAAGCCTGGCGTCTTACCCGCTGAGCCACCATGCCCCTTCCTTAATAAATTAAGCAGGGTCAAACTCGGTTAGTATATGAACGGGAGACCACCAGGAAATATTATTACTATTGGCTAGATGGAGAAGTAAAAAACCCAGAAGGTGGCACTGAAAGATCACTTCTGTACTGCTGCCAAGAAGAAAAACCCCTTAAATATGTATATAGTATATGAAATATTGATATGCATACTCCCAACAATTGGAGTATTAAGAGATCATACAGAAGAAGAAGAAGGATGTAGAAGCTACCCTTCCCAAAACGTATTGGAGAAGTACTATAAAATATCCAGCATTTCTGATCCAGATATTATTGCCTAAATATTATATCCCTATGATGTGATGACTAAGCACAATTATATTGTCTGTCACTACCATAGTGACTATGTATATTAAGAGTCCACCTGGAAGCACCCTGGGTCTATCTAAGGTCTCGTCTGTCTATGGCTCTTGTTTGATCTTGTTATATGACTGTCAAGATTTGCTGCCAGTCTATCATTCATTATTTTTTTCAAAGGAAAATACGTTTGTTTTTTAGAATTGGGTAAAAAACCTTGATCTCTGTTGGAAGTAATTTTATCTGGATGATGCAGGTGACCAGTGGTGTTTTGTTCTAGGGCTGTCCTGTAATGCATTGGTAATCTTACTCGGCTACGAGTGATCGCCAATGACTGTTGTTGTACTTTAGCAAAATATTTAGTCTAAGAAATGCCTGATATAAAATCTTATATTTTGAGTAAATTGTTGCTACTTCAAAAGAGGCATAGTCATGCCTAGTATTTAACTGTAGACAACCAATCTTATTGGCATGTATTAGACAAACGTGCAGCAGTCAATAAGTTAGTGACATAAAATGGTGATGTTCACAAAGGGTCCATATTGTATAGATTAATTCAGGCTTGATTTAATAGCAATATGATAGTTGTGGTCCAGGACAAATTTCTCAAGGAGCTCCTGCCATGAAGTTAAATAATTAAGATTTCATCAGTTTGTCTTAGGCTGATGAGAAGCCTTCAGAAATGGGAGCAGAGATCATGCAGTTCTAAGGCAGCTATAAAAATGTCAGTATACTATGCTCTATCTGTACTGCACTTAGGTGTACAGTAAGTGCATAATAAATAAAACTACACCTACTTCTGCTACTACTACCATGTGGGTCGAATTCCAAATGGCACATATCCACAAACTAGAATATTTCAATTTACCAAGGCATTCTGGTATCTTAGTGGTCTGGTATCTGAACAAAGAAGTTTCATCCCTCTTCATCATATTGGTTTACAGCAGATAAACTGGAAATGAATGCTTGACTGATCTAAACCTAGAATGGCAAACTTATGATGCCTTTACTGTTCAAAAGGAATGTTCTTTTGATAGTTAACAGTGAATACTATACAGTCAATATACCTAGAGGCTACTACACGGCGTTTTAATACAGTAACATCAGAAATAATAGTTTGGATGCACAAGAAATGAGTACATACATTTTATCGTAAGTTCTGTTTATCATATGCTGTCCCATCTCAATATTATTCTATAATTCAATAAATTTTTCCATACCTAGGGGAAAAATCTGTATGGGGGACAGAAGGACATGTCTAATATTGTGTAACAACTGACCCAAAGTGCAAGGATAGGATTAATAAATATTCATATTACATTTAACATCTACATGAAGCTGTTGGGTGAGGTCATCCTTCAATTTGGGGTCAAGTATTATCAATATGCTGATGATTCCCTGTTATATATCTTGATCTTGGGCTGGCCAAGGGATACTGCTGAACTCCTAGCCCAGTGCCTGGAGGCTAGGTGGGTATGGATGGGAAGAAACAGACACAGGCTCAATCCTGACGAGACCGAGTGGCTCCCTGTGAATATTCCATCACTCTCAGTAGGGTTGCACTTCCCCATCTGAGACTTGGTGCAATCTGCGGGTCCTCTTGGACTCTCAGCTCCTGCTCAAAAAACAGGTGGCAGCTGTGGCCAAGAGGGCCTTTGCACAGGTACATCTCTTGTGTCAGTTGTGTCTTTCCTGGACTGGGAGGCTCTTCAGACAGTCACTCATGCCCTAATCACCTCACAATTGGATTACTGTAATGTAGTCTATATGGGGCTGCCCTTGAAGACCATTGAAAAGCTACATGTGGCAGCACAGACAGTGTTGGGAGTACTGTGTTATGCTCACGTGCCCCACTGCTTCGCAAGCTGCACTGGTTATCAGTTGGCTTGTGGGTGCAATTCAAGGTGCTGGTTATCATCTTTAAAACACTTCACAGCAAAGGGTCTGGCTACCTGAGGGACCGCTTATCATTGATTGTTTCTGTCGACCAGGAAGCATGCCTTCTCCACTGCAGCACCTGCTCTCTGGAATTACACTCCCCCCAGAAATTTGTGAACCTCCCACCCTTGTGATGTTTAGGAAACTGTTAAAAACTTGGTTGTTCTCTCAGACCTTGGGATAGAGTGGTTGGGGTGTCCCCTTTCATTATGTTACTTACGTTTGCCGTATACTGTAGCTGGATTTAGTGTTACTTGCATCTCTATTCAGCAGTGCTTTCCAAACTCACTCCGTTGGCGACACACCAACGGCGGCGGCGTGCACAGCGGCAGCGGTGTGCACAGCGGCGGCGGTGGCCTCGTGTTTTGCACTAAAACCTGGAAGCGCTGATGGCGTGCCGCTGCCATCGCCGTCGGTGACGCGCCATCAGCACTTCCGGGTTTTGTCACGACACACTGTGTCGCGACACAGTTTGGAAAGCTATGCTATACAGTATATTCTTTTTTATCTGCAAGCCACCCAGAGTCACTAAGGAGTCAGGCAGCCTCTAAATTTGGATGGACAAATAAATAAATATCAACTGGAAATTGTTTAGGCCTACTAACCAGATATATTTCACTAAATTAAAAGATCTACCTCTTTTTCTAATTTAACTAGGTGAAAAACATTGACACACGCCTACCTTTCTCCCTTTTTGTTTCTGAAGGCTTTGTGTGATTTTAGTTATTTTGCTGTATCCAAACTGGAAATCATCCAAATTTGCAAAGCAGTCAATCTTGAAACATATTCAATCTGTTAGTTTTAATCCTGTCCCTCATATACAGTGGATAAATGTGTGCATTTTTCCTCCTCTACTTACCCAGTACTGGGACCATCCATTTATATGATAATTTCATTACCTAGCAAGGAGTTACTCAGCCCTACTGCATGGTCCTCTAACCGCCCAGAGTCCCCTTCGGGGGAGATGGTGCAGTAATAGAAATTGAAATAAATAAAATAAAATGGCGATATTCAGAACTTGAATGGAACTAATTGGCCAGGAGGCACAGAACTTCCTGTTATTGAAATAGGAAAATGTTTTAGGTTTGGCTGAATTATAGGGTACTATATCCCTTCTCTTCCCTTTCTATGGCTGCATCCAGAATAACATAAATCCAGGATATTTTTATCCATACTTTATTGAACACTCAATAACAACTTGATTCTCCCACAAAACTAAGCCATAAGGGTAGATTCATAAAATCTGCTAAGCCAAAACCAAACTGTATTAATATTTACTATATGAACTCAGCTTATGAAAAAAGGAAATGCTACGTCAAATCAGTGGGAATCAGCAACCCGGATGTTCAGTGCTATCTTGGGCTATATACAATGGCCAGGATACAGCACTTTAGAACTTTATACATCTTGGAGTCCTGCTTGATACTGCCACATCAATCAGCGAAAAAAGGCAGCCACCTTTTGCTATTTTGGGGTATAACATCCTGTCTTCTTTATTATTGTTGCTTAAAAGGTTATCAAATTCTGCATTCAAGTTTTAAGAAAGAATATGACTAAAGCATTTGGTAGCCCATATTTTTGGATAACAAGAGGAACCCAAAACCTTGGGAGGGATGCTTCACTTTAAAGCTGTTCTGTCTCTGCGTGTGTCTTCATATAAATACAATCAAATAACCTTAACAACACGGTGACGTGCTTGGTTTGGAAATGTTTCTTTCAATCCAAAACATTTACAGGACTTTAAAGAATCTTCTCTTCTTTTTTAATCATTTCAGCAATCCAGACCTTGTCGTTAAGGAATTTAGATACAGTTAATAACACTCAAGTTGTGAATTTTTAACAGTATGTTATCAATCTCTGATACTATAAGACATCAAATTTTAAGAAACCACTAATGCTTTCTTTATATAATTTCTTCAGCTAGTCCACAGCACCATAGTAAAGTACAGCTGATCTTTTAGAATCGGATTCCTGGTCTTTTGCTGTGATCTCTCAATTATTGCTGAACTCCTAGAAAACGACAAGCAGCTGTCCAGGTTTGAAACAAACTGATAAAATGATGGAAGGGATTTATACACTTTATTATTTTTTTATGCCACTATTGCTTCCAAAGAAGCCAGTGACCCAATTGTTTCATTTGTTATGAAAAGATGCTACAAACGGACTTCGAGTTCTTTATCACTGAGAAACCTTCCAGACAGGGCCCCCAACCAGAGCAATTACTGTTGGAGTGAAAGGATTATTATGGCATTCCCAGGAGGTTCTGACTCCTTGGAAACCTTCATATGATGTCCTTCAGTAGCCAATTTATCTGGGGCATTACAAGACTTAAGGAGGCTGAGCTCCTGTGGGAGTCAGAAATTAAACTGCAACACTAAGAGCTGGCGGGGGGGGGGGGGCAGGGGAGTCTTGGGACGAGCTATATAAAGCATTGTCTTACACTACCCAGTTTCAACATACATGAACTGCATTTGCAGGGAAAAGCAAAACCAGATCAGGGCCCAGCACTGTTCTTTCTGCTCCACCATTCGCCCATGGAACTTTGGCCTTTTAATTATCTTGCTTAGCTTTTTTGAGGGGGTGGTCACTGATCTAACTTTTAATTAATGAGAGGAGAGAGAAAGAAGGCCTACTGACTCACTTCAGATGAATTTTAACTCCTTTTATTGCAGGGGAGGATTGGTTATATAAAAACAAAGACCTACTATAGAAAAGCAAATGTTGATTTTATACTTATTCTAATTATTATATTATTTCTAGGTAGGTATTTTACCTCTAGGTTTCTAGTGATATGCTTTATTTTTTATTGCTGTGTCTATGTTTTATTACTTTTTCTACATATTTATATCTGCTGTTTACTTCTTATTTTTATATCTATGGCTTATTTCTATATCTAGGCACCTCTACGTTCTTTGTCTACGTTCTATTTTTATGTGCCCGTATTTCCTTATTTCTCAGTTAGGCTATCTTCCTTCCTTCTTTCTTCTCAGGCAGCAAAGGGTTTTCAGCCTAAGCCAAGGAAAGTCCTCTATTGTTTTTTGGCCCCTGCTGGGTTCTTCACTGGCAAAACATTTTGCTGGCCATTGCTGTTTGGTAGGAACTGTTGACCTTCTGGTATCTTTTGGCCCCTAGGACTTCCTCTCCTGTTGCTGATGTGCTTATGGGGCTGCTGTTGTGCCTGTGATTCTCCAGGCTATGCAACTCTCCAGGCCTGACTAGGTCTCTGTCCCTCAACCTTCTTGAGTCTCCAACCAACAACCTACCATTTGGTCACCCACCTCTGATGTCTCCTCAAGTCCTTTTTGAGGCCATTGCCATGGAAGTATCACTCGTCGTTCATGACCCAGCCACTGCATGTATTGCTCTTCTCTTCTGAGGTCTGGCTGAGCTATCTTCTTCTTTGGAGATCTTTGGCAACTTCAGATACCCTGCGGATTCCACTGTTCCTGCTTACTTTCCACATTGATGCATACCTACACAATTCCTTCCTCTGACATACCCATACCACATCCTTTTATGGTTGGTGAGTGAGTGGAGTCTTCAGTCTTTGGAAGAACTGAAGACCTGGAAGTGAAGAGAGGGGAAGGAGGGACATGCACTGACCATGGCAAGGCTCTCCTTCCACACTCCTTAAGTTTATAAATGCATTTATATAAACTCCCCACTACGTGATTTTTTTTGTTCACTTTTGTGTAGGTTTTTTTATGTTTTTAGTTTTAATTTTTCTTGATCACTGATTATTTAAATGTTAAAAAGAAATCAAATTGCTTGATTCTGTACTAGCTGAAGTCTTTGAACCAATGTCAAGGGCAGCCCAAAAGAGGGCATCAGATTTATTTAAGCAATTACCCACAGATTGCATGAATGAGGGAAACGGGATCTCAGATTGGTTAATTAATTTACAGCTGGCTAGGCAACCAACACTGATAGAAAGATGGGTTCTGGGGTTCTTTGAGCTTACTTCTCTTCCTGCAGACATTTCATTAGCAAGCTAGGTAACACCAAGAACATAACAATTTAACTTTGAGCAACATATATTCTCCCCATGGCAACTGATAGAAAGTGCTCATTGAAATTAACGTGATTTTTTTTAAAAAAATATCAGAATGAATCAAAGATGGACGACATCGCAACAACCAGTCTTTGGGTTTTTACAATACAGTACAGAAGTATTAAGTTTTAGTAGCAACACATGCTAGATAATAATTATAAATATCTTATTTTCTTGAATAACCACCTCTTCTTCCTATTAGGACAGATGTGGATTGTAGTTCTTACCTCTTGCCTGCTACCACCTAGCCTTCAACATGTCTCAAATATTAACAGAAGTGCCAGTCAATCAAAAACCTATTTCACTAAGTACATACCACATACAGAAGGAAGCCTTTCCTGCAATAGCCATATTAAATCATTCAATAAATCTCTGTATCCTACACCAGACTATAGACATCTTTCAAAGGTTTTGTTGCAGTTGTTAAAAAACACCATTACCAGAAGTTACTAAGAGTTCACAGATTGATGTGAACTGACATGTAGCTAGGGGTGCCAACCATTGTGAAGCCTGTTGGTTAAAAACCATTGACAACTGTCTGTCACTAAGTATCTGTGGAAATATAAACATCAGTGAAAATTGGAAGATGGTTCATGGCCAATACTTCTACAGATTACGTGTTTGATCCTGTTCTGAGGTAAAAGATAACAAGCCTATTGCTGAGTTTCTGGAATACAGCTCCAAAGCATAAGATTAGTGTTACCTGTTGAAGTCTTCATAAAAATACCTGATGGCTGATGAGCAAAAACAGGATGGCAGTTTTTTAAAACTGGTGTACAAAACTAAGGGCCAACAGTGAAAACTGAAGCTCAAAAGTTAAAACAGCTAAACCCAACTGTTAGCAAATCCACATAAAAAAATAAAATAGACTTGTTAGATAAGTGCAGAATTGGCTACAGATTCATAAAATAAATGGTGTTGTTGTTCTTCAGTCATTTAGTCGTGTCCGACTCTTTGTGACCTCATGAACCATAGCACGCCAGGCCTTCCTGTCCTCCACTGTCTCCCGGAGTTTACTCAAATTCATGTTCATTACATCAGTGATGCTATCTAACCATCTCATCCTTTTGCCTTCAGTCTTTCCCAGCATCAGGGTCTTTTCCAGTGAGTCCTCTCTTTGCATTAGGTGGCCAAAGTATTTGAGCTTCAGCTTCAGTATCTGTCCTTCCAATGAGCAGTCAGGGTTGATTTCCTTTAGGATTGACTGATTTGACCTCCTTGCAGTCCAAGGGACTCTTAAGAGTCTTCTCCAGCACCACAGTTCAAAAGCATCAATTCTTCGGCGCTCAGCCTTCCTTATTTATTTATTTATTTATTTATTTATTTATTAATCAATCAAACTTCTATCACCGCCCATCTCCCTCCACCGGAGGGACTCTGGGCGGTTTACAACAAAATAATAGAAACAAAAAACATAAAATATACATAGAATATAAAAATACAAATTATAAAACAAGATTAAAATCCAAGAGGCAAGAGTAGTAAAAAGATCTAACTCAATCCAATGTAGGAGAGGGGCTCTCTAAGGTATTAGCCATCCCCAAGAGTGACTATTCCTTCCTTGGTCCCAAGCAAGGCGGCAGAGCCAGGTTTTCAGGTTCTTCTGGAAGGTCAGGAGCGAAGGGGCTAATCTCACCTCCGGGGGCAAGTTGTTCCACAGGGCGGGAGCTATGCAGAGAAGGCACGCCTCCTGGACCCCACCAGATGGAACTCTCTTATAGATGGGGTCCGTAGCATGCCCTCTCTGCATGATCGGGTGGGACGGGTAGATGTATTGGGGATGAGGCGGTCCCTCAGGTAACCTGGCCCCATGCCATGTAGGGCTTTAAAGGTGATAACCAACACCTTGAATTGGACCCGGAAGCAAACTGGTACCCAATGCAGCTCACGTAACAACGGTGTTATGTGTGCCGATCTAGGGGCACCAGCAATGGCCCGTGCAGCTGCATTCTGGACCAGCTGAAGCTTCCAGATACTCTTCAAGAGTAGCCCCATGTAGAGCACATTACAGTAGTCTATATGGGAGATAACAAGGGCATGAGTGACTGTTCGAAGGGCCTCCCGATCCAGGAACGGGTGTAACTGGCGCACAACACGAAGTTGTGCAAAAGCCCTTCTGGCCACGACTGCCACCTGCTCTTCGAGCAGGAGTCGTGAGTCCAGGAGGACCCCCAGATTCCACACCGGATCTGTCTGGGGCAGTGCAACCCCATCCAGAACCAAAGATGATAATGTCCCAGATGGGGAAGAGCCATTAATCCACAGCCACTCCATCTTACCAGGGTTCAGTTGAAGCCTGTTGGACCCCATCCAGGCCCCTCAGGCTCAGCCTTCCTTATGGTCAAACACTCACAGCCATACATTACTACTGGGAAAACCATAACTTTAACTATACGGACCTTTGTCGGCAAGGTGATGTCTCTGCTTTTTAATATGCTGTCTAGGTTTGCCATAGCTTTCCTCCCAAGGAGCAAGCGTCTTTTAATTTCATGGCTGCAGTCACCGTCTGTGGTGATCTTGGAGCCCAAGAAAATAAAATCTGTCACTGCTTCCATTTCTTCCCCTTCTATTTGCCAGGAAGTGATGGGACTTAAAATAAATGGTACTCTGAAGAAAAGATGATGTCCAACAAAATATGGCTTGGAATTATGGCATTCTTAGTAGAGAGCAGTGACAGCCACTGCTATAGAGCAATTAAAAACACCTTTTAAGCTGCCACAAGGCAGAGTTCTCAGAGTCCTAAGGACCTTCCAATGAAAAGCATGGGATTCTTTCTTCTGTTTTGCTGAGATATTCCTACGCCCTGCATGTGTGCTTACGTGCTTGCATTCTGATGCCACAGAGGAATAATTAAACTGAGAAAATGGTTAAATGCTCCCTGAAATGGCAGGTCACACTTTAATACTGGTCGCAGTGTCATTAAAATGTTCATCCCGGGAGAGGAAAGTTTTCCATGGTATTCTATGTCCTGATATTTTGAGAAGTTGGCAGCTAGGAAGGACTGGCAGGATTCAAGTAGCTTGTGCACATTTTTACCCCCTCTTTATTCCATATATCACAACATCTGTGCTTCTGAGTCAACAATTTGTTTAACAACTGCTGAAATTTGTGAGTAAAAAAAACCCCCACCAGCTATAGAAAAGTCTTTCCATAATCATATGGCTTTCTCTTCCTCTCTCCCTACCTTCTGTTCTGATCACCTTTTTTCAGCATGAGCAAGAGAACTACTGTGAAGACGTTGGACACAGAGGTAGGAAACACATTATTTTAGGAGAATTTGTGACATTTGGTCTGGAAGACAATCTTAAAATGCTCCTTTCCCTTTAGAAATTGTAGTTGAAAAAAAGGTACCAAGGAACACCATGTCTACTTTGCTGCTAGACAAGAGGGTTGCCTAGCAACAAATGTGCCTGTGCTTCAGTCTAAGTTACTTTATTTATTTATTCATTCATTTAATTTTATTTTTATCCCGCCTTTATTATTTTTATAACTAACTCAAGGTGGCGAACATACCAAAAACTCCTTCCTCCTCCTATTTTCCCAACAACAACAACCCTGTGAGGTGAGTTGGGCTGAGAGAGAGTGACTGGCCCAAGGTCTCCCAGCCGGCTTTCATGCCTAAGGCGGGACTAGAACTCACAGCCTCCTGGTTTCTAGCCCAGCACCTTAACCACTAGACCAAACTGGCTCTTATCTCTCTCTGCCCAAGGCAAGTTCTACAACAGTGGAGGATTCTCTTGCCCCACTGTGTTCACATGTAAGAGGGTTCAGGAGTACAAAAGTATGAACACTTCTGTTAAAATGAGTGCACACTATAGGACAAGGAGGCTCACTGTGGTTGCTCTGAGACAAGTGAAAGAGCAAGTCTTTTAAAGTGAGCAGCAGAGAAGCTTAAACTGCATAGTACAAAAAACAGCCTGGTGAAAGTAAGCAATCTAGACCTACTCCACACAACTTCCCACCATTTACTGGGCTTTCTGCTAGTGAATAAACAATGCCCAAGCTACTAAAAGACCTTGAATGTCAATAGACAGATTCCATTCCTGCTTTGATGCTGGGCTGGAATATAGATACAGAAAACCTAAAACATTTCAGCTTCCTCTTATATAAAATGGGTGGGGGGATTTCTATCCTATTTGTTTTGAGAGTCTCAAGACAGTTATAATTTGTTTGATTACATGGTATCAAGTTGGTATTGACGGTTAGTCACCGCATAGATTTTCTCCAGGACAATCTGTCCCCAACCTGGTCTTTCAGGTCTTCCAATGGTGCATCCATCACCACTGTAACTGAGTCCATCCACCTTGCTGCTGGTTGTTGTTTTCTCTTTCCTTCCATCTTTCCTAGTATTATAGACTTCTCCAGAAAGGTAGGTCTTTGCATAATGTGTCCAAAGTATGAAAATTTGAGTCTAGTTATTTGTCCCTCAAGTGAGAACTTTGGATTGATTTGTCCTATCAACCGTTTGTTTCTTTTCTTGGCTACCCATGGTATACTCAGGAGTCTTCTACACCAAAATTCAAAAGTGTCAATACTCTTTCTATTCTGTCTATGAAGGTTCTCAGTCATCCAGGTGGAATTGTCTGTAGCTTGAATCATGTCAACTGGATTTCTATTTTCGCAGTGGAAACGTTTCGCTCCTTATCCAAGAATTCACCAGCATCCCCACCACTCATGCTCTATCCGCGGTCAGGAAGAGACTAGAAGAGGACAGCACCCTTGAAAGGAGAAACCATCTCAACCCAAACCAGATCTGCCATCTTCTGGACCTGTGTCTTAACACCACTTATTTCTCATACAGAGGTGACTTTTACAGACAAAAACACGGCTGTGCCATGGGTTCTCCTGTGTCACCCATTGTGGCCAATTTATACATGGAAGAAGTGGAGAAGAAAGCACTCAACACATTCCAGGGAACAGCGCCCACCCACTGGTTCAGGTATGTGGATGACACCTGGGTCAAAATCAAGGCCCAGGAAGTACAAGCCTTCACGGACCATATAAACACCATAGATGCCAACATTAGGTTCACCAGAGAAGACACCAAGGACAACAGACTGGCATTCCTAGACTGTGAAGTCCTCATTGGGACCGGTGGCAAGCTGGAAATAGGGATCTACAGGAAACCCACACACACAGATCAATATCTGATGTTTGACTCCCACCATCCACTACAGCACAAACTAGGAGTCATCAGGACATTGTCACACAGAGCAGAAACCATCCCCACCTCCATGGATTCCAAAAAGAATGAAAATCAGCACCTGAGAACAGCTCTGAAGGCCTGTGGATATCCAAATTGGGCCTTCACTAAATCTAAGTCTACCAGACCTAAAGCAGCGACAGATAGGGCTGAGACTCAGAGTAAACGGAAGAACCTGGTCATTCCTTACATGGCTGGCGTGTCTGAAAAGATAAAAAGGATATTTGGCAAACACCACATACCTGTATATTTCAAACCCACCAACACACTGAGACAGAGGCTTGTACACCCCAAAGATCAAACTCCAAAACACAAGAAAAGCAATGTAGTGTATGCAATTCAGTGCAGTGAGGAGTGCTCTGAGCTCTACATTGGAGAAACCAAACAACCTTTGCACAGGAGGATGGCCCAACACAGGAGGAGCAACACCACAGGACCAGAGTCAGCAGTTTTCCTTCATCTAAAGGAAAAGGGACACTCATTTGAGGACATTAATGTTCACATTTTAGACAGGGAAGATAAGTGGTTTGAAAGAGGGGTCAAGGAATCCATTTATGCCAACTTGGAAAATCCTTCTTTGAATAGAGGTGGGGGCCTCAGGCACAATCTTTCCCCTATTTTCCTTCCTGCTTTGTCTTCTGTGCCTAGGAAGATTAAGACCATTTCGCAATCTCAACAACAGCAAGGTAATCTTAACGATCCTCCTTTGGATGATAAAGGGACTTAGAAATAAAGATCTCAAATAACCACGACCTAGCCCCAGGTGCAAGGTCAAACAGCCACCCTAGAAACATATTTAAGGATTCCCTTACAAACTTTGCTCAGACTGAAGAAGCTTCTTGGATAAGGAGCGAAATGTTTCCACTGTGAAAATAGAAATCCAGTTGACATGATTCAAGCTACAGATCTTTCTATTCTGCTTCTTTGAAGTAGCATTTTGCTTCCATAGAGTGCCACAGGGAAAACCATTCCCTGCATGATTCTGATCTTTTTAGGTATAGACACATCCCAGCATCTGAGTATCTTTTCAAAGGCTTTCATGGCTACTACCAAGTGCTAGTTTGTGGCACATTTCTTAATTGCTGATTCTTTTACTGTAGACAGTTGATCCTGAAAGGCAAAAGGTATCCATCACTTCAGTATCTCCATTGTCAATTTTAAGGCTGGTTGCTGTACCTGTTGTCATGAGTTTGGTCTTCTTTCTATTTAATCTTAGTCCCAATTTTTCACTGTGCTCCTTGATTTTCATTACTATAGTATGCAGATCATTTTCATTTTCATGTATGAGTGTCATCAGCATGGTGCAGGTTATTGATGTTTCTTCTTTCATCTTTAAAACCACACTCAGTTTCTTTCAATCCAGCGTCTCTCAATATATATTCTGCTCATATGCATGCATGTGTGTATGTCTCTCTCTCTCTCTCTCTCTCTCTCTCTCTCTCTGTGTGTGTGTGTGTGTGTGTGTGTGTGTGTGTGTATTGACAGTATTGCTTTTGTTTCATGGAAACAGGAAAAAACACAAGAAACAAAAAATGTAGAAAGAAAAGTGAGCATATATGCAAGACTACTTGTCATTAGCTGTCAACGGGCTTTCGGGTACAAATCAAACTGCTGCTTTAAGCCTATTAAATCCTATATGACTTGGTGCCAAGATACTTGCAGAATCACTTTCTCTTGCCAGAATGGACCCTATGCTATGGAATAGTATTCCCCGGAAATGAGACTTGCGCCAACACTGATTACAAAAGTTGGTAAAAACAGAGCTCTTCTGTAAAAGTCCTACAGGATGGCTTGATGCTATTATATGGATTGTTTTTATATGATGCTCTTATTGTGTCACTATTGATGTTGATTTTAATTTTGCTAATTACTTATTATGTGTACTGTGGGTGTATGTACAATGGATGTTTTATGTTGTTTGATTATATTGTGTACCATCAAGAGGCTTTTGATTGTGGCAGTATAGAAATGTGACAAACAAACTAACAAATGTGCATACCTATATTCCAATAAAACCCAGGAATTAAGGTCTACAGCACAAAAAAAATAGAACTACCTGTTTTGAAGAAACTCATGTAGGAGCAAAGGTAATTTGGGCTGCTATATAGAACTCTATTAGTAATAGCTCTGAAATCACTCATCAGTGAAAGTCTTGCAGACCCAAATTCTTAGATTTATGAATATTCATAACTCATCTGAACTTAAATGTGAAATATATCCTTCTGAATCTTGTCTTTATTGGCTAGGTTGAAAAAACAGCACTGTCACAATGGTTTTGCCATTGCCCATCATCTGATTAACAGGAATCCTGATTAATGATAAACCTATGGTACTGATGATCCCACAGCATGAGAACAGGACAAACCATTCTCAGAGTCATGGAAGGAACTAAATTCTACTATTCTTGAGGGCAGGGCTTTCCAAAGTTTTCCCGCAGCGACACACCAACCACCGTTGGTGTGTTGCCACGGGAAAACCCGGAAGTGCCGCCATTGCGGCAGCGCGCAAAAACCCAGAAGCGCTGCTGCCGCTTTCAGATTTTTCCACACCACCGTTGGTGTGTTGCCGCGGGAAAACCCGGAAGCGCTGATGATGATGATCAGCGCTTCCGGGTTGTGTAGCGACACACCAGACTGTGTGTGGCGACACACTTTTGTGTCGCGACACACAGTTTGGAAAGCTCTGCTTTAGGGACTATGCCCATTAGCCACCAAAAACCTGATTCAACAGCAGAATAGACATTCAATTTTGAATTGCAATTCCAATTATCAAATTTCCACCAGACTAAGGGTACCAGTTTTCTTCCTTATAGGGCACCTGTTATATACGAAATGTGCAAGATTACTGGTCGTAGCTGCACACAATTCAAGATGCAGTTGTTTATTGTCTTAAATGTGGCCTTCAATTTCCTCAACAGGACAAACATATTAACAATTAGTCTTAATGAAGTCTACATGGGAATGGAAACATACAAAACAGTGTTTTTCTAAGTGTGGTCCAAGGACACTTGGGCGTCCCCCCAAGACCCTCTTAGGGGTCCGTGAAATCAAAATTATTTGCCAGCTTATGTTGAAAAATAATGCAATATTAAAATACCATCAAACAATTGTGAGAAGCGGTAGTGGCAGTGAATGTCAATTTTAATTTTTAATAAGGTAAATATTGATAACTATAACTCATATAAACAAAAGCTTCTAAAAGTGGGAAGGGGTCCTGAGAAAAAAAAGTTTAAGAAACACCGATATAAAGTATCCTTCCATATGTCATTTCATAGGAGACCATAAATTTTCTTAATCTGTTCTATTTTCCCTCCTGGAAGAGAAGATAAAAGCAGCAACATACAAAACTGTTCACCCCCCAGCTAATCCAACTTAAGAATGGAAAACGGAATATTGGTGGACAGCAAAAGAGATTCAAAGATACTCTCAAAGCTAATTTAAAAAAATGTAATATCAGCATTGAGAACTGGGAAGCCCTAACTCATGAGCGTTTCAATTGGAGGTCATCCTTTATTAATGGCGCTATGGACTTTGAAGAAGCACGAGCACAGGGCGAAAAGGAGAAAAGAGCTAAAAGGAAGGCACGTCAGGCAAACCCTCATCATGACCGTCTCCCACCCGGAAACCAATGCCCTCATTGTGGGAGGTTGTGCGGATCCAGAATTGGCCTTTATAGCCACTTACGGATCCACCGTTAAAATTTTACCTTTGGAAGACAATCTTACTCGGCTACGAGTGATCGCCAATGATGATGATGAATCAAGGAACATGGAGAATTCTTGAATTGGATACAAAATATTTACAGGGGGACAACTACATGAAGAAGCTTCTTAGGAAACAGAAGAAAGCCAAGTGTAGGAGACAGAAAGATGCAGAAATGTGACACAAAAGTCCAAGATTGTGAAGAAGAGTTCTTATACTCTGGAGCTTCAGAACAGATTCCAGAGCCCCATTGTTTATGATGCTTCTAGATGCCTGGATGAAGAACAGCTGCCACAGACTACAGGGATTAAAGGATGGACTATACAAGCTGTAATAAGAGAAGGCTTCCTGCCTCTGCCCAGAACAGAAGTAAGCAACAGGTGATGATGATCAAAGACTCCCTGAAAAGGGAGTGAAGCAACAATCTGTTGGCCAGACAACCTATCAACAGAAGTGTGCTGCCTTCTTCAAGCAGACATTCAGGATGTGCTAGAAAGACTTCCAAGACTGTTTAAGTCTGCTGATCAATATCCCTTTTTCTGATGCAAGTAGAAACAAATGACACGGCCAGACATAGCCCTGAATATATTTCAAGGCACTAGGAAGTGCTAGGCAGAGGATGGAGCTGGGAACAGGTGGTATTTTCTTTCTTTCTTTATTCCATCCTGTCAAAGGGCATGGACCAGGAAGAGAAAGAAAAATATTGGAAGTGAACTCGTTAAACAGTTCACTAGTTGGGTGCCAAAGGGAACAGTTGGGATTGTTTACAATGAGATGCATTTCTGAAATGAAGGAGTCCTGGTGAGGCTGCACCTCACAAAAATTAGGAGGAATATGTGTGGAAGGCTGTTGCAATCTGGAGAACTTTAAACTGAATCCTGTGGGGAAGGGAGAAGGGAGCCTAGTGACATCAAATACTAGGAACAGTACTGGAATAGGTATGCAGGATGCTGTCAGGCCCAGCCCAAGAACAACAAAGAGTCAGTCCATTCAAACTCCAATTCTTTATTTGCTCACACCGTATAGACAGAATCTTGCCAGACTAAAGCTACTCTACCTAACCTAAGGGGAAATAACCTGGGAGACTCTAGGGCGGGGCTATCCTGAACCTCTTCATTTTCCCACCATTGCCTCCCAGACTGTGCGTCTGCTTATCTCCTCCACCTCCTTGGAATGTGCTCCCTCCTTCCTGAGAACCAGCGGCACCGTCGAAATCCACCACAGATGCAGAGAACCTATAATAAGCATGGAAGTACAGGAAGCAATAGGTCAAGTTATGTGATCCAAGGATTCCAACGTCTCTATAAAGAAAGTAAGGAGAAGAGAATACAGGGAACGAACAGGTGGAAAATGCAGGAAGGCAATAGGTTTTATCAGGAATTGCTGAAACCTACGAGGATGAAACTAGCGAGTAGAATATAAGAATTGGAGGGTATAATTTATTCAAAAGGAACAGGCCACACAAAAAGGGAAGGTGAGTGCCATTATATGTAAAAGGCATATATTTAGTTTCGGGAACTTGAGCATGAAAGTCTACTTGAAAGTGTTTGGGTAATAATACAAGGAAAGTGAAACAACAAAGATATTGTGGGATGCGACATGGAAACGGTGACTGCATCTGCCTCTTATCATGTTGCTCTCCCAGACATACAGACTGTCCCTGCAGCTGATAATTTGAAGATGAGAAGGAAGTGGGAGAAAGTGGAGGGTTTTTCCCCCACAGAGTTTCTCATGAGAAGGGAGAAAAAGTTGAAAGGGGGTTGTTACTCAAAAGAGGAGGAGGAGGAAAAAATGGCAGTTTCAGGCTGATAAATAAAGCCAGGTTCCTGGGTGATTGGAGATCACTGAAGATGGGTCAGTATAGAGGTTGCAGTGTATGGAGAAAGAAAATGTAGTATGAGATTATTTTATTTATTTAATTTTTATCCCGCCTTCATTATTTTTATAAATAACTCAAATTATGTCCAGAGAATGAGAAGAGGATCTGAAGACTCAGAAGAGAGGTATGTGAGAGGTTGTCAGGTGAGTTTTAACTGAAGCCCTCAATTAACTCTTTGGGAAATTTAGTAATAATTAAACAATTAGCAATAGCTTAAGTCTAGAACACTGTACAGTAACAGAACCATTATTATTACAGGCAGGAAGATAATCTCCAAATAGTAAATAGGCCATAAATCAATCTGTCATGTTCCACTCTCTTCTGAAGTCAGAAGAAAGAGGGAGTGAGATCAGTTTGTATGGTTTAGCTGAATGCTGCTTGCATAATTAGCCTTGAATGGCTGAAAAAGAAACTAAGTTCCTCAGTGGTCTTGATTTCCTAAATGTTGAAGAAAAGACAAGGGAATTAGCTCTCCTAAATCTGATCCTAACCAATATAGTATGCTAAAAGCAGTGTAAATGGGGATTCACTTTCATCACTTCATATTGGGGCTCAAAAAGCTACTTCAAGAGAAATTAGAGAACAGATGCACACCAGATTTCAGGAAAGCCAATTTCAATAAGCTTAGAGAAGCTCTAGGCAAAATCTGATGGATAGAAATCCTCAAAGGGAATACAAGAGAACTGGGAACTTCTGAAAAGATATTGGAAGTTCAGTTGCACACCATTCCAATGAGAAAAAAGGGGAGGCAGCTGAAGAATCCACCGTGGATGTACAGGGAACGTTTAATTAAGCTAAGACTTAATAAAAGGAACAGATAAAGAAAAGAAAATATGTGTATGATGACAAAGATCAGCAAACACCTAATATCTGCAGAAAGTTAGAAAGGCTAAAGCACAAGAGGAACTGAGGCTTACAAAGGAACCTAAAAAGGAACCTAAAGGAACCTAAAAGCAACAAAAAGAGCATTTTTTGCTTTTTAAGTAGGAAAAGGATAAAAAAGGAAAGAGGACTGGCTGCTAGGAGAAGATGGCAGGATAGGAAAAAGTGATGGAAAGAAAACAGCACTCATCCTATGTTGCTTCACTTTTCTCTTCAGAGAAGAAATGTGCTCAAATGGACCTAAACAGAACAATTGACAAAAGGAGGAAATTGCAACTTAAAATAGATAGTTAGAGAGTGCCTGACTACGACAAAGAAGTCATAAGCCTCCAAAACCAGGCCAATTAAACAATTACTTCTGAAGGACCTTGAAAATGTCACCTTAAAGTCCTTTCCTGATGTTTGAGAAATCATGGAGGAAAGGCATAAGTACCAGAGGATCGGAGAAGGGCAAATGTTGTTCCTGTTTTTAAAAAGGGAGTGGGAATAAAACTAAGATAGCTATAGACCAATCAGCTTGACATAAAAGCTGGAACATAATATTAAGTAGTCGATCTGTGAGCATTTAGAAATTACAATGCTTGATAAGACCCAGCATTGGTTTATCAACAAGAAATCATGCTAAGTCAGCTAATCTCCTTTTTTGATAGAGTGATCAATTCAGTAGACCATGGGATGCAGTGGTCATAGCATATCTTAACTTGAGCAAAACATTCCATAGACTCCCATGAATTTCTAGCAGACAAGATATCAAAAGCATGAGTAAACATTTAATTAGGAAAAATCAAAAGCATAAGATTGGGGAGATCATACTGAAAAAGATTTGACTTGAGTGTCTTGATGGATCACAAGTTAAACATTGTGATGTAGCTGCAAAAAAACCAAATGCAATCCTAGCCTGCATCAACAGAAGTAAAGTACAGAATCAGAGAAGTCACTGTTTCTATTTTGCATTTGACAAGGCAGAAAACTATAGAATACTACATCCAGTTCTGGGAAATACGTTTTAAAACGGATGTTGACACTCTGGAGAATATCCACAGGACGGCAGCCAGGATGATAAAGTACCTTGAAGAAAAAAAACCTATGAATGGCTGGAGGTACTGATTATTATTTAGTCTGGAGAAGAAAACACCAAATATGATAGTTGCACTCAAATATATGAAGGGCTACCATGTAGAAGACAGGACAGAACTGTTCAGAGTTCTTCCAGATGACAGGACAAGAAACAATGGGTTTAAATGACAAGGAAGTAGATTATGACTGGACATGAATATTTTCCTAGGGGTAAAATATTGGGACCAGCTTACCTGAGGGACCGTCTTCTCCCAGTTGTTTCTACCTGTCCAATTTGGTCCGGCAGGATGGGCATGCTCCAGGTCCTGACAGCCAAGGAATGTCAGCTGGCAGGGACCAGGAGACGTGCCTTCTCTGCCCTCTGGAACATCCTCCCTCCTGAGATTAGGATGGCCCCGACCCTGTTGGCCTTTCGGAAGGCCTTGAAGACCTGGCTATGTGGCTGGGCCTGGGGCCCTGAGTGTGTTAAAGGCCCCATTTCCTGGTTATGCTAAATAGTTATGGATTATAATATTACTTGGCTGCTATATGTATTTAATTTTTCTTTTGTATTGTTTTTTTAATTGGTTTAATTGATTTTATGATTGTTTGCTGCCCAGAGTCACTTGTTTGAGATGGGTGGCTACACAAATTGAATGAATGAATGAATGAATGAATGAATGAATGAATGAATGAATGAATGAATGCTGTTCAACAGTAGAACAGGTTGCCTCGGGAGTTGGTGGACTTTCCTTTGCTGGAGGTATTTCAACAGAGGCTGGATGGTCATCTGCCAGGGATGCTGTAGTTACTAGAATCCTGCCCTGAGCAGGGAGTTGGACTACAAGGTCTCCAAAGTCCTTCCCAACCCTTATGTTCTATGGACTGGCACCTAATCCACAGGCTTCCTAGCCTGAGCCAAAATTGCCTGTCTGCTGATAACATTTATGGCAGAGCTTTCCAAACTGTGTGTCATGACACAAAAGTGTGTCGCCACACACAGTCTGGTGTGTCGCCACACAACCCGGAAGCGCTGATCATAGCGCTTCCGGGTTTTCCCGCGGCAACACACCAACAGCGGCGCACAAAAACTGAAAGCGGAAGTAGCGCTTCCGGGTTTTTGCGCGCTGCCGCAACGGCGACACTTCCGGGTTTTCCCGCGGCGACACACCAACGGCGGTTGGTGTGTCGCCGCAGGAAAACTTTGGGAAGCCCTGATTTATGGAATGAAATGCACCCATCATTTATATAATCCTCACCTACTTCAGTGTTTTTTTTAGCATTCATTCCTTTTTTTTATCCTCTGCACTCTCTAAGCTTTTATTCTGTTATTTTTCTTTACATACCTCCCGTATCTTTTTCATGCCAAGTTTTGTGTTGTTGCTGATTATATTCTGCTGCCTCAATCATCAACTGCTTCTTTTTCCATCACTCTGCCTTGCTTTTTGCTTTTGCTTTTATCTCTTTTTCCACCTCCTTCCATTTTGAAATGAGCTGCTAAGTTGTTGGTCTAGAAGACGGCTGATCATTTGAACCAAATATTACTCCTCCTCCTTTTAAGAAGGCAACCAGAGCTGCATTTCATCTTTAGCACAGGGACCCTTTGAAGTAATAAACCTCTTTGCCTGTTCTGAAGATCCCTTGGGACGAAGAAGCAGAAAGGGGTTCTTCTTTTGCTCAGCTCACCTGATCAAAGTCTCTCATTAATATTTTCAGACCAGAACCAAAACTGTCTTGCTTGCGCCTCAGTTGCTTTGGGGGAGGTGAAGGGAAGCTATTTGGAGAAGTTGTCTCCATGGCAACTCATATTCCCTTCGGAAAATGTGCACAGGTCACCTGTTTCTGTGGAAGTTTCTCCCTTATTTTCTTTCCCTGCCTCTCCAACAGGTGCCGGGGAAGCAGATGCTGCTTGCTACACCAGCCAGATGATGTGAGAACATCTCTGATTCAGGAATGAGACCTCAAGAAGGCTGAGACCTCAAGAAGGTCTTGAAAGTCTGCAAAAGTCTGCTTCGGCATGTGAACAGGAACAAAATGCAGAATTCCAAGTAATTCACATTGTGGGAGGGAGACAAGAACCTGACAGTTCAGGGCTTAAGTGCAAACAAACCTGGTGAAACAGAAAGGCCAGATGGTGACGAGCCTGGATTCTTGCATGTCCTACTGCCACATGTTTTTAAAAGTTGCTAAAGTATAGGAGATGGAAAGGGATTTTGAAGCCAGGAGGGAACTGCATTGGCATAACTGGCTTTGGAAAGAAAATAGTAAATTACAGTGCTGCTAGTTTCTTCAACATGAGTCTTTTCCTCTCCCCCTCACCAGCAACCTAGACAAAAAAAAAATCACCACAGGTATACGGCTCTAGTCACAGTCAACATTAACTTTCCATCTCTAAAAAAAACCTTCCAACACCCTGACAAAATTATCAAATAGTACCATACATCATAGTTTTCTGAAGATACGTAATTTCCAGTACCTAGTGATGTTTCAGTATATAAATGAAGACAGGCTACATTGTCAAGCCACTGGAATTCTTAACTTTATTCCATCTTAAGTCTTAGAGTCATGAAAAAATTTAAAAAGAAGCTTAATGGTCCTAATGTTTATAAAATATGGTCTTAGCAAGACTATCTACCCAAGAAACCAGCAATAATGGGAGACAAAAAGTAGGTCTTGTACTTCACTTAAATAAAAGTGCATACCAAATAAAAATACTAAGTGTGTTTATAATGTTTCATCTCTTCTAATTTACTTTACAATGTCCAGCTACTCATTGGAATACAGAAAGGAGATACTATAGCAATATCCACAAGGGTGACCTCAAGTAGCTTATAACGCTCTCTGCAAATCTGTATGGCCAAAGGCCATATCAGAGGAGGGAAAATCATTTATCATGATGAATGTGGAACTGCTAGTTTCAGGAACCACTCTATAGATTTCTTCAGAGACACCTCTGTTCCCAGGCTGCCGTTGCTGCTGTTGTTGTTGTATTGTTCTTTATTAAATTTGTATACCACCCGACTCACAATGACTCCCTTAATTGAAGGGGGCAAGATTTCTTTGGGAATATATTTGCCACTTGTAGAATGGGCAATAACACAGTCTCTAAACCAAGAGCTAATGGTAGAGCAGGAGAGCAGCATTATTTTATTTCCTAGTTTGTAGAAGATAAACAGTCTGATAAAATTCCAGTAAATTCTAAGAGACATGAGCATCTCCAGCTTGTGCCAGATATGCTTTCTAGGGTGGAGTTTGGGCAGACCTTAAATAGCATAATCTCTTCTGTTTTATGAAAGGTTAAGTTTACCTTAGAGCTGAAACATGGGCCCCAAACGCTGCCAAATTCCTGCCAAAAACTTAACTGGATCTGTCTAATAAATCTGAATTAGTGCCTGGTGGACCAGTGTAATGTCCCAGATAGAAAACTTCTATATCACTTGTGGGGAGAGAAGAGGGGATTCCCTGAATCAAGAAACAAATTAGAAAATACAACATTATCGCTGAGTCATTTGCTATTGTGCCCATCATGACTATGTAACTAATCCCAACCTGCTTCTCATTCTAGCTCTTCCACTTTGGTGATTGCAATTTATAAGACTATCCCGCCCTGTTTCTGCTTCCCAAGAGAGATATACACACCAAGCAAACAGAAGTTTCTGTCTGAGATTTCTGTTTCATTTGCTGAGAGTTTCAATTTATGGCATGATTCATTCAGTATGAGAAACATAAGCATCTAGGATTCTGAATGTATTGCATTAAACAGCTCTCATTAAAAACCTACCAGGTGTTTTCAGCATAATCTGCAGCTCCCTTTTTAGTTTTAATGTTTTCAGTGCTTGTGTGACAGATGCTCTCTCCAGGACCTTTCCTGGAGTATCAAAATGTCATCTCTGCACCACAAAACAAGCCTACATTTAGCAACACTGATGAAGTTCTCCTCCCTTCCCTCTCTACCATTGATGTTATCAGCTCAAGATATCACAAAGCTTGTACAATTGTCCACAGTCAGAGACAAAGGAAACTGATAAGCAAATATTGTAACTACACCCCACAGTTGCTTGAACCAAGGGTTTCACCTCTTATCAGCACAACAGGACAGCATGCCCAGGAGAAGATCAAGTACTAACAAAAGGAAGATGGCAAGCTTCCACAACATTCTGCACATTTCTGCTGCCATCTAAAACCTGTGCTTCAAACCAGTAAACTTAACAACAAACTATTCAATGGACAAACTGCATAACTAAAGATAGATTACTGCTTTTAAAAGGACTTTGGGAGTTCCAATGCAAATCACGGAGTGATATGCTAAGCTTGGCATGAATCTTCAAAATAGCACAAAGCCAGACGCAGCCAGATTTCAGAGCTTTTCACAAGGCTGGGATAGTTGCCCAGGCACTTCATAAATAAGTATGACATGCAAAAGAAGAAAAATATTTGCAGTGAAGTGTTTCTTTGCCATAAACAAGGTGAGTGCTTCTGGACTGCTTTCACTTTAGATTCAGCTACAGATTCCAAAATGAGTAATTTAGGCTGCCACTTCAGTTTGTCTATCTCTTGCACATATGTAGCTATTATAAAATTAGCCATGATAGCCCATCTTTATTCCAAAAGCAGAGAGAACACACCTTCAGAAAAGTTCATAATTTGCCTCAGGTTAAAAAAATGTCTACATTCATGGTCTGCCTTCTTCACATCACTCAGCAATGAAATACATTGCAAGTCAAAATTGTTCCCAAGTTTTTTTCTTCATGACCTGCATTCCAAGCAGCAGAAGGGAACGAACAGAGACATTATCCAGAGGATGAGGATGGCTTACTCAACAGTTTAAATGAATTGTGCTGCCTTTGTGTTTAAACAATGTTTGCCTTTCAAACAGACTATCCCTTTTTCCAGGATGTACCCATTCAGCTATGATTCCATATCTGAAACAGATAGTAAACAAGCTAACTGAATGGCCCTTTTCCAAAAGCAACCCAATCATTTAAAAATCTCAAAGCGATGTGCTTTCCAGAGTTAAAATTTTCAATGGGGATTTAGTTTGACAGGAAATAAGAATCAGCCATGCTGTACAGGTGATTTGAATGGAAATGTTCCTGATGTCTAAGAGATAAAAGAGAGATATTCCCTTCAAACAGAATACAGGGCTGGTTCCTACAGTTCCCCTCCTCACTCACAAACTGTCATTAGTCTCTCCCTTATTCAAACATACCTACAGATACACAGGAAAATCTCTAGAAAAGAGACGTCATGAGTCCTAGAAATTTTCAGTTTCAAACAGCTTTAGCAAGATTTCACCCCTGACCTTTCTCAAATTGCTAGAGGAATGATAACAAAATATATTTCACATTGGGATTACACGGAAAAATAAAAGCAAAACATGTTAGGAGCACAGCAAACATGTCCAGACTACTACAGAACTCTACACAAAATCATAACGAACTGCCATTCAGTCAATCAATTCACCATCTTAGTTTAGCCCATGAGTTAAATATCAGTCTGAAGTGCCCTACTGGAAAGAGACTCTACAGCAGAGCTTTCCAAACTGTGTGTCGGGACACGTTAGTGTGTCTGCTGCAGTGTCTGGGTGTGTCGCGGCTGCTGCTGCCTCCGAGCCCTGCCAGGATTCCGTGCAGGTCCTAGTGCCTGCCTTGTGCCTTGCTGCCTCCAAAACTGCTGTGATTCCGCGCAGGTCCTAGTGCCTGCCTTGTGCCCTGCTGTAAGAGTGTGTCGCAAAATGATGCATGTCTAAAAAGTGTGTCACCAACATGAAAAGTTTGGAAAGCTCTGCTCTACAGTTACCAATTATGGATTCACGTGTGCTCTGCTAAGCAGAGCTGTGATCTTGTCCAAGCAACCCCAAAAGAAAAGTGCAAATAGGAAATACAGTGATGAATACCTAAAAAAGGGATTTCATTGTGCCAGAGATCTACTTGCCCCAGCCCCTTAGTATACAGATAATTCTATTAAAGAACATTCTTGGCCAGCAGATTCTTATTGTGGCATAGGGTATATAAAAACATTCAAGAGGTAAATAAATATTTGATTTTGAATTAATTATTTTTGGTACAAAAATTAATTTTAAAAGGCCTTTTAAAATGGAAGCGTTGAGAAGGCATACACAAATGCAACCATAATTATCTCATATGCCTGAGTCTTCCATATTCTTGAAGACGACAATATAGGGAGGGGGGTGCTTGTTTAATTGGATAGTTCTCACATTTTCTGAATATTTATTTAATGGTCCACAACAGCAGAAACTTTGAGAAACACTACTATAGTTGTATTATCAAATAAAAAACAACTAACAGCTTGCCATTTATTGAATAGCAGAAGAACGGAATTTATATCATCAACTAGAAATACATCATATAATAAATATTCTATGGAATTTTAACTTCCAGGCTCAAAATTGAAGATCTGCTTCACAATCTCACTCACCTTGATGTATACGTCAAGGCTTGAATGGACACGGTTCACTGCCAGATGGATGGATAGTGGAGTCGTATAAGGGAAAGTTGCCATGACTACATGACTAGGAGCTGGGAAGTTGATAATCTTGAAGCCATACTTCAGGAACATGTGGGTCACTTTCTCAGATGGCTTGTCTTCCCCTTCACTCAGGACACTACCTACAGCATAGCGACATTTCTCTGGATCCACCTATGGAAACAAGTAACAACTGGCATTAGAAGGCAAAAAACTTCAAAGAGCCACAATGCTATGTTTAAAATAATACGATAATACCAGCCCTATCATTCTATCATGTTACAGGTCTCTTTTCAGACTACACTCTGGAGAATGTTGGGTTCCTCAGAAGTTTATTGGGAATCTTTGATTAGATGTCAGTATTTTGCCAAAAGTGTCAATTGTAGCTCCTCTTTCCCAAAACAAATAACAGCCAGAGGGTAGTTTTCATCAGGACAGACATGGGGGGGGGGGGTTAAGATTTTTAAAACTAACACTCCAAGTACAGTCCCAATCCCTTTCCCATTCCTTGGCATATGCCCTGAGATTTCTAGCAAAAAGATCAATCTTAAAAGTCATCTTGAAGATCAGCAGGTTGAAAACATCAGTTGTAAGGAAAGAAAATATTAAGGGAACTACCAAAGCAAGTTGTAAGGCTGCATGACATGGTATCTGTTCATCGTATGTTTCATATTCACTAAAACACAATACACAACACTTAAAAAGATGCATTTTTAAAACCTGTGTAATCTGAGTGCATACTACTGGAAGCTGATTTATATCTTACAAAATAACCCTAGCTTTTATAAGCATCTGTCTTACACCAATCTAAAATTCTCCCTTAAGTAGTAAACAAATGCATTACCATATAGTCTAATGGCAAGCACAAGCAAGCCATTTTTCATCCAATCTCTAAATAATTCCTGTCAATTAACAAGCCATGTTATTAATGATACAGTATAAGCATTATTTAGAAATGTAAAATTAGGATGGTTAATTGTTCCATGCTAAGGTTGTTCTTGCACAAGTATTGCATCTGATGAAACAGACTGTAGTCCATAAAAGCTTATGCTATCCTATTTTTTTAATGTGCAGAGATCTACAAAATTATGTTGGTATTGCCCTTGCTGATGCATCATTTAACTATTTTGCTATTCTTTTTGGAAATATCTTATTTGGAACTGAAATTTCTACTATATAATACCAGCATTATTTCTTAGCTAGAAGCACAGTCCCATTTTGCGGCCCTGATTAAACAAGGGCAGAAAATAACTTGCTCTAAGGATCTAAATGACAGAGGAAGGCTTAGCTCTCATTAATTTTGCACGTCTAAAAAAAACTTTCTTTCTTAGACTTTAGAATAAAAGTTCAGCTTAGTATAACTAAAATGACTTAATTATAGCCTTAATATGGCTCCATAACTCCTTTGTTTACAGTGCCTGAATCAGCCCTGGAATACATGGAGCCATAAAGATAGGAAAACACCTATGTAGATGTGCTAATTCCTCAGATACTAAATAATCTCAATGCACACATAATAGGAGAAAAAACTGGAATTAGGGAACATTTTGGTGTAGTGATTAAGGTGCCAGACTAAAAACAGGGGGACCATGGGTTTTAGTCCTCCCGATAGGGGCGTGGTGGCTCAGCGGGTAAGATGCCAGGCTTGTCGATCGGAAGATCGCAAGTTCGGAGGTTCGAATCCCTAGCCCTGCGTGCGGAGTGAGCTCCCGCACTAGCTCCAGCTCTTGCCAACCTAGCAATTCGAAATCATGCAAATGCAAGTAGATTAATAGGTACCACTTCGGTGGGAAGGTAACAGTGTTCCGCGCGCGTCATGCGGCCACATGACCGTGGAAGCGTCTTTGGACAACGCTGGCTCTTTGGCTAACAAACGGAGATGAGCAGCGTCCCCTAGAGTTGGACACGACTGCACAAATGTGCAGGGGGAACCTTTACCTTTACCTAGGCACTGAAGCTGGCTGGGTGACTTTGGGCCAGTCACTCTCTCTTAGCCCAACCCATCTCACATAATTGTTGTTGTGGAGAGGAAGTGTTATGTACACTACCTTGAGCTGTACCAAAAAAAGATAGGATATCAATCAATCAAATAAATAAATTTCAGATCAGAAAGAATGGTTTCAATTCACATTTCAGAAGTTAATCAATAAATTTACCAGGACATTGTTTGTAGCATTTGTAAGAAAAATCCTCATGGGCAACTTTGCCCTGATGGAATTGCCACTTGTCCCCAGGTTATTTGAAAATAAGACTATAGTTACTGTTTATTTAGTTGCCTGTCAATCGTATCTAAGGAATTATAACAAGCCACCACTCAGCATTAGTTCTTTTGCCACTTATTCTTGAGTAATGATGATCCCATTTATACAGGTTTTAAAAAAAGAGGACAAATCTTCTACATCTAGATCCAAAGCTTGATAATAGATTTTGCATTTACAAATGAGCCATCCTTGATATCTACCAAATCTGTCTTCCAGATTTTAAGAGTGGAGAAAACAGATGCTTTCTATTAATGTGTGTTGACATTCTCTGGTAGAAAGCTGCATGGACTTCTGTAATAAAGAATCCATTTGTTATTCACCAATGCCAATTAAACTTAGTAGGCACACCAATTAGAGCCAATGTGAGATAATTGTCTACTATGACAGAAACAACAAATGAACTGCCATTGTCTACTGTCAGTTTAAAGGCCTCACTGCTCCACCTGCTAACCAAGAACAATGCCCCTGAAATTTTGTTATTATTCTACACACACAGACACTAACACAGTGTGTTTGGAACCTGTCATCTGAACAATAAAGAATGTCTCCAAGGGCAGGCCAAAAGGCCCTCCTACTTGCAGTGGGAGGATCTGCCCACCCCTTCCCCACCTGGCTCACTTTCTGCTTCCAGAAAGCAGTTGCAGCAGCACTCTTCCCATCCATCTTTTCCTGGCCCAAATGCCTCACTTTGAGGAAGTCTCATGGTGAAGCATTGCAAGACTGACCCAGAATGCAGATAAGCAAGGCAGATATGTAGGTGGATAAGGCGGACAAGAGTTGCCAACACAACCAGAACTGCCGCTTTTGTTGGATGAATGACTGGCACTTATCCAATGATGAGCACAGACTCTGCAGTTTTAGAAAGAAGGTCAACATATTCTGATTCTTTTCTGAAGACATTCAAGCTATTCACCTTATTAATCTATCATGCATATTGGAAAAAATAGCAGTAAAAGTCTCTTGATCTGAAGAATGTTATAGTCAGATTTGGTTCATGACACTAATAAGCATCAATCAAAGAGAATATCTGTAGCTCAGGGTTGAACTGTGGAGTCCTTGGTGCTCTCTGAACTTGGTTGTTTTCTTGCAGACATTTCATTGCCAGGCTAGGCAACATTCTCAGTGCGAAAAGGGAGTGGTGCTTGCTCTCAGTTTATATACAGTGGTTTGCCCTGCCTGTGTTGGTGGGGGTGCTGTTCTCTCCTTCGGAGTTCCAAGGAACTATTAACTCAGTCAATCAACCAAGCAGTAAACAACATCCCAATCAAGGAACAGCCCAGTCAGTCAGTCATGCCCTGGTCATCTCCCGTACAGACTACTGTAATGCGCTCTACATGGGGCTACCCTTGAAGAGTATCCAGAAGCTACAGCTGGTGCAGAATGTGGCCGCGCGAGCAGTCTTAGGAATCCCAAGGAGGGCACACATAACACCATTGCTCCGCGAGCTGCATTGGGTGCCGGTTTGCTTCCAGGTCCAATTCAAGGTGTTGGTTTATCACCTTTAAAGCCCTACATGGCATGGGTCCAGGCTACCTGAGGGACCGCCTCACCCCCGTGACATCGACCCGTCCCACCCGGTCAGGCAGAGAGGGCATGCTACGGACCCTGTCCATGAGGGATTGCCGATTGGCAGGGTCCAGGAGGAGGGCCTTCTCTGCCATCGCGCCCGCTCTTTGGAATAAGCTACCCCCGGAGGTAAGACAGGCCCCCACACTCCTGGCCTTCAGGAAGGGAGTTAAAACTTGGCTATGCCACCTGGCTTGGGGTGGGAGGGGCGATAGCCATGCATGGAGGTGGTTGGCTCCATGATAGTACCAACAGTAAGATCTCGATTTGCCATCTGGTATTTATATATCATATTTGTATGTTTTATGTATATCTTATTTATATTTATATTTATATGTATTTTATAAATACATATATACATGTATTTATATGTATTTTAATGATATGTTGTTTTTATTGTTGTGAACCACCCAGAGTCGTCTTGTACGAGTTGGGTGGTCCAGAAGTCTAATAAATAAATAAATAAACTCCCAAGGAGAGAACAACACCCCCACCAACACAAACAGGGCAAACCACTGTATATAAACTGAGAGCAAACACCACTCCCTTTTTGCACTGAGGATGTTGCCTAGTCTGGCAATGAAACGTCTGCAAGAAAACAACAAGGCTCAGAGAGCACCAAGGACTCCACTAATAAGCATACTTCAGTTTCATTAATAAATTAATTTTAATTATATTACCTCTAGAGAAATGTTTAGAAAAATTACTATTCTCCTACTCATTATTTACCACCCCTTTGCTCCCCAAAATTAGTTCTAGAACCACTTCTGCTTCAAGGACAAAAGCTAGAAAAACAGACTGAAATTCTAATATTACTTTCTTTGTTTTGAGGCTATATGAAATCTCTTGCGTTTGCATCATAAAATAACCAAGAATAATTTTACCATCTGGGAAGTCTCCCAAATTGCTCTAGCCCAATCCACAGCACAACACAGCACTCTCCTAACAGCCAAGTCTAACAGATTTTGTTGCATAATTCTATATCCTATGAGAGAAGTTTCCCAAATTGTCTTAATCCCTGGTATATGAAAACCTCCAACCTTTGAGCCAGAGAGTGCAATGCCCAACCTGAGCAAAGGTTTTAATGATCGGAGTATGAAATCTGTATCCTCATCCACGCTATAGAGTTGCAATGCATAGCCAGGTGCACTCAGCACCTGGGTATATCACATTTTGGTGTGGGCAGATCTGAAACCCAGCAGCCTGTGCTGGAATCCCCACTGAATGATGCAGATACCTCTCCCTTAATTGTGGAAAGTGTTACAGTAGAGGTGGAAGCTTTGCTATACAGGACCTCTGATTATATCCTTCCTTTACAAAACAAATAAACAAAAACAATCTAGAGATATTGCTATAGAATCAAGGAGTAAAAAAGACCACTTTGCCTATCTCAGTATGATCAGCAATTGCTAACATGGTAACATCAGATGCACGATGATGTTTTTCCAGAACTGTGGTGTTCACAGTTTATCACTATAGAGTTAACTGAATCATTTATAAAGCTGAGCCAAAAAGAAACAAATGATAAAGTTTTACATATTTTCCCCCAGTGTGTAGATTGAGAAAATTTGGGTCACTATGCAGTTATAATCGGACCTGGATACACACTGATATAACAACATTAACTCCCTTTCTTATCTGAGCAGACTAAATTTTGTTCCAAAATCGATCTATAATGCTATAGACTACAATGTAGAACAAACTAATACAGAGAAAACATTCAGTGCTCAACCAGTTGAACAGAAAAGAGAAGATTCAAGCTATTCAAAAGGTAAGACTTTAACGGAACTTTTAAAGAGCTGTGCTATATTACTGCTTTTAAGAGCCAAGAAGTGAAATAATGTCACCTATACAAGCCCAATTACCTTTTCTTTACTGGTAAAGAAAGAGGACTATTTATTTATTCATGCAAAATATACACAGAAATGGCAAGACTGACATCTACACATTCTTATACCCATGAAAAGATTCACCTGACTTTTATCTTTGCAGAAATATCCCCTTTGGCAATTTGTTAGGGCACATACAGTATGTGAAAAATCAGTGGTAGAATATTCATCAAGGGATTAAGCTTGAGGGAATCAGATAATACAACCAGTTTCTTTTGTAATCTTTCTCTAACCCAGGGCTTTCCAAAGTTTTTCCCGCGGCGACACACCAACCGGCGTTGGTGTGTCGCCGCGGGAAAACCCAGAAGTGCCGTCCTTGCGGCAGCGCGCAAAAACCCGGAAGCGCTGCTGCCACTTTCGGGTTTTGCATGCTGCAGTTGGTGTGTCGCCGTGGGAAAACCGTGTGTTGGGACACACCAGACTGTATGTGGCGACACACTTTTGTGTCGCGACACACAGTTTGGAAAGCTCTGCTCTAACCTCTATGGAATTGCTTAGCAAAAACACAACTCCCATCACTTCTGTCAGGAAAGGCATCCCAATCTAACCCTCTGAACCATGCAAATAGAAGACAGGAATCTATGGCTTTGAGGCAGAAACCTTCAAAGCAGAGTTATGAGAAAGACAAGATTTGCCCGGCAATAACCTAACACACCAGCTATATTTCTCTGTTAAGACAGCTGTTGGTGGGCAGAAAGAAGACCGAAGGTTATTCATTCAACTGTAAAATATGATTATACAAAAATCACATGCCATCACCTTTTTCCAGCTCCCCAAAGAATGTCAAGCATATACACCTCATTTTCCCATATAACAGGCTATAAAGTTTGCTTATCACAATTCTATAGTACTCTACAGAAGAGTACATTCAAAATAATACATACCATTTAATGAAGCACGGATTAATGCTGAGGACAAAAGACAAAAATCAGCCCACTAAGTACTTGTTGCATATTTGAGGTTTTGCGTTTCACCTCTTTGTTGTTGTTCAGTCGTTTAGTCGTGTCCGACTCTTCGTGACCTCATGGACCATAGCAGGCCAGGCCTTCCTGTCCTCCACTGTCACCCAGAATTTACTCAAATTCATGTTCATTACATCGGTGATGCTATCTAACCATCTCATCCTTTGCCGTCCCCTTCTCCTTTTGCCTTCAGTCTTTCCCAGCATCAGGGTCTTTTCCAGTGAGTCCTCTCTTCTAATCCCTTCTAATATTCTGGAAGCATAGTTTCCAGAATATTAGAAGGGAATTATTTGCCTGGAGGCTTCAGGTCTGGATGGGGTGGAACAGACTTAAACTCAACCCTGACAAGGACAAGTGGTTGTGCATTTCTGGTTCTTCTGGTACCATGGATTTTCTGCCCTGTAGTTCTGAATGGGACTACCCTTCCCCTTTTGGACTTCCAGCCCCTGCTCAAAGAGTAGGTAGCAGATGTGATCAGGAAGGCCTTTAGTAAGATTTGTCTGGTATACCAATTGTGCTCTTTCCTGGACCAGGAGTCCCTTCTCATAATCACTTATCCCTTAGTTACCTTGTGCAATGCTAGTGCAATGAATTCTACATGAGGTTGTCCCTGAAGGCCACACAGAAACTGCAGCTGATCCAGAATCTGGTGGTGTGGGCAATTATGGCCATATCTCAGTATGCCCTTGTAACTCTGTGGCATGAGCTGCACTGGTTATCAGTAAGCTTCTGGGTGCAATTTGAAGCGCTAATTGTGATTAATAAAACTCATCATGGCATGGGGACTGACTACCTTTGTTGTTATAGGCCAGAGCTTTCCAAACTGTGTGTGGCGACACAAAAGTGTGTCACCACACACAGTCTGGTGTGTCACCACACAACCCGGAAGCGCTGATCATCATCAGCGCTTCCGGGTTTTCCCGCGGTGACACACCAACAGCGGCGCGCAAAAAGCCAAAAGCGGCAGCAGCGCTTCCGGGTTTTTGTGCGCTGCCGCAACGGGGGCACTTCCGGGTTTTCCCACGGCGACACACCAACAGCGGTTGGTGTTTCGCCGCGGGAAAACTTTGGAAAGCCCTGTTATAGGCTGTAATAATAGAATCTTGAAAGCCTGACTGCATTTCTCCTTCCTCCCTCTTATATCAAATAAAGTGAAGGCAGGACAATCTTGAGTTTCTTTCTCATGTTTTCCAGGACTAAGTTCATGTTTTCCTAACAGTTGCTGCATATTTTCTTCAAGGCCATCTCCATAATTCTTTACACCAACAGAGTGGGCATGTCCCAAGTCCCGTCTTTAAAATAGCGTCATCTGATGGGACCTAAGAGGTGTCCCTTCCCTGTTGCAGCCCCCGCCGTCTGAAATTCTATTCCCAAGAGGTTCAAGTAGCCCCAACCCTGCTGGCCTTTAAACAGGCACTGAAGATCAGGCCTTTTCCTCAAGTGCTGGGCTAGAAGGATATGTGCCTTTTTAATAGCACAGTCAGGAAATTCCTCCTCATTTAAGTTTGTCTCTCTCACTGCAAGCACCTTCCTTCACAGATGGCTAAGGGCTCACATTTTTTTGTGGACACCATAACCTGGCTATGGAAGGCTTTGTGGCTTATGCAGAAATCATTCTTAAAAGGTAGGAAAATTCACAGTCCTCTTGGTTGCCATGTGCATCCATACACCATACCCGCTTTGATACTATGTAGAATAATCAGAATAGAACAGTGTAAAGTTGGCAACCTTTTTCCCCCAATGGCTACACATGGCAATGGTTGAAGAAGCACATGATGATAAATTATAGCCGATATCTCTTCTCTCTCACTTGTTCCATGACAGACACACATACATAAAAGCACATACACAGAGGAAATCTCTCACATGTACACCAAGGCTTCCTCCTGACTCTTTCAGACACACACATCCCATGCTTTGAAAATCATACTCCTTTCCTCAGCTTGCAGGGGTGGTTTAAACCTTTCCACCCATTTTAAAATCTTTATGTACTTCTAGTAAAAAGCACAAATCATTGGGGAGAAAAATGCATGATTGGAATTGGGTGGGTGGTATCCAGAAGTAATTCTTCCTATGAGCCATCCTAACCTTCATAAATTGTACCGCCAATCCAGTGGCAAAGGGGGGGAAACTTGATTGACATGGGAGATGGTGTGTAAGAATATTCCCTTCACATCACCCTACCCTTCATTCTCTGCTCCCTGCAGCCCACCACACAACTTAGTAGCAGGATTATAGGGGAAAAACTTGGAGGCTTAGCTCTACAATAAGACATGCTCAAGTCTTCTATAGCAACGAGTTATACAGAGGTGAGCAACCTGTAACTCTCTTGATGTTGTTGGAGCATAACACTCAGTATCTCTAACCAGTAACCATATTGGCTAAAGCTGCTATGAGTTGAATAACATGTAAAGGGCCACAGGTTGCCCAGCCCTGATGGTTTAAAAGGGCTGCATCATCAGCAGTAATGGAAGCTAAGAAGATTCCTGATTAGCCAACGGGGTCACTTTGGCCACAGACTTGCCAGTCAAACTTGAGGATGGGATACTAGAGTGGCTCTAAATGACTTACTCACTTCCCACTTACCTTTCCCCTCCAAGTTAATTTACTGTGAGGGAGCAGAAGGGGTGGGTGGTATGACATTTTAATGTGTCAGGAATATATAGAAAATAAAAATGTGATCTCTTAAAGCCAAGTCTGTAGCAATACATGAACTAAATTTGCAGAGCAACTAATTACAACACAGAGAGAAAACGGCATACTTTGTCTTTGAATGGGATTGCTGTTATCAAGGTTAGGCTATTTGTCTGCTTTGATTATACCTGGGAAAATGATGCAGGAGGCCCTGGACAAGCTATTTACTTAGTCACTGAGAGGAAAAGTGTTCCAAGAAAACAATCCATCTGGATTAAATGCATTGACAAATAGCTTGAGAGCACCAAGGGGATACAATCTGCATAGCAGGAGAAGGTAGCTCTTCTGTGCTTACAAGAAAACAGAGAAGACCTACACAACACAAATGAGAGTCTCAAACTGAACACAAAAGAGAAGGGGAAACAATGTTTCATGCAGACCTTTTTCAAAGCAAGGAACTGCCAATCACTCTAGGGAGGCATACGGAGGAGGTTACACAACCACTTTAAGGTTGTGTAATCACATTCCAGTCACAAATAAAACCCACAACTTCATGATCAACTGCTTCTCAATTCTCCTTCAATTATAAGACTACCTCTTGCCTTGTCATAAGATGCGTGGAATGAAAATTCTGAAAACCTCTTGTACCTTGGAAGGTGCTAGAAGATTTAATTCCTCATTCATATTAACACATCTCAAGATATTGACAGACTAGACGACTCTAATTCAAATTTAAATTTGTTCACTATTAGATTATCAGTTCATTTCAGGTTATTTATTGACAGCAAAAAAATTGTTATACATAAAAACATGCTGTCCAAGAATGCTATACCTCAGCAACCTTAAGCCACCTTGTCTGTTTATACCCAAAAAAAGGTCAGGATATAAACTTAATAGTAAACAATAAATAAACTTCGACAATACAATAAATAAACAATACAATATTGCCTTCGACAATACAATAAATAAACTATTCATTTCAAGACATATACTTTCTTTTTCAATAATATTTGAAAAACAATGTAAGAAGCTGTAACATATTTTGAACTGATTTTTTTTAAGAGTCTGCCTCACAAATCAAAGGATAAATGATACCAGGGCACTGAGATGGCACAGCACATGGCCAAATTCTGAATGTAAAAATCCCTATTTCATATCATTAATGCAGTGGGTGGACTTACATAAGCTACTATTTCTTAGCCTCAGTCTCCCAGTTGCAATGGAGGATAATAATACTGATGTCTCTTACAAGGCCTTGTAAGGATTCCAGCTAAACAATGCACTTGCAGTACTCTGAACTCCTGAATACCCTGTGAACATGTTAAGCATAAAATATTGTGTTAATCTGTTATGTTAACTGACAGCCATGTAGCCAAAGGAGAAGGCTGAGACAGAGGCTGAAGATTTGAGGGGAAGAGTGCTTCAAGGGTGCCATTAATTAAAAAAAACAAAAAAGAGCTCCCTTGCTTCTTTCTTCTCCAGGCTGAGTATGCTAGTGTATACTGAACTATTTAAAAATAAACTGGCTCTCCAAATAAAGTCTAGCCTGTGCTGTCTGAGTACTCAAGACTGTTCTTCAAATCCTTCCCTCTCTCCATTTCTTCAAACTGTGTCCCACAGAACACCAGGGCTCTGCAAGAACTTAAAGGGGTTCTAAGAAAAAAAAAGGTCACTCGAATGCAGCTGATTTTCTGTCACTGGAGCTTTGCTTCTTAACAAGGGGTTCCAGGAAAAATGTTTAAACCAGTTCCACAGCTTGAAAAGTTTGAAAACCCCTGTCGTAGACTACCCCAAAGCACCTTTGGCCAAGATACAGAAAACGTTAATTCAGCACACTTAGCCTAATGGCAGGGGAAGCCTGGTGAAATCATCTGAACTACATATAATGAATTTTATTTCTATTTACTTCACTGGGTCTACACTTTCACACAGCAAATATTATTTTCAAGCTACATGGGATGGGCGCAGACTGAAAAAAAATTGCTTTCTTAAATTCAGTGGTTACCGAATAGTTGCTTGTATTTGCTAATCAGAGCTTTCCAAACTGTGTGTCGTGACACGTTAGTGTGTTGGCAGCAGTGTCTGGGTGTGTTGCGGCTGCTGCTGCCTCCGAGCCCTGCCAGGATTCCACGCAGGTCCTAGTGCCTGCCTTGTGCCCTGCTGCCTCCAAACCTGCTGTGATTCCGCGCAGGTCCTAGTGCCTGCCTTGTGCCCTGCTGCTTCCAAACCTGCCCTGCCAGGATTCCGCGTAGGTCCTAGTGCCTGCCTTGTGCCCTGCTGTAAGAGTGTGTCACGAAATGATGCCCTGCTGTAAGAGTGTGTCACAAAATGATGCATGTCTAAAAAGTGTGTCGCCAACATGAAAAGTTTGGAAAGCTCTGTCTTACATTATAGTAAACTATGTTTTTGCCATCTTCTTTTAATTTACTTCTACCATGGAGGATATTTTCTTCCCTCTCTTAAAACTGACACCACATAAAGTGGCACTTTAATGCTGAAGCTCGCATACAATGCAGGCGTGGCTGTTCCACCCACACTCCAAGAAATAAATGTAAATCAACAAGAATTCTCTTGGCAGATTGTAGGATACTGTACTTAACAAAGCAAAGAGCCAAGTTTTTACAACTCACCGTTGCCACCATGTGTCCAGAAAATATTACTGCATAAAACATTATTTTTACTCCAAAAACATGTTTTTTGGGGGAAATCAAAAAATGTGATATAGATTTAAATCAGAATCTGGTCATGTATACAAATAGAGTTTATGTTATTGGTATCCCTGACTAGAACTTCCTTATGTGCACCATTTGACATTTTCAGGCTGTTTCACTGAAAAAAACATTTTGGAAGCAGCCAGTTTAGTTTAATTCAATTTCTATATCATAGTGATTTTTCTTATTTAGGAGTTAAGTGTTTTTTGGCTGCTAGGAGTTTGGGCCTTCTGTGTAAGTGACCTATAAACCCTCTAAATAAAATAGTGAGATAGATGTTTTGCAATATGCCACAATTAATAACCAAACAATAAAAGAGTAGGCCAGTTTGCATTTCTCCTGCAATTTCAGAGACTGGCAGAAGGTACAGTATCTACTGAAGGTACTCACTTGCTCAATAATTCAGGAACAATTGGAAGGGGACACGTTTTATAGCTGCAGCTTTATTTTCAACTGTTTTTTTTCTGTTTTAAATGTGGATACCAATCTGTTGTCAAGTCTTGTCACTTCTCTCTGCTGCAACTTTCTGCCTATTCATCATTGTCCCTTCAGTTAAATTGTGCTTCATGTTAACCTGGCTGTCACCTGCTTCGACTACTGCAGCCTTCCTCAGCCTTTCTTCTACCACACATTATTATTCTTACCTCTTTTCAAAATCCTACTTTAAAATACGTCACCACACTATCATTTCAATTATGGAGACTCTCCTCTTCAAACATTTGCACTGGTTTTGCATTCCCTTCCATATCTATAACAAATTCATTATCATTATCTTTCAAGTCCTTGCATATTCCCTTATATTTCTTAATAATTATCCTTGCCCTGTATGTACAATTTTCAAACATTCAGAGTATGACGATGAAGGTTCTCAGTCATCCAGGTGGAACAGTCTGTGGCTTGAATCATGTCAACTGGATTTCTATTTTCTCAGTGGAAACGTTTCGCTCCTTATCCAAGGAGCTTCTTCAGTCTGAGCAAAGTTAGTAAGGGAATCCTTAAATATGTTTCTAGGTGGCTGTGTGACCTTGCACCTGGGGCTAGGTCATGGTTATTTTGAGATGTTTATTTCTAAGTCCCTTTATCATCTAAAGGAGGATCGTTAAGATTACCCTGCTGCTGTTGAGCTTGCGAAGGTTATCCAACTATTATTATCTCAAAATAACCATGACCTAGCCCCAGGTGCAAGGTCACACAGCCACCCTAGAAACATATTTAAGGATTCCCTTACTAACTTTACTCAGACTGAAGAAGCTCCTTGGATAAGGAGTGAAACGTTTCTACTGAGAAAATAGAAATCCAGTTGACATGATTCAAGCCACATTCAGAGTATGAGTTCATTTAAGCATGTCATTACAACCTGTGAGGCAGTTCAGTTTTATTATTCCCATTTCTGAATGGAGGATTAATACTGACAGTTATTACTTGCTATGCTCCTCCTGGAGGAAGAAACATCCATAATCTGTGCTATGCTGAGGACACTACCCAGATAGCCAAAAATGCAAAGGATCTGCAAGTCCTAACACTAAAAGTCAAAGAGCACAGTGAAGTGGAACTAAAGTTAAAGAAAACCAAATTGATGACAACAGGTACAACAACCAGCCTTAGAATTGACAGTGAAGATATCAAAGTGGTGGATAGCTTCTGCCTTTTAGTATCAATCATCAACAGTAAAGCAACAAGCAGTCAAGAAATACAGTATGCCACAGAATAGCACTTGGTAGAGCAGCCATGAAGGCCTTGAAAAAGATATTCAGATGCTGTGATGTCTCTATACCTACAAAGATCAGAACAGTACAAGCCATGGCATTCCCTGTGACCCTCTATGGAAGAGAAAGTTGGACTTTGAAGAAGCAGGATAGGAAGAGTATTGATGCCTTTGAATGTTGGTGTTGAAAACTCCTGAGAATACCATGGACAGCCAAGAAAATGAACAGATAGGTAATTGAATAAATAAACCCAGAGTCCTCACTCGAGGCACAAATGACCAGGCTCAAATTATCCTACTTAGGACACATTGTGTGAAGACCTAGCTCCCTGGAAAACGCTCTAATGCTGGGAAACGTGGAAGGAAAGAAAAGAAGAGGAGGACTAGCAGTAAGGTGGATAGACTCAGTTACAGTGGCGATGAGTGCACCCTTGGGAGACCTGAAAGAACAGGTTAGGATAGATTGTCATGGAGAAGATTATGTGGTCTCTAGGAGTCGAAAACAACTTGATGGCACATAATCAATCAATCAATGCCCCTCCTACCTATAACTTCTGTTCCAACTACTCCCAATCACACACCATCTCTTGCTCTCTAGTGCAGTATCGTCAATTCTCATTTGCTGCCTATTATGCCTGAAATATCCTCCTTGAACATATGTGATGCATGTCCCTCTACTGCTTCCTTCCAATTCCACTTCAAAACCCAAGGAGGATTCTCCAGGTTCTGTGGCTGAACTTCTATGCTTAACCACAACTATGTTTTAAATAGCTAGCATCACTATCTCCTTTCTGCCATGTCTATATTCTAACTGTATTCTTTCATCTATTGCTCTTATTACACTGTAAACTTACGAGTTGCATTTGTTTATTTAAAAGGAACGTATACAATGACATTCCTGTGGATACTGAAATTCAAACATTGCCAGCCCACATAAAGTCACAAAACTTTCCACTTGGAGACATCTCCAGAAACCAGAGATGGAGAACCTATAGCCTTCAGATCTAATTCAGCCCACTGGGCCATCTGTCTACTCCAACCCTTCAGTCATCGTAAAAAAGAACCAGACATGCATTTCTTCCCCCTACCACCACCAACATTGAAGAATCAGTGGTATGACTCAGCTTTGGCTGTTGTTCAGTAAACTGGAAAGGCAATGAGTGACTGAAGCCAGTAAGAGCCATAATTGTAGGTACACTTTTACAACTGCATTTCAGTCATTCCATTGTTTTCCTTTTACAATATGAAAGGTAGTTAAAACTGTTTAACTACCTTTCATATTTAAGATCCAGCATTGTCCGAAGATGCTTCCACAGTCATGTGGCCGGCATGACGCACGCAGAACGCTGTTACCCACCCACCGAAGTGGTACCCATTAATCTACTTGCATTTGCATGCTTTCGAATTGCTAGGTTGGCAAGAGCTGGGGCAAGTGCGGGAGCTCACTCCGTCACGCGGGGCTAGGGATTCGAACCTCCGAACTTGTGATCTTCCGATCAACAAGCCTGGCATCTTACCCGCTGAGCCACCACGCCCCCTTTTTTTTAAAAAAAGTAGTAAATTTAAAGCCACTGGCAGCTCCAGCACTTCCGCTACTCCGCTAGCCACGAAACAGCTGATTGGCACTCCAGGTATTTTTTGGGTGGCCCATGGGGATTTTTAATTTATCAATGTGGACCTTTCCCCTCAACAAGTTTTGCAGGCCTGGTCTAGATTCAGAATAGTTGGAATGCTGCAAAACAACTAGTGTCCCAAATGTGTTCATAAACAGTTTTTAAACATCTAATATAATTTGGGAATGACATAAATGAAGCTGAAACAGAAAGGGAAAAAAAGGGAAAGCATTTGGCAAGCATTTAAGTGAATTTTAAAACTATATTACATTTCAGCTTCGGCAGCAAAATGAATCAAAATGATTCTTTGGTTTTGTCAATGCAGTATATTCACTTTTCCACTAGGTGGAGGGCCAGACCTACAATTAAGATCACAGAATTTCTAAATTTAAGCAACTGACTCAGAGCTACAAATTACTGATTTCTCCAAGAGACTCTGGGAATATTACCTAAAACTTCTTGAGGATTCCTTAAGGCTGTTTCTCATAGGTGTTTGATGCTTACTTTAACCTTGTGTGATGCTCCCACACAAAAAAATACAAAATAAAGCATCACCAAGAATCTTAAAAATTATCAGCTTTAAGTACAGTTTTTAAAAATACTATAGAAAATATTGTGACAAAAGTTTTTACAGTATATTGATATTTTTATGCACTATGCTACTGAGTTTTGAAATCCTATATCAAAGGGACATCTGTGAACCTACTGTCCATGTTCCAGTAAAAGTTAGGAAGCATATAAAGAACTTAGCCAGCCGCAAAAGCAGATACATGAGGCCGCAGATCTCTTAAGGGGCATAAGTTGTGCCAGGGCAACTAGTGACTATGCTCGGCCAAGGTCTCCATAGGGCAGACCCAGTCCCAGTTCACTTACCCTGGCAGGCCCAAAAGTTGCTTTCTGGGGGGGGAAAAGTAGTAGATATATTCCAAACAAAAAGGAAGACTGTATCTGAGAGGGAGGCGTTAAGAAAAAAAGAGTGTTTCAGAATTAACTCAAATCTTTATTGGGAGGCTTAAAGTCCTATTAGAACCCACTTCTTTTCAAGGACTTGCAGATTATATAGCAGGAGATAATTAATCTTTCCTCCCTACAAGTTGTAGTATCCAATGTACTCTAGTTTTGAAGGACTGAATTAATAGGCTTTATACAGGACTTTATTTATTTATATATTTATACATAAATATTATATATTTATTTATTTGTTTTATTGTATATTATTTCTACAAGGTTATGTTCAAAATCCTACAAGCTAGGCTTCAGCAGTATGTGAACCGAGAACTACCAGAAGTGCAAGCTGGGTTTCGAAGAGGCAGAGGAACTAGAGATCAGATTGCCAACATTCGCTAGATCATGGAAAAAGCAAGAGAGTTCCAGAAAAACATCTACTTCTGCTTCATTGACTACGCTAAAGCCTTTGATTGTGTGGATCACAACAAACTGTGGCAAAGTCTTAAAGAGATGGGAGTACCAGACCACCTGACCTGTCTCCTGAGAAACCTGTATGTGGGTCAAGAAGCAACAGTTAGAACCGGACATGGAACAACCGACTGGTTCAAAATTGGGAAAGGAGTACGACAAGGCTGTATATTATCACCCTGCTTATTTAACTTATATGCAGAGTACATCATGAGAAAGGCCGGGCTGGATGAATCACAAGCCGGAGTTAAGATTGCCGGGAGAAATATCAACAACCTCAGATATGCAGACAAAACCACCCTAATGGCAGAAATTTGAAGAGGAACTAAAGAGCCTCTTGATGAGGGTGAAAGAGGAGAGTGCAAAAGCTGGCTTGAAACTCAACATTAAAAAAAACCAGATCATGGCATCTGGTCCCATCACTTCCTGGCAAATACGTAGAAGGGGAAGAAATGGAAGCAGTGACAGATTTTATTTTCTTGGGCTCCAAGATCACCGCAGACGGTGACTGCAGCCATGAAATTAAAAGACGCTTGCTCCTTGGGAGGAAAGCTATGGCAAACCTAGACAGCATATTAAAAAGCAGAGACATCACCTTGCCAACAAAGGTCCGTATAGTTAAAGCTATGGTTTTTCCAGTAGTAATGTATGGCTGTGAGAGTTGGACCATAAGGAAGGCTGAGCGCCGAAGAATTGATGCTTTCGAACTGTGGTGCTGGAGAAGACTCTTGAGAGTCCCTTGGACTGCAAGGAGGTCAAACCAGTCAATCCTAAAGGAAATCAACCCTGACTGCTCATTGGAAGGACAGATGCTGAAGCTGAAGCTCAAATACTTTGGCCACCTAATGCGAAGAGAGGACTCACTGGAAAAGACCCTGATGCTGGGAAAGACTGAAGGCAAAAGGAGAAGGGGACGTCAGAGGATGAGATGGTTAGATAGCATCACCGATGTAATGAACATGAATTTGAGTAAACTCCGAGAGACAGTGGAGGACAGGAAGGCCTGGCGTGCTATGGTCCATGAGGTCACGAAGAGTCGGACGTGACTAAATGACTGAACAACAACAACAAATACAGGACTTGTTTCTCTTAAGAACAGTTTGAACACATCTGGTTTGTTGCATTATGTGGCACCTTTTGAGAAGATTTTGAGGGCCAAGACTGAGGCACGAACAAATGGGCCCTGCAGACAAGCGGGGTAGGGAGTGGAATTGCTGGTGGCATATCAAGCAAGGCAGAGGGGGAGAATTGGGGCCAGTGGCTGCAAACTAAACGCAAGGAAGCAAGGCAGGTAGGAGGATGGGGATTCCAGCTGTACAAGCAGGAAAACAGTAGGACCGGTAAGATTGGAAACTGCTTGTTGCAGTATCATGAGTAAGGCAAGATTTGTGGTAGAAAAAGTGGCAGCACAGGGAGGTGAGGCAATACACAGCAGCACATACATCTATCAACACATATGGCAGCCTTCCCCAATTTGATACCCACCTAATGTGTGGAACTACTACTGCTTTATCATCTCTGTATGTCAGTAAGACAATAGGTTGGGAGAAAACCAGGTGGAAAGTGCTGGTGCCCCCTCCCTACCCACCCCCACCCCATATTTCATTAAATCAGAAGGGACTGCATTGATGAGATAAGTAAAGCAAAGCATCGGGTGGGCACCATATGGGAGAACACTGACATCATTTTTTACTACAAGTTTGAAGTTTGTCATTTCTTTTGTTTGTATCAGAATATGCAGCTTTGTGTAATCAATCTACACCAGGGTTTCTCAACCAGGGTTCTGTGGAATCCCAGGGTTCCGCGAGAGGTCACTAGGGGTTCCCTGGAAGATTATGATTTATTTTAAAAAATATTTCAAATTCGGGCAACTTCACATTAAAGAGGTATGTTTCATTCTTTAAGAACACTGTTAATGCGTATATACAGGCCTACCCATGAAACAAATATAATAATTTTGTATCTTGTGGCCTGTATTTGAGCCTGAATGTGCAGGGGTTCCCCGAGGCCTGGAAAATATTTCAAGGGTTCCACCAGGGTCAAAAGGTTGAGGAAGGCTAATTTACACACTGTGGGAGCCAGTCAAGTACAAGCTTATGTACATGAGGCAAACATGGAAGTGTGACTCACACCCTGACCAATACTCAGCCTCCAAATGTGCAGTAAGAACCCAATGTCTGTGTGGCTAAAAAAATAGTAGCTTCTTAAAAGAAAAACACCCCAGAGAAAAGCCAAATGTTCTTCATCAAATTAGAGAGAAGTCTATTTCTGATTCCTGGTAAACATTAAAAATGTAGATGTAGCTCAGAAAAGCCACTTGCTCTGCTTTATACATTCAATACTCATCCACTGCCTGATCATTCTGCACAATTATTATGCAAATTTTATAATGTGGATTATATTCATTTTCAGTGTAATATATCTTGTTCTTTTTATTTATTTTTTCTTATTTCTCTCGTTCTCTATTTTCTTTCTGATTACTCATATTGCATTTTATTGTTGTTATATCGTGAGCTGCCCCAAATCATCTGGAGTTGAGCAGCACCTAACTTGAATAAATTAAATTAAATATCTGGCCTGTGAGCAGTTGGCTGCATCTTGGCCTTTTGCATGCTTATAATGAAACAGCTACCAGCTTTAATTATTACAGTAGATTCCACACGAGTCACAGAGATCAGCAAAATGAATAGTGACTTCTTGTAAATGCCTAGGAACTACTGGAATCAATTATAAAACTTATACATTATACAGTTTGTGAGGACAGAATCTTAATCAGAAGATTGTTCTCTGGTACTTTGGCAGCTGTCAGCCCTTCAAGGTAGGCAAAGTCAAGAAACAGAAGCAGTAGGGATTCCAGGATGCTTTTTATTATTGTAGGATAGTATAACCAGAGAGCCAGTTTGGTGTACTGGTTAAGGTGCTGGCTTAGAAACCAAGAGCCTGCTGGGCCTGCCTTAGGCATGAAAGCTGCCTGGGTGATTTTGGGCCAGTCATTCTCGGCCCAATCCCCTCATAGGGTTATTGTTGTGGGGAAAATAAGAGGCAGGAGTATTAGGTATGTTTGCTGCTTTGGGATGGATGGATAGAATAAAAATGTAATAATAATAATAATCATCATCATCATCATCATCTTGAAAGCCTACCTGAGATTCTCTCTGCCCCATCTTATACCATTTCTTCCTCACACTTGCCACTTTCTCATGACTGAGTTGCAATTTCTCCTCCCTTAACAGTTCATTGATCTCTTCCCCCTTCCCAAGGCCAAATCCATATTCTTTCACAACAGCCTAGGTGATAGGACAGTGTGTGCTATGAATTTTACTTCTTGGGAGTAAACTATAATGGGAGTAGCTGAGTAATTTAAAAGAGCCAGCTGTGTGTGCAGGCTACGTGTGTTGTAAACTGGAATGTAGCATTAAAAATTACATAGATATCAGATTTATTTTTATTTCTGTTTGCTGTGATTTAACATACATAACAGGATGTCGGAAGGAAACTGAGAAGTTTTGGAAGATGCAAGTACAGTAATGGATCAACTGCAGCCTCCAGATCAGTTTAGTTTTATGGGATATTTGGCAGAAAACTAGAGGAGATGGAAACCAAGACTGGAGCTGTATTGTGTAGCTAGTAGAGCCGATAATGAGAAGTTGCTGGTAGCCTTGTCTCTGCATGTTGCTGGAGAAGAGGCGAGAGAAGGATTTAATACATTCCGGTTTGATAAAGATTCTGATAAGCAAAAGCTACAGGTATTGTTTGGGAAATTTGGTAATTACTATTCTTCAAGAATGAATATTACACATGGGAGGCATAAAAACAGAAGATATTGATCCCTACTTAGTTAAAACTTTTAGCACAGTCTTGTGAGCTCAGACAATTATGCAACTCTGATTAAAGACATGTAGTGTGTGGAATTAGATCTGAAAGAGTAAGAGCAAGACTGTTAAGGATAAATGATTTAACGATGGAACACACCATTGATGTTTGTAGACCTGAGGAGTTGGCTATGTCAATTAATAATTAGGAATATTGATAAGGAAATGGATATATGGAAGAATAGAAAAATATCCTTAACAAAAACTGCATCTCATAAGTGAGTTGTAATATCGAAAGCCAGATTTGGAAGCACCCCAAATTTGAGGTACAGATTTTATCATCCTAAAAGAGCATGCCCAGTTGTTGGTAAAAATTGTAGAAGGCCAAACCATTTTGCAAAAATGTGTAGAACTAATGGCAAAATTTACATATAAATGTTACATACAAATTTTATAAAGCACTAAACACATTGAAGATGCTACATAAATAATGAAAGGAGGAATATAAAGTCAGATCTAAAATTACAGAGTTCATAAAGAGTTATCAAAAAAGAAAAATAATCATACTGTTTGGTTTAACTGTGCTCAGCCAGCCTGAAACATATCCATAGATATTAACCACAGCCACATCAGTTTTACAAACAAAGCTCACAAGAGCAAACCTACATACATCTTGCCCCAAGCGCCAAATGCAGCTTGATGTCCAGTCATTTTTGCTGGTAGTAAATAAACCAATAATTTTCTGTGCAACTGTTTACTTGGAATGAACCTTGAGAGAAATTCAGAATTGGTGATTAGGGAAGGATGTTGACATAAAATATATGAAGACAATGGGATGTTTGTCAGAAACAAGGATTTAGAAAAACAAGGGAGAAAGCAATTGCCAAGCTGCTAATAATACTCCTATTACCCTTCTTACTTGCATCAAGAGAACTGCATAAATCTCTAGAGGCTCAGTTAGTAAACTTACCATTTTTACCTTCACAGATTGCAATTATAGTTTCTGGGCGTTAGCAATTTGCACAGAAGATTTTGTTATAGGAATTCTATATGCGGGTAAGACGCCAGGCTTGTCAATCGGAAGATCGCAAGTTCGGAGGTTCGAATCCCTAGCCCTGCGTGACGGAACGAGCTCCCGCACTAGCTCCAGCTCTTGCCAACCTAGCAATTTGAAAGCATGCAAATGCAAGTAGATGAATAGGTACCACTTCGGTGGGTAGGTAACAGCGTTCTGCACGTGTCATGCGGCCACATGACCGTGGAAGCGTCTTCGGACAACGCTGGCTCTTCGGCTAACAAACGGAGATGAGCACCGGCCCCTAGAGTCGGACATGACTGCACAACTGTGCAGGGGGAACCTTTACCTTTACTAATCTTCAAAGAAAATTCCATGATTCAAGGACCAGAATGATGTCAAGGCCTCCAAATATTCCCTCAGAAAGGACGGGCAAACTGAGGCCCCAGAACTACATATGGCCCCTGAACCCTGTTTTTGGCAACTCCTAGAATTTTCTCCGACCACTATTGCAAACAAAATGTAAGACACATAGTTTTTTGCTGCTTTGAGGCAAAAAAAACATAAAACTATGAGCAGGTGAAGTAGAGCTTATATCAGAGAGTACAAGTTTGTGACAGATGAGGTGAAAAACCAGAACACCTGCCTATGTTCTGAAGGATCTGGTAACACTCTAATGAAATAGTTGTTCTTCTTATATTCCAAACTTAAGGACTACCACATGTTGAAATAATAATGGTGAAAAGGAATCCAGTCTCCACGTTCTCAGCTGTTCTCTTCCCTATTAATGAATGATCTTTCATTCTTCTCTCTTCAAGTATTTACCACTAGTTCACACAATAAGGTCATGAGAGGCCTAAGTAAAGACATACTAAAATGTCAAATATGACAAGCTCTTACCCCACAGCAAATCAGCCATACAGAAAAGCATAACCACATGAAGAATCCATACTATATTTCCTCACAATCCACACAAACTTTTAGATTGCTGGTACTACCTATATTTGACACAGATACCACCCTACCTACTACATTAGACCTGACCTAGCATTTCAAGAGGATATAAATGAAGGGCATGCTAATAAACCCTTATAAAATGAATTATTTCAAACCTTTGTTAGGAAAGCTTCTTTATTGTTTTTAAATTCAGTGTCCTCAATTCTAGTGTATTTTGCAGATCCTACAATACAGATCAGGGTTAGGGAACCTGTGGTCCTCCAGAGATTGCTGAATACTGCTCCTAGCAGCCCTCAAATTGCCCATACCAGTTGGGTTTGTTTAGAATTGTAGTTCAGCAGCTTCTGGAAGCCCGTAAGTTCTCCACCCTCTAAACTATCATTATGCTTTCATACTTGATTGAAAAGTCTTGTTGCCAACACATGGAATAAGGAAACACAGGTATGTCATTGGGAAATGTATTGTCCTGCCAGTTACTCAAGTTTCCCTTATAGCAACAATTGAAAGAAAGTACTGCTCTGCTGGCAGTTTCCACTGGCTTTTCCAGTTGCTGTTTTGAGGACTGGAAAAAAAACAGTAGTAGTTGGAAGGAGAAGATGCTTTTCAGAATCCTCACCAAGTGTCAGCTGGTCATCACACTGGAAAAAGCCAGATGGGAACCAAATTTATCCTATTTTAAGCCTGCAAGCAATGCTCAAAAGTTGTTTGAAAAGCTTCCAAAAAGGCACGTGCATGAGGAAGATTGGAAGAAAGCATTTAAATGTCACTGCAACCATTAAGTAATGTTAATGGGAAGTGGGGCATTTAAAGTTAAGGGAGCTATACCATTCAGCACCTTTAACTGAAGAGCCAACATGCTACTGGTAACGTGAGTTGGACTAGTTACTCTCTCTCAGCCCAGCCTACTTCACTAGGTAGCTGTTGTGAGAATAGAATGAAGAAAAGTCCTGATATAAGCCATTTTGAGCTCCTGAAGAAAAGGTGGGAGATAAATAAATTCTGTAACTGAAGCTATGGCATGAAAACAAAGGACCACAATTCAGCACCAAAGACAGGCTTTGCATGCAGAAGTCCAGTTCAATGTCCAGCCTACCTGTTAGGAGAAACATTAGAGCAGAGCTTTCCAAACTGTGTGTCGGGACACATTAGTGTGTCGGCTGCAGTGTCTGGGTGTGTCGCGGCTGCTGCTGCCTCCGAGCCCTGCCAGGATTCTGCGCAGGTCCTAGTGCCTGCCTTGTGCCTGGCTGCCTCCAAACCTGCCCTGCCAGGATTCCACGCAGGTCCTAGTGCCTGCCTTGTGCCCTGCTGCCTCCAAAACTGCTGTGATTCCGCACAGGTCCTAGTGCCTGCCTTGTGCCCTGCTGTAAGAGTGTGTCATGAAATGATGCATGTCTAAAAAGTGTGTCACCAACATGAAAAGTTTGGAAAGCTCTGCATTAGAGGATTGAGTGCTATATACACTACCTTGAGCTCCTGGAGGAAAAGTGGGATCTAAATCTAGAAATAAATAAATAAATCTTAGGGGAAGTGTTACTTTCAGCAGCTAGGAACACTTTCAAGAAAAAGTAGGATAATAAACTTTGGAGTCCTTGGTGCTCTCTGAGCCTTGTTGTTTTCTTGCAGACATTTCATTGCCAGACTAGGCAACATCTTCAGTCGCAATGAAGATCTTGCCTAGTCTGGCAATGAAATGTCTGCAAGAAAACAAGGCTCAGAGAACACCAAGGACTCCGCAGTTCAACCCTGAGCTACAAATATTCTCTTCGATTGATAATAAAATTTATCAATACAAGAGAATATCTGTAGCACAGGGTTGAACTGTGGAGTCCTTGTTGCTCTCTGAACTTGGTTGTTTACTTGCAGACATTTTGTTGCCCAACTAGGCAACATCTCCAGTGCTAGAAGGGAGTGGGGTTTGATCTCTGTTTATATACAGTGGTTTGTCCTGCCTGTGTTGGTGGGGGTGCTGTTCTCTCCTTCGGAGTTCCAAGGAACTATTAACTCAGTCAATCAACCAAGCAGTAAACAACATCCCAATCAAGGAACAGCCCAGTCAGTCAGTCATGCCCTGGTCATCTCCCGTACAGACTACTGTAATGCGCTCTACATGGGGCTACCCTTGAAGAGTATCCAGAAGCTACAGCTGGTGCAGAATGTGGCTGCGCGAGCAGTCTTAGGAATCCCAAGGAGGGCACACATAACACCATTGCTCCGCGAGCTGCATTGGGTGCCGGTTTGCTTCCAGGTCCAATTCAAGGTGTTGGTTTATCACCTTTAAAGCCCTACATGGCATGGGTCCAGGCTACCTGAGGGACCGCCTCACCCCCATGACATCGACCCGTCCCACCCGGTCAGGCAGAGAGGGCATGCTACGGACCCTGTCCATGAGGGATTGCCGATTGGCAGGGTCCAGGAGGAGGGCCTTCTCTGCCATCGCGCCCGCTCTTTGGAATAAGCTACCCCCGGAGGTAAGACAGGCCCCCACACTCCTGGCCTTCAGGAAGGGAGTTAAAACTTGGCTATGCCACCTGGCTTGGGGTGGGAGGGGCGATAGCCATGCATGGAGGTGGTTGGCTCCATGATAGTACCAACAGTAAGATCTCGATTTGCCATCTGGTATTTATATATCATATTTGTATGTTTTATGTATATCTTATTTATATGTATTTTATAAATACATATATACATGTATTTATATGTATTTTAATGATATGTTGTTTTTATTGTTGTGAACCGCCCAGAGTTGTCTTGTACGAGTTGGGTGGTCAAGAAGTCAAATAAATAAATAAACTCCCAAGGAGAGAACAGCACCCCCACCAACACAAACAGGGGAAACCACTGTATATAAACTGAGAGCAAACACCACTCCCTTTTTGCACTGAGGATGTTGCCTAGCCTGGCAATGAAACGTCTGCAAGAAAACAACAAGGCTCAGAGAGCACCAAGGACTCCACTAATAAGCATACTTCAGTTTCATTAATAAATTAATTTTAATTATATTACCTCTAGAGAGATGTTTAGAAAAATTACTATTCTTGGGGTTTGATCTCTGTTTATATACAGTAGCTTGCCCTGACAGTGTTGTTGGGGATGACCCCACCAACACTGTCAGGGCAAGCTACTGTATATAAACAGAGAGCAAACAGAGCAAGCTACTGTATATAAACAGAGAGCAAACCCCACTCCTTCCTAGCACTGAAGATGTTGCCTAGTCAGGCAACGAAATGACTGCAAGCAAACAACCAAGCTCAGAGGACTCCACAAACTTATCATCTTTGTCAAATGCATTTTGAAATGCATTATAAGCTTCGCAAAATCACCAGTGTAATCACAGAAAATATAATTGGAGGCACACCAATTTAGAAATGCTTTAAGAACTTGTAATCCTCCAGATGTTGTTGAAAAACAATTCCCAACATCCCTGCCTATTAATTATGGTAACTCTGGGATGTGTTTATTATTCAGCAATGTTTTTTCCTTAGGGATCATACACATTACAAATTGGTTTTTATTTTAGAGATTGCTATTATTAGGAAAAGATGCCTTTCTTGATATCAGTGATTTAAGAGGCTCCCATAATTTTCTTAAATTTCAGAAATAACTATCTACAACTTTAGATAGGTAGTTTCAAAGTATGCCTAGGACTTGAAGACTTCCCTTTATATGATATAGTACTGTATTAACTCTGCATGGAATGGGTTTCTTTCATCTGATTCTGTTGTGAAAAACAGAATTCTTCATGGCTAGCAAAAAAAAGGAGATGCCACAGAAACTGGCTATCTATGAGTTGCATGTAGTAATATTTGATTATTTATTGACTACCTGGATATTAACTGAATGTACTTATTTACCCACATAGTCTATATTTACTTTTCAGCTGTTATGTAAGCTGTGATCACTCTTTAACTAAGTTCTCCTTGTTATTCTGGTTTGTCTTAGCCAAGACCAACAGCCAAAGATACACAAATTATTCCATCTCCTTATAGTTAAGGCAAAAATACTGCCTTTTAGTCATGGAGACAGTATAATTATACTTCCAAATCTTTCTTTCAGAAAATATGAGAGCATGATATTCCCACTGTCCAATAAATCTGCTAGTCTAAAGTCCCACAAAACTCTTTACTATAACTTTGAGTCCAACTGACTGGTTTTAACATAAATATATTAAATATATTATGATAATTCACATATAGTAATGCCTAAAAGAAGCTCATTATTGCTAAATTGTGCTGGCTTGATTTAATTTGAATTAACTTGAATTAACTTGCAGATCTAAAGACTTGCAGGCTCCATTAATACACATTTCTCCCATTCTTAAGTCAAGGATGTAAGCCAACACCCATTGTGCTGCCCCACTGTGCCTCAGCAATGAGACAAATGAGTGGTGCTGTTACTACAGATATAAGATGGGAGAATTTCAGGGAAAGATTGGTAGATTGGCAGAAAATTTTTATTTTCCCTCCCACTCAGCATCACCTGCTGACAAGAAAAACAACTATCAATTGATGAGTAACAAAGTGCTTTTGAAAGCCCTGATATTTGGACAAGCCAGATACCCAGTCTCTCTTTCAGTCCAAGCTAAAATGATCATGGAGGTCAGCAACCAGCAACTTTTTTTTATTCATTTGTTTAATCAATTTATATGTCCATTCATCTCACAAACATGACTCTGGAAGGCTAACAAATTTTTAAGCATGCTTTAAAAGTAATAATCAAAGATAAAAACAAACATCCTATGGCCACCAAGGCAACCAGCAACCAACCCATCTGGGTTCAACTAACCTCCCATATCCCATGCCTGGGAAAATAGCCAGGTCTTAAGGGATTTCCAAAAGACCATCAGGTCAGGACTAGCATAATGTTGAGTGGTAGGGTGTTCCATGTTAGAGATCGGGTTTCAACCAAGCACGTCTCACACAAGCTTGAAGGAGGAGACAGCCTCTGCCGTAACCTAATCTTACTTGCTTTGTGTGGGAGGGGCTGAATCCTGGTTTCCTGTTTCCTTCTCTTCCTCTTTCTGCTCGAATCTCCTACCAAGGAGGATGGCTCAGCTATGGCTGCCACGTTTCTCATACTTCCATACAGCAAGGCCACATTAAGGAAGCAAGTGGGTTTGGTCAGAACCTTCTTGCTCGAACGCATGGACCATTTCTACTAAGGAACTGTGACTTACAATAAAATTGTAAACTCTTTTTTATGTAACTTTACATTAACGTGTGAAGTGTGTTTATTTTGTGTTTTGAACTGATTAAGCCTTGTGCAAGTTTATGGGAACACTTCTACTCTGCTACATACTAATAAGAAGCTGCGTGGAGTTCTGGTACTACCATCCCAGAATTCCTACATTCCAGCGGCAAGTACTATGACAGAAAAGGCATGCTTTCTGGGTCCTAAAAGATGGGGTAATTAAAAGCATGAGTAACTGTGAGCAATGCTTCCTGTTTCAGGAAAGAATACAATTGGCACACAACATGAATGGGGAGGGGGTATGTCTGCAGCAGATTTAAGCAGTTATAAGGAGCTGAACAGATCCTTGTCCCCAATTGTATCATTGCCAGCATCATCACCAAGTGTTGTAGACTGGAAAGATTTGTATTGGGAGAAGAGAGGAAACAGCTTCAGGCTGCCTCCACACTATGTTTGGGGTAAGACAAAGGTTATGTTCATATCCCTTAGAAATGGTTAGCAAGGTGTCTTCATACCACAATAGGTGAGATGTGAAGATGAGCCCTAAATCCAGTTGCTTGAAAATATTTTTCAGTTTTGGGTAAATTGTAGCTATAAAACCGTTCCTGGCAAATGTTGTCAATAATGCTCCAATCCACCCTAAGAAAGAGATTAGAAGAGACTTCCAAACCTATGTTTGGAATATGTCAAAAACAAAATATGTCATAGACATATTCCAAACCTACACACTCTCCAGACGTGTTGACTTCAACTTCTAAAATACTCAGCAATAGCATAGTATCTGTGAAATTCTAGCTCATATTTGAAGTTTAGACATCTGAAGTTGAGGAAGATTTCATTAGAAGACACAGAGCTATAGACCAGGCCAATCTTTTCTGACCTGAGGCCTTCCAATTACATTGGAACTGTAATACCCAGAATTCTCAGATAGGGTAGTTTGAATACCTATGCTGGTAGGGGAAGACCTATTCAAGATTTCTTCACAATGCTATCGTTAACTCCCTTTGTATGAGGTGCCCTTAAATAGTCAATCGTATTCATGACTTAACCTGCCTGACATTCAGACTCAGACTTATTGGAAAATGGTGGCATTAGGACTATATCCGAGTTGAGAAAAACTACCAATTTTCTGTCTGGTTCCAATTCTCCACTCCATGGACCCACTACATCTTACATCATGAAGTGATTTTTTGCCAGCAGGGTATCTGGCATGGCATAAGAAGTAGAGAAAAATCATATGACTAATACTCACATGTACAAGAAACAACTTTTGAGAAAATATACACCTACCCTGTAGAGCTGTATATGTTCTCTCCTTCAGTTTTAAAAGGAGTAGTTCAGCAGTGGCAAGTACGTTCAGCAATGGCAAGAACATGAATTTGCAGCCATAGGAAGAAAAGGTGCATAGATACAGTTTCCCGCTCAAGTACTACTATAAAATATGGTTTCCTCTGAATTGGCATGAACCAAGTCTCTGCTGAAGTGAAGGTGAGAGATCCCTCTCCCTATAAATTCTGTTCTAAATTTTCCTGAGTAATTAATCTACAATTCCACACTAATAATCCATGAATCAAGGTTTCCATCGGCTGAAGATAAATAAGGCCTCAGAAACAATGCAATCCATGTGGTCTGATCTAAGGATATTTCAGATTTCTGATGAATTTCAGTCCAGTTTTTTAGTTGTTTGAAAGCCCTATAAAGCCTTTCTGGGTCAGAAGAATATGTGGCTAAAGCATATCTCTCCAATCTACTATTAGTAAACTAGATCTTCCACATAGGTTTGTCAGACTATTAAGTCCCATCTTCAGCTCCATTCTACCTGCTAACATGGAATGCCTTCTTCACTATTAATCCCTGTTTGGAACTACATGGCATGACAAAATCTTGTCACCTTTAACTGACACTGGATATGCAAAAGCTCTAAACCAACTTGAATGTTTTTTTAAATATATATATATTCACAGCAGCTTGGTTTGATGCAGTTCCTGACAGTGAGTCAAATCTGTTCAAAAGTGAAATAGGCAAGTCTCAAAATTCAATATTAAAAACACAATATTAGTTATTTGCCAAATGAACAGTGCATTGTACCTTACCCTTGTATATAATACACTTTTTATTCCCACTTTACAGGCTGAAAATTAGAGCCAAGAGAGAATGATGTGCCTAGAGTCTATGGCTAAGCCAGCCCTTTCAAGATCAAAAGCATAATGCCATCCACTGGATCACAGCTGTTTGCGTGCCTTTTATTTGAAGTATGCTCTAGAAACTGTTCTATATACGATCAGACGACTTTGGGAAGAACTCCTTTTGCTGCCTAGCAAAGCATGACAAATTTCATTGAAAGAGTGTTTCCCAACAGCAACCCGCAAGTCCCAAGAATAAGCTCTGTAATGCAAGGATCCAAATATTCCAGCAGCTCCACCCACATCCAACAGCCATCAGGAATGTGAGTGTTCATGTTGAAAAAGCAGAAGCCTGCAACAGAATTTAACACAGATGGCTAATGACAGGTTTCCACTGGCTGATTTCAAATTCTGCAGCGTCTCTTTCTCTCTTGCTTTCTTCCAGCCCTGCCCTCTTGATCAGTACAGGCAGAGACACAGTCACATTTTCCTAGCAACCACTTTCAGGAACTTGCACACATATGCAGGGACTTTCTTCTTTCTTTCATTTTTTCCCTTTCTTGTAAAATTATTATATATGCGTGAATTAAATTTATATCCCACATTTCCTTCAGGAGTTCAAGGTGGTATACAAAACACTGTCTCCTATTTTTCTCACAACAACTCTGCGATGTAGGTTGGACTGAGAGAAAATGATGGCCTAAAGCCTCCAGGGTGAGGGTGGACTGGAAACCGAGTCTCCCCACTCCTAGTCCAATACTTTAACCACTACACCACCTGATAAAATGATCAGGGACTGTCATTTTCAAAATGTAATAGGGTGTGTGTGTATATATTGATTCAGTACATGCCGTCAGGTTGTCGACTCTTAGCGACCACATAGATTTTCTCCACGATGATCTGTCCTTAACCTGGCCCATAAGCTCTTCTAACAGTGCTCTCGTCGCCACTGTAACTGAGTCCATCCACTTTCCTGCTGGTTGTCCTCTTCTTCTCTTTCCTCCCACCTTTCCCAGCATTGGAGCCTTTTCCAGAGAGCTGGGTCTTTGCATGTCTCCAAAGTATAATAATTTGAGCCTGGTCATTTGTGCCTCAAGCGAGGACTCTGGGTTGATTTGTTCAACGATCCATTTGTTTGTTTTCTTGGCTATCCACGGTATTCTCAGGAGTCATCTCCAATGCCAAAGTTCAAAGCATTAATACTCTCCTATCCATAGAGTGAAACAGGGAATACCATGGCTTGCACAGTTCTGAGACCTTCATGGCTGCTCTACCAAGTGCTAGGCTGCGGCATATTTCTTGATTGCTTCTTCCTTTACTGTTGATGGTTGATCCTAAAAAGCAGAAGCTATCCACCACTTCAATATCTTCATTATCAATTCTAAGGCTGGTTGTTCTACCTGTTGTCATTACTGTGGCCTTCTTTATATTTAATTCAGTCACTGTGCTCCTTGAGTTTTATTACTAGACCTTGCAGATCCTTTGCATTTTTGGCTATTAGTGTAGTGTCCTCAGCATAGCGCATGTTATTGATGTTTCTTCCTCCAATTTTAAAACCATGCTTATCTTTTTCCAATCCAGCTTCCCTTAATATATATTCGGCATATAGGTTGAATAAAGAAGGGGAGAGTATACAGCCTCGTCTCACTCCTTTGCCAGCCTGAAGCCAGTCTGTTTCACCCTGTTCTGTCCGTACTGTGGCTTTCTGACCTGTATATAAGTTTTTCATGAGGACAATGAGATGTTCTGAGATTTCAGTTTCCTGAGCACTGTGTATGTGTTTGTGTATACATACATACACAATTTTTCCAAAGGCTTGTAGAGACAAAGTGTTTTATATCTAACTAGCTTGGCAAACATTTTTCCTTTTCTTAAAGGACACAACAGGTTATCAGTCAATTAATCGATTAGATCATGGCAATGCTGCCAGAACAGAAAGGCCTTTTAGTTCCATATTTTCAAGGTGGTCAAATGAGGCCATGATGGAATGATTCAGCCTAGGTTGCCTTTCCATACAAATTGGCTACACATCGAAACATTTATACGGAGGGGACATGGTGGACTTTGACAAAATCTCTAATGTTGAATTTCCACACCTGCCAATTCCTGATGACTCACCTAACGCTGGCCCAGTCCTGCGCATTACACCTGAAGAGGTTACCAAAGCTATCAGCGACATGAAGAATTCGAAAGCACCTGGCCTGGACAATCTACCAGCAGACGTCTAGAAGTTGAAAGAACTTCGCGGCACAGCAGCTGACTGGCTGACAAACGTCTTCAGTGCTGTTGTGGACTCTGGCCACGGGCCTGCTTATTAGGCCACGAGTATCACAGTTCCCCTCTTTAAGAACAAGGGTGACCCAGGAGACAGCTCCAACTACTGACCAATCCGCCTCCCGTCGCACACAATGAAAATTTTTGAGTGGAGCCTCTGTGACATCGTTGAAATCAGTATCAACCAGTGCGGTTTAGTCAAAGGCTTGAGTACCGCCGATGCCATTTTTGTGGCTTGCTGGCTCATGGAAAAGCATAGAGAAAAGAAAAAGTCATTACACTTGGCTTTACTCGGCCTAGAAAAAGCTTCTGACCACATTCCGCATCAGCTGATATGGTACGTGCTACGTGAGCCCGAGCTACTCATAAAATGGGTCAGATGCTTTATGTTAATACCAGCAGCCAAGTATTATACACCGCCAGCCTTTCTGACAGCTTTCCTGTGAAAGTTGGTGTGCACCAAGGCTTGACATTATCACCATTGCTGTTCATTCTTGTCATGGATACCATCATGCGAGACCTGCATCACAGTGCCCCCGGGCCTTGCTCTACGCCGATGTCTTGCTCACAGCTACCACCAGGGAAGAACAGCAGTGCTGTGTCCAGACATGGAACAACCATCTGATCCAATTCAGTTTGTGCCTCAATATCAGGAAGGCTGAGTTTCTAGAGACTAGCCTGAGCACCTCCACCATCCAGGTCAGCGGCAAAGAACTAGTGAAGTCAAACTCTTTCCCTTGCTTAGGATCCCATCTGCAAAGTGACAGCAGCATTAATGAGGTAGTGCACGTGAGGGTGGCTGTGGTGGAAGGAGATCACTGGAGTGCTCTCCGATAGGCGTATGCCAATTCAACTAAAATTGAAAGTGTATAAAATGATGGGCTGCCCAGTAGCACTGCATGCCGCTGAATGCTGGCCAACCACCAAAAGTGCTGAGCGCCCTTTACATGCCATGGAGATGCGCATGGTCCATTGGTCATTAGGCGTTTCCCTTCTTGACCATGTCAGCAATGATACAGTCCAGCAGCAGATGGGTGTTGCACCAATAACAGAGAAAATGAAGGAAAAACACCCATAGTGGTATGGCCATGTTCTACGAGCAGTACCTTGCACCGTCGGCCACTTTAACATCAATGGCAAATGCCCACACGGAAGACCAAAGCATGAATCACAAGCCGGAGTTAAGATTGCCAGGAGAAATATCAACAACCTCAGATATGAAGACGATACCACCCTAATGGCAGAAAGTGAAGAGGAACTAAAGAGCCTCTTGATGAGGGTGAAAGAGGAGAGTGCAAAAGCTGGCTTGAAACTCAACATTAAAAAAACTCAGATCATGGCATCTGGTCCCATCACTTCCTGGCAAATACGTAGAAGGGGAAGAAATGGAAGCAGTGACAGATTTTATTTTCTTGGGCTCCAAGATCACCGCAGACGGTGACTGCAGCCATGAAATTAAAAGACGCTTGCTCCTGGGGAGGAAAGCTATGGCAAACCTAGACAGCATATTAAAAAGCAGAGACATCACCTTACCGACAAAGGTCTGTATAATTAAAGCTATGGTTTTCCCAGTAGTAATGTATGGCTGTGAGAGTTGGACCATAAGGAAGGCTGAGCGCCGAAGAATTGATGCTTTTGAACTGTGGTGCTGGAGAAGACTCTTGAGAGTCCCTTGGACTGCAAGGAGGTCAAATCAGTCAATCCTAAAGGAAATCAACCCTGACTGCTCATTGGAAGGACAGATACTGAAGCTGAAGCTCAAATACTTTGGCCACCTAATGCGAAGAGAGGACTCACTGGAAAAGACCCGGATGCTGGGAAAGACTGAAAGCAAAAGGAGAAGGGGACGGCAGAGGATGAGATGGTTAGATAGCATCACCGATGTAATGAACATGAATTTGAGTAAACTCCGAGAGACAGTGGAGGACAGGAAGGCCTGGCGTGCTATGGTCCATGGGGTCACGAAGAGTCGGACACGACTGAACAACAACAACAACAACAACAACAACAACAACAACAACAACAGAGGATTATGCCAACCCCCGTTTCCTTTGGGGAATTTCCATGATTAGTATTGCTCTTCTTGAGAAAGAGTCAGTCAACAGGCTTGCTGGGAATCCAATGCTGGATTTCTTCTTCTAAGGTTGGAGCTTTGATTCCAATCTTGGAAGGGAAAATCAAATAAATCTCATGGTCCTTAGGATACCAATGAGGTTCTTTTCTCATTTATGAGGAATGACCATGCTCTACTTCAATATGAGAGTTGCAAGAGTTTATTAGATAAGATATCTGAAACCTTCTGCAAATATCAGCAATTTGATCTACTGCTGGAAGCACTTAGCACCAAATCCTAGTTTAGTGGGTAGCATTGGACAAACACTGATCTAAAATGAAGATACTGTACAGTAATTATCACTTCTACCTCAGAACTGTTTCAGAAATGAAACTAATATGGAAAATCTGAATCTTGGGGACAGAATGAACTTCCTTTAAATAAACTAGTAGACTGTTTTCCCCTTATCTCTTTATAACTGTAATAAGAAGCAGCACTCAACGCAATTTTGCTATCAACTGCAGTAGAATGCAAAAAAAGGAAGATCTCCATCTGAAGCCCCAAATTCATGGTATTTATGGTATTGTCATGTCCCCAAGGATATCCTCCTATCTGCCCTGGAAATCGACAGAAACAGAAACAGCTTAATACAGCTTCTCTTAATACTATAGTCTGCAAACAATATTGTGGAGTATCCTAGACGAGAAGAGCTCCCATCTATTTATTTAGAAAGCATAAGCTATCAACCCACAACCATGATGAAATGAAACCCAGAGGGTTCATCTGCTAGATAAGTGATCCTGGGTATTAGAGTTTGTTGATGCTAGTCAAGATGATAAAGCTGTTCACCTGATTCACTACACTACAGATCCCCCAGAAAGAAACAATTCCTATTAATCTAACATAAGCTTCTGATAGACAGGCAGACAGACGGTCACACCCCCAAACACACACACACACACACACACTGTAGTACATCTAATAGAAAGCCAAATAAGGCCACATGAAAGTCATAGGGCCACATGATGGCTATAAGGCCATCTACACCTCCAAACTGCATATTACATTTTCATGTTTAGAAATGGTTGGGAAAAATGCATGCTGCCCCATACAACACACATCTGACATTAAAAAAAGAGGGCTATGGCACAATAATGTAAAATATCATTTCACAAGTAAAATCAACAATCCTGTGTTTTTGTACTTTGAAATGTCAAAAAACACAAGCAAAAGTTATTAGTGGGCACTGGCTTTCACACCATGACATATCAGCTGGGAAACAGTTTGCCTTTTGCAGATACAAGTGGCAAAAATCATTTTAAAAATTAAAGAGCAAAAATATTGTAAGATCTCTGCATCTTACAAGAATTCTGGAAACTCACCCCTGAAATACTGGTGCTCTCAAAATCAAATGAAATCAAATCCCTCAAAGATTTCAAAGTTCTTGCCCAGTTTTTCTCCCAGAAATCTCACAATATTCCAGGTTAGAACAGCAAAATCTCAAAATATTTGTGTTCTGTACAAGATTTTGGCCAAGAGTATTAATAATTATTTTAATTTGTAGCTTCACATATATTTTATGCATCTTGAAAGCAAAGTCCATGGAATTTTTTTAATGAATGCATTTCATAATGAGCCTTTTGTTTTCTGCATCTAAAATCTACATGTCATTATGACATTGTAATATTCACTAACTCCTCCCCGGGAGATGCATCTCCCTACTGCTCTTGCTTCAACACTAGAGTGATTTTAAAATCACTAAAACTTGTTGATCTCGTTTTAAAAATGTACAAATGTTTCTAAATAGAATAAGAGAATGTTTGGGACCACACCATAAGTATATATAGTAATACATGAAAAAAAACTCTTAAGATATTTTTTAAAGTACTATTCCAGAAATAAATGAAGACAAACTGAACAAGCAGGGTAAAAATAAAGCAAGCAGCTTTATGGGAGGGGAGGGGGAGGAAGGCACAAAATTCCTAAATATCAAAGGATTTATTATTATTATTATTATTATTATTATTATTATTAATCTATATATTAAAGCTATCAGGGACCAAGTGATCTGACAGAATGACATTTGTTACTAACTAGATTTCTGAATGTTAAATACAAAAGACTTACATAGTGAGAGTCTTCTGTTCACGGAAATACAGATGGCCATCTTGCTCTATCCATCTTATTGGAATATTTTCAGTGTAAGTTGAAGAATCATAAAGAAAAATGTTTTTGTGTTTACTCATTCACTAATATTTACTTGAAACTTGCCAGAATGGAATTCCAAGCAGTAGCCCTAGTTATTTTTGTGCATAACATTTGCTTCTCCACCAATGTGGAGTTAATTCCCATGCTGGTTATTGTTGGTTTGAAAATACAGTCAGGGTAACTAATCCTTCACTCTTAATCTTTGTATATAAAAAAGCTCTACCTCTCACACATTCCAGCAGCACTACATTTCCACTGTTCAAATACTAGCAGGAAAATATTTACTGATGAGGGGGTCTTAGTTTTTTTTCAACTCTGCTCATCTGCCACTGTTTATCTGCTTTCATTATTATATTTTTACCCCCACCTTTATATATATACATATAAATGACACACACACACACACATGGTCAACTCAAGGTGGTAAACATATGTAATGCTCATGCCAAAGCCATGTTTTTCTAGAACTCAAGATTGATGAATTGGGCATTTTTGCAGCATTTACTAAATACTTTGAGTTAGCAGGGAAGAAGATGGTGATTTAAAGTGAACAACGGAAATTGTATCTTCCAGACCAAACACCGGGGCAGGAGTCAATGCCACAGGGGCCCTATCTAACAGCTGGGATCCAGCAGATTCCAAGCACATTCGGTGCTGATGCCAGGCCTGTTTTCAAGGCATTTGCTATGAAATTATCTCACTAAAGTGTCTGCCAAAAGCCATTATTGCAGTTCTTTAGAAGGAGCATTAGTGAGTTTTAAACAGCCAACTGTTGAATTAATTAGTTAGCAATGGCTTTGTAAGGCTATTTATATTCTTTATAAACTCTGGAGAGGAAAACAGAGAAAGAAAGGAACTTTCCTTGATATCCTTTTAAAAGTGAATATGAATATTTAAATAAATATGTAGTGACATTTGATGATGTCTTCTAAAAATGGGTTCCACTGAATTCAGTGTGGCTTACTGTCAAGTAAGAGAATATAGAAGAATATTCTTACTAAACCAACAAGTTTCAAACCCCAAACTACTCTATGACCAATTATACTCTCACTGTATCATAGTCTGGGTTCAGGAAATCTCATCACACCACCAACATCAAGCTTTAAGAATGGTTTGTTGAATAAGCTACAACTGCCTAGGTGCTAATATTCTAAGCCATAACCCGGGGGGTGGGGGGAGCAAGCTGAGATCCTGACCCCAAGCACCTTTTTTGCAGCCCCGTCAAAACATGATTACCAAATATTTGCAATCAATGACACAGCACTTACTGCCTTGTCCAGAGCAGCCTTCACTCCCCTAACGTTTTATGTATTATCACCACCCAGAGTTCTATTAGTAAATGGGAAGCTATATAAATGTGTTAAATAAACAAATAAAATGTTCTGCCTCCCGCCTCCAAAAGGTTGTCTACCATTATTATTATCAAATGGTTGTAATGGTTGCGTCCATACATTACATTAAGCCAACATCAAACAAACCACACCACAGTTTAGCATGATATGTAAACCCAGATAATATCTGTACCCAAAGGAATCACTATATACTCCTCCTCAGCTTTAGAAATTATTTATGTGTTCAATTTGTATACTACTGCAATTTTCTAGGGATTCCTGATTGTTCATAAAAAAATCAATACAAAATTAAACCATGGGATGTATAATTTAAAAAATATAGGGAGAAAATTTTGAAAATCTAAGGAATGCTATAGCTGCAGGTACCATTTAAGAAAAGTAGCAAAAATCTAGAACACGTACATCTCACTGTATTTGAAAAGACTTCAGACTGAATAATGCGTTGCTCTGATTTGGGATAAGCTGCACTGATGCCTTTAATTACTGTCTCCTGTTCTACCTGCCCACTCAATTGCCCTGTCCCTTAGCTCCATGTACCAACATAGACATTCAAGCCAACCTAATAGATAGGATTTCTGAGCGGCATGTTTCTACAACACTACTGATGCTCAGGAGATTACAGGGGTTGAAGTGATGCAATACTAAGTGGTTATGCTACAAGCAAGCACACGTATCTGTTTCACCAGCAACATGCATTGTTTTGACAACAGCCCAACCAAGCCAGGATCAAATTATTTTAGAATGATCAATCCAAGTCTCACTACATTTTTCTTCAATGTTGACAATGTCCATAATTAGGAAAGCACCTGAGGGATATGCATATGCTCAAGGGGAACTTTTTGTCTTTTTATTCCTGAAATAGCAGCCCCTACAAATTGCAACTTAAATTCAAACAAGAGATAAAAGGTTTCTTGTTTTTTCAGTATTAAAGAACTAGCTAAACACACAGAGTTAGTTCTACCATTCTTTCAACCTGGCCATATCTCAAGATATGTTCAAGAGTGAATCTCAATTAGACATCAAGAAAACCATTTTATGAAGAAACAGATGGACACTGAACCAAGATATACAAGCCCCACAGTGAACGTAACTCTGATTCATTATAGTTCTTGGTGCCTGGGAGAGTAGGGAGGAGGCCTGGTCCCAAGATGAAGGGAATGCAACAGTATTCATAGAAGACCTTGGGAATACGCACTTCAAAGTAAGAAGCCTAATTGCTACTGTTTATGACAGAATTAGCATATCAACAACTTTTACTCTGTGAAATACACAACATGCAGGAAGAAATCTATGATCTCTTAAGCAAGCCACCTTTTTCTATTAAAGGTTTTTAAAACCTTTTCCCGCTCATTTTCTTCACATAAGTAGAATATCTTCTTGAAAACTTTCCTTGACAATGCCCAAAGTTTTTCCGCTCTTCACAATAGAGTATCATAAATATATTTATACACCATAAACAGAATCTTCAACTATAAATGCAGCAGATGACTGATACAACTTCAAAATACACACAAAGGCATAATGACTAAAAACTAATAAAAATTAGAATTAAAAAACAGCACATATCTATAGAAGCTCAGGTCTGCAATATGTAAGTCAAATGTCAGGTAATGTTTATGTCAAATCACAATCAGTTTAATCAGAGGTTGGAGAACACATTCATTTATTATACATACTTATTACTTGAATATTTCTATAATATACCATATCCAACAGTACAAACTACTTCTGGTAATTTGTTAGCATGTGTAAACAAGCAGTCTCCTAGAGATGCTCTATTACAGTGTTTCTCAACCTTGGCAACTTTAAGATGTGCTGGCTGGGGAATTCTGGGAGTTGAAGTCCACATATCTTAAAGTTGCTAAGGTTGAGAACACTGCTCTATTAAGTGGAAGTGAATAATTGAGTTCTTGAATCTGAATGCAAAATTCCAGCTCAAGGCATTCTTAGAACCATGTCTGAATCTATCTGACTTAGAACTATGGAAAGTAAAATGAACCACAAAAATAATGCTGTGTTAAATCAGAAATCTTATGTGTTATATTGGTGGAAAAGGTTCAGAGCACATAAGGATTTCAATCTACAGTTAATGTCTAGACAGGCTGATTGCAGAGCTTTGATACAGTGGAATGTTTAAAAAAAGAAACAAATGTTTTTGTTATTAATGTGGCATGTTGATTTGTAAACTATAGAAATTGACTTCTCAAAGTACTGCAATCTTTCTTTTTTCCTTGTTGTTCTTTAATTTTCCCAAAGAATGGGAATTTGAATTACTGCATTCATTATCTACTGGTAAATATTCCCACTATAGCAGTTTGGCAAGTGTGCACTTTTTCAGTTTTCCCATTATTTATCCAGGGCATTCTTACATGTAATTATCCATATCTGAACACTGGTTCTTAGAAATCTAATTCACATTAGTTTTCTTTAATTTTATTATTATACATCTAGCTGTATAAAAGCAATCGTAGTGGCATTTTTAATGGAAAGAAAATGTTTGAAGAACTAAATTCTGTCTTGATAGTAATAAAGTAAACACCTTACCTATCTGGGCTTCAATTGGTTTTGTGCATATTCAGTACTTGCATCTATCTTCTATCCATTAAAACAGAGCTTTCCAAACTGTGTGTCGCGACACAAAAGTGTGTCGCCACACAGTGTGGTGTGTCGCCACACCACCCGGAAGCGGAAGCGTGCGCGTGCACGGCGGCAGCAGCAGCGGTGCGGGATCAGTGCTTCCACGTTTTAGCGGAGGCTGCTGCCGCTGTGCACGCGCGTGCCACTGCACGCCCCCCCGCGCCGCCACCGCACGGCCCCCCCGCGCCGCCGCCCGCACGCATGCCGCCACCGTACTGCCGCCGCCGCCGGTGTGTCGCCAGCGGCGGCACTTTGGAAAGCCCTGCTTATGAGTATTGTGGGACTGAGCAAAATCTGATACAGCATGGGTGGAAAAATTATAAAAGAAATTGGTCAGTAAATGCAGTACTTTAAAGCAGGGGTACCCAACCTTTTTGGCACCAGGGACCAGTCGTGGAAGACAATTTTTCCACGGACCAGGGGGGGCGGGGTTTGCAGGCAGGAGCCAATTGTGTGGACCGGGGGGCGGGGTTTGCAGGCGGGAGCCAATCACGCGGACCAGGGGGTGGGGTTTGCAGGCAGGAGCCAATCGTGCGGACAGGGGTGTGGGGTTTGCAGGCAGGAGCCAATTGCGTGGACCACCACCGCTCACCACCTGTGCAGCCCACTTCCTAACAGGCCGGGGACTACAGGTTGGGGACCCCTGCTTTAAAGACTTCCTTAACTCTTTTAGAGTCTAGTGGGCTCCAGTAAACTCAAGTGTAAAATGGGTACTATTTGTAATATTTTAATGCAGTGCTTTCCAAAGTGCCGCTGTTGGCGACATACCAACGGCGGCAGCGGCACAGGGGCGCGGGGGGTGCGCACGTGCGCGGCGGCGGCGCGGGGGGGCGCACGGTGGCGGCATATATGGTGGCTCCAGCGGCCTCACTAAAATGCGGAAGCGCTGATGGCGCAGCGGCGGTGCCATACACACTGCCACCGCCGCGCGCACCCCCGCGCCACCGCTTCGCGACACACTAAACTGTGTGTTGTGACACACTAAAGAGTAGCGACACACAGTTTGGAAAACTATGGGCTAGAAAATGGGAGACCGTGAGTTCTAGTCCCTCCTTAGGCACAAAACCAGCTGGGTGACCTTGGGCCAGTCACTTTCTCTCAGCCCTAGGAAGGAGACAAGGGCAAACCACTTCTGAAAAACCTTGCCAAGAAAACTTCAGGGACTTGTCCAGGCAGTCTCCAAGAATCGGACATGATTAAATGGATTTTAAAAAAATCCATGGAATCAGCTTGGAAGCTCGTGATGCTCTTTCCAAAATTCAATGTACCAATGTCTAGTTGTGGTTAAAGCCAGGGTGTAGAATCTATAACATACTGCTTAATTGCAATGTCGGCAGTCCCAGCAAGATGTCTAACAGGGAGGGACACTGGCATTCTCATTCAGCTATATCTAAAGGCCTTCTCCATTTCTGGTTAGAGGATCACTTTAGGACTGGGATGCCCCAGGTTCAAATAGCCCCCATACACTGCAGCCATAACATCTGCAGTGTAGTTGTGGCCCAGATAATGGCTAGTTTCACACAATGCATCAAGCCATGGATTATTTAATTATGATTTGTGGCACAAACACTTACAAAGCAGTAACACCTTTATTATTATTTTATGCCCAAAACAAACTACATTATGCCCTAATTCAATGAGGAGCCCAGCCATTCTGTCTCATCCTAACCTACTTCACAGGACTGTTGGGAGGATAAAGTACAAGTAACAGTAACAATGGACATCTGTTTGAATCATGAACTGAGACAGATCTTTGCAATCAGAAACATCCTTTCTTTTCAGCCTAGCCACTCAATGCATCTGATGAATTTTAAAGCTTAAAATTTGTTAGTCAGAAAAGGTGCTACCAGACTCCTCCTGATTTTTTTTGCCACCATAGACTAACATGGTTCTCCTCCTGCAATTTTATCTACAGTTAAATGTTGTGATGAATTCAGGTCTGACAAACCAAAACGTAGCTCTCAGAGTGACCTACCGTGTGAGGGTTGTCATAGTAGACAGCGATGGAGGAGAGCCTTGGAGAAACGCTGCAGCTCTCTGTAAAAAGCCTTCCGGAGTCACCATAAGGCCCCACCTGGAATTTGTATGCCACAGTGATGTTGCCAATGGGGGGCAAACCAGCACTCACAATTACTTCTGTGAACAGTCCCGAATAAACAGCAAAGCCGAAGAGTGTCAGCAGCAGAAGCGCCACCAATGCCACAAACAATCCAATTAGCAGCCAGTCCGACATGACTTCTGGTGCCTCCAACGTTCAGATATCAACTAATAACAAGAGATGAGACCAAAGATTACTGAATGCAGGTCCTCGCTGCTTTTCTCCATATGCTAAAACTTACAGTGAGACAGAAGAGTTAAAAGGGATTCCTTCTTCCCTTACCTACAATTCATAATATTCTTTGTGAATCCTGCTTTGCATAAAAGCCCTCCGTGGGATAGGACTAGGATATAGTCCCTCTCTCTGGCTGTTTTTACCCACCCCATCAGGTCTGGCAGGGAGGATATGCTCCTGGTCCTGTCAATTAAAGAGTGTCATCTGGTGGTAAACATGAAGGTGCCTTCTCTGTGGCAGTACCTGTCCTTTGGAATCCCATTTCACCCACCCAAAATTAGGTTGGGCCCAATCCTTCTGGCCTTTCTGAAAGCTCTTAAGACTCGGCTCTTCTCACAGTTATGGAGGTCAGAAGATAGTTGAGCTGATGAGATGTTGTAATTTGATTTGATAAGAACTGTGGATTCTTTGGGCAAAGAGCTAGTTAACAGAATTATTAAACAATAGTAGTAGGAGAAATCTGTAACTGATTTAAAGCAATACATTGTTGTTGTGCTTTATTTATTTGTTTGTTTGTTTGCTTTTTATCCCGCCTTTATTACTTTTATAAATAACTCAAGGCGGCGAACATACCTATTACTCCTTCCTCCTCCTATTTTCCCCACAACAGCAACCCTGTGAGGTGAGTTGGGCTGAGAGAGAGTGACTGGCCCAAGGTCACCCAGCCGGCTTTCATGCCTAAGGCGGGACTAGAACTCTCAGTCTCCTGGTTTCCTATTGGCTCCTTCCTAGGGCTGAGAGACAGGGACTGGCCCAAGGTCACCCAGCCGGCTTTCATGCCTAAGGCGGGACTAGAACTCTCAGTCTCCTGGTATCTAGCCCAGCACCTTAACCACTAGACCAAACTGGTTGTTGGTGTTGTCTGTGAACATTGACATCTGAATTAGTTTTCTGTTTGTTTTGTATATTTGCCAAATGGCAAGGAAGACGACTTTGGAACAATATGGTCAACATTTCTGTTGTTGATCTGTTTGTAACTTAATTTTCCAGAACATTTTTTCTTAAACTTTTCTTTCTCTTTATTAACATAATTATTTTGAAATTAGCACTGCTTCTATAATGTGATGCTCATTTTAACAAACATTTGTGGATAGCAATTGTCAGTTACTCCTGAATGTCTGTTAAATACAAAATATATCACTGCAGCAATTTACCTCGTTACACAAATGTCAAATCACTTTAGCTGTCATAAAATTAAGGTTAAGATTAACATAATTTTAGCTGCTAGGTCAAGACTATTCCAGATGCACCAGGCATCTACCCACTGCCTCCAAAATCCACTATTTGGAGGTCAGTTAAATCGAGGTTTCAATGTATTGTTCATTAATATTATTGTATGCATTTATACATTTATTTATAATTTATAATGTATAATATATATTTATACATTTATTTATACCCCTTCATGGATCACTGCCTTGTCGTGGCGAAGGGGCTTGCGTAACTCAATGAAGTCAGGTCAAGAACAACAGGTCATGACGGAGAGTTCTGACAAAAAGTGCTCCAAAACTGGAGGAGGGAATGGCAAACCACTCCAGTATCCTTGCCAAGAAAACCCATGGACAGTATCAAAAGGCTAAAAGATAGGACGCCAGAAGATGAGCCCCTCAGGTCGGAAGGTGTCCAAAATGCTACTGGGGAAGAGCGGTGGACAATTCCGAGTAGCTCCAGAAAGAGTGAAACGGCTGGGCCAAAGCTGAAAGGACGCTCAGTTGTGGATGTGTCTGGAAGTGGAAGGAAAGTCCGATGCTGTAAAGAACAATATTGCATAGGAACCTGGAATGTAAGATCTATGAATCAAGGTAAGCTGGATGTGGTCAAACATGAGATGACAAGATTGAACATCGACATCTTGGGAATCAGCGAACTAAAATGGACAGGAATGGGCGAATTTAATTCAGGAGACCATTATATATACTACTGTGGGCAAGAATCCCTTAGAAGAAATGGAGTAGCTCTCATAGTCAATAAAAGAGTGGGAAAGGCAGTACTGGGGTACAACCTCAAAAACGACAGAATGCTTTCAGTTCGAATCCAAGGCAAACCATTCAACATCACAGTGATCCAAGTCTATGCCCCAACCACTGATGCCGAAGAAGCTGAAGTTGACCGGTTCTATGAAGACCTACAACACCTTCTAGAACTAACACCAAAAAAAGATGTCCTTTTCATCATAGGGGACTGGAATGCTAAAATAGGAAGTCAAAAAATAACCAGAACAACAGGCAAGTTCGGTCTCGGAGTACAAAATGAAGCAGGGCAAAGGCTAATATAGTTTTGTCAAGAGAACACGCTGGTCATAGCAAACACTCTTTTCCAACAACACAAGAGACGACTCTACACATGGACATCACCAGATGGTCAATACCGAAATCAGATTGATTATAAACTTCGCAGCCAAAGGTGGAGCAGCTCTATACAATCAGCAAAAACAAGACCTGGAGCTGACTGTGGCTCAGATCATGAGCTTCTTATCGCAAAATTTAGGCTTAAATTGAAGAACGTAGAGAAAACCACTAGACCACTCAGGTATGACCTAAATCATATCCCTTATGAATATACAGTGGAGGTGAGGAATAGATTTAAAGGATTAGATCTGGTAGACAGAGTGCCTGAAGAACTATGGATGGAGGTTCGTAACATTGTACAGGAGGCAGCAACTAAAACCATCCCAAAGAAAAAGAAATGCAAGAAAGCAAAGTGGCTGACTGATGAGGCTTTACAAATAGCTGAGGAAAGAAGGGAAGCAAAAGGCAAGGGAGAAAGGGAAAGATATAAACAACTGAATGCAGGTTTCCAGAGAATAGCAAGGAGAGATAAGAAGGCCTTCTTAAATGAACAATGCAAAGAAATTGAAGACAACAATAGAATGGGGAAGACTAGAGATCTCTTCAAGAAAATCAGAGATATCAAGGGAACCGTTTTTGTGCAAAGATGGGCATGATAAAGGACAAAAAAGGCAGGGACCTAACAGAAGCAGAAGAGATTAAGAAGAGGTGGCAAGAATACACAGAAGAACTATACAAGAAAGATCTTAATATCCCTGATAAATACGATGGTGTGGTCACTGAGCTTGAGCCGGACATCCTAGAGAGTGAAGTCAAGTGGGCCTTAGGAAGCATTACTAACAACAAAGCTAGCGGAGAAGACAGTATCCCAGCTGATCTATTTAAAATCCTAAAAGATGATGCTGTTAAAGTGCTGCACTCAATATGCCAACAAATTTGGAAAACTCAACAGTGGCCACAGGATTGGAAAAGGTCAGTTTACGTTCCAATTCCAAAGAAAGGCAATGCCAAAGAATGCTCAAACTACCGTACAATTGCGCTCATTTCACATGCTAGCAAGGTTATGCTCAAAATCCTACAAGCTAGGCTTCAGCAGTATGTGAACCGAGAACTACCAGAAGTGCAAGCTGGGTTTCGAAGAGGCAGAGGAACTAGAGATCAGATTGCCAACATTCGCTGGATCATGGAAAAAGCAAGAGAGTTCCAGAAAAACATCTACTTCTGCTTCATTGACTATATTAACTTATATGCAGAGTACATCATGAGAAATGCCGGGCTGGATGAATCACAAGCCGGAGTTAAGATTGCTGGGAGAAATATCAACAACCTCAGATATGCAGACGATACCACCCTAATGGCAGAAAGTGAAGAGGAACTGAAGAGCCTCTTGATGAGGGTGAAAGAGGAGAGTGCAAAAGCTGGCTTGAAACTCAACATTAAAAAAACCCAGATCATGGCATCTGGTCCCATCACTTCCTGGCAAATACGTAGAAGGGGAAGAAATGGAAGCAGTGACAGATTTTATTTTCTTGGGCTCCAAGATCACCGCAGACGGTGACTGCAGCCATGAAATTAAAAGACGCTTGCTCCTTGGGAGGAAAGCTATGGCAAACCTAGACAGCATATTAAAAAGCAGAGACATCACCTTGCCGACAAAGGTCCGTATAGTTAAAGCTATGGTTTTTCCAGTAGTAATGTATGGCTGTGAGAGTTGGACCATAAGGAAGGCTGAGCGCCAAAGAATTGATGCTTTCGAGCTGTGGTGCTGGAGAAGACTCTTGAGAGTCCCTTGGACTGCAAGGAGGTCAAACCAGTCAATCCTAAAGGAAATCAACCCTGACTGCTCATTGGAAGGACAGATGCTGAAGCTGAAACTCAAATACTTTGGCCACCTAATGCGAAGAGAGGACTCACTGGAAAAGACCCTGATGCTGGGAAAGACTAAAGGCAAAAGGAGAAGGGGACGGCAGAGGATGAGATGGTTAGATAGCATCACCGATGTAATGAACATGAATTTGAGTAAACTCCGAGAGACAGTGGAGGACAGGAAGGCCTGGCGTGCTATGGTCCATGAGGTCACGAAGAGTCGGACACGACTAAACGACTGAACAACAACAACATGCATTTATATTTTTCAGCTGTTAATTGATTTAGCACAATAAAATTATTTTTTAAATCTTTATGAATCCATCTTAATTTTTGGAAATTAATTCAGATATGGACCTTTAGTGAAAAAAACTAATCAGAAATTCCACATCAGCAATTGTTGTTCAGCAACAATTCTTTGTTGACAAACAATAAAAGCCATACCCTAGTGCATAATGCAAAGGGCACTCATTGGCTTGCTACTATCTACTTTGATGACATTAATAAAGGACAAAAGCGGCTAAGAAAAGGAAATCTTCCCTTGAAAAAATGTCAAAATAGTATCTTATTGGGAAAAAATGTGATGCTATTCTTCTATCCCTATAGCTTTGAGCACAAACAGCTTCCTGTACTAAACATACAGGGCTCCTAATGAACTGAACATTTATATAATTATGTTTCTAATTCTCAAAATCTTCAAGGAAAGAAATAACATCAAAAAAGTGACTATATAAATATCAAGACTTTGACTGTTATAGTCCCTAACAAACTGATATGGAATAGCTGATTGTTAACACAAATAAAGTTACTAAATGTTGTTTGATAATCCAATCATCATGCCTTAAATTAGCGGAGAGTGGATTGTTGCATCGTTGAGCCTTTAAGTGTAAATTCTCTCTTGATTCAGCTCACTTCTGTTCCTCCCATTTCACATTTTAAATGCCAATAGATTTAATTTATTCTTCAGGAGTTGGAACTCCCTTAAGCTTGTCTATTCCATTAGTCTACTATAGTAAAGGTAAAGGTTCCCCCCGCACATTTGTGCAGTCGTGTCCAACTCTAGGGGCCGGTGCTCATCTCCATTTCTTAGCTGAAGAGCCAGCGTTGTCCGAAGACGCTTCCGCGGTCATGTGGCTGCATGACGCACGTGGAACACTGTTACCTACCCACCGAAGTGGTACCTGTTAATCTACTTGCATTTGCATGCTTTCGAATTGCTAGGTTGGCAAGAGCTGGGGCGAGTGCGGGAGCTCACTCCGTCACGCGGGGCTAGGGATTCGAACCTCCGAACTTGTGATCTTCTGATTGACAAGCCTGGCGTCTTACCCGCTGAGCCACCACGCCCCTAGTCTACTATATACTAGTCTACTATATACTAGTCTACTATATACTAGTCTACTATAGGGACAGGTAATCCAATGCCCTCCAAATGTTTCAAATTTCATCAGCTCCAGCCAGTATGGCTAATGAGATTATAGGAATTGTCATCCAAAATACTTGGAGAACATTGGGATGCCAACTCTTGTAACTCCCATTTTAAAGAGTCAAACTACATATTACATTCAAAGATGTATGGAACGTTACTATCCAATGTTATTATCTACCTACCAAAATAATAATTCATAATGTGACAATCTGGACAGAGAAGTAGCAGCATTGGGAGGGTGAAAAGATGTCTAATTCACACCCCACCAACTCATCTATGTATTGTAAGTCATACCATTCTTCAAGCTGCTTTTATCCCTGCAAGATTCCAAGTGGTGTGTTTATAGTTTTGAGACACAACTGGAATCCTGCAGAAAAGCAGTTGGGGAGAGAGTACGAAAAGAATTAAACATACCTGCTTCTTTCTCCAAACTTTCCTCTCCAAAACAATCTTCCTGAAAAGAGAAAAGAATGAAAAAAGTAGTTACATTAATTTGCAAAATTCTACAGTAAGGGTTCTGAAACTGTAAAAAAATGTGATTTAATTTTGATTTATGAAACACAGTATTGAAATGTGTGTGTACAAAAAATGTATAAACTTAATATTAATTTCATTTCTTCAGATTAACAGATTGCCTAACATTGCATATTCTTGTTTGAGAGCATTTAACAATCAATACATTTGACTAATTCTAATATTTGCCCCATTTCTTTTGGATTAACAGAGTAAATTTTGCAGGTAGCAAGCGTTTTGCATCTACATGAAAGCTCGCATGATTATCTGGGAGTGATTCACGCAATTGTTAGGCAAACCATGAATACAGAAAAATGCCTGGAAAAAATCTTGCATGTAATGAATCAGTCACTGCCTGAAGGCCAAATAATTCATGAGGCAGCAATACACACATCTGACCTATCACTGTTGGATGCCACCATGAATGTGTGAATGAGCTTATTTTGAAAGTACAGTCTTGATAAATTTATCACTCAATATGATCCTTAGGCTCAAGAGGGGTATCAATATGACATTGAATCTCAAAGCAATCATGCACAACACATTATTTCTTGAAGCTGAGATCTGTCCACCCTTTCATTCTTTTTTCAGAAATTTCATAATTTGAGACCAATACTTCCTCCAGTAATAAACGCTCTGGTCTTACCTGAAGAATTATCCCAGTAGACTGCCTAGCAAAAGTTCATGGCCTTTCACAAGGTCCTCTGATTCAATATTTGCTTTTCTGAAAAAGAAATTAAAACTTTATTGACGTAGCCTGATTTCATAGTTTCTAATTTTACCTTAGACCACCAAGGCTCTATGGTGTTTCATTGTTGTGAGCAAAAGAGCCAGTAAGAATGGAAATGGAGAAGCATTCCTCCTAAAAACGAACCTCTTCCTGGGGGAAGGGGGAGAGATCACCTATGCTCATACCAAGATAATGAAAATTATGCCTATGGGAGAGTTCCTTTTCAGAGAGTGATGGGAGGAGGAGAGTTCAGAGAAGAGAGCGATTAAAACACACCAGTTGGAATCTTGCAAGTATATTCTTTCAAACCATAGCCTCGTATCATTTCTGATCCACCAGTGTGGATGAAACCAGAGACATTCAAAGAGAGCTCAGGGGAGCAAATGATGAAAGCAGCATTGTACCCACAAGACACAATCCCACCCCCTTTTGTTTGTGTATTGTGACATCACATGCACATACAAAAAGGGCGGAGCTTGCATTATGACAGCACAATGCTGCTTGCATCATTTTATTGAAAGCATCAGATCCTGCAGATTCCTCTGAATGGCTTACAGCAGGTTGGTACCAAGAAGAACAGGCATACCAGCTATAACAAGGAGAGACCATTACAGTCTTGACTGTATCCTCCAAGTAAAAGCTACAACCTGGTAATGATAAGAGCCTTCATCTGGAAGCAGACCAGATCCAACAGAATTCTACTGGTTTCCCAGTAAATTTTACTATTATTTATTTATGACACTTGTTACGCCATCCCATAACAAAATTCTGGGCAGCTTCCGCTACACATACATAAAAACCTAAATAAAAATATAGTCAAAGGCAATAGAACTTAAAAGCATACCAAAGTTCAACAAACAGATCTCAGTATATAGAAAAAAATAACTTTCCCTGGGAAGCCCTCTAGGATGGTATCAAACTAGATTCTCTAGAAACTATTCTAAAACATGATTGTTCCAACTTAAAAATCTCTCTCCTTCATAATTGTTAGAGCTTCAAAAACAATTTTTAAAAAGAGAAGTCCTTCAGACACTCAGCATGAACACACCTCCCTGTCATTCATTAAAGTAGCCCATATTGTAAAGCAGACTTGGGATAAAAATTGCAACTGCTTTAAACATTGCATTAACTTTAATGATTCAACTTTTGAAGCAGCAGGATTTTTTTTCAGGCTCACACAGAGGTCTGGGGTGGGGGAAAAAGTAGAACAGCTTTAATGATAAACAGAGACATGTTCTGCTCATAGGAGGTCCAAAATATTTTTTCAGAATCATTTTCAAAGTGTGTACATTCTAATAATTACCCACTTTCCTTCAAAACAGAGGGAGATTCTGGAACAGAGCCTCTAGGGAAGACTTTACGATCTCTTATAAACTGATGGAAGAAAGCTTCTTTCAGGCAGCCTGATCTCAAGCCACACAGAACAGCTGACAAGTCACAGGCAGTCCTATTCCAGCTGATAAGTGAGCAGTTCTAATTTTGACCAATAGCAGTTTCCCATTCAACTACAAGGGCCCAAATACAAGACTTTACAATAACTTAAGCAAGAGGATATCAGAAAACCTAGGCAAGTATGACCAAACAACTCATTCTACACCTACCAAATCTGGGCTGCAAAAATGCAGATGACCATTCAATGGCAGCAAAGACTTAGAGCGTTCTGTATCTCTTTGTTGATATCTAATGGTTATGCTGTTAAAGTGCTGCACTCAATATGCCAACAAATTTGGAAAACTCAACAGTGGCCACAGGATTGGAAAAGGTCAGTTTACGTTCCAATTCCAAAGAAGGGCAATGCCAAAGAATGTTCAAACTACCGTACAATTGCGCTCATTTCACATGCTAGCAAGGTTATGCTCAAAATCCTACAAGCTAGGCTTCAGCAGTATGTGAACCGAGAACTACCAGAAGTGCAAGCTGGGTTTCGAAGAGGCAGAGGAACTAGAGATCAGATTGCCAACATTCGCTGGATCATGGAGAAAGCAAGAGAGTTCCAGAAAAACATCTACTTCTGCTTCATTGACTACGCTAAAGCCTTTGATTGTGTGGATCACAACAAACTGTGGCAAAGTCTTAAAGAGATGGGAGTACCAGACCACCTTACCTGTCTCCTGAGAAACCTGTATGTGGGTCAAGAAGCAACAGTTAGAACCGGACATGGAACAACCAATTGGTTCAAAATTGGGAAAGGAGTACGACAAGGCTGTATATTATCACCCTGCTTATTTAACTTATATGCAGAGTACATCATGAGAAATGCCGGGCTGGATGAATCACAAGCCGGAGTTAAGATTGCCAGGAGAAATATCAACAACCTCCAATATGAAGACGATACCACCCTAATGGCAGAAAGTGAAGAGGAACTAAAGAGCCTCTTGATGAGGGTGAAAGAGGAGAGTGCAAAAGCTGGCTTGAAACTCAACATTAAAAAAACTCAGATCATGGCATCTGGTCCCATCACTTCCTGGCAAATACGTAGAAGGGGAAGAAATGGAAGCAGTGACAGATTTTATTTTCTTGGGCTCCAAGATCACCACAGACGGTGACTGCAGCCATGAAATTAAAAGACGCTTGCTCCTGGGGAGGAAAGCTATGGCAAACCTAGACAGCATATTAAAAAGCAGAGACATCACCTTGCCGACAAAGGTCCATATAATTAAAACTATGGTTTTCCCAGTAGTAATGTATGGCTGTGAGAGTTGGACCATAAGGAAGGCTGAGCGCCGAAGAATTGATGCTTTCGAACTGTGGTGCTGGAGAAGACTCTTGAGAGTCCCTTGGACTGCAAGGAGGTCAAACCAGTCAATCCTAAAGGAAATCAACCCTGACTGCTCATTGGAAGGACAGATGCTGAAGCTGAAGCTCAAATACTTTGGCCACCTAATGCGAAGAGAGGACTCACTGGAAAAGACCCTGATGCTGGGAAAGACTGAAGGCAAAAGGAGAAGGGGACGGCAGAGGACGAGATGGTTAGATAGCATCACCGATGCAATGAACATGAACTTGAGCAAACTCCGGGAGACAGTGGAGGACAGGAAGGCCTGGCATGCTATGGTCCATGGGGTCACGAAGAGTTGGACACGACTTAACGACTGAACAACAACAACAACGTCCACTCTGCCTTGTTCTTTTGTCTTCATTTCTGGGGGGGAAATATCCAGGCCACACATAAGCACAAGATGACTTTTGCTATCTCAGGCCAGACGTCACTATAATCCAGCATCCTGTTTACCCCACTGGCAAGTGGCTTATTAGATGACTCTAGGACACCCAGAAGCAAGACATTCAAAAATACCAAAGGAAGCACCACTGAAAACTGTGTATTTTTCCCCTAAAGCTAGCTGTATTTATATTGTAATTATAAGTGCATCAGCCCATATTATCAGATATCATTTAAAGGTTACACCTGAGTATGTTTAATTAGGAGTAAGCATGATTAAACTCATGGGGTTATTTCTGGTAAACATGATGTATCATCATAGAGCCAGTTTGGTCTAGTGGTTAAGGCAATGGGCTAGAAACCAGGAGTCTGTGAGTTCTAGTCCCGCCTTAGGCATGAAAGCCGGCTGGGTGAACTTGGGCCAGTCACTCTCTCTCAGCCCAACTCACCTCACAGGGTTGTTGTTGTGGGGAAAATGGGAGGAGGAAGGAGTATTAGGTATGTTCACCGCCTTGAGTTATTTATAAAAATAATAAAGGCGGGATAAAAAAAATAAAAAATATAACATGGTCAAAGTTTTGCATTTAATTGGTTAAGTATGGAGCTATTTAATATCATACATGGAAATGTCTCTGGGGATCGTTTAATGTCTTTATAAGTGACAAGAATAGCAGTGGCTCCAAACATGTTCCCTAGGTCTATTATTGTCTGTCATTAATGCCCCATCAGGTAGCTGTGTTTGTTGACTTCATCTGGCCTCAGAAGTTCGGTAGGGTTATATCAAGTTACCTGGATGGGAGGCTACCAGGAAATACCAGGACTGGGAAGTTGAAAAACATCCCAGATGTAGGCAATGGCAAATCACTTCCATATTGTTCTAAAGAAAACAATATGGATTATTAATTAAGATACCAAGAGTGGAGTCCAATTTGAAGGTGATTTTACTTTACTGTCATAGACAATAACGTCAAAGGCATCATGCCATAAATCATCCATTGGATCCTGCCCTTCTGAACTTAACAGTGCCTTCTCCTTCTTAACAAACTGGATCTACCTAAGGATGAAGAGAGAGAGTTAGCTCTTAAAAAGCAAAGCAAATACCCACAATTCTCTAATTTATATTTAGGCTATACCTTTCAAGAACTCAAAATTATTTCAAGAATGTAAGATTTCAAAATAATCTTTGAGCAACAGAAAGTGAGTAACTGTTTTTGTGGGGCAACTCTAGGCTTCCATCTCTCTATCCACAAGTTAGAGGAGAACATTAAGCCTCTCTTCGGGCTTTGGACAACACAACCTGACTTAATTAGGGTAAGTCTGAACAATAACCCTAGAGAATTTGGGATCTGATCCTACCCAGGTTTGCATTTCACACAAGATATTTAAATGGCCTCAGACAATACCTGTTTTGACAACTGATGCACCATTTAAACAATGGCAAAAGGATATATCTAAATTTGTGTGGCAGGGGGAAAAAGCCATGAGTTAAATATAAGATGTTACAGGATGCAAAACGAAAGAGGAGGATTGGGTTTACCTGATTTGAAATTGTATTTTGCAGCTTGCTGTTTGATTTGGTTTGGATGAAAGAGTGGGTGCTGCGGAGAAATAGAAGGCTTTTGGAGTTAGCAAGGACATGACCTGAGATTTGGGTGGCATGGGTATCTGTGGTATGACAAAGTCAAGGTTAATGTGGATTTCAAAAATCATTATGTTAGATGTGCCATATTGAGAATATAGAACAGATACAAATCCAGGTTGTGCCCAAAAACACCTTTGTGGCTCTCAGCTCAAAAAGCATTTTATAGATGAGAAACAATAGGCAAACACAAATGGCTAACTTATCATGAGATATTAGAATTTTTCAAAGAAAATACAAAATAAAACCAAGAGAAGAACTGGTGGCAGAGGGACATAGTTCCCAAGACATGTAACTTTAGAGAAAGAGGTAAATTTATAATTGTACTTATAATTATATGGTCCGCATAGTTAAAGCAATGGTATTCCCCGTAGTAATCTATGGCTGCGAGAGCTGGACCATAAGAAAGGCTGAGCGAAGGAAGATAGATGCTTTTGAACTGTGGTGTTGGAGGAAAATTCTGAGAGTGCCTTGGACTGCAAGAAGATCAAACCAGTCCATACTCCAGGAAATAAAGCCAGACTGCTCACTTGAGGGAATGATATTAAAGGCAAAACTGAAGTACTTTGGCCACATATTGAGAAGACAGGATACCCTGGAGAAGAAGCTGATGCTAGGGAAAGTGGAAGGCAAAAGGAAGAGGGGCCGACCAAGGGCAAGATGGATGGATGATATTCTGGAGGTGACGGACTCAACCATGGGGGAGCTGGGGATGGTGACCGCCGACAGGAAGCTCTGGCGTGGGCTGGTCCGTGAAGTCACGAAGAGTCGGAAGCGACTGAACAAATAAACAACAACAAACTTATAATTGCTGTAAAGAAGACCTTCTTTGTATCTTTTTTCTTTCTTTTCTATTTTTCTTTTACTTTTTTTCCTTTCCTGCACTTTTAGCTTCCTTTCTCTTTCTTCCTTACTTTATATTAGTTTGTATTAGTTTTTATCTTACTTTTTAAAACTTTCAGTTACAAAAGATATTTAAATGGCCTACTTCAGCATGTCGTGTGAACTGTTCCACAGAGACATCAAGAAGTCTTCCTTCCACACGCTGACCAGATCTACAACTTGCTTAGTCCAGCAGCTGTTTAGACCATGATCATCTTCTTGTCTATGAATGTTTAGGCCCTTATGGCTTCTCTGACAAGAACGGCAGGATGCCATTTCACATAATTAAACATATAAAAACAGGCAAAATACTAGTTATTCAAGTCACAATTATAATTCCAGTGTGATATGATATTATACTATTTGCCACTGATTAAATAATGTAAGGTCTGTACTGATGGTAACTCCCATGTGTGTTTATTCTTCCTGCATTTATTTTTAATTCTTAAACCTGGGGAGTGAAAATCAGGGGCACAGAGGATAAACTCTCCAAACATACTACCTTCTCCATATACCAAGAAGAAAAATCTTACTTTATGAAAAAATGAGACAGACAAAATGACTACAGTACAACAGGGAAATGTTGCTGTCCTTGGCTATTTGAAAATGAAAACTACAAAATCATGTTCACCTTTTTCTCTCCAATGAGCTGTTCTGTTTCTGTCAGCTGAGCTTGTTTATTTTAGCAGCATTCTACTTCCTGGTTCATGTGTACCGGCTTGATGAGATCATCATGCTCGTGCACAGCTTCCAAGGCTGGAATGCACATTTACAATTATTCCTTAAAGAACTAGGGGTGCTTTTACTGAAACCTCTGAAATATGGTTTCTTTGCAAGCAATTTAGCTAACAGGTGAACACACTGCTTTGGAAAAACAGAAAGACCAAATATCTGGTATTTGCAGAGACTTGCATGAAAAGACAGCTTTTCTTTTTATTTTTATTTTAGAGGCTATCCTCTGTTGTGATGTCCCCAGTGCTCAATGTAATCATCTATTTGTGTCAAGGCAACTGCTGGTAAAGGCAACTATCAGAACGGAATGAGTCCTTGGGACTAGTCCAAAGTGTGATCCAAACAGCAGGTCTGGTTAAAAGCCAGTTTAGTAGCCGTCAGTCACCTGTTTTTCCTACCCAAACATTTTTCCATCCAAGCGTAATCTATGATTTTCAGTGCACTAACAATCATATTCCTAAAGCCTTAAACTACTGAACCGCAGAAAAGTAAGAAAGGAGTCATTTGAATTATGTTACACCAACTAAATCCTCCCTGCATCTACCAACTTTTAAAGCTCACAGTATTTGAAATTGTGCAATGTCTGCTGATGTCTCAACATTTCATCTTAATGTGGCAAGGGAATGAGTGAGAAACTTAGTGTTTAAATCAAACCAATGTTTTCATACTATATGCTCCAAAGAAAAGCTCTAGAGCAAGATGAAAAAGCTGAGAAACAAACCAAAATGTTTAAAAAAGAACACAGAGTTATTAATGATGATGACATACAATAGGGTAGGATTAGGCATATCATCAAATTAAAGCTATATACACTTACTGTATTTAAAAGTCAGATTAACTGAACTAAGAATAATTTACATATACTGTAAGTGATGCATATTTCCAAGTAAACATGCAAAAAATAACTTAAATAGATGCATGAATTAAAGATTTAGATTGATACTGAAGATGGGGTGTTAATTCGTTTCATAATTAAAGTTGCTGGGTCTCTTTCTGGGAAAATCCTATTCCTCTAACAGATTTATGACTACCAGAATTTCAGGTGCAAATGTTTTATCAGGATGTAGATAAGGGGACAGTTTAACATTTTAAAATAGTCTTTATTATTGCTTGTTAGGTTGCTATGTTATGAAAAACACAGGAGCCTACCATTAACAGTATGCAAACCATCTCTTACATACATTAATGATATTATAATGGTATCTATAAAGATTTGTTCATAAATGAAGTTTGGGGATTCACACAAGTTAACAAGAAAGCCAAAAACTGAAAACCTGAGGTCCTAAATTTGCCTATCATCTGTTTAGTTCTTCCTCAGATGGTCTACTGTAGTGTTTCTCAACCTTAGCAACTTTAAAATGTGTGGACTTCAATTCCCAGAATTCCCTTGCCAGCTGTTCTACTGTAAAAATAAAGTCAAGATTGGTAAACTGTTGGGGTTTTGTTTCCTTCCTTGCTTTCTAAGAAAAGTTCTTATCCCAGAGCTTGATCCATTCCCTCCGCATCCAAGGCATCTTCTCATCTTTTAAGCAGCCAGGCCCAAGATGTGAACCCTTCCTTCAGCAGCGTTCAGGAAAAGTGACAGCCAACTATTTCTGCTCCCCTTATAACCTGATAGTCCCAGCTGGGCTCTTGTTTATATTCAGACGAAGGGACTCCAGCCCTCCTTTCCCCTTCCTCCTAGAGCCCCGAAGGCTCAGTTTCCCCCTTCAGAAACACCAGCCCGCCTCCCTGAGTTCATCCCATCCCCCCTGGAACGCACAAGGCCATCTGCTCGTAGGACTGTCCTCCCCTCGGACCCCCAGGGTCGCTCCCCATCCATCCCCCGCCTGTCTGTCACCTTCGCTGCCCACAACCTCGCTCCAAGGGCCGGGCCAGGGGGCAGTCCCGCCAGGCCGACCCTCCAGCCCACTCCCCCTCCGCCTAGCAGCGACCCTCGCCCATCTGACAGCCAGACTAAAAAAAATAAGCCACCCAGATTCTGCCGCGATCAACTTGGGATCTGGCCCTTCAGGCTTCACCTTCTCCCTCCCCGGCTGCAGGATCCAGCGACCGGGATCGCCTCCCTCCCTTTCCCTGCGCGGCCCCTCCCGCCCCTCCGACTCACCCCCCACAGCGGTGGGCAGCAGAGCCGCCTCGGCGAGCAAGTGGCAGCTCCCTGCTCGGTCGCGGGCTGAGGAGGCTGCGCGCGGGGACGTGCCTGGTGAGGCTGCCGCCAAGCGCGTCCCCGCCCACCGCGCCGTCCACGTGCCCCGGCGGGAGCGCGCCGCGAGGGGCTGAACCCCGCGGGAGGCGGCCGAGAAAAGCCTATTCTGGCGACGGCGGCCGCGTTGCCACGGTGGGTTACGTCGACGGGCGACTGAGAGATGGCAGATACAGCTCTTGGAGAAGGAAGAGGAGGAGGCCCGCCAGCCCGCCTGCATGGGCGAGGACGAGACGAGCACGTGGCTGCGGGACCGCGGGCTTCCGCCGGTCCACGGAAAGGCGGGCTGGGGCTGCCGGCCAGAGCCTCGCTCTGATGGGTTTACCCCTTTTGCTCCGCGACTTGGTTGAAGCTTTCCCCCGCACTTCCCGGGGGAAAAAGTGGAAAACCTTTATTTAGTGCCCGCTTTAAGGCTGTGGAACTCCATGCAATCCGGGTGCAGTGTCAACTCCATTTTTCTGTGTGCTGAGCAGGCAGCAATTCAACAGGTTCCGTTCTCACTGTCACCCTCTTGGGAAGAGTTGCATCGGTGGATTGTCATGTTTGCCGCGCCACCTTCCAGGAAAATGAGTTGTAGCTGTAATAGCAGTGGGTGGCCAGGGGGGCTAGCGGCCTGGGTTTCCAAAGTCCAGGCAACCGCTAAATAGCAACAACAGATACGAAAAACGTTTACTTTTTGCTGCCATCTAGTGGTCCTCGGATTTTTGCTGCTCAGACCCGGTAAGCCTACTTGAGCGTGGCACTTTAGGATTGGGAGGGAAGGAGTAATGAAAAGATTCTGCCCAGAGGAGGGAAAGAGCCGGTGTCCTGCACATGTGTGAATGTGAATCACGCCAAGACTAAACTAAAACAGCCCACCTCTTACACCCTGAGACTTTCGTTTTTTCCTTACAGCAAGAGCCTACAATCTAAGGACAGCTTGAAAACTTCAGGGGTGGACCCCAGAGTGCCTCCAAAAGTTGACAAGAAAAATATTTAAATCAATGGAGTGTCAGCATGTTGACTGTATGAAATTGAATTCAGCTGTAAATTAAAGTGAAGCGGTGTGTGTGTTCTGCCCATTTCTTGGTCCTGAATTTTGAGTGTCCCCTGATACGTTTCCCACAAGGCAAGGGAAGCCGCTGGCTCAGAAATCTTGCCTGAGCTGATCAGATCTACACTTTTGGATTAGTTGCCATTTGTTACATCATTGGAAAATTGTCATATTAGTCACTGCAATCTTCTGTGGAGAAGGACCCAAGATGGCTTACAACAGAAAAAAAACAAGATATAAAATACAATAAAATCAAGAAATTAAAATCAAGAGAATTAAAATCAGTTTAATGGTTGAATAGTGTTATTAAAGCATTGTTTTACTTAATAGATTTAACAACCTTCTCTTACAATGTTCACCCTCACAGGATGACCTCTGATAACCAAAATCAATTAAATAAAACATTAAAGAGTTACCTAACTTGCTCAGACTGCTGGCTGGGGAATTCTGGGAGTTGAAGTCCTCATATTTTCTCTGTGTGGTCCTGAAAAAAAAAGTAGAACTTTTACTCTTGTAGGTAGAATGCAGGGTTTCTAAACCCCAGCAACTTTAAGAAGTATGGACTTCCAACTCCCAGAATTTAATTAGGAATTCCCCACAAACACACACACACACACACACTTGCAAAAGCTGCTCAGGGGGGTTGGGGGAACCCCAAGAAGCTACAGATGGTGGAGTGGAAAAGGGTCCAGAGAGCAGTTCTACAAAGCAGAAGTACTCCCTATAGCAGTCGTGGTGAAGCTTTTGGGCTCGGTGTCAAAAATTCAGAAAATGCCTAACTTGACTTTGCTGTCATGTCACACACACACCCCACCCCAAACAAAAGAGAGGCCCCAGCTGCCCTGCCTGCCACCACCCCTGCTCACCTGGCCGTTCTCTTGCACGAAGCCAGCAAAAGCACGCCCCTTCCCTCAAAGGCGCCCCTTTGCGGCCCTTCGCACAAATTGCAAGCGGCTTCTGCAGGAACCGGCTTCGAGCAAGAGGGAGCAAGAAGACAGCCAGGTGAGCAACCGGGGGCTCACAGGTGGCGAGGGCAACCAGCTGGGACTGGGCTGGGGCGGCTGGGGCTCCCCAAGGCACGGCAAGCAGCCCCAGAGCCGCACGGTTCTGGGGCTGCTTGCCGCCCGCAAGGCACGGTGCAGGGCGGCCAATAGGGCAGAGGTTGGGGGAGATGGGGGGGAGTTGCAGTGCTTTTTATTCGTTCAGTTCCTTTGGTAACTCAAACAGGGAGAATAGTTGTTCTCAGGTGTTGGTGAATGCTGGCGTGTCACCCAAAACATCGTGGCATGTCACCTTTGGCATGCATGTCATAGGTTCGCCACCACTGCCCTATAGCAAAGTCAAGATTTATTGGGAGAGAAGTAGCATCATTTGTTCCAAACTTAAATATCTTTTAAGATCCCGCCACCACGCTCACCCCAAAAGACTGAGTGGCTTTGGCTGTTCGGACCTTCTGGAGCCAGGAACCTTCCATCATTGATCTTAGATAGGGTGGCACTGACCCGGTGCACAATCTGGGGGTCCTCCTGGACTCACAGCTCCTGGTTGAAGAGCAGGTGGTAGCTGTGGCTAGGAGGGCATTTGCATACCTTCGGGTTGTGTTCCAGTTGTGCTCAGGAGGCCCTGCTCACTGTCACTCAGGCCCTTGTGACCTCCCAATTGGACTACTGCAATGCGCTCTACGTGGGGCCGCCCTTGAAGAGCATTCGGAAGCTTCAACTGGTGCAGAATTCGGCTGCAGGGCTAGTGAATGGCGCTGGTTACTCAGCTCGTGTAACACCACTACTTTGTGAACTGCATTGGTTGCCAGTGGGCTTCCGGGTACAGTTCAAGGTGCTGGTTGTCGCCTTTAAAGCCCTCCATGGCTTGGGACCGGGTTACTTGAGGGACCGTCTCTCCCCAGTTGTTTCTACCTGTCTGATCCAGTCTGGCAGGATGGGCATGCTCCGGGCCCCATTGGCTAAGGGATGCTGGTTGGCAGGGTTCGGGAGGCGTGCCTTTTCTGCCCCATGGCACATTCTTCCTCCGGAGATTAGGAGGGCCCTGATCCTGCTGGCCTTTCGTAAGGCCCTAAAGAACTGGTTCTGTGCCTAGGCCTGAGGCCCCGAGTGTGTGAAGGGACCCAACTCCTGGCTGTGTTAGCAACCCGATTGTGGTACCCTCCTCGGCTGCTGTATTTTTTTTATTTGTGGTGGGATTGTTTTTAACTTATTTTAATATTGTTTGCTGCCCAGAGTCACTTGTTGAGATGGGTGGCTATACAAATTGATTAAATAAATAGATATGATAACCTAAGAACCCTTCTGAAACAATTGAATGTATATTGATATTGTTGCTTCACGTCTTTTTTTTTCCTCGGTATTGATGGTGTGGGGGTGTTACCATATTCTGGCTCCCGTTCACAGAAGACTTAAGTCATGAAGAATTAAAACATTAACTACAATATGACATGAACAGATACACTAAGATATTATAAGTTGTTTCTTTAAAGAGCTATAATAACTCAAATCCTCCAAGCTGAATTACAGATGTTATGTTTTGTACACGGTTCATGGGACAGAGTCTCTTCAAAGTTGCACTTGATTAAGACTCAAGCTGTCTGTTGACTAGACTAAGAAGTCAAAAATCATCCTGAAAGAAAGCACAGGCAGGACACTTCCATACTGTTGCCATGGAAGCTTTACCTTACTGAAATAAACATGTCCTATTTCAAAAACTATTTCAAAAAAAAAATGGAACAACCGACTGGTTCAAAATTGGGAAAGGAGTACGACAAGGCTGTATATTATCACCCTGCTTATTTAACTTATATGCAGAGTACATCATGAGAAATGCCGGGCTGGATGAATCACAAGCCGGAGTTAAGATTGCCCAGAGAAATATCAACAACCTCAGATATGCAGACGATACCACCCTAATGGCAGAAAGTGAAGAGGAACTAAAGAGCCTCTTGATGAGGGTGAAAGAGGAGAGTGCAAAAGCTGGCTTGAAACTCAACATTAAAAAAACCCAGATCATGGCATCTGGTCCCATCACTTCCTGGCAAATACGTAGAAGGGGAAGAAATGGAAGCAGTGACAGATTTTATTTTCTTGGGCTCCAAGATCACCGCAAATGGTGACTGCAGCCATGAAATTAAAAGACGCTTGCTCCTGGGGAGGAAAGCTATGGCAAACCTAGACAGCATATTAAAAAGCAGAGACATCACCTTGCCAACAAAGGTCCGTATAGTTAAAGCTCTGGTTTTTCCAGTAGTAATGTATGGCTGTGAGAGTTGGACCATAAGGAAGGCTGAGCGCCAAAGAATTGATGCTTTCGAACTGTGGTGCTGGAGAAGACTCTTGAGAGTCCCTTGGACTGCAAGGAGGTCAAACCAGTCAATCCTAAAGGAAATCAACCCTGACTGCTCATTGGAAGGACAGATGCTGAAGCTGAAGCTCAAATACTTTGGCCACCTAATGCGAAGAGAGGACTCACTGGAAAAGACCCTGATGCTGGGAAAGACTGAAGGCAAAAGGAGAAGGGGACGGCAGAGGACGAGATGGTTAGATAGCATCGCCGATGTAATGAACATGAATTTGAGTAAACTCCGAGAGACAGTGGAGGACAGGAAGGCCTGGCGTGCTATGGTCCATGAGGTCACGAAGAGTCGGACACGACTAAACGACTGAACAACAACAACAAAATTTCAAAAACTAAAATAAAAGTGGTACCAAGCACTTTTGTTGGCTCAGGGAAAATGAATGGCTTGCTTTATATGATTATCTCCCAAGATAGAACCTAAGGCTTAATGAAGAGCATGGCTTATGAGCTCTGCCCAAACCCTCTCTTCTTTCATAAGTGTGAAAACTCCTATTTTTCCTTGTGGTTTAACTTAGGCAAACAAGTAAAACAGGATGGTTTTACAGCGAAAGAAGTGGAAGGGATGACTTTGAATCTAATCACAGCCTTTTCCCAAGCACCAGAATGATGGTTTCATTCATTGTCTAAATTGAGCGACAGAATTGTAGGAAAGAAAATGTCCAATAAGGGAATGTATATCATAGAAAAAAACTCAGAAGTTGGAAAAATACCAAAATGTAAGAAAGTGCTGACCTCTAGTGGCCAAAAGTATCAATAACAACTAGAAAGCAATATGAAGAATGCAGAGCATTTCTGGAATACTTTCCAACCACTTTACCATAGACGGTGTCTATATTTTCTTCTGTATAATGAAGCAACATGTTCTGTGTATGTGTGTGCATTTCTGCTGTCCCTTCATGTTGCATCTTTGTGTATTGGTGTGTATATCCACAGTGAGGAGCACAGTGCAAATTGCATACATTTTGGATCACATGACTAGGAAGCAGGCTTAGAATGAAACCAGCAGCAACTTTCTAAGCTGCTACCCAGTTACTTCTCCTTTAGGGATGCATTGGATTTTTTTTTCTGAAACAAGTTTTTCTCCTGGCCTGATCCAGCCCATTTTCTATCCTGATTTTTCTTTTGCTGGCTTCTCCCTGTGTCAAATTTGGTCCAGTTCTGTTCTGTTTTCGGAGAGTTAACTTCTCTGAACCTTGAGCCCCCTTGCATGATTTATTTCCAGCATTCTGCTGCGCTGGGAAGAATAAAAAAGAAGGATTGGTGAGTAAAAAGGAGGAAAACAATTTTCCAATACATTTTTATTTTTGTCAGTGGCTTTGTTTTGGATACTATTTCTCAGAAAAAAAGAGGTTCGTACACAATATTTTATATTCTCAAATGCTTAGCAAACTGAGGAACAGGTAAGCCTGCAATCCTTTTGGAATAAGCCCTCTTAGATTTAGGAAATGTAATGTGAGCATGACTTTGCTCTGAACCAGTCAGGAAAACAAACTCTGAAAAATGCTGGCAATTAATTTATTTAGGGGGTATTTCAGTTTATTTTTCAGTAGATGAACCCACACAAATCACACTGTTCATTTTGCACCAGAGCTCTTAAGGGAAGAAAAGCTGGGGGGAAGGAACCATTGTAGGAGATATGTGTAGTTTTCAAACTACTGTTGGGTTGTCTGCAATCCCAGTGTTAAACAGTTTGGCTTTGGCTTAACATATCATATGAAACCTAGCCTTTAAGGCTTATTCAACAATCCACAGTTAAGCCATAGCATATCATAATGTTTGTTTACAAAGCCATTGTACTACCAACCCTTCTGTACGCCTGTGAAACATGGACCCTCTACAAACGCCACCTCCACCTTCTTGAAAGATTCCATCAACGCTGCCTCCGAAAAATTCTGCAAATGACTTGGGAAGATAGGCGGACTAATGTTAGCGTATTAGAAGAAGTGAAAACCACCAGCATTGAAACAATGATAATCCAACATCAACTTCGCTGGACCGGCCATGTTGTTCGAATGCCTGACCATCGTCTTCCAAAGCAGCTACTTTACTCCCAACTTAAGAATGGAAAACGGAATATTGGTGGACAGCAAAAGAGATTCAAAGATACTCTCAAAGCTAATTTTAAAAAAATGTAATATCAGCATTGAGAACTGGGAAGCCCTAACTCATGAGCGTTTCAATTGGAGGTCAGCCTTTATTAATGGCGCTATGGACTTTGAAGAAGCACGAGTACAGGGCGAAAGGGAGAAAAGAGCTAAAAGGATGGCACGTCAGGCAAACCCTCATCATGACCGTCTCCCACCCGGAAACCTATGCCCTCATTGTGGGAGGTTGTGCGGATCCAGAATTGGCCTTTACAGCCACTTACAGATCCACTATTAAGAATTTACCCTTGGAAGACAATCTTACTCGGCTACGAGTGATCGCCAAGACCAAGATCATAATGTAGGAACCCTGTTCCGCACTCAGGAAACATCATTCAGATCTCTGATTTCCCATCAGTAAAACAAAATGCTCCAGATGTTAAATTGCAAGTCCCTTAAGTGCCACCAAGGCACAGTAATTTCCTCAAGTTGCAGCCATTTAGCTGAAAAGCCTGGTCATCTTTCCATAGCCATGCAACAAGGGACAGCTGCAGTAGGCACCTCCTGGCGTTGATTCGTATGCAGACAGCCATCAGATAAGAATTATTTGATTTTTAAAATTAGAGCTTGGACTTGCTTGTTTGCTTTTCTGTCTCATTTCCTTTGGGGACCTCTCTTTTAGGTGGCAGCCTAGAGATAGGAACTTTTTTTTTTCATTGATTGTATGTAAGTAGCTTAGCTGGCACATTTTTAATTATTTATCACGAGCTACATTATGTATAATTGATTACCATGAGCAAAGGCCAGGCTTCCCATTCCTGTCACTCTCGGGAAAAGAATATGAACGTAGAAACCAGGAAAAGTTGGAGAAGCAGGCAGTTTGCCACAAGAGGTCCTCATATCTTGCTACTCTTTCTAGCATCAAAGAATAGGGCAGAAGCTGGGACAGATGATTTGCCAGCTAGCAGCTTCTACTCATTTTTATGAATGGAGGCTGTCTGGAATGACATCATAGCCTCTCCACTCCTCCCCCACTTTGGAGTCTCTGCAATTCACAGGTGTTTGGGTGCTCTTACAGTAAACGCTGCTGGTTGGAGACAGAATGGGAGCATGAAGGCTGCCTCACATTCTATTCTTGAAAAACACTGAATACATGAACCCACAGGAGACCTCTGGACAGGTGAGCCCTCTGTATTTCTTTTAAGGGGATTATATTAGGAACAACGCTGGGCTAGTACTGCGTGCTTCGCATTTTTCCTGATTTATCATTGTATGAATAGGTTTGCAAAATTGATAGATTAGCTTGGACATTATGCCAATGTATATGAACATTTATTTCTAGAATGCATAATCTTTCCATTTCAAGAAGATTGAGGTACATTTTTTATATTTCCTGGCAACACTATCTTACAGTAAAGAGAGCAAACAATAATAGAAGTATGGAAGATCATAGACTCCCTGTTAGAATTTCAGAGTATTTCATTTCAGGAAGCATTTTTTAAATTAGCATTTGGGTTAAAATCTCACCTAATCTCTCTCATTAATATTCATAGGACTGAGAGATTGGTAGTGCAATTCTAGACAAGTTATTTCACATGAAAATGCTCAGTAGAACTTCCTAGCCAATGCATTTAGGAAGAGAGCCTAAAACTTCAATCCCATGTAGGTTTACTCAGAAGAAAGTTCAATTGTGCATGAATAGATGTATATGTGTGTAAGAGTTCAGTTGCAGTCACAAATTATCACTTTTTTCTCATTTGCCAGAGGTCTTAATTATTCTGTTTCTCAAATTCTGAAAACTCAGTCTTGCAACAAAATCTTAGACCTTGTCTCAACACGGAAGCTGAACAGCAAATCACAGTCATGGTTTGATATGCTACAGTATTAAATATAAATGTGGGACATGCACATATAACATATACATAATCAAATAGGCAGATTGCATATTAAATAGGCACATTTAAAGGAAATGTAACATTAATTATTGTATCAGAATTTCCCTTAGACATGCCACTAAGAGATATTCTGATTCTGTGGGAGCTAACATTTATTAGCCCTTTCCTACAACACATCACGCAGCATGGTAAATATAATCACTTACAGTCTGGCTTCTAAGGGGCCCAAATGTCTACAAATATTGCAAACCAGCAAATGTATAAAAAGGGGGGAGTCAGAAACCCAAGAGTTCTTTTTTATTATTATTTTCCTTTTTTTGTTTCTTTTGGTAATTAATTCTTGTTAAGTTTGCTCTGTTTATCTATTTTTTCCTTTTAATAGGTATTATACACACACACACACACACACACACACACACACTATTTTTTCTTTTTCTTTTCTATTCTCAATTTTCTAAGCTATTTAAATAATAGAATGTTAGTATTTTTTAAAACATATTATATAAACATCAGTGTCTGGAAACCACACAATGTACTAAGATCTATAACAACTTAATAAAAAGGAAAAAAGAAACATTTAATAGCCCTTTTTTCCTGCCCAAGTTACAAGCCCCTTTGTGGTATGCATCTATGTTTGCATAGCTAAGCGCTATAAGGAGGAAAGGGGAGGTGTGGGTATCTCCAGAACAGTCAAGGGCCCTGACCAAGGAACTTTAGGTCTATTATACTTCTCCAATTGCATTCCTGAACAGAGGCATGGGTATGGAAGCTAGAAACATTCACTGTTTCCAGTTTCCAAATTTAGCCCTGGAAACATTCACTAATAGACATAGGACAAACACAGAGCAGCTCTCAGTGGGAGAAAGTGACACATCTCCATCGCGGTTCACACACATCAACCTAATTATGGCTTGTTTTAATTGTGCTTTGTTGAATAAACCAGAAAGGTGGAAAGGTGGTTATAATGCAAAGCCATGAACCATGGTTTATAAACCATAATGACTTGATTCACATATTGTGCTAAACCAAAACCAGCCAAACTGCATCATATCCTAGTGCAGGGGTCGGCAAACTTTTTTATGCCAGGAGCCATTTTGATATTTATAAAATTTATAATATCACTCGAGGGCCAGGGGGCGGGGTTTGAGGGTAGGAGCCAATCGCGTGGAAGGGGGTGGGGTTTGCGGGCGGGGGCCAATCACGTGGAAGGGGGCAGGGTTTGCAGGCGGGAGCCAATCATGTGGAAGGGGGCGGGGGAGGTTTGGAAGAAGGAGAAGGGAAAGAGAGGCTCGACTGCTCCAGTCGCTTCTCTTCCGGAGCCGCTCACGCCCCCAGTCCAGGCAAAGTAAAGCTGGTGGGGAATCCAGCGCGGGAGCGGGGTTTGTGGGCGGGAGTTTGTGGGCCAATCGTGCACACTTAGGGCCTGCTGCCGCCATGCCCGCTGCCGCGCCTGCCCCCACCACGCCCGCCACGCCTGCCTGGGGAAGAGCCACACTCAAGGGGCCAAAGAGCCGCATGTGGCTCGCGAGCCGCGGTTTGCCGACCCCTGTCCTAGTGTGATCTGTGAACCCAGCCAGTGTTTCTAAGTGTAAACTGGCCTGCATGGCCCAGCTTTCTGGAAGTTCCGATCCCAACAGAAGTAAGAAGGCTCTGGAGTGCAGGGGGCCACTAAGTGAATATGAGAAAGCAGTGTTAGGGAGCGGCGAAAAAGGCCAGTGCAATGTTGAGCTGCATTAACAAAAGCATTACTTCCAGTCATGGGGGGCGGGTGGGGAGGGGTATTAGTTCCATTATGCTCTGTACCAGTAAGGCCCCATTGGAGTATTCTGTCTAGTTTAGGGCACCATACTTTAAATAGGACATGGAAAAGCTGGAGCAGGTTCAGAGGGCAGTTACCATAGAGATAAGAGATCTGAAAACTAAGTCCTATGCAGAAGAGTTAAAGGGACATGTTTTTACTTGCAAAAGAGAAGACAAAGCAGATATACGGTAGGAGTCTACAAATATCTAAAAAGATTGCTTCACATGCATGAGGGAGCAAACCTGTTCCCTGTTCCAAAACAAAAAACCCCATCAGATTGAATTAAAAAAATCAGATTCTGATTGAATATTAGGGAGACTTTTCTGTTGCTAAGCAGTGGAAACAATCTGCTTAGGACCATGGTGGACTCCCCTTTGTTAGAGGTTTTCCAACGGGGATTAGATGGCCCTGTGGGGGAAGATTAGTACACTGATTGGGGGTTGGACTAGATGACCTACGAGATCCACTCCCAACTCATACCTTCTGTGATACCATCTGTACATTTGGAGACTGTCAAGGTGTAAACTATCTCCCAAAGTTCTTGTGAAACAGAAGACTATTTTGAGTTTAAGTAACCAAAGTGATTTTCATTTAGAAGAAAAAAATACAAGAGTAAAAAACACTATACCCACCTCCCTCTGCAGCCCTTCTCTTCCAAGACATTCTAATAAAAGAAGAAGCCAAGATTACAATTACTCTCTGATTGGTTTGTCATATGATACAATGGGAAACTTCTGGCTAAGTCTATTTTTATTGCTGTCTCCACTAATGCCTTTCTTTAGAGCCCTGCTTTTAATGACGAGGTTAAGACTGTCTATAAAGAGGCTTAGGAATCCTGCTGGTTGTACCAATCCCAGTTTCATCAATAATTAAAGTGATTTTGGCAGGGTGTATAGCTTTTTTTTTAATGCTTCGTTTATTCCATGGGCTACAGACTGCTCCTCCTGACATCCAAAAATAAGTTTGTGTCTTATTTTATCAACATTTACCATGTTTCTCTTGAATTAAGTGTATTGCTGCAAAGATTTAAACAGCAAAACAAACCTGTTCAATCATGTAATGAGGTGGTTGTGATATCAATGTAATTATCACTGTCATAGTCTGCCATATCAGGCCCTGAGCTTGTAATTCTATTGAATACAGAAAATAGGGACATCTACGGTTTCACTAAATGGCTGGGTTCACACATTGCACGAAAGCATAGCTATACTTTGTGGAATAAGCCACAACTGGCTGGATTCATGCAACATCTGAGTGAAGCTATAACCCAGCTTTCCAATGGCTCCATGCGCAAAACCAATCAAATCAGCACCGGGGGTATTATCCAAATTAGGCAACCACAGGTTCCAGCAACAATTTATTATGTTACCCTTTCAGAATTTATTAATTTATTATGTTAACCCTTCAGAGTCATTAATAATCCAGATGTAGTAAAGTGTGTTTTTAAAAAAGCTATAGTTCAGCAAGTAAGGGGCGTGGTGGCTCAGCGGGTAAGACGCCAGGCTTGTTGATCGGAAGATCGCAAGTTCGGAGGTTCGAATCCCTATCCCCGCGTGACGGAGTGAGCTCCCGCACTCGCTCCAGCTCTTGCCAACCTAGCAATTTGAAAGCATGCAAAATGCAAGCAGATGAATAGGTACCACTTCGGTGGGTAGGTAACAGCGTTCCGCGCGCGTCATGCCAGCCACATGACCGTGGAAGCGTCTTCGGACAACGCTGGCTCTTTGGCTAACAAACGGAGATGAGCACCAGCCCCTACAGTCGGACACGACTGCACAAATGTGCGGGGGGGGGGGGAACCTTTACCTTTACTATAGTTCAGCAAAGGTAAAAAAACAGCACCCAGAAGACTGGGATTCTCAAACTTTGCCTTGCCATCATGACTCTCTAAGATTTCCATTAGGACTGACCTTTCTCATCACCCTGTTAGCACAAATCCCGGAATCTGCTCAAGATTATACAGTTGAGCTTAAGTTAAACAGAAACCCATGAGAAATGCGGGAGTTTTGGAATGTAGGAGAGACATAGAAATATCCCCCACGTAAAGAATTCCCCTTCAATCGGATAGCACTCCCTGATAACAAAAGGTTAGGAAATTTGGTCCTGGATGCTTTAGTTGGAGAACTGGGGATGTAAAGAGAAATATCTTGATATCCCTTTTGAGTTGGGATAGTGAACGTCTGCTATTCCTTACAGCAGTCAGACCTTTTTCAGGTTCCCGTGCAAGCCTAAAGAAGAGGCACTGCTGATGTAAGAAGTGTACTAACTTTAATGATTGGGTCCCTTTCAGTAGCAGCACCTGTTTTTTCAGGCTCACCCCAAATCCTGAAGCTGTAGGATCTGAAAAGTGACTGTTTTTCGTTGACTTTGGGACGTAGTTCTGAGTCAGCATTACAGAGTGAAGTTGGCCGTGGGGACAAGAGGTACTGATACTCAGGTGTTATATTAAGTAGAGCTCCATTTGATTTACTCACAGCTGATAGAGAAAGGGCTAAGTCTGAAAGCAGGCTTAGTCTCCTTGTGTTCTCTGGGTGAAATCCTTGCCCACTGACTACACAGTGGCCATGCCAGCACGGCTGCAGAGGAACTCCAGAATAGTCTGTATTTCTTGCCCTTCTCTAAACAGGAGTTTTTCCATGCAGCTTCTCTGGTTTGCCAAGTAGTTGTGGAAGCCTGGCCTTTTGCGGGGTATCCTGTGGCCAGAGACTACACATCATCAATTCTACACAAGGCTGTAACTACCAAATGGTAAATGTTTCACTGATCAAAAGATAATACCTGTTCAGTTATCCTAACCAGTTTTCTCTCCCCCATGTTTCTGATGACATCTTCTTGGAGATGGTTTACAGAAGAAAGGAGAATTTATTGATAAATTTGGCACCTGGATTCTTTCTGCTGTCTTTCTTCTAAATACAGACCCCCGTAGCTGTCTTTCTTCTAAATACAGACCCCCAGGGGATTATAAGGAGGGCCCTTTGAGGGTAGTAGTCTGTGACTCTTCCAAATTTGTGTAATTGGAGAGAGGGGGGTGGAAGGGAGGGAGGGAGGGAGGGGAAAGAGAAATTCCAAGGGGTCAGGCACATCTATACTATAATAAATCAGTGGACGTTTTGAGGTAGAAACGGAGGAATGGCAAAGGAAGATTGCAGACAGCAATTCACGTGTAAAAAACACAAGAGCGGCACAGACCGATACCTGTTTTCTCCTAAGTACACTAGCTGTGTTCACATGATGCTGTAGCTTAAAATGAAGCTGGTTAGCTTGTGGTCACTCTGTTGTGAGAACGCAGCCAGTGGGTTTGCTGGTCGTACACACTTAGAAAATTGAATTTGTTAACAAAACTCAGGCTACAGTTATAAGTGAAGGTGTCATGAACAGAGCCTTATGTTTACCAGGGACTTCCCTGGATAAATTAGTTTCTACCTTAAGTTTGTCCTTTATATAATTGTTCCTGAATTTCTTTTCCTTTTTGTTATTAAAGAGACTAAAGGATGCTTCACTTAATAAAAAAAAGTAGCTATTTCAATGAACAACAGAGGTGAGGCGCTCTGTGTAGGGCGAGATGTTTCAGAAAATAAGCAGCGAAGCTCAATGGGAGCTTCAGCAGAGCAGCTTCCCTGACCCGGTTCTATAGCTACCTGATATATTCTTCTTCCTTCTCATAGTATTTGCCTTAGAAGTCAAGAAAATAAACAGAATTTCAGCTGGCGTTTCAGGGTTTGTAAGCATTGGAGCCTGATAGAAGAATTTAGCTTCCAGGTTTGCAGGTCTCAAATCCATTTTGGGCTTTGTCCTTTGTCTTGAAAAGGGTTTGTGCATCAAGTCAAGCGTATTTCCTCAGCTACAATTTGTTGAATAAATCATTTTCAGTAGTCTGAACTCACGCCACACTCAAAGCCCAAGGCATAATGTCCTTTTCTATCTCTCTCCATTATTTCCTTCTCAACAAAGGTGTCTGATTCACTAATATCAAACATGAAGAGCCATATATTGCTCAGGGCCTTTTCTTGCATTGATTTTTCCACAAACTGGCTTCACGGATCATGAGAACCCACATGTCTATGAAGGTTCTCACGTTTCCACTGAGAAAATAGAAATCCAGTTGACATGATTCAAGCTACAGTTGAGAACCCACAGTTTTAAGCAAGTTTTGTTGCATAGGCCACAACTAATTGGTTCACGTATTATGTTGGGTCATGGACTATGGATCACAAACCACACCATGTTTTCTCAGTTAACTATAATTTACAAACTGCAGTGGCTACGCTGAAACCGAACAACCAACTAAGCTGTGCCTTAGTTTCTGGTGTGTATCTGGCCATCATGTTAAGACGTAAGGTGATTTCTTTTGGCTTAGCATGTTGTGTGAATATAGTCACTGTCGTTTGTTAACCAACCGCAGTTTATTTGACCTGTTGTGCAAACATAGCCACTGTGGCTTTCAGTGATATGTGAACCAAATACAGTATTCACGGAGAAGGAAAAAGACATGCAATATGAGACTACCCATGAAAACAGCTCTTTCGCTCCTAGCAGAGCCCCTGGCTTTCTAGTAAATACAGGGGAGGAGGAGGAGGAGGAGGAGGAGGAGGAGGAGGAGGAGGAGGAGGAGGAGGAGGAGGAGGAGGAGGAGGAGGAGGAGGAGGAGCTTCCACACAACCCCTCATCACATTTTGCATGAAGGCGTTTTTATCTTTTTCTGGCCTGAAGACCACAGGGACTCCTGAGTCAAGGGCAAGCAATGGGGATTCAGCTCTTGCACCACCAACAGGCTCTGGCCCAAACAACTGAGAAAATGCCTCTTGAGCAGCAGGAGGCTGCGAAACACTCTTGCACAATGGCTAGACTCACGCTAGGTTTTCTCCTTGATCTGAACAAGGGTCTACCCAGGGGGCTTTCTCGAGGTCTGACTTCACCCAGCTTTCCTCCCGCTGGCTTCACAGGAGGCAGGTCTGGCGACCTTGTCCCCAAATGTAACTCAAAACTTTGGCCACAGATTATGAGATCTTTCAGAGATAGCCAAGAGGGGCACTGAGGAATAATGCTTCTCTGGGGAGGGCAAAGGCCAGACAGGAGAAGCCTGGGCCCAGTTAATAGGACACTGATTCTAAGAGTACAGAGGAGAGCAGACTGGCCCAGAAAGGCCACCTCCAAACCCAGGCCATCATTTTAGAGCAGTTCCAGCTGAAAATGGTTGACAAGAAACAGATAACAGAAAGATACCCTCCCCTCCTCCCTCTGGTGCTCATTAAAATGCTTTCCCTGGACCTTGACAAGCCCTCCCACATCCACTTCTGCTATGCCAATTACTAGCCCAGCAGGAAGAAAGGGGGAGGACTGATAAGGGGAGGGGAGAGCTTTCTGATTAAAAGAAAATAAAGTCCAGCTTTCATGTTTCCAACCCTGGAATGAGTGGGCTCAGAACTGGGGTCAGAAGAGAAATGGCAATGCCTCTGCAGATTGGCCACTTGGCTCAAACGCACCAGTCATCTCCCCAGATGTTACCTAATATTTGTTTTATTTTCAGCAGCCTTCCAGAATGCCTTTGGAGGGCACTGGCACCCTCCCCACTCAGGATTAACAAAGTCAAGGGCAGAATTCCTAAAACAAATGTAGTGGCGCAAGGGGCTTTCCCCTCTTCCACCACCTGCTCCACTTTTTCCCTCTAAGCTTCTTTGGTCGCAGCCGGACCACCTCAGCCTCCATACCCAAATGGGGGAGAGGGTGGCTGGTGACCTGGGTCCCCTAGGCATGCAGCTGAGACCACCCACTTTTCCCACAAAGGCCATTGTGCAGCCAGCAGACGCCGTCATGTGTTGACCTGATCCAGCTTTGAGCAGATGACCCAGAGGTGAAAAGCTGCTGCATCCAAATCCTGTGCTCTCTGTTGCCTGCCCTTTCGATGAATAGATCACCCGTGACAGTGATGAGCAGATAATGCTTGTTGGAAGCAGACCCACCTGCCTTATATGACCACACACAGTGCCCCTGATTTGCAACGCTCGTATTCTTCCAATCTTGACCAAGTTATACTTTTCTATATGAATTTTTGGCTTCTATCACAGGCTCACGTCCTTAAAATAAAAAGCTACACTCTGTGATATTTGAAACTTGCTATATTTAATGTGCACTCTAATCCTGAATTCACCTCTGCTGAAAAGCCATCGAGACTCATTTAACCAGAAATGACAATGCAGGAAGCGAAAGGAATCCCTCTCTCCTACCACCTTCAACTTTTGGGGGAAAGCGGCACTTTCTGCCTACTGCCATACAAGGAGTTGGTGACAGATGGTAAAAGGTGGTTGGAAAATGCAACCTCTCCAAGTCCCAACAAAGCAGAGACCTTTGGTTCGGGTTTACGTTGCTCCTTTGTTTCAACTCTAATACTTCAAATCTGACCCCCACACATCTTCCTCCCAGCAAATCAACAGCAGCCAGAGCCTGGCACCACTCCTTCTCTTCCCGTGATGCCATGAGGCTTGGGCAACTGAGCCATTTTACTACTGACTCAGTTTTAACTCCAGAGGAACTGCTGAGAAGACTTTTCCTGCAGCATTTCCTCTGCAGCTGAGGGGCAGGCAGTTTGTGCTGTCCCCCCAGCTCCTGGGATTTCTCCTCTGCCTCTTGAAGCCAAGTACCCATCACACTTTGCCACCTCTCGTTTCTTTAGGCTTTTTCACACGCCTCTGGCACAATCAGCAAGGGTTGTGGGAGGCATTAGCAAGACTGCCCATTTTCCTGCTCTTCCATTGACAAGTCAGCTGGCCTTTGCATTCTTCCCCTTCCTCGTTCTCCCCAGGTCCAGGGAGTGGCAAAGAGGACACTTATCCAGCTGCATGAAACTGCTGCAAATGGCCAGATTGATGACATCAGTGGCTGTGGGAGAGCATCCCAGGCTCCTCAGAGCACGATCCGCTTAATTCAATGCCACTTGTTTTGGAGTAGATGCATCTAAAACTGCACTGCAAAACTGACAATGCAAACACCAATTGGATGCATCAGATGCCATCAGGAGTTTGGATTGTTTGACTAAATGTCAAGCCATGTGTTAGACAGGTGATAGGTGTCAGTTTCATCCCACATGGTGGCATCCCTATGTAAAAGCGCAGAAGAATGTAGACCTTTCAAGGATTATGTTGCTTTTGCTATGCTATTCAATCTTTAGACACACATATTTGCCTTTTATACTTTCCCTGTGGGGTTATTGATGCATGTATTAATAATTGAACTCTCTGAGTGCTATTTTCAGCTGAGTCAGTCCTGAAAAGAACAATATATATATGCCACTGCCTTTTTAGGCAAGACTGCAAGCACTTTATTACCAAAGGGAGCTGTCGAGACTACGGTGTCTTTAGGAAAACTCATCTAATCCTATGTGAAGCCAGTTTTGCCTCTTGCGTTGTGTCATTCCCAAGATGCTCCAACAGTGATGGTTTCTAATCCACCATTGGGACACTGCTCTTAATATAATTGGAGAGACTCTATGGCTGTTGCCATTTTGGCAGGCTAGAGCGGCCATTCTTTGAACAACTATGGACTAAATTTGGAAGAGCAGGATGTAATGATATGGCATGGAGGGGTGCCAGTCAAAAAGGCTGTTATGATCCGGCTTGTGCTGCAGCTTCCCTTCCAGCCCACTTGCTTCAAAATCTCCAGCATTCTCTTCCATCATAGAACTGTTACTTTATAAAAATAGGTTCTCTTTCTTGGTAATGACAGCAATTTTACTTGGGTATGGTGAGACTTCCTTAGACATAATTACAGCTACTTCCTAGTATGGCATTGGATTGTAGTTAATTAAATGTTAACTACATCAATTAGCATACATAAGTTTCAGGAAAGTGGGCTACTTATATCCAAGTATTGTCTGATGATTATCAGTTAACCCTTAATACATGGCACCTTTCAACAGCAAGTGTTGGACCAGCCATCGAGTAATTGCCACAAGCATACCTGCTCCTGCCTTCACCCATAAAATTAATGAGATGAAGATGGTTCCTACAAGCCCCTGGCACACTAGGAAAAGCAATCAGCTTCAGAGGAAGTGAATGAGTCAAGGAAAGTGGCCTGCAGAAAGAAGGAACCAATTTCCTTTCATTTCCAGCATCCCAGTTGGAAAAAAAGGGAGGAGGCAGGTGGTACATCCTGAAAGTGAAGGCTGCATTATCCTTCTTTAACTATGTGGGGGGTGGGTCAAGGGGGAACTGTAACCTCAGCCTTTTGTTATGTTGGGGAGTCTTTGGTGCTCTCTGAGCCTTGTTGTTTTCATGCAGACGTTTCATTGCCAGGCTAGGCAACATCTTCAGTGCGAAAAGGGAGTGGAACTTGCTGTCTGTTTATATACCCTGGCTTGTCCTGCCTGTATTGGTGGGGGTCTTGTACTCTCCTTGGTAGTTCCTTGATTGGGCTGTTGTGTGCTATTTGGGTGATTGACTGAGTTAATAGTTCCTTGATTAGAGTCTATTGTGTTGTTTGATTGCTCCTCTGCTGCTAATCTTGCTGTTAGTCTATGCATATCTTGTTTTGTCATGTTTTTTTGTCATTGTTTTGTCATGTTGTTAGATGACTCAGCAGGAAAGATTGTTGCTTCTTCCAGAGCATCACTTTAAGAGGGAAGTTATATGAAAACAACAGTTCTTTTGTCAATTCCCTTGAGATTGATCCAATATAGTAATGGGACATAATATGACTGTGATCACACTACGCATTTGCCTATGGTTATTATTACCATGGTTATTCAAACACGGGGTTTGCACAACATAAGGAAGATTGGGGTGCAGATGCATGGAACGCTAGGCTAAAATGGGACTGGCTAATTTATGGTTTGGAATCTCATGCAAACGTTGAAATGGACCTGCAGGCAACTATATAGTCCAAAGCCAACTGTTCTGGGTGGCTGAGAAGCAGAAATTCCCAAGCAAGTAGGGATAGGACAGCTGTCACTCAAATGAGTGTAAGTTGTATTTCCTTTTGGCTAAGCTCTTTTTCAACTCACTCACTCATTGATACACTACATAGTAACTCACTTACGCAACTGTTACCGGACATATTCTTCCTACCGTAGGGTTTGATTTTGACCAGCGGTGGTTTGCTGTCAGGCTACTAACATGAAAGACTCAGCTGTAGTTTCTAGCATTTTAAGAGCAGTGATAAGAAATCAGTGGATTTAGTGGCTAAACAGGAACCCAGTGAATGATAAACAATGCTGACAATTCTGAAACAGAGAGAATATCAGCTGCTGCACTCTTGGAAGAAATTGGTTGAACTTCTTGAAAAAACAGCATATTCCCTTACTCAATGCAAAGGAGCACAACAGCCATCAGCCAGGCACAGAGTCCCCTTTGGGGGAGATGGGGCGGTGATAGAAATCGAAAGAATCAATCAATCAATCAATCAATCAATCAATCAGTAAGTTAATCCCTACTGAAAAAACAACAGCAACCAGGCCAACATTAAGTCCTTTGCTGCTCAATGTGGGGGAGTAACATTCTGTTATTTGAAAAGTTTGATGTTGGCAACTTTTCCAGGTTTGTCAGTCTATAGATTTTCTTACTTGCATTTCTGAAAAACCACCTTATCCCTCTGAAAACTTCCTCAAGGAATAGGAGGTGGATCATCTGTGTTGATTCACCTTATATTTTCTTTTATGTGCACTGTCCAGGATGCGGGTCCTTCCACAAGTGAAAGTCCTAGATCTGATAGAGATATATGGTGTTAATATGTTTATTTTATTTATGATACCTTACTGAATAGTTTTTGAAAAAAATAATGCTAATATCAAAAAGCTCCTTGTCTCTTTTTCTGACTGTTTATTGGCCAATACATAATCTTTCTGGAGGTTTTGTGTGTGTGTGTGTGTGTGTGTGTATGTACAAAGGGTATATACTGTACGTAATATTGTGTGTTTGTGAGAGATAGATAACAGACAGACAGATGATAGATACGAACACACACACACACACACACACACACACACACACACACTGCCCTTTGTTATTTCTACCAGCTGCTTCCTGAACTACAGTCTGGAGTCACTGACATCAGGCTTGAATCCCAGCTCATGGTGCTACTCCCACCCATCTGCAGGCTTGCAAACATTTAGGAAACAATCAAGAAGTTAAAAAGATATGTGGAGCACATGCAAAACTCCACTGGAGCCAATGAGACCCTTGTATTAATGGTTGGATAATGCCAATAGCATCCTGACTGTTTCACTTAAATTAAATTAACTTCAAGATCTCTCACTTAGCCATAAGTATTTCTACTGCAGTAAGCCAAACAATGTGGTTTGAATATGAATACATATAGGCTCTAGGCAGTGTATAAAGTCAAAATACAAAACATGATAAAAACTGCAATAATTGACCAACACTAATGGCACAGTTCTTCCTCTAGCTCAGGGGTCCCCAACCCCTGGGCCTGTTAGGAACCAGGCCGCACAGCAGGAGGTGAGCGGTGGGCGAGCGAGCGAAGCTTCATCTGTATTTACAGCCGCTCCCCATCGCTCGCATTACCGCCTGAGCTCCGTCTCCTGTCAGATCAGCGGCGGCATTAGATTTTCATAGGAGCGCAAACCCTACTGTAAACTGTGCATGAGAGGGATTTAGGTTGCACGCTCCTTATGAGAAGTCAGAATCCGACACTTATTTTAGTCTGTGTGTGACCCGCCCATTATTATTTTATTTACCACTTCCGATGGTTTCATCCTGAAACCATCCCCCCCCCCATCCGTGGAAAAATTGTCTTCCACGAAACCAGTCCCTGGTGCCAAAAAGGTTGGGGACCACTGCGTCTAGCTGCTTAATCACAAAAGGCATTCCCAAAAAAACTAGGTTTTAACTATTTTCCAGAAGGCCATAAGAGTGGGGCCATTGCTGCCTCAGGGTGCAAGCTGTTCCAGAGGAGGGGAGCAGCTACTAAGAACATTTACTCCATGCCCCCTCATGTTGTACCTCCTGATAGGAGGGGACCTTCGACAGGTCAGGGGGGCAGAATTTACTTGGTGCTGGATGACGTCTTCTTGATGTTTCGGTTACCATCACATAGGAATAGTGCTGGGATCCCAAACCTGGGGGCAAAATGATGAGGATCTGTGGGCTATTGAGCTTGCCTAGAATGAAAAGCGAAATGAAGCCCATCTGCTATGAGCATTTATATCTCTGTCTTATTGGTGTAGCTATGAAAATGCCAGTCACATCAGCATTTCAAGAAAGAAAACTAGAAAGAACAAAGTCTTCTTTTGTTATGGAAGGTGTGCTTCAGCAGTTCTGTAGGGAAACATAAAGCTATATTCTCAACCTGGAACCTTTCCAAGTGGGTGGGAACTAGAACTCTCCAAATACCCAGCCAGCCTGAGAAAGGCTGCCATGAAGGAGTCAAAGAAGTTACTGAGCCAAAGACAGAAAACAAAAGGCCATTGGGCTGGGGTTAAGCTATCACTGCTCTGATCAACAAAAGAGTTTTGTCAAAGTGTGATAGCCAGTCAAGTTGAATTGGCCATGCCTTGATGCCTTCAGGAAGTGAAGTGGCTTGTCAAGGCAGAGTAACTTGCTACAATATATCTTGGACTTAACAAAAAGGGTGAACACAGCTATTGTGGTTTATAAACTATGACCCTCTGGCTCAATAAGTTGTGTGAGCTCAGCCAGTTAAAATTAATACCCTGCTTAAACAAATTAGGACTTAGTATGATATATGAGCCCAATCAATCTTTCAGTTTTTCAATAATTGACTGGCAGCCAACCATATGCCCCATATAGATCAATTTTCAGTGAATAAGGAAGAGGGTTGCCTGGCTGTGTTCTCACAACATACTGAACCATAACTAAGCCCTATGTTGTGTGAAGCCAGCCTGTGCACCTTGTTTAATGTGTCACCATAAACCAGATAATTGATTTCATTAAATAAACTATGTTTCAATTAACCTTGCATATGTCATGTGCATAAGACCAAGAGCAACAAGGAAATCTTCAAGTTTGGGGAAACACATCATGTAATGATTTCAGGTTCATACATACATACACACAGAGAGAAAAAACACCCACAGAAATACAATTCAAAGCCCCATTTCTAGTCAGTTTCACCTTTCAAATAAAGTCATCAGCACAAATCATCTGAACAAGTTCAACAAATACTTATTAAATAGCTAGGGCTCCAAAAATCTGGATGATTACTTAAGAGTAATAGTTTTCTATACCCCCTTGCTTCGGTCTAGTGATTGTCCAGATTTTTTGCAGCCCAGATCTGAAAACCCTACTCATGGATCTGGACAACTGCACTAAGTGTTGAAATCAAGATTAGGTCATCTCAAGCATGTTCACATTACTTTATGCAAGCTAGGATCCAAGACTATCTTGGAAGACGATGTACTATTGACATCCCACCAACCAAGAGGTATATGCCATCTATTGACAGGCCCTGTTTTTTTTTAACGTGATATTGGATTATTGTGATACTGAATAATGTATTATCATAAGTAACATTTTTAAAGGATTTTTCTGTGTATTTTTACTAAGAACACACAAGTGAAAAAAAATTAGTTTGTCTTACATGCAGGTCTTGAGCAAGCAGTATAGAAAAGTGTGGATAGAGAAAGGGAGAATAAGAAACCTTAGTGCTATAAAATACCTGAAGAAGGGGATATGTAAAGACTATAAGGGTTAAGAAAGGAAGGGATCTGCAATGAGAATTCTCTTATATTCATCTGGTTGTATAGCTAGAACATGAAATGTTAGGCTCCCTGAAATGTGTATAATCACATACAGTGCCATTACAGTGGAGAAGCACTTGCTTTTAGCATTTAAGTAAAATCTGGCATATCTCTACTAAAACCATCCCCCCCTTCTAAAATAAGACAATTGCACTCAGAAAGCTAGTAAAATTGTAGATTGAACTAACAAAGGTGTCTGGAAAGTCATAGCATGGGAGAAAAAGTACTAAATCCTCTTCCACATCACTGTAGTCCACATCCTGACCCCTCCCACACCTGCTCTTTTGAAAAGAGTAAAACGTTTTCACACAATTCCAGAATTAATTGCATTCATAAGATGTACGTACCAATGGTTTGATTAAGTAGAGCTTACTCAATGAAACCCAATTTTCTGGGATTACGCTACACACTGATCCATAAACTACATGGATTGGGTTCATGGCTGGGTTCATACAGCATACTAATTTAAAACAGGAATGGTTAGTTTAAGGTTCAGTGTGTCATGTGAACATAGGCCGTGTCTTACTTAGACTTAAACCATTTCAGATCTGAACGGAAATCTAGCTTTTTTACTTGAAGATGAATTTTGTAAAAGAACTTAGGGCAGCCCTGCTGATTTTGTTTATTTGCACACTTTATGCATTTGCTGTGCTGTGGAAAATACTGGAGTAATGCTGTTTTCTCCCACAATTCTTTTATATAGGATCTACCTGAGCTTTATTTATTTATTTATTATTCATATTTCTATCACCGCCCATCTCCCCCAAATGGAGATGGGGATCTCCGCCCATCTCCCCCAAACGGAGCTTGCCAGAGGACCCAATTTAAAAAAAAACACCAATAAATGCTTAATTTCATCATATCCTTTGCCACTTTTATGGCAAAGCTACTATTACAGACTGAGAAAATAGAAATCCAGTTGACATGATTCAAGCTACAGACAATTCCACCTGGATGACTGAGAACCTTCATAGACTATTACAGAATGCTATTATAATGCCATGGTCAGGTATGTCATTATAATATGTTTTAAGTCAGATTAACTGGTTTTTGTATTATACCCTTAAATTCCTAAATTCAGGAATATCTTCTAGTGTTTTCAGTTCTATGAGGAAAGATGTTAGAGATGAAACAAATGAATTAATGAATGAAAACTGACAGGATAATTGGTAATGTTTTTTACCGATTCCGTTTGTTTTTAAAATCACATAACATTTTGATTATGATGTCCTATTTTTCAGTCAGTGGTTGATTTTTCACCTCCATAAAAAAGATAACTTTCTAAGAATTTACTTCTCTTTTTGTTTATGAATATCATTTAAGCACTGAAAATCATTCCAAGTTTGATGGTACTGAAATAGCAATACTGTTCCACTCATTCTTGGCTCCTGGCGAAAACTACTGCAAAAGACAAACAACACGAAAACCTAACTGACATATTTCATCAAGTATCTTCCCCTGTCCTAACAGCTTGCACTCAAACACAATCTTACATGTTGTGTTTATATTAAATGGTGAACTGATCATAACATCATTCAATAATGCAAAAGATCAAAAGCACCCTGTTCTTCCTGTTTCCTGTCTCCTTTTGTGTTTAGATCCAAACTTCTTTTCTTGCAGCCTGAGAGCCAGAATCTATTTTCACTCAGAAGTCATCTCCAACACAAACCCAAGAGACAAGTTTCAAAACAAACCTCACCCTTTCTTCTTGGGCAACCATTTTGTTTATAAAACATAGGTAACGCTTTAAAGGTTAGCAGACTGAAATAGCAATCACTCGGCTTCAGCTTTACTATCCATTATCTCAGAACAGGAATAGGGAAGAGAGGGGGCAATTACATGAGCAGAATGAGAGGCAGGATCTCCCCATGAAATGTCCTACTCCTTATACGGAGGTCAAAGAATTTTGCCACTGATCTTTATGGGAGTAGATTTGTACAGAGAAGCTCCCTGTGAATCCAGGTGGGTTAATTAGAAGTCAGAATGCAGCGGTTATGCCATGATCATAATCAAAGATATGTTTGTTTTTGAATTCTAGTAGGAAATTCTGTATTGCTAGATCATCAGTTTTTCAAGGTTGAGCAAGGACTCAGGAAGGGAAATGGCCTATAGAGGGAGAAGAAATATATAGAGACCGTCTCCATCAGGAGACCAGCTTTTGATTTAATGAAGAAGGTATGAAATACAGGCTCAAAATAGCTGTGATATTTGCCAGCTGCCAACATAATTCTAGCTCAGAAGCCAGCAAGCCCAGTAATGTGGAGGTAAGAATGACCAGAAACTAGAACAGAACACATCTGCACCGATTGCACGTTCTCCTTCTGGATATGTCTGTAGCTTGAATCATGTCAACTGGATTTCTATTTTCTCAGTGGAAACGTTTCGCTCCTTATCCAAGAAGCGTCTGAAGCTTCTTGGATAAGGAGCGAAACGTTTCCACTGAGAAAATAGAAATCCAGTTGACATGATTCAAGCTACAGACAATTCCACCTGGATGACTGAGAACCTTCATCGACATCCTTCTGGATACGTCTTTCGTAAGGACTCTTTTCTATTTCCCTTGCAGAAACTCAGCAGATGTCTTCCTTTGAGTAGAAAATGCCCCTGTGAATGAGACTTCCTGACTGGCTTACGTGTTTTTGGCTACAGAGGGGATGGTCAGCTTGACTTTTGGCATGTGCTACTGCTTCACCACCAAGCTAGCCCTGGTGGCTTGGTATGTTCTGCTAACAACCGAGAACGCCTGTTCCTGGAAGGAGTGGGTCCCCCGCCTCCGCCTCTCCTACCAAGGTAGGACTTTTCATATTACACTCTCAGGTGAGTTCTAAGGATTGTGGTCTGAGCACACTGCAGGACACAATAAATTAAGTGGAGATTGCTTCCCTTCTCCCCTCCACCCCACCCCCGCATACTGCACCTTCTCTCTTTCTGGTATTTGCTAATCGCCCAAGTTTTCATTCTGTGACCTCTGCTGAAATTGAAGTTTTCAGGAATTTGAAGATCCGTGTTCAAGTCATCTTCACAGAAAGGGAATTCTCTTTTTTCCTACATTCTAATCTCAGTTGAATAGCAAACAAACCCTGTGGGCCATTCTAGTACAACATAGACATCATAATTATCCATTTTGTCACAGTCCAGGTACTTTCGAAATAACTGGACTTTGGCTCACTCCCCACCCTCCAATAGTAATGTTACGTTCCTTGGGAGAAAATCTTAAGTTCCTTCCTTAAAGTCCTCGTTTAGTGACTGACTCACTTAGTGACAATTTGCAGTTATGATGGCGATTAAAAAGTAGCTTTACAACCATTCATCATGTTTATGACCTTACAGGTCTATAAAGCAAAGGAAAGCCAAAGTAAGATCATAAGCACAGTTGCGGTTTCATTTAGCAACCACTTTGCTTAACGATCGAGTTGCCAGTCCCAGTTGTGGTTGCTAAACAAGGACTACCTGTATTCATATATGCAGCTCTTTTTCTGACACACAGATGCACATGCAAGCCCAGCTCCTATCTTAACAGAAATCCAAGTTACACAACTTTGTCAGGGTACAGCTGATTGATATAATGTCAGGCTTGATTAAAAAATGGAGAAATTCAAGATAATGATGGTTGATTTTTCTGCCAAAGCAAACACCAATTAATTGGGTGGAGCATGGATGCTCCTGAATGGCAGTCCTCTGTATAATTCTAGGGTCTGTATAGTAACAGATATAGGACTCAGCATCTGGAAGCAAACCATTATTGGAGAGCTGAAAGTGGCTTGAGGATTGCACCATGTTTTAGACTGGGGAGGAAGATGGCAACCTGGAACTCAGCATAGGACTCCAGTTACTGTTGCAGGCAATTGCGCTAAACCTTTGCAGAATATTTGCCTTAAGATGCTTGCTAAGAGTGATTACGCCCCCCCCCCCAAAGGAAACCGATAGATCTGGTTTCTTTGAAAAGCAAGAAGCTGAGGAGCAACGTTGGAGCCCCCCTCCTCCCAGTTCATGGTGTGCCCCGGGGTCTGTCAGGTCATGCTAAAGATGCCTCCTCTTGGCCGTTACTGAAGGAAGTTCCCAGCCTTAGCAGGACCACGGGGGGGGGGGACGGACCGGACAATGGCAGGAGGTGTGACTCAGAGATATCAAACCAAGTTCAAGGGTGAAAGGGATGACAGGGTTTACATTATGAAAGCCTGCAGAGGCGCCCTCTGCCCTGGAGTAGAATGGGAAGGGGAGAGAGAAAGAAAGAAACAGATGGGCCCGCCAAGAGGAAATGAGACAATCCAAGGCAAGGAGTGCAGAGGAAAGATGTGCTTGAGAGAAGAAGGCCAAGAACAATAGCACACCAGGGCAGTGAGGCCATCCCTTCCCGAGTGACAGTCAGGGCTGCCGCACCCACGTGCAGAGATTCTCATCCAGCGGCAGGAGATGCTCTTTCCCTCTCCCGGACAACGGCAGAGGCGGGCCAGGAAAGCACGCACTGCCCAGCAAACAGGGCATGAAATGTTTCCCCATTCGGCTTCTCGTTTCGTGGTCCAACACCGTGGCCTTGGAAAGGATCTGATACAGTTCAAAGGTTTGCTTCCAGAACTTTTGATCTGAATTGGTACAAGATAATGAGGGGTGCCTAGCAGCAGCCCAGGGTCTTCGAGGCATTTGTGCACCCCCCCCCAGTCACCCCCTCAGCTGCTTTCCTAAGCAGAGTGTCAGAAGATCCAGACAAGCCAGGAAATAGCAGGAGAGAGAATCTCCAACTCTTTGCAGGCCTCTGATGGTTGTTTGCATTATTGCAGCCCAAATTTGGTAAACCTTCCTTAAGTAACTTAAAATTAAGTTTGGTGGTTTTAAGATTGAAGAGAGAAGACAGGGAGTAAAAGGCTTAGAAATTCACTACAGGTAGTCCTCACCTAATGACCCTAATTGGGATTGGCAACCCCATCGCTAAGCAAAGTGGTAGTTAAGCGAAACATCACGTGACCACCCCGCTTAGCAACAGCAGTTCCGGCAGTCCTGGTTCTGGTCGTTAAGCGAATCACCCGCGGTTGTTAAGTGAGACATCACGTGACTACGACTAGTGACCTCCTGATGGCTTCCCCATTGACTTTGCTTGTCAGAAGCCTGCTGGGAAGGTCGCAAATGGTGATCATGTGACCGTGTGATGCTGCAACTGTCATAAATGTGCGATGGTTGCCAAGCACCCAAATCATGATCACGTGGCCGTGGGGATGCTGCAACGGTCATAAGTGCGAGGACTTGTCATAAGTCACTTTTTTCAGCGCCATTGTAACTTTGAACAGTCAGTAAACGAATGGTCATTAAGCAAGGACTACCTGTACTGAAAAAATGGTCTCAAAGAAAACGTGTTTTTTACTCTGGCATGCCTTCTTTTGCTTTAATTGCCCCATGGCCTCCTTGCTCTACCCACATGCAATTAACATAGTCCATGAAACAACCAAGAAGCTTTCAACACAAAAACTAATACTTCCATGAAATAAAGTTATTTGTGTCTATAGCTGACTTATTCCCCTTGGTGCTGCCTGGCTACATTGAATTATAATCTATCGTTCCCAGACAGCATGAGAATGAGTATGAGAAGTTGCAGTCCAGCACATCTGAAAAGGTTTGAGTTGACGAAGGTTTGAGTGTCTTACATCACATGGTTTCTGTGTCATGAGTTCCCACCTCCACCCCCATGAAATGAAAACGATGGCTGAGTTCACACAATGCAACGAGCAGTATCTTCTTTGACCATAGCTTCATGAATAAACAGTAACGGCTGGGTTCACCGAATAATGCACCAGAAACCCTAATGGCTTTACAAATCTTAATGGCTCAGTTCACACAACATTTTAAGCCAAGGCTGAACAAATGCATTATGTTTTGGCAACATGTGAAGCCAGCCAGTGAAAAAAAAAAGCAGAAAGAAGAAAGCGTTTTTAATAACCCAGACATGATTAGATACCTTTTTCTGCTTCTATCCTGGTGCAGGTTTGTGGCTGAGTTCATTCAATATGCTAGCAGTTATTCTGCACAGTACATACTATTAAACAAATCACAGCTTAGGATGATATATATGAACCTGCAAAGTTGCTGGATTCATGTCGATGGATTGCTGGATTCATATGTCTATAATAATAGCATTCAGTGAGTAAGTTGATTCCCACAAAGACATCCACTTCCCCTAGCAATTCCCTATGGAGTTTGCAACATTGCTCTCTCACGGCTCATGGCTCCTACTTATTGTCCTTGTCCTATCCTCTACACACCCACACAGACTACTTTTAAAATCAGCTTTCCTGCACAGACACCTCTCTGATGAAACAAGGCCAGTCTCGTCCCTTCCGAGCATGACAGAAACTTCAGGAATCTGTCATACTCAATGCCAGTATATTCACAGAACCCTCTATTGTTGCTCTCCAACAATGGTATGCTGTGAAGCCTCCCTCTCTATTTTTGAATAATGCCTTTGGGCCCCTGGTAGGCTCCATACTCTTTTTAGAAATAAAAATAAGCAGATGCAGCCAAGGGCTTTTTTTTTTAAAGGAAGCCCAGTTGCTCCCCTCTCCAAAAAGATGATGAATGTCCTGCAGAAACAGGGGCGAGAGAGGGAGGCAGGTAGCAAAGCATGGATTGGTTTCCTCTTTCACCCCCGAATGGCGATGTCCCCTGATCAAATAAAACATTTTCAGTGACCTCGACCAGTATTGGATTATTGATAGAAAAATGGGGAGCAGGGCGGGTGGGTGGCCAGGAGAACCGGCCATTCAGAAGCCACGATCTTAGTACATATCTGAAATCTGATTACAGTTTTGACTTTGTTTACGCTATAATATGGCTGTTTATGTCACCATGCCGTTAAGAAACAAGCTTTCTGTCTGTGGAAAGGAGGCAAAAGCAGCTCCCTCTTTAGGACGAGGACTATGATGAGATGCCTGGTAGAACTGTAGAGTGTGCATTTCACAAATATTGGATTCTGCTTAATCAGCTTGGTCAAGATTGAGGAGCTGAGCAAAAAGAGCTGAACTGACAATATCTTATTCTTTAAGAGACGAACCTCGAAAAACCCTAATTCAGAGCTTTCCAAACTGTGTGTCGGGACACGTTAGTGTGTCGGCTGCAGTGTCTGGGTGTGTCGCAGCTGCTGCTGCCTCCAAACCTGCTGTGATTCCACAGGTCCTAGTGCCTGCCTTGTGCCCTGCTGTAAGAGTGTGTCGCAAAATGATGCATGTCTATAAAGTGTGTCGTTGTTGTTGTTGTTTATTCGTTCAGTCGTTTCCGACTCTTCGTGACTTCATGGACCAGTCCACGCCAGAGCTTTCTGTCGGCCGTCACCATCCCCAGCTCCCCAATGGTTGAGTCCGTCACCTCCAGAATACCATCCATCCATCTTGCCCTTGGTCGGCCCCTCTTCCTTTTGCCTTCCACTTTTCCTAGCATCAGCTTCTTCTCCAGGGTATCCTGTCTTCTCATGATGTGGCCAAAGTACTTCAGTTTTGCCTTTAATATCATTCCCTCAAGTGAGCAGTCTGGCTTGATTTCCTGGAGTATGGACTGGTTTGATCTTCTTGCAGTCCAAGGCACTCTCAGAATTTTCCTCCAACACCACAGTTCAAAAGCATCTATCTTCCTTTGCTCAGCCCTCCTTATGGTCCAGCTCTCGCAGCCATAGGTTACTACAGGGAATACCATTGCTTTAACTATGCGGACCTTTGTTGTCAGTGTGATGTCTCTGCTCTTAACTATTTTATCAAGATTTGCCATTGCTCTCCTCCCAAGAAGTAGACGTCTTCTGATTTCCTGGCTGCAGTCAGCGTCTGCAGTAATCTTTGCGCCTAGAAATACAAAGTCTGTCACTGCCTCCACTTTTTCTCCCTCTATTTGCCAGTCATCAATCAAGCTCGTTGCCATAATCTTGGTTTTTTTGAGGTTTAACTGCAGCCCAGCTTTTGCACTTTCTTCTTTCACCTTCGTCATAAGGCTCCTCAACTCCTCCTCGCTTTCAGCCATCAAAGTGGTATCATCTGCATATCTGAGATTGTTAATGTTTCTTCCAGCGATTTTAACTCCAGCCTTGGATTCATCAAGCCCAGCATGTCGCATGATGTGTTCTGCGTACAGGTTGAATAGGTAGGGTGAGAGTATACAACCCTGCCGTACTCCTTTCCCAATCTTAAACCAGTCCACATAAAAAGTTTGGAAAGCTCTGCCCTAATTAAAAGCACTTCCTTCAAACTTCGTGAAGACAGCATCTCATTTTAGGGCTGTCCAAAGCATACAAAGGGGAATATGTTGGTGCCCCTCTTCAAAGTGCTGAGATTTCTACGTCCTCTCAAAATGTCAACTTGGAAATAATTTGGCAATGTTGAGACACAGGAATTCCTTGGAGTTGGGGAGACTGGCTTCTATTGGGGAGGAAGCTGAGTTCATCGCTTTCAAGAATACATAGGATTGCAGACTGAATGAGACCTGCACTTCTATGGGAATACATGGGACAAATGGCTGTACAATTGCAGCAAAAAGGTTTGCTTTCCTTTGCTTAAGCAGTCCAGGTGCTAAAAAAATCTAAGCAGACACATTGATCCACATTTTGATGGTTTTAAAATTAATCTCGTTGGCAGTTTTGCAAATATAAAGAAAAGTTAGGTAAATGCCTATCCCTTTTCAGCAACTACAGAGTCTACAGAGATACCATCATCATTGCTTTGTCTATGCTCTCTCTACCTTCCAGATCTGCTGAGATCAAACAGCTCCCGCCTGCTGTTGCACTCAGAGCATGACCTTGCATTCCAGTCACTCCTCCTGGAGGAGAAGAGGGCTTGGCTGATGGTGGGAGCAAAGGACCGTATAATTCTTCTGCACCTTGACGGTCCTAACAGGGGGCCTCAGGAGGTAAAAAGATAGGGAAGTCTGCTATTTGGCTAAGATGTAACACAAAAAAGGATGGCGCTTTGCTTCGATTCTTAGATACTAGGGGACAGCTAATGTAATAATTTAGGTTATTACGAAGAGTTTTTAAAAAACTAACTTCCTGAATTTCTGTACAGGTAATCCTCACTTAACGTCCATTCGTTCAGCAACCATTCGAAGTTGTGATGGCACTGAACGAAGGGACTTATGACCGGTCCTCAGAATCCGGCTGTCGCAGCGCCCCCACCGTCACGTGAACAAAATTTGGGCCTGTCCATATTTACGACCGCCCCCCCCCCGCTGCCCCCACCGCCCCCCCACCCCCAGCTGACCTTCAATGTCGCCTTCACCTGCCTCCCTTATACAGAGGACTGCCACGCGTGGGAGGAGGCGCTGTGGAAACGTCCTGCAGGCCTGCGGGTGAGAGCTGTGGGTGGGTGGGTGCCACACTGTGCACTGCACGCCACTACCAACCAGGTCCTTCTTTTGTGCACTGGGCAGGGCCTTCTTTCGTGACAGAAGAACCCAGCCAGCCCACAAAAGGCTGGCACAAAGGAAGGGCCCGGCTGCACCAGCACAAAAGAAGGCAGGGCAAAAGAAGGGCCCGGCCAGTAGTGGCACATGGTGCAGTGGGTGTGGGGGGAGGTAGGTGGATGGGGGAGTTGAAGTGGAGGCAGTCCCTTACCTTCTTCCAAGAATGGCTTCGATCCGGGTGGGTTCTCGCCTAACGATTGTGTGGGATTCACTCAACGACTGCAGTTTGGATTGCTGGAACTGCCATTGCTAAGTGGAGCAGTCACGTGATGTTTCGTTTAAAGACCATGTCACTTAGCGACAGAGTTGCTGGTCCCAACTAGGGTTATTAAGTGAGGACTACCTGTACACGAAAGGAGAAATGAAAACACAGGGCACCTTTTGTTTGAACAAAAATGGAAACCATGTTTTCTGCATAGGCTTTGGTTTGTCTTTCTTCCTCATCTCTCCTGAAGCTCCATTATGCCTAGTGAATACGAACATATATTATTTTGTGGCTGTCCTCCAACCTAGGTCACAGATAGACTGTTGGGCCAATCCCATCCCACTTTCTAGTATGGTCCTAATTAGATTTAGAGCTAGACTGAAGGCTGTGCAAAGCAATCCAAAGAATTGCCTCACAGTGCATGGGAACAAAGTGGCTGTACATCTACACCCATGCAGCAACAGCTGGAAGCAACTTCTGAAGCAACTGTGTGAGCTTCTGGAAACATGACTGCTTTAGCTGTTGAAAACAAGGAGCTTGGTATGTGCTTTCACATGCTGTAGAGCACCCATTTCTAAGCATTTGTACAGCCCCACTAGACGTGGCCTTAAATGGCTCTTCATGTTTCACATATAGAGGGAAGGGCTCATAATGTTCAGGGAGAAAAGGGATTCAGCCCTTTGTTATTTGCAATTTGGGGAGGGGGAGGTGTGTTTATTTATTTATTTAATAAACAGGTATTTACTATCTTCCTTTTGTTTTCAATTTCAGGTTTTCTGGCCAGCTCCTAAGGAGCAGGTGAAGCATTGCAGGCTGGCTGGGAAGAATCCTGAGGTAAATAAGGTTTTCAGGTCCATGATTTGGGCTATCAATGGGCAACCTGCAGTCTATGGGCTGCATACGGCCCTCCAAACCCACTTTTGCAATCTGAGAAGAACTACAACACCAACATGCAGTTGCAAAAGGCCAATTTTCAGTTTATTTTTTCCCTCTAATTAGGATTGGTGTGATAGGCATCTGTTGAGTATCCTCCTTTTGAATTTGCCAGACTTCATCTACCTTTGCCACACAGTTTAGTCAATGTCTGAAACAATGAAACCCAATTGGTTGATAAATGTAATGAGTTTAAGCTGTATGTGACTTCACTGGGGTCGCTGTCATGTTCCTCAGTGTAACATTAGTAAGATCCATCCTATGCTTCTCAGCTGCATCGCACAAATGAAGAATGGCAGGCAGCTAGCACAAAGGCCTTCTCCATGGTCATGGAAGATTTGATGGGATTATCTGGGCAACATCTGAAGTGCAAACAATTCAAGCCAACAGGCTGTAGACTGATTAGATATATTTAACTTTAGGCGAATAGTCTGCTCAAATAGTATTTGCTTTTCTCACCTTTCACTGCACTCTTAATCTACTCTAGGCAATGTCTGAGTCCTCTGGAGCAGGTTTTGGAGGTCAAGGGGATGCCAAACAAAAGGCTCATCCCATTTGCTGGCAGATGCTGTTCTCTCAGCAGATAAACCTAATAAGATGATACCCATTAGGTTCAAACCTGATGACAACCAGAGATTTGGATTATTTTTTCCCATGGGAAGAGTGCTGGGGCAAGGCAGAATTTTTTTAAGTATAACCCCATGTTGATCGGAAGATCGCAAGTTCGGAGGTTCGAGGCCCTAGCCCCCGTGACGGAGTGAGCTCCCGCACTCGCCCCAGCTCTTGCCAACCTAGCAATTCGAAAGCCTGCAAATGCAAGTAGATTAATAGGTACCACCTTGGTGGGTGGGTAACAGCGTTCCGCGTGCGTCATGCCGGCCACATGACCGTGGAAGCGCCTTTGGACAGCGCTGGCTCTTCGGCTAAGAAATGGAGATGAGCACCGGCCCCTAGAGTCGGACACGACTGTGTGGAGGAACCTTTACCTTTTACATTCATCTTTAATTCTTTTCCAGACAGAATGTGCCAATTTCATCCGATTTCTGCAGCGTTTCAACCACACTCATGTGTTTGCCTGTGGAACTGGCTCCTACCAACCTATGTGTGCTTTCATACAACTCAAACCTGAAGCAAAGGTGAGTTTCACCCACCAGGCTGGTATTGTAAACAGGTTACATGAAGCAGAAGCTTTTGGCAGCAAATTCTAGGTGTGCTACTATTTTTGCACCCATCCACCCATCTATTTGCGCTCTCAACCTTGGGCATCATGGGTTATTGCTTGTAATTGTTGTTTTAATCTTTGTATATTGCCATATATATGTCTGCTTGTATGTATGTAACCCAGAGGCAAAATGTTACCTATTTTTCTAAATAACACCCCCAATACTTTCCCTGAAAATACTGTAAGAAGAGCCCATTCCTGCTTGTCAAGCTTGGCTCAGAAGATGACCCGAACATCTGTCCTTGCCCCTTTTCAGACCAGTGAAGAGACTCCAGATGTTTGGGCATTTACAAGGCAAAACCACTCTTCCCTGGTAATCAAACTCCTCTGCAATGATTCTGCCCTCTCTCCTCTTCCCTGAGTGAATACAGTCCTGGTGTCTTCTTGCCTGGATTGGCTCCATGAACTTCCGTCAGATTTCATCAGGCTTTAAGGTTTACCTTTAGGATTAGTAAGATAAAAAGAAAAATAATGGACAGCATATATTTCTTAACACTTATATTCCCTATTCTGCTTCACAGAACCTAGTCAACCTGGCTGATCTCAAAAAACTAACCTGGGTAGGATTTGGGTGGGAGGCCAGGTTCTGTAGGCCAGATTGTGGATTTAAAAAAAATCTGGAAGAAAGCCATGACAAGTCTTTTCTGTATTATTGCCAAGAAAACTATATGGGCATACACATAAAGTCACCAAGAATTTTACATGCATTATCTCAATTATTTTGTTGCCATGCATTCCCTTATAACAGTGTTTCTCAAACTTGGCAACTTTAAGACGTGTGGACTTCAACTCCCAGAATTCCCCAGCCAGCATGGCTGGCTGGGAATTCTGGGAGTTGAAGTCCACACATCTTAAAGTTGCTAAAGTTGAGAAACACTGCTTTATACAAATGTAGCCCCTGGTAACATCATCTGTTGCTGATGGTTTGGGAGCATCCACTCTGAACACTGTAATCAAACTGCAAAATGCATAACCCTCTCGATCCTAGTTGTTATGTTGCATTTTGATGCATATATCCCAGTCAATATAGTATAGTGGTTAAGATGTTGGTCTAGGACTGGGAAAACCTGGGTTCAGGTCCTTCCTAACCCACTTATTAGGGTATAGGAAAAATGAAGGTGAACTATAAATCTAAGAAACAAACATATTTTTGATGAATGGGTAAATATGGTAGCTGTCACAGTAACTCATACTGGTGGAGTAGGATGAAAAAATCAGTAAGTCAAACTCCATACTACAGGCCTGGATGATTTATCCATTCAAGCTCCTAAAAATCAGTCCTTGCCACATACAAAGAACAAGGATGCTTCTCTGAGTGAAGGGAGTGGCTACCATTATGGGGTATCACCTTCCTCTCTCCAGTTCAGGAAGTCTAAAGGTCCCCCTTTTGGACTACTGAGCCCTTTCCTTTGATGGCCTTCAATCCCTTGATCCTTTAACCAAAATTAATTTAATTTAATTTAATTTAATTTAATTGATTAAATAACTTAATTTAATTAAGTTATATTAAATAATTAAATTAAATAATAATTAAATAGTTAAATTAAATTAAATAATTTAATTTAATTTAAGTTATTTAATTGATTAAATAACTTTGATTAAGGGGGCGTGGTGGCTCAGCAGGTAAGACACCAGGCTTGTCGATCGGAAGATCGCAAGTTCGGAGGTTCGAGACCCTAGCCCCGCGTGACGGAGTGAGCTCCCGCACTAGCCCCAGCTCTTGCCAACCTAGCAATTCGAAAGCATGTAAATGCAAGTAGATTAATAGGTACCACCTTGGTGGGTGGGTAACAGCGTTCCGCGTGCATCATGTCGGCCACATGACCGTGGAAGCGTCTTCGGACAACGCTGGCTCTTCGGCTAACAAACGGAGATGGGCACCGGCCCCTATAGTCCGACACGACTGCACAAATGTGCGGGGGGAACCTTTACCTTTTTTTTTTTTAATCCCTTGATGCTTCCCATACTTTTAAAACCTGAATGGAAGTGCTTTCTTGGTCCCATTGCAGGAACCAGGAATATTAGCTATGCAGCTGATGACCCACTCCATAGAATCTGGGAGAGGCAAATGTCCATATAGCCCCCATGAGCCTTTTGCAGGACTGCTAATAGGTAAGAGCAACTGTGAACTGAAAGCTGCAACAGAAACCTAGACAATGTAGTGATAGGAACAGCCCGAACAGCATTTCTGCATGTGTGTATATATCCATGAAATAGCTTTCCCTAACTTGGAACATCTAAATGTCTGTAGCTTGAATCATGTCAACTGGATTTCTATTTTCTCAGTGGAAACGTTTCGCTCCCTATCCAAGGAGCTTCTTCAGTCTGAGCAAAGTTGGTAAGGGAATCCTAAATATGTTTCTAGGTAGCTGTGTGACCTTACACCTGGGGTCATGGTTATATTGAGATGTTATTTTAAGTCCTTTTATAATCTAAAGGAGGATCGTTAAGATCACCATGCTGCTGTTGAGCTTGTTGAGCTTGTTGAGCAAGCTCAACAGCAGCATGGTGATCTTAACGATCCTCCTTTGGATGATAAAGGGACTTAGAAATAAACATCTCAAAATAACCATGACCTAGCCCCAGGTGCAAGGTCACACAGCCACCCTAGAAACATATTTAAGGATTCCCTTACCAACTTTGCTCAGACTGAAGAAGCTCCTTGGATAAGGAGCGAAACGTTTCCACTGAGAAAATAGAAATCCAGTTGACATGATTCAAGCTACAGACAATTCCACCTGGATGACTGAGAACCTTCATAGAAACATCTAAATGTGTTGGATCACATCTCTTAAACAGCATGGCTATTGACTTTGCTGACTGAGAAGTACAGGACGTGGTCCTATACATATAGAGATCACCAGATTGGGGGCAGTTATCAACAGGTAGCTTTGACAATGTGTATCTTTATAGGCATCCATTCAATAGAGATTTCTGTTGTACTTTCCCCATTACTACTGTGTCTTATCTCAGGAAACACTTCATCTATTGAAAAGCAGGAGAAAGGCAACAGCTGTATGCTAGCCCACTACGTCTTCCTCATTTCAAATCTACAGAATAAAATTATGAGGGAGATCCTTCTGTGTGGTGTGCTTACAAGATAGATATGCATATACATAATACATAATACATACTGTACACATAGACACACACCAAACATCCATCTATCTGTGAATGACACAGATAAATGCACATATATAATACACCTGAGAAAGTATACAAGAGAAAGAAGATACAAGTATTTTATCCATGGATTTCTCTCCTGGGTTTCCTAGACGGGGGCCTTTATTCAGGCACTTCCATTGATTTCATGGGAAGCAATGCTGCTTTCTTCCGAACCCGTCTTGACAGGGCTGAGCAAAACTACATCAGGACTGAGCAGAACCAAGACAATTGGTTAAATGGTATGTAAGAGACTCTACGTTTTTAGAAAACTCTAGTTTTAAAAAGCTGTTATTTAGTGAATATGCATGCCCCCAACCATTCATACAGACTCCTGGCAGCTGACAACAGCAACCATAAAAAATAAACCATCCACAGTAAAATAGAAAAATACAGAAACAAAAATACAAGAAGAAAATATATAAATAACCATTACAATTATACAAGAATACTAATGGTGAAATGATCAATCCACAAAGCTCCTACAGAAAAGTTTGATTTTCACCACTTTCTGGAAGGCTATCACTAAGGGGACCATTTTAACATTGGGAATTGGGGGGCTGTTCCATAGTGTTTCTTGGTGCCATGGCTGAAAAATATCTTCTGGCAGTGTCACAAAAACCAGGCACCACTAGCAGCTTCTCTGGAGAGGATCAACTCAGCTGGAACAACTCAAGTTGGAGCAGTGACCCCATTGGTACCTTGGCACCAAGCCATATAGGGCTTATTATTCAAAACTAGCACTTGGAATTGCACCCAGAAATCTCTTGCTATACATGCTCTTTTTATACAAGAAATAGGCAGTTTAGATCTGAATATCCCTCCTTGCAGAGCCGGTATTTATTGAGGCCCATGCCATTCCTGATACTTACAGCCATGAGGATGATAAGGTTTACCTCTTTTTCCGGGAAACTGCAGTGGAAGCTGGACAGTGGGAAAAAAGGCGTATCCATGCTCGAGTGGGCCGCGTCTGCAAGGTCAGCAATGAGTGTCTCTTGTATAGCTTAGATTCACAGAAGGCACCTCTTCAGCTCTGCTTAACGGATGTGTCCTCTGGATGTTTCCTGGGAAGCAAGCTCTCTGTGAACAATGGCATTCATCCCCTAGTAAAATGTATTTAGCATTATAGATTAAATTAAGCATCTCTGTAGATATTACAATACCCCTGTATAGTACACCAGCATAATTATCTCAATATTGCATGTGGAAGGTGGATGTTAGAAGCTAGCAGATAATTTTAGATCAGGGCTAAAATATGTCTACTTCCTGCATTGGGAGTCATTCAGTCTGAATTTTGCTCCAACTCTCACTGTCTTGGAACACGGCTGGGCATCTCGCCAGAGCAGAGGTCTTCCATAATGTAGAATTGGCACATTCTAATTCAAAATAGCTACATGTTGACAGTGTGTCTGAGCTCATTCAGACATTCTTAAATCTGGAGTGCACAACCCATGACATCACTCAAGTGATAACTGTCTTCAGAGGACAGTTGAGTGTGACTGTCAGCCAGGGAAAAGCTTTTGTGCATACAATTACATGTCTGTTGGTTTCCATGTAAGCCAAACGCCTACATAATCAAGCTCTTGATTCTTGTGGCTTCTCTCTTGCAAACATCTATGTTCAACATGCAAGTATCTGCCAGAAGCTCACATCATTTAAGGGATGTCAACCGAGGATGGATCATATCCATATGACTCATGGTGAATGCTATGGATTTAAGAACACTTGAATAAAACTTGCACTGGAAACATCTTCAAATTCCTCTAATTTAACTCTGCACTGTTTCTCCAGGAAAAACAGTGAAAATAGCTCTAAGCATCTACCTCTCTGATTATGGTTGGACAGCACTCACCTTCCTGTGTTTTAAGAAAGACCACTTGGGATTGTAAGCATGATGTAATGGATGCATTCAAAGCAATCACTCAGAGTACTGCAGGGCACTTGTGGTGGACATGGAAATTATGCTTGACCCATCCATGCTTCTGTTTGGCAGAATGACATTGGTGGGAAGCACAGCCTCATCAATCGCTGGAGCACTTTCCTTAAAGCACGGCTGATCTGCTCTATCCCAGGTCTCCAGGGCACCGAAACACACTTTGATCAGCTGGGTAAGGTTACTTGCATATTAAGAGCTGCCATTTCTAGAAGAGAGAGTCCATGATCATAGGGGTGAGTGGAAAAATCATTCAAAGCTCTTCCCTGAGTTGGGTGTGTCCTGCTGTATTCTAGAAGATGTCTTCCTCCTTCAAACCCGTAACATACAAAACCCTCTGGTTTATGGCCTCTTCACAGTTTCCAGGTAAGTGGAGAGGTGAGCAATGAATATGGCAAAAGAAAAGAAAATTGCTTGTGCCAATGGGTTAGCAGGAATGAGAATAGTACCTCAATTATAAGGCATGCACATTAATCAATCTGAATGGCTTTGAATTGATATGCTGAAACAGGATTCTGATGTACTGTAGTAGCTCTTTCAAGTTCCTGAAGCAGTGGTGCCTGTCACCATATCCTACCTGGCAAGATGAAGATGAGATTTCATGCAGTCTCCAACTGCTGGGAAGAACTAAGGCAGTGATCCCCATATTCTTCAGCTTTAGCTGAGTTAAGGAATGACCTGGAAGAAAATTGGTGAGGACAAAGGGCCCCTGTTAAAGATGAGAGAGCAGTGAGAATGCTCTACAAATAAAATGGCTCTCTGAAGATCATCTTCTCTAAGACCACCACTGGCATTCATCTTCCAGTTTCATGACCTTTAAATAAGTTAAAAGTCTCCAGGGTGTGGAGCCTATCTCTTTTCTAAGGCAGAAATCTTTCAAAGGCATGCTTTTGCAGAACTGTACAACGTAGTATCTCTTGTGCTGATTCATATCAATACCATCCATCTCCCTGCATTATTCTCTTCTTTCCCAGTGGCATTTTTAGTGGTTCTGCTGTGTGTGTTTATTCCCTGGCAGCCATTCGAGCTGCCTTCAACGGACCTTTTGCACACAAGGAAGGCTTCGACTATCAGTGGGCGGAATATAAAGGGAGGATCCCTTACCCACGTCCTGGAACGGTATGTACATAAAACTTTCCCTGCTCGCTTTTTCTCATATAAAGACAGACTAGGGAAAATAGTTGCTGTAACTCACAGTTAATCTACTATAGCAGGGCTTTCCAAAGTTTTTCCCGCAGCAACACACCAACCGGCGTTGGTGTGTCGCCGCAGGAAAACCCGGAAGTGCGGCAGCGCGCAAAAACCCGGAAGCGCTGCTGCTGCTTTCGGGTTTTGCATGCTGCAGTTGGTGTGTCGCCGCGGGAAAACCCGGAAGCGCTGATGATGATCAGCACTTCCGGGTTGTGTGGCAACACACCAGACTGTGTGTGGCGACACACTTTTGTGTCGCCACACACAGTTTGGAAAGCTCTGTACTATAGGCTGTGTCTGGGAGCTGTTTATTCCCATATGGGCAACAAGGGCTCTTAAAGGACTCTTTTCCCTGCACGCTTCCTTTCTGAGATGGCCAATCTGTGTCCTGGGTCCTCTTGTAGGTTCAACAAGGTGTTCTGAAGCAGTTTGTGCAGGCAATGCCACCAACCTGCAAATAGGGAGGTTTGAGAAAACTGCGTCCCGGGAATGCAGAAGATTGTCACATCCTGGGAAAAGGACTCTGCCATATGCTATCACAGATGACAACGTATGGAACAATGCATGCCACTGTGGCAGTTAGACCGGGCTATGATATTAGTAGATTTAGCTACTATGAATCACAAGATTACCTCTTGTGGAGTTGACTGTTGATCCTCTTGTACCACTCCTTCTTTCAATGTCTGTTCTTCCTATCAGTGTCCCAGTGAAACATATGATCCATTCCTGCAGTCAACCAAGGACTTCCCCGATGAAGTGATCAGCTTCATGCGCACTCATCATCTGATGTGGGACCCCATCTATCCACTCTACAGGAAGCCTGTTCTGATTAGAGTCAATGTGCCTTTCAATATCCAGCATCTGTTGGTGGACAGGGTGGAGACAGAGGCTGGACCTGTTGATGTCCTCTTCCTTGGAACAGGTAGAGGAGTTCAAGCAAAGATGTTCTAGTCTTATTGTAAGTCACGGCTTGAAACATTGTTTGACTTTTTCAACTGGCACAGGAAAGTGAACAAAGAACTAGGCTGTAACATTAAGTGTAAGAGTGTCCCTGATCAAAATGCTTTTATGTGATCAGCAACATTATGGTTATTCTAGATGGATTGTTCGCTTTCAACAGCAAGTATTGCCTTAAAAATAAAGGTGAGTAGAACCTGAGGCCATATGTTGAGAGACAGGGGTAACAACTGGTTCTGGTGATGATTTGATGGAGGAGACTCATAGTGGAAGCAGCTCCTCCCCTTTATATTTGTATTTTGGAGGGGAAATCATCATCATAATCATCATCATCTTTGATTGTCTTGCCAATATGAGCACTGCCATTGCTGTTATGATGGTTGGCTGCACATGATGGGGTCTTGAAGGTTAATAAAAGAACTCCAAGCAGCTAACAACAATCTTGCAGAGTAGAAGTGTGAACCAGCAGGGAACTTGCACTTTAAGCTTAATTATGTTCAGAAATAAATTTAGTCTTCACACATTAGTTAGATGAAGAAAGAGATAGCTTACATTTATTCAGTAGATCTGGATACAAGTGGATTCATAGTCGATCTGTGTGCAAACGAGATGGAATGGACAAGAGCTGCATTGTGCAGCCCTCCTGATTGCAGGTGTACCCAAAGAGTAATGGAGGTTGTTAATCCCCCAGACTCAAGGAGGAGGAGGAAGTGGAAATCAGGTGACCCATGTGACATCCCACAAGCACAATAGAGATGCGTTTAATAGAAAGGACCCCCCTTATGCTTATGAGACAATGCTGAGTTGACCCCAATGGTTCCAACAGCATAGTCAGCCAGATGTTTAGACTGAATTTAGCATTTTTATCCACCTATCGAGTCCTTCCCAAGGACCTAGGATAGGCAGATGTTGTTATTTGATGGTGTTAAAGGTATAGTGCAGGATGTAAGCTGTTCCAAGTAAAGCTGCCTTTTGCAATTGACTGATGGTGATTTTGTCAGTGCCGATGGTGTTCAAGTGGTGCTCCAGATGTTTTGGAATTGCACCCAAGGCACCTATTATGTCAGAGGGAGCGCGCAGAGATGGAGCGGCCTGCCTCTCTCCTAGGCACCAGTGATCCAAGTACTATGCAGTAAATAGACTCCAAACAGAAGTTATATCAAATATCCTATTTACTTTATATACATACGTATTTACAGATCACTTCCACAAGTAACAAATGATACACCATCAACGATACAGCTTTCACGAGGCAAAATGGGAATAAAATGGAATACAGAATATTCTCTTCGATTGGTAATACAGAATAGAATATCTCTGCTTATATAGTCAAACTGACCAATCACATTATAGGTCAATCTCGTTATTCACCACACCCAACCTAACTCTAAGCACCTGTTGAATGAGTCACACATGACACATCATTCCTACAACAATGGCTGCTAATTGGGTGACTGTGCAGAATATTTCACCTTTTACCTAGAAATCAAGCCTCTCTGTATAATTTATATCTAGAAGTAAATTCCTGGGTTTATCAAACCCCAACACCCCTTCAATTTACAATAGATATTATATTCAATTGTACAGAATAGAAGACATACACATTTGAGATATACACATCCTATGTCTCTCTATGCTTAGAGGCTTTGTCATCACATCTGCTACATTACACTCAGATGGACAATATTGCAAATCAATACAATACAATACAATACAATACAATACAATACAATACAATACAATACAATACAATACAATACAATACAATACACTTCCAATTATTGACTGATCACATATTCTTGATCACATGAAGTTTGGTCATCATCTCCAGTCTCTGATTAACAAACTCTGTTGTCATCGGGGTTGAAACTTCTTTACACTGTTCCATATTGTTCTCTCTTAGCAGTGCTTTAATTTTCTTCCGCTGCTCTAGAACATAACCCCCATCAACCTTCTGAATACCTATGCCTAGGTAATTCTTAATTTCTCCCAGATCTTTGACATCAAAGTGTTGTTTCAGATTTTCAGTAAATTCAATTACCCTGCTTTGATCTTTCGCTATAAGACACAAATCGTCTACAAATATCAAAAGCAAAATCTGTTCATCATTTTCACATTGCTTTACATACAGACATGGGTCAGCTATACTACACTTGAATCCCATTCTTTGTAATTCCTTATCTAAAGTTAGATTCCAGCAACGTGAGTCCATACAATGCTTTCTGCAACTTGTATACCCTTCCTGCAATCTTTGATTCATACCCTGGGGCTTCAATCATATAGATCTCTTCATTCAAATCAGCATGCAAATATGCTGTTGTGGAGCGCGGTGGCTCAGCAGGTTAAACCGCTGAGCCGTTAGTCTGCCGACCATAAGGTCGGCAGTTCGAAACCGCGGGGCGGGGTGAGCTCCCGCCACTAGCTCCAGCTTCCGCCCACCCAGCGGATCGAAAGCACATGCGAGTAGATAAATGGGTACCACTTCGTGGGTCAATTTGCCGGCGTCCAGCGGAGGGTCGTCCTCGTTCCGAAGAAGTCCTAGGGAATCCCGGTGATGACGGCGGAGGACGACGGATCCAGAAAAGAACAGCTTCCTGGACGTCAGCAGCCGGCTCGGAAGCGAGGCATGCTGGGGCATGTAGTCCGGTGCCTGCAGCCGAAGAGCCGGTTCCCTGTCCTCTTCCCTATCGCGCGGTAAATTTAAAAATGTATATGATATATGATGTATAATTGAAATATATTGATGTTGTAAGCCGCCTAGAGCCCTCCAGTAGGGAGGGGATAGGCGGGGTATAAATAGGATAAAATAAAATAAATAAATAAATAAATAAATATCATAATGCTGTACTACACAATTCCCAGCTGCTGCCATTGCTAAGGCAAACCTAAATGTCTCCCCTCTTAGCGTTGGTGCAAAAACCTCATCATAAGTCTGATTCTTTATCTGGGAAAATCCTTGTGCTACCAACCTAGCCTTATACTGAATATCACCATTCACTAAGGTTTTCTTCTTATACACCCATCTACAGCCTACTGCTCTATGTCCCTCAGGCAGCCTAGTAGATTTGAAAACCTTATGAGAATTAATGGCTTTCATTTCCACATCCATAGCAGCTTTCCATCTACTCTGCTCATGTTGTGGCAACTTCAATACGTCCTTGTAATTACGAGGTTCATAATCAATAAAACACACTTTTACATCACCTGGTGTATAACGCTGAGGTGGTATGCCCTTGTTAACTCTCTCAGATCTACGCAACACTGTAGCATCCTGCATCATTGGCACACTAGGAGTTAATTCCTCTTCCTTCTCAATCACATCAGTGGACTCTCTCCGCTCTGAAAACTCAAAACTTCTCTGACTAGGAAGATAAACCTCACTGCTCCCGTGTAATCTCTGCCAATTGCTATGCTCACAAAAACTTGCTGATCTAGAAATAACAACTTTCCTGCCATCAGTGAACCTATATCCCTTGGTCCCTGGCTCATACCCCACAAACGTCATCTTCTGTGCTTTGCCTGCCCTTTCCTGCGTACTTCCTTATGCACGTGAACATAGGCAGTGCACCCAAACACCCTCAAATGAGCTAATGGTGGCTTCTTGCCATATAACATATAATATGGAGTTTGGTTTACAGATACACTCCATAACCTGTTAATTAAATAATTAGCAGTTAATATTGCCTCTCCCCAGTATCCTCTTGATAACCCTGAGTCAGCAATGAGTGAATCCTTTACTGTCTGCAATGCCAAATTCCTACGTTCAGCCACGCCATTCTCAGCTGAACTATGTGGGTTAGTTCTCCTATGCACAATGCCCCTTCTACGGAGCCATTGCTGAAAACTCCCACTCAAAAACTCTGTACCCCGGTCAGTTTGTAAACTACACACCTTTGTGCTATATCTACGTTCCACAAACTGTACCCAGTTTCTAAACTTTTCAAATGTTTGACTTTTAGCTTTCAATAGGTAACAGAACCCAAATCTAGTGTAATCATCTACAATGACTAAAACATATTTAGCACCCCCTATTGTAGCTGGTAATGGACCAATTAAGTCAGCGTGAACTAATTCAAAACATTTATGTGACTTCCTATCACTGAATTTGCTCACAGGAAACACCTTTGACTTTGCAACCTTACAAGCTGTGCAATCCAAATACACTTGGCACTTTTTCAATTCCATTCCAGAACTTGCTTCTGACATCTTTTCAATCACTTTGAAACTCGGATGTCCAAGCCTTCTGTGCCACAGTACATGAATCTGTGCCACAGCACATGAATCATGTGTTGGCTTATTAATTGTAGCTACACCATGATGGCTGCTGCTTGTCCTGGTTTGTACAATTTCATAAAGACAGTTTTGCAAAATACCTTTGCCACAAACATTGTTATCCTTCATAACAATACATTCATTATTACCAAACTGTACAGTATAACCCTGTTTATCCAATTGTGACACACTAATTATATTGTACTCCAGTTCAGGTACACACAACATTGATAATTCAATATTTAACCCTGGTACATATACAAATCCCTTACCAGTCACAGATGCAATGCTTCCGTTAGCGAAACGTTTCCACAGAGAAAATAGAAATCCAGTTGACATGATTCAAGCTACAGACAATTCCACCTGGATGACTGAGAACCTTCATAGACATATTCCGTTAGCTAGAGTAACATGATATTTATCAGCCTGCTTAAAACTCTTAAACATCTGTCTGTTACTCCCTATATGCTGACAAGCCCCACTGTCAATTAAAAATGGTCCCTTTGAATTTTGTTCTACACTTGAACTAATTAAAGACAGCTGTGCAGCTTCTCCGGCTTGGAAATTTTCAGCTTGGCCTTCGGCTTCTGTTTCTTATCACAATCCCGCAACAAATGCTTTTGTGACCCACAGTTAAAACATTTTCGTACATACAAAACATTCTCAGAATATTCCTTAACAGAAACACTGTTCTGCTTAGCACTAATTACATTAGAACACTGCTGTCTTCTTTGCTCTTCTTCTAAAAGCCTGCTAGATAAGTATCTTATGGTTAAATCTTCCTCAGATAACGAACCAAAGCTAAGTGCCAAAGTATCCCACGTTTCATTTAAAGAACTGAGAATTATATACACTTTGATAGCTTCTGTAAATGGCATATCTCTCTGAGCCAATTCCTGGAACAACCCTGTCATATAATGCAGGTGATCCCTTATATTATCAGATACCCCTAATCTAGCGTGATAAAGTTTTCTTGTTAGTAAAACCTTACATAACGGTGAGCTTCTTAGATAAACATTCTTTAAAGCTTCCCAACACTTATAGGCTAACTGACAGTCTCTAACATAACACAATTGGCTATCTTCCAGACATAAAATTATGCTTGCCAATGCTCTCTCGTCCTTTAGAGCAACTTCTTCATCTTCCAGGTCTGGTTCAGGGCAAAGTACACTCCTCCAAAGCCCTTCACGCCGAAGATACATTTCCATCTTATATGCCCATGACGAATAATTACTGTCATTCAGTCTTTCCAGAGGAAAACCTCCCCTGACTGCCGGCAACATCTTCGCTGTGCTCATCTGTCTTCAGCCCCTTCTGGGCAGACACCGATGATTAAAGACACAGACCTTATCAGAAAGTCCTCCAGCTGCAAAACAAGCGTAGGAGAGAGAAAAAAAACACATGGAGGCACGAAACCTGTTAAAGCACCAAATCACTCCAAATAGCCACACGACTCCTGGATAGGCTTCCAAAGCTTCCAGCTCACAGACTGCACATGATCCACCGATCCACAGCCAGTGCAAAGCCTTCCGTCGTCTATGGCGTCTCTGCCGCCTCTGGGCCCATAACCCTGTCGGAGGGAGCGCGCGGAGATGGAGCGGCCTGCCTCTCTCCTAGGCACCAGTGATCCAAGTACTATGCAGTAAATAGACTCCAAACAGAAGTTATATCAAATATCCTATTATACATACGTATTTACAGATCACTTCCACAAGTAACAAATGATACACCATCAACGATACAGCTTTCACGAGGCAAAATGGGAATAAAATGGAATACAGAATATCTCTGCTTATATAGTCAAACTGACCAATCACATTATAGGTCAATCTTGTTATTCACCACACCCAACCTAACTCTAAGCACCTGTTGAATGAGTCACACATGACACATCATTCCTACAACAATGGCTGCTAATTGGGTGACTGTGCAGAATATTTCACCTTTTACCTAGAAATCAAGCCTCTCTGTATAATTTATATCTAGAAATAAATTCCTGGGTTTATCAAACCCCAACATATTACTATTGGTACTACCTTTGCTTTCTTTTGCCACAGTCGTTCTACTTCTATTTTCAGGTCTTTGTATTTGATGATGATGATCTATTTTTGTGAACCTTTGACTTACCCATGCCACTGACTCCACGGCTTGCATCCTCCCATGCTAGGCAAACGTGCCAAAAGTGTTAGCAGCAGCCCCTCCTCCCAGAAGTCAGAGAAGAGTGGCTTTCTATTCCCATGGTGCAGCCCAGAGAAAAGGAAATTATTCCTGCCTACTGCTTTCTCATCTTTCCTCTTCAGTGGGCAGCTTTTCCTTCAAAATCAATGCTTTCCTCAAATCAAAGCAGCTGGTTTCTTCAGCGAAAACAGAAGCTGGCTGATTCTTCTTCATTTTAATGACAGAAGCAGGCTAGCAGCTCTTCTAGGACCCCTTTCTTTCACCCATGTTTTTCGTGCCAGGTTCTTCTGACCCTCCTGGCCGGTTGTAAGATCTCCGTGAAGAGTTCCTGCTCCATTCGCTTAGATCTGACGTATAGGGGAAACAAGAAGGATCCTCATGAAATGCACATGTGCAGCAAGAGGGGTCTGGCTGAAAAGATTTAGATCCCACAGCACAGTAGACAAGTTGAAGCAAGTTCTACCTCAATTTCATGGTTAGATCAATTGCAGCTGCCAAAGGAACATGGAGTGACCCTTCAATGCAGTGGCGGAATAATAATAATAGTCTGTGTGAGCTGGACTGAACTGTCTGGGTAACAGGCCTGTTGAGAAGGAAGAATTTAGGGTGGTATCATCTTGGCAGATTAAAAAAGTTCCTGATTGTTTGTTTGTTTTTGCTCTTGAATCCTCTTCTCCCCGCTCCTGGATAAAACACTGGGAGAAAAAAGCAGCTGGTTGCAGAAGGATTCCAGTGACACCACAATGTCTTCCCCACTGCCATCACTGCTTTAGGAAACAATCCAGCTGTGCTGTGACTGCTGCTTTTCCTTCTCCTTTACTGACAAGCCTGCCGTCTATCACATCTAGCTTGCCCAGCATATCAGCTGGGATTGTTTGTACACTACAGTACAATTTAATTGCTTCAGAGGCCTGGTTACAATTCCCTTGTTAAGTAATTGGAATTAAATGGTACCCTTTTGAGCCAGACTATTGAAGTATTCACAGAGCCTCTAAAAATCAGATTCCTTGTAAGTAATTGATAGCTGCCACTTTAAAATACTGTATATAAAAACATAAAATAGTGCTGGAATAATAGGATCTCCTTTTCAACCAAAAAAAAAAACAAAGAAAGAAAACATCAACTCATTACATCGCACCTAACAAAACGGCATTAGGAATACTTTGCAAAGAGATGAAATACAGAAAAGAAAATAACGTAATGACTTTGTCCAAACATCTTGGATGAGTTTCCATCTTCAACCCAGAGCTTTTTTTTTTTCAGAAAAGCTATGTTAGGGCTGGAAAAAAAATGTATGGAAAAGGATAACAAAATGACCCTGATTCCGAAATACATTCCATATCTCATGACTGCTGTATGAGTTACATAGCATAAGAAGGTGCATTACATGAAATTAACAATGTTGCTATTTTTTACTGAAAACATTCTGGGAAACAACCCAGCACCCAATTCACATGCTATGATGAATGAAAATATGTTCAGCTTGCCCCTAAATTGTCCTAAGGTTGGCAGATTTTTTTCATCTCTGGGAAGGGTACTGCATGCTAGGAAGGACCTCTCCCTGGGATACACTAAACTTTAGCAGGGGTCCCAACCTGTGGGCCACGGCCCACTAGTGGGCCGCGGCCTGTTAGGAACTGGGCCACGGGGCTCCCGCCCTCAAACCCCGCCCCCTTCAGCACGATTGGCTCCCGCCAGCAAACCCCACCCCTGGTGCACGCGATTGGCTCCCGCCCGCAAACCCCGCCCCCAGTGCACGTGATTGGCTCCCGCCAGCAAACCCCGCCCCCCGGTCCACAGAAATCCCAGAAACCCCGTCTCCCCAGTCCACGGAAAAATCGTCTTTTGAAACCGGTCCCTGACGCCAAAAAGGTTGGGGACTCCTGCGTGACTAAACAAATGATCCACAGGGAGAGGCCTACTCCTTCACAGCCCCAGTTCCACAGCTGGAGGGAGCTGTCTGGGAGGAGGCATCCTCAGAAACCCTGGCTCCCAGCGGTGGAGGGGCCTAGAAGTTAATTCCAGTACCTTGGTGGATAAGAGTATCCATAGATGTAGTCCTGCAGCTGCAATCTTTTGAGCGTCTTCGATGTGTCTTATGATCCTGAAACAATGGATAATACGTCCATTTTGGGCCATCTCTCTTTAACACTATAATCATTCTGTTCTAGAGATGGACTTGCTCTCATGTTGAGTCTCCTGGCTGGTAATGAGCTTAATAATTCCATACACAAGAACCCAAGGGGGCACCCCCACCCAGAGTCCTCTTCACATGCACTTCTGTTTGGCTTCCCACAGATGAAGGCAAAGTGCTTAAGGTGGGGATCTCCAGCCGAGAAGGCCGAGGCGCCCAGGAGATCAGCTTGGAAGAGATCCAGGTTTCAAAGGTAGTCAGAATACTTCCGTTACTCTTAAAGCCTTTGTGGGCTGGAGTTGTCTAGAAAGGTCCAACCTCCTGTAGTCCAATGCACTGATTTGTGCTACTACTTTAATCCATTAGCCAGAAGTCAAAGTAATGATTTGTTAGGGCAAGATATAAAGAAGTAAACCATGATGTTGATGAGAACAATCAAGTATCAAGTCCACATATATTTATATTTATACTTTGATGTTATTGTATTTGTAATGGGTATTGAATTTTGATAATGATCTGGTTGTAAACCGCCCAGAGTCCCCCTTTGGGGGGAGATGGGCGGTGATAAAATCCGATAAATAAATAAATAAAATATAGAGAGAATGCAGATGAGTCATGGATCCAGCTAATCTTTCCTGTAATATGTCCTGTCACTTATCTGTTTCTTGATATATAATTTTGCTTTATCCTTGCTCCATATCATGGGCTGCGGTGCTGAAAATTGGGGGGGGGGGGGGGAGGGATAATGTGAGATTGAACTACTGTATGCAGATAGGGCCAATGACAACCAATAAGAATTTATTATACTGTAAAAATTGTTGTGACAAACCTCCCGTCCCACTTTTTTTTGAACTGTAGAATAGTGTCCCTAAAACATCAGATAAACCGACCCCATTCTGCAAAGCCTGAATAAAGAGAATTCAGTTTTTGCTTCCCATAAATGCCTCTCTCATGTAATCCCATCTGTATGAAAGAAGAACAAGTGAAAACTAGACTATAGTATATCTAGTTTTCATTCCACTAAGAATTTGGAGGAACTAGATAATGTCTGATTTCTTGGCTAGACCCAGGACACCTGTGGTGGAGGTTTTCCTTGAGTGGTTGCTGGCAATAGCCCGTTTCCTCACAGAGGCTGGCTTTCAATTGCCACTTTTCTGCCTCTCTTTACTATCATCTGTTGGTCAGCCCAAATCCGGTAGCCCTGCACACGTGAACGCTGTTGCGGTGCTGGCAAAGTGTGTGAAAGCAGCATCAGATTAGGGCAGGGCTTTCCAAAGTTTTCCCACGGCGACACACCAACCGCCGTTGGTGTGTCGCCGCGGGAAAACCCGAAAGTGCTGCCGTTGCGGCAGCGCGCAAAAACCCGGAAGCGCTGCTGCCGCTTTCAGTTTTTGCGCACCGCCGTTGGTGTGTCGCCGCGGGAAAACCCGGAAGCGCTTCCGGGTTGTGTGGCGACACACCAGACTGTGTGTGGTGACACACTTTTGTGTCGCGACACACAATTTGGAAAGTTCTGGATTAGGGAATGATGTTGCCTGATTAGAGAACCAGGCTGTCCCAGTCTGTTACAGGAGGTTTTCAGGAAGGGAAAACATTGGATTTATAGGCCTGTAAAAATCCAGGTGACCACTAGAGGGCAGCTGAGAGGTCTAGAATCCCTTAACTCTTTGCCACCCTCTGGTTGTTGTCTTGATTGTGGACCACCTATGAGGTATGCCTAGGCCCAGGCACCAGCCTAAAGTTTGTGTGGAACCCCAGGTATGGGGGCATCCAATTCAAAATGGAATTTAGAGTATAATCTTTGCAAACTGCTGCTGTTTTCTGTTCCTTGTAGGTGCCGTCAGCTATCTTAGACATGCAATTTTCTCTAAAGCGGGTAAGACAGTATTTGTTATTCTAACCATTATTTTCTCCGGGGCAAAGGGGCACAGTTGAGCCCCCAGAGCCATCTGCTGACGTCCCACACCTTGAGTGCAGCCTCCAGAGTCCTGCAGGAGGGTTCGAAGTAGCTGTTCTAATTTATCAGAAAGGGAAATGATTACACACATCACCAAAGAGCAATATATATATTTATATATATATAATATATATATTATACTATATATTTAACTTTATCTCCATGAGATGAAATAGAGGTTTTTGTCCAATCCCTAAAAATACTTTGGGGAGTCTTGTCCCTGACTCATCACTCAAAGGCCAATATTAAAAAGTCCTTCTTTTAATATTTACAAAAGGAAACTTAGGTATGGTTGGAGCATCTTCTCGATCTCCCTTCCCTGCCCCCCCAACATGTTTGCCCCAGAGCGGTGTGTGTGTGTGTGTGCCAGCCTCAAGGGTGTCACAAAACGTTGCATGGTGGTATTTCTCCTCTGTCCTTGGAGCAGCAGGAGCTGCTTGTGAGCAGCGCCAAAGGGCTGGTGCAGCTCTCCATGTACCGCTGTGAACTCTATGGCAAGACCTGTGCCGACTGCTGCCTTGCCAGAGATCCGTACTGCACCTGGGATGGCAAGTCCTGCAGGGCCGTTCTGCTCACTAAGAAAAGGTGAGGAGGTCCCCCTTTTCCCCTTCCCGCTTTGCAAGGGTGGCTTTTTCCCCTTTAGAACTGGGCCACTTTCTTGCGGCCAAGGATTGTATTTTTAATTTTGGGGTCTCCAGGGGCCACAAATGTCATATGACTTCGCTGGAGTGTTGTTGTTGTTGTTCAGTCGTTTAGTCGTGTCCGACTCTTCGTGACCTCATGGACCATAGCACGCCAGGCCTTCCTGTCCTCCACTGTCACTCGGAGTTTACTCAAATTCATGTTCATTACATCGGTGATGCTATCTAACCATCTCATCCTCTTCCGTCCCCTTCTCCTTTTGCCTTCAGTCTTTCCCAGCATCAGGGTCTTTTCCAGGGAGTCCTCTCTTCGCATTAGGTGGCCAAAGTATTTGAGCTTCAGCTTCAGTATCTGTCCTTCCAAGCTGGAGTAGACAGGACCAAATTTTCAAGTTTCTAAACATGCTTTGGGGGGAGTTTTCAGGAGGAAATGGGTACTTTAAGTTAGGCTATTTTGCTCCTAACCTACCACCATCACTATACATGGGAAGATTCAGCCCAGTTTTTGGGGTTGTTCAGAGGCTTTCAGGGATATACATGGGTGTGTTAAGACTCTGCCTGGGTTAAGACATTCATTTTGCCCCTTAGATCACCCAACCTCTTTTCCCCAAATTAAAAAATGATTGAAATGTTTGGGCCTGGCAGTGCTTGGAGGGCCCCCAAAGGAGTGGTGGTCTACAGATTAAGCTTCCTACAGTCATTGACTGGTAGAGCTAAAATTACCTATGAATATATCTGAATATGTATTTATTATTGCCATCAGAATTCTTTGTGGTCCAAGTAACCAAAGAACGACCCAATTAAAGAGGACTTTAGTCATTTTGGTTTCTTTAATCTGATCCATAAAGACCCACACCCAGCATTCTTGCTAAGGATATTAGTTCCAGCCTCCTTTTCACCTAGGTATCTTTTCTTCTCTAAAGGAGTGACTATCTGCTTGGCATTTATCTTCCATAGTAATCATCATCAGGCCTTCACAACATATTGGTCAGAGAAAGAATGTTTCTTGCTCCATCTTGCTGACCGGAGGTATAGGGAGATGCACCATATGGTGCAAAGTGGAACAAAGCAATAGCAGATGAACTTGTTGGGTAAAGAAGCACTGGGGACCTCATGCAGCCAATGCCATTTCCTTATGTTGACACACAGTACAGGCCATACTGCCTGTTAATTTATGAGTTCCCTTGAGAACTCAGTGCACCTGAGCATCCTGGCTAAGTGCATGCATTGACTGTCTCCTTTGCAGGCGAGCACAGTGCCAAAATGTGCTGAAGGCCAATCCAATCAGCCAGTGCCTGGATGCTGCAAAAGGTGAGTCAAGGAGCCCTCCTTGGAGGTAGCAGGGACTTACAATTGGAACGTACGAAGAGCCCTGGATACAATTTGGAAGCAGAAAAAACGTTAATAGCCATATAACCCGACTCCATGTATCAAGGTAAACTCTTGGCCCTGTTTGCCTACCTATTTTAATGTAAAGTCCATTAATGGAATTACAGTAACCCAATTTTTGAAGTTCACACTGAGCCATAAACCTAACTAAAAAGGATGGGTTAAAATTTGGGTGGCTAGTTTGTGTTTCACTTTGTGAACAGTCTTAGAATAGTTGCAAACCACTGCTTGCACATTCATCAGTTTCCTCTTGATCAGCCAGTACTCCAAGCTGACTAATCTCCAGATTAAACAAATTTAAACCTTTAAGTGTAAACAAAGTGTTAACAAAGGTTAATCAAGGCACCCAAGAAAGGCTACTGGGAGAATGCTATCCAGTGTGTTTAAAGTGCCCACTTTTCTACAATAAGTGTTGGGGCTATGAAGGTCCATTAAGAGCCACTGTTGTACAAGAACCAGATGAAATGAGGTCTCACCTAAGTTTCCATAAACATGGTCAAACATGTTTCCATAAACATGGTCAACTGCATTTAGTCCTTTATGTTGATATAAAGTGATACTGGTTCTGGTTTGCATAGACTCCTCAAGAAAGGATCTTTGTTGCTTTACCCCTGAGGTGGAAAAATGTTTTGGGCTCTGAACATTGTCTCCTCTGCCAGGTCAGACTATTGAGGGCACCTGAACATAGGCACACACAAACCTCCCCCTGCCACAACACTGATCAAAGCTGTTGCATTCTCACTGCTACTCACAGAGGGAATGGGATCTTGAGCTTTTTGTAAAGTTTAGAAGGTTGTCCCTATTACACATCCTTTCTACAGCTGCTGATACCAGCCAATAGGAGAATTGTGTGCTTCCATTAAGATGACTTCTCTTTCAATCTTTGCTAGAGCTGCACACTGTGCTGTTGGAACTGAAAAGGGAAAACATCCATGAACCACTTTTAAATTTTCTTTTGTTAAGACCTCACTGATCAGGTTGAAGTTAAAATTTATATTAATATTACAATTAAGTATAAAATAGTATATTGCATTTGAAGAACACACACATAAATTGGGTGCTTAAGATTCTTTTTCCTGCTGTATTTGGTATTTCTGTAACGCCAGACATACCTTCTTGGTCAATGATTCCCTGACACGATCAAGACCACTGTGTGAACTCTCCAGGGACATTTTTTTTTGCACCTAAGAACATTGGCTTGGATCCAAAAGTTCTCCCAAAAGTAGAAAATGAATTATCCCCTTTCTTTCCCTCCCCAGCTGCGGTCTGTCCAAGAAATCCTCAGTCATCTTTTCAGAGCAGGGAGGAAGTGAGAAAGCCCCATTCTGGGAACTGAATGGTAGCTTAAGATCTAAGCTTGTTGTTGTTGTTCAGTCGTTTAGTCGTGTCCGACTCTTCGTGACCTCATGGACCATAGTACGCCAGGCCTTCCTGTCCTCCACTGTCTCTCGGAGTTTACTCAAATTCATGTTCATTACATCGGTGATGCTATCTAACCATCTCATCCTCTGCCGTCCCCTTCTCCTTTTGCCCTCAGTCTTTCCCAGCATCAGGGTCTTTTCCAGTGAGTCCTCTCTTCGCATTAGGTGGCCAAAGTATTTGAGCTTCAGCTTCAGCATCTGTCCTTCCAATGAGCAGTCAGGGTTGATTTCCTTTAGGATTGACTGGTTTGACCTCCTTGCAGTCCAAGGGACTCTCAAGAGTCTTCTCCAGCACCACAGTTCGAAAGCATCAATTCTTCGGCGCTCAGCCTTCCTTATGGTCCAACTCTCACAGCCATACATTGCTACTGGAAAAACCATAGCTTTAACTATACGGACCTTTGTCGGCATGGTGATGTCTCTGCTTTTTAATGTGCTGTCTAGGTTTGCCATAGCTTTCCTCCCAAGGAGCAAGCGTCTTTTAATTTCATGGCTGCAGTCACCGTCTGCGGTGATCTTGGAGCCCAAGAAAATAAAATCTGTCACTGCTTCCATTTCTTCTCCTTCTATTTGCCAGGAAGTGATGGGACCAGATGCCATGATCTGGGTTTTTTTAATGTTGAGTTTCAAGCCAGCTTTTGCACTCTCCTCTTTCACCCTCATCAAGAGGCTCTTTAGTTCCTCTTCACTTTCTGCCATTAGGGTGGTATCGTCTGCATATCTGAGGTTGTTGATATTTTTCCCGGCAATCTTAACTCCGGCTTGTGATTCATCCAGCCCGGCATTTCTCATGATGTACTCTGCATATAAGTTAAATAAGCACGGTGATAATATACAGCCTTGTCGTACTCCTTTCCCAATTTTGAACCAGTCGGTTGTTCCATGTCCGGTTCTAACTGTTGCTTCTTGACCCACATACAGGTTTCTCAGGAGACAGGTAAGGTGTCTCTTGCTTTTTCCATGATCCAGCGAATGTTGGCAATCTGATCTCTAGTTCCTCTGCCTCTTCGAAACCCAGCTTGCACTTCTGGTAGTTCTCGGTTCACATGCTGCTGAAGCCTAGCTTGTAGGATTTTGAGCATAACCTTGCTGGCATGTGAAATGAGCGCAATTGTACGGTAGTTTGAACATTCTTTGGCATTGCCTTTCTTTGGAATTGGAACGTAAACTGACCTTTTCCAATCCTGTGGCCACTGTTGAGTTTTCCAAATTTGTTGGCATATTGAGTGCAGCACTTTAACAGCATCATCTTTTAGGATTTTAAATAGCTCAGCTGGGATACTGTCTTCTCCGCTAGCTTTGTTGTTAGTAATGCTTCCTAAGGCCCACTTGACTTCACTCTCTAGGATGTCCGGCTCAAGGTCAGTGACCACACCATCATATAGTTCTTCTAATCTAATCTAATCTAAGCTAATGAATGTTAATTGTGGGAAAGAAGATACACAACCCTCCTGTTGACAAGAGGTTTAAACCCAGGGAACTACATGCACACTCTCTTAAAATGCAGGGAAGTACTTCTCTCCCTCTCTCTTCTAAAGAAGAGGTACCTTTGATATGATAGTAGATGACTCTTATCTTCCTCACCAAAAAGCATTAAACACTTAGCAGGGCTTAAGCATTAAGTCCCAACGCCAATGGTTAGGATAGGGGGCTGGGAAGACTGTGATGTACCATCTACATAACACTGCAGACTTTATCTGACAAGGGGCTGAATCTTGGGGATGCTGAATTGTTCAGCAGGATGCAAGTGTACCATAAGGACAGGGTTTTTTTTCACAAAAATCAAGACGGTGCACATGCTAAAAGGGAGGGCTTTGATTGTACAGTCGCAACCGCCATCTTTGCTCTTTTGACCCCTATCTGCAGAATGTCTGAACATCTGCACCTGCCTCATGCCATTGACTGTCCAGTCATTGGGAGTATACATTTGGTTTGAGGTTTTTAAGAAATTTGCTCTATTAAGGGCTAGTGAATTCAAGTTCAAAGTTAATTATTAGCAGAAAGGGTTTAAACACTGACCTGATTCACCCATCATATTAAACCATACAATTTCTTCTTTTGGGGTACAGTAGAATGCATAAACTAACACATTTTGGGTTAGCCTTATGTGCAAAGCAGAGCACCTGGCTGGTTCAAAAAAAAACCCCAAACTGGGTTTGGCTTATCTGCAAGTATATACAGTAATACTTCTTTAAAGTACCCGTATATACAGTAATTGCAGATAAGCTGAACCAAAATACCATGAAAATTGTGCCACCCGCAGATAAACGAATTGTGAAAATTTTAAATGGAATCTGTTCTGGAAAACAACGTTTATTGATACAAAATATGAAAACAAATGTCCTTCAGAATATATTAAAAAAAACATGAACATTTTGAGGGTCGGCTTATCCGTGGATGGGTTTATCCTGTATTTATAAAAAATAATAAAGGCGGGATAAAAATTAAATAAATAAATAATAATAATAATATACAGTACAATTTATTATAGCCACAAGTAGTAGACATTAATTAATAGAGCCAGTTTGGTCTAGAGGTTAAGGCTCCAGGATAGAAACCAGGAGACTCAGTTCTAGTCCCGCCTCAGACACAAAGCCAGCTTTGTGACCTTGGGCCAGTCACTCTCTCTCGGCCCTAGGAAGAAGGCAATGACAAACCACTTCCAAAAAACCTTGCCAAGAAAACTTCAGGGACTTGTCTCTGAGAATTGGACACGGTTGAACGGATTAAAAAAAAAAGACATTAATATTTTAGTACGTAATTTGGGAATAAACACATAGTAGTTTTACATATTAAAATGTAAATGTTTCAAACATATTATGTTTGAAAAGCTCATCAGTTCCAAGTATCTATTTCAATTTCAGATGCAATTGGGATGGATGTGCTTTCTATGGAAATGGCAGGATCACTCTACCAATAGCACGTGCAGCAGCAAATGCAAAGGTTGAGACGTTGGGCCCTAGGCGATTTAAGATACTTGGTTGTTTTCTAAAAGCTTCTAGTCATATGTTCTTGTTCCTGCGGTTTCCCTGCAGGCACCCCTGTGGCAGAAGAAAAGGTGATATTTGGTGTGCAGAACAACTCAACATTCCTTGAGTGCCATCCACTTTCTCCCCAAACCACGATTCGTTGGCTAGTACAGCGCAGCAACACGATAGCTCTGGAGGAGGTACTGGGGAAAAGCAAAACTCATTGAGAAATAAGGTGGTCTTTTCAGACCCTGGGATGCGTAGGACCCTGAGGTGCCTTGATGCACTGCAAAAGGAAGCTGACCTGGATGGACGGGTTAGGTGGCAAGCAGAATGTGGGATATTGCTGGCTTATGGGGTCCAGGCGCAGAGTAAGCCAAACGGAGTGCAGCGTGTAGGGCTAACAATATTTTATTGTAGCATAAGGCAATAATGGATATGAGTTACATTATTGCAAAAAGGAAAAACAACAAGCATGAGCAGAGTTCCATCAGCAGATGTGAAGAAATCCATGGCCAGGTACAAAAGGCCAGGCATAGTTACAGTTCAGGAACAGAGTACATGGCAACATGACAGACAGAAAGTCAAGAAGTCAAGAAGCATAGACCCATAGTTCATAGCTGAGATATACACTTGTTTCAGCATTCTGATTGGCTATATGTGGGTCAGGACATTTCAAACTAACAATGCATTAAGAGTTGTACTTACTATAAATCGCCATGAGATGGCAGTGTTGCACATTGTCTCCCCTCCGGGAAACCGTTCCCATGAGATAAGGTATTTTGGACTGATATCACTACCTCACGTAATGCAATGTTTTGGCTATGACCAAGGCCACACCTGGTGTTTATCGGTGGAATGTTTTGAGAACATTCGTAGAGGCGTATGGAAAATTACTGTCTTTGCAAGCTAGAATATCACAGTGGAGAAATCCATTTGAATTCTGCATAGATTAACTCTAACACAGAAACCCCAATGGTCGACTGATCCTGCAGGTTCTTCTTTCTCTGTGGCTGTAGCTGGCAAGCAGATTGAACTGATATTGTCTGGTTTCCTTGCAGGTTGGGAGCACAGGTCGCTTTTCAATCCTAGAGCAAGGGCTGTTGATTAATCAGCTGACCCAAGAGGATGCTGGGCTCTATCAGTGCCAAGGAACGGACAGCGCCTTTTCTCAAACCCTTACCTACTATAAGCTACGCATCATAGGGCAACAGGCCATGGAGGCTGTAACCTCCAGGCTTAGCAAGAATGCAGAAACCAAAGGGAACCACCACAGTGTTACTCCTGTGTCAGAGCTTCACCTTCATTACAAGGGCTACTCATGGGCACCTGGTACCAATTTGGTTGAATTCTGCAATGCTCTGCAACAAAGGAAAAGACTGAGACAAAAGGTCTGGGCCTCAAGGTGGCAGCAGCATCCTTCGGAAAGCAAGAAAGGCCGAGTACGTCGACAGCCTGGCTCCCAGAGAGAGGAAGGGCCAGCTTGAGTTCGACCAGTTTGATGCAAGAGACCCAAATGGGCTCTCTAAGCAGATTCTGCAGGTCTCTTAAGCAACTCAGTCCTATCCAGGAACACTTGTAGGTATTTACTGGGATGTTCTGCCCTCTCCTGCTTCAAACACCAAGAAAACCAGCCTCTTCCTCCTCCATCTGAAATGCTAGGTTTTACTTTTTTCCTCCTCTTGGGTAACTGAGAAAACTGTATACTGGGTGAGGAACACGGTGGTCTCAGGTCAGACTGACTGATTGGTGGCAAGACTATTCCTGAGTATGAAGTGAACAAGAGGGCTTTACACACTTGTAGCACATGTTGTACAATTCTCTTCATTTTGCTTTTCTAATAAACAATAACCATTAAAGAGAATGGAGGTGTCAGTTTTTAATAGAACTTATTTATAAGCCTGCCCTTGTAAAATGGATTTCATCTAAATCTAAGTGATTTAATGGGATCTGTACTCTGAAAGAAGTGACACTTTTAAAAAACTGGGCCTCTTACATGGCAGGTGAGGATTGTATAAAAGACACACTTGGGTGATGAAGAGATGAGTTGCATTTCCTAAAGATTTGGGGTCATGTCATTCCTTACATAGCGGCAACTTTCCCACTATCTACAGCAGGGCTTTCCAAAGTTTTCCCGCGGCGACACACCAACCGGCGTTGGTGTGTCGCCGCGGGAAAACCCGGAAGTGCTGCCGTTGCGGCAGCGCGCAAAAACCTGGAAGCGCTGCTGCCGCTTTCGTTTTTTGCACACCACCGTGGCTGCGGCACTTTTGGATTTTCGTGTGTCACTGCGGGAAAACCAGGAAGCGCCGCTGTGACTGCGGGGCTTTTGGATTTTCGCGCGCCGCCGTTGGTGTGTCGCTGCGGGAAAACCCAGAAGCGCTGATGGCCTGGTGGCGCGCCATCAGCGCTTCCGGGTTTTGACGCGACACATCTGGGCCCCGCAGGCGACACACTTTTGTGTCGCGACACACAGTTTGGAAAGCTCTGATCTACAGACAAGGCAAGAAGAGGTTTGCCAATCTTAATTTATTGTACACACAGTTGCAAATATGTAGTTTGTCTCACATACAATTTTGGTTTTATACTATATAAAACCAAAAGTATATGAAGCAGAGTTCAGTTGGTGGTTGGTACATTAAACTCTTTTTAACTCATGGCTGCTCCAAACAAGAACAATTTGATAGCATTGGCCTCATCCCGGCATATCATGTAAATATATTACCACTGCTTTTGCCCCCCCTTCCTCTATTTCTCCCATTGATTCTCAGAATTTATTGATGAAAATGCTATGCAGGCAAAAAGACTTGGGATCCATCCCTCAGGTCATGATCAGTTCTTGATAACTATAGGACATATCCATGTAGTTTTCTTGTTAAAATATGTAAGTAGTTTTCCATTACCTTCTTTTAAGATTTTTTTCAACTTTTCAGTCTAGCCCTGGAATTTCATTGGAAGTCTCCCATTTAAGAACTACAGTAACTAGGTCCAACCATGTTTAGCTTTTTTCAAGGTCAGCCAAGGAACTGCCACCTGTTATGTCTGTGGTGCATTACTGCTAATTTAATAAAGGACTATAATTGGGTAAGAAAGACCACTGGCCTGATATCATTATAAAGAAGATTGCTTCATGCAAGTAAGTGTATGGTTAAACTAACTGAAAATCATCTGGTTACTGTCCAGACTGAAAATAAAAATAAAGGCAGAATAGGGTGAATAGGAAAAGATGATCACTTCAATATGTGGCATTTTATAGGATGGTACATTTGTTATCAGCTCCTTGTATTATTAGGTTTAGTATTTTTACTCAAGCCTCAACAAGGGGCACACGTAGCTGAACTTTCCTGATCTTGGTACTTAACCAGAGCCAGCCATGGTTAGTACTTGGATGGGGCAACATCTGGGAACACCAAGGGAAGTTTGAAAGTTTTCTATCTTGGGAGAAGATAGAGGCAAACCACTTCCGTAACACTGCCAAGAAAATTGTGAGGATACAGTCAATTTATTTTATAGAGTTGATCATTCATATATATATATATATATATATATATATACACACACACACACACACACACACACACACACACACAAACATACACATACATACATACATACATACATACACATCGAAGAGAATATTTGTAGCTCAGGGTTGAACATACATACACATACATACATACATACACATACATACATACACACACACACATACACACACACACATACATACATACACATACACACATACACACACACATACACACACACACATACATACACATACATACATACACACACACATACACACACACACACATACACACACACACATAAATACATATATCATATATATATACACACACACACACACACATACATACATATATCATCTATCTATCTATCTATCTATCTATCTATCTATCTACGCTGGCTCTTCGGCTAACGAACGGAGATGAGCACCGGACCCTAGAGTCGGACACGACTGCACAAATGTGCGGGGGGAACCTTATTATTTATTAATATATATATTAATCATATTAATCATATATCATATATCATATATCATATATATAGAGAGAGATTATTTTATATAGGCAGTTTATTTTTATTGTAATATACCCAATAATGAGATACTTGAATAATCATTTATTCAGATATTTTTGACAGTCAGACACTGGAATAGCTGATAATAGATGAATACCTGACATGTTATTTTCTAACTGTAGGGATGATTTAGCACAGACTCTCCAATCCTTGGGCTTTTTGATTTCTTGAGCAGGGGATGTACCATCACCTCCTTCAAGGCAGGCAGTACCATCCCTTTCTGAATGATACTACAACATAGACCCAACTACACAGCATCCAGATGATCCTGTTAGTCATCCCTCCTAAGCAAGAATCCTGTCACTTTAAAGAAGGCCACAGTGCAGCCATCTGCAGATGTGAAAAGAGCGCAGAAATTACTTTTTGCTGCCCTTATTGCCACAGTATAATCCCTGATATGGGCTCTTACTCATGCCCAATCTGGTTCACACTGCATCTTCTTCGTGGCTGGCTGGCTGATTCATTTATAAAACTTATATACCCACCAATCTTGTAACCACAAACCTGGGTGGCTCACAAGACAATAAAAACGGCAAAAACCAATCACAATAAAAACTCATGAGGCAACACTCTCCCACGCATCAACATACCATCTTGCTGGGCTCCAGCCTCATCCTATCCCAACGCCTGTGGGAAGAGCCAGCTCTTCAAGGCCTTCTGGAATGCAAGGAGGGTGGGGGCCTCCCAGATCTCGGGGAAAGATCTTCCACAGGGCAGGGGCACCTAGAGAGGTGTGGTTCCTGGGACCCACTAGATGAAGCATTTAAGAGAAGGGACTTGGAACGCATTCACCCTATCTGACCTGGTGGGATGGGCAGACATCCTCAGGGAGAGGCCATCCTGCAAGTAACCTGGTCCCGTCCATTTAGGGCTTTAAAGGTGATAAACAGCACCTTGAATTGCACCTGGAAAAAATCTGGAAGCCAGTGCAGCTCATGCAGTAGTGGTTTAATATGGGTAATCTGTGGAACTGCATGCACTGCCACATTCTGGACCAGTTGTAGTTTCTGGATGGTCTTTAGGGGCAGCCCCATGTAGAGCAAATTACAGTAATTGAACCAGGAAGTGACCAGGGCATGAGTGACTGTGAATATGTTCTAGGAGTCAGTTCTGGCATTTCATCTACTACAGTTTCTCAGAGAACCCAGCACATCTCAGCATCAATGTACAGTGAGAGGCTGCATAGGAGCAATCTGGTGCAAGGCCCTAATCACATGCTCATTCCAGGCAGTGACCAAGGCCTGAGTCAAAGCACCCATCAGATCCTCAGGGAAAAACCCCAAGCTCCTTCTGGAAGGCAGTAGGATCCGTTAGTCTCCTGGGACAGATCAATCTAATAGAACCACAGCAACTCTGAGCTGAAAAGCAATCAGAGAATGATCTGACTGTGGCAAAGGACTGATGTTATTATCCTCTACTCCCACATCACATCGCAACAGCCCCAAGACAAAAACTAGTGTGTGACGCCATGTATATGTTGGGCTCTCGATGACTTAGGCCAAATCCATGGTTGCCGTGAACTACTGGATTGACCCACCTGGGGCAGGTTGAAGTCCCCAAGGGTTATAAACCTCAGAGACTCCACTGCCAACCCAGCAACAGAATTTCAGCAGCTGAGGCAGAGATGTTGCTGTGCAGCAGGAAGGCCAGTACAGCAGCAACAAACCCAACTGCTCCATAGAGCCCAACTTCATCCAGAGGGACTCCCATCTGCAAAGCAGAGCCTCTGAAAGCCATTAAAGCCTCACAGATGTAAACTGCACCCCCACCATGGACTGGGGTGGGCAATTCTCTGAGAGGGGAACTACTCCTCTGGGCCTACTCAGGTCTCAATTATATATGCCAGGTTTGCTGCCTCATCCACAATCAGATCATGGATGAGGAGGAGGTTATCACATATGATCTGGCATTCAATTGGAGCAGTTGGAGCCCAGGTCCACCAAAGAGCCAACGACCTGGCTTTAGGGATGACTCCTGAGGGTTGGAGGGCAGGATAGATTTCAACCACTGGCCTCACCATACTGGTGAGTGGAAAGTTGGGGAAGTGTCTGCTTTCACAATGCGAAATATCTGAAGGGATCTATGGTGTGGTAGACCCACTGATATAGAAGGGATCTTTTCAGCAGAGCCAGTAGTTCTCCTAGAGGAAGTACTTCTGCAGTGGGAAGAAACATGCAGAAGCAGCATTGCTAACAGGTATCCCTCTGACGTCCACCATCCTCATTTTTGCAGTGCCAAAGACCCAATGTTTAGGCAGTGGTTTATGGTATGGGACTACTTTAAAGGTCAGATAAACTGTTATAGTCCCTCTTTTGAGGGAAATGGGCGGTGATGAGATTTGATAAATAAATATTACCTGCTTGCTCCGCAAGGTAAAATCCTCAGCAAAAACAAGTAAGGCATCCAGTCTGTGATCACTGGGGAAGGCAGCACCAATCTGTCCTGATGGAGATGGAGGAGGAAAGGGCATGAGAGGCATAGTGAGACAAACTGTATGGGCAGGTTCTCAGCTTTTCCAAACATGAAACAAGGCTATTGGATGGGGCAAATATGGGGCGTGAAGTGGCAGCTTCTGATGCCACCGCTAGTCACTAACTGAATCAATGTGAAGTTGGTATTGGATGACCATTCATTCAGCCCAATGCAGTGTTCTGGGTTCAGTACTGATGAGCCTGTGGTCCCATATTACACACTGCTGTCACACCTCAGGAAGGTGATAACCTCCCCACACCACCACAACATGAGGCTGAGGGAAGTCATGTAAGTTTATTCTTTTCTACCCAAGAATCAATTTGGAAAAATGCCTTAACACAAAATGTCTTCCAGCTACCCTTCTGAAGACACCAAGTTCTGTGATGTGTACTGTTTTCTGAGAATTTGTCCCCAAAATAATTGAGTGGAGAGATCCTTTCTTATCACTCAAAAGAGGGGGAGGGGAGGAATCTCTTTGGGCACACACATCTTATACCTGCCTGGTTCATCTTCACAGAAGGGGCAGTTGTGCCTGCAAATATCATTAAAATTCTGTTAATATGAAAAAAAAAGTTTAGTATAAGTTTTCCATTATAAAGCCACCTAAAATCCTGTTTTTCTGATATTTGGAACACTTTACTTCACACAAATATCAATGTGCCTGCAAATTTCATCCAATTTTACTGAAAAAATTATAGCTACTTACAGATGACTCATGGTAGTCCATGAGCAGTAGAAACTGGGTTTCCAAACTCCACTTCGGATCTGGTTCTTAGTCAAATTGGTCTGTTTTCAAGCAGTGCAACTCAAATCAGGCTTTGAACCAAATCTTTATAATTAATGCACATCCATATATAAAAAGTGTGATGGAACTTCAGTCTCTTTTAACACCGTAGGATGGTTGATCCAGGGTTGATTATAAGTATAATAAACATCTCTGTCTCAAACATTACATTCTGTCTAGAGATTGAGGTTTAATTAAGCTAATACTAATTGTGACTGAAGTATCACTGAAACCAATGCAAGAAGTTGTTTCTAAAACATGCAAGTCATGTTGTCAGTGTATTTTTTTCTTTTGGTGGAAGAAATTGGTGAGCGTGAGGAGGGAAAATTCAAACTCATTCCAGACCAAAATCACAGAATTCTTCATAACATCTGAAGTTTATTTTTTAAAAAAGGAGAGAGAATTGATAGGCATTATACCAACTTACAATTTATTTATTTTTTTAAAAAATGACATGAAACACAAGTAAAAATAAATACATCATATAAACAACAAAATTGTTCAAAGTCTCTGTTCTGGGAGGTTGGGTGAGCACGTCCCATCAGACAGAGAGATGAGGGAAGCACATATCCCATGCGTGCAACCAGCCAACCAACTGACCCTGCTACAGAAATGTCTTTTTATTTCAACCACAAAGCACAGGCCACAAACTAAAGGCAGAACAAAAAACAAACCAAAAAATCCATTCAATTCATTTGGCTCCCCTGTACAAATAGATTTAATGGAGGGACAGAGAACATAAACGGGGAAACTAATATAGGACCCAAGAAGCAATGCAGCTGTGGGCAGCTGTTAGTGGTCTTGTTTCAATAAAGAGCACAAAAAGAAAAAAAGACTCCTTCTCCCTCTCTGCCAGCTCTCAATTTCTAGTTCTGTTGATCCTCCCTAAACTTGCAAATACCTTCCCTACTTTCTACAGAAACTGCTTTCCTGTTTGAGTTACAAGGAGCAAACATTCCCACAAGGCCTAAAAATGTCCTTATAAATCCCTAGGCTTGATATAATATGGTTTTGGTATTAAGAAATAAGACACGATTTTGTTTTAATCTACTGGTGTATATTTCCCTCGGTTTAATGGAGCCAAGATCAACCATTTCCCCAGTTTAATAATTACATCTACAGTGCCTATACCAAGATTTCAGTGCAAATACATGTAATTACTAGTAGATTTTCATTTTACTTGAGATCTTGCAAGAAACGTTTGCACTGCTGTCATTCAGTCACATAATTCGGATAGCACAGTATAAGTCAGCTTTCTCTGAAACAATCAATAGGACCATTATTTTAAGAGAGGAGGCTTGCATATTCCTGGGATTCCTTGGCTGGGGTTGTGGTCGGATTTTTTCTCCTCAAACTGTCCTCTATATGTCCATATAACTTTGTCCCACAGAATGCAATACTGTAGGAGCACTTTAATATCAAACCTGCCCTCTCGTGACAGAGCTTCTCCACATTTCCATCTCTTGGTCACAGGGAGATGGAGAGCAGTAATTAGCATGCAGACACACGGGCAATTCTTAACATGGTTGGGGAGAAGTCCTCCAGTGTTGTGCCCACCAAAAAAATGATTCGTCACAGGAAATCTGTGCCTAAACAAGATGATCTTTGTCAGTTTTAAATTGTATACTGCCAGAACTGGAGTAAAACTGAACATAGTAGCAAGGTCTGGAAAATATCACAGTTTAAGGTCACCTCTTTACCCTAAGCATTTATTAAGGGGTCAAGTTTTATTTTGTACCATGCCAACTTGGTACAGCACTGTTGCAGAAATATTGCAGTATATGGTCTATCAAGTCCAAAGATTACATGCAGATCCCAAACTCCCAGGGAATGCAAGAACCTTCCTAAGCATCCCAAGGCCTTAGCCACGCACACCTAGATGTCTCTCAGCTCCACCTGCAAAATCTGAATACCTGTTTTCCTCATTTCTTTTGTGGTCGGAAATTTAGCAGTGCAAATTGCACAGGCCCTAGCAAGTAGATCTAACAAAAGCCAGCAAGGGAAAGAAATTATACTGGAGATAAAAGAAATTTAAATTCAGAGATCTCACAACACAAACACATACGCCGCTTCTGAGCAGCCACTACATTCCTGGGAATTACAGTGCATCAAGGAAGGGACCATTCCACCGTTGTCCTGTATAAGTCACTATGCTGTTCTGACTCGGCTCCCATGTCAAGCATTCTCCGTCCTTCACAAACAAGGCACAACAGCCACCCTTTGTTTCTAGAAGCCACACCTTCCTAAGGATGTTGAATACGTGGGAGAATTCATAAGTGAGAAAGAGGGTGCTTTTCACGCTATCTAGAAGCAAGAAGGGTGCAAAGCAGAAGAATGCGGTCTTCATTGCCAGTGGCAACACTGTTCTCTCTTGGCAAGTGCTGGGAATGAATTTTAATCTCTAGACCAATTACATTTAAACCCCTATTATTAGGAAGGAGACACAGGTCAGGCACTTGCTGAAGTAGAGGAATCTGCCCCAAATATGTTTCTTTCCAAAGTTTATGGAAAGTGGTTGGTCTAAGTGAAGTGTGTGTGTGAGAGAGAGAGGGAGGGAGGGGGGGGGTGACAGAATGGACCTTGTCAGTGGTACAATTATGTTCAAGCATTCCACTGACATAAACATGTTAGGGGGGAGAGAGAGAGAAAGAACAAGAGAAAGCAAGAAAGAAAAAGAGAAAGTTGTGCACAGTCAGACTTAACGTTTTTATACTTTTCTTAACCAAGTACAAAAGCCAATTTTTCAAAATATTGTATTGTTAAATCTAATAATAACCCAAGCGATGCAACATTGCCATCCAGTGGTCAGACTAGTAAGTTACAGGTGTACACCATTTCCTACAGCTAATACCTTATCTTTCATTCCTATTTAAAAGATGACTATAGAGCCTGGTCTACTTAATCACAGCTGCATCTATTCCCCTAATCAAACATCCCCTATTTTACAGTAAGGATGTCCTCAAAGCCTGTCAAGTCTGGTGACTCTTCCTGTGCTCTTGTATGACGTCCGAAAGAGACAACAGAATCAGAAAGCAGCAGTCTGAAGTTTATACAAAATGTATTAGCTTGTCTTGTCTGCTCCATTACTCCATGAAAGTCAGGACAGGAGCTAGTAGGATTATTCAGGTTGTTATCAGCTCTGCTGCCCAAGACACACTATACTGAGTATTGGGTCTGCCTGAAACCTGAAGGAAAAAAAATCCTTCACCAAAAATTGCTTAGCTTCAAAAATTCTGCACTCTTGCTGCTCAGGCATAACCCCCCTTGCCTATATCCAGTTCCCGAGTCAACTTAGAGGGTTGCAGTTTACAGTACAATCAGTGTCGTCATATTTTGCATGAGGTGGACACATACAAATCACAAAAGGGCATGACTCACAGACGTACCAAGGCCAAGTCTTTGGAGAAACGCGAATGGACACCTTCAGTTAATTTGCTTTGTTATTTTTGTGGGGGTTTGTGTTTTTTTTTTTTTAATCCCATGGTGCATCCAAAGACAAGTTGTCCAGAAGTTTGCTCAGAACCCCTCGGTTTTCAACTCCTAGGATATGTTAAAGAAGAAAGCACTATTTTAATGTTTTTATTTTAAAATAATTGAAGTAATTTGCATAGCTAACTTTAAATCTAAGGCTTCTACAAATGGTGAAGTTAGGCCTGACAGACAGTGCCCAGTTAGCAGAGAAAGATAGTCAGAAAGCCCAAATTTACATGCTTTTTAATGGTACATACAAGTAGACACATACACACACTCATACCCATACCCATACTCACACAGAGCTTTCTCTCAGAATCATTTCTGATTCACAATATGAAAAACAAGTAGCCACAACCTCTTTAACTAAGGGGTTTGGTAGGTCTTTTATAGGCTGAGCAAAGGCTCAATTCTCACATTACCTCCGTTCAAATCATGTGGGGTTCAAACTTTTCACGGAGAGGTATGATGCATGAAAGAGAGAAAGTTTTCCATGGGGAGTCTGGCAGTTTTAGCCACTTCTGTGGAACCACTGTCTTCTTTGCAGCAACCACATAACAAAGATAAGGTGAGAACAGGATCTGAACCATTATCCTGGAAAGGCTTTCTTAACAATGCTCTCACTGACTTCTTGTCATGGGTGTGCAAATGCCTCATCCCTCTTCCTTGGAATGGCAATACCTTGCAACACTGATTTACCCAGTGTAATCTTTTAAAAACAAACTGGGAGTATCGTTCCATCACCCCCAGAGATACCACCATCTCCCTTCCCTGCACAATGGAGAGGAAGGCAGATGTTGATTTCTATGCCAAATCTCTGCAACTTCCTTCTATTGTTACGCCTTCTATGAAAATAAATGGCTTCTCCTTCCACATTTCTGTGGCAACGTATTATAGAATAAACTTGGGCCAGATACTAGCAACAATATAGAGGGGACTTTCCTCTGCAAAGCTTTAGCTTTTCTACTATAGAACCACTGGAATGGCAGGAACCTAGTTTAAGAATCCATGTCTCCAACTGATGAGAGAGGCTCTTTAACATCAACCTCACTGTTGCCCACTGCAAGGGAAAGAGCTAGAGACTAAACACAGCTCTAGCCAAATAATGCCCCTGGTCCCTGGCCCCCCGTCTCCACAATGAAGCACAGCGGTGGGGGTAATTCTGCCTTGGCCCTATACAATGCCTCTGCATTTGTCAAGCAATCAACTTGTCGCTTTATTTCTTTCTCATACAGGCCACACTATAAACAACCTCACTGCTTTTAGCAAGGAAGAAGCAGGAAATAATTTCCCAATAAATACTTTGCTTTCATGAAATAAATTAACACAACAGTTCTATGGAGGAGGGAGATCATCCAGTCAGTGTCAATAAAAACTCTGGCAGCAGATACAAGGAGCTCAAGCAAATATCTTTCGTAGGAGGTCCACTTCATTCTGGTCAACAGGAACTTGACAGCTTGTTTCTTTTGCCAGACCTGCAGGCTCATCATCGCTTCAAAGGTGGAGGAGCAGCAGGAGAACAATCACTACGAAAAGCTAGATGGGGAACTGGGAAAAGCCTTAAAATTTCTCCATCAAGCACTACCTCACTAAACGACTGACACAAGTCCTAACCCAACGGTGCTGAAGAAGCCAGAAGAAACTGACCCACAATGGCCCTTCCCTTGTCTTCAAACACATCTCTTAGGGAAGGTGGCAGGGCAGCCCATATCTGTACCCCATCTCCCCAACTCCTGCCACCACTCCACAAGGGCCTGGATGAAGGGCACTAGACTAATGTGCCTTGAACGTTCAGGAAGCTGAAAAATTCATTTTCACACAGACCCTGCCCCACCCACTCCCTCCCACCTACATATGACACATTGCCTGCTCCTTCCTTTCCCACCTCCCTCCCTCCATTAAGAATGCAGTTCATCCTCAGGTTTCTTAGGGCACAAAATCTCCCAGTTTTGATCATGGGACCATGAACTTTCTCAGATAAGGCCGTTTGTGTACGAGTGTTATTCCATAGACAAAAGAAAAAAAAGATCAGCCTGGTGTCTCCAGTCTAACAAAGGGCACTGAAATATTAATGGCAAGTCTTCCTTTTGGACAACACAGACAGCATGGGAGGGAAAGTCAAGGAGGCACTCCTGTGGTTTGCAGTGACACTTCCCTTGCCCAACTCTTGTTCCTCCCCACTGCCGGGGGAGGGTGTCCATTCAATTCAGTTCCCGTACAAAGCAGATCTTTGACAACTAAACATGCCATTTCCTTTCCAACCTCCTCCTCCACTTCTGCTGTGTGTTCTAGATATAAAATCCTGACCCCAGAAAGGTCCAGTGAGGAATTTTTGCCTCCTGACTGTGTTGCAATCTAAAAGAAGTGACTAGGCCCATTACTTCCCTGTGATTTCTATTACATCATCATCTTTGTCCTCATCCTCGTTGGAGCTGCAGCCCACCTCAGAGACCTCACGGGTGTCAAATGGAGGCACCTGAGACCGAAGGAGGCCCCCCGCTGGATATCCTGCGTGAGGTGACATGAAGCCAGGGTAGGCAGATGCCATGCTCCTGGGAAGGCTGCTGGATAAGACGGGGGCTGGAAAAGGAGCAAACATCCTGGGCTCAGGCAGGAGTGACTGTGAGAAGGGCAGCGAATAGTTAGAGAGCATCCCCGTCATGGAGGGGTTTAACATGAAAGAGGGGACGCTGGAGGTGGCTGAGGTAGCAGCAGAAGAACTAGCAGTGCCCGCTGTCAGCAGAGGGTCAGTAGTCACAGGGAACACCAGATGAGGATCTGACAGCAAGCTAGGCAGCTGGTAATAGGAGGAGCCTGTGCCCATGTACAATGGGTTGCCTGCTTGGGGAGCAAATGGATGGGTTAAGTTGTGGTTTAAAGGGACAGAGGGCATGGTGAACCCACCAGAGACAGGGTACCCACTTTCATATGGTTGACCTGTTGTTGGCAGTGAGCGTTTCTTCTGCTGGCGATGGGCTTGCTCATCTGGACCAGATGGTGAAGTTGACTTACGCTTGTTGCCTCGTAAGTCCAGCACTGAGTGGCTGTCAACATGTTGACTGGTGGCTGGCAAGGCTGATGAAGAAGCCAAACCATGGGTCCCTACTCGTTGCTCAGTTCCACGAGCTGTTGAATGGGCTGCATTGTCTTTCCGAGTGGGATGTCCAGGCGTAGTGTTGGTGGTAGGAGAGCTGTGTTTGGACTCACGGGCAGCCGCCGCCTCCGCGTATTGTTGCAGTTCACTGATGATTTCAGGACTGTCTGGAGAAATAGGCCGAGTGAGCTCCTCTGTGTTGGGAAGTTTGGGTGATGAGGCATTGTGTCTGCCATTGCTTGTGGATTCAAGAGATGGACCCTGGGATCCTATGAAAAGCAGAGTACAACAACATGTAAGACAGAGAAAGTAACCTAGATGGCACTCGAGTATCAGAAGATGTGGTATAAAAAAATAGCCTGATTAATGAAGCTGTAGGCTACTTTGTTTTCAGTGACTCATTTCAGTACAGATGAGGAATCTAAATTATTATGGGCAGCAGGGTCTAAGAAAATTTTAAAGCACACTGAATGGTGGTTGGAAGAATATTGCTCCAATATTGTCTCTTCTTCGCCGTCTTTTCATTTCCATACTCAATTTAAGGGGCTGGCTTTAGCTTGGGTTTTGAAAACTCTCCTGCCTGCCTTTCTTTTACATGACTTTTGACAGAGGAATATGCAGATCAATTTTCTTTTTGACATCAGTTCCAGGCTGTCATGGATTTCAAAAGAAAAAGCTAATCAGACTGACAGGCAGGATCTGGATAAAATGTATATAGAAAGTATTATATTAAAGATTTTAAAAAGTTATGAAGAGTGGTAGAAATGTATTAAATAAGAATAAGATATATTCAATGCCTGTGTTAATTTATGACATAAAATGCATATAAATTAAAAATTGAGAATTAATCTTAAATAATGTGTGAAAGAAGTTTACTTAAGTCTGGTTAGTTTAATTTCTTGAGATTTTGTTCCAGGAGATATATCGGCATTATTTTACCCTATATACGTAATATTTTAATGTAACACTTTACTGAAAAATTTTATTTTTATTACAAAACTGATCCAAAGATTTTTTCTCTCTTAGTTTTTGGTAGAATGAAACCAAAATTAAAACCATGAAAATATTTTTTGTTGTTTTCTTGGTATGAATGGAGTAAATCTGGCACAGGTTATTTAACTGGCTGTTAAAAAGACTTCCAAAATTCATTAAATTGATAACACTTTTAATATTAAATTGTTACACTTCGCTAAGTGTAACAGTCATAACAGAATACCCTCCCTGTAAACATGTGTCAGGTCTTTTTCCTTCTTGTTTTAACCTGTCTATTAATTTTTATTTGTTTCAGCTTGATTCTAACATGTGATTTTTATTTCTCTAACTGAATGCATTCTATTATTTTAATGTCCACTCTTCTAATGTCTACCTTTTATTACATTTGTTAGAAAAAACATCTGGAAATATTTATTCCAGATAGTTTTGAATACCTATAATCCCTTTGAAAGCTTTCAAAATAAAATAATGGAAGAGAAACTGACACTTAAGAAAGGTGTTCACCTGAAGCAACCATGCGATGATCTTCATTTCCCTTTGGCTTGCCAGTGGTTCGGATAGCAAAGATCCGTCCATCACTGGTCCGGATGTATGTTCCTGAAGGAGAGATGAGTAATAATAAGAGAGCCAGTTTGGTCTAGTGGTTAAGGCAACGGGCTAGAAACCAGGAGACTGAGAGTTCCAGTCCCGCCTTAGGCATGAAAGCCGGCTGGGTGACCTTGGGCCAGTCACTCTCTCTCAGCCCTGGGAAGGAGCCAATAGCAAACCAGGTGATTGAGAGTTCTAGTCCCACCTTAGGCATGAAAGCCAGCTGGGTGACCTTGGACCAGTCACTCTCTCTCAGCCCAACTCACCTCACAGGGTTGTTGTTGTGGGGAAAATAGGAGGAGGAAGGAGTATTAGGTATGTTCCCCGCCTTGAGTTATTTATAAAAATAATAAAGGCGGGATAGAAAATAAATAAATAATTAAGTTAAGCAAGGTTTCCCCATTTTTTGGGGGAGGGAGGTGAGTCGATAGAGCATTTTACAGGTATATAATAAAATAGATATTATGAAGGGTGTGGCCAATCACAAAAACAGACTTCTAGGATTCTCTGTAACAACTCTGTTTACATTTGTCCATCTGCTGAACAGATGCACACGCCACTCATTATTTTATTTTCTAGGAATGTCTCTGGGGTCTATGAGGAGACTAGAGGCATTATTGGAAGTATTAATTATGGTTGTGGCTTGTGCTGTGCATTGTAACATGCTAGTTTCCCACTACATGTTCTTATTCAAAGAATATGTAAACAGAATAAAATTAATTGGGGTGCAGAGTCTAGCAACAACCAAGAAAGGTATTGCCAGTTATATAGGGGCCTACAGGCACAGAACTGGGAGTCCAGGAGTTAAGCCATCTTAACTATAGTGATTGCCAGGTAAAAATATCTCCCTAACAGACGAAAACCCCTTTTGTTCAACAATAAGGTAAATCATCTCCACTTGTTTCATTGTTCTCTAGTATCAAGATATTGCAGACGCCCTAGTAGCAAAGACATGAAAGCAACACTTCACAACCATCAATAACATCCTATCAGTTTTGTCGGATGGAACTAAAAAACCAATGTTCAAGACTACAAACATTTAATATCTGATGCAATTCTTCTCTCATGGGTGTTAACTTGTATGTTTAGAATGCTTAGCATTACACCACCACAAGCCATGAGATGAAAGGATGTTCACGCTAATTACAGACAGAAAGGATGGGATCAGTGGCTACAGCTCCCATATATATACACAAATATTAATGATACATCTTAAAAGATTATTGATAAGGCAACTGAGATAAAGATCTTAAAAGTTCTCCATAGTTCAGAGCTGCTGCAATTAACATCATGTACCATAACAACTGAGTCAATTCTTTTTTCAAACTGTTAGCCGCCCAGAGTCACCATGGTGATATGAGCAGCCATATAAATCGAATAAAATAAATAAATAAGATTTTGTGTTTGATTCCAATGTCTCCTATATCTAGCTTTCTTTAACTGCATATGGTCTGTATCAACCTAGACGTTTAGAAGAGTGTGGGAATGTCTAATTTTATCACTAGCATGCTATAAGCATTCAAGAAATATAAAAGAAGGAATATACCAATTAACTGTTGAAGGAACTTATTTTTTCATTTTAGGATGTCTCAGAATTAATATTCACATATTTTTCATACATGCATCATTTTCCCCTAAGAAACTTACTGGTTTTAAAAGGAAGCTACATGTGTGGAGCTACAAAATACATTCAGCAATACAAACTCATTCACTAATACAGAGCTTTCCAAACTGTGTGTCGCGACACAAAAGTGTGTCGCCACACACAGCATGGTGAGTCGCCACACCACCCGGAAGCAGCGGTGCGCATGTGCACGGTGGCAGCGGCAGCCACCGCCGCCATCACACGTGCGCCGCCGCACGCCCCCCGGCACTGCCCCCATGCGCGCGCCGCCACACGCCCCCCTGCGCCGCCCCCGCACTGCCGCTGGCGTGTCGCCAGTGGTGGCACTTTGGAAAGCCCTGCACTAATAACTTCAGGGTAATGTACAAAATACAGGTAGACCTCGCTTAACAACTGCCCTGTTTAGTGACCATTCAAAGTTACGATGGCACTGAAAAAGTAACTTTACGACCAGTCCTTGCATTTATGACGGTCGCAGTGTCCCGTGGTCACGTGATCGCCATTTGCCTGCTTCACAACCGGCTTCCGACAAGCAGAGTCAATGGGGAAGTCGGCAGTAAAATTGCAAGTTGCGGTCACGTGATGTCTCGCTTAACAACCCACGGTGACTCGCTTATCAACCCAATGGGAAGTGAAGTTAGTCTGTCATGGACACATGATGTTTTGCTTAGCGACTGGGTCACTTAGCGATGGAGTTTCCGGTCCCAATTGTGGACGCTAAGCGAGGACTACCTGTAAGAGGAGGGAGAAAGAAAGGTTCTTTATGGAGCAGCAGAAAAACTAAGCCTATGAACAGTCTACTATCAACCCTCCTGCTGCTCAAAGAACTCTAGCACTTGTAAGTGACTATTAGTTCAAATTTAATATATTTGAAAGGTCAATGACGTTTAAAGAAAAGTGGATAAAAAAGTGGCCTGAATAATAAGAAGCATCAGATATCTTGCTAAGTTAGTACTGAGAAGGTGAAAGCAGACTACTAAAATAAAGATGACTTCTGGCAAAAAATGAAATGTACTCGGTCACTTGGATCACAGATCAACAAGCAGAAATCCTTACTTAGAAAGGACAAAACCTCCTCCAACCATCCTGACAAACTTAATTCTGTCTTCAAAATGTCTTTATAAAACTGTGAAATGGATAATTACAACCTCTTATTTAATAAGAAATTAAGCTATCACAATGTTTTATATTGAAACAGGTCAATAATGAACAAATGTATGATCAAAAACTAATAATGAATGTGGTCAATCTGAACTAAGGAAAAATGAATCAAAATATATTAATGTGTGGCAGAAAACCATGTGGATCTTCTCTATTGTTTGGAGATTTTTCCCAATGGCACTTCATTTTCTGAACAGGGGATGAAAACTTATTGTAGAAGGAAAAGGGAAAATAAACAATATTGGTAACACTTCTCTAACAATACAATTTCTTTTGGTTTCTGTTTATTTCTAAAAATAAAGTCTCCCCAGCCCCACATTGCAAGCTTAAATCTGTAATGGAAAAGCTATCTCAATTACCTTTAGTCCCACGGATAATATGTATGCTTTCACCAGCGCTGATTCTTGCCTGCACATCCGTGGAAGTGTTCGTACCTGGAATCACTATATCTAAAATGGATAAAATAATAGGTACACGAATCATTGCATGTTGTTTCAAAGTGGATTCAATTAAACAAATTTAAATAAAATAACATATTCCAAGCATTTAGTTGCTTTTGCCAGTATATTATATAAAGCACAAAACCAGTATTTATTTATATGCTTTAAAAATATAATGGGAGAGAAAAAGCTAGTAAAAAACTATATTAATAGCCAATGCTCTGTATTTAACAGGTAGTTCAAGAAAATGACAAGCTAACCAACGAGGCTGCAGCAGCGGCATTTCAACCAGTCTCCTTCCTCTTTTCAAGTACTGTTTGTGTTTTTGTAAGATGAAAAGAGAAGAGCTGGTACAAAAATGAACAAGCCTCCAACATGTTTAGTAGCTGGGTAGAAGGCAGAATTTTCATTAGGCACATCACTTCTGTATGACCAATCTTTATTTCGGTCATAGACCAGCATAGAACTAATAACATAACAATTATGCTAAAATAGAAATAGAAATAAAAAACATATTGATAGAATAAAATAAGGTAAAAATAAAATTATTAAAGTAAAATTACAGAGTGCAGATATTAAAAAGCAGAAGAATCCTATAAAATTACTATTGGATTTGCAAAGAATAAATGCTATAAATTACTGATGCCTAACTATAAAAGGACCTAAGTAGTACTAGAATTTATAGAGCACTATGAGAATGTAAATCTATGCTAGCTTATATTAAGATATGTAAACTTTATTCCAGTCAAATACATAAGGCAAACAGAGTTATCCCCTAGCATCAGTGACTGCTAACAACCATTTGTAAGCGCAGCTTACATAAAATGTAGCAGAATTTTGCTACAATCAAGGAGATACCTTTGTCTTCATTGTTTAACAGAAAACGCAAGTAAAAATTATCAGAATGACCCAGGAATTTAGGCAAAAGGGGGGTGGCGAATCAGCTGGTGGCGAATATCCCTATAAAACTGACTATAAAAGAGAAGCTGGGCACCCGTGTCACAGGGGCAAAGACGGGTTTCAAATGGGGTTTTCTTATATTTCCCCTCTAAAACAGCTGTAGGGAGGGCATTCAGTCGGGCTAATGATAGGGCTCTCCTAAATTTGGGAACTGTAATATAATATAGGTATGGGGTGGTTTGGGCAGTAAAATTTGATTATTGACAAATATATTACTGGTAAAAGTAGCAGTTTCTGTTTGGCTTTCTATATCTAAGATCCTCTGCCTTAGTAGTGATCTTGCGTAGTCTAGCTCTAAGGCTAAGATGGCATCACTGGAGAAACTATAAAGGCTTAGTCTCTTTTGAATAGCTGTTTTCCAGGAAGATTTAAAATTATCTACCAACATTAGGTGGGTCAGTCCACTTGGGTTATGATGTAATTTTAACCAATAGGTAAAGATATTTATCCAGAGGTTAGATTCAAATTTACTATCTCCTGCTTCCCGTCGAAGTACAGCATTTGGAACACAGCGGGTAACCTGGAAGATGTTTCTTAGAAATTTTGTTTGAATTTTTTCTAGGGCAACCATATTGTTATATGGTCCCAGTTGACCCCCGTATAGTAGTTGTGCTCGAGCTTTAGCTGCAAACAACTTAATTGCAGCAGGGATAAACTCTGCTCCTCTGGTAAAATATACGTTTGGATAGCTGATGCAGATCTCTGTGCGTTACAAGTTACATAGTCCAGGTGGGCATTTCTGCTTCCTGTAGCTTGGAACACTATCCCGAGATATCTAAACATCTTAACCTGCTCAATGGGTTGCTCACCTAAGTTCCGGTTTCTCCGTTTTGGATGTTTGGAGAAAGTAAGTATCTCAGTTTTGGTGTAATTTATTATCAATTCCTCCTCAGTACAGTAATGCATGAGTGATCTCAAAGCTCTTTTAAGGCCAATAGGGGTTAGTGACAGAATTACTGCATCATCGGCATAGAGTAATAAATTGACATGTCTTTGGGCTAATTTGGGGGGATGAAAAGTGGAGTTACTTCAATAAGGGACCAGTGAATTTATATAATAGTTAAAAAGAACTGGGGCCAATACGCATCCCTGTCTGACTCCCCTCCTTACAGGTATTTCCTTTGTGACATGTCCTTGGTTACTGCACCTGACTTTCAAACTTGTGTTCTCGTGTATTTTAATGAGCAGCAGGAGTAGACGTTTATCAATTGTGGAATTTTTCAGTTTATACCACAGTTTGGTTCTAGATACTGTGTCAAAAGCTGACCTAAAGTCAATAAATGCTGCATAAAGGGATTGTCCTGATTTATGGGTATACGTTTCTACTAAAAGTTGCAGCATGGTCTAACGTTGATCGTCCTATTCTAAATCCAGCCTGTTCATCCAGCAAAATGTCTTCTGACTCAAGCCAGTCAATTAGTTTCTCCTGAAGATGTTTAGTATACATTTTGCTGATCTGACTTAACAAACTAATTGGGCGGTAGTTAGCTGGATTGCCTCTCTTAACCTTCTTATATACAGTACTAGTATTATAATAGCCAAGCCCCAATCCTTTGGTATCATGGCTGAACGGTCTATTGCAGTGAAAAGTGAAGCTAGCACTGGGATCCACCATTCCAAATTGTTTTTTATTACTTCGTACATAATAAAATCTGAACCAGGGGCTTTCCCTGGTTTGACCAAAAGTGTTTGCCAAAATTCTCTCTTCCATATTATTATTACGGGAAGAATATTCTCTATTTGCCCTAGAGAAAACACCAGGAAGATAAGCATGCAGAATTAAAGTAATGGCAAGTTAAGTCTTCTTTGACTTATGTTAAAAGTGGGTCCTGAGCCCTAGAAATTTGTTGCTGTCCTATATAAAACATAGCAACAAAAGGTTAACATGGGTAAGATTCTATTATCAGAGAACTAACCTCAAAGTGCTTGTGAAAATTTTTTCTTCCCTGTTTACTTTTGGTGCAACCTCATTTCCTAAGGAAGTTAGACTATAATTTTCTCTCTCTTCCCTAGTGCAGCCAAAGCAACTGACCTGTTGTGGTGACAATCTTCTGCACAAGAACACCAGCTCGCTGCAGGTAATTGATGGGGAAGTTAATAGCAGGATTGGAAACGGAAGCTGCTCCCATACTGCCTAAGGGGACATGGCGAGGCATCATCGGAATAGGGGTAGACTGAACGGGACGCACGCTTGCCACTGGCCTGTCCTCACCTTTGAGGCTTGGTCGCCTACAAAGCAAAGAATACATCAACAGGATTACAGAATTTGAAAGGACCCAACAGCCTCTTTTCACAAGCAGGATCTTCCACGCCATCACTCACCTACACTGAAGAATCTTATCCCTAAATTTGAACGTTGGAAGGGATCCTGGAAGCTCTCTAATCCAATTGCTTGCCCAACGCAGAAACTATGGCGCAGCACGCAACTGCAGCACTCATGACAGAGGGCCATCCTGTTTCTGCTTAAATAACTCTTCCTGGATCTTCCACAAGAAGAGAATAGGTACACTGCAGAGAGGTGCCCATGGGCATGCTCCAGATTACAAAATTATGCTGAGGTGCCAATCACATATTAATTTCTCCATATGCAATCACAAAAAGAAGATATTTAGTAACTGATATACTGAACAGAAATCCTTTCATTTTCTCCCACAATGTGTCCAGAAATCAGTAATAATGAAATTAAAAAGCATTCCAAAAACCCTAGGTGGGAAGTGGATATTACTAAGCCTGTGTGCTGTGGCCTATATGTGCTATCACAGAGCTTTCCAAACTTTTCATGTTGGTGACACACTTTTTAGACATACATCATTTCGCGACACAGTAATTCAGTTTTACTAGCAAACTGGAGGTTAAACTAACTAACTTATAAGAGATATGGACACATACATACATTGTAATAGCGAAATGTATGAGGACACAACTTATCTCATGGAAACAGAGTTTCCCTTTACAGCAGGGCAAGGCTTGGACAGAGCTCCCCTCTTACAGCAAGGCACAAGGCAGGCACTAGGACCTGCGCGGAATCCTGGCAGGGCTCGGAGGCAGCAGCAGCGAGGCGCTCAAGGCTCTGAGCTCGGACTCAGAGGTTTCTTGTTAAGTTCGCGCGACACACCTACACACTGCAGCCGACACACTAACGTGTCGCGACACAGAGTTTGGAAAGCTCTGTACTATCAGCACCTTAAATGTTGGTTTCCCCATCGCAATAAGATTCTACTCAACGCACTCTAAATATCTATTCATTGGTTTGACTAAATTTCCTGCATCATCTTCAGCTCTTCTCAGCTACCATGGTCACCATACCCTCCTGTGTTTCACTTCTCTTCTGAGGGCCAGGAAAACACTGCCAAGAGGGGAGAAGTAGGAGATAAAGATTTGCCACTCCTCTTTAGCTGCATGGAAAGGAACCAGGTACCCACCAGCTCCTTTGACTGAAGGCAGGAATACTTGTCAGATTCTGGTCAGTGACTGGGTAATACTGAGCATAGGAAGGACGGGTATAAGGGACAGATGCACGTTTCTCTTCCTCATAGCTCTTTTTTGCAGCTTTTTTCTCTGCCTTGGTGAGCTTGTGCTCTTTGCGATCGATTAGCAGTGACTCATGCTGGAAAGGCTCCTGTGGTGATTAGAGCATAGGGAGGTTGCATCTGAAGCACATTGGTTTACTGAAAGTATCACAAAAGAGCAGGTCAAACAACAATTCCCCCTCCCTTGAACAATCACACTAATCCTCCAAATGTTCTAATGAAACAATTAGGACAATTTTGATGTTATTTTATATAACTGGCATTTAATCCTCCTTGATAATATCAGGAGCATTGGGTTGCTCTCTTCTTTCAAAAACTCTCAGAAATATGCATTTAGAGTTATGCCATTAACAAATGTTTAATCTAAAGTAGGAATGGGAAGGAACCTTCTCCTGCACAACAAAGCATCTTGAAAAGAAAGAAAAAGAGATGATTACTAGGAATGCTTCAGATGAAATGCTGATCTGTTTATTTATTTATTCATTTAACATACAGGTAGTCCTCAACTTATGACAGCAATTGGGACCAGAATTCCCGCTGCTAAGCAATGCAGTTGTAAACTGCGACCACATCGCTTAGCAATGGCAATCCCTGTAGTCCCGGTTGCCGTCGGTATGATCACATCGATAACCACAGTCGTTAGGTGAGGCAAGACAAAAGTCAGTGGGGAAGCCAGTAGGAAGTTGCAAGTCCCAGGCTAGTGGGCAGGCAAGAGGCTGTTGCCAGGTGGGGAGGGAGCAAGAGGGTGCACTGGGGTGTGGGGGAGGGTCAGGGGAGGGTGTGCTGGGGTGCGGGGGTCAGGGAAGGGTGTGCAAGAGGCATGGCATGGGTTGGGGAGGGTGCAACAGGGTGCACGAGAGGTGCAGTGCAGGTTGGGTAAGGTGCACGAGGGGGTGCGCAAGAGGCGCGGGTCAGGGAAGGTGGTGGGGAGTGCACAACAGGCACAGAACAGGTCAGGTGTGCGAGAGGTGCAGTGCAGGTTGGGGAGGGTGCACAAGGGTTTGTGCAAGAGGTGTGGGCCGGAGATGGTGCAGGGGGGTGCACGAGAGGCGTGGCACGGGTCAGGAAAGGTATACAAGGGTGTGAGGATGTGCCCGCGAGGCGCAGCACAGATCGGTTGCGTGGGGGGGGTGTGGGGATGTGGTCAGGGAAGGTGTGCAAGCATGCGAGGGGTGCGCACGAGGTGCAGCGCAGGTCAGGTGCAAGAGAGGCACGGTGCAGTTCAGGGAGGGTGCACAAGGGTGTGAGAGGGTGCACAAGAGGCGCGGGTTGGGGAGGGTGCAAGGGTGCACAAGGGGGTGTGAGAGGCAAGGTGCAGGTTGGGGAAGGTGTCTGAGGGTGCACAAGGGGGTGCAAGAGACATGGCGTGGGTCAGGGAGGGTGCACCGGGGTGTGTGAGGGGGTGCAAGGGAGGGCCAGGGGGTCAGGGAGGGTGTGCAGGGGTGTGCAAGTGGACGGTGTGAGCGCAGAGGAGCTGGGAGAGGGTGCACGGGTGGGGGAGACTTACCCCAGTGACTTTCCCTGTTGGCTTCCCCACTGACTTTCATTGTCACACACATTAACATCCACAAATGCCAGACCTCCATTAATATCCTGGCCCCAGTGCCTTGGGGGAAAAGCCAGGTCTTCATCTAGAGCAAGGGTCCCCAAACTCTTCAGCTCATCGACCCCTTCATGAAGTTTCAGATCGTTCATCGACCCCCCAATATTTTTTATATGAAAATAATTTAATAAATACTACTTTAACTAATAGTACTATGAATAATAGCAACAACAAAAACAACAATAATGGATTGCCCATGACCCTTGGGGGTCAGTACCAACCACTTTGGGGAACCCTGATCTAGAGCTACTTGCCATCTTCATCATCCAGATACAGAATCAATCAGTAAAGATTGCAAAAAGATAGAGGTCAGTGCATATGCTAGACTACATCCAATAGTAAAGTAGATTTTCACCTGCACAGTGGTACTTTCTATCTCCCCCCCTTCTCTCCATGCACTCCAAATCTGGTCTGGAGAATCCTCCAACTCTTTTGGAGCAAATGTGGTTGTCATAATGTGAGATAAAACTAAGGAATTCGTTGCAATGGGGAAATGGCATTTACCAATGGAATAACACTGTTGAATCTCACCTATGATGAAATATGTAAGCAATATATTAACCCTGGACTTTCCTTGACATAAACAAGCCCCTCATTATATCCAATTCTCTAAATACTTTGCATCTGACAATCAGAAGCATTTTATAATAAAACAGTAAGTGACAGACATCAGGTAATTTGAGGAGACACATTTTCTTGAACTTAATTTACTACTGATGTAATTTCTTGTAGGCACCACACATTCTTATTGTACTTAGTTAGATGTAATTTTTACAGCCAACTTCTAAAATAACACGGATATGGGGTTTTTTCCTCCTTCCTAACCTTGGTGATGAGGTGAGGGTACTTGAGACAGGCCAGCTGTAAAACAGATTCCTTGATCTTACTGGGACTAAAGGAAAGCTGGGCAGGCTCAGGTTCCTCTTCCACAAAGTGCAGCAAGTTTTCCACTTCCCTCCTGGTAAAGTTCAACACTGGATTCAAGTCATCCACAACACGATCTAGAGAAAATACACATTGATCACCAAAGAGGAAGAACTGCTGTTCCCGCTTCATCTGTATCTCCAATAACATTCCCTGGACTTGTGATATTAGCAAAGTATTGCAGCTTTAAAAGGGGTGGGTGGGGTGGAGGGGGGAGAGCTAGGAATCTCATGCCAAACCTGAAAGCAAAGGGAGGCAATTTCACAGACCAAAAGAAATCTGCCTAAGGCATGGCGAGATCTACCTGACATCCCTTGCTTGGAGATCTGACGGTCATAAATTTTCTTTTCTAAAGTGAAATCAGAAACTAGTCGGTAGATGTGGCAAGGCTTCTTCTGTCCATAACGATATACCCGACATACTGCCTGTGCATCGTGACATGGATTCCAAGAAGCGTCAAATACTACCACTCTGTTTGCACCAATCAGGTTCACGCCTAAACACCCAGCTCTGGAAAAAAATTGAATAGTTATTTGTCTGGGCTTGAAATGTTGCCTGGTGTACTGCACTTGTAAATCAAGTATCATTTGGGGATTACTGCTTTTGCTCAAGGCCTTGTATAAATTCATATGATGTTAGGATTTGAATAACCGCCCAGGGTCCCTCCTTATGGGGGAGATGGGCGGGATATAAATGTGACAAATAAATAACAGATATGAAACGAACAGCTAAGTCCATATGGGATTCTAAATGCTCTTTAAATGAAGTGGATTCCATCCCTTTTCAGGATGAACACTATCCACTATCCTTCATAACCAATCACATGTCTTATCCGTAGCAGATACTCAACTTACCTTGTTGAAAGAAGGAAGAGACAAACAGAAGTGTTGCTAGGATCATTGAACTGGTTAATCAATCGTTCTCTCTCTGAGGCAGAGGTACTTCCATCCAGTCCTATGAGATGAGAATTAGATCATTACAAAATTTTCTGCATAACTTCTATCAAAATAAAACTATGTACACTATAAAAAATATGATTGTTTGAGAAGATTCACGTGATACACAAGTAGGGCAAAATCCATCTAAATATTAAACTATCAGCTACTTCTAACCAAAACGTTATTCAAAAACCCTGAAAGCAATCAGTCTAAACATGAGGAAGACCACATGCATGATCACTTCTACCATGAAAAGATTGCAGAAAATCTAAGAAAAATGATATTTTTCAATGTGAGAGGAGAGTTGCATTAACCTATGGTAGCCAAAAATCAGAAGGACTCTTGCAGCAATTTCTCAGACTAACAAATTTTTATTAAAAGGGATAAGTTTTCAGGAGCTATAGCTCAGACACATGAAGTATGTCATTCCATGCATCTGATGAAGTAAGCAGTAGTTCACAAAAAGCTTATGCCTTTTCATTAAATTTGTTAGTCTGAAAAGGTGCTAACAGATTTTTGATATTTTTCAAGATCTGCCCAGCAGCAAAATCCCAGGTGACTGAAGGACATGCTGTACTTACTATAATAATTCACATTTCGGATCCAGTTATGGATTCCTTGTGCATCCAAGCCCAGGGGAGAAGGCACTGGCCGTTTTGCCAAGAAATCTTCAATGACAGACAATGTGGAAAGGCTTTGGCTATAAAAAGACAAGGTTTTTTTTCAGACTGACGAAGAATACATAAATGCTTGACAGTACAGCCTGAACAGTAAAGTCTAAATTTGTTCACACTGTGAGCCAATCTTATACATGATATTCTATTCCGTGTTAGTTAACCCACCCTCACTGTCATCATATGCATGACCCAATGGAGGAACATGAATAGGGCAATTGTTCCAAACTGAAAGGGGAGGGTCAAGTTAATTGTTAATATATATGTAAACTAATGATGGAAACAGCAGACAGAATAGTTTCCATGTTATCAACTGAAGAAACCCAACTATGGAGCTATACTGAGAGATATGAAGTTCTGACTCCAAGCCTGGCTGGCAGCTCGATGAGTCAGGACTTCTCAGAGCTCTGAGACCTGGCTGACTTTACCTTGTTTGCAGGGGTCTACAGAATTTGTAAGACCACTGAAGCTTCCCCCCTTATTTGACAAAAAATAACAAACAAGGAAAATATAGAAAATAGATGTCCTCCAATTTATCTTTGAACTTTAAGTACAATAATTAACTTTAAATGTTAGTCCTTCATACAATACACAGGAACTTTTCTTTGTCATATACCCTATGATTTCTATAATCCAATCTTCTGTTCTTCATATAGGTTTCACCTTTCTTGATATCTTCCAACAATCCATCTCTGGTTTCTACTCCTTGAAATAGTAATCAAATGTTTCTTTACTTTTCTCTTACTTTGTATTTCTATTTCTATTTCCTTTTTTTGTATTAACTTTTAATATGTACTTTAAAATTCAATAAAATTTATTTAAAAAAAAGAGAGAGAGATATGAAGTTCTACCATTTTTTTCTCCTTCATATTTTTCTATTCTTTTTCTGAACTTTTATAGTTCTATATTTCTCCCACAAAAAAGGAGGTTCAGGTTAAATAAACAGTATCCTTTGTACACTACAAATTTTTGGCCACTACCCAAAAAAGTGGTCTGCAATAAAATCAACAGTATCAAAGCCAGCCAACAGAAACATACAATAAAACATATCTGAACCTTTAATTCCAAATTTTAGTTGACTGGCTTAACTACTTAACAGAACATCATCATTTTACAAAAGGTGAAGTAAGAGGTCAAGCAGGCTTTCTTGGGTAGACAAGTTCTACAAACAAAGCCAACTGCATCTCAGATGTCCAGGGCTTTCTGAGATAATGGAAACATAAGGAAGCAACATTCAACAGCATACAGATCATTTACGACTTGGAAAACCATGTTGAACAATCTGTAGCTTGAATCATGTCAACTGGATTTCTATTTTCTCAGTGGAAACGTTTCGCTCCTTATCCAAGGAGCTTCTTCAGCCTCAAAACCAAGTACAACCAGGGTAAATCTTTTAAAGGTAAGAATAATACAGTCCTCTTTGCTAGGCTTTCTCCAGTGGGCTGGTTACTGCATCCTGAACCCACTGTTATTTCTAAGCATCTTTTAAGGGCAACTTTAAAAATGTAGGGAATCAACAAGTGGTTTATTATTAGTTAATCAACAGAAATATGATGACAATTCTCTTTCCTTGAGGCAACATTTTAATGAATAGTTCAGTTGGAATTAATGGTATTTATTTATTCACACTGTTCAACAATATATTTTAAATGTTTTCCTACAGCCTCTTACCTGAACACCAGTATTTTATCTCCTTGCTTCGCACTTTCTTCTACTAGATGAAACAAAAGCACCATCTTAGGTGAATTTTGTAAGACTCCTGTCTGATAATCACAAAGGACGTCTTTAGCCTGCAGGTAAAACAGAACATCTCTCAGTACCATGACACTTGCTATATCACAATTTAATTTATGACTCAGGAATTCCCTAATACCCTGAGTGTCCTTACACACATAATCAGAAACAACAGATCTAGCAGTCAGCTTAAGCAATACAATAATTTATACTGAAATATAAAACTTTCTTTCAGAAACAAATCCATCCAGAAGCAAAATAATGTTAAGTCCTTCCAAAAATAGGCAAAAACTCATGTGTCTATATATTCTCATAAAATATATCCCTTGACATATTCTCTATTATCCTCCTAAATATCATAATTACACTGGAAATTGATTTTAAAAACCCTGAGCTTTCTCACATACTGCTTCTAAACTACAGTGGTGCTTAAAGGTTTGTGAACCCTTTTGCATTTTCAGTACTTCTGCATAAACATGACCTAAAAGGTGATTTGTTCTCCACACAAGTCCTAAAACTAGATAAAGAGAACTCAATTAAACAAGTAAGTAAAAATGTTATACTTGTTCATTGATTTATTGAGGAAAATGATCCAAAGCTATATATTTGTGTGTGGCAAAGATATGCGAACCTCTAGGATTATCAGTTCATTTCAAGGGGAAATTAGAGTCAGGTGTTCCAATCAATGGGATTATAAACAGCTATGAGTGTGGGAGGTCCTGCCTTATTTAAAGAACAGAATTCTGGGTATTCACTATCAAAGTCTGATCTTCACAACACAGGTATATGGAAGTATGTCCTAGCTCAAACAAAGGAGATTTCTGAGGACCTCTGAAAAACAGTTGTTGATGCGCACCAGACTGGAAAAGGTTACAAAATGATTTCCAAAGTGTTTGTATTCCACCAGTACTCTGTCAGGCAGACTGTGTAGAAAGGGAGGCAATTCAACACCATTGTTACCCTCTCCAGGAGTGGTCAACCAATGAAGATCACACTAAGAGCAAGGCATGTAATACTCCAAGGACTCATAGAAGCCCAGGATAAGGTCTAAGGAACTAAAGGCCTCTCTTGCACTGGAGAAGTGTTGAAGTCAGTGTTCATGAGACGATCCGGAGAACACTGAACAATAATGGTGTGCATGGCAGGGTTGCAAGGAGAAAGCCACTACTCTCCAAAAAGAACATTGCTGCCCGTCTACAGTTTACAAAAGACGGCGTGGATAAGCCAGAAGGCTGTTAGAAGAATGTTCTGTGGACGGATGAGACCAAAATAGAACTTTTGGATTTGAATGAAAAGCGTTGTTTGGCGAAGGGCAAACACTGCATTCCAGCATAAGAACCTTATCCCATATATGAAACATGGTGGCAATATCATGGTTTGGGCCTGCTTTGCTGCCTCTGGACCAAGACTGCTTGCTGTTATTGATGGAACTATGAATTCAGAATTGTACCAGCAAATTCTACAGGAAAATGTCAGGGTATCTGCCCGTGAAATGAAGCTCTAGAGAAAATGGGTCATGCAGAAAGACACCGACCCAAAACGCAGAAGTTGTACAACCAAAGAATGGTTAAAGCAGAAAAAAGGTAATGTTTTGGAATGGCCAAGTCAAAGTTCTGACCTTAATCATATAGAAATGTTGTGGAAAGACCTGAAGTGGGCAGTTCAGGCGAGAAAGCCCACCAACATCCCTGAGTTGAAGCTATTCTATAATGAGGAATGGGCTAAAATTCCTCCAAGCCGATGTGCAAGACTGAACAACTGTTATCAGAAATGTGTCGTTGCAGTTATTGCTGCCCAGGCAAAGGTTCACATACTTTTGCCACACACAAATATGTAGCTTTGGATCATTTTCCTCAAAAAATCAATGAACAAATATAATGTTTTTACTCATTTGTTTAACTGGGTTCTCTTTATCTCGTTTTAGGACTTGTGTGAAGAACAGATCACCTTTTAGGTAATATTTATGCAGAAATATTGAAAATTCAAAAGGGTTCACAAACTTTTAAGCACCACTGTAACTCACTGTTCTTAGCTTCCTTTGCCGTACCCAAGCTGCTGTGATATCACCCATATCCTCATGTTACTTAGATAATCCTCCAAGCAAATCAATTACCAGATACAATCTATAAAAGCATAGATAAAGAAGTCCCTAGATAATATAAGAATGATCAGAGAACTGCTAAAATAATGATAATAGCGGTAAAGGGTGCAATTCCTCTTGAAGCTGCAATGAGCAAGACAGAAAGGCAAGAGATTCTTCACAACAAATGAAAAGAGGAGCCAAAGGTAAGAAAAATACCACTACTACATAGAACTATTCATACATAACAATGTCCTTAAAAGTATTCTCTGTGGTCCATACATAGCAAAAGCTGCTGTTGGCATGAATATTTGTATTACTAAGCACACTGAAGAACTGATGAATACAGAAGGTGCAGCACTGTAGGAACTCTTGATGAAAGTAATACATTTGTGTATAGGTACATATAAGATACTGCTTCAACATCCACCATGCTCAAGAGAAAAGGAGGAAGAAGTCAAAAACAACAAGAGTTTTTTGATTTTGGTACTCACCCATTCATATGTTACAACCTGATTGGCTCTCTCCTGAAAGGGACTGAAGCCAATGCCCTGAATGTACTTGCTATTGGTAGCCTCCCCAATTGGAGATGGCAGAGCATTGCTCTCTGTTTTCACTTTTATGCCCTGTGACTGGCAGCGAGAATTGGTACCAGCTGTGCCAAGGTCATCCACATCCAGATCTTGCTCATTTGCCAAATTTTCTTTTTGCAATGCTTCATATAGCACATCAGGGTGATTCCATATCTGAGAGAGGATGGCAAATTACTTGGCAATTATTACTGTCAAATACTTAGATTTTTATTTATTAAATGTTATTAATTCTAGGTATTTTTCATTCCTGAGACTAGTGACTATTTGATTTACCTATAGCCATGGTTGCCCCACTGAAGGGAGTAAGCATGAGCAGCAGTAATTTTACCAAACTCCGGAGGGACAGCCATATTACTCTGTTGCAGCAAAAGCAACAAAGGGTCTTGTGGCAAATCTATTTAATAAATATATAAGGGCTGGGGGAACACAGTAAGGCTTGGAATAAGAAAAACATAGAAGTTGGAATAATTTAATTTGTGAAATTATTATGATTAAAAATAGAGAAAGTCCTTGTATTGCAAAATGTTAGGGGAAGCATAGCTGTAACTTATTTTCATGTCATTAATACTGCTGTGGCAAGGTAGTCAAAGCACTACAACCAAAATACTCCAAGCCAAATTACAACCCAAAGCTTTGTCACCAGTATTCAGAGAATGTTTAGAACTTCTTATGGGAGGGAGCCTTAAAAGAAGATGGTTGTGTTCTGCATTATCATCACATTGTTAAAAAAAATAATAACACACAATACTCAAGATATACAAGGAAAAAAAAGTGGCCTCTAAATAATCATCCTCTCTCTCACATTTTCATAAAACCTACACAAAACAATGCTCCCTTTCTATTAAATACATACCTTACAACAAACACAGAAAGCTTTAAGTGGGTTCAGTCCCAGCCAGCCACTGTTGCCTGCGTCACGAAACCGATTCATGAACTCAGTATAAAGAGCCCGCTGGATTTTTGACAAACGCACCAAGATAACGTGTTCTTCCTTATAGGGAAGCTGAACTTTCAGCACATTATGCCCTCGTCTGAAGCAAGAAGCAAGAGAGAAAAGAACATTAGGAGAGAAATTGCTCAAAGTCTGGTCTCTATTAGCAAAGGAGGAAATACCAGACACCTCAATTTAGGTAAGACTATTAACAAGTATAAGAGAACAAGTGTGATAAGCACTTTATATGTGGAGATTGGTTTTCCATGGCAGATTACTGCAAAATCTTAGTGCTTAGTTTGCTAACTAAGTGTAATCTCACAACTGAGTATCTCCTTCCACATATTATAATCTGTGATGAAATTATATTTAGAGTAATTTACATTATACTTCCAGTATTTACATTATTAAGTCCTTTTAAATTATTTTCATACCCCCAAATGAAAAATACTACCAAAACACACTATTGTTAATTATGAAACTAGATTTAATGGCACGTACTTCAAAACGGTACTGCTAATGATGGTGTAAAATCTAATCCACCAACCTGGTGACCCAAACACTCCCTACCCACTCATAATTTAAGCATTTGTTACAAAGGCTGAAGGACCAAGAATGTGGCAAATGGCCTCACCTTTGTACAAAGCCTTCCAACAGGCTGTGCAGGACGTGACTGCGATACCTCATGAGACGAACATCTTGGGGGGTGCTGTCAATACACTGTCCATTCAGGATAGGGCGTTCAAACATATTACTGAATTCCTGCCGGGTACCAAGAAAGTCAGGGCGCACAAAGTCTACCATACACCAGTATTCAATTAGATTGTTCTGCAGAGGATAGCCAGTCAGTACTACCCTTCGCCGAGATCGGATGTTTTTCAAAGCCTGAGAAGTGCTTGCATGACAATTCTTTATTCGGTGTCCCTCATCACAGATGACCACATCTGGTCCAGGCCGGGATAAAGCTTTCTCAATTCCTGAAAGCAAAAGAAAATGTATCCAAAGGAAATCAATTCTGCCTTATTCTTACTTGATCTGGCAGAATAATTAAGCATTGTTAATTCAAGGTGCAATTCAGGGTACAATTCAAGGTGTTGGTTATGACCTTTAAAGCCCTACATGGCATGGGACCAGGCTATCTGAGGGACCGTCTCATCCCCATAACTTCAAACCATCCCACTCGATTATGCAGAGAGGGCATGCTTCGGACCCCGTTGTTAAGGGAGTTTCACTTGGCGGGGTCCAGAAGGCGGGCCTTCTCAGCAGTGGCACCCGCCCTTTGGAACATTCTGCCCCCGGAGATGAGGCAGGCTCCGTCGCTCCTGTCCTTCCAGAAGAACTTAAAGACCTGGTTCTGCCGCCTCGCTTGGGATGGGAATGGGAACTGTTCCTCCTGGGGATGGCTGGTGCCATAGAGCCCTTTTAAAATACCATCTTATCGCCTCTTGGATTTTATATTTAACTTATTAGTAATCTTGATGATTATAGATTTGTATGATTTTATATTTATTTATATTTATAAATTTTAATTGTTGTATTTTGTAAACCGCCCAGAGTCCCCTTCGGGGGAGATGGTACGGTGATAGAAATGGAAAAATAAACAAATAAATAAATAAATAGTGCTAAATTCTGCAAGGAGTTTAGAGAAAGGAAAATGGACTGCTCAGAAATTATTACTGGATTTCAAAAATCTCTGTTTCCATCTTCAAGACAACACTGGTAACAGAAAGACACTGATCACTTCACTGCCTTAGGCTAGGTATCATTTAAAATTCCCAATGAGATCCTTCACTGAATGCAATGACAAGTGAAACTAGAACTAATACATGTTTTTAATGGAAGTTTATCATTCAAAAAAGCAGTGAACCAAAATATGGTAACTGGGACAATATTAACACAAAACCTTTCCAGAAAAAGTTGCATTGCAGTAATGAAACTCTCAGCAAAATAGTTAAATAGATATCAGAGAAACTCTGTTTCTAAACATTTTATGTTAATAAAGGAAGATTTCATATGAACTAGAAAATCACTTTTTTGGCCAGAATAGAAATATATCCCTTAGTGGATTCCTAATTTCAGAATGTCTGTCTGTTCACGTCCAAATGCTAGTAAAAATAGTTGCCTAAGGATTGTATCATCTGAATGGAAATGAAAAATATGCTTAGAAAGAGGCTCCTGGCTTCTCACCTTTTAAGAGCTCCTGCTGACGATCTTCTTCATCCACATCAATAATGACAGGGCCAGTTTGCTTCTTGCTTTTCTTCTTTCTGCCCGTAGCAAAGGATTTCTTCAATGAAAGCAGGCGGTACATCTCATAGCCCATCAACAATACACCACCATCTGTCACCCAGTCAGTTACCACTTTGGCACGTGCTGCAGTGGTCCTGCAAAAAAAAACAGGGCAACAAAATACAAATGGGACAGTCTTTGTGAAACAGGAGAATTCAACTCCATGTGCATGTATGTACTGTACATTCAAAGTCTATTTGGAATGTCAAGGTAGTCCAAAATACAATGGATGAGGCAAATCCTGCTTTTAACCATGGCTGTCATTAACCTGAGGCCCTCACTGAGCCTAAGGCATTTGCATTCAAACCGTGTCATTGGCTTCCGCTTACTTTTTAAATGCAATATAGTGCTCATTTTTTCCTCCATGAGCATAATATTCTCCCCGTATGCTTAGTTCATCTAGGGAAGCTATCTTCTTTTTTATCTTTTGTAAGAAAAGAAAAGAGGACAGCATTATAAGATTCAAAATGTGAGCAAGCTGAGGTGGCGGTTTAATGGATGGTGTCCTACTTATTTTGGCAGTTATACTTATTGCTACACTGAAATTAATCAGAAGTTGTGCATAAAGAGATCTGTTCAAATTGCCAAGAGAACTTTCCAAGATCCATAAACAGGGCACAAATGCGTCAACAGCAGCAACTGTAAATAACATCTCCGAAATAGAATTAATTCCCCTTACTTGTGTTCATCATTCAAGATATGGACGTTGAAAGTGCGGGGCTGAATCTCTTTTGGGTCATAGTCAGCAGGAAGGGCTTCTGGTGCTGGAAGCCACATGTTGAACTCTGCTAACCAGTTCTGAAGAGTATTTACCTATAAGAAAAGTGACAAGAAAGAAGAAATGGGATCCATTAACTATATATTTCATGCTACCAACACCTTAAACACTGACAAAAATACTATACAGTATTTAATGGACAGGAAAATTTAAAGAGGCAAATATAGAAGTGGAAGAACATCAAAACTTGCTAGGAGTTTGAAAGATCCTTTATCCACCTAAACAGACTCAAATAAACGTTTTTGTCCGGCTTACTTACAGGTACAATGGCCAGGACGGTCTTTGCTTCAATATGACGGAAAAGTACATCCAAAAAGGAGATGACTTGCAGAGTCTTGCCCAGCCCCATGCTATGAGCTAAGATACAGCCAAACCCACTGCTGGTTTTAAATCTGTCCAGAGATTCCACCAAATTGTCATACAGGAAACGAATACCACCAATCTAGAAAGAGTTACAAACAGTGTCAAAGAGATTATTTATTTATTTATTTTCTATTCCGCCTTTATTATTTTTATAAATAACTCAAGACGGCGAACATACCTAATACTCCTTCCTCCTCCTCTTTTCCCCACAACAACAACCCTGTGAGGTGGGTTGGGCTGAGAGAGAGAGACTGGCCCAAGGTCACCCAGCCGGCTTTCATACCTAAGGCGGGACTGGAACTCTCAGTCTCCTGGTTTCTAGCCCGTTGCCTTAACCACTAGACCAAATTATGGATAGGTACCATCAAATTACTGGTTATGCATCTAATTTGTAAATGCATACAGACATACACAGGCAAAAAAACCAATGAAGTTTACACAAATCAATGACATATCACAGTAAAATGCCTAGAAGAGAATTTGGTGACAGTTATGTACATTTCTGAAGCAGAAATTTCAATACCTGATGAGGCTTTACTGCTCGTGCAAGTTGAGGAGCCAGATAAATGTCTTCTTCATTTGGTGGATGGTTGATGTTAACGATCACTTGCCCTGAAGCATCTAACTGATTTAGAGCATCATTCACATGAGCACCACTGCTCTCTTCATTAGTATCATCATCCCCTTCATTTCCAGAATCGCTGCTGTCTACAATATGGAGGGCTTCATCTTCTCCTGAACTTAATTCTATCACTTCTGCAACACAACCAGTTATAGAGGATTAGCACATCCATTACATTTTATAATCAAATATGCAAGGTAACTTATGCCCCTCTGTCTTCATCTTCTATACTCTAGTAAAAACTGGAAGAAGATAAATAATAAAGGAAGAAAAATTAAATACAAAATACAAAAATATGAAAGTGATTGTATTGGCTTATTCTGATTAGTACTGAGTTACTGAATACCTTATAATTATTTAATATAGCATTAACTTTGCCTAATCAACTTCATAGATTTTGCAAGTTTGTAAAAATATTTTTCAAATTGGGAATGTTCTTTCTACAGGCACAAAAACCGTATGTGTGAATCACTGATGAAGAATAAATTATGCTTTATCTTCAAAGTACTGTGATGACTGAGGAAATAAAGGGAGTTACTGACCATTAGAATTCTTAAGAAATAACATTTAACAAATATTTTTCTAAAAAAAAAATGAAAAATGTCCTGCTGACTGCAAGATACAAAGGTCTTGGAAGCCACAATGCAGGAATGAAGTTTCCATCCATTCTTACCATCTTTAATGCTATGGAGTCTTCCTTTGGAGTCATCCTCACTACCACTGCTGGTGCTGTCTAAGCAGATGACCTCTTCAGATAACACTTGGGGTGGAAGCTGAGCAACTTCTGCAGTTCTTAAAGCAATTTCCTCTAAAAACAAAGCAATAAACATCAACACATAACGGATGGAGGGGGAAATCAGACTAAAAACTACCCCCGCTTCAGTTAACTCTCCACTATTTGATACCATTCAAGTAACCAGTGTGGGGCTTGTACAAATTTGATACAACTTATTATCTTAATATGAAAAGCTATTCTAATATGAATAACTGCTTCAAGTAATGTTTCTCCTCAAGTTAAGCAGTCCTTCTCTAATTTCTTTTGGTAGGGTACACTCATGAGTCCTTATCTCAGACTCCAATGTCAGAAGAATGCACTGGTTTTTAGGGCACTAAAAAATAAGTTTGAAAAGCTTTGTTACTCTGTACATGGAATCAGTAGCATGAAACTGAAAACAATTAATTAAACAAATACATATTTCCATTCATATTAAACATTTAAAACGTAACAGAATTTTGGATATATGTCCCACCCCCACTCCAGATACAGTACAGTAATCTAAACATAGCAAACAACTTTCCTTCAGGTTCATCTTCAATAGTTATTATTACATATTACCTCACTTTGACTAAATTAATTAACATGTCCTGATCTTGTTCTATGCTGCAACACATCTAAACTGTATCTGAAGAAAGAAAGAAAGAAAGAAAGAAAGAAAGAAAGAAAGAAAGAAAGAAAGAAAGAAAGAAAGAAAGAAAGAAAGAAAGAATCTGTGAGACTTGTCTGGCCTTTTGCAGTCTGAAGATAAGCAGCAAGTTTAGCCAATTCATTTTTTTTCCAATCGCAGAGACTGTTGCTGCATTTGCTGGCATGAAGAGTAAGCTCCTTCTTCCATGGAGCATTTTGGATGTCATCCACATTATGCAGAACAGAAGCAAGCAAAATCTGCTTGCCAATTACTCCTGCTGCATTGCTGAGTAGCCCAGCATTGGGAAGTACAAGGCCACCTTACCACTTGCTTCCTTGCTCCAAATTTGAAACGGGTGAAGGAGAGCAGAGCAAAAGACTGTCCACACCCTAACCTAATGGTACCACAGAAAGGAGTCAGAGGATGGACAGAGTCTTATTAGCCACAGTGTAACGCTTCCTAAGGCCAGTCTGAAATTGTGGATACTGAAAAACAGATTTATATCCAAAGCTTTACGAGAAGCTCTTACATATATTGCTCCATTTTAATGCGGTCTGAATGTATGATAGCTAATGCTGTTTCACTGGGCTGACATACAGTTAGTCCTTGCTTAATGACAGCCCTGTTTAGCGACTATTCAAAGTTATGACAGCACTGGAAAAGTAACTGTATGACTGGTCCTCGCACTTATGACCGTTGCAGTGTCCCACAGTCACGTGATCGCCATTTGCATGCTTCACAACTGGCTTCCGACAAGCATATTCAATGGAGAACGAATCGCAAGTTGTGGTCATGTGATGTCTTGCTTAATGGCCGCTGGTGATTCGCTTAATGACTGCATTACTTAGCAACAGAGTTGCCCATCCCAATTGTGGTCATTAAGCGAGGACTATGTATATTCACAAAGGTACTTATGAGTTACACTTATATTGTCCTTTTGTTTTTCCTGGAGGTAAAGTGGGGCATGAATTTAAGAAAAAAATGAGATAAACACTGCAAAATGGAACAACGTTAGTATGCTGATAGTATTGACCATTATGATTTGCTTCATCTATCTTCAATTCAGCTTTCGGTTCAATACTTTGTATATAGTTTACCTGGGAGAAACTCTAGAGGTACTGTGGGGATGCTGGCTTGGTAATCCTTCCGTTGCTGCTCCAGCCGTTTCCTTCTTTCCAGTTCCTCCTGCTGTGCTGCTTTAGTCACAGCCTCCAGCTGGTCTTCCCGCAGCAGCTTTCTGAATGCATAAGGAGAAAAATATGTTACTTCCAAAGAAGTATATCAACACAGTTTCAATTTGGTTATGCCAATGGCAAATAAAAACTGATTTCCCCTTCTTCAAGCAAAGAAAATGACAAGAGTCAGAAAAATTAGTTATTTTTCTCTTGTAGATGGAAGGCAAGGGTCATTGTATATTCAATGTACTGGGGAGTGGGAGTGGGAGTAATATTAGTTTTTAGCTGAGGAGCAGGAGAGTATAATGAAACTAAAACAAGTAGTTGCCAGTAAATATGCACCTACATTGTGCTGTAACAATAAGGACAGGTGAAGGTTTAAGGCAGGGCAAGTTAGAAGATACTGGACAATTGCTTTATATATCATGTGCCTTCCAGTTACAAAGACGTGGAAAACAACAGATACTTTAAAACAGGGGTCCCTAACCTGTGGGCCGTGGCCTGTTAGGAAGTGGGCCACACAGCAGGTGAGCGGTGGTGGTCCGCGCGATTGGCTCCCGCCTGCAAATCCTGCCCCCACGGTCACGTGATTGTGCAAAGTTACGACCGTTGCAGCGCCCCCATGGTCACGTGATCATGATCTGGGCGCTTCGCAACCCGTTCTCACTTATGACCAGTTGCCAAGCATCCCACAATCGCCATTTGCAACCTTTCCTGCCGCTTTCCCCAGAAAGTCAATGGGGAAGCCAGCAGGGAAGGTCGCAAGTCAGTGGGGTAAGTCTCCCTCCACCCGCACACCCTCCCCAGCCCCTCTGCGCTCACGCTGTGCTGGCCACTCATGCACCCTTCCCAACCTGTGCCGCACCCCCTTGCACCCTTCCTGACCCATGCCACAGCCCCGTGCACCCTCTCCGACCCACACACCCACATACCCTCCCCAACCCGCACCCCTCGCGCATTCCCACACCCCCTTCCCGACCTGCACCCCCGAGCACCCTTCCTGATCCACACGGCACCTCTTGCACACCCCCTGGGACCCTTCCTGATCCATGTGGTGCCTCTTGTGCATCCCCTTGCACCCTCACTGCACCCCCGAAAACCCCCTCATTCCCTCATTCCCTCCCCCACCCGGCAGCAGCCACTTACCTGCCTGCCAGCCTGAGACTTGCAACTTCCTGCTGGCTTCCCCACTGACTTTGATTGTGGGAAGCCGGGAGGACGTTACCTCGCCTAATGACCGTGGGATGCAGTTAACGCCAGCAACTGGGACTGCAGAGATTGCCGTCGCTAAGAAATGCGGTTTCGCTTTGCGACATCGCTTAATGACGGAAATTCTGGTCCCAATTGTCGTAATAAGTCGAGGACTACCTGTATTACGGAAAGCACAGGCTTGCAGGAAGAACTGTTGCCAATTTGGCCACCTGACACATTTCTCCCTCCAGGGAAGTGTAGGGTAGCCAGACCAGCTTGTGATGCTAGGGAAAGGGTGGAGCTTTGGGCAAAACGAAGCAGGGACATGCTCAAAAGCCAGATAGGCTGGGTCCAAGTAGATCAGATTAGGCACATGGACCAGAAGTTTCACATCACTGATATAAAGAAAAAGGATCACACTACAACTCTTTCACAGGGTATTACAGAAACAGAAATGTCAGTACAGTTATGATCAGTTTTCTTCCCTGGAGCCATGACAGCAGTTTCTTAGAACAATTATCAGAGATGCCTGCAATGTTTCCTCACCAATTGGATTTGAGTTCCACTTTGTCTAGTGCTCCTGAACATAGACCATCATAAGCTTGGATTCAAGAGATTATGCATTAATATTGTGTAAGGGTAAATATTAAAATTCCTCTCAAATCTTTTAAACATGCATCTTTACCGTATGTTCCTCCTCATGTGAGAAGGTTTCTGAGCCCTCTTCTTTTTGGTGTCCTCAGAGGCCAGGCTCTTGTGCTGGTTCTGCAACAGTTTCTCTGCCTGTTCACTCTGAGATGAGGTAGTTGAAGTAGAGTGCTGCCATTCCCCATCTTCCCCACGAACAAGATCACTTTCGAACACTGCTTCACGGGACTGGTCTGTAAGGACAATATTAGAGTAAGTTATGCAACACATACTAGTAATTTCCTTTCTTTTTCACACTTGTGATAAATATGGATCTTACTGAAAGAATAAACGACTTCTCAACCATTTGACCATGTCTTCGAGTTTACTTCCATCCATTGGAAATGTTGATGAATCAAACCTCTCCAAATTCTTTTGTAAACCTCTTACACACAACCATAAAAGTTCTGATATCATGTCAAACCACGGGTGGATATGTCAACCTGCTCCTTGACACAAGAGATACTACATGGCTCCAGCAGCAAATAATTCCAGTGTTGGTCCAGTATTGCCAAGTGAACAATCCGCAACACAGGAATCCATTACAGGAAAAGAAACAAGGAATGCCAGTGCGGACAGAATGTCTTGGACAATTAACATAGCAAAAAAGCCATTCTGTTTTATACATCCCTTCTCTAGGCATATTCAAATGGCAGCTTTTGGGAAAAGTTTCCATGAACTTCCATGAAACATAAACAACATGGATGGAATACTGTTGTGCCAGCTCAACTTCCCTTTCTCCTTCCTTTTTCAACTACCTATTACTAGTTTAGTATGAGATTAGACTGCATGGAAGATGCTCCTATTCCACAAACATTATGTTTGAAAGACCATGTGTTAGTATAAATCCAGATGCGCGTAGAAGACCAAGTTTATCTGTATCTGTCAAAAGTCACTGTGTACCAAAAGTCTCTTTCAAAAACAGTGTGATTACTCCACACTGGAATTTCTGAGCACCCTCTCTATTCTGGCAAAGCCTTTTAAAAGAAATGAATTGAAAGCAAACAGCTGCTATTTTACATTCCCATAAGTGAGAGGTGTAACTGAACCAAAACTGACCCCTCTTGTTTTTTTTCCTGGAAGCACAAGTCAGGTCATATTGTGAACTTGATACATTTTCTAGAACAGACAGGGCTTTTAAGGATTTGTGTGGAGTGAAACTGTCACAACAAATGAGCTCACACTAATTTATCCAGAGAACTCCTAGTATTGAGAACAGACTCTGGTTTCCTTGAATTTTCTCAGACTTGTTTATATTAAGTAACATTGCTCCAGCATATCATATCAACCAAGGTTTCATAATATGATAAGCAGCATTTTTACCCCAGTGACTTTTCTCCTTCATTCACAATTACGTAACTAGATCAAAAGAGTGGATAAAATAGGGCAATAGGAAGTGGTAATAGCAATCCATTTGATTATATTCTGCAGGCTGAGTCATCACACCAATGACTTCCCCAGAATCAAAAACAAAGGCATAATTCATGCAGAATTCAGAAGGCCGAAAAATCAAGTATTAGTGAGAGAGAACAAGAGCCACAACTCACATACATTTGTTAAAACCTATGTGTTGCTTGTACGTATCTTTTCAGCAAAATTAAATAAAAACACTGAGATTTAGCAGAATATTTTCTGTGATCTCCACTTAATCAGAAGCTTATTAGCTTATTATTATTACCATACCCAAATCTGTTTATACTCAGAGGTCTCCCCAAATCCTTTTCATTTTTTTCTCAAATTCAGAATATCTCTTTCCATTTTTTTAAAAAAACATTCCTAGTGGTACATGCTTATTAAACCAAGATATCATATATCCTAAAAAATATTTATTTATTTAGCAAATTTATATAGGACAGTTGCATTATTATTTTAAATGTTAGATATTTATTTATTTTCTGTCCCACATTTATTATTTTTTATAAATAACTCAAGGCGGCAAATATACCTAATACTCCTTCCTCTTCCTATTTTCCCCACAACCACCACCCTGTGAGGTGAGTTGGGCTAATAAAACCATTTTTATGCTGTAATGGGTTCTGGCCAACACTTGATTCTTGAAGCAGAATGAGGTGATTAAAATGAAAGGAAATCAAACACAAAATTCCGTGTAATTAGAAAACTAGTATAGTAAGGCTTATGAATTTGAGTAAACTCCGGGAGACAGTGGAGGACAGGAAGGCCTGGCGTGCTATGGTCCATGGGGTCACGAAGAGTCGGACACGACTAAACGACTGAACAACAACATACAGTAGTAAGGAATAGTCTGAATTACAATCTGTCATCAATGTGTTGCTTTGAAGAAAGGGTGTTTCTTCAAATATAATATAAGTAAAACTGGTACAATGTTTTTCATATGAAGTATTTTAAAATGACATACTATCAGCAAGCCAAAAGTAAAAGAGTCAACTTCTTTCTGATGCAAACTTGAATCCAGGTAATATCACCATTCTATATAAACAATATACAGTATAAGAACAGCTTCTCCTTGTTTCTGGTTTCAAACAAGCTTCTATCCTAGTTACTATAGAAATATCATTTAATCTAACTAATAGGAAAAATTGCTCTACGTTATCAGTTGAAAGGGAGTATTAAAGATGACATCTCAAGTTGAGCTCGACATCTAAAGACTTCAGGTCTTTATATATAGTTTCCTTGGTAACAGTAAGGATGTGATTTGCCATTGTTTTCTTCTAGGATGCTTTCTGAATTCGCAGGTATTTTTTGGGTTAGTCTCATTCAAATACTAACCAAGTCTGACCATGCTTAGTTTTTATGAGATCAGACAAGACAGAACAAGAATGGTATTTCCTTCAATTTCATTAATTAGTGAAATGTATAATAATTTATTTCAAAGTTTATATGTAAAATAGTAATTAGGAGACCAGAAATAATCCAATTGTCCAATCCCTGCTTTACAAAATGCAACAAGAAGAAAGAGCATCCACTAAACTATTAGCAATTTATGTAGAACAGAGGTGGAGAAAACAACCAATGCTCTTTTATTATCCGTTGAAGCAAATTAATTCATCTCCCACCAAGGATGGCAAATAAGATAATGTCTCTGCCAAATGTCAGAATGCCGAAGCCTTTGAAAAAGCTCTGCAGCTTCTATTAGCCTGCCTAATAAAAGAATAGTCTCACTTCTTCAGGCAACTCAGTAGCTTTAGGTTCCTCCTACTCTGGAGAGACCTAACAAAGAACTATTTATTTATTTATTTTTAATTTTATTATGTAATCATTATATAATGATTACATAAGGTGGCACACCTACCTAACCCAGATATGCTCACAGAGCAATTCTCTACAAATACTCTAGATGATAATAGGGCCAAGAAAAATCTCCAGTATAGTGCTTCTCTATACATGGAATACTGCACACCATCAAAGATTTCTGATACAAAAAGGAGTATCAAGCTAGGTTGACTAGATTCATCATCTCAATGTCATCTTTAGATTTCACAAAAAAAAATACAGTAGTCAAAATTCTTGAGGCTATATTTCAAACTAGTATCCCTCAAAGAATTGCTGAATGTGTCTCTTGAGAATTTTAACTACCAGTCACCCAATTTGGAAGAAATAATAAGGGATACTAAGGAAACACCTCACCAAGGTGATACTTCACAGTGACGATATCTCCTAAATGCTTCTCATACTGCACTTATGAACTTTCATTGATGTGGGAAAATATAGCAGTCATACCAACAATTCATGTCTTGCTCTATAAGGACATGAAGAGGGCGGAGACTCGCAGTAACTTCCTGCAGAGAGAACTCTGTGAGATCACTTCCTTCTTCCTGTTCTTCCCTCTCTTTCCACCATGCTCTCGAGTTGAAAGGACACGTTGTCTGAGCTCTCCAAGCCCAGACAGAATGCTAAAGTCTATATATTCTATTTTTGTAACTTAATATGTTTTAAACCTGCCTTGACTCTACTACTGCAACTGCTGTTTTTGAGACCTAAATAATGTGAGTAAACATTACTTTTATTTCTTCACAAAACTGTGTGATTGTTGTTTTAAGAGGGACAAAAAGGGGTAATGCCAGGATAATCCAGTCTGCCTCACAGCATCCTGGATTATTGTTTTCTAGAAGGTTAAACCAACCTTGTCTCAGTTTCCAACTTTTTATGCTGCCGGGGATGATGCTCTGCTAATCTCACTTACGTGAGAAAGGAAGGATAATATCCAAACAATATATCTTCTCCTAGTATTTAATCTCATCCCCAACAAGGGTTACGGGCCCAGAAGAGACAAAGTTTGAAGTATTTTGTGGATGTCGCTGGATTTTCTTAAGAGAGAAGAAAGATTCAAAGCGGACATTTTGTTTTTCTGGCGAGCACATGGTGACTTCCATTGTCTCCATTGTGAAAGGATTAACCCCACCTTTCCCTCGCAGTGCAGTAGCTAGGCAGAGAAGATCTTAGATTTTTTTTTTCGTTGGAGATTTAAGTTTTTGATTTTGAATTTTTGGACATTTTTCAAATTTTTGATTTTTGAGATGGCTAATCAGAATCAAATTGAGGAGGGAAGCCTTAAGCTACCCATACTAGGAGAGAACAATTTTATCCAATGGAAAAAGTGCCTAGAGGTGATATTTGATCTTAAAGATATCTTGGATTGTATTGAAAAAGAGAAGCCTACTGGCACTACAGAAGAAGCCCAAGCTTCAATCAAGATATGGGAAAAGCAGAATAAGTTAGCAGTAGCCATAATTCTGAGTAGTATTTCGGATGTGCAGATGGTTCACGTTAAGAAGGGGAATACTGCAGTCCAGATCCTTGAGAATTTGGAATTGTCATATGGATTTGCAAGTAAACGCTCTCACCGTGCCTGGGTGAGAGACTTATTTAAGTTGAAACTTGTGTCCAAAGCAGACTGTAACAGTCATGTGACAGAATTCCTAACAATTATTGAAAAACTAGAACTCTCAGAATACCCAATGCAGGAAGAACAGAAAGTTTGTTATTTCCTGGGATCACTTGGACCTAAGTTTGAGACTTTTGCAACTCTTATGGATGGGAAGACAGACTTAACTCTAAGAAAAGTAATTGCCCATCTGAAAGAAGAGTGTGTGGAAAGGAGACAAGAATCTCCTACCAGGACTGTAAAAGCCAATGATTCAAACTATGTGTCTAAATTCCAAGTAAGGGCTAAAGCCACGCCTAAGAAAATTGTGTGCTTCAATTGTAATAAGGAAGGGCACATGGCCAAAGCTTGCAAAGCCCGAAAGTCATAAAATTTCCTTGCATTTAAGCAGCAAAATGAAAAGAAAGAGAAAAATGAGGGAAGTTTTCTCTTACTAAAAAAGAGTTTAACTGCTAACAGTTGTGACACCAAGTCAAACAAATGGATAATAGATTCTGGAGCCTCAAGTCATTTTACTCATGAAAAAGATTTCTTTGAGGACATTGAAAGTATTGACCCATCACAAGGTGGCAATATTCAAATTGCAGATGGCAAAATCATAAAAGCACATGGCGCAGGGTCAGGAGTCCTGAAATGCAAGATAGGTTGTGAGACAAAAGAGAATCCCATACAACGGGTCTTGTATACTCCAGAACTGACCTGCAATATGCTTAGTGTCTCTACTCTGGCTAGAAAAGGTTTCAGTATATTATTTGAAAATGATGTGTGCCAGGTGTCTAAAGATGGGAAATTGTATGCTGAAGCAAATCTAATACATGGTGTGTATGAGATTAATCTTTCAGAACCCCAGTCTGCTAAAGTGGCGCGCTCAAACCAGAAGGATGAGGCGGATCCAGAACTTTGGCACAGAAGACTTGGACACAGAGACAACAATGCCATAGTGGACTTGCAGCGCAAGGAGCGTGCAAGAGGAATAAAGGTAGCACTAAACACTTCACCAACAACAAAGTGTGTAAGTTGTATCACAGAGAAAAGTGTCAAACCTTCTTTTCCACCGTGTACTGAACAGAGAAGTACCAAAGTGCTTGATATAGTTTACAGTGATATGTGTGGTCCACTGAATGTTCCCTCAGTTGGGAAAAATAAGTACATTTTACACAACAAAGTTGACAAAAGAGGAAGTTTTGTAGATTTTTCTGAGCAATCAGAGAAAGAAACACAAGATCTCATATACTTTCCACCACAAATGTGTAACTGTCCAGATCTGCCTTCCGCAGCCATAACACCATCTACAGGGCATCAACAGGAAGAAGACGCAGAGGACCAGACTCTCAGCAGCACCACCAGAGATGAAGAGGAACAGTCTGATGCGGAGATGCCTGCATTGGAGGATGATGAGGAAGCTGATGTGGAACCAGAACCACAGGTCAGACGCTCATCGAGATCCAACAGAGGTGTCCCACCACTACGACTATCCTACCTCGCAGGGTCGGCGCAACCCCTAGAGCCTTCCAACTGGGAAGCGATAGAGGAGATGCCAGGCACTGAAGCCCGTCTCTGGAAGGATGCTGCGCAGGAGGAAATGAATGCACTGCACCAGAACAAGACCTGGACACTTACCCAGCTGCCTCCAGGGAAGAAGGCTATTGGAAGTAAGTGGGTCTTTAAGGTGAAACAAGATGCAGAAGGGAAAGTACAGCGCTACAAAGCGAGACTTGTAGCACAGGGATTCAGTCAACAGTATGGAGAGGACTATGATGCCACTTTTGCTCCAGTAGTCAGATACACCACCATCAGAATGCTTTTAAGCATTGCAGCTTCAAAGCAAATGCAAGTGAGGCACATAGACATAAAAACTGCATTTTTACATGGAGAAATCTCACAGGAGATTTATATGAAGCAACCCAAAGGTTTTGTCAAGCCAAATGAAGCGCATTTAGTATGCAGACTTCAGAAGGGGCTTTATGGACTAAAACAGGGTGCTAGGGCATGGAATGAAAAGCTACATGCCATGCTAACGCAGTTGGGGTACAAACAAAGCCATGCAGACAAGTGTTTGTACTCAAAATGTAATAATGGACAATTTTCCTACATTCTGACATTTGTTGATGACCTAATAATTGCAACCGTAAATGACAGAGACTACTCCCAAGTAGTAAAACATCTAAGCCAAGATGTGGAAGTCAAAGAACTAGGAAAAGTGCATTATTATCTAGGAGTTCAAATAGAGAGAGGAGAAGATGGTTCTTTTCTTCTAAGTCAAAAGCAGAAGGTCACTGAACTAATTGACAGCCTGCAGATGCAAGAAGCGCACCCAGTTGCCACTCCTATGACTACTGACTTCCTAAAGAATAAAGAGGAGTCAGAACCTCTTCCTGACAACAGCAAATACAGGTCAGCAATAGGAAAACTTTTGTACCTGACCACAACATGTAGGCCAGACATAGCTAATGCAGTGGGGATTCTAAGCAGAAAAGTGAATGCTCCCACTGAACGTGACTGGACAGCTGTTAAGAGAGTTGTCAGATACCTGAAAGGTACCATGGACTGTAAACTAAAGTTGCCAGCTGACAGCGATCCTGAACTGGTAGGTTACACGGATGCTGATTGGGCTGGGGATGCAAAAGACTATAAATCCACAGGTGGTTATGTCTTTATGTTTGCAAATGGTCCCATTTCTTGGGGCAGTTATAAACAGAATTGTATAACTTTGTCTTCTACAGAGTCTGAATACATTGCAGCTACAGAAGCATGCAGAGAAATGGCCTGGCTCGACCAACTGACCAAAGACTTTGGGTTAGTGCGCAAGAAGCCTGTTCGTCTCATGGAGGACAACCAGAGTTGCCTGAAGTTGTCACAGAGTGAGAAGTTCCATGCAAGAACAAAGCACATCGGAGTGAAGTACCACTTCGTGCGTGAGGCCATTCAAGATGGACTTGTGGACTTGGCTTATTGCCATACCAAAGAGATGACTGCGGACATTCTCACCAAGCCTCTACCGAGAGACAGTTTCGAGAACCTTCGAGTCAAAATGGGACTCTGGGCGGTTTAATTAAAAGTTTGGATGAACTTGTTTTGTATGCCTGAGAAGGGGTTTGTGGGAAAATATAGCAGTCATACCAACAATTCATGTCTTGCTCTATAAGGACATGAAGAGGGCGGAGACTCGCAGTAACTTCCTGCAGAGAGAACTCTGTGAGATCACTTCCTTCTTCCTGTTCTTCCCTCTCTTTCCACCATGCTCTCGAGTTGAAAGGACACGTTGTCTGAGCTCTCCAAGCCCAGACAGAATGCTAAAGTCTATATATTCTATTTTTGTAACTTAATATGTTTTAAACCTGCCTTGACTCTACTACTGCAACTGCTGTTTTTGAGACCTAAATAATGTGAGTAAACATTACTTTTATTTCTTCACAAAACTGTGTGATTGTTGTTTTAAGAGGGACAAAAAGGGGTAATGCCAGGATAATCCAGTCTGCCTCACAGCATCCTGGATTATTGTTTTCTAGAAGGTTAAACCAACCTTGTCTCAGTTTCCAACTTTTTATGCTGCTGGGGATGATGCTCTGCTAATCTCACTTACGTGAGAAAGGAAGGATAATATCCAAACAATATATCTTCTCCTAGTATTTAATCTCATCCCCAACAATTGACACAAAAACTGTTTTTCAGGAGCTATTAGAAGAACCATGATCCTTCTGTACAACATAACTGCTGCCTGAGCTAAAAAAACACCAACTGAAAAAAATTCCAAGTATTATGACAATTGCTCCTGTATTTCTTGGCTGCAGCCCTAAGCTTCTAAGGCGTTGCACTAGGAAGGGACACACATTTTGTAAGTATAGGAATAGATGTTTACAGTGGCTGGAAGATGAAAGTGGGGGTGGAGAGCAATAATATATTGCATTTCCCAAAGAATGGCTTCAAGCTATTGATTTGCAAATGAGTAAAGAGACAGCAACTGGCAACCAAGTTGAAATGGGAGGTGATTAGCATCTGTAAGTCACTGATCCGCAGCTCTGTTCAGTTTCTCCCAGCAGTCATTAGAAATAAATGAATGTGATAAATTTTGCTGGTAGGTTGATAATAAACAATTCCTTGAGAACCTAGAGTTATGACCAACCAAACATTAATTGTTCCAAATCTTTATTGTATTACTGTATATCTGTGATTTCATTTGTACAGGAGGCAGCAACTAAAACCATCCCAAAGAAAAAGAAATGCAAGAAAGCAAAGTGGCTGACTGATGAGGCTTTACAAATAGCTGAGGAAAGAAGGGAAGCAAAAGGCAAAGGAGAAAGGGAAAGATATAAACAACTGAATGCAGAATTCCAGAGAATAGCAAGGAGAGATAAGAAGGCCTTCTTAAATGAACAATGCAAAGAAATCAAGGAAAACAATAGAATGGGGAAGACTAGAGATCTCTTCAAGAAAATTGGAGATATCAAGGGAACGTTTTGTGCAAAGATGGGCATGATAAAGGACAAAAAAGGCAGGGACCTAACAGAAGCAGAAGAGATTGAGAAGAGGTGGCAAGAATACACAGAAGAACTATACAAGAAAGATCTTAATATCCCTGATAAATACGATGGTGTGGTCACTGAGCTTGAGCCGGACATCCTAGAGAGTGAAGTCAAGTGGGCCTTAGGAAGCATTACTAACAACAAAGCTAGCGGAGAAGACAGTATCCCAGCTGAGCTATTTAAAATCCTAAAAGATGATGCTGTTAAAGTGCTGCACTCAATATGCCAACAAATTTGGAAAACTCAACAGTGGCCACAGGATTGGAAAAGGTCAGTTTACGTTCCAATTCCAAAGAAGGGCAATGCCAAAGAATGTTCAAACTACCGTACAATTGCGCTCATTTCACATGCTAGCAAGGTTATGCTCAAAATCCTACAAGCTAGGCTTCAGCAGTATGTGAACCGAGAACTACCAGAAGTGCAAGCTGGGTTTCGAAGAGGCAGAGGAACTAGAGATCAGATTGCCAACATTCGCTGGATCATGGAAAAAGCAAGAGAGTTCCAGAAAAACATCTACTTCTGCTTCATTGACTACGCTAAAGCCTTTGATTGTGTGGATCGCAACAAACTGTGGCAAAGTCTTAAAGAGATGGGAGTACCAGACCACCTTACCTGTCTCCTGAGAAACCTGTATGTGGGTCAAGAAGCAACAGTTAGAACCGGACATGGAACAACCAACTGGTTCAAAATTGGGAAAGGAGTACGACAAGGCTGTATATTATCACCCTGCTTATTTAACTTATATGCAGAATACATCATGAGAAAGGCCGGGCTGGATGAATCACAAGCCGGAGTTAAGATTGCCGGGAGAAATATCAACAACCTCAGATATGCAGACGATACCACCCTAATGGCAGAAAGTGAAGAGGAACTAAAGAGCCTCTTGATGAGGGTGAAAGAGGAGAGTGCAAAAGCTGGCTTGAAACTCAACATTTAAAAAACCCAGATCATGGCATCTGGTCCCATCACTTCCTGGCAAATAGAAGGGGAGGAAATGGAAGCAGTGACAGATTTTATTTTCTTGGGCTCCAAGATCACCGCAGACGGTGACTGCAGCCATGAAATTAAAAGACGCTTGCTCCTTGGGAGGAAAGCTATGGCAAACCTAGACAGCATATTAAAAAGCAGAGACATCACCTTGCCGACAAAGGTCCGTATAGTTAAAGCTCTGGTTTTTCCAGTAGTAATGTATGGCTGTGAGAGTTGGACCATAAGGAAGGCTGAGCGCCGAAGAATTGATGCTTTCGAACTGTGGTGCTGGAGAAGACTCTTGAGAGTCCCTTGGACTGCAAGGAGGTCAAACCAGTCAATCCTAAAGGAAATCAACCCTGACTGCTCATTGGAAGGACAGATGATGAAGCTCAAATACTTTGGCCACCTAATGCGAAGAGAGGACTCACTGGAAAAGACCCTGATGCTGGGAAAGACTGAAGGCAAAAGGAGAAGGGGACGGCAGAGGATGAGATGGTTAGATAGCATCACCGATGTAATGAACATGAATTTGAGTAAACTCCGGGAGACAGTGGAGGACAGGAAGGCCTGGCGTGCTATGGTCCATGAGGTCACAAAGAGTCGGACACGACTAAACAACTGAACAACAACAACAACAACATATCTGTGATTATATCTATATTCATGAATGTGCAAAGGGTTTAAAAATATCAACAATTGGGGTTTTTTTTAAGTATCTCCTGTGTCCCTGCCCCACATCTTTATTTACAAATTAATATGCCTCCCACTCCAAATGATCTAGCTAGTAGATGCACTCATGCACACCCATGCATAAATGGATGTACACAGACACACATTAAAAATTCTGATTTTTTGCTGTGTCTACACCAGGGGAACTCTGGCAAATTAGCCCAGTTCTACCTTGTGAGAGGGGCGTGGTGGCTCAGCGGGTAAGACGCCGGGCTTGTTGATCAGAAGATTGCAAGTTCGGAGGTTCGAATCCCTAGCCCTGCGTGCGGAGTGAGCTCCCGCACTCGCCCCAGCTCAACCTAGCAATTCGAAAGCATGCAAATGCAAGTAGATGAATAGGTACCACTTCGGTGGGTAGGTAACAGTGTTCCGCGCGCGTCATGCCAGCCACATGACCATGGAAGCGTCTTCGGACAACGCTGGCTCTTCGGCTAACAAACGGAGATGAGCACCGGCCCCTAGAGTCGGACACGACTGCAGAAATGTGCGGGGGAACCTTTACCTTACCTTTACCTTGTGAGAACATACCAATTCTGCTTCAGCTGGGGTTGTTTTCAGAGTTTGAGGACTATACCTGCCCTTTGAGGTATACCTTTAGAGAATGAAAAGGGCAGGGCCCGCCGGGTTTTCATCTGCTTTTGCCAGAAAAAGGAGTGTGTTTCTGAGACTACCTTGTCTTCTGTAGTATGAGAATGTATGTGGCTTGTAAAGTTTCTTTGATCCATTCCCCAAGTGACAGTTTGGAAGATGGAGGAGACTACTGGGATGAGATTATATGCAATAGTGGAGAGCAGTCATGTTTGTGTATAGGTGGTCAGTAGTATTTTGGGCCAAGCCAAAGAGTTACATGATTTTTTGTTTAGGGGTTTTAGTCTTTGTGTTATTTCAAGAAATCTGTTTCCTCACATTCAGTATTATTTATTTTCAGCCTGAATATGAATATATTAGGGTATTGTGGCATTGGTGTTTTGGTTTAACTTAAGGCTGTGAGGGAAGGGGGGGGGGCTAATCTGTGAGGGGAGCCATTTGGTTTTCTGCCTGCACCTCATCTACTTACTGGGGAGTATGGTGATTTTTACACCAATCCTGTTGAATATCAGGATAGTCTCTAACAAAAGAGACAACATTCATGATTTTATAAACAGATCAAGGTGCTATTCTAGAGTGAATAATGGAAACTTGGCTGGGTGTGATGAGGCACAATTTGAGCCACTGACTGCTAGTCAGTTATTCCTGAATGATGCAGATCTGTTAGTTAGGGATACATGAGTTGTGTCAGTCCAATAAAAACAGTGGAATAAAAACAGAACAACACTTCCCACCAGATGCTAGGCCAACCAAACTATTTACCTCCTGACTGCCATGGCATAAGCCTTCTAATGATGGAAGCACCATCACAAGGCTTGTGCCATGGCAATCACGGGGAGAAAAGGTAGTGGATTTATTTCAGCAGCATCCATAGGATCTTGCTACCTTTTTCAGAATGAAGAAAGCAGCATCACACCATTGTGCCACAAGCTTCACCCTTTTGGAGGCATGGATGCAACACATGTAGAAAAGGCACAGGGCTTATGTCACAATAACTCAATGCTTTCATCAGTCTGACACCACCACCGCCTTGCTCCCTGCTCCGTGGACACCACTGATTTGCTCCCTGAGACTATGGAACACTACCCCTAGGGCTGTTGGGAATATGACAGAGAGCCATTTTTAGGGCTGCTGGGCAAATGGGTAGTTTAGCCTTTGTGTTTTTAAAATATTATTTATTTACTGGATGTTAGTGATGCTTTCTCTACATCTTGAAAGTCACCCAAAAGGCAGAATATAAGTCTTCCAAATTATTATATATATATATATATATATATATATATATATATATATATATAATTTCTATAACCGCCCATCTCCCCCTCAAGGAGGGACTCTGGGCGGTTCACAGCATATCAATAAAATACAATAAAAACAATAAAAACAATAATAAAAATACAAATACAATAAAAATACAATAAAATAAATATATAATAATACAATAAAATCCAAGTGGTAGGTGGTTCTTAAAGTGACGTTAAATATATTTAAAATATTTTAGATATTTAAGGCGGCTCTAGGGAATCAGCCATCCCCAGGCTTGACCACTTTCCTTTTTGCCCCAGGCGAGATCACAGAGCCAGGTTTTTAATTTTTTTCTGAAATCCAGGAGTGAGGGGGCCTGTCTTATCCCTGGTGGGAGGATGTTCCATAGGGCAGATGCTGCTGCAGAGAAGGCTCGCCTCCGGGACCCCGCTAGGTGGAATTCTTTCATAGAAGGGGTCCGCAGCATGCCCTCTCTGCAAGATTGGGTGGGACGGGATGATGTAATGGGGATGAGGCGGTCCCTCAGATAACCTGGTCCCGTGCCATGTAGGGCTTTAAAGGTGATAACCAACACCTTGAATTGGACCCGGAAGCAAACTGGTACCCAATGCAGCTCACGGAGCAGAGGTGTTAAGTGTGACGATCTTGGTGCACCTAAAACTGCCCGTGCAGCCGCATTCTGCACCAGCTATAGCCTCCGGATATTCTTCAAGGGTAGCCCCATGTAGAGTGCGTTGCAGTAGTCTATATGGGAGACAACCAGGGTATGAGTGACCGTTCGAAGGGCCTCTTGGTCAAGGAAAGGGCGTAACTGGCGCACAACACGAAGTTGAGCAAAGGCCCTCCTGGCCACGACTGCCACCTGCTCTTCGAACAGGAGTCGTGAGTCCAAGAGGACCCCCAAGTTACGCACCGGGTCTGTCTGGGGAAGTGCGACCCCATCCAGAACTAAAGATGACAAATTCCCAGAAACCAAGGGGCCATTAATCCACAGCTACTCTGTCTTACCAGGGTTCAGCTGAAGCCTGTTTTTCCCCATCCAGACCCCTACAGCCCCCAGGCACTTGGACAGGGTGGTCACTGCATCACTTACTTCACCCGGGATGGAGATGTATAACTGGGTATCATCGGCATATTGATGATACCTCAGCCTGTGGTGATGATCTCGCCCAGCTGTTTCATGTAGATGTTAAAAAGGAGCAGCGAGAGTACTGAGCCCTGTGGGACCCCACAAAGAAGGGCCCGTGGACTGGCTCTCTCGCTCCCTATCAACACCGACTGGGACCGGCCCTGGAGGAAGGAGGTGAACCAGCGCAAAACCACGCCGCCCACCCCCAACTCCCTGAGCATGCATGTGTGTGTGTGTGTGTGTGTGTGTGTGTGTATATATCTCCTTTAATATTCTAATAATCTATTGTTAATTATTTATTTAGAAGATTTATATTCTGCCTACTGGGTGCCAGCATTTACACAGGACATTGGCTGTGAGCTGTTAGTGTACTGCTCTGAACACTGTAAAAAAAACCCTAATGGGCGCTGAAGAGAAGCACTGAAGCCTCTGAACTCCCAAATGAAAAAGCATTATCCCCAAATTAAAATAAGAGTACTTCCGGCTGTCTTGTTTTTATGGTATTTTTAATACTGCCTTGACAAAGAGGTCCGCATGGATCAGAGACAGGCAACATAATCCAAATGAAGGGGAAAAAAGGAACACTTTTTTTTAATTGAGAGTGTAACGGAAAAGGCAGCAAATGCAGCAGACACTGAAAATCTGCAACATCCAAAGGTCAACTTCAGTGACAAGCAATTTATCTTGGAGCTCCAAGATTACGCAAGTGGAACAATGCCCCAAACACTCCAAGAGCGTTTATTCTGACCTCAGTGCTGCCCACAGTAGAGTCCTGAATTACATAAATGCTAAAGATTGCTTATATAAACTTTTTATGAATGTGGCCAAATGTCAATATTCACAATCCCAAAGAAACCAAGTTGCCAATCTTATCAAGTATAATCAAAAACTCACAACACTGTCTCATGCAACAGATGACAGAGTTTCTCCCAAGACTTCAGCTAACACTAAGAGTACATTTAAATACTGTCAATTTTATACTCAGATTGGCTTCAATATACTAAGGTACATGGATGTTTGCTTAATTACTTCTCTACAAAGTAATATGAAATATTCATGAGGAAGGAGAAAGAGGATGGAAAATGGCAATATTCTGCTACCTTATTAAAAATTTGAACTTCTATAAACTTCCTCCCCAAAACTTCTCCATCACACAAGTATCTTAATATGGTAATTCAGTCATAAATATGAGAAGTCAATCAGGATCTACAAATTTAGACTTTTAATGTTGTAAGAACTGCTATAAAAACTGACATTTTTACTATCTATCTCTTAATGTTCTATGAATAGCTTGGTCACAGTGACCCAGGTTATTTTCCAGTCTTCTCTGCCATGGAGTTTCAGTAATATGCTACCACTTCAGATGCATGTTAGATTCTTCTCAAACTAGTTAATGATTTTTTTTAAATAAAATGTTAAAACAGAAAAAAGAAAAACATGAAGGAATCTATTTGGCTCAAGTAATTTTTCAGTGTCTCATACTAGAAATCACAACCATTAAAGTAGTGTTTAATGCTCTCTACACATACATTTATATTATCATTATTTTTCAGGGTCTCTAAAAGGAGACTGAAATAAGAGGGGAGGCAGGTAGTTTGTGTTATGCAATGATTACGTAAGCCTTTGCTTTAAGTATGCAGTTATTACAATACTGTTGGTTCTATACTAGAATAGAGCAATGAAAGCTAAAGAAAGGGTGATTAATGTACTGTACACATTTCCAAGCCATTAAAATTATTTTAAATAAATAAATGCACACACGCAAACCTGTGTAGCATACTTTAGTGTGCAACTGTTATAATCAAGAAATGTGATAATCAGCAGAAGAACTGAACAAAAGACAAATTATATCTGAGCCCTCAGTTATCGTACCCCCTCCCCTTACATATATTTGTGATGACCAAGATGTGATTTTGAAACAACTGTATTATATTTTCAAGACCTTTTTAACAGCAACTACTATAACAGTTCAGCTTTGCAGTCATCTATTTTCAAAAGAACGATGGCATTATCTTTTTGGGAGATTAGCTTTCAGGGAACACTCCCAATGTGACACTGTGTTACTCAAAGCCAGTGTGCACATTATAGCCACCACATACAAGCCTCTATGTATTTCAACAAGCCTCTATGAATTTTGTGTGTTTGATGAGTCACTATGCAGCAGTTCAATTTGAAGTCAGTGATAATTTGGACAAAAAATTAGTTCTGTGGTAGAGAAGAAACAGATTGGTCTACACAAGGAGCCACAGTACCTACACATGGAGCAATTTCAAATAAGTGTCATAAAAGCACTTGTGACAGATACAGAGATTGCCTGTGTGGTTTTCTCCTTGGTAGTTCCTTGATTAGGGCATTGTTTTCTGCTTGATTGTTGTCTGGTGTTAATCCCTGCTTCTCTGGGTGTTGGTTGCTGGAGGGGATGTGTTCTGGGCTTCTTTGTTTCCTTCCTACCTTTTTCTGGTGTCTCTTTTGAATGGTGCGTAAATATGGTTTATTTCTATGTACTGTATCTATTGAAGGCTGATTTGTCTGAATACCAAGCTTCCAGGAATTCCCTAGCATTTTTGGATTTGGCTTGGTCAAGGATTCTCACAGTTTCCCAGCTGAAACTGTGGTTGAGTCTGTCCATGTGTTGTGAGATTAAGGAGTTTTCATCATGTCTTCTGACTGCTAGTTGGTGTTCGTGGATGCGCTCTGCTAGTCTTCTGCCGGTCTGTCCTACATAGTGGCTGTTACAGTCCTTACACTGTATGTTGTAGATGACTCCTGTTTTTTCTTCTTGGGCTACTGGGTCTTTTGGTTTACTTACAATGTTCTGGAGGGCTTTCGTTGGTTTGCGTGCTAGGTGATGCCATGTGGTTGTAATAGTTCAATCTTAGTGTATTTGGTTAGGTTGGGCATGTTGTGTAGTACTTCTTCCATGGATTCTTTCGCTAGTTCTGGATCTATGGATGTGAAGAGTGCTGTGACATCAAATGAAACCATAATTTCACCTTCTTCTATTTTTTTAGGTCTTTGATTTTCTGGAGGCACTGTAGTGGGGAACTTGTAGAATATTCACTCCCCTCTATGAGATGTCCAAGCTTTTTTGTTCTTCAGCTATGTTGTAAGTTGGGGTCCCTGGTAATGATACAGTTGGACAAAGAGGTATGTTGGGAAAATACACATACACACACACATACACACACTCCCTTCTCACCCCTGTGGGTGGTATGTGTCTTCCTCAATCTTGGGTCCTCTACCAGAGGCCTGGGAGTTTGAGGGTTCTATGCAGTATCTTAGCTGTTCTTAGCACTGCACTCTTCTGAACAGAGAACTCTGATGTTGTTCCTGGGATCTGTTGGAGCCACTCTCCCAGCTTAGGAGTCACAGCCTCGAATGTTCCTACCACCCCTGGGACCACTTTGGCCTTTACTTTCCACATCCTCTCTAGTTCCTCCTTCAGGCCCTGGTACTTATCCAACTTCTCATACTCCTTCTTCCTGATGTTGCTGTCACTGGGCACTGCTACATCTATCACCATCACTGTCTTCTGGTCCTTGTCTACTACCACAATGTCTGGTTGTTTGGCCAGTACCTTCCTGTCTCTCTGGAACTGGAAGTCCCACAGGATCTTAGCCATGTTATTCTCCACGACCTTCTGTGGAAACTCCCATCTGGACTTGTGAGGGTCTAGCCCAGGGCTTTCCTAAGTTTTTCCCGCGGCGACACACCAACCAGCGTTGGTGTGTCGCCGCGGGAAAACCTGGAAGTGCCGTCCTTGCGGCAGCGCGCAAAAACCCGGAAGCGCTGGTGCCGCTTTCGGGTTTTGCGCACTGCAGTTGGTGTGTCGCCGCAGGAAAACCCGGAAGCGCTGATCATCATCAGCGCTTCCAGGTTGTGTGGTGACACACCAGACTGTGTGTGGCGACACACTTTTGTGTCGCGACACACAGTTTGGAAAGCTCTGGTCTAGCCCATACACTGTGCAGATGTTCCTGTACACAATGCCAGCTACTTGGTTGTGCCGTTCAGTGTATGCTGTTCCTGCCTGCATCTTACACCCTGCCACTATGTGTTGGACTGTCTCTGAGGCCTCTCTGCACAGTCTGCACCTTGAGTCCTGCTAGTGTGGTAGACCCCTGCTTCTATGGACCTGGTGCTTAGTGCCTGTTCTTGTGCTGCTATGATCAGTGCCTCAGTGCTGTCTTTTAATCCAGCCCTTTCCAGCCACTGGTACAATTTCCCAGTGTCAGCCACCTCAGCTATTGGTCAATGGTACATCCCATGCAGGGTCTTGTCTTGCCATGGCACTTCCTCTGCTTGATCTTCCTTCCATGTCTGCTGCTGCCTCAGGCATTCTCTCAGCAGCTCATCTTTGGGTGCCATCTTACTGATGTACTCCTGGATGCTGTGGGTTTCGTCCAGGACAGTGGCTTTGACACTCACCAGACCCCGCCCGTCCTCTTTTCAGCTGGTGTACAGTCTCTGGGTGTTGGACTTGGGGTGAAAGCCTCCATACATTGTGAGGAGCTTCGGGGTCTTCACATCAGCAGCCTCCATGTCCTCCTTTGGCCAGCTCACTATACCAGCAGGGTAACTGATGACTGGCAGGGCATACATGTTAATGGCGTGGATCTTGTTCTTCCCATTGAGCTGGCTCTTCAGGACCTGTCTTATCCTTTGGTGGTACTTGGATGTTGCTGTCTTCCTTGCCTCCTCATCGTGGTTCCCATGTGACTGTGGGATACCAAAGTACTTGTAACTGGTCTGTATGTCTTCTATGTGGCCCACTGGTAGTTCCACCCCATCAATTTTGACTACCCTCCCTCTTTAGTACCATCCAATGGCTGGATAGCGGCTGTAGCAGCTGGATAGCATAGTGGTTAGAGCACCGCCCTTTGACACGGGAGACCGGGGTTTGAATCCCGGCTGGTACCTACCTTACCAGTAGGGGTCCTTGGGCAAAGACCTCCTAATGCTTCACCTGCCTACCTTGAATATAAGAGTGACATGAACTAAGAGAGTCATGCCAGCTCAGACGTCGCCTGGATTAACAAGGTCCATGCCAGATGTTGGGAACCAGGACAATCTGACAATAAGTGGGCTACTGGAATAAACCATACATGGACGAGACAAGAGAACCTGAATTGATGGAATGCTACTACAACAGTAGACCTAATGAGAGGGGATATATGAAACGTATGAGGGAACTATGGATGGACAGAAGACCTGCATCCACACTAACTGAGAAACAGCTAGTTACCCAACACTTCAACATAGTGAAGAGGAAGCTGCTCTCACAACTTGAGATAGACCAACTACACGTTACATTCCAGACTCAAGAAGACCCAGAGGAGCAAGTGCAGCCAACACCTGAAGCTGGAACGTCAAAGCCACCCCTTCCATTACAGAGTACAGCAGCTGATATGAGGCATAAGATAATGGATAAACTAGCTACAGTCAACCCTCGAGACCGATTACCAATGTATAAATTATATACATTACCATATTTATACATACTGTATACATATACATATACATAAATAATATGGTAATGTATATAAACAATTATACAATAGAGACTTCAATACCAAGTAAGTAGCTCAAGACCAAAACCTTTATTATAAGAGGCTCATAAATAAATGAAAACATGCCAAGATAGAATCAAGGCCCATACAGTCTCCAGAAGAGCTCTGTTTTGAGCAGCTTCCAGAAGACAGACAGAATGGGAGTCGACCAGACTGGGAGGTCATTCCAAAGGACGAACACAGCCATTGCAAAGTGACAGCGCCGTCTGGAGAAGAAATGGCAAACTGAAGATGGCTGTGCTAAAAGTGGAGCCAACAACCGCAGCAGAATGAAAAGCCGGTGAGTAGACCGGCTCTTCATAATTCCTCTCTGGACAAGGAGAGGACTTGAGATTGCCCACAAGTGCTCCCGACAGTTGCTCCTCATGAGGAAACCGCAAGACAGCAGTCTCCGGCGGGTTTAGAGCTCTGGGAGACGAGGGAATAGCCATCTTGCTCAATCCACGGTCGGTGCCTTTAAGGACACTGGGTTGGCATACTTCCTTTTCTAATCACTTTGGGCAATTGCTTTTTAACTGCTTTTCAGCTATTAGGAGCCTTTGGATTGGCAAGTCTAACAGCACTGGGTGAGTTTCCTTCAATCCTTAGTGCAGGGCTTTCCAAACTTTTCTCGCTGGCGACACACCACAGCGGCGCTTCCAGGTTTTCGCACACCACCACCATGGTGACGCTTCCGGGTTTTCGCGCTCCGCAGCGCTTCCAGGTTTTCGCGCGCCGCGATGGCGGTGCTTTCGGGTTTTCACACATGGCGGCGGCGGCGGCGCAGCGTCTTGGTGTGTCGTGTGAAAACCTGGAAGTGCTGATGGCCTGCCACTGCCGTGTGTGCTCTTGCGCGCAGCGGCAACACACCATCAATGCTTCCAGGTTTTCTCACGACACACCTGGGCTCTGTAGGCGACACAGTACTGTGTTGCGACACAGTTTGGAAAGCTATGCCTTAGTGAAAGAACTTTTAAATACAAGTTTAAGGACTTTAAAAAAATTGTGGCGGGGGAATAAATGGCAAAATGGTGATTAAAAGTTTGATTCTGGAAAGTTACAAATGGACTAAGGGTCCAGATGGATTTGGACTAAGGGTCCAGATGGATTTGAAATAAGATTTTGGAATTAATTATAAGAATCCTTCTCATGGGAAAATGCTTTTGTTTTGAATTATCTTTAAAAAAAAAAGATAGGATGAGACTTTGAAGGTTGGACACTAGAGGGAACCAGAAGGAACTAAAGATTACAATTAAAGGAGAAGAACACTTAAACATGATTTACTAATACAGAATACAAAATATTTTAACGTTGGATATATTGAAGGATATTTTTGAACAATGGACCCAGAATTTTTAATTTTTAATTTTAAGTGTGTCTGCCTCTATAGATACTGTGTTTAAAAGATGTTATGGAAGAGGAACAAGTTTTACCTGACAGGATTGAGACTGATCTGAAAGTGGATTTAAAAATGACAGGCTACAAGAATGGAAAAAGATGGTACACTGGACATACAAAAGAAATTGGTTGATGTCTTAATAATTAAAAGGGATATACAAATAACAAACCAAGAAAGTGACCTAGATAATTTTCCTATATTGGATTTGTTGGGGTTTGTATATACCCAGGAATTTACAGATAGATAAATTATACTGGAGAGGCTTGATATCTAGGTGAGAGGGGAATTATTCTGCAAGTCACCCAATTAGCAGCCATTGTTGTAGGGATGATGTGGAAGTAATGACTCATACTACAGGTGCTATAGTTTAGTTGGGTGTGGCAGATGATGAGAGTGACCTATAATGTGATTGGTCAGTTTATGTATATAAGCAGAGAAGATCTGGTGGTCTTTCTTCTCGTTGCTGTTAAACTTCTCATCGCTGTATTCCATCTCGTTGCTGTTATCATTTGTTACTGCTGTTGGATGTATTTGGACTACGTATGTATATAAAGTAAATAGGCTATTTTATCTAATCTCTGCTTGAGTGTCTATTTACTGCATAGAACGTGGATCACTGGAGTCTTGGAAATAGGCAGCAGGCCGCCCCACGGTGCGCACTCTGACAGGATTTACAAAAGAGGCTTGTTAAATCTTTGAAGAGTTTTGTGAGAAGGGACAAAGAAAAATGAAAATAAATCAAGTTCTAGGACATTATTTGAAGGGACTAAAGATCAAGATTGTTAAGGAATATACAGTTGGTTTATTTGATCAAGATTAAAATAGATATATTGTTATATCTGATAAGCCTTAATGGACTTTTGCTGATCAGGACTGAAACGAGGCTTTAAGGATTTGTTTATAGACAAGAGATAGGATATGGAAAGATGATATCATTTCTTGTATTTTAAGAGGTGATAAGTTACTAAAATTGTTTATACTTGTGATGAAATAAGAACAGAACAAATAAAACAGTTTGGCCCTCCTACTTTGGAGTGGCTTTTGCAACTGATGAATAAGTGTACTGATGAGCTTAAGATCCCCAAACAATGGAGGCGGGCTAGAGTTGCTGCTTTACTGAAACCTGGTAAAGAGCTGGATGACCCGAAAAACTATCAACCGGTGTCACTCCTTTGCCATCTCTACAAGGTGTTGGAACGGATGATCCTTAACCGAATTGTGGACACTACTGATAGAAAAACCATGAAGGAACAGGCAGGTTTCAGATCGGGGAGGTCATGCTGTGGCCAAATACTTAATCTTACGCAATATATTGAAGACAGCTATGAACGGAAAATGATCACTGGAGTGGTTTTTATTGACTTAACTGCAGCATATGATACTGTTAATCATAAGATACTGCTACGCAAGATAAATAGTCTCACTGGGGACAGTGGGCTTACTAGGGTTATTGGCAATCTATTACAGAATTGGAGATTTTATGTGACCTTGAATGGAAATAGTAGATGGAGGTTACAGAAGAATGGCCTGCCACAAGGGAGTCTACTGTCCCTGATATTATATAATATATATACAAATGATCAACCAGTTCCTGACAACACAAAACTGTTTACCTATGCCGATGACACAGCAGTGGCTACACAAGGATAAAGTTTTGATGAGATAGCTGGAAGACTCACTGTAGCACTGGAAAAATTAGGACAATATTATACTATTAATCATCTGAGGCCTAATCTAAGTAAGACTCAAGTGTGCGCTTTCCATCTCCGAAATCGAGACGCCGGGGATAAACTGAATGTTATATGGCAAGGGAACTGATTACAGAATTGCCCTACACCGAAGTATCTTGGTGTGACACTTGATCGACTGCTTTCCTTTAAAAAACACTGCCTGAATATTAAGGCTAAGGTTAGTGCGATGAATATTATTATTAGAAAACTGACAAATTATACATGAGTCCGGCCATCCACATTACGGACATCAGTTTTGGCCTTGAGTATCGCTGCAGCAGAGTATGCCGCTCCAGTATGGAACGCGTCTGCACATGCGAAACAAGTTGATATCCCTGTAAATGAAGCAGTACGAATAGTGACAGGATGTCTTAAACCTACACCAATTGAGAAAATGTACCCGCTTGTCGGTATTGCATCACCTAAGATCAGGAGAGAAGTAGCAGCAGATGTTGAGAGAACAAAACAAGAGAATGATCCCCAGCACCTTCTGTATGGGTATGAGCCTCAAACCCGTCAATTAAAATCTAGGAAGAGTTTTATGGTAAGAACAAACACCCTTGAGGGTATGCAAGAACAAAACCGAATTGGCAGATGGAGGAGAGAAATCACTGACCAAGGAATAGTTCCAGAGGAGAATATGGCTGAGGGATCCGATCTCCCTTACGTCATTTGGAGGACTTTGAATAGGTTGAGGGTTGGAGTGCCTAAGTGCAGAACAAATACAGTCAGGACCAGAAATATTGGAACAAGGATAACTGTTTTGGCAGTTGGCCTCTGTACACCACCACATTGATGTTGAAAGGAAACACACCCAGATGGGAGCGAAGTCAGGACTTTCAGCTGTAATTCAAGGGGTTTGACAAAAGTGGGGCACTAACCATTCAGGAAGTACATCCAGTGGCATACACACACAGCCATCGTTGGTGGCTCATAAGTAATGGAACAAACCAACATCATTACAAACATAAGGGTCGCCTTTAATACCTGGAGGAAAATCCTTTGCAGTCAATGACTGCCTGAAGTCTGAAACCCATGGACATGACCAAATGCTGAGTTTCCTCCCTCAAGATGCTTTGCCAGGCCTTTACTGCAGCTGCCTTCAGCTGCTGCTTGTTTGTGGGTCTTTCTGCCTTCAGTCTTGTCTTCAGTAAGTGAAAAGCATGCTCTACTGCAGAGCTTTCCAAACTTTTCATGTTGGTGATACACTTTTTAGACATGCATCATTTCGCGACACACTCTTACAGCAGGACATCATTTCGCGACACACTCTTACAGCAGGGCACAAGGCAGGCAGTAGGACCTGCACAGAATCACAGCAGGTTTGGAGGCAGCCAGGCACAAGGCAAGCACTAGGACTTGCGCAGAATCCTGGCAGGGCTCGGAGGCAGCAGTAGCTTCGACACACCCAGACACTGCAGCCGACACACTAACGTGTCCCGACACACAGTTTGGAAAGCTCTGCTCTATTGGGTTGAGATCAGGTGACTGACTTGGCCATTGAAGAACATCCCACTTCTTTGCCTTGAGAAACTCTTGGGTAGCTTTTGCTGTATGTTTTGGGTCATTATCCATCTGCAATATGAAGCGGTGTCCTATCAGTTTGGCAGGAATCTGAGCAGAAAGTATAGCCCTGTACACTTCAGAATTCATCCTGTTGCTTTTATCAGCAGTCAGGTCATCAATAAACACTAGTGACCCGGTTCCATTGGCAGCCATACATGCCCATGCCATAACACTGCCTCCACCATGTTTGACAGATGATGTGGTATGCTTTGGATCATGAGCTGTTCCTTTCCTTCTCCATACTTTTCTCTTCCCATCATTCTGGTGCAAGTTAATCTTGGTTTCATCAGTCCAAAGAATCTTATTCCAGAACTGGGCAGGCTTTTTTAGGTGTTTGCTGGCAAAGTCTAATCTGGCCTTTCTGTTCTTGAGCGTTACCAGTGGTTTGCACCTTGTTGTGAAGCCTCTGTATTTACATTCATAAAGCCGTCTCTTGACTGTAGATGTTGACAATGACATGCCTACCTCCTCAAGAGCGTTCTTCACCTGGCTAGATGTTGTGAAAGGGTTCCTCTTCACCATGAGCAGAATTCTGCGGTCATCCACTTTAGTTGTCTTCCATGGTCTTCCAGGCCTTTTGCTGTTGCTGAGCTTGCCAGTTAATCCCTTCTTTTTCAGCATGTTCCAAACTGTTGTATTGGCCACTCCCAATGTTTTTACTATCTCTCTGATGGGTTTCTTTTGTTTCCTCAACCTAGGGATGGCCTCCTTCACTCGCATAGACACCTCTTTGGACCTCATGTTGGGAGTTCCAGTGAACAGCTACCAAATGCAAATGTAACACTCAGAACAACCTCCAGGCCTTTTATCTGCTTGATTGGTCATGGGGTACCCAGGAAACAGGCCACACCTGGCCATGCAGCTGCTTGTCAGCCATTGGTTCCATTACTTATAAGCCACCAATGATGGGTGTGTGTGAATGCCACTGGATGTACTTCCTGAATGGTTAGTGCCCCACTTTTGTCACACCCCTTGAATTACAGCTGAAAGTCCTGACTTCGCTCCCATCTGGGTGTGTTTCCTTCAACTTCAATGTAGTGGTGTACAAAGGCCAACTGCCAAAACAGTTATCCTTCTTCCAATGTTTCTGGTCCTGACTGTATGCTCAAATGGGGATTGTTGACGGATAATAATACACAGTGTGAGTGTGGAGAGATACAGAATTCGGCCCACCTGCTGACCTACCGATTATTACCAATAGCATGCACTGAAAATGATTTGTTTCTGGCCAATGATAAAGCTAAGGTGGTGTCATATTGGCAGCTTAAGGTTTGATCTGGATATGAAAGAAGAAGAATGAAGAGGGAAGTAATTTCTTTATATATTTCTTTTCCTTTACTATTTTCTTGTTTTTTCTTTCTTTTCTATTTTTCTTTTATTTTTTTAGTTTGTATCAGTTTTTATCTTTGTAATTGTAATTTTTAATAAAATTACTATTAAAAAAAGTGACAGCACCAAGCCTTGGCCCCCCCTTACCTCCCTAAAGTGGGGCACCACTAATAGCTTTACCTGGGTAGATCATAGTGGCTGGGCTGATTCCAATGGAAGAATGTGGTCCTGCAGATAACGAGGCACCACGTCATATACAGGCTTTATAGCACAGCTTTCCAAACTCTGTGTCGCGACACAAAACTGTGTCGCCTGCGGGCCCCAGGTGTGTCACGTCAAAACCCGGAAGCGCTGATGGCGCGCCAACACGCGCACGGTGGCAGCGGGCCATCAGCGCTTCCGGGTTTTCCCGCGGCGACACACTAACGGCGGCGCGCGAAAATCCGAAAGCACCGCAGCCACGGTGGCGCTTCCGGGTTTTCTCGCACGCCGTTGGTGTGTCGCCGCAGGAAAACTTTGGAAAGCCCTGCTTTATAGGTTAATACCAGCACTTTGTACTGCACCCAGAAGCCTGTTGGCAACCAGTCAGGGTCTACAGCACTGCTGTAATGTGCTCCCAACAGCAAACACCAGTTACCGTTCTCTTCGATTGGTAAACACCAGTTAGCACATGGGCCATTGTATTCTCAACCAACTGCAGCTTCTGAGTGACCTTCAAAGGCAGCCCCATGTAGATCATGTTGCAGTACTCTAAGTGGGTGGTGACAAGGGTACAGGTTACTGTAGCAAGATCCTCCTGCCTGAGGTATAGCTGCAATGGGCATCCCAGCCAAAGCTGGGAAAAGGCCTCCCTGGCCATAGCCCCCCACTTGCTGTTCTAGCATGAGCCATGAATCCTAAAGAACCCACGAGTCACAGCATTATCTTTCAGGGGTAAAGAAGAGAATCCTGATGGCCAAACAGTAACTGTATTTTACTTGATTATGTGCCATCAAGTAGATGTCAACTCTTAGTGACCAGATAGACTCTCCATGATGATCTATCCCTAACCTGGTTCTTCAGGTCTTCCAACAGTGTACCCATTGCCCCTGTAATTGAGTCAATCTACCTTGTTGCTGATCATCCTCTTCTTCTCCTCCTTCCTTCTACCTTTCCCAGCACTAAAGCCTTCTCCAGAGCGCTAGGTCTTTGCTTAATGTGTCTGATAATTTTAGCCCAGTCATTTGTGCCTTGAGTGAGAACTCTGGGTTGATTTGCTTTATGATCTATTTGTTTGTTTTCTTGGCTGTCCATTGTATTCACAGGAATTTTCTTCTACACCAAAGTTCAAAAAAGCCATTTTACTAGGATACAGTTTAACTCTGTTCTTTCCCATCCAGGCACTCACAGACCCCAGGAACCAGGATAGAACTTCAATGGCATCACAGTCTGGCCTGGGATAGTGATGTAAAGCTGGGTATCACACATATTGATACTGAACCCCAAAACTTTGGATGACCTCTCCCAGGGGCTTCATGTAAATGTTAAATAGGAAAGGGGATAGAACCAACATTTACCAAACCCCACAAGGGAGAGGAGCTATCAAGCCAAACTCTCCTGCCCCACCACTACTGTCTGAAACTGTCCACCAAAGCAGCAGATTGTAACACAATGCTCTGAATCCCTAATCCCCATAGGTAGTCCAGAAAGATGATATTGCAGGCCACTGAGAAGTAAAAAAGGACCAGAATTGACAACTTCCTCTATCTAGGTCCTGACAATGGTCATCTACTAGTGCAACCAATGCCATCTCTATTCTATTTCCAGGCCTGAACCCAACCATAGAGGATCCAGATAATCTGTTTCTTCTAAGGTGCTCCATAGTTGATTCCCCACTACTGTCTCAATAACCTTCCCCAAAAAGAAAAGGTTGGAGATCAGGCTATAGTTGTCCAATACTTCCAGATCCAGAGGGCCTCTGAAGGAGTGGGCACATTACAGTTTCCTTCAAGGCTGCCAGTGGTGTCCCTTCCTGCACCAAGGTATTAACAATTTGTGATGCTACTCAATCAAAGGATGACTTTACTTAGCTTTTTATTGTAAGCGGTTTCGGAGGAGCATGGGGGCACTGTCAGCACCTCCGTAAGTGAAACACAGATTTTTCTGGGATCGCATGGCTAGCATGTGAACCCAGGAAAAAATGCTGCTTCTTTAAGAGACACTGGCAGGTGTGACTTGTGCCCCCATGCCTTCATAGCACCTTTTTAAATTCAGATCTGAACCACAGACATCATTAGTCCTAAAATATAATTCAAATTTGGAGTGGCATCTGGAAGAGAAGTGGGGGAGGGAGAAAGGCCGCCTTTTTAGATTAGAAAGGATACAGTACTGACTAAAAGAGTTGAACTGGACGTAAACAGTTCTAGCAGCTATGCCAACCAAAAAGATTCTGAAACATAAGATGAGGCATCAACTTAGAATGAGACACTATTACTGGTCAGCGTGGCTGAGTTAGATCAATCAATCAAATCTTTATGATGGTCATAGACCAGCTTAAGGACGGTGGTACTGTCAATTAAAAAGCATAGAAGATACATCAGAGTCTAAAAATGAGAATTATAAAAAGCAGGCAGGCAGGCAGGCAGGCAGGCAGGCAGGCAGGCAGGGTCTAAAATAGGAGGAGGAAGGAGTATTAGGTATGTTCATCGCCTTGAGTTATTTATAAAAATAATAAAGGCGGTATAAAAAATAAATAAATACAAATAAAATAATAAAAGGAATCTAAAAGGAGGGGTAGGAGTATTAGATGGGTGTAGGGGAGCATAAAGGTTATTATGTGGCAGACTATATCTATCAAAGTACAGAGCGCTCTAGTAGGACAAACTAGATGCTCATTAAGACTAGTTTATGGCACAGGTCATCATCTGACAAATTTTAAGTGCTGCTGCACAGAACCTGGCAACATTATATGTTGTAGCAGGATTGGTATCTGAAAGCAGCAGGGAGGTGTAGAATTGTCCTGTGCGCCTTGGATATTTATGCAATAATGGTGAGATGAGGCTAGTACGAATGTCTCTGTAATACAGGCACTGGAGAAGCACACGCTCTGTTGTTTCTGTGTGTCCAGAGTCACAGGGCCTTGTCTCTCCGGGTAAGGAATCTTCCTGTATCGGTCTTCAACGACAGCTGAGGGGAGGGCATTACATCGTGCCAGAGTAAAGGCCCTCTGATGGTTGGGTACCTCAAGCTTAGGTAAGTATGTCATAGGGGAGGCAGAATACCTGCTGGATTCACTGGCAATAAAGGTTGGGGACCTGGCTAAATCCAACTGGCGCTCTGTGTCTGCTACACGCTGTTTAATGAGTGCTTTGGCCTGACCATATCCCATGCTGAGTAGCAGACCTGGCGAGAAGCCCAAGGATGAGATTTTAGTTGCCACTGCCTGTTTCTTTTTATATATATATATATATAAAGCTTTATTAATTTTCAAGATATAATTAAAACACAAAATACAGAATATAGAACTGATAGAATACAAGTCTAAAAAAGAAACAAGAGAAACTAAAACAGTGCAAGAATAGGCAGAAAAACATGAAAGACAGGTGACTTCCAACCTTCTCCAACGCAGATATAAAAGCACATAAAAGTTCATCTCTTGCTATTAATTAAACATTTAGTAACATTATTTCTCCAAAATCAAACCATTTAATCATCAAAACCCAAAATCAGAACTTCATTTTTTTCTGTTACAAGCAAATAGTCCAAAAGCGGCTTCCAAATAGAAACAAATCCAGTTACAGTATTTTCTCTTATCAATGCTGTCAGTTTAGCCATTTGCGCCAGTTCCATTAACTTAATCATCCAATCCAGAATTTGTGCATCCTTCCATCTTTGAGCGTATAAGAGTCTTGCTGCTGTTATCATATATAAGAACAGAGTTCCATGTTCCTTCTCAAGCTGTTGGTCCATCAAACCCAAGAGAAACAGCTCTGGTTTCAATTTTAAGTCCACTTTCAGAATCTTTTGAATAATAATACATATTTGATTCCAGAATTTCTTAGCTTTTCCACAAGTCCACCATAAATGATAGAAAGTTCCTTCACCCTGTAAACATTTCCAACAAACATTTGATACCCCATTATACATTTTGGACAACTTATCAGGAGTTAAATACCAACGGTACATCATTTTATAAAAATTATCTTTCAAATTATAATTCAAAGTAAATTTCATACCTTTGTTCCACATATTCTCCCATTGTTCAAGCATATTATACCCAAAATTCTTAGCCCATTTAATCATACAATCTGTAACATATTCATCTTCTAAATTCAATTGCAACATTTTATACATTTTCTTAATAAGATACTCATTGTTTGTACAAAATTCCATTTCAAATTGTGTTTTTTCATGAACAAAATTATATACCTTCTTATCCAAATTAAACTGTTCTGACAGTTGTGCGTAATTAAACCAGTGACAAATATGACCTTCCAATTCTAGTTGTTCCCTTAGTTTAAGTTTAGGTATCCCTTCTTCAAAATTCAGCAAATCTTCATATCTCAACCAGCTTGGTTTGCCTGCCATCTCTCTTCTAAAAAAAGCTTCTTGAGGGGACAACCACATAGGTACATTAGTAGACAATATTGGTTTATATTTATTCTAAACCCTCAGTATGTCATGCCTAACAAAATGATTTTTAAAATCTTTATTAACTTTAACTCTATCATACCACAAGTAGGCGTGCCACCCAAATCAGAGATCATGTCCTTCTAATTCCAATAATTTTGTGTCCTTCAAAGTCACCCAATCCTTCATCCATAGCAAACAGCAGGCAACAAAATACAACTTCAAATCAGGCACAAACCTAGACCTCCTCATTCTTTGGCATCTTGTAACAATTTATACTTGATTCTTGGTTTCTTCCCTTGCCAAATGAACTTAAAGATATCTTTCTGCCATTGTTTAAATGGTAAATCTGTTGTCAAAATTGGTATTGTCTGGAACAAAAACAACATTCTAGGCAAAACATTCATCTTAATCATAGATATCTGACCTATCATTGACAGTTAACAAGTCTTTCTTAACATCACTCCACAATTTAACATAGTTATTCTGAAACAACATACAATTTGTGTTTGACAATGTCACCCCCAAGTATCTGACCTTTTTTTCAATTATAAAACCAGTCTTACCCATCAACATTTCTTGATTGTGTGTAGTCATATTTTTGATCAACATCTTTGTTTTTTGTTTATATACTTTAAGTCCAGCTAATGACCCAAATTCCTTTAATTTCTTCATCAAATGTTCAACAACAGTCAAAGGGTCTTGTAATATTAAAACTAAATCATCAGCAAAGGCCCTCAGTTTGAAGACCTTCTTTATCTTCAAACCCTTTATTTGATCATCTTGTCTACTGTCTCTATTCAGGACTTCCAAAACTAGGATAAAGAGTAAAGGTGACAAAGGACACCCTTGCCTTGTTCCTTTCTGTACATGACAAGGCTCAGTTAAATCGCCATTTACAATAATACGCACTTTTTGAGGCACATAAATTGATTTAATTCCTTGAATAAAATTATCTCCAAAACCATATATTCCAAAACTTTGAACATAAAAGTCCAGTTCAAATTGTCAAAGGTCTTCTCTGCATCTAAAAAGATGAGAGCTGCTTGCTGTTCATTGAGGTGTTGCAGATATTCTATAATGTCCAAAACTATTCTCACATTGTCTCTTAATTGCCTTTTGGGTAGAAACCCACATTGATCTTGGTGAATAAAGTCCTGTAAAATTTTCTTCATTCTTTCAGCCAATATTGAAGCAAATATTTTATAATCATTGTTCAACAATGAAAGTCTATAATTCTTAGTGTAATATCTTGGCCTTCTTTTGGTAAAAGTGCAATATTGGCTTCTTTCAAAGAGTCAGGCATTGCAGAGCCCTGCAATGAATTCATCAATCTTTGAAAGGGCTGAAGAAGCTGATCCTCGAAGCACTTATAATACAACGCTGGCAAACCATCTGGACCTGGTACTTTCCTTGGTTTGGTTCTTTTTATAGCTTCCACTATTTCAAAAGTAGTTATAGGATTGTTCATTAATGATGTCTGTGATTGTGAGAGTTTTGGTAATGTTTGTTTCTCCAAATACTCATCTATCTTTTCCAGAGAAACTTCTTGCCTTTTATACAAATTGGAAAAAAAGTTGTGAAACAATTTCTTAATTCCTTCATTATCCATTAATTCAATATTTCTTTCTTGAATTTTTAGTATCATTTTCTTTTCTCTTTCCTTCCCTAATTTATAGGCCAACCATCTTCCAGGTTTATTGGCAAACTCAAAATGTCTCTGTTTAATGTAATTTAATTTTGTTTCAATTTCCCTCACAGTCAATATAGATAATTGTTAGTGTAATAATTTAAGTTGGTGTAAAATACCAGTATCCACTGGGTTTTTCTGTAACTCAATTTATTTTACTTTAATTTGATCCAAGATAGTTTGCATTTTTTGTTGACACCTCTTTTTTATATTACAGTTATGGTAAATAACTTATGGTAAATAACAAGTGCCTTGGACTGCAAGAAGATCAAACCAGTCCATACTCCAGGAAATAAAGCCAGACTGCTCACTTGAGGGAATGATATTAAAGGCAAAACTGAAGTACTCTGGCCACATAATGAGAAGACAGGATACCCTGGAGAAGAAGCTGATGCTAGGGAAAGTGGAAGGCAAAAGGAAGAGGGGCTGACCAAGGGCAAGATGGGTGGATGATATTCTGGAGGTGATGGACTCGACCGTGGGGGAGCTGGGGATGGCGACGTCCGACAGGAAGCTCTGGTGTGGGCTGGTCCATGAAGTCACGAAGAGTCGGAAGTGACTGAACGAATAAACAACAAAATGGTAAATTAAGTGACCTCTCATAACTGCCTTACTGGTGTCCCAAACAGTTTTTAGGTCAGTCCCTTTGTCCAAATTGATGTCAAAAAAATCTTTTAAACTCCTCTTGCAATCAACCAAAACGTTTTCTCTTTGTAAAATAGCTTCATTCAATCTCCATTATTTCTCTTTATTTTTTATCTCTTTATTTTCAAACTTACTGGATTGTGATCGGAGAAAGTCTTTGGTAAAATATCAACCTTACAAATTTTATTAGCTAAATTATTTGAAATCCATTATCATGTCAATTCTTGAAAAGGATTTAGGTCTTTCTGAGTAAAAGGTATATTCCCTTGCCAATCCATTTTTGTGTCACCAGGAATCTACTAATGCCAAATTGTCTATCATATCAAAAAAAGACTGTGAGAGTCTTCCTTGTTTAACCTTAATTTCCTTTTCAGATGTCCTGTCCAATCGTGGGGAGATTACACCATTCCAATCTCCTAGTAGACACCAGCTTTGATATGAAGAAGACGACAATTCATTCAGAAGATGTCTAAAAAATTTACTTTTATCCTCATTTGGTACATATATCCCAACAATAGATTTAAGTCCATTAAGCTCGACTTCCACTGCTACATATCTGCCATGTTCGTCAGAAAGCAATAAACGTGGTTTCAATTGTGGTTTAACATATATTACAAGTCCATTTATCTTCTTCAAATTTTTATTCATCAAATATTTAATATCTTTTTTCCTTATATGGGTCTCCTGTAAGCATATCACATCATGGTTTAATTTCAGGCTCTACAACAGCCTACCCAGGTAGCTCTGCAACCAGTACCACCACCACCACCAGCAGCAGCAGCACTGCCTGTGCTCCTGAGAACCCAGGGATGCTTGCCGGAAAAGTTTGGGGGAGAAGCCGGGCAGTTAAGGACCTTTCTATCGCAATGTGCCATGTGCATCGACAGCAGACCGGCTGAATTTCCGACAGATCGCACGAGGGTGACCTTTATTTTTAGTCTACTGAAGAGACCAGCAGCGAAGCGGGCCATTCCGATGATTGAGAACAACAACCCAATTCTTAACGATTATCAGAATTTCATGGTGAGATTCAGAGGCCACTTCGACGACCCAATCAGAGGAGTTACTGCCAGCTGAAAGATTTGGAGACTCAGGCAGGGCAAAAAGAGAATGGGACTTTACATCGCTGATTTCAAGTTATTGGCGGGAGACTTGGACTGGAATGAGAGCGCCCTGAAGGATCAGTTTAAGCAAGGGCTGAATGAAGAGATCAAGAGTGAGTTGGTGAGGCAGGGGACCCCAGCCACCTTGCAGGATCTATATTGGCTGTGCATGGTGATAGACGCCCGACTCGAAGAGTTAAGGCAGCTCCAACCGGCAAGAGGCAGAACGGGATTTAAATCGACTTTTACAGGATTCGCAACTCTTCCTGAGACTTCAGTGTACCCAGGGGCTGAGGAGCCGATGCAAAGCCGGAGCGTCAAGAAGGTTAGTTCTTGCGGCAGAGAGGCAGAGATGCAGGGAAAGAGCTCTTTGTTTCTACTGTGGAGCCCCAGGGCATATAGTAAGAGCGTGCCCAATGAGAAACCAGGCAGACACAACTAGAGTGCCCAGGCAAGCTGTAGAGACGTGACCAGTCCCTGCCTCAGCTGCGAACCAGGGAAACTCCGCCAGCCTCCCTTCCCAGAGCTCACCAGGGGGGCTGTTAAGAAAATAAAGAGGGCTCATTCTGCAGATTCTAGACAGGCCTTTTTCTTCATCCCCGTCACTGTGACTTTAGACTCAAAATGTAAAGTAGAGCTGGAGGCTCTCATTGATTCTGGTGCAACCACTAACTTCATAGATGTAGAAACAGTGGAGAAACTAAAGACACCTACAGTACTTTTATCACGTCCCATAGAGGTCGAGACCATTGATAGGCAGCCCCTGAAGGCAGGACCAGTCGTGAAATGCACAGAGCCATTTCAACTAACAACTGGAGACCACACTGAGTGGATTCAACTTTATGTAACAGCATCATTGCAAGTACCCATAGTCCTGGGCACAGCTTGGCTGAAACTTCACAACCCCTTGTTGGATTGGGCAATGGGAGCAGTCTCATTCCCATCAAAAGACTGCCAGCATCATAAGTTGCAAACTGCCTCACATTCTCCAGCACCGAAGACGGTCATCGAGGCAGGGGGAGTGCAGCTACCAGCCAAGTATGCAGATTTTGCAGATGTTTTTAGTGAACAAGAGGCTACTGTACTGCCTCCCCATAGAAAGTGCGATTGCACGATTGAGCTAAACCCAGGAGCAAAGATTCCAGCAAAGAGACAGTACCCAATTTCAGCCAAGGAGCTAGCTACTCTGAAGGAGTACTTTGATGCAAATCTCAATAAAGGATTTATCCGCCCATCAAAGTCACCAGCATCCACTCCTACATTCTTCATCCCCAAGAAGCCAGACCCACTGGCAGCTTCAGCTCAGGAGGAGGGAGGGGGAGCTCCCATGCGCACAGTACACGACTACAGTGCACTCAATGCAGTCACGAGTAGGGACCACTACCCGCTTCCTCTCATATCTGACCCGCTCGATCGCCTACAGAGAGCACGCATTTTTACGAAATTAGACCTCAGAAATGCCTACAACCTGATTCGGGTGAAGGAGGGGCACAAATATCTGGCTGCCTTCGATACAAGGTATGGAAAATTTGAATATTTAGTCATGCCTTTCGGATTAAGTAATTGCGGCGCTGTGTTCTCCAGGTTTATGAATCAAAGTTTTTCTGATCTAATAGATAATTATGTGGTGATTTATCTGGATGACATATTAATATATTCTGATGATGCAACATCTCATGTAACTCATGTTCGGAATGTATTACAAAGACTGAGAGAAAATAAGCTTTTTGGCAAGTTAGAGAAATGTGCTTTCGATTTAACTCAATTGGACTACCTAGGATACAGGATTTCCACAGAGGGGATTGCCATGGATCCCACCAAAGTCCAGACAGTGTTGTCTTGGCACACACACACACACCGTAACGTAAAGGACGTGCAACGCTTTCTCGGCTTTGCAAATTTTTATAGAAATTTATCCCAAACTTCGCTGACAAGGTAAAGCCCCTCTCACAACTTTTGAGAAAAGGAAAGAGGTTCACCTGGAGAGAGCAGGAACAGGCAGCATTTCAAGAGTTAAAGCAGCTTTTTGCCTCTCAGCCCCTCCTCCATCACCCTGACCCATCACAGCAGTTTGTAATTCAGACAGATGCCTCTGACTTGGCGGTTGGAGCCGTTTTGCTACAGGCCGAGAAGGTGGGGGGGAGAAAGTGCTTCCTTGCGCCTTTTTCTCTCGCATGCTGTCGCCAGCAGAGAGAAACTATGATACCTTTAATAAGGAATTGTTAGCAATAAAAGCAGCTTTTCAAGAGTGGAGACAATGGCTGGAAGGGGCGGCTTTTCCTATAAAGGTCTGCACAGACCATAAGAATTTGGAAATCTTGCAAAACACTAACTCACTCACACCCTGGCAAATCAGATGGAGTGAGTTTTTCTCCCGCTTTAATTTCCACATAACATATTTGCCTGGATCAAAAAATCAGCTGCCAGACACCTTATCCCGCAAACCTGAATACATCTCAGCTTCGCGGCCAAGTTCTCAGGCAGCAATACTGCAGCCTCACAACTTCGAGCAGACACCCAAAGGGAACCAGATACAGACCTCAGCAGCTGGAAGGCAGGCAGGGGATCTCTTCGCAAGAGTCAAGGCTCAGCAGCAGCAGCAAGACCCGTATGCAAGGGCTAGGATGGATGACCTCCAAGGGACCCCGCAAGGTGCTGCTTCTCCATTCACAGTGGACAAGGGACTGCTCTGGCATAGCGGTTGGCTGTATATCCCCCTTCCATTGAGGAAAGAAGTTTTGAAGCTGTGCCACAATAACCAAACGGCCGGACATGGAGGCGTTTTTAAAACACTTCATAGAGCCTTAAGAGACTATTGGTGGCCAAAAATGGCTGCAGACATAAAGTCTTACGTTGCCTCTTGTCACACATGTATGTGCACAAAAGCTCTTCCAGGGAAGTGGGCAGGTTTGTTGCAACTCCTACCCACCCACCCCCAGCCTTGGGACACCAGCTCCATGGACTTCATTACTGATTTGCCCCCGGCCCAGGGGTATACTTCTGTACTAGTGGTAGTGGATCTTTTTACAAAAATGGCACATTTCATTCCCTGCAAAGGCCTTCCTACAGCACAAGCCACAGCGCAGTTATTTTTGGACAATGTCTTTAGGCACAGAGGCATGTTAAATCATATAATAAGTGACAGAGGAAGTCAATTTACTTCCAGATTTTGGAAGGCGCTTTTCCATTTGTTAGAGGTGCAGATTCACCTATCCTCAGCACACCACCCGTCAACAAATGGAGAAGCTGAGAAAACTAACCAGGTATTGCAGCAGTATCTCAGGTGTTACAGCACTTACAGACAGGACAACTGGCCAGCATTGCTTCCATTAGCAGAATTCGCCTATAACAATTCTGTGCATTCCTCTATTAAATGTCTCCTTTTCAAGCACTCTATGGGGTTAATCCTCGAGTTTTGCCCATTTCATCGCAGCAGGGAACAGTTCCGGCAGCGACAGACTTTCTCAAAGAGCAACAGGCAGCGCAAGATCTTTTAAAGGAGCAGCTAAACAGGGCAAAGGTTGATTACAAAAGGGCTGCAGACGCCCGCAGGCAAGAGGGACCAGCGATTTTAGAAGGAGACAGAGTGTGGCTCTCTACCAGGTTTTTAACTTCAAGCAGGCCTTCCAAGAAGCTGGACTCTAAGTTCGTGGGCCCTTTCACTGTGGTAAAGCAGGTAAACCCAGTGGCTTATCGTTTGCAGCTCCCAGCCCCCATGGAGGTCCATCCTGTGTTTCACAGGTCATTACTGGCCAAAGAGTCGCCTCTAAGTCCATTTTATCAAGCTCCTTTTCTCTCTCTTGCTCAGTATTATCCATCTTAGTTTCTAACATCTCCATTCGATCTGTTACTTGTTTCACCTCTCCAGCAATTTTTTCCATTCAATCTTTTTCTCAAAGTCTCCATATTTAATTTCCATCTTTTTCTCAAAGTCAGAATATCTATTTTCCTAGAAGCCATGATTAGTTCCCTCTGGTGGTTAAAATTAGCCAATACAACCAAATCTCAGTGGAAAAATACTAGACTGAGATCGTTCAAAAGCGAAAGTCTTGCCACTAGAGGTGTTTGCAGGAAGTATCCAATTAACTCATTAAGAAAAGAGCAACAACACTCACTTTCTCACAATAGCCATGAATGTTCTGATTCCAACAGGATAGATTCGTTAAATCCCAAAAGGAAGCAGTAAAAATACCACCAATTAAATCCAAAAAAATATATAGTCCTTTGCTTCTATAAAATAAATCCACAGTTCAGGTTTCGGGTCTTTTTGCCCAAAACGTAAAATACAAAACCAAGTTCAAATGCTTAACAGTTAAGTTTCAAAAATAATATAAAAGTTTCCAAGAGAAATCTCATCTCTGCATTGGAAAATAACTCTTTTAAACAAAGAAAAGGCAAATAAATTGGTGCATTAAGAAATTGGGTGGTCAGTTTTAGAGTCTGTTTAAATGGCTGCAGCACGGCTTGGGAAAGGATGACTATCCCACCTCCCAGCTGATCACTCACCACTCGATCTATAAACTCCGTTTACAATCTTCTGGCTACGACCAGCCGTCCAGAGGACACGGGGTAATTCCTAGGGGTCTCCCTTATCCAAGGAACACTTTTGGGCTCCAGGGGATCCTGCCCGAGCACTAAAACGCTGTGCTGCCAGGTCTACTTGCAAAGCTAATTCGCAAAGAGATACTGTTCAAAACGACATTCCCACCGGAAGCCGCCACTGCCTGTTTCCATGCGGACTGAAAATCATCACTCATAGTTAATGCAGCAAGGCCAAGGGGAAAAAAGGAAAGTCTGAGCCAACACTTAAGTATGGTCTAGAGCAGTGCTTTCCAAACTGCCGCCGTTGGCGACAGACCAACGGCGACAGCGGCGGTGCAGGGACGCGCGCGTGCACGGCGGTGACACGGGGGGTGCGCAGTGGTGCGCGCGGCGGCGGCAGCCTCGCTAAAACGTGGAAGCGCTGATGTTGCGCCGCTGCAATCATCGCTGCTGCCGCCGTACACACTGCCACCCCCACGTGCGCCGCCACACCGCTTTGCAACACACTAAACTGTGTGTTGCGACACACTAAAGTGTCGCAACACAGAGTTTGGAAAGCTATGGTCTAGAGTATGAGCTAGATTTTTCTGTTTTATTTTCATGTCAAATTTAACATCCATACATTTAATTAATTAATGAAATAATGAATTTTAAATGTTATAATAGTAAAACTTTTATTTCTATACTGATATTTTATTATTCATCCACAATGTCTCTTTCCACCTTTTCTGCAGCTGTTTATTCTGTTCCTTAAATGTTTTAAACAAATACATTATTTTTAAACAATTTTAAAGATTATGGTTTTTTGTTTTTTATTCTTTTTATGTGTACTAGACAACTTTTCTTATTGCGTAGTATATAAATATTGACAACAAATAAAACCACAATAAATTTAAAAAATGAACATCTTTAAATGGGTTTCCCACCTAGCCTTTAAACATCTTTAAATCAAACACCTTCAGCAAGTCAATCTTGTTTTATTTCTCTTTACCATAAGAAGCAGATGCAAGCTAGAAGTGGGAGAGGGAAGTTTATTACTTTGGGTTTTTCAGATGCCTCTGCACTAAAAGTAGAAGATTTGCCTCCCCTTTTTCTGACGTTTTAAATAATGGCAGTAACTAAGTCATGATTCTGAAAGGGTGCCAAGGATGCAGATGCACAAAGAAAGTGGTCAATCATAGCTTGAGTTTGTCTTGAACACCAGCTGGTTACACCTCACCTACCCATGTTCCCTCTAACCACCACCAGTTAATTGCTTATGGCAATCTGCCTACTGCTAAATTATTTTTCCCATCTGGCTAGAGAGTAGAAATGATAGGCAGACAACAAAATACACTTAAAAGAAGGCAGGTGCGGGAGTTGCCATGATCGGGCAAATTACAGCTAACCATAAGCTATGCCAGTCATATCACTGAAACACTCCCAGAACGTCATACTGGATTTTAAAAACATCTACACAGGTTTATCAAAGATAGAACTATAAACCTGCATTAGTTACATAGCTTTAATTGAGCCAAAGAGAACTCTAACTCAATTAGGTACTAGGTACAATGAACAGAAAAGGCCACCACTTTCATTTTCTGACTGTGAGGTATTTTGGAATCATCTGGTAGTCCAATACTGGAAATCTCTTTTTCAATTCAACTAATTCATCTTGAATTTTTTACTGAGTTTTATATGTCTACCCAAAGATGCCAGAAAAAAATGAATAATATTTCCAAAAGATATGGGTGGGTGTTCAGTGCTTTACAGAATTTCGGACTTATTGATTGAATAATTATCAATAAATCGGAACAACTTGTTAAAATCATCAAAAATAGCAGAATCACACAAAAATATGCATACTAAGAATATCAGCATAATCTACATTTTAGGACATTTTCTTGGCATAGAATATTTTTAGCAAAAGCTACATACAACCCTGGGTTTAATTTAATTTTATTCATTCAAGTCTTCTTTCTGAAGTACAAATCATTTCACAGGAAATATATAATTGATGTTGCTGTGTGAATTAAAAGCATAGCATTCCTTTGGATATTTTTGCAAAAAGTAGGATTCCCTGGCTAAATGGCCCTGTCCTGATTACAAATTTGAAATATTGTTTTAGCCACAGCAGTACAAGTCACCAACCCAGGACTTGGCTGCTCCTTATATAAACTATCGACTAAGTGTTCCAAGTTTGTATCAAACATTCCAAAGTGAACTAATCTGTATTTTGTATAAAATTAAAGGATTCATTCACCAGAATACACAATTCCAGCAAAATGTTTATTGCTTCCCGAATCCATTAACTCACCATTCTCATCAAGTAAGTCCTCTTCATCATCTCCATCATTGTCCTCCTCCATTGCTTCCTCATCATCTTCTTCCTCCTCCTCTTCCTCTTCCATATCCTCCTGCTCCAAATCTGGGTCCACATCTGGATCACTCCCTGAGACTGAATCGTCCGACATGATTCCCAATAGCACTCCTTGTGCATTACCTGCTCATGATCTGTGTAATAGCAGCCCTACAAATTAAAAGAGAAGGAATAAAAATCAAATAAAATTTACAAGTTGTATGTCATGATGTAGCACAAGCCAAGTTTGTTGAAAACTCTCCAGATCCCTGTATTATTAACTTAGAGTTCTTATAAACACATCACTTTTTAGAGCTATGATATCCTTTTCATGGCAAGGCACAGGAAATGATTACAAAGTCTCCAACCAAATTGTTTTTTCTAATTTACAGCTGAAAATATAACGTGATAACCATCACCTTAAACATCTGTGTATCTCTATGATGACAGAATTACAAACTGAAAGAAATCTAAATTTTCTTAAATCATGCATGCATAAATGATTATAATCTATTGTATCTGAATCTCTCCTGATTAATATTTTCTAGTGAATGCAATATAAAACATGAACACACATATTTGCTCACTTTATAATAAAATGTTTGTCACAACTTTTGAAATCTCTGTAACATCTCTCTCTCACACACTACCTAACAGGACTTTTAAAATGAAGAAGACAAATATTTACGCAATGATAGCTTAGTGTTGTAACTCATGCTATCACTAGTGCATGTAATGATCTACAGAATTTTCTATAACAATTTTTTAATTACAAGTCATATATTTAATGCAAACACAGATATATAATCAATTAACATTTACAGAACAACAACATATGTGTATAGCCAAACTAAAGAGCAACAATAAGGGAAGCAGGTGAACAGCAGAAAATCAAAATCAAGGAGTGGAACAGGTCAAGGAATTGAAAAGTTAACAAATAAAGGTAGCTGTTGATGAAATGCATGCATTAATATAGATTTACAACATTATTATAAAGTTTTAATGCATAGTCAACTTTTGGTATTTATGTGTCTATTGCTTATCCAAACATTTGTACAGAACGCAAAATTTACATGCAAACATCTGATTAAAAAAAAAAAAAAAAAACCAACATAATCAATATCTAAAATAAGATTTATCACAGATTCAGGTAAATGAACAAGGAAACCAACTCAATAGGAAAATGGTTCTACTGCAATTTAATGGAAATATACATCTTAAGAGTCTTCTCAATAATCTGCTGGTTGAATTTTAACCTTATAGTCACTCATGCATGGTGCAAGAAATGAAACCCAACAGTATGTGAACAAATTTCAACTAGCACAAACTTCAATTTGCACAAGAGACTGGAGTACTTCCAGAGTAAATTCTGAGGGCAATAGGAGGTTGGATAGGTGGGATTATACCTCTCCTGATTAATCAGAGCAAAATGTTTCTTTAAAGAAAGCATGCAATTGGAGTTTACTCCATGTGCTATTTTTGACTTGCAAAGCCCTGAACAGATCTGATCCCAACTAAAAGTGTGAACGCACATCCTACTTAAATGATCAAGCAATGAATATGGTCTCCTAACCCTCATGCATGGCTATTGGCTCCACTGAGAAGAAGCCAGAGTGTCACAGTTTAGCATAATTGTGTGAACTCAGTCAGGGATGCTAAATCAAGAAATCATGGATTAGTATAATATGTGAACATTGCATAGTTGCACAGTGGATACAGGAAATTATTAATGGATACAGGGAATTAAGAGCAAAATAAGGAGCCTAAAGTACAAGCCAACCCAAATTGGTCACTGTTTAATTATGTACTGATTGCTTCCATTTCTCCAGCCCTGATTAGATTTCTAATCAGATTAATCATATTAAGTATAGGAAGAAAGACAAAAAGGAAGAAAAATAAAGCAAGCAGAGCAAGAAGAGAGTTACATAACAACTCTCTTAAAATAAACGTAATGCTAAATTTAATGTTTATGCTTCCCAAAGCTTGTTTATTTCTTTTTTAGATTAGCTCCAAATTTGTCTTCCAAGCAAATAGGAATATGTTCTATTTTTTTCAGCTTAAATAACCAGGTTGGCTTCAGACCTTCAATTGTGGCATCTCCTATAAAATCCACTAAAAGATCAACATAACAAAATCAACAAATCCAGCCAGATTTAAGCATTTTTCTAAAAATTGCAGTTAGACACATATAGTATATGCACACTCAAAAGATCTATTAAAAAACACTTTTTGCCAGTTTGGATGCATCATAGTATGTAGTTGCAAGGAAACACATGAAGGTCCTTTATGAAGTAAAAACATACAATAATAATTTTATATTAAACTTATTAATATAGCTCTACTAAAATGCTATAATATTTCAGCTTATTATAATAAAATAGCTGAAAACAAGTATTATTAAATAATTGAATGTTTTTAATGGATGATTTTTATTCTAATGATGTGGTTGAAGTTATCAGTGAGCAAAAAAGAAAGGGAAACAGACTTAACCTGAAAGAAACAAGATAGCAACAAGGTCAAGTAACAATATGGTGGGCCACAAATTATACTATACAGCAGGGCTTTCCAAAGTGCCGCTGCTGGCGACATGCCAGCGGCGGCACGGCGGCGGCATGCACGGCGGCGACACAGGAGGGGATTTGGCTGATTGGCGGGGGTGCCGCTCCTTCCAGTTCCATCAGCACTTCTGGGTTTGCGTGCGACACACCAGGACACCGCAGGCTGCGCTGCCGCTGCCGCCGTTGGTGTGTGTCGCCAACATGAAAAGTTTGGAAAGCTCTGCTGTATAGTATAAGTTGTGGCCCACCATATTGTTACTTGACCTTGTTGCTATCTTGTTAAAGTTATCAGTCCCAATTTGACAAATAAAATATATACAGGCTATACCAAAAGTCACGCCCTGTGGACAATTTATCATATAAATTACATTAAATATTGAAATTGGTTCTAAACACTTCCTTACTTCTTCGATGCATGACCTTTGAATGTTTCTAAGTAACATTTTCCCTGGGGAAAAAATTAATAAAATTATTAAAACATATTATGATTGACCTATGGGGCCTGACTAAGGGAAGCTCACACCCAACCTGTGTCAGATTAGCACTGCTTACTGGATCAAGCAAAGTCTGATCATAAAACCAGCCTTCCTCCTCTGCACACCCACCAGTATCATGTATCTATCTTATTTCCAGTTATGTAAGTAGTGTTACTTTAGAGGGCTACCTGCCAGCATGATAAACTTGAGATATAAAATATGAATACTCTCTCCCAGCTAGGTAACCACAACAGACATTAGCTTGCCCTCATTTTTCACACAAGCCTGACCCAGTGCAAAGCCATCCACATAATACACCCACCTCATTGGTTTTATGACAGGTTATTCCAACCTTTAACTCTCTGCACAGAAACATCAGCATTTAATCAATGGTGGTCGAACTCATTTCAAATTGATGAGCAAATTATTTTCAAATGATTAATTACCATATGTTGACAGTTCAGAAATATCTCTTAATAAAATCATCTTGTTATTCCCCTAACATAACAGGTACCACATTAAAAGCTGGTATTTTGGATGCATTAATTTACACCCAAAAATTAGACAGCATCACATAAAGTACGAGGATTATATGGCCCTGGAGAAAAAGTGATCTAGAATAACTGTGACAACTCGCAAGGTTAAGGAAAAGAAAGAAGAGAAAGAAGCAAAAAAAGGTAAAGGTTCCCCCGCACAGTCGTGTCCGACTCTAGGGGCCGGTGCTCACTTCCATTTGTTAGCCAAAGAGCAAGCGTTGTCCGAAGACGCTTCCGCAGTCATGTGGCCGGCATGTTGCACGCGGAACGCTGTTACCTACTCACCGAAGTGGTACCTATTTATCTACTTGCATTTGCATGCTTTCGAATTGCTAGGTTGGCAAGAGCTGGGGCAGTAGGGAAAAAAATAGAAAGTAGAGGAAGAATTCTATTTCCTTACATAAGAAAAGGAACAAAGTGTTTATTTCAAGAGACTACTGCATAAATATCAACCTCATATTTACAAACTTTTTTTCAGGATGTTATCATTTAGGAATAGTGTTGTTTCTTTTTAGTTAGGGATAGGGAACAGGTTATTTATATACTGTATTTCTTTTACTAAGCTGGAAGTTGTAGCTGCCAGCCCCTTGTTATGGAAAGCAAGGTGAGAATAGATATTTCAAAGTTTTGAATAAAGATAGCCATGGGAATCAGGTATGATGAATCTTTTATACAATTCCAGTTTCCGATGTAAGTTTCTCTATTCATCTAATAATTTTAAAGATTAAATTTACTTAGTTTTCAAAAACATCAAATGTAAAAATACAGATAAAAATTACTTTATTATGGAAAAACAATATATTTTACTATTATCAATGAAAGGGGAAACTAAACTAATTTGGGAGCATAACAGAAATTCAGTTTAGAACCTAATCCCATGAGCTATTAGACTGACAAATACACTTGATTTATTTTATTTTTATGCCAAACTCACCTTATTAAAATGACCTATACAGTTTATAATTAACAATCATGACACAAAATCTCAGGTACCTCTCAAGGGTACAGAAGACTTGCACGAAAAGAGGTATCCACTAAGGAATGAATTATCCAGAAGGGTACAAGCAATCGTTGCAATTAAAAATCTGGTGTACTAGCAAAAGGAGGTGAAAGCCAAACTGTATTTGCTATATCTTTTGAACTATTTCCAAGGTAAATTAACAGAAGATGATATGGTAGATTAACAGAAGATATGGTAGCAGAAAATTTCAGAAAACATACATACATACATACATACATACATACATACATACATACATACATACAATCCCATTCTCACCCCTATGGGTGATATGTGTCTTCCTCAACCTCGGGTCCTCTGCCACAGGCCTGGGAGTTTGAAGGTTCTGTGTAGTATCTTAGCTGTTCTTAGCACTGCACTCTTTTGGACCGAGAGCTCGGATGTTGTTCCTGGGATCTGTTGGAGCCACTCTTAGGAGTCACAGCCCCGAGGGCTCCTACCACCACTGGGACCACCCCTGGGACCACTTTGGCCTTCACTTTCCACATCCTCTCTAGTTCCTCCTTCAGGTGCTGGTACTTCTCCAGCTCCTCATACTCCTTCCTGGAGTTGCTATCACTTGGTACCGCTACATCTATCACCACTGATGCTTTCTGGTCCAAATATAAGCTGCTTTCTGGTCCTTGTCTACTAATATTACACACACACACACACAATGAACATAAACATAAACATAAACATAAACATAAATAATATAAATATAAATATAAATAATATAAATATAAATAATATAAATATAAACTTGGGATGAGAAACGGTAACTGTAGTCTTTCACCAACTCCACTGTATTGGAATGGAGTAGAATAACTGTCAGTATCCATTCTGATTCTAGAAAAAATTAAGTATATGGTAGCATCTGCTGATAATTATAGAACAAAAACTGGTGGTGACAGAACAGGTTAGATCATTTATAATATGAGTCACAAAATTCCCAGGCTATGGTATCTACCAATGTAACTCTCAATTTCATTACAGCCTATCGCATAAAATACTCCAATAAATATTTTTAGCTGTAGGCAAGATTTACATTACAGAATATTACAAGTTATTCTTATCTAAAATATTAGCATGTATATTTGGTTGCACTACATATCTGAGACTGTGGCAACCATTTGTTTTTATTTATTTCTTCTATTTATATAACCTAAAATCCTTATTCTAACTTAGGCCTGTCTTGATGTGCAAAATCAACTGACCATGAGGTTTCTACACGCAACTAAGTGTGGGACTTGGCTTAGAAAGAAGGGGGTATTTTAATAAGGCTGACCTTTGCTGCAATCTAAGAACAAACCAAATGTAACTCACTTTGGATATCCCATGTAAATGGTAAAACTATTATATAACATCTGTCGATGAAGGTTCTCAGTCATCCAGGTGGAACAGTCTGTGGCTTGAATCATGTCAACTGGATTTCTATTTTCTCAGTAGAAACATTTCACTCCTTATCCAAGGAGCTTCTTCATGACTGAAGACTATTATATAACATCAGTAAACTATTCTTTCAGCATAGCTATCAGATCTCATACTAGGCATTGCATAAGTCTTGATTCTTCAGAAACTTACCCCATATTCAAGAACGGGCTTACAGCAGAAGCTGATTAATACAGCCAATTGCTTTATGGAAGACAAGAATGAAGGCATATACATGCAGAAAATCTGCCAGCTGCAGTACATCAACACCTATACATATATCTGCTCCAGAGTTTAAACTCCAGGCCTTTCTTTCCTGTCTTTCTGAGTCAACAGAACTTTGGCAGTTCACCCTGCTCTTTGGCCTGGAAATGGATAGTTCCTGCCTTATCCGCTTCATTCTTACAACAGCATTCTATCATACAATAAGATTATATAAATTGCAAGATTTGTTATTCTCTTAGGCATACGAATTAAACACAATAACTACAACAGAGCTTTTCAAACTGTGTGTGGCGACACAAAAGTGTGTCGCCACACACAGTCTGGTGTGTCGCCACACAACCCGGAAGCGCTGATCATCATCAGCGCTTCCAGGTTTTCCCGTGGCGACACACCAACTGCAGCACGCAAAACCCGAAAGCGGCAGCAGCGCTTCCGGGTTTTTGCGCGCTGCCGCACTTCCGGGTTTTCCCGCGGCGACACACCAACGCCGGTTGGTGTGTCGCCACGGGAAAAACTTTGGAAAGCCCTGAACTACAAGTTAGAAGAGTCTGTGACTGAAAACAAGTGTCCTATACCAACTGTGTAATGCAGTTCATACTGAATACTGCAAGTTAGATTATGAATAGTTTGCATTCTTGTCCAGAGTTGCAATACCCTTCCTGCAGACTGGAATTTGAGCTGAAGGTGAAAAAGCAGTTTGTGAATAGTAATATTCTGGACTGGTACCTAACTTTTTGCACTTGGCTTTTTTCTTGTTCTCTATATTACTTTATACTTTTTAAATATATTTTAAGAAAGGAAATATATTTTCAAAAAAATTGAAAAGTTTAATTTCCAAAACAAAATCATTTTAAAAATATGCATATATATTTCCAGTAAGAAGTGTGTCTTCAAGCCACAGGATAGTTTAATCATTCTAGAGTCAGAATGGTTATTTAAGAGAAATAAGAGACATGACCTAAAACATTAATTTAAAAATTAGTGATTACCTGACCAGCTGACTAACCTCAAACTAAAAATATTGACTTTATGCAGACCTGTCTTCATTGGTCTTCCCTGGGTGCTGTATTTTTATACACTAAACTATTTACCAGGCAATACATTATTTTGAGTTATTTCTGTTAAGGTGCTATCATTTCAATGAAATATTTTCAATATTTATTTTATTTATTTATTTAATTTTTATCCCCCCTTTATTATTTTTATAAATAACTCAAGGTGGCGAACATACCTAATACTCCTTCCTCCTCCTATTTTCCCCACAACAACAACCCTGTGAGGTGAGTTGGGCTGAGAGAGTGTGACTGCCCCAAGGTCACCCAGCCAGCTTTCATGCCTAAGGCAGGACTAGAACTCTCAGTCTCCTGCTTTCCTATTGGCTCCTTCCTAGGGCTGAGAGAGGGACTGGCCCAAGGTCACCCAGCCAGCTTTCATGCCTAAGGCAGGACTAGAACTCTCAGTCTCCTGCTTTCCTATTGGCTCCTTCCTAGGGCTGAGAGAGGGACTGGCCCAAGGTCACCCAGCCAGCTTTCATGCCTAAGGCAGGACTAGAACTCTCAGTCTCCTGCTTTCCTATTGGCTCCTTCCTAGGGCTGAGAGAGAGTGACTGCCCCAAGGTCACCCAGCCAGCTTTCATGCCTAAGGCGGGACTAGAACTCTCAGTCTCCTGCTTTCCACTTCTGCATAGAAATTTATGTTATTAGGCACTTATTCAGAAAAATTAAATGGTTATATCAGCAACAGAAACATGTTTAGCTCTTCTGAGTGTATAAGCAACCTTCCTGATAAACATAAATAATATAGCTGTGTATTGCTTTACATTCAGTTGGTAAGAGGTGTTTTGGAACATATGGGAGAGTGGATGCAATACTGGCTGCAACTCATTAAAACAGCTGTATCTGTTTCCAGGAAAACCGCCTCTTTCCAGTTGAATCCAAAGCACTGCACATCTTTAGCTACAGCTTTTATATCAATTTCAGATTCTGGAAATGGCAGATATCCTATGTGTATCCTCTACAGATCCAGTATGATTTCCATGGGAAGTTTGTACTAATGTGTTCATGAGCTATTTGCCTAATCCCACTCTTCGTGAAAGCTGGCAAACCTATCATAAAGCCTTCAGTTAACTAGTTTCTGTCCTAATTGAAAAATTATGCTTTGAAAATCTGTACAGAAAAAAACTCTGCCACGTGATACAGAAATGCAGATATATACAGTATTATTTTGTGATTGTGAACCGCCCAGAGTCCCTCCTTGAGGGGGAGATGGGCGGTCATAGAAATTTAATAAATAAATAAATAAATAAATAAATAATTTGGAACTCAAAATATGTTCCGTAGATACAAGCTGAAGTAGCATTAGATATTTAATCTCTTAGGGAAATAATATTCTTTCCTGAATTTAATAAACTAGTATCTAGCACAGAGCTTTCCAAAGTTTTCCCGCAGCGACACACCAACCGCCGTTGGTGTGTCGCCGCGGGAAAACCCGGAAGTGCCCCTGTTGCGGCAGCACCCAAAAACCCGGAAGCGCTGCTGCCGCTTTTGGTTTTTGCACACCGCCGTTGGTGTGTCGCCGCGGGAAAACCCGGAAGCGCTGATGATGATCAGCGCTTCCGGGTTGTGTGGCGACACACCAGACTGTGTGTGGTGACACACTTTTGTGTCGCGACACACAGTTTGGAAAGCTCTGATCTAGTATCACAAATCCGTATCTCAGAACTTACTTTAGAACCCTGGAAAAAGTAGAAGCAAGCACTGATCCTTCCCTTCTTCTCTTTATCTCCCAAATCTTAATCAGTTCAAGAAAAGAAAGAAAAAAGAGCCAGCTTGGTCTAGTGCAGAGCTTTCCGAACTTTTCATGTTGGTGACACACTTTTTAGACATGCATCATTTTGCTACACACTCTTACAGCAGGGCATCATTTTGCGACACACTCTTACAGCAGGGCACAAGGCAGGCACTAGGACCTGCGCAGAATCACAGCAGGTTTGGAGGCAGCAAGGCACAAGGCAGGCACTAGGACCTGTGCGGAATCCTGGCAGGGCTCGGAGGCAGCAGCAGGCACAACACACCCAGACATTGCAGCCGACACACTAACGTGTCCCGACACACAGTTTGGAAAGCTCTGGTCTAGTGGTTAAAGCACCAGGCTAGAAACCAGAAGTCTGTGAGTTCTAGTCCCGCTTTAGGCATGAAAGCCGGCTGGGTGATTTTGAGCCAGTCACTCTCTCTCAGCCCAACTCACCTCACAGGGTTGCTGTTGTGGGGAAAATAGGAGGAGGAAGGAGTGTTAGGTATGTTTGCTGCCTTGAGTTATTTATAAAAAAAATAATAAAGGCAGGATTTTAAAAAATCTAAAAAAAATTGGAAGATAGGATTCTATAGGACTGAAAAATTGATTATTGGTTGGAAATATATTTCTGATGATCATATTTTACAGAATAATTGATTGACAAGTTCCAACTAGTTTCAGATGAGACATAGCTGGTCATTTCTTAAGAGCATAAAATCTTGACGATCAAGAACATCAGCACTGTTTGAATAATGGTATATATTAACATTATTTAAAGTCAGAGGAACCTTGTTAATATTACACAAACTATTCTATCAAATACAACAGATTTTCTTGAATGTCTTTAAAAAGTATGGGAAGAGAAATGAATTTGCTGAATATTTCTGGAACTTTTTATAATACAAAATTGCTTTTAAATCGATTTTGAGAGAAACTGATATAACAATAGTTCATCAATATTATTACATTCTCTTAAAATTATATTATATAAATTAAAATACTTCCATATTGTTTTGAAAGAGTTCATATTTCAATGACTGTATCTACTTAGTTACTTGGTTTAACAATGTTTTTGAGGAAATTGGAAAAATTGCACAACAGTATTTAATAATTTATGCTACAGTTAGCTTCTAGACTTATTATAACACTTGAAAATAAAAATGCATCTTTCTCTGGATCAATGGTATTTGAAAATATGGGAAAACACTGGCTAAAAAATTAACACAACAGCAAAGAATCTTGAAGAATCATTTAACTACAGCGTTACTCACATCTGATCTCCATTTTAACTATATCAATAAACTAATTCCTAATAAATAACCTCCATCTTTTTGGAAAGAAATACCGAATACAGATGTTTACAATGATGTATCTCAACATTCCCAAACTTTGCAGAATTTCTCCTCTCTTTTTTCTGGTTTTTTTTTTACTTCTGTGTAGTTTTTTTTAATTCTTATGAGGTTTTTTTATATTTAATGGTTTGTTGATCACTGTATGTTTCAATTAAGATTGACAAGACCTTTGAAGAAAATCTTTTCAGATACCCAAATAATTCTGATATTTTTATTGTCCTCGCTAAATGGCTTATTATAGTACATATTCTTAGGCCTTCTATAATAACTATTGCCTTCCTATTAACACATATGACAATATTCTTTTACAGTAGTCCATGAAGTACAGAACATTTTGAACAGGCATATTCAGAACAGTATTTTTAATTTGATTCTTATAAAATATACCAACAATCTCAGTAATTACAAGAGCTATTCTTGGCACTCTTTTTTCTAGAAATGCAATTAGAATTTAAAGACATATCTAGAACTAGCATACTACATGTATTAATTAAACATTATTAGTTCTAGATCATTTTCCATTACATACTGCTGAATCCTGATATGGTGTGACCTATCAAATGGCACTGAGTCAGTCAATCAGTCAGTTTTCTCTCTCTCTCTCTCTCTCTCACACACACACACACACACTCAAGAACTTTGCTGCCCAAATCATTCACTAGCCATTCTTATTCCCATCCTTAAAAAAATCCCCAAGCTCTTAAAATATTCACTATGTTTTCCCACACTGTTATTTCTTGATATATCTGTTCCTATGGCTCTTGTTCCTTTAACAAAGTATTTTACTCTCTCAAGGACTCATGCTCTTTTTTCTTGTTGACCTCTAGACTTGAATATGCATGGGAATTGCACAGAGAATGAATGAGTGAATATATTCTCACCTCTCTTGCTAGATTAGAATCTATCTGTGGAAGGTGTATTCTGGATCAAAGCTGTAGTTTCTATATTTTCAATCTGCATAATAATGCAGAGCCTTGCATTAAGCTTGTTACTGTATACCAAATGTGAAAAGGACACTAAATATTAGCCCTTCAACAGAGAATTATTTAGGATCACTGTCATACAAACACGTAACTAATATAATCAATAGGGTGCTCTACTTTGCAAATAAGAAATTTTATGCTGAAAAGTCAAGATGATACAATGTTGCTTTGCAAATTTACTGGTACTGTACACCAGTCCAAACACACTTAAAGTAAATGATGCATAGCTTAATAGAGCTACCAGATAGCTATGTTTCAGGGTCAAATCTTTCAATCCCTCATATTACAATGCTGCAATAGAAAAGGATTCTGAAAAGCTGTATTTGTCAACATTCTCTCCTTTGTACAGACTATTACCAATACTAGAGTCCCAGTGATATAATACATGTTTTAGACCAGATGTACAATCAATTCCTTCTTGCCTATATTACTCCTAGGGTAGTACTACTCCTGGGGTAAACAAAGAAGCATTCTTAATATATTTACAGAGTTATATGAGATTATATTAGATAAAAAGATAATTTAAGGATTATATTTGTCTGGTAACAGAAGCTTTAGGCCTCTGAAGAAAAATGGGCCAAAGTACAGTCAACTGCTAAAGAAGCATGCTTCAATGAAGGACATGCTAACACAGAAGTATAATGGAGGATTTACTTCAAATTAGGATTCACCAGAGTTATAACATATACTTTGCATGTAGTACCAGGTTATGGTTATGAGAAGTAATATTGACAGGAAATATTCTGAGCAAATTCAGATGGACTTCTTCACTGCTGAGAGCCTATATCCCAAACAATGTTTTACTTACTTGTCCAGTTTTTCAAAGAAATAAATCAGAAAGTGGAATTTCCAAAGGATAATTTCTAGTTAACCATGGTGCATAAATCCAAAGTTTAACTAATATAACTCTTTAACAAGAGCCTTAACAAGTATTGTGTTTGCTAGCATATATAAATTACAGAAATATCAACATCAACTGAAGTTTATTGTTACTTGCAATACTGCGGACAGCAGAATTCACTACTATTCAGGCTTAGGGATTGCTCAAATATTTGTCTTATTCCCCAAGTATAAAACAACATCCTAAAAATATGGGGTTGACCCTAATTCTATAGTGCAGATTAGATTCATACTAGGGCTACCAGTTCAGGGCTGCAAAATTCCAGACAACCACTTGATGGCAGCAGGAACTATGCATTTTCTATATTTATTTGCTTCCATTGAGTAGTTGTGACAGGGATGGTAACTGTAGCCATGAAATAAAGGGACATCTACTATTTGGGAAAAAGACTTTGACAGGTTTGGAAAACATGTTAAACTGCAGAAATATAACAATAACAACAAAGGTTCACACTATCAAGACCATGGTTTTCCCACTTGTTTCATATGGCTCAGAAAGCTGGACCATTACAAAGGCTGAATAAATCAATGCCTTTGAATTGTGGTGCTGGAGAAAACTGTTGAGAATACCTTGGACCAGAAGAAGAAATTATTCAATTCTAGATGAAAGAACACCAGACTTCTCACTGGAGATCGTAATAACAAAACTAAAGCTTAAATATTTAAGGCACATAATATAAAGGCAAGAGTCACTGGAGAAGCCCCTGATACTAGGAAAAATTGAAGGCAGTCAAAAAAGAAGCCAACAGAAGACATGAAGGCTAGACACTATCATTGTTGACAAAAACAGGAGTTTGCAAGAACCAAAAGAAGTAGTTGCTGGCAGCCAATCCTGGTGAAAGTATGTTTATCAGGATATGAAGAATCAGAAGCCACTGAATAAGTAAAAACAACTAAGCAGTTGTCTGGATATTTGCAGCTCAAATCTGGAAATTCTATGTTAATTGCAACCCAAAAGGCATAAATTTTAGCTTTTCACATAAAGATAAAATGGTGGGGAAAGCATCATTTCTGAATTTCTGCTTTTTGAGCTGTTATTACTAATGCGTATTTTACAGAAAATTTTGTATTGGAAACATCTGGGAAATTTCATAATGGGAAATACCTGTCAATACAAAATTATCAATTTATATCAGAAAAAGTTCTGATATTCTAGAAAATAATCAAAACAATCCTCTAAAATAAGTTTAAGAAATATTAAATAAATATAAATCTGTGTAATTATTAAAAAGTACCAATCATTTATGATTGATTTTTTTTCCTTTTTATTTATGTAACAAATAAACTACATAAAATTTATCTCACTTGCTAGGAATAATCACTTGAAAACCATTAAATTTTGAAGCTGTCAACCTAGTCACATACAGAATTTGCAAAGCTTTTAATAATGAATACATGAAATGGGAAAATTCTTCTGGAAAAAATTAAGCACTTGAAAATTTTCCATTCAACTAAGCAGTTAATTCAACAAACATTTTTCAAACATATTTTTTCAAAAAGTTCTTTGAACACAATGACCTGGGTCCAACTCAAGATCCACTGTAATTGGTAACAGTAGTAAATTTTCAAACATATTATGAAGAGGAATCTAATGTTCAATCTGTACTTATAGGTTAGATTTGCACAGCATAATTAATCAGTTAAAGTTCTACTGGCTGCATTTACACAACGTGCTAGGTTTAGTTAGTTTTAAACTTCATTAGTTTGCTTTGGCTGAAGGTGCTATGTGAATTCAACTCATCTGGTTAATTTAAGGCTCAATATATTGTGCAGACTCAGAAAAGGAGTTAATTCAGTAATCAAGTTACACATGTTATATGAACTCACCGCTGTACATACATCTTTTTCATTTTAAAACATCTGCTACTACACAACTTTGCAACTGCCTATGTATTAACTAGATCTTGTCTCTGACTCTGGCATTATTTGTGGGCTGTGCATTCTCTCTACAAACACAAAAGATAAAGTGCATGTGAGCTTTCAAACTACCATAATTGCAAAACTATGCAGTGGTGTGTGGCACATTTTACCCTATAAACACAATGGATATTGCACAGGATTCATCAATGTGTGATCCCACAGCAGCAATTGCCAGTGGAGGGAAAAGTAATGACATAGCATTGCCTGGAGATGAAAGGGGCTCTTTCTTACAACTGTCACTCTTAACTGTTCTCATATGGGCATATTGAGAGGGGCAATCTGAGGGACAACATTTTAAGTCTGGCTTAGTGAGATGATTATGTCTACAACACTGTTTTAAAACTACTGGAAATTATCTTCCAATAAACTTGGAGAGAGATGGGAAAGAATTTTGAAATTCCAAAGTAGCAGCACAAAATTTCTTTCAGTGCCAGGGTCATATCAAATTCCTTAGCTCATGTCTGTACAAGTAAATCCCAATCAGGAAATGGAATCCAATTCCAAAAAAGGTAAAGGACCAAGCTGACAACTATACATGTATTTTTTTAATTTATTTATTTCATTGAATTTGTTATGACCACCCACTCCAATAGGCTCTGGGTGGTGTTACACTGATTAAGTAACATAATTGACCTAATCTTCCAATTTCTATACCTTGCTATAACTTAGTGTGTAACTAACCTAAACCATGTAAATGACAACTTCCTGTTTATTCTTACTGCCACATCCATCTCCTTTCCCTGTAGCTTTTTCTGCTTGTTTGTTTTTAAGGTAAATATGTCCTTGAGTCAAATTCAATTCCTGGTGACGGATTCTCTTCTTCTAGGTTGTTTTTTTTCCCAACTTTGCAATCTAGAGAAAAGCCCTGGAATTTCCAAGTGGTCCTCCATCAAGTATTAATTAGAGCTGGACATGTTTACCTTTCAAGTTAGCCAAGTTCTGCTGGATGTTATTATCTGCTGAGGTGGCTGCATTTTAAATGTTAAATTCCTTGGGAATAGGGACTGTCACATTTTATTTTGTAAAGCATCATGCATACTGGTAAATACAAATAAAAACCTTTAAAAAGCACTTGGGAAAAATAAAACAGTAAGGTTGTTCATATATGTATGCAAAATGTAGATGTACAACTGTTCCAATACTTCATATGAGGCAGGCATGACACTCCCACATTCCCTTTCCAATTCTCTTTCATAAATTAATAATTTAAACTCTACTGTCTTTCCACTCTTAATTATTCTGAACATTCACTTTGCTGACCTGGTTTACCTGTAATGCAAATCCACAATTTAGCTTGTTTTGCTTCCTTAGAATAATATGTGAACCCATCCCAAGAAAGAAAAACAAACCTAAGTTTTCAAATCATAGTGGATGGGGTCACACATAACTTCCTTATTGATTGTTCTGACAATCACACCTCTTGGGTTGGAAAGTACAGTGATCAGCTCCAGAGAAAACCTGGCTGAAGCATGTCGAGGAAGACCTAGGAAAGCTCAGACTCAACCAACAGAAGTGAAACAACTGGCCCATAACCAACAAAAATGGAAGAATATGCTACTGTATCTGATGTCCTGCTTTTCCTCCAGGAGCTCAAGATGCTATAAGAGCACCTTCTTTACTTTTTCTCTATAATCACGATCCTGTAAGTTAAGTTTGGCCTGACAGACTATTTCAAAGTCATGTATTGTACTGAATTTTCATGGCTAAGGATAGACTTGAACCTCAATCTATCCCATCCTAATCCCACACTATAATCAATACATTACCCTGGCTTAATAAGTGAACTATTATTTGACTGAATAATTCCTCTTTGGTCCAGTCCTGTTTCTATAACTATGTCAAGCCTTACTAAACTCAAACTTCTCAGAGCAATTTCTGACATGCTCCTGCTGCACAAGATATAGGGGACAGAAGTTTCTTATGTTTCCCATTCCTCTACATCTCTGTTTTGTCCAAAATGAGAATGTTCACACTTTCCAGGAAAATTATAAAAAAGATGCAAAAGCTTTAATGTACTAAAAATCTGTATATGAGATGCAAAAACTGTATTTCAGATAAAACTGAAATATGGAAGAAACACAAGGCAATTATATTTCCCTTTCTCCCCAAGCACTAGAATATAAAACATCTCTTGACAAATCAGCCCAGAGTTCTCACTAGAGGCATAAATTACCAGGCTCAAATTTTCCTACTTCAGACCCATTATGCGAAGACCCAGCCCTCTGGAGAAGGCTTTAATGCTGGGAAAGGTGGAAGGAAAGAGAAGAAAAGGATGGCCAGCAGCAAGGTGGATGGACTCAGTTACAGTGGCGATGAGTGCACCCTTGGGAGTCCTGAAAGAACAGATTAGGGATAGCTCGTCATGGAGAAAATCTATCTATGTGGTCACTAGGGGTCGAAAACGATGGCACATAATCAATCAATCAATCTCTGTACAAACGTTTGTCTGTCATCTCTGCTTCTTTTTTCAAGTTTTGCCTTCTATCATGCTATTCATTATCCTTCAGTTCTCTTCCTTTCCTGATCATGGCATTAATTCCTTATGTATTATTAATTAATTCAATTTCTAATGCCACCTAATTGCCAAGTGATTCAAGGCCACTAACAAAGAAGATTAAAACAAAATCAAGACAGTAAATTAAAAAAAAAATCAAGATAATAAAACAGCCATACCAGGGGAATGGCTTGACTGAGTGATTGATTATGTGTCATTAAGTCGGTGTTGACTCTTAGTGACCACATAGATAGATTTTCTCCAGGAGGATATGTCTGCCACCTGGTCCTTCAGGTCTTTCAACAGTGCACCTATCACCACTATAATTGAGTCCATCCACCTTGCCAGGGGAAGACAAACCTCCAAATACATAGCACCCGGTGGGTTCACAAATCATCCCAGCCAGTGGTGGAAGGAAGAGCCCGGTTTTTAAGACCTTCCTAAAGAGCAACAGGGTTGGGGCTCTATGGACCGGAGTGGGGGTGGGGCATGCTATCCCAAAGGGCAGCCATAGCAACAGAGAAGGCATTACTCCTTGACCCCACTGATGACACTGCTTTATTGACAAGACCCTGTCAGATCTTATAGGACTGGCAGGAACAATGGGGGAGGTGGTCTCACAAATATCCCGGTCCTAAGCCATGAAGGGCTTTATAGATCATCAGCACCTTGAATTGCACTCAGAAGCCAAATGGCAACCAGTACAGCTCATGGAGTAGAGGTATCAAATGGGTGTATCAAGGCTCACCTATAAGTACTCATGCTGCCACATTCTGCACCAGCTATAGCTTCCAAGTAGTCTTTAAGGACAGCACCATACATTATAGTCTCCTCTTCTTGTACTACCACGCTCTAAAAAAAATCTGTCTCATAGAATTATCCAATCCTCCAGAACAGATGCACCAGTGAACTGGGAGTAAAGCAGAAATCTACTCCCCTGACAGATTCTGTTCCCTCAGTAGACACAGCTGAATATACAATGTATCTTCACATTTTTCTACAATAACTTCATTTAATATGTGACATGACTATCTTAACTCATACTTTCTACTTTTTCAAACTCTGATCCTCTCGCTGTGTCAAATGCAACCCTTGGAGTCAAAATGAATGCAACTTCAATCTTCTGAACAGCATCTATTTCACTTTAATACTCAGTAATAACAGTAACTCTATTTTTTTAATATAATGACATAAATGTGACTAATAGACAAAATATTAACTCTTTTTTATCTATACATATAAATGAAAGCATATATGATTTAAGCAAGTCACCACAAGCCACATTCGGTGAGTTAAATAGGACAGACATCAAACAGCAGCTACCAGGTGCTCTCACTTTGAAGTTTTCAAAGTGTTATTGCAACACTTTGTTCACAACTGGTTAAAATGGGAAACAGATAGCCAAATCTAAAGTTATATTATGCCCAAGTCTTTCCACAGTGCACATCTAAATTAATCTTGCCAGCTACTTTTTTATCTTCATTTACTTTATAATATTTTAGTCTTTTAAAACGATCCAAAGATCTTCCAAAGAGTTCACAGTATTTCGAACTAGCCATACAATGCAAGGACGTCGTACTCCTTGCAACTATAGCCATATCCCTCGGGACTACAAATTCTTACTCAGCATATAGCCTATAACCTTATACATATCCTTCTTTGCTCCCGTACATACCTTCTGCGTCTTCCCTCAGCACCCCTAAAGTATCCCAATATTCAAGGCAGCAAAACGTTAGAGAGGAAATCCCACCTCTTTATTCAGTGGAAACACTCTTCCCGTACACTAATTTATCCAGCTTCCTTCCACCCACCCGCAAATCTCGATCCTGATCCCCTTGCTTACACCTCCCCATGCCAGCCTTTCAGTCCCCGTGTGCCCACGCCAAACCCTGGCTGGAGCAATGCAGAGGCCATGCATTCTCAGGACAGCGATGCCTGGCCTCCTTTCTCTCGAGCCTAGCTTTGCCACGGGGAGGCGGGGACGGAGGGGTTCCAATTCTCTGCCTCCCACCCCTGGGCCCATCCGCTCCCCCGGCGCCTCCATTGGTGCGCGGTCTCTTCCTCCTTTCATACATCCCTCTTTGCGATTCCAAGCCAGAGTCCAGCTCTCACCTCCTAGTGGGGCTGCGGGCCAGGCCGCTGAGGGAGCCGGGGAGGGGGCTGAGGCGCTCTGCGCGCTCCTGGTGCGCGCCGGCTACCGTTTACTCTCGTCGTTGTCACCGTCACCGCCTCCTCCTCCTTCTCGTCGCTCTCAATCCCTCCGCTTGGGGTACGCAACGGTAAAGCGTCCCCTTAGTCGGAGCCACTAGGAGGATCCCCCGGGCAGCAACAGGCGCACCGGTAGCAAAGGTTCCGAGAGTGCACAAAGGTTCCCACATCCCTTGGGGGTTGGCACAGTAGACAGAAAGGAGGCGAAAAGAGAAAACGGAGGGCGTGATGACCTACAGAAGGCACCCATCAGGAACAGAGGGCCCTTCTTTGCTAAAATGGTTATAGCAGAACCTGAGGCAGCCCAGGCCTAGAAGGAAGCAGGGGGTGTCCAATCCCAGCGTAGATCTTGTCTTAGCAGAGCTCTTAGCAAGCCAAATCAAGCAACTTCAGTCTGCTTGTTCAGGTTCAGCTAGCTTCAACACAGCTATTGTACCAAGGAGGGGGGGGGGGGAGGACAGGTGCCCACGTGGTCTTTTTGTTAAGAAAACAGATGGTTAAAGTCGCAGGTATTTTTTTACAGTTTTTTTTCCCGTTTGTTAAAAAAAATAGCAAAATGTAATATAGTGCTTGCATATAAATAGAAAAAACAAATAAATGCTGTTTTGAGGGCCAGCTAAAATATCATAAAGTAACAGAAAGCATTGGAGCAACCCCAAGAACTTCTGAACGTTTTGCAGTATTATTGACTGAAAGTCCAGAAAAGAACGAGAGGAAAAAAATTAAGTGGGCAACCTGCAACAGAGGACTATATACAGGCTTCAGCCTAATTTCACAGTGGTGGAAAGATCCCAGAAAGGAAATAGCCTGAGCAACTGAGGAAGGGGAGCCAGGAAAAAGAAATGATCTGCAAGTATCAAAGCAAAAACTAAAGTCCTGACAGAAGAAAGATGAAAGGAGAGGGGAGGAAGTTCTCTATAATTTATCAGTTAAAATGTATTGATAAGGGGTGTCCTATTCCTTTTCCAGCAACCTGTGGGGACATAAGAGGTTGGCAGAGAAATGAGAAAGAAAAGAAACCACATTCAGCCCTCCCCAGATAATCCAAGCCTTAGCAGCTTCCACTGAGGCTGTTCCCCACTCCCCCACTGAGGAGTTTATTGTTACTCTATAAGGAAGGTATGGTTTGAATGAAGCTATATTATAAGTTGAGGCTGAAGTTGGTTCTTTATTCTAAATTCCCAGTTCCTGATTAAGAAGAAAATTCCAAATACAGTAACCAGTAAACTGGATATAAATACAATGTTTTTATAATGATGGGCCTAAAATTAAAGACAGAACTACTTCATATCTCATATCTTTGTAATTGGTACGCTCTGTCCTTCAAGTTAAACAATAATATAATAAACACTGTTATTTTTATTCAAAGACAATTCTTTAATTACAAGAAATATGATGCTTGATAACTGAAAATATGTAGCAGCTGAACACTGTGCCATTCTATCACATGATCACCCAGAAATACACTGTTCTGGTTCTTTGATAAACTAGCTAGGAAAGAAATAAGATGTTTGAGACATCTGCAGGGGTGTATCAAAGGCCCAAGAAAGAATGGACAGCATATTTGGCTTCTAACCTTGCTGTAAAAGCCTGAAAAGCTTACACTAGTCCTTCCACTGGAGATTTAAGTGAGTATGACAATCTGAAAGAAGTGATTTTGCACTTGTGTGATGTAAATATACAAGTCTACACACCCCTGTTAAAATGCCAGGTTTTTGCGATGTAAAAAAATCAGACCATGATAAATCAGTTCAGAATTTTTTCCACCTTTAATATAACATATAAGCTGTACAATTCAATTGAAAAACAAACTGAAATATTTTAGGAAAATATTTCCTAAAAATAAAAATAAAAAACTAGAATAACATGGTTGCATAAATGTACTGTACACACCCTCTTATAAGTAGGGATGTGGCTATGTTCAGAATTAACCAATCACATTCAAACTGATGTTAAATAGTAGTCAGTACACACCTGCCATCAATTAAAGTGACTCTGATCAAGCCCATATAAAGTTCAGCTGTTCTAGTAGGATTTTTCTGACATTTACTCAGTCACCTCTTACAGCAAAAGCCATGGTCTGCAAAGAGCTTACAAAGCATGAAAGGGATCTCATTGTTGGAAGGTATCAGTCAGGAGAAGGGTACAAAAAAATTTCCAAGGCATTGGATATACCATGGAACACAGTGAAGACAGTCAGCAACGAGTGGAGAAAATATGGCACAACACTGACATTACCAAGAACTGGATGTCCCTCCAAAATTGATGAAAAAACAAGAAGAAATCTGGTCTGAGAGGCTGCCAAGAGGCCTACAGCAACATTGAAGGAGCTGCAGGAATTTCTGACAAGTACTGGTTGTGTACTACATGTGACAACAATCTCCCATACTCTTCATATGTCTGGGCTGTGGAGTAGGGTGGCAAGACAGAAGCCTTTTCTTACAAAGAAAAACATCTAAGCCTGGCTACATTTTGCAAAAACCTACATCAAGTCTGACAAAAGCATGTGGGAAAATGTGTTATGGTCTGATGAGACCAAGGTTGAACTTTTTGGCCATAATTCCAAAAAGTATGTTTGGTGCAAAAACAACACTGTGTATCACCAAAAGTGCACCATACCCACGGTGAAGCATGGTGGTGGCAGCATTATGCTTTGGGGCTGCTTCTCTTCAGCTGGAACTGGGGCTTTAGTCAAGGTGGAAGGAATTATGAACAGTTCCAAATATCAGTCAATTTTGGCACAAAACCTTCAGGCCTCTCCTAAAATGCTAAAGATGAAGAGGAATTTCACCTTTCAACATGACAACGTCCTAAAGCATACCTCCAAATCAACAAAGTTTTGGAATGGCCCAGCCAGAGCCCAGACCTGAATCCAATTGAAAATCTGTGGGGTGCCCTGAAGAGGGCTGTGCACAGGAGATGCCCTCGCAATCTGACAGATTTGGAGCGCTTCTGCAAGGAAGAGTGGGCAAAGATTCCCAAGGCAAGATGTGCCATGCTGATAGACTCCTACCCCAAAAGACTGAATGTTGTCATAAAATCAAAAGGTGCTTCAACAAAGTATTAGTTTAAGGGTGTGCACACTTATGCAACCACATTATTCTAGTTTTTTATTTTTATTTTCCCCCCTAAAAGATTTCAGTTTGTTTTTCAATTGAATTGTATAGCTTGTATGTTATATTAAAGGTGGGAAAAATTCTTTTTTTTTTCCATAAGTTTTATTAAATTTTAAAATACATATTAAGAGCTAATACAAAAGAAAAGAAATAGAAATACAAAGTAAGAAAAAGGAAAAGGAAAAGTGAAGTCAAAAAATAACAAACAAAGAAAATATAGAAAATAGATGTCCTCCAATTTATCCTTGAACTTTAAGTACAACAATTAACTTTAAATGTTAGTCCTTCATACAATACACAGAAACTTTTCTTTGTCATATACCCTATGATTTCTATAATCCAATCTTCTGTTCTTCATATAGGTTTCGCCTTTCTTGATATCTTCCAACAATCCATCTCTGGTTTCTACTCCTTAGAATAGTAATCAAATGTTCATTGTTGCATCAATTAAATGTTTTCCATTTGCTCTTTCCATTTTTACATCTATATTTATATCTTCAATAAAGTCCAATTAGTATAACAAATAAAGGCCTTATCTACGTCTAATAAAATACAGTATATTCTGTTCATGTTATGACTATATATTCCATTAATACATAATCTAACATATTACATAACATAATACATAATATAGCAAAAATACAAAACCTAACATAACATATAACCTAATACATACAACATATTCTTGTAATAACCTACATTCTAATTCCATCTCATCATCTCATTGTCTTCTCATAAATGTGTCTCCAGAAAGAGTAATATATAATATCAACATATTTATTTATAATCTTGTATCTTACACTTAAAATATCATGTTTTTATGCATCTGTAAGTTTCTCATATCTGTGCTTACTCTGTGTACAATACCAAATCCGCATTTTCATTAACCTTGCATTCCAAATCAATATCAATAAATCTCCTGTTTAGGTTATGCCAATATCACAATATGCAACTTGTTTATTTCTGTAACTCATGTGGGATATCAAAATGTTTATTTTGCCATATCTATCAATTTGCATATTAAAATCTTCCTGTCTCAGCTGCCACAATGTATTTATGCCCAAACATTTAATAGACCACTTCCTGTAAAATATCATAATCTTCTTCTGTACCAATACATTCAAAGTCCTCTTTCCCTGTTTCTCTACTGGTTCGAAAGGTCTTTCCTCTGTTTCTAAATCTGTCCCTTGTATCTTCTGTTCCTGAGCCACCAAAACTATTAATATACGTTCTATGGATTTCTTAATTTGCAAAAATTTTTTGCTGGTTTCTTCCTTAAAATCCTGAAGTGCTGTGAGAAATGCCATTATTTGTTGTTCAAATCGTAATCAGCTGCCGTAGCCAAAACAAAAAATTATTATTTATCAATAATGTCTATTTCTTTAAGTGAGAAAAGCTTTTAAAGTAAGAGATGAAAAAATTCCACAGAGCAGTATTTCAAACAGTTTGTAAAAGGAAAGATGAAAATATATTCCAAATGAAAGATAGTCCTTTCTAAAAAAAAGTAGAAAAAGAAAAAAAAAAAGGTAGAGAGGCACACATTCTCTATACTTTATTCTTTATTCTTCTTTATTCTTCAGGCTGCAAGCTGCTTAACCCAAACAAACAATTTCTCAAAAGTCAGTTAGTTTGTCGAGTGAGAAATACCAACAAAGTCTCTTAAGTCCCAATTTCTCTGATACAAAAGAAAGGCAGAAAAATACAAAACTTGTTCACTATGTTGCCAAAATAAAATCTAAATAAATAAAAAACTTCCACCAAAATTAATTATAGCAAAGAAAACACAAAATTAGCCAACATTTTGAACGAAGTCCAAAGATAAATTTTAGATAATAAAAATGTACTAATCTAAAAAAGAAAACTAATATAAAGTGGTCTAAAAGCTGGCTGTCACTCTTGTGTCTCCCAAGAGACTTACGTTCTCTGCAGAGCTAGGATCCTCCTTCGGCCATTTCACTGCATTCACCCCCGTTCTTCTCCGAGGTGGAAACAACAAAGAAAAACAGGAGTGGGCAATTACAATGGCTCTGTGAGCAATCTTCTGGTTCCCCCTTCTCCAGGGGGAAACTTCAGTGGTCTGTAGACCCCTGCAAACAAGATAGAAAGTTAGCCAGGTCTCAGAGCTCAGAGCTCTGAGAAACTCTGACTTGTCGAGTTGCCAGCCAGGCTTGGAGTGAAAGGTGGGAAAAATTCTTAAGTGATTTATCATGGTCTGGTTTTTTTACATCTCAAAAACCTGGCATTTTAACAGGGGTCTGTAGACTTTTTATATCCAGTGTATATACTGAGAATATGCTTTTGATCTACATTAGAGAACTGTAGGCCAGGTTGCTGGATCTAGGAATTAAATGGCTTTAGCCGAATGTCAAAACCAGCATACAAATAATAAAAGAAATAGTCCTTGAACAGCTCTTCCATATCCTACCAAATTCAATGAGTTTCTGGGTTCAAGAACACCATCCTGATGTGGGAAGAACAGTGATAGAACCTCCAGAGGATTATTTAGCAGCTCTAGGAGCAGAAAAGGGGTGCCAGGGACTTTCTTGCTTTGGTAAAACTCCCAGAGCACAAGGTGTAACTGCAAGGAAAAACACAAAGACTCAGGAAGCAAATGGACGCTTACCAGAGGAAAAAGAGGGTAAGAAAGCCCCAGAGAAAGCAAAAAAAGAAGAAGCATATCCTCTGCCAATATGGATATTGGGTTGTATCATATAAAGGAAAGAAAATGCAGGAGAGGACAAAAATGTCTGTTATATATGGGATAAAATAAGACATTGGGCTACACCTCAAAAATACCAAAACTCCTGACCCTTAGCTCTCCAGAATAGTTCCCAGTCCATGAGGTCACGAAGAGTCGGACACGACTAAACGACTGAACAACAACAAAAGATGAATAGTACTTGTATAAATCAATAGTCAGGAAGCAGAAGGCCTCACCTAGACAGAAACATTCACAATGTGTGTCTAAAGGCCATCACTACTGTCTTGGGCAAACTAAAAAAGTTCCATTGGTTGAAGCTTAGATACAGATCTACAGTCAGAAACAGAAAGCTGCTGTTTAGTATTGTGAAAAAGCTGCCATGGAAAGTAATTACTGATACTGACCTGCTAATATGTGAGTACCTGGAAGCTGGAGATACTGCACTGCAACATCAGTAGGAGAAAAAAGTAGCTAGAGTCGCTGCCAGAGTTTGCTAAACAGTAACAAAAGCAAGTGGAAGAAAGGATAACAGAAAAGCTATCCCCAATTTTACCCTCCCACCTGGATGTCATTGATCCTGTAAAGTAGCCACATAAAGAGGAAGATTTTAGGGGGGTAGATAAAAGTAAAGGCCAGCCTTTAGAGCACACATGGGATGTGGATATAAGAGATCTTTAACAAAAAGGCCCTTCCTTAGCAAGCTGTAGGGAGGCAGTAAGGATGATCCTGCTTTTATGATTATCCTTACAGAGTTAGAGGAAACTCTGGAGCGGAGAAAAAGTGAAGCAAGTAGTGAGCTCCACAGAGTTTCAGAGCAGACTTACTCAAACTCACCCATGAAAACTCTTAGACTATGTAGCACAAGAAAAAAACTCTGATGAGACTTAGAAGTTGTCAAAGGGCTGGCAGAAACAGATTATTTTAGGTGGAATATCTAAGGATAAGGAAATTCATTGTCAATCCTGCCCAGAGTGCCAGGATGTAAAACCCAAAGGGAAACAGCACAATGCTCCCATGGAAAAAAATCCATTGCTCTATCCCATTTTCCAAAATTGCCATGGATATAGCTGGACCCTTATCAAAGTCAGTTAAAAGGAATCAGATTTCTGTTTTTATGTAACTATGCCACTAGATACCCTGAGGGAATACCCTTGCACACAATAACAACCATAGTAATTGCAAATGAATTAATGAAGATATTCAGTAGAGAGGGCATACCTAATGAGATTTGGACAGATCATGCTCCAAACTTTCAATCTGTACTACTGAAGCATTTGTATGCAGATTTGGGCACATCTGGAATTGGAGCTGGTCTGTACCATCCTCAAGCTGATGGACTAATGGAGTGTCTTAACCAGACTTCGAAAAGATTACTAAAGAAATATGTACAGGATGACCCTAAGCATTAGGTCAGGATGTCTGGCTTCCATATATACTTTTTGCATATAGAGAAGTTCCACAGGTTTTCACAGGCTTTTTAAGCTGTTATATGGAAGAAAACCAAGGGAGATATTGGATGTAGTGGAGGAGGCTTGACAAGTGAAATTCCAGGTCCAAAGAACTTAGTTGACTAACTTCTAAGAAAAATCACACACTCAGGCACATGGTACCAAAAAAAGCAAACAAACAAACCACAACAAAGGTTGTGCAAGATACACAAAAACACTGGCACAATATTAAGGCCAAGTAGGAATAAATAGAAAACAAGGTGTTGCTTTTGTTGTCTAGTCAGGAATGTAAACTGCAAGCTTTGTGGCAAAGCCGATTTACTGTGGTACAGAAGATGGACATGTGATCCTTAATGGATCTATATCTACACCGAGGGACATATGCAGTGGTGTATACTGGTTCTGTCCTGGGCCCAGTGCCCTTCAACATTTTTTATAAATGACTAAGTCAAAGGAAAAAGAGCCAGTTTGGTGTAGTGGTTAAGGCATCAGGCTAGAAACTGGGAGACTGTGAGTTCTAGGCACAAAGCCAGCTGGGTGACCTTGGGCCAGTCACTCTCTCTCAGCCCTGGGAAGGAAGCAATGGCAAACCACTTCTGAAAAACCTTGCCAAGAAAACTGCAGGGACTTGTCCAGGCAGTCTCCGAGAATCGGACACGATTGAACGGATTAAAACAAAGTCAAAGGAATAGAAGGGATGCTCATCAAATTTGCAGACAACACAAAGCTGGAGGAAGTGGGATTTGCTGACATCTCAGAAGACAGGTTCAAAGCTAAAAGGGATCTTGACAGACTTAAACATTGGGTCCTATCTAACAAAATGCTGTTCAGTGGTAAGAAATGTAAGGTTATGCATTTAGATAATAAAACCAGGTGCACAGGCACAAGATAGGCTGTACTTGGCTTGGCAATAGTACTTGTGAGAAGGATTTGGGTGTCCTGATAAATCACAGTTTAAGCATGAGCCAACAGTATGCTGAAGCTGCCAAAAGAGCCAATGCAAGATGCATCAATGGAGGTATAATGCTGAGATCACAGGAAGTGATAGTTCTGCTCTATGATGCACAGGTCAGACTATACCTGGAATACTGTGTCCAGCTTTGGTCACCACAATACAAGAAGGTTGGTGAGGAACTATACTCTTTTGTATACGTTTCTGCCATTTTGTTTTTATCTTTTTAATTTAAATTGGTTGTCTTTAATGGTTTTTTCTGTATTTTGCTTATTTTATTATGTACGCCACCCAGAGTCACTATGTGAGATGGGTGGCTATACAAATGTGATAAATAAATAGTGGAAAGAGTGCAGAGAAGAGCAACAAAGATGGTGAGGGGCTTGGAGGTGAAATCCTATGAACAACAGTTAAAAGAACTGATTATAAATATAAATAAATAAATTATGCTCAGCCTAAAGAAGTGAAAGCTAGGGGACACGTGATAACAGTTTGAAAAGCTGTCACAGAGAAGAATGTGTGGGATATTATTGCAGTCAAACCAACGATTCATGTCTTGCTAGATAGGCACATGAAAGGGGGCGGAGGCTCACAGAGACTTCCTGAGTAATTTTCCTAGAGAGAGAACTCTGTGAGATCACTTCCTCTTCTTCACCATGCATCCGAGCTGAAAGCACGTGTATGTCTGAGCTCTGCAGAGCTCAGACACCGATTCTAAGCTTAGATCTTCTATTTTTGTAACTTAGTTAGTACTTTAAACCTGCCTTGACTTTACTACTGCAACTGCTGTTTTGAGACCTAGATTATGTGAGTAAACATTACTTTTATTTCTTCATAAAACTATGTGATTGTTATTTTAAGAGGGATAAAAGGGGTAATACCAGGAAAATCCAGTTTGCTTCAAAGCATCCTGGATTGTTGTTTTCTAGAAGGTTAAACCAACCTTGTCTTAAGCTTCCAAGTTTATGCTGCTGAGGATGGTACTCTGCTAATCTCACTCACGTGATGAAGGAAGGATAAGCAGCTGAAGAGCTGGTTCCCTTACCTCCTTCCCATCGCGCGCGTAAAAACATTGTAATGATTGATTTGTATAATTTGATTGTATAATATAGATATGAATTACATGTATGTAAGCCGCCTAGAGTCCTCCAGTAGGGAGGGGATAGGTGGGGTATAAATAAGATAAATAAATAAATAAATAAATAAATAAGGACCGTCTTATCCCCATAACATTGAACCGTCCCACTCGGTCATTTAGAGAGGGCATGCTACGGACCCCATTGGTAAGGGAATTTCACCTGACGGGGTCTAGAAAGCGGGCCTTCTCTATGGTGGCGCCCACCCTTTGGAATATCTTACCCCCGGAGGTGAGGCAGGCCCCATCGCTCCCGGCCTTCAGAAAGAACTTAAAGACCTGGTTCTGCCGCCTTGCTTGGGATGGGGGGGGGGGAACAGTTCCTCTTGGGGATGGCTGGTGCAATAGAGCCCTTTTAAATACAAACCCATCGCATCTTGGATTTTATATTTATTTTAATTATTATTGTATGGTATTATATGTTGTTTTAATTGTTGGATTTTAATTGCTGATTTTTGTAAACCGCCCAGAGTCCCCCTGTGGGGAGATGGAGCGGTGAATACAAATCGAATTATTTATTTATTTATTTATAAATAAATAAATAAATAAATAATATATCCTCTCCTAGTATCTAATTCCATTCCCACAGAATGTGTGGATTCATTCTTCATATTTCTCAAGGGTAGGACAAGAACCAGTGGGTGGAAGCTTTATTTAAAGAGATCCAAACTCAAAAGAACGAGGAATTTCCTAACCATGAGAACTATTAAACATTGGAAAAACCTGCCTCCTGGAGTCATTGGTGCCCTATCACTCCAGGTTTTCAAACAAAGTTTGAACAGCCATTTGTCTGTGATGATCTGAGGATTCCTGCTCTGGGCAAAGTGTTGGACTGAAAAACCTCCAAGGTCCCTTCCAACCCTATGATTCTATGATTCTAACCGTGATCAGTGCTGTCTCTGTATTATGTCTCAGCCTGAAACCCAGCTGCAACAGGTCCAGATAATCTGTTTCTTCCAGAACCTCTGGAGTTCTGGTCTGACCACCTTCTTGACACCTTTGAGTAGGCCAGGTCAGGAAACAGACTTCACAAATTTGATGGAACTATACTTTATTGATATAAGCTATAATAACAGAATCTTGAAAGCCTGACTGAGTTTTCCCTTTCCTCCCTCTTATATTCTAGTGAATTACAGGGGAGCCAGTCTGAGCTTCTTCTCACACTTTCTGTGTTTTTTGAGCTTAAAGCGTGCTTTGTTTATATAACCATCATCCCTGCATAGCTTCTTGAAGGTCATCTCTGTGGCTCTCTATAACAACCTTACCTAAAAGGGAAGATTGGCAACTGGATGAAAATGGTATAGAGCAAGGGTCGGAAATGGCGGCTCGCGAGCCAAATGCGGCTCTTTGGCCCCTTGAGTGTGGCTCTTCCGCAGGCAGGCGTGGCGGGGCAGGCGCGGCAGCGGGCATGGTGTGCGTGGCTGTGGGCATAATAGGCCCAGCCTCTCTTTTTCCTCCGGGGACGGGCTTCACACAGTCTCGCGAGAGTTTGGAAGCCTCCGTCTCCGGCAGCCATCTTGACGACGGGCACTTGCCCATCGCCTTAACCCAGGGCTTTCCAAACTGTGTGTCGACACAATACTGTGTCGCCGGGGCCCCCAAGTGTGTCGCGTGACAAGCCGGAAGCGCTGATGAAAATGCCCTCGGTTCTGGCAGGGAGGTGAAAATCGTGTGCGCGCGCGCTGCCAGGCCACCAGGAGTGGAAATTCTCCGCGCCAATCAGCTGTGCGTCGGGAAGCCCGGCAGCCTGCACGCGCGATTTTTGCCTCCCTGCCGGACCCGAGGGCATTTTCGGGGTCCCCGGAGTCTGCCCTTTCGAAGGGGCAGCGCTGCTGCTGCTGCTGCCGCTGCCCCTTTGAAAGGGCAGGCTCTGGGGACCCCGAAAATGCCCTCGGTTCCGGCAGGGAGGCAAAAACCTCCCTTCCCCTCCCCGCACACGCTGCCCTGGAGTGGGGTGGAAGTTTTCCCCGCAGAACAGCTGAGCGCTGCTTGCGCGCAGCCTCCCTGCCTAAACTGAGGTGCTGCCCCTTCGAAAGGGCAGGCTCCGGGGACCCCGAAAATGCCCTCGGTTCTGGCAGGGAGGCAAAAGCCTCTCTTCCCCTCCCCACACGCACACGCTGCCCTGGAGTGGGGTGGAAGTTTTCCCCGCAGAACAGCTGAGCGCTGCTTGCGCGCAGCCTCCCTGCCTAAACTGAGGTGCTGCCCCTTCGAAAGGGCAGGCTCCGGGGACCCCGAAAATGCCCTCGGTTCTGGCAGGGAGGCAAAAGCCTCTCTTCCCCTCCCCGCACGCACACGCTGCCCTGGAGTGGGGTGGAAGTTTTCCCCGCAGAACAGCTGAGCGCTGCTTGCGCGCAGCCTCCCTGCCTAAACTGAGGTGCTGCCCCTTCGAAAGGGCAGGCTCCGGGGACCCCGAAAATGCCCTCGGTTCTGGCAGGGAGGCAAAAGCCTCTCTTCCCCTCCCCGCACGCACACGCTGCCCTGGAGTGGGGTGGAAGTTCTCCCCGCAGAACAGCTGGCGCAGCTTGCGCGCAGCCTCCCTGCCTAAACTGAGGGCATTTTCGGGGTCCCCGGAGCCTGCCCTTTTGAAAGGGCAGCACCTCGGTTTAGGCAGGGAGGCTGCGCGCAAGCAGCGCTCAGCTGTTCTGCGGGGAAAACTTCCACCCCACTCCAGGGCAGCGTGTGCGTGCGGGGAAGGGAAGAGAGGCTTTTGCCTCCCTGCCAGAACCGAGGGCATTTTCGGGGTCCCCGGAGCCTGCCCTTTCGAAGGGGCAGCACCTCAGTTTAGGCAGGGAGGCTGCGCCCAAGCAGCGCTCAGCTGTTCTGCGGGGAAAACTTCCACCCCACTCCAGGGCAGCGTGTGCGTGCGGGGAAGGGAAGAGAGGCTTTTGCCTCCCTGCCAGAACTGAGGGCATTTTCGGGGTCCCCGGAGCCTGCCCTTTCGAAGGGGCAGCCATTGCCGCCGCAGCCACAACCGCCGGTGCTTCCAGGTTTTTGTGGGCTGGCCGTTGGTGTGTCGCCAACGGCAAAAGTTTGGAAAGCCCTGCCTTAACCTCTTCCTTGCTGCTCTGCTTACTCTTTTTCTCCGTGCAAAAGCAGCACATTTCCACCCCACAGCCCTAAGGGTGCGCAATTGGCTCCCGCCCGCAAACCCCGCTCCCGCGCTGGATTCCCCACCAGCTTTACTTTGCCTGGACTGGGGGCGTGAGAGGCTCCGGAAGAGAAGCGACTGGAGCAGTCGAGCCTCTCTTTCCCTTCTTCTTCCAAACCTCCCCCGCCCCCTTCCAGAGCAATTTGTCGAAGACGCCCGCTTGCTGCTGCTGCGTGGCTGCTGCTCAACTGATCATGAAGGAACCAGGATGTTTACGCGAGCGTGCTTTACCTACCCACTTTTTAACATATTTGGTTCTGCTGGGGGCGGGGAAAGGATCTTGACCGGCCAGGGAAGGCGCGCGGGCGGAGCTGCCTGCCTGGCACTCGGGCGCTCCGGCTGGGGTGCAGCGCGACGGGAGCATCGCCGGCGGCCCGCGAGGACCGGCCAGGGAAGGCACGCGGGCGGAGCTGCCTGCCTGGCACTCGGGCGCTCCGGCTGGGGTGCAGCGGGACGGGAGCTCCGCCCGCGTGCCTTCCCTGGCCGGTCCTCACGGGCCGCCGGCGATGCTCCCGTCGCGCTGCACCCCAGCCGGAGCGCCCGAGTGCCAGGCAGGCAGCTCTGCCTGCGCAGTCGTGGCAGCGGGCATGGCGACGGCGGGCACTGCAGCGGGCATGGCGGCAGCAGGCCCTGTGTGCGCGATTGGCCCCCGCCCGCAAACCCCGCCCCCTTCCACGCGATTGGCTCCCGCCTGCAAACCCCTCCCCCTTCCACGCGATTGGCTCCCGCCCGCAAACCCCGCCCCCTTCCACGCGATTGGCCCCTGCCCGCAAACCCCGCCCCCTGGCTCTCGAGCACTTAAAAATGTGCACGAGCATACCAAAATGGCTCTCGGCTCAAAAAGTTTGCCGACCCTTGGTATAGAGCAATGCTTCAAAGCAAGTGGAACCACCTTCTCTCTCAAGGATGAATTTACCACTGCATGAATCCAAACACATTTCACCTCCCTTAATCAACCAGGAAGGACATAAATCTAAAGTGCAGGCCACCAGACTAACAGACCTAAGGATCCTGTCCACTTCCTCAGGCATTACAGAGTCAAACATTTCCCAGGTAACAAGACTGTGCCTTGGCCAACTCAATAGGACTTGCCCTGTTGGAGTCCAACTCAGAGCATATCCCCATCAGATGCCTAGAATGTTTCTGATAAGAGCCCTGTAAATATTCCTGTGACCCATCCCTCCCTAGCAGGCTGCTGACTGCTAGCTATTTACAAACACAATCAGAATGGAAAAATACTTATGTTTTGCTGTTCCTATCACCATGATAACCATAATATGGGGTCTCACATGTGCTCAGTCGGGTTCCCTCTTTGTCTTTCTCCAGTATCACACTTCTGTCATTTCCTCTCCTAAAATTCCTTAGAAAACCAGTCAATACCACAGGATCAACAAACAGAGAAAAAAGTTGTCTTTTTAAATCAATAAAACCAAATATCTAGATATAAAATAAAGATTATTGGTAAGAGAAAAGCACAAGACAAACAAGAGAAGGCAACCTTCACACAGAGAATTTCGAATGGAATCAATACAGTCAGGTTAGTTAAACTAATTATATTTTACGTGCTTGAATAATACCTTCAGACATTCACTGCAGACAAAATGGTTAGAGAACATCTGAGGCTCCCACCTAAATACTGTTATGCAGGCCTTTCTTGCTCTTTCTTCCTAGCATTATCTACACAGTTCTACAGAATATAGAGGTTCCCTGTTTGGGAAGACTGTGTTCTCCTTTGTCTAATCAAGCAAAATGTTGCAAGCAAGAAATAGTACCATTTAGTTTCACAGGCATGCCGTTGTATAGAAAGGTTATACAGAAGAGACTTTTTTGGAAAACAAAAGATGAATTCCTTCTATTCAGAACTCTCAGCATAGGTTCAATTCATCAAATGCTTTAGACAGTGTCATAACAAAAAGTAGAAGTTTGTTACACAGACTTGGTTTTTTTTGGTCTCAATGGTATCATTTTATCAAAAAGGGAGTAGGTAGTACAGTTGCAGAATCACTGAAGCATACCCTGGTGGCCAGTTTTTGTGGCCCTGCGTTTGTAAAGCATTTTTGAGGTCTGTGCCCCATTGGGGTGGCATATGCTAATAACATATATGAAGGCAACCAATATCATGGGAAGTGTGTGCATTAGAGATGTGCAAAGCTTTTGAAAGCACCTCTTTTCTAGGCTGACCATACGTCCCGTTTTGAATGGGACTGTCCCATTTTTTCACCATTTCTGGAGCATCCCGTCGTTATACTAAAAATCTCAATTTTGTCCCATTTTTTAAACCCGGAGGGAACCCAGAGGAGGAATCGCCCCGCCCACCAGCGCGCGGCAAAGGAGGTGGGAGAGGCGGGCCGAGCAGTGCAACAGGCAGAGACGATTCCCCTTCTGGTTTCCCTCCAATCAGCTGCTCCACCCCCGCCCATCGCGCTGCCCGCCCCGCCCCTCCCATGCACTGATAGACGGAGGTGACTCCCCTCTGCCCCCAATCAGCTGCTCCGCCTCTGCCCACCACGCCGCCCGGCCCGCCCCCCCACATGCCAACAGGAGGAGGCAACTACCCCCGTCCCATTTTCGTCTCAAGGAAATATGGTCAGTCTACTCTTTTCAAATAGTTAGAACAATGTAATTTGCATGATGTGCAGCAGTTTCAAAAGCTGTTCCTAACTATCTCCATAAATGGAATAAACAGATTGTGATGGTGCATGCACATCTACATGGAGACAGCTGGGAGCAGGTTCTGAAACATTACTATGGTTTGGAAAGAGATGTTTCGTAATCTGCTTGCCCAGACTGCAAGCACTTTTTTTCAAAGACTTTGCACAGCTCTATTGTGCATGTCATTCAACGTGGGCTTGAAATTGCCTGACTTGCCTACAACAGTCTTGGGACAGGATGCACCATATCGGTGCCAGCACTGTGATCCAGAAACAGAACACCAGGAAATTTGCCAAGAACCAAGGGCATAGAGTGGCCACAGAAAGCAGAAAAAGCAGCCATAGGCATTAGATCATTGGGCCAAGGTAGGTTGGATTGGAGAACTTGTATAGATCCACTAAGTATGTAACAAGAGGTGGAGGAAGGATCCATTCATCCTAAGTGTCATGTATGAACTAAATAATTATTTAAAGTATATAGCAGATTCAGATCAAATGGAGATCTGAGTGTGGCAGACTCACTTTCAGTGTTATTGAAATGGAAGAGGTATAATGCATGCTAATTGAGCAGGATACATATATTAATTCATCTGTATTTTTCACATAATGGTCATTATTACACGACCAAGGCATTATTTTTTTCATTTTCATTCACTGAGTCCTTTTTTGTTTTCTTTGGTTTCCATATGTATATGCTGCAAATAGGTTGGCTGTTAACAATTGTTTTTCATTACATCATTTCATTGTTTTATTGCTTTCCGTCCCTTTTCTAAAAACTTTTATTCTTGCTACTTGAACTTGCTTTTAAATTAAAATTATCCTAATTATTATTACCCTAATCTGTTTTCCTTCTGTCCTTCTCATGGATCCTGCAATCCCTATTAAAGTAGAAAGTATCAAATTGTGCAGCTCCCATAGCAGTGTTACATGGGTATTTATTTATTTTCTATCCTGCCTTTATTATTTTTATAAATAACTCAAGGCAACGAACATACCAAATACTCCTTCCTCCTCCTATTTTCCCCACAACAACCACCCTGTGAGGTGAGTTGGGCTGAGAGAGAGTGACTGGCCCAAGGTCACCCAGCCGGCTTTCATGCCTAAGGCGGGACTAGAACTCTCAGTGTCCTGGTTTCCTATTGGCTCCTTCCCAGGGCTGAGAGAGAGTGACTGGCCCAAGGTCACCCAGCCAGCTTTCCTGCCTAAGGCGGGACTAGAAAGCCTCCTGGTTTGCCATTGGCTCCTTCCCAGGGCTGAGAGAGAGTGACTGGCCCAAGGTCACCCAGCCGGCTTTCATGCCTCAGGCGGGACTAGAACTCTCAGTCTCCTGGTTTCTAGCCCGTTGCCTTAACCACTAGACCAAACTGGCTCGTATATCGTGTTGTGCGCAATACAGAACATATCACTGCATTCTGGACCAGGAGGTGATTAGGGCATGAGCAATCTGAGCAGTGCTTTCCAATCTAGGAATGTGCACAACTGCCACACAAGATAGATTTGTGCAAAGGCCCTCCTAGGTACAGCTACCTCCTGCTCCTTCAGCAGGAGCTGTGAGTCCAGGATCCCCAGATTGCAAACCAACTCTCTCTCTTCTCACCCCATCCAGAGTTAATTATGGAAGATCACTAAATAAGGGAGGGCCCTAAAACCTGGCCTTGGTGGGGTTGAGTTGAAGCTGGCTCTTCCTCGTCCAGACCTGCACAGCCTCCAGGCATTGCGAAAGGACCCTGATGGACAGCCTAGAGCAGAACGGTATAACTGAGTATCAACAGCATACTGATGATACTTACCCCATTGTGGTGGATGTATTTGCCTAGCAGTTTGATGTAGATGTTAAATGGAGTGGGGAGAGAGTCAAGCCCTTTGGCATCCTGCAGAGCAGAGGCCTAGAGCTGGACCTCTCTCCTCTCACTAATACCGATTGAAACTGGCCTCAGAGGAAGGAGAAGAACCACTATAGAACTGTGCCTTCCAACCCCTTCAACCATTCCAGGATACCATGATCAATGGTATCAAAAGCTGACGAGAGAACCAGGATGGATATACTGTCCCTGTCCCAAACTGTGGTGAATTTCGGAGCTGAGGAAGGAGGGAGCGCATTCCAAGGACAGAAACGTACTCACAGCCTTGAGAGCCTTGGCAGGCAAACAAAAAAAGCTAGAGTAGCCCTGCTCTAGAGTCCCTGGAGTATTTCCCCTTAGGTTAGTTAGGAAAGCTTCAGTCTGGCAAGCTTCTGTCTGTATGGCTATGCAAATAAAGAACTGATAGTCTGAATACACTGACTCGCCTCTTTTCTTGGGCTGACCGGGACACAAACCAGATCATCTATAAGCACGATCAATGCTGTCTTGGTACTGTAATGAGGCCTAAAGCATGAGTGCAATGGATCCAGATAATCTGCTTCCTCTAGAGCTCTTTGGAGCTGCAAGCTTACCACCTTCTCAATTTCTTGTTTATTCGTTCAGTCGCTTCCAACTCTTCGTGACTTCATGGACCAGCCCACGCCAGAGCTTCCTGTCGGCCGTCGCCACCCCCAGCTCCCCCAAGGTTGAGTCTGTCACCTCCAGAATATCATCCATCCATCTTGCCCTTGGTCAGCCCCTCTTCCTTTTGCCCTCCACCTTCCCCAGCATCAGCATCTTCTCCAGGGTATCCTGTCTTCTCATCATGTGGCCAAAGTACTTCAGTTTTGCCTTTAATATCATTCCCTCAAGTGAGCAGTCTGGCTTTATTTCCTGGAGTATGGACTGGTTTGATCTTCTTGCAGTCCAAGGCACATTCAGAATTTTCCTCCAACACCTTCTCAATAACCTTCCCCAAAAGAGAAGGTTGGAGACTGGATAAAAATTGTCTGGACCCAGCTACATGTCACCTCCCAGGAGACCTTGGCCAACCAGAAGGGGCATGGATCTAACACATAGGTGGCAGAACTCAACACCCTAAGGACCCTCTCCAGGTCCTTAGGAATAACCGGCTCAAAGTCAGCTCAAATAACCAGATAAGACTGGGTCTTCATCAACTCCACAATGATTATATATTCATGTTGGGAATAAGCAGTTAAGCAATTGCCTGTCATGGAGAATACAGAAAATACATTTATTTCAAATATTCAACAGAACTGGACAATCAATAAGTCCTGATTATATAATTGGTCAGTAATTATACTGAATTTTTAAAAATTGTCCATATTGTTAAATAAGTATAAATCAGTGGAATTGATGAAGAAAAAGGGGCACGGTAGCTCAGCGGGTTAAACCGCTGAGCTGTTAGACTGCCGACCATAAGGTTGGCGGTTCGAATCTGCGTGGCGAGGTGAGCTCTCGTCACTTGCCCCAGCTCCTGTCAACCCAACAGTTCGAAAGCTAAGGCAAGTAGATAAATGGGTACAACTTACGTGGGAAAATTTGCTGGCGTCCTTTCGGAGGGTCGCCCTTGGACCTAAGAAGACCTGGTGAATCCTGTGGACGGCGGCGGAGGACGGCGGATCCCGAATGACAACTTCCAGGACGTCAGCAGCCAGCTCGGAAGCGAGGTATTCTGGGGCATGTAGTCCGATACCTGCGGAAGAGGAGTCGGTTCCCTCACCCCCTTTCTAACGCACGGTAACATTGTTAATATATGGTTGTATAATATATGAATTTGCAATGATTGTAAGCCGCCTAGAGCCCTCCGTCTAGGGAGGGGATAGGCGGGGTATAAATACGTAAAATAAAAAAAAGAAGCAGAGGAAAAATCCTTCAAATGATGCAAACAACTCACAAAGTTTAATTATGTCGGATATTCAGCTCCAGGAAATTCTTACATACATATATTTTTATGTATGTTTTTATATTGTGGATTTTAATTTTGTAAGCTGCCCGGAGTCGCTGTGTGTGAGTTGGGCAGCCATATAAATTAATTAATTAATTAATTAATTAATTAAATACATACATACATACATACATACATACAAACTCACTGCACTATTCATTTTCGGGTAACATTGAACAAAGTGCAGAAAAGGAACAAGAAATAGTAATGAAAAGAATTTAAAGGCATAAGATAAGAGAAATGAAAAATATATATGGTTAAATGTAGCTTACCCCAACACTATTCACTCCATACCAATCTATCCTTGCAGACCACCCTTGCTTTCCATTACAACCATTTACCATCTCATACACTGCCTATTGTTCTTTAAATTCTGCCGCCTGGCATGGGAAGGAGGAAACGATAGTTCCTCATGGAGGTGGTTAATCCCGTAATTTTATAATGCCCTTCTTTTATTAATACTATCTCCCACTTGGATTTTTATTTTATTTTATATTATATTAATTATATAAATTGTTGGTCTATATATTTTATATTTTATGTTTTATCCAATTTTATTTATTGTAAACTGCCCAGAGTTCCCCGTTGGGGGAGATGGGCGGTTATATAAATTAAATAAATAAATAAATAAATAAATAAATAAATACATTTCTCATTTCTCCTTTTGAGGATCTTAGCAACTCCATCCAACCACAACTTTCTTGAACATCTCTTCCTCTCAACCCATTCACTCTTCATATCCATTTATATGTTTTACTATTCAGTCCTCATTTATTCTCTCTTCATTCACTTTTGTATTCAATTCATATTGTTCATCAACCATTCAGTCTTCATCCTATCGTTTCTTATATTAAATAGTGTATATAGTAATATATATATAAGTAATCTATATGTAAGTAAAATATGATTACTATATATAAGTATATACTGTATATAGTAATCATATATATAAGGGGCGTGGTGGCTCAGCGGGTAAGACGCCAGGCTTGTCAATCAGAAGATCGCAAGTTCGAATCCCTAGCCCCGCGTGATGGAGTGAGATCCCGCACTCGCCCCAGCTCTTGCCAACCTAGCAATTCGAAAGCATGCAAATGCAAGTAGATTAATAGGTACCACTTCTGTGGGTAGGTAACAGCATTCCGCATGCGTCATGCCGGCCACATGACCATGGAAGCGTCTTTGGACAACGCTGGATCTTCGGCTAACAAACGGAGATGAGCACCGGCCCCTAGAGTCGGACACGACTGCACAAATGTGTGGGGGGAACCTTTACCTTTATAGTAATATAAGAAGCGATAGGATGAAGACTGAATGGTTGATGAATAATATCTTACAACTTATTTGTATGTTTCTTCTAGCATTACTTAAATCTCATTTCCATTTAATGAAGTGGGCAGAAACACCCTCAGACATTTTTCACTTCTTTCAACAAAAATCCATTATTTGCAATATACCGCATACTACCTTCTACCTTTATAGAAGTTGAATGTCTTACTATTTCTCCATCCATTGTCCCATATTTAGCAAACATTCTCCCAAGGTACATAAATTCATCTACTTGCCTACATCTTTTCACAATTCACGTATAATTTGCAATCATTCACTCCATTTTGCCTGTCAAACACAACACATTTTTAGATCCAGCCTTCGTATTGCATCATACAATCCATCTAGTCCCCTTTGGGGGAGATGGTGCGGTGATAAAAGTCGAAATATAAATAAATAAATAAATAAATAAATAAATAAATAAATAAATAAAAAATCTATATTAACTACAAATCATTTGGGTTCTCAATCAACAACATTGCATCAACTACATACAAACATACACAGATACTCATATTTCTAATCAATATACCTTTGCTATCACCACAAGCATTCCTTGCAAATTTATCCATAAATACATTAAATAACCAAGGAGACATCAGCATATTTTCTTACTCCCTGGTTAACTGTGAATCATTTGCTAAATATTCTATTTATTCTCATGCATGCTTTACATCAATCATATACTTACTACATTTAGTAATCAATCTTCAACCTCATAGTTGTGCAAAAGTACTATATTTCAAGCCTATTCATTTTAGCATAATGCTTTCTTTAAATCAACAACCATAGAATAAACTTTCTTTCTCAAATCCATACATTTCTCAGTGACCTGCTGAAGAACAAAAATCTGGCCTGCACACCCCCACCTGGCATAAAGTTGTATTGCACTATAGAAATACAGAGTAATTAAAAACATCTAGTATAATTTAATCCAGTGTTTCTCGACCTTTTTTTGCTTGTGGCCCTCTTCCGACCTTGTTTTTACTCTGTGGCTCCCCTGTCCAGGTCCCATTACTGTAAATTGACATAGGACAGTAACTGGTGCATTTTCTGGCATCATCAAGACAGAATTTGCAGTATAATACACTTTGTTTTTATATGAGTGTAATGACCCTGACTTCAATGTCCCAATAAACACTTCTCCATGCAATTCATTGAAATGCAGAATAAGCTTTATTAAGGATACAGGTAAATCAAAGCACTCCCAAAGATCCGAATGACGGTTTCCCGCCTTCGCACCAGTTTCTTCTCGCCCATGATGTCAATGTCCGTTGCTTTCTCACTCCGTGCTCGCCCCCTCCAGACTCCTGCAGGTGGACGACCTTGACGATGCATTCCAGTCTCTGGTGTTAGACACAGCTCCTGGCACGTCCTCCCCCTCCCCTCACAACACAGGCTAACTAAACATAGACAAATGGCAGGATTCTCACTAGAACCCCGACAATGAGTCCCTCAGCAAGTGCCATGGTCCCCCATGGACCTTACATGTTTTTCACCCGTGGCTCCCTTGAAATATCCTAAGGCCCCCAGTTGAAAACAGCTGTTTTAACTAACCTTTTGCTCAAGCTACTGTCATTAAATAGTAATTAAGGTACTAGAATGGAAATAATCTCTCACTCTTGTCTATATCCTGCCACTTTTTCTTGATAAGTTTTTGAGTTTTCAATGAAAGGTATTCCTCGCAAAGAGACCATCAGCTGCAGCAAAGAAAAATCTAGCTGAATTTCCACCTTCATTTTCTCTTCCAAACCGTTGCCATTATTATGCAGAAACGCTGTCTTCTTCCTATTCTAAGAGAGAGCTCCCTAAATAATATCAGAAGGGCAGGGATGCTTCTAAACATACCTTACTGTGTAAAATGGGCACAATCCTGATAGCATAATCAGCTTTGAATCATCAGCTCATATCTGATCTTCCTTTAATCTGTGTTGTCTCTTAACAGGGATAATTTATTTAGACGTTATCCTGAATTAGGCTGACCATATTTCAGGATGGCAAAAAGGGACGGGGTCTTATGTAATATTCCGTATTCATGAAAAAGACAGGGGTCCCCACCCCCCCGGTCCGTGCGATTGGCTCCTGCCTGCAAACCCCGCCCCCTGGTCCACGTGATTGGCTCCCGCCTGCAAACCCCGCCCCCCGGTCCACACTCTGGCTCGGATCCTCCTTCCATGCCAATCCCGCCGGGTTTGAAAAACGGGACAAAATTGAGATTTTTATGAAAACGACGGGACGGTTGAAAAATGCTAAAAAAAACGGGACTGTCCCGTTCAAAACAGGACGTATGGTCAGCCTATCCTGAATGGAAATACAACTCACTGAAACTGTTGAAATTTGAAGCAATTTTTTAAAGTGGTGGCTTTGAATTAAATGTGACACTCTTTTTTTGACACACTTTGATATTAATACTAAATGTGACACTTTTTTCTCTCCCTCCTATTCCTCCCACTCTTAGTTGTTATGGGGAAGTGTGTCAGGGCTTTTGTCTTCCAGGTTATAACAGTTACTCATGCCTTAGTTATTTCCTAACTTAATTACTGCAACACAGTTTACATAAGACTATCCTTGAGCACTGTATGGAAGCTACAATTAATGTAAAGGGCAGCATCTAGGCTTCTAAATGATATACAATACTAGGAGTATATTATCCTGTGTTGAAAAAACGGGCACTGCTTGCCAATTTAAGACAACTTTTCAAGACCTATACAACTTAAAGACATATGAACCAGTCTGGATATTAAACTCCATAGGAGAGGCCTTTATAAAGATGTATTTACATTTAGGACTTTTTGCTGGATGCAGAGGCGGCCTTTTTCAATGCTGCTTCTAAGCTATGAATGCCCTCCCTCAGTAATTGTGCTCGGCCCTCACTCTTTCCACTTTCAGCAAGAAATCAAGACCTTCCTTTTAGTGAGTTAGTTTGGTGATGAGGTTAACTGTTTTCATGACATTTTAAAAGTTTAGGAGTTATTTGTACTGTTAGCTGCTTTGAGTGTCCTATGGGCAGAAAGGAGGATAGCAACCATAAAAAAATAATAATGCCCACCTTCCCAGAAAAAAAGTTAAAAGAGAAGCTGGGGAGGAGTAGAGGGTTTCAAAGAGCATCCTTGAAGTGATACAGTACCCTGAAATGTTCTTATATGTCTACGTGGCAAGTTGGAGCTATTTCCTCTACCAGCAGATGTCCCTGAGGAGAAGAATTATCACCTGTCTGCAAATCATGCCAGATGTTACAGAGTTGTGCTTAAATTGGCATAACGGTAGATAATTGTTCATAAGCATTCTAGGCACACACGTACAATATAGCAGATAAACTAATTGAGGCAAGGTAGGATTTCCTTGTTGCAGGTAGAATTGATATAATGCCTTGTCAGCTACTCTGGAAAGATTTTATCCTGAAAAATAGGATATAAATATATAAAGTAATTCAATATGCAATTTTTAGCCACACTTTTTAAACATTCTTATTGTACAATCTAAATCTCAGCTACAAAAGAACCATAGACAGCTGATATTTAACAATATCTGGAGAGCCACAGGGTCTACGTTCCTTAAATGCCAAGTTATGTGAAATGTTTTTTTTTTAAGAAAAGGACTTACAGTATTTAACAGCATTATAATGAGTGTTGCTTGGTGCACTGGGTGATTCCTGTTGAAGAATGAACACTTTGCTTTGGAAACAGTTAACATGCACCACACATATACAAATCAAATCAAAACAAAACACTTTTCTTCCCCTTCGCTTCCTTCATGCTTCTCCCTTTGTCTCTTGCACTGTTGGCCCCAGGCCTTGGTGGTACTTTTGGTTCTAGGATTTTGCTTCACTCCCTCTTTTGCTTTAATTAAATACCCTCCTGATGAGATTGGTGAGGTGTTTATCAAACACATCCTTCATGAGATGTACACCCTATCTTGTCAGAAGGTAGTAGAATCTAGTCTAGGAACCTTTCTTGGTAGCAAAGCCTAAATAGTCAGTTGTTTGCTTCCAAGATCCTGTCCTTCCTTCCTTCCTTCCTTCCTTCCTTCCTTCCTTCCTTCCTTCCTTCCTTCCTTCCTATCTATCTATCTATCTATCTATCTATCTATCTATCTATCTATCTATACTTATATTTATACCCTGCCCATTTCCTCCCTAACGGAGGACTCTGAGCGGCTTACATACATTGTTATACATTTTCCATTATACAATTTTTACTTAATCCTTATGCTGGGATCTTCAACTTGAAGAGTGAAAACACTACTTGTGCTTTCAGTTTCTTTTTTGTTCCAGCTTAGCTCATAGTCTCTGGAGATCCATTCAAGATCTTTTCTGGTAGAGATAGTTATCACTGTCTTTGAAGAGTTTTTGCAGCCTGCCTGTCACATTCTGAATGACAGCACACCTCTACAATGTATATCTAGCCTGCACAGTGCACTCTCTGTTCTTTGAAGCAGGGAATCCCTCATAACTACAATGTGCTCCTCCTTCTTCAAATTGGTTCTTGAGTTTCTTTTACCCAAGGGAGCCCAAGTGGCAGGCTCAGAATGGGGGGAATGCATCCATCCTGAACCTCCTTGACCTATCAGTGGCTTTCGATGCCATCAACCATGGTATCCTTCTGGACTGACTTGGGGGTTGGGATTGGGAGGTAGGGTGTTACAGTGGTTCTCCTCCTTCCTCCAGGGCCACTTCCAGTCAGGGTCGGGAGTGGGGGAGGAGCAACGTAGCCTAGGTGCATGCTTTTTTTTCACTTCTACATGGCCTCCATTGGAGGAAGTCATCTGTCGGTATGGGTGCAGTATTATCAGTACACTGATGATTTGTTGTTGTTTATTCGTTCAGTCACTTCCGACTCTTCGTGACTTCATGGACCAGCCCACGCCAGAGCTTCCTGTCAGCCGTCACCATCCCCAGCTCCCCCATGGTCGAGTCTGTCACCTCCAGAATATCATCCATCTTGCCCTTGGTCGGCCCCTCTTCCTTTGGCCTTCCACTTTCCCTAGCATCAGCATCTTCTCCAGGGTATCCTGTCTTCTCATCATGTGGCCAAAGTACTTCAGTTTTGCCTTTAATATCATTCCCTCAAGTGAGCAGTCTGGCTTTATTTCCTGGAGTATGGACTGGTTTGATCTTCTTGCAGTCCAAGGCACTCTCAGCATTTTCCTCCAACACAACAGTTCAAAAGCATCTATCTTCCTTTGCTCAGCCTTCCTTATGGTCCAGCTCTCGCAGCCATAGGTTACTACAGGAAATACCATTGCTTTAACTATGCGGACATCTGTTGTCAGTGTGATGTCTCAGCTCTTAACTATTTTATCAAGATTTCTCATTGCTCTCCTCCCAAGAAGTAGACGTCTTCTGATTTCCTGGCTGCAGTCAGCGTCTGCAGTAATCTTTGCGCCTAGAAATATAAAGTCTGTCACTGCCTTCACATTTTCTCCCTCTATTTGCCAGTCATCAATCAAGCTGGTTGCCATAATCTTGGTTTTTTTGAGGTTTAACTGCAACCCAGCTTTTGCACTTTCTTCTTTCACCTTCATCATAAGGCTCCTCAGCTCCTCCTCACTTTCAGCAATCAAAGTGGTATCATCTGCATATCTGAGATTGTTAATGTTTCTTCCAGCGATTTTAACTCCAGCCTTGGATTCATCAAGTCCAGCACGTTGCATGATGTGTTCTGCGTACAGGTTGAATAGGTAGGGTGAGAGTATACAGCCCTGTCGTACTCCTTTCCCAATCTTAAACCAGTCCGTTGTTCCGTGATCTGTTCTTACCGTTGCTACTTGGTCGTTATACAGATTCCTCAGGAGGCAGACAAGATGACTTGGTATCCCCATACCACCAAGAACTTACCACAATTTGTTATGATCCACACAGTCAAAGGCTTTAGAATAGTCAATAAAACAGAAATAGATGTTTTTCTGAAACTCCCTGGCTTTCTCCATTATCCAGCGGATATTGGCAATTTGGTCTCTAGTTCCTCTGCCTTTTCTAAACCCAGCTTGTACATCTGGCAATTCTCGCTCCATGAACTGCTGGAGTCTACCTTGTAAGATCTTGAGCATTACCTTACTGGCATATGAAATAAGTGCCACTGTTCAATAGTTTGAACATTCTTTAGTGCTTCCCTTTTTTGGTATGGGGATATAAGTTGATTTTTTCCAATCTGATGGCCATTCTTGTGTTTTCCAAATTTGCTGGCATATGGCATGCATCACCTTAACAGCATCATCTGGCAAGATTTTAAACAGTTCAGCTGGGATACCGCCGTCTCCTGCTGCCTTGTTATTAGCAATGCTTCTTAAGGCCCATTCAACCTCACTCTTCAGGATGTCTGGCTCTAACTCACTGACCACACCATCAAAGCTATCCCCGATATTATTATCCTTCCTGTACAGATCTTCCATATATTCTTGCCACCTTTTCTTGATCTCTTCTGCTTCTGTTAGGTCCTTGCCATCTTTGTTTTTGATCATACCCATTTTTGCCTGGAATTTACCACCAATGTTTCTAATTTTCTGGAAGAGGTCTCTTGTCCTTCCTATTCTATTGTCTTCTTCCATTTCCACACATTCTGCACTGATGATACTCAAGTGTATATCTCTGCCCCTGGCTGGCCAAGTGGTGTTGTCAAGATTTGGTCCCAGTGTCTGGAGGCTGTGGGGGTCTGGATAGGGAAGAACAGGCTTCAATTCAACCCCAACAAGACTGAATGACTGTGAGTTTTGGGCTGCCAGGTCCTGGGGGTGGGGTTTTCCATCTTTGATTCTGGTAGTGGTGGCACTTCCCCACTCAGAGCCAGTGTGCAATTTGGGGTTCTCAACTCATACTGTAGCTCCTGCTTGAAAAAAACAACTTTGTCTTGTTTGCCAATTGCCTCTGTTCTGGATCAAGAGGCTCTGCTTGCCATCAATCATCTTAGTCACCTCCTGGATGGACTACTGCAACATGCTCTACATGGGGCTGCCCTTGAAGATCATCTGGAAGCTACAATTGGTCCAGAATGCAATGGCACAGATAGTTAGGGGCACACCTCAGTATGTCCACGTAACACCACTACTCCATGAGCTGCACTAGCTCCCAATAGGCTTCCAAGTGCAATTCAAGATGCTGGTTATCACCCATAAAACCCTACATGACACAGGACCAGATTATTTGCAGGACCACCTGTCCCCAATAGTATCTGCCCATCCCACACACTCTAGCAGGATGGACACGCTTCAGGTCCCTTCCTTGAAGCAACATTATGTGATGGGACCCAGCAAGTGTGCTTTGTCTGTTGCAGTGCCTGCCCTTTGGAGCAACCTTTCCTCCAATATATGGTTGGCCCCAATTTGCTGGTCTTCAGAACAGCAGTGAAAACTTTGTTCTTTCCTTGGGCATTGGGGCCAAGTTGACTGGAGATTTTGCCTGGAGGAATGTAAGGTAAATTTGGGTTCTGATCTCCTTTAAATTTCTGTTGCTGTTTTTAATTGTACAGGGTTTGTTGCTGTTTACTTTGTTGTTCTTTGTTGATTGTAAGACACCAGAGTAACAGTTGTTTGAATTGGGCAGCCATAAATAGAGTGTCTTCCACCCTGTTCTATGAAGCCAGGTTAGGTGAGAATTGCTCAGATAGCCATGGATTGTTTTCTAGAGCAAGAGCTTGATATCAGTTGCTGAGTTCCATTGATCCTGGGTACATCATGGTTCTTCTCTGGGACACATGCTTCCATTTGTGTCCTTTATGTGTTCACTTCCTTCCCTGTCCTACCGAGGAATTTTTCACTGTCCCTATTGTGTTGCAGTGTAGAAATTTTCTCCTCAAACCCATTTATCTTCTTCAATAATAACATAAGCTTGGACTTCTAGCAGGTATAATTTCCGCTCTCTTCAGGCAGGGGGAACGTTGCACATATTTTAGAGATCTTCACAAAACTTCCTTCACTATCCATGTTGCTTAGAGTCTCCCTGCATTCTCCTCCTGCCAACACCCCTCAAAAAAACCCCACCCTCTATTATTATTATTATTATTATTATTATTATTATTATTAGCATGGTGATTTTAACGACCCTCCTTTAGATGATAAAAGGACTTAAAAATTACATCTCAATATAACCATGACCTAGCCCCAGGTGTAAGGTCACACAGCTACCTAGGAACATATTTAGGATTCCCTTACCAACTTTGCTCAGACTGAAGAAGCTCCTTGGATAAGGAGCGAAACGTTTCTACTAAGAAAATAGAAATCCAGTTGACATGATTCAAGCTACAGACTCTCTTATTGTATTTCTTCTTCTTATTCTCAGATTCTGGCTTCCTTTTATGTTACCTGAAACTGCTCCAACTAGGTCAGCAGCAACCAATGCTCCAATCACACACAATGGGCAATCAACAGCACTCAGGAACAGCCAATAAGAGAGATCAGTAAGCAGTCTTCATCTCCATCTCCTTGACTCTTCCATTCTCTTCCTCATCCTTTTTCAATCTCTCATGAAAAACACCCATTTTCTCTCCTGGTTTGCTCACTCAGTTAAATGCAAAAAACTAATTAAAAACTGTGATATAATTCTGGCAAATCTTAAGACTTAATAAATAAATAATAAAATCAAGGATAAAAACTTGTTCTCTCCGTTGCTAGTCAGGCACATAACAATGGAACAATAATAAAAATTTGCTGTAAATTTGAGTATAGTGAGAAAATGCAGAAGAAATTCTTCAGTAAATACAACTGAAAAATACTGTAAATCTCATTTCCATACAACCTAACCTTTTAAGAACTCCTTCTGCACCAATACATCTACTGTGATATGTAATTCCCACCCCATAACATATCACTTTGTTTTTATTTATTACACATTACTTGCCTAGAGCCAATAAAGAAAAAAACACTTTCAAGGGAATACCTGTCTGGTTTATGACATCACAATGGAATCTGGTGATAAAACACACTGTTAAAGAAGAAAAGGTGGTTCTACCAGGAGATTCATCAAATGAAGCAAATTCACGTACCACTAGAAGAAAACATTTGGACTATCTAGTCAATGCTGAGCCAGAATCATCAACATGAATCACCAGATGTTTCTGTAAAGGTAAATAGAATTTATTCTGTGAAATATTCTGCAAATAGTCCTATAAAAGTTTCACACATTTCAAAGTTAATCTGGATTTACTATTTAGTATAACATCCATAAGGAATTTTACCCAATATTATCTACTTTTTGAATATACCTCTATGATGTATTTTCATGCCAATTTGCCAGATTGTCAGCCCTTCAAGCTACGTAGACACAGGCATGAAACTGGCAGGATAGGGATTCCAGGAATTCTCTTTATTGTTGTAGAGTAGAATGACAGAGCCTTAAAAGCCTGTCAAGAGTTTCTATCCATTTTACACTAAACAAAGTGGGGTCATTTTGAGTTTCTTTCTTACATATTCCTCTTTCTCAGGACTTCTCTTTTCTGCAAAGCTCCCTTTAATGATTTGTTCATTCCTTCCCCATTCCCAAGGCCAGGCCTACATTCCTTCACACAGATCTACATAGCTTATTTTTTAAGGTATATGCTTAAAAGAAAAGCCAGCAACTCCTAAAAAGCCACTCTGTTCCAAAAGCAAATGAAACCTATCATCTTGAGAAATTGTTCTAACCAGCAATATTGAATGTTGCTTTCTAAATTTTGCGTTTCTTATTACAGAAATTTAAAGTGAATAAGAAATTACAGAAAGTGAATAAGAAGTGAATGTAAAGTGAATAAGAAGTTACAAAAAGTGAATAAGAAATTACAGTAGTCATATAGGATTAAATAATCTGTGTTTTTGTATTATTAATAAAGATATCAGTAGCAGATATTCCTTGATATACAATATTTAAAAGTGTTTCTGAATACATTTCTGTTATGTAAGGCAATTCTCAGATTCCTGCTATGGAAGCGATTAGTCTACTTGCACAAGTTGGATAACTGAAAATCCCAAGAATAGCTGATTTAGGGAATTTATCCCCTTCTATTATTTTTGTTTGCAGTGGAGATAAGTGCCATTTTGATCAAAAGGCACATTTCTGTTGCTCCTTGTTATTCCTACTGATTTAAAATGTCTGAGGTATCGGGTGGGATGGAAACACTGAGATTTCTTGCATCTTGCATTGGAAGTGATTCTGATAAAGTTTAGCACCAACTGAGAAAGTGCTTCTAGAACTGCTTGGAGAGTATACAGGAATGTGGACATAACCTAGACCAGAGCTTTCCAAACTGTGTGTGGCGACACAAAAGTGTGTCGCCACACACAGCGTGGTGTGTCGCCACACCACCCGGAAGCAGCGGCACGCGCATGCACGGCGGCCGCCATGCACGCGCACGCCGCCGCACCCCCCCGCGCCGCCGCACGCCCCCCCGCGCCGCCACCGTGCGCGCGTGCCGCCACACACACCCCCGCGCCGTTGCCGTGCGCGCGCCGCCGCTGCCGCTGGTGTGTCGCCAGCGGCAGCACTTTGGAAAGCCCTAACCTAGACGAAGGAATGCAGGAATCATTAAGGGAGGAAAAATGGCAGTTTAGTTCTGGTAAAAGGGAAACTATGGGAAAGAAATTCAAAATTATCCTGATGTACAAGAGTACAAAGATAAGCTTGAAGAAGGAACGCAAAAACTGTTAAGTAAAGACCACCTTAGCCCAGAGAAGGAATAAGGAATGAGAAAGAAACATAAGATAACCATGCCTTGATTCTGTTTGGTGTAAGAGGGAGCAGAAACTTTCAAAAATCTGTTATTATATCCTTCAACAATAAAGTAGAATTCCAATAGTCATTATGGAGTCTGCTTCCTGACCTCATGTACCTCGAAGGACTGACACCTGCCTTGATTCTGCTTGGTATAAGAGAGGGCAGAGGGCAGGCTTTTAAAATTCTGTATTATACTCTACAACAGGCGTGGGCAACGTCAGGCCCGCAGGCCATATAAGGCCTGCGGGGCTCCTGCCTAAGGCCCACAGGGCTCCCGCCCGCAAACCCCACCCCTTCCATGGGATTGGCTCCTGCACGCAAACCCCACCCCCCAGTGCTTGTGATTGGTTCCCGCCCGCAAACTCCGCCCCCCCGGTCCGCGGAAATCCCAGAAACCTCGCCCCCACCCACCCCGGTCCCCGGTTATAAATATCCAAATGGCCCTTGGCAGAAAAAAGGTTCCCCACCCCTGCTCTACAAAATGAAGTAGCATTCTGGTGATCCTTGCAGTTTCTGTGTCTTGATCTGGTGTACCTCAAAGGGCTGACAGGGAAAAATGTGAGCCAATGAACATTTTACAGGTAGCATAGCTTTGTAAGTGGGAAAAATGAACACTGGTACATCCTCATGTTCAAGCCTATACCAAGGTAATAAATATGGCGAAGCATCAGTTCTTCATGTTTATTGCATCCACAGATTCTTGCCTAGCAGCTCTGTTCAGGGTGGCAAAAGATGCCTGCAGGCTTTCTGGACGATTTTGCATGCTTTTTTTTTGATAAAGTCATTTGTATTTGCTCTGGTTTGGACACAAATTGGGCAGAGCCAAGTGAGGTGAGAGAGATGACTTGTAAACTGTGTTTCTTGTGGAACTTAAAGGAGTAGATAGGGCAGGGCTTTCCAAACTGTGTGTCGCGACACAATACTGTGTCGCCTGGGGCCCCCAAGTGTGTCGCGTGACAACCCGGAAGCGCCGGTGTTTCCGGGTTGCCGCGCAGTCGCAGCGGCTGCCCCTTCAAAAGAGCAGGCTCCGGGGACCCCGAAAATGCCCTCGGTTCCGGCAGGGAGGCAAAAAGCCTCCCCACATGCTGCACACGTTGCCGAGCTTTCTGCTGCTCAGCTGATGCATGGGGAGAATTTCCACCCTGGCCCCAGATCAGCTGTGCCGGGAATCCCGGCAGCACGCGCGGCGAGGCTTTTCGCCTCCCTGCCAGAACTGAGGGCATTTTCGGAGTCCCCGAAGCCTGCCCTTTTGAAGGGGCAGCAGCAGCAGCGGCGCTGCCCCTTCGAAAGGGCAGGCTCCGAGGACCCCGAAAATGCCCTCAGTTCTGGCAGGGAGGCGAAAAGCCTCGCTGCGCGCATGCGCGCACGCTGCCGGGATTCCCGGCACAGCTGATGGGGGCCGGGGTGGAAATTCTCCCCGCGCATCAGCTGAGCGGCGGAAAGTTTGGCAATGTGCGTGGGCGCGGGGAGGCTTTTCGCCTCCCTGCCGGAACCGAGGGCATTTTCGGGGTCCCCAGAGCCTGCCCTTTCAAAGGGGCAGCTGCTGCCGCGGCGGAAGCAACCCAGAAGCACCACTGCCGGCACTTGTGGTTTTTGCGTGGTACTGGCCGCGCCGCTTCCGGGTTTTTCTGGGCCGGCCGTTGGTGTGTCGCCAACCACAAAAGTTTGGAAAGCCCTGAGATAGGGTCTTTGTAGCATGAGGTCTGCCACCTATAAAATTCATGTCCATCTTGACTCCTTCTAGGCTCCCTGAAAGGGTTGGGAATTTGGGGGCACTGGATAGAAAATTCCAATTGGTAGTTATGGGGGAAGAGTGATATAAGTCCTTGGTTGCTTCAATCACAGGGTTTGATCCTCTTTTAATGTAATTTAGCATCTATATGAAATTGTTGGTCAGCCATTAGCTTGGGATAAGGTATATTGATGATAGCCATAGTTTGCCACCCTAGGCCAGTGTGAGATGTTGTGGAAGTCTTGAATTGGTGTCTTACATGCTATCAGAGACTGGATGGGGAGATACAGATTCAGACTAAACCTGATTGGATGGGGAGATACAGATTCAGACTAAACCTGATTGGATGGGGAGATACAGATTCAGACTAAACCCAGCCAGATGGAGTAGCTGCTCATCCATAAGCATCTTGCCTATCTAATATTGGCACCGAAGGAGCTGGTCTGTGACTTGGGTGTCCTCTTGCTCAAGCAACAGGTAGAAGCCATGGCCAGGGGGGACTTTGCCCATCTTCAGTTGGTATCACAATTATAGCCCTGCCTGGACCAGGAAGCCCTGATGACAGTAATTCATGCCTTGATAACTATTCCTCTGGACTATTACAATGTGCTATACATGGGGCTATCTTTGAAGATGACTCAGAAGCTTCAGTTGGTACAAAATGCGAGCCCTAGATGGAGAAAGCTGCTATAGCAGAGTTATACTAATCTTGGAGTTGTTACACTCATTACTGGTAAGCAGTTGCCCCAATTCAAAGTGCTGGTTATCACCTATAAAGCCCTTTATGGCATGGCAGTGGGATGTATCAGGGACCCTCTTGCCAAGAATGATTCTGCCTGTACAAGCCTATCATCTAGAGAAGGTATGCTAAAAGTCTTACCCACACAAGAAGTAAAAGGTGGCTTGGGCCAGACAGTGAGCTCTCTCTATAGTAGCCCCCACTCTTTGGAACATTCTGTCCCTTGAAGTATGCTTGATTCCTACCATTCTCTCCTTCTGGAAGACCTGAAGATACTGTTCCATATTGTTCAGTGGGCCTCTGGCCTGTAATAGGAAATTGTGGGTGACCAATGGTTATTCTTTGTTGCTGTTATTAATATTATTGTTACTCATTAACATTTTATTAGGATTTATGGGAATTTATGATGGTGGCTCAGCAGGTAAGATGCCAGGCTTGTCGATTGGAAGATCGCAAGTTCGGAGGTTCGAATCCCTAGTCCTGTGTGACGGAGTGAGCTCTCGCACTCGCCCCAGCTCTTTCCAACCTAGCAATTCGAAAGCATGCAAATGCAAGTAGATGAATAGGTACCACTTCGGTGGGTGGGTAACCGTTCCGCATGCGTCATGCCGGCCACATGACCGTGGAAGCATCTTCGGACAACGCTGGCTCTTTGGCTAACAAACGGAGATGAGCACCGGCACCTAGAGTCGGACACGACTGCACAAATGTGCGGGGGGAACCTTTACCTTTTATGGTTTTATTTCTGTGAATAATCCAAAGTCTATATTGACTGGGGTAGTATATAAATGTTGTGAAACAAACAAATAAATGAACTAAATTTAAGGTTCTTTTATCCTAAAGCAGTCATATCATTAGATTGGTTAATAGTGCTATTAGAGATAACAGAAGAACAGTCTTAAATGTATGGAAGGGGGGAACAGATTAGTGAACTCTGTACTATGCTATATAAACAAGTAAGCAATTTCTTGATTCTTGTTTCACATAACATATCTATGTAATGTTTAAAGCAACTCACGATTGTAGTGATAAGGGAAGAGGGTGATGGTGGTTCTAAAGCTGAGAGCTAGAAAGGCTTACCTGAAGCTAGGGTCATGAGTGATACAATCTTCGATCTAAGGCACTAAAGATGCACTGGCCATTTCGTTTATTGCTCCAGTTTTAAAGGATGTTGGCTTTGTTTCTTAACAATGATATACAATTTTATATACATCTGCTTGGAAGATTTTATTACAGCTCAGTACTATGTAGAGTAGAAGTTCTATTTAAACATCACTTGGACTTTTTCCATGCAAGAAAAGATAGGATTAGACTGCATAACAACAATGTGAAAGGAAGCAACAAACTTCCTGATTGTGTGAAGTAATGCTAAAAAATCCAGTAGGAAAATGATTGATTTTGGAAAACTCTGCACTGTAACTTTTTATAAGATGAAAGCATGGCGATCTTCATTCCTTTTTGACTCCTCATTCTTTTGGAGTGCTAGGACTTTCAAATATAACACAGTGCAATGTTACTGCTATAACTATTTGTAAGAGTTATGAAACTGAAGAAATGGTGACTGAAACACAAGGCTGCAGCATATTTAGAGTTTATCTGGTATTTCAGCTGCTACTTTATAATACTAAACTCTGTTTCACCTCATGGGTTCCATATTTAGCCTTTAAATATTCAGCCAACATTCCACTGCCACTTTTAGGGACTTTATTCCCTCAGGGGGTTTTCATCCTTAGTAGTATTGTACATCCTTTGTTCTTCTGCCATGATGGTGCAATTTATTTACATAAGCAGCAGCACTTAAAAAGCTGAATTCACTTTCTTGATGTAAGATAAGACGCCTGCATATTTTTACCAAGAAGTCAATCCAATCGAGATCAATGAGCTTTGCTTTTGTGTATGTTAAGGACAAAGGTTCGTATAGTTAAAGCTATGTTTTTTCCAGTAGTAATGTATGGCTGTGAGAGTTGGACCATAAGGAAGGCTGAGCGCCGAAGAATTGATGCTTTCGAACTGTGGTGCTGGAGAAGACTCTTAAGAGAGTCCCTTGGACTGCAAGGAGGTCAAATCAGTCAATCCTAAAGGAAATCAACCCTGACTGCTCATTGGAAGGACAGATGCTAAAGCTGAAGCTGAAATACTTTGGCCACCTAATGCGAAGAGAGGACTCCCTGGAAAAGACCCTGATGCTGGGAAAGACTGAAGGCAAAAGGAGAAGGGGACAGCAGAGGATGAGATGGTTAGATAGCATCACCGATGTAACGAACATGAATTTGAGTAAACTCCGGGAGACAGTGGAGGACAGGAAGGCCTGGCGTGCTATGGTCCATGAGGTCACGAAGAGTCGGACACGACTAAACAACAACAAAAATGTTAAGGCTTGCAAAAGTAGACGAAGTAGTTTGTCTGCAGCAGATTCGTGTCACGTGCACTGTCGGCATGGTGTTTGCTAACTGAAAAGTTGTGCTTCGTTTTTTGGTTTTTTGCAGCTTGAGGTTCTCATTAAACTTGGATTTGATCGGTGTTCTGCTAAAGTTTGAACTGCCGTTATAGTAACACTCTTCAGCCTATGCAAGTCCTTGTGATTTTGAAAATTATTTTTGATGCTATCGAAAATTTTAACAACAGGCTATCCTTATGATTGCGAACCTGCGGGGAGTGTAGGCTCACTAAAAGATCCATTTCGCGCTCTTCTCGCAGCGTAGAGGAAGGCAGCAGCTCCTACCGCGGAGGAAAACACAAACGCTTCAGAAAACGGAGACTACGATTCCCAAAGTCCTATGCGGGGAGGAAAGAGGAGAAAACAGATCGCAGAGAGTACGCGCACGCGCACTTCCCGGACTACATTTCCCTGGGACCTGTGCGCGTGCCGCCTAATGTGTCTCTCGCTCTGGGTCGAGGAGCGCGTGGGGGTGGGGGAGGACGACGAGGCTCTGCCGCGGTGACGAGCAAAGTGTGTGCCCGCCATAGTGTTAGCAGCCGCCGGGCCGCGGTGCGTGGGGCCGGGAGGAGGCCAAGTGGGTAGCAGCGGCGGCGGCTGGAGTGAGGACAGGTACGTACGAGCTCAGCGAAGGGAGAAGCAGGCCGGCAAGCCGGGACTGGTGACAGGCGCAGGCCGGGATCGCTTTGCGGAGCCCGCCGGGCTTGGCGGAGGCTGTTCTTAAGCCGAGCGGGGCTTCCATGTGTTTCCAGGTGCCCCTTACTAGTCGCGGGACGGGGACGGGGAGGAAGGCGGGCTGGAGAAGGGAAGGAGCGGAGTACCTGGCCCGTCCCCACTATTGGAACAAGGCTGGGAAAACGCTGGTGGTTAGCCCGCTTCCTCCTCCTGCTTGGTACTCCTGATCGGTAGAAAGAAAGGAGTTTGCGCCTGCTTGCAGGCGAGTGAGAAATGCATAGTATAAACTATGGATGCAGTCCTGTGAGGAAGCCCCATTTGACCCACAAGGGAGTTGCTTCTGAATGAGGACAGGTCTGTTGAAGTCGAAGCGTTCACTTTGGATACCCCTGTAATCATCCCTACACGGGGGAAAGGCTTAAGGCCACCACACTTTGAAAAGCAGGTAGTAGTTTTTCCTTCTTCTCGCTTGGCCGGCTTGTTCCTCTCTTTTGAACCCAGCTTAGTTTTGTCTCTTTTGTCCCTCTCATTTTCCTTTTCTTTGGTCCGTAGCTGTCAGCCCTGGGGACTAGGAGGAGTGCTTGGTGCTGCTTGGTGGCTTTTCTGTAAAATCTCCAGAAAGATTTTGCCTGCCATAAGGTTTTTTCCCCCACAATTTTTCTCTGTGCTTGAGCGTAATTTGAGTTAGGCTATATAGCCTCAGACTTTTTATCAGATATCAGAATTTAGTCCTGAAAGAAAAAATAGACTAAAAAATAGCATGTGCAAAATTTATTTTTCTTGTTAAAGAATAGCCACCTGCAGCCATCCCTTCCTGTGTATTAGATGTATGAGGAGAGGAATTCAAAACAGCCCTAATAGATTGTGCAAACTGACACTGGGGAGGCCCCTCGTCCTAGACTCTATGGTTTCTTTGGTCAAAACTACATGTGATAGTTCTTCCTAGAAATAGAGTGATTTATTTCTTGTATTCCTTTCAATATCATGGACAGGATTAGTGTGTATGGAGAAAAGGCTTATATACTGCCAAGATTGCTGAGACAATGGAATGAATTGCAGCCCTCTGCCTTAGGGCCTCTCTTGCCGGAGGTGAGACCACTCAGTTCAGCCCGGTTTAGTTGCTTATGATGTTGTACTCATAGGTTATTTGCCTTCCTGTTCTATAGGAATGAATAACAGTAATTCTGTTATCCAGAAGAAAGTGATGAATTATGCTGTTTTGGGCCAGAAGTTTTGCCTAAATGCCAGCTTTACACTGCTGCTGCTAGTTCTGTGTCTGGGATTGCCCTCCTTTGGTGCAGCCCTTTTGGTTTTTTCCCCATAGCTCATTGGGAACTATTGAGAACTGTTGCAACAATCCCTATCTACTTAGTAATATAAAATGCTTGATGTTTTGGAGGAATGGATATTAAAAAATGTATAACTCCCTTACTCCAACCTGTCAGTGGTAGCTGGGTCAAATGGTGTTGAGAGTTTTTTGGTTTTGTTTCCCCCAGTCAACTGAATCGCACCTTCATATTATATTTATATTGTATTATATTATATTATATTATATTATATTATATTATATTATATTATATTATATTATTATATTCAGACTATAATGGTAGTGTATAGAAGTGAAATCTCATCTTCCTCTCTCCCCGCCCTTTCTTGTCCCAATTAAAATTTGTCCTCTAAAGACAATTCTTGCTTTATAAGGAAAAACAAAATTGTAGCATTTACACTATTTTTCTCACAGGATCAATAGCTTTATGTGAGAATGTGATTGGGGAATTGGGGAAATAGCATAGGAGGAAATGATCATGAATGGGAGCCTGTATCCTATGGACCAGATTGATCCTAGAGTCTTTCCATCTGTCCTATAATATTTTTCCATTTGGCCTCTCTGCCTTTCCATCTTTTCTGGCCAACTTATTACCACCCAGCCATTCCCAGTAGGGAAGAGAAGATTTTGAACAAATTTCTTTACAGAGATTCCAAGTAGGGCATTTTAGCGACACTTGCTGCTAGACTCTTCGGACATTCAACCTCATGCATGTGGCTATCTGCATCTAGGTCTCTCTTATTCTTTATTTCTCCTGCCTTCTGAATGACTACCCATTAGTTCAGGGCTTTCCAAAGTTTTCCCGCAGCGACACACCAATGGCGGCACGCAAGAAAACCCAGAAACGCCGCCACTGTGGAGGCGCGCAAAAACCCGGAAGCACCGCTGCCGCTTTTGGGTTTTGCGCGCTGCCGCTACTGCAGCGCTTTCGGATTTTCACACGCCGCAGCGGTGGTGGTGTTCTTGTGTGCCGTGCGAAAATCCGGAAGTGCTGATGGCCCGTGGCGGCAGCACGCCATCAGCGCTTCCGGGTTTTGACGCGACACACCTGGGCCCCGCAGGCGACACACTTTTGTGTCGCGACACACAGTTTGGAAAGCTGTGCATTAGTTGTTTATTCCCTTACTGATATTGTGGTCTAATCTGATTTGCCCTAAATTTAAAAAGAAAAACAAGTCATAGGAGATGCCAATCACTTTCTCCTGTATTAAGTATGCTTTGGTCTTCAGTGAGAACTATTGAAACCTAGTGTAGCCTTCATTTGTATGATTAGCCCTAAGTTAAGTTTCTTGGCCACAGTAGAATGTGACGAAATGGAATGTTCTGTACTTCTTCCCATTGCACCCATCCTGTGAAGTTGGCTACATGGTTATAATTATATATACAGGGATTTGAGGTAGAACATTAATGTTACAATAAGGGTTGAAGAATCCATGGTTAAGTTAGGGGTTTCCTGATCACTGGCTTGTCATTGGATGATCCTGTAAGTGTTTGGAATTTTTCTTCAATAGACCCTTCAGATGCAAACAAAGTTATGGGTTTAGTCCTAACAGGTATGCACCTCACTACAGTGTCCTTCATTGGCAAATTCTTTGAGAAAAATGAGTTGAATTATTTTGCATACCGCTTGAAATAATACAACTTGAGTATGGGCGGTTTGCAGTTTCATCTTGTTAGGTCGCATAAGTGGAACCTCCTTCAGTTCAGTGCAGTGCTTTTGTATTGTAGCAATATTTTTAGAAATGCTGTACCTTAGTGTTAAGTACCTTGTTAGGTTTTCTTCTCTAACAATGAATAACAACTTGTGGTTCTCTACTTCATTTAATACTGGCAAATGTATTGAATAAGGGAATTTACAAATAAACAGTGTTAGCTATGTAATACTTTGGTCAAAACATTGTGTTGCATAGGATTGACATATAAATCTTAGGAATGGATACATATATTTGTGTGATGATTCTGTTATACCCTGCCTTTGCAACTGTTCTTGTTTGGTAAGATTTTTGGAAGAGTTATGCTTAGAAATAATCTCTATACAGTACTTTTTCAGCTACACCAGATACTTTAATTACATACAGTGCAGCCAGTTAAATAATTTAACCAAACCTACAGGCCAATGTTATGTAGTAATTGGATTTACTTCCTCCCTTCAAAACTTGTCACATGTTTGAAATAAAGGATAATCAACCATGTTTTTGGAAAGAAGTTGACTACTTCACTTGGAGGAGCAAATGACACTTTTGCAGAGACTGAAAGCAAATATTTATTATAGTTTATAACAAGGTTCATTATCTAGATCACCATGTGTGTGTATGTGTATTCCTTATTTTCTCTCCATGTTATTTAAGTGAACTAGGAATTCCCTTTTAAAACATTTTTTTAAAATGCTTTATGCATACTAATATTTTTAGAAGAAATTATAAGATGACTCATTAAACTTCTAGTCCAGGGCTTTCCAAAGTTTTTCCCGCGGCGACACACCAACCGGTGTTGGTGTGTCGCCGCGGGAAAACCCGGAAGTACGGCAGCGCGCAAAAACCCGGAAGCGCTGCTGCCGCTTTCAGGTTTTGCGCGCTGCAGTTGGTGTGTCGCCGCGGGAAAACCCGGAAGCGCTGATGATGATCAGCGCTTCCGGGTTGTGTGGCGACACACCAGACTATGTGTGGCGACACACTTTTGTGTCGGGACACACAGTTTGGAAAGCTCTGTTCTAGTCTATTCCAGTGATCAAATCTTATAAATTAAAATTCCCTCCTCTTTTTCCTTGTGACTCATCATATATTTCTGAGCCCTGGGTTGTATGTTCTTACTGATACTTTAATATGTCTCATCAGATCTCTTGCCAACATGTTCATCACCATCCTTTTCTACTTAGAAATATGTGGTTGATAAAAAAAATAGCTACCAGCTTGAATCTTTTTGAAGGAGATTACAGACATTTGGGAATGCTAAAGCTATCAAAAGCTACAATGGATGTAGATTAGTTTCAATATCAGAGGCAATTTATGTCTCCGTAGCAGTTGCTGGGAAAGGCTATTGGTCTTGTATGTTACTCGTGGGCTTTCCAGTGGCATCTGGTTTGCCACCGTGGAAACAGAATGATGGACTAGATCAGGGGTTCTCAAATTTTGTGGTGCTACAATCCCCTAAAATGATAAATAAACTTGTGTGAACTTTCCCAGTGAAAAAAGAGCTGCTCCTGAGTAGTGCTGAGTGCCAGCTGACAGTTTAGTATTGAATGGATTCCTTATTCCATTCTTTATTCCCTTTATATACTCAAAGTTGGAGCCCTGCCAGAACTTGGTTCCACTGCCAGCTTGTCCAGGCAGAGAAGGACTGAGTTCTTACATGGCTTTGGGTGTGCTGGATGGAGCTTTTGGGTACCTGTTCCCAAAAGGTGGGATGTGGGTCACCTGACTGATGAGTGGGTCCACCCAGGAAGGAGAGATAAATTTGAGAAAGACCAGATTGGAGAGAGAAACCTAGTTCCTGACAGAAACTAGCTTGGAAACTCCTGGAACAGAGTTGGCTGCTGGGTCAATAAAACAAGACTTCTGCTCTCAGACCAAATTCTGACTCTGATCCAGCTTTGCCTGCCGGTTGCAAAATTTGAGGGGGATCACCAATCTCACTTTGGCTGGAAAAGCCGGCAACCGCATCAGTAGCTTTCCTTTCCATCTGAGTACCAGGTTTCTCCGGCTGTTTAGCTGGAACAGGGTAATCTACCCAGATGGACACTCAGAGGCCAGAGGGAAGTGGGCGCTCTGTCTTTTGCAATCCTGGTCTTCCTGCCCTGCCATCTTACATCCTGCCACCAGACATTCCTCAGCTCCACTGTTGCTGCTGACTTGGGCTCAGATCCCAGCATGCCTGTCTGTTTGCCGCCTCCTAGCCCTGCCACTTGTGCGCCCTTTGCTCTCCTCCATAGACCAGTTTCCCCCATGGTATTCCTGTCCATAGAGCTCTTGACCCCACTTTCAGGCCCTGGTGCTGCTACTGACCTTGGGCACAGATCTTCAGTGTGCCCACTTGTCTCCTCCCAGCTGTCCTGTCCACATCGCCTTGTGATCTGGCTTTGTGCCCCTCTCAGATTTACTTGTGATTTCCCAGGAGTTTACCCCCCACAGTTTGGGGATCTCTGGACTAGATAGAAGTTTGGTCTTTGCTTATGAATCTTTGTATTTTGTCTGATTTTAGGAAGTGGTGTTCCTCAGTATGTATCTACAGTCAGTAGATGGGTGTGTGTGAATGCCACTGGCTGTACTTCCTGAATGGTTAGTGCCCCACTTTTGTCAAACCCCTTGAATTACAGCTGAAAGTCCTGACTTCGCTCCCATCTGGGTGTGTTTCCTTCAACTTCAATGTGGTGGTGTACAGAGGCCAACTGCCAAAACAGTTATCCTTCTTCCAATATTTCTGCTCCTGACTGTATAATGTTCTGGAAACAGAAATTTCTGCACCAATGTCTTGTACCTCTCCAGCTTAATTTTGTTTATAAGAAATAAACCTTGTTTGTTTTAAAGTGGCTACTTACAGATAGGCGTTTTATTATTTCCCATGCTGAAATCTGGGAAATTCATGGGTGATTTGCATGGGATGATTAGTTTTGGGGTGATAATGAAATCAGATCTAAATCCCAACACTTGCCCAGTGGGCCATTGCGTTATGGTATGTTGTAAGGAGGGATCCTATTAGATCAACAAAAATTCCCTCCCTTTTGCCCCACTAGGAGGGCTCAAACCACAGTCTTCCCACTTATCTAAAAGAAGCTGCATCCAATCTATACTTATTTTTATAGCTTGAATTATGTGTCCTTTCTGTTCACAGTTTGTTCCTCTTGCTTAAGGTTTTGTGGATAAGATCCTCAAAGATTTTGGTAATAATATTGGCATTTTATATTGGTGTGTGTGAACATCCGAAATGGATAGGCATAGATGATCAGAACTGTTCATAAAAACTGTGGGCTTTTGTGACCCTGGTTGACCCCTCCCGCCATGCTACAGAATATGGTTTCCTGTCATTTGACAGGCAAAAGCTGCAGTGTATTCCCTAAAAGAGACATACTATAGCAGAGCTTTCCAAACTTTTCATGTTGGTGACACACTTTTTAGACATACATCATTTTGCGACACACTCTTACAGCAGGGCACAAGGCAGGAACTAGGACCTGCACGGAATCCTGGCAGGGCTCGGAGGCAGCAAGGCACAAGGCAGACACTAGGACCTGCACGGAATCACAGCAGGTCTGGAGGCAGCAAGGCAGGCACTAGGACCTGCGCAGAATCACAGCAGGTTTGGAGGCAGCAGGGCACAAGGCACGCACTACAACCTGTGCGGAATCCTGGCAGGGCAGGTTTGGAGGCAGCAAGGCACTAGGACCTGCACAGAATCACAGCAGGTTTGGAGGCAGCAAGGCACAAGGCAGGCACTAGGACCTGCACGGAATCGCAGCAGGTTTGGGGGCAGCAAGGCACAAGGCAGGCACTAGGACCTGCACGGAATCGCAGCAGGTTTGGGGGCAGCAAGGCACAAGGCAGGCACTAGGACCTGCACGGAATCGCAGCAGGTTTGGGGGCAGCAAGGCACAAGGCAGGCACTAGGACCTGCACGGAATCGCAGCAGGTTTGGAGGCGGCAAGGCACAAGGCAGGCACTAGGACCTGCACGGAATCACAGCAGGTTTGGGGGCGGCAAGGCACAAGGCAGGCACTAGGACCTGCACGGAATCACAGCAGGGCTCGGAGGCAGCAAGGCACAAGGCAGGCACTAGGACCTGCACAGAATCACAGCAGGTTTGGAGGCAGCAAGGCACAAGGCAGGCACTAGGACCTGCACAGAATCACAGCAGGTTTGGAGGCAGCCAGGCACAAGGCAGGCACTAGGACCTGCACAGAATCACAGCAGGTTTGGAGGCAGCAAGGCACAAGGCAGGCACTAGGACCTGTGCGGAATCACAGCAGGTTTGGAGGCAGCAAGGCACAAGGCAGGCACTAGGACCTGTGCGGAATCCTGGCAGGGCTTGGAGGCAGCAGCAGCCACCACACACAGACACTGCAGCCGACACACTAACCTCAGGACACACAGTTTGGAAAGCTCTGTACTATAGTTTAAAGGAGAAAAAATCCAGAAAATCCAGGCAGTACTTATATTTGTGACGAGAGCTTGCCCATTTTGTCTCCTTATACTTACACTGGCCTTCTTCGGACTAAGTGTGACTTCCAGCCCCAAACAAAAGGCTCATCTCTGACTTGAATACCTGTATTGGATTTTTATGAGTTTTGCTAATAAAAACAGGGAGGTCTGTTAAATTAATTACTCTTATGTTTACAACTTCCTCTGGTTGTATGGATAATATTTAACTATATGGAGTGTAGACTTATTTTAATCCATTAAATTTTAAACCTACTTTCTCATTTGATGGGGCAGAGACATTTTTTGAAAGCTAGTGATACCTTTGTTGTTCCTGGTGCCCATCTCTTGAAATACCTGTTTCAAAAATAAAACATTCAAAAAGGTGGAGCTTTCTCCCTAGTCTGTGAAAATTGGCAAGCGCTCCAGTGAGTTACTGTCTCACTGTCCAGCTTTCCCTTCCCGTGTCAGGCAGAATATTTGTGCTCCGGAGCAAAAATGTTTTCCTTGGTCCAGATAACTTTGGCTGAACATTTCCAATGGTTGAAATCTCAAAAATCTTTTGTGCTAACAGAATTGAGGGTCAGGGCGTAGATTGGAAAGATAAAAAGAGCAAATAGCCCTTTGCTTTTGAGCTGATGTAATGGAAGCCAGTGCAGTCTGCAAGTCAAAATTTTACAATCCGACACTTTAGGACTAGAGATCATGGCCTACAGAGACTTTTGAAAGTTGTAATTAATTGTAATTTTTAACATGGGAGAAGAGGAAATGATTACCTATATGATTGGAGAGTAATCATATTAACTACTTTTATTTTAGTGAATGTAAATGAAATTAAATACAACTTTTGTCTTGATTTCATCTTGAGTGGCACCTGATTTGGAAATGTTGGTATATGGTATCAAATGCCTACTATGGAAGAGGAGGGACACTGTTTTAAAAATTTAACAAGCTGAAGATCTTTGTGATGAGTGCATGCAAAGATTTAAAAAACTGTGTGGCTTAACTTCCCCATTTTCAGTTGTTTTTGTAAAAAGTATGTGGCTTTTGAAATTTAATGTTTTTTCTGAAAACAAGTGCAATGAGAATTGAGGATCTTTTCACCTGGTCCTCATTGCTTCTCTCTCACTCTCTGTTTAGAGTGAGTCATGACTTCATGTTCTGAGCTTGTAGATTCCAAGGCTGAGCTCACTGCTTTGCTAGAGCAGTGGGAGAAAGATCATGGCAGTGGACAAGACATGGTTCCTATTCTTACCCGGTGAGTGTGATCATTCAGAAGTATAATTATATGGAATATACTGTGGAAATAACACTATTCAGAAGTAAATCTCAGTGGGACTTAATCCCAAGTAAATGTTTATAAAATTTGGCTTTTACATTCTGTTTACCAGGCTTGTGCAAATCATTTGATAAAGCAGGTAGATTTACTGATTATTCAGAAGTGTCTTCTCAACATGGAAATACATGACCTGAAGACCTCAGGAAGGCCTTGAAGCAACCCTACCAGATGATTTGCATATTATAGCCTAATAGAGATGCTTTGAGAAACAAGACAATCCAGTGTGAAAGTAATACCAGAAAAGCAAGTGGACTAGTTTTCCTGCTCCTAGTAAATAGTAATTTCTGTGTTAGACATATTTGCTAGCAAGTTCCCCTGTCCAAGATTTGGCAGTAAATGCCAGATTTTTGACACTTCACAGCTTAATTCATTTCCTTGATTAAGCATGGCAGAAGACTCACAGACTCAGCTTGTCTGGGTGACAGATTGTATCATAAACAAGAATGAAGCCATACTTAAGAGTTGATTACCCACTGCCAGTGAGAAGATGTAAATTACTCTTATAGCCTTAGGGCAGAGCTTTCCAAACTGTGTGTCGGGACACATTAGTGTGTCGGCTGCAGTGTCTGGGTGTGTCGTGGCTGCTGCTGCCTCTGAGCCCTGCCAGGCTTCCACACAGGTCTTAGTGCCTGCCTTGTGCCTTGCTGCCTCCAAATGTGCTGTGATTCTGTGCAGGTCCTAGTGCCTGCCTTGTGCCCTGCTGTAAGAGTGTGTCACAAAATGATGCATGTCTAAAAAGTGTGTCACCAACATGAAAAGTTTGGAAAGCTCTGCCTTAGGGTTTAAATGTGTGGCTTCTTTCGTCCACTCTTCCAAATTAATGGAGACTTGGGGTAGAACTTGGAGGCCTTGAAGCGGAAGGTTTGTTGTTTCTTTACATGATGGCTGTCTCTGGCCTGAGAACTGCCTCAAAGCCTCATAGTTCCTATCTTAGAAGTCCAATAAGTAGCAAAGCTGACACTATTAAACTGCTAACAATGTAGGGAAATTATGGAGTTCATGGACTTTTGGAGTATGCTTTTAAATAGATGAATAAATTAGAGGGTAGTGCTTCCCCATGGGTTTTTTTTTTTTTTTTTGCTGAAATGTTAAATACAGGTAGTCCTCACTTAACAATGGTAACTGGGACTGGCAACTCTGTTGCTAAGCAATGTAGTCATAAAGTGCAACGTCACTTGACCACGCCGACTTAACAGTGGCAGTTCCAGCAGTCCCAGTTGCCGTCGTTAGGCAAATCCTGCATGGACACAGCATCCTGCAGTCACATGATTGCCATTTGCAACCTCCTGCTGACTTCCCCGTTGACTCTGCTTGTCGGAAGCTGGCAGTGAAGGTCACAAATGGCGGTCACGTGACTGCAGTATGCCGCGACCGTTGTAATTGTGAGCTGATTGCCTAGCACCCGAATTGCAATCATGTGACCGTGGGGATTCTGCAATGGCCGCAACTACAAGGACCTGTTGTAAGTCCCCCTCGTTCAGCACCATCGTAACTTTGAACGGTTGCTTCAGCGAGGACTTCCTGTAATGTCTTGATCACATGTAGTCCAATTGGAATCTTGGTTAGTCGTGGTTTTGTAATGTTAACAATTTAAATGTTAAAGAACAACTCTTTAAAAGGAAAATTCAAGTGGCTTATGTTTTTTCTCTTTCTAGAATGTCAGAATTGATTGAAAAGGAGACAGAAGAGTATCGCAAACGAGATCCAGATCCATTTGATGATAGGCATCCTGGTAAGCTGAGATGAAAGCACTTATCTGTGTTCATACATCACCCTAAACCAGAGCTTTCCAAACTTTTCATGTTGGTGACACACTTTTTAGACATGCATCATTTCGCGACACACTCTTACAGCAGGGCATCATTTTGCGACACACTCTTATAGCAGGGCACAAGGCAGGCACTAGGACCTGTGCGGAATCACAGCAGGTTTGGAGGCAGCAAGGCACAAGGCAGGCACTAGGACCTGCATGGAATCACAGCTGGTTTGGAGGCAGCCAGGCACAAGGCAGGCACTAGGACCTGCGCGGAATCACAGCAGGTTTGGAGGCAGCAGGGCACAAGGCAGGCACTAGGACCTGCGCGGAATCACAGCAGGTTTGGAGGCAGCAAGGCACAAGGCAGGCACTAGGACCTGCACGGAATCACAGCTGGTTTGGAGGCAGCCAGGCACAAGGCAGGCACTAGGACCTGTGTGGAATCCTAGCAGGGCTCGGAGGTAGCAGCAGCTGCAACACACCCAGACACTGCAGCCGACACACTAACGTGTCCCGACACACAGTTTGGAAAGCTCTGCCCTAAACCATGTTTTTTTCTGAACCAATCAGTCCTGCAAAGGAGCAAAGTAATCATAGTATCCTGTGCAGTGCTTTTCTTTCATATCTCTTTGAATTAACTAGAGGATTGGTAGAGCTTAAAAACAAAGAGGGCTAAGCAAGGAAACCATAAATAAACCCTGGGCGCATTTCACACATTATTCTAAACCACAGTTGCAGAGAGTGAGTCAAGAACAATGTCAAATTGCAGTTTACTGACTTAAAACAAGCCATGGTAAATTAACTGATACTATTTGGACACCACATTAAGCCACAATTAAATGAGTCATCTTATGTCTTACCTAGCGTAACTGTTTTTTAAATAAAGGGACAGAGTAAAACCATGAAGCTATAGCACCACAATATTTATCTGCTATTGTTGCATTTCAGACTCGTACCACATAAGGTTTTTCAGAAATGTCTCTTGTATATACTTTATGAAAGCAAATAGGGTGAGGATTATAGAACAACATTCTCTCTGGTTCTCCTGGATAAATGTTGATAGTATAGCAATTAATTGACTCAGATGATAACTGCTTTCATTTCAAAGGCTAAAATTTTATTTATTTATTTATTTAAAAGATTTGTAGGGCTGCCCATCTTAAAGCACAACTCTAGGTGGGTCACAACAACAACAAAACCACAGAACCATAAAAAACATAAAACCATAAAATAAAAATACGGTGCCTCAGTCATCCCCCTGGGATGCCCCAACAACTAGCCCTATCACCATCATTCTATCCCAGCTCCTGGGTAAAAAGCCAGGTCTTGATGGCCTTCTGGAAGGCTAAGAGGGTGGGGGCCTGCCAGATCATGGGGAGGGGGAGGTATTCCACAAGGCAGGGGCAGCTATGGAAAAGGCACTCTTCCAAGGTCCCACTAGGTGGCAGCATTTCAGGGAAGGGACCTGGAGCATGCCTACCCTATCCAATCTGGTAGGATGGGCAGATACTCTGAGGGAGAGGCAGTCCCGCAAATAATCTGGTCCCATTGTGGGTGATTTCACTAAATCAGCATAATAACAATGCATGCAACTAAATTGCTTATTGGAGTTTCAGTAAATCTCCTTGCTGCCCAAACTTAAAGTAGTCCAGAGACATATCTTTAAAGAAATTAAAAATACATGGTTTTAACTGCTTTATGGCCTGGCATAAAAAAGTGAAAGGCCTGCTCTTACAAAACAAATAGAAGACAGTTTTTCAGCTAATTAAAATGTCCTCCTATATCTTAAGATATAAACTGTGGTTGTATTATTATTTTTTCACCCACCAAAAAAATAACTGGTGCAAACATATCAAATGTTATTTAGTGAAACTTATAAGAGGTTCTTAGCATGTGGTAAATATTGAATAAGCTTAGATGTATGATGTGTGACTGTCTGTCTGTCTAATTCAGAAGGCTGCCCAATTCCAAATGATACTGGGCAGTGTGCAACATTAAAAAAGTAAGAAACAAGAAAAGAACAATGTATCTTTTGGTATCAGTATCATTAAGCTGATTGCAAAACTATTTCAACATTCCCTTTTTTCTTGCATATACATACTGTACTTTTCATTAAGACAAGCTACTCAAGAGTTCTTGGCCAACAGTTTAGATTAGGAGGCTGGTTTTAGTCAACCAAATAAGTTTATAAAACTGAAATACAATTACACAATTTTGCCAACACAAAGTTTCTACCTAAAGTCAATGCCAGTAAGTAACTTCCATTAATTTGTGGGTGGAAACATTTGAATTGGCAAGATAGTTAATTAATCGTATTTAACTTCAGTTAACTAAGCATTGTTTTACTTGTTGTTTATTTTGCTTTCTTTGCTTGCTTCTACTTAATTTTGCTAATGAGTGTGGTCTATTAACGGATACCATCGTCTGTCTGTTTACAGGTCGAGCAGACCCAAAATGCATGCTTGGACATTTGCTGAGGATTCTTTTCAAGAATGATGATTTCATGAATGCAGTGGGTTTGCCCTTTCTTTTTATCTATAGATTTCTACTTGGCAGCTAGTAGCTAGTAAGTCTATGAAGGTTCTCAGTCATCCAGGTGGAATTGTCTGTAGCTTGAATCATGTCAAATAGAAAATAGAAAATAACTAAAATAGTTAAATAGAAATCCAGTTGACATGATTCAAGCTACAGTAGCTAGTAACTTTTTTATTACTTAGTTAATTTTTTTGCCTAGAGTAGGAGTGCTAAGATATTCATTTTGTTTTAGATTCATTCTGTTGAAATAGGAATGTAGTTTCCAAAAACTAGATAAAATTGGCCTGATTTATTCAAATCATCATGCAAGCAGCATAAAAGAGGCTTTTCCTTATTAACTCTATTGTCTGTCTGTCTCTGTCTCTGTCTCTGTCTGTCTGTCAGAAGTGCCCTTTGCCGCCTTCTGTATTCCAGGAAATTGCAAATTAAATGTGGGTATTGAAATTGAGGGGCATGGTGGCTCAGTGGGTAAGACGCCAGGCTTGTCGATCGGAAGATCACAAGTTCGGAGGTTCGAATCCCTAGCCCTGCGTGCGGAGTGAGCTCCCGCACTAGCTCCAGCTCTTGTCAACCTAGCAATTCGAAAGCATGCAAATGCAAGTAGACAAATAGGTACCACTTCGGTGGGATGGTAACAGCGTTCCGTGCGTGTCATGCGGCCACATGACCGTGGAAGTGTCTTCGGACAACGCTGGCTCTTCGGCTAACAAACGGAGATGAGCACCGGCCCCTAGAGTCGGACACGACTGCACAAATGTGTGTGGGGTACCTTTACCTTTATATTGAAATTGAAGTAGATTTCAGTAAACTGAAAAGATGTACATGCAATGACAAGTGGACAAGTTCTAGTTTTGAAACTTGCATTTTGCTGAAAATATAAAGACTGATGAGTTGAAGATTTCAGATGCTTGGATAGGTTACTATACTTAAAGATGTAATATGTGCAGCAGAATCCTGTGCAGAAGTAGTCCAATTGATTTAAGTGGACTTAAATTTTAAGTAAATGCTCATAGAATTGCATTGTAATTGTCTTATTTTCTGCTTCTATATTATTGTAAGGCCATCAGGGCCTTTACAATGCTGACGGAAGAGTTGAATACCTAGTCAATTCCACTTTTTAAAAATTGATAATAGCAATAAAGCATGATACAGATTTGAAAACTTTTTTCCATAAATGGTTCTCTGCTCATGGAATATATCTGATTTTTGCAAATTTCACTTTTTTCCATAATACCATGTCATGAAACAATTTGCTCCAGAGAGTTAGGGATTCTATGGATGAAATGTTGTATATAGGAGGAAAGGAATCTTCAAAATCCTCCCTCCCTCCCTCCCTCCCTCCCTCCCTCCCGTGGAGGCCTCTGCTGGACTGATGTTCTTCCCATGAGTAGAAGGGCATTCAGATCTGATATGTAGTTTTTTCTTTCAGAAATAACCCAAACAACTTTTCTTCTTCTCTTAGCTGGTAAATGCTTATGTCATGACAAGCAGAGAACCACCACTGAACACCGCTGCCTGCCGACTCCTGTTGGACATTATGCCTGGGCTGGAAACTGCTGTTGTCTTTCAGGAGAAGGTATGGTCTATAGCAGGGGTTGGCAAACTTTTTATGCTGGGAGCCATTTTGACATGCTCGTGCACATTTTGAAATGCTCGAGAGCCAGGGGGCGGGGTTTGCGGGCGGGGGCCAATCGCGTGGAAGGGGGCGGGGTTTGCGGGCGGGAGCCAATCACGTGGAAGGGGGCGGGGGGCTCACGGAGGGAGGGGGCGCAGCCAGCGGCTCCGCGAACCCGGCCCGGCCGCCCCACCGGGAGTGGCGGAGAAAGAGCTGCCACCCTCCGGCCGGCAGGACGGGCGTGGGAGGGCGGAAGGCTGCGCCCTCTCCACCGGGCGGGACCCGCGCCTCCTTCCCCGCCGGCGCCCGAGCACAGACACCAGCCGGGACCCCGCGCGGAAGATGCCACGTGCCGCCAGCGCCTGACGTCAAGGCGGCTGCGCTTCCGCGCCCGGCGGGCGGGCGAGGCAGGGAGAGAAGGGGAGACGGAGGGGCTCCCTCTCCGGCCTCTGCGCCCCTTCAGGCCCGTCTCTGCGAGGCCCGGCGCGGCAGGGAGGCGCTGCTGGCCCGGGACGCGGCACTGTCGGAGGCGGCGCAGGAGCGGCTGCAGGGGCTGCTGTAGCTGGAGATGGCGCTGCTCCGCGGCATCCAGGTGCTGGGCGAGGGTGAGGGTGCGGGCCCGGGACGCGAGCGGCAGGGCAGCGCAGGGGGCCTGGCCGGGGTGGTGGCGGTGGCGGTGGGGGGACGGAGCCGGCGGAGGTTTGCCGGGCGGCAGGACGGGGCGGGCGGCACTGCTGGGGCTGGTGGCGGAGCTGGAGGTAGCAGAGGGACCAGGCATTCCCGTGGGCGCAGCGCGCGCTCTGCAACCTGCCTTGGAGAAGCGGCTGCAGGAGGCCCTCCGGGTGCACCCTCCCACCCCATCAATCCCCCCACCCCGCCGTTCGGTGTCCTCTCCCCCCGCTAACCCGAGCCCTGCGGTGGCCGGGGGAGCCGAGCCAGGCTCGGACCGGAGGCGGCCAAGGGGAGAGCAGGCGGCTCTTCACCCTGCGCCGCCCTGCCGCTCGCGTCCCGGGCCCGCGCCCTCGCCCAGCACCTGGATGCCGTGGAGCAGCGCCATCTCCAGCCGCAGCAGCCCCTGCAGCCGCTCCTGCGCCGCCTCCGACAGCGCCGCGTCCCGGGCCAGCAGCGCCTCCCTGCCGCGCCGGGCCTCGCTCAGTGCGAGAGCCAGGGGGCGGGGTTTGCGGGCGGGGGCCAATCGCGTGGAAGGGGCGGGGGTGAGTTCAGCTGCGGAAGAGCCACACTCAAGGGGCCAAAGAGCCGCATCTGGCTCGCGAGCCGCCATTTCCGACCCTTGGTCTATAGGAAGATAGACCTAGAACCAACATGTAGCAGATCTTAGAAGACTCTGCTCTCTCTCTCTCTTGGGGGGTTGGTGAGAAGGATGAACTGGTAATCGAGAACTTTGCTTCTGGTATAGTTTTGTATTTCTTATAGTTATATTCTCTGAGAGTTGATATTTGCAGCGATCAAGACAGATAGAAAGTTGTTTATTAAATGGTATTGATATGCCAAGAGTTTACTCTGTGGGGCACTTTGTAATTGTTACAAAAATATGTTACAGTATTCCTTTTTTATTTGTTTTTTTTCAAGAAGGGAGGAACAGATAGGAGTGAATGGGTTATTTATAGTGCTTTACCATACTGATAAGTCACATTGCAGTTGATACCATGACCAAGAATTTTTGGCTTTACATGACATCCAAATGCCATCAGTGTGCCTTCTATGTGATCTGTAAATTTCCATGTCCACACAGTTCCCAATGCACTTTGTAGTAGGTAGCCAGAATTGAATTATTTTTGCATTGAGTTTCTGAATTATATGCCAACATGCAGAAGAACTATATATGCTTCAGGAATTCCTATGCATAGCCAGAAGTTTCTTCATGCTTGATTGCAGCAATTTTGATGAAAAATTATGTTGCTGTCCAGTTAACAAGCGCCTTTCCTTTTTTAGTAGGAAGTTGGTACTCTTACTGCGAAAAAATTCAAAGAAAACTCTAGCTAAAAAAAATCATTCTGGATATGCATTCATTACTTTAAATTTTGATCATATCAACAACATCAACAATTTCATTTGCTTTTTGAACCTGAAAAGCTACTTTTTGGTACAAAGCCCAATATAGATTATGGTGGCTGTTGTGGGTCTTCCGGGCTGTGTGGCCGTGTTCTGGAAGTTGTGGTTCCTAACGTTTCGCCAGCATCTGTGGCCAGCATCTTCAGAGGGCAGGAGCACAGATAGAAGCTTCTATCTGTGCTCCTGCCCTCTGAAGATGCTGGCCACAGATGCTGGCGAAACGTTAGGAACCACAACTTCCAGAACACGGCCACACAGCCCGGAAGACCCACAACAGCCATCGAACTCCGGCCGTGAAAGCCTTCGACAATACATAGATTATGGTACTTGTATGTGAGTAGACATTGTATAGAATGTAGGCTGTGAAGAGAAGAATTTAACCTGCCTAATTATACCTCTCTTGCCCCCCTGCCCCCCTTATTCTAGGAAGGCATTGTTGAGAATCTCTTCAAGTGGGCACGAGAAGCTGATCAGCCTTTAAGGACATACGCAACTGGATTGCTTGGAGGTGCCATGGAGAATCAAGATATTGCTGCCAACTATAGAGATGAGAATTCCCAACTGGTAAACAGGAAATATCCATAACATATTGTAGACAAGTATTGAAAAGTGTGATTGGAACAGAAAACCCTAAGCTTTTATTCGGTTCCTGAAGCATTGTCACAATGAATGTAGTAAAATTGCAGCAACGTCATATATTACTATTGCCTTGTATTGTATTGCAAATTTTAGAAATGTCCTCTTTTGTGAGTGGAGAAAACAGATTCATATATCAGCATGTTTGGTTTTGCAAGAGAATTTCCCCCCCCGACTCCGGTTTCCTGTCTTCCCCCACAGTAATAAGATAGTAATAAGCGACCTTAATTAAGTTTGCAAGTCTATTGTTTTTAAATATTTAACATTTACAATTAGCATCCGTTTCCTTGCTGCTCCTGTTTATATTTCCTTTTTGGAAAGTGAGTGGCATAATAATAAATAATGGGTATGAGTTTCTTTGGGCAAACTGACTTCAGTTCAGTAGAACTGTGTTAAAATGATGCATGTTCAACTTTTTATGAAAGGTGGCATTTGTACTTCAACGTTTGCGAGAGCTGCAAGTCATTGAAATGAACACAAAACATGAAAATAAGCGGCCCAGTCCTCGAAAGGTGCCATCAGACCCCTTACTGCCTCTAGACGAAGAAGCTGTGGACATGGATTACGGGGAGATGGCTGTGGATGGTGAGCAGGAGGAAGTTTCAGGGGACATGGAGATTTCATTTAACCTTGACTCGAATCACAAGACAAGTAGTCGGGTAAATTCTGCTGCAAAAAAATCAGGGAAGCAACATGAAAAAGAGAATTTTCGAAAAGCAAAACAAAAACTCGGTTTTTCTTCTGAACCAGAAAGGATGTTTGTTGAACTGTCTAATAGCAGCTGGTCTGAGATGTCTCCTTGGGTGATTGGCACAAATTATAACTTATACCCTTTGACCCCTGCCATAGAGCAAAGACTGATTCTGCAGTACCTGACTCCTCTAGGCGAGTATCAAGAGGTAGGTTTAAAAAAACAGAAGAAAACATGATAATTGAATTTCTTTTAGGAAGAAGTTAAACTTTATTATGGAGAATCATAATCTCTTCAAGGTATGTTTTTATACAAAGGCTTTCTGCAAGGAACAAAGAAAATATTTGAAGCTGTTTTTCCAATTTATTGTCCTTTGTTATGTGCTTGTCTTAGGACAGGATTATAAAGACCCCTTTATTATAAAGAAAAATCGATCATATAAAGAATGCATTGTTTGAAAAGAAATACTGAAGTCATCTAATAGAAAACCATTATTGCTTCTTTTCCCTGGCTACCTACCTATCTTAATCTAAAAATATAAGGGAGGAAATGGTTAGCTGAACAGTAAGAAATCACCCTCAAGGTTACTCAGCAGAAATATTTATCAACCATACTTTGCATCTGTCTGCATTTAAATTTAGGAGAAAGAATATATTCGAGATGCCCACTTAAACCATTTTTGTACATTTCCCTCATCAGTTGCTGCCTATCTTCATGCAGCTTGGATCAAGAGATTTGATGATGTTCTATATTGACTTGAAACGGACCAATGATGTACTGCTTACTTTTGAAGCCCTAAAGGTAAATGATAGCACTGCGAACTGCTTGTTCACAGTGAAGGCATTGTGACCCAATATCTCTTCTTATTTAATGAAGGATTTTGGTCTTGTACAACCTTCCCCAATCTGGTGCCCTCCAAGAGTGTTGGATTCTTACCCTAGCCAAGCACTGCCATTGCTACATGGCTAAAGATTATGGGTATTGAAGTTCAGCATGTCTGGAAGGCACCAACCTGCAGGAAGTTGGACTTGTATCAAGGAGATAAAACCATTACAGAAGGAACATCAGCTCTGAATACTTACTTTTTTCCTTTGAGGCTTTGAAATATCTACCCCTTGTTTCTGTTCTTTGCAAGATATAAATATAAGGGCTATACAGGGCTTCAGATTAAAGACAAAAAGGTGTTTTAGTGATACCGAGGCTCACAGAGTGAAAGGCTGGAGGTCCCAAACTTCCTCTCTCAGAACCTGTCTTGGTCGTCTCACCTGGTCCCGCCTCCTGGTATGGTTTGAGGGTGCCAGAACCTGTCCTCTAGGGGGGTGCCTCACTTGGGATCTACCCCATAATCCTGGTGTGTGTGAGAGAGGGAGAGTTCTTTCACTCTGTGCTGCATTTCTGGTACTGGTTGCCACTTCCTTGCCATGCAGTATAGACACATGGTGTCTAGAAGATTTGGCCTTTATTTTCCCCTTGGTAGATAAATCCGTCTGACAGAATATCACTGTAACAAAGCAGCTTGCAAATTAGTTTAAGAAGAAAGTGCTCTGGACAAACCACAGAATGCCCCTGATCTGTGACAGATCATGAGCTCTCTACTCAGAATATTACAGATCATAATGAGAGAGTTATTACAGATAACAAGAAGATTCTGAAGAAAAAAATATTCATGCACGTAGCCTGAAATATGGATGTACATTGAAATTAAACACCTGATTCCATAAATAATTCAGCAAGCTAAAGAATATGAGACTTAGCACCATATAGAAAACATAAATAAAATACGTTGCACAAATTCTTGACTACATATTTTACCTATTTCTATAATCCTGAAACAAATGGTCCTCTGCTTCAATGTTAGTGAACTCCTCCAGCTTCTTGAACATTACACATATTTATCAGAAGCTTTGGGGGAGATGGGAATTTCTGTCCTTGACAAGCTTCTGTCCACGGACTTCTTACTTTTTAGAAAGACCAAAACTTTTCCATACCCAGTAGAGAAAGGGGCTGTGGTATCTGAGACTGCATGACTAAGAGCCATTTGTTGCTTTGGACATGTGGATTGTGAGTCTCTAGCCCACAGCTTTCCAAACTCTGTGTCGTGACACAAAAGTGTGTCACTTGCGGGGCCCAGGTGTGTTGCGTCAAAACCCGGAAGCGCTGATGGCGCGCTGCCGCAGCACGCACATCAGCAGTGCACCATCAGCACTTCCGGGTTTTCCTGCGGCGACACACCAACGGCATCGCACGAAAATCCAAAAGCGCTGCCACGGCCACAGTGCACAAAAACCGAAAGCGGTGGTTGCGGCACTTCCGGGGTTTTGCGCGCTGCTGCAATGGTGGCGCTTCCAGGTTTTTGCGCGCCACCGCAACAGCGGTGCTTCTGGGTTTTCTTGCGTGCTGCCGTTGGTGTGTCACCGCGGGAAAACTTTGGAAAGCCCTGCTCTAGCCTGATGTCTGGCATGCAGGCCATATTCACAACAGGTGATAATTCAGGGGAAAAGTACAGCTGCTTTAATATGTTGCAGACAGGTGTTACCTGAGTTTACCTGTATATTCCAAAACAGATTGTGGCTTTCATATCTGAAGCGCTGTACAACCCTGCTCTTTTTTTTCCTCTCTGTTTTGGTGGCCTGTCATTCAGAAGAAGTTAAAAGCAGATAAAAACCAGACCTAGTACTGGCTATGCTGTGATTATGTAAATACTTCTCTTTTCTGTGTTTAAAATCCCCAATTTTCAGGTTTTGTCATAAAAAGTGGGGGGCTAAAAGTTTAAGGCAAAATCATTTTGTAGTGTTACATTATTCTTTTAGTCTTGGAAGGGAGTCATTCTAATTAGGCCCAGAAAAGCTTCAAAACAGCCATTATGTAAATAACTCATAGCTGCAGACTCCCATTTTATCGGAGAAGAGACTCTCTCTGGGGCACCGTGGGACCATGAGAAAGGCCTTGAAAAATCTCTGTCCTAATGTACACGTAGATACTGGTTCTAAACTGAGACTACTTCACTTGCTGGAATTCTTGTATTACTACTGATTTCAGTTCAATCAACCTTGCTGAAGAGAACTTTGTGAGATTTGTGCTTGGGAAAATTATTTTCGGTTCAGGTAGCTACCAGAAGACTGACATATATTAATATTCCAAATAAATATGTGTATTTAAATATGGACAATTGTGTAACGGTTGTTTAGTTCTTGAGGACAGAACATTACCTATTTAATCTTTACAAAAGCATTTGACTTGGAACCTGTTCTTGTTTAAGTTACTGTTTTTCTTAAAGGGAGAAATGGAGGGAAATCTCATTCTTCCTCCATTTTTCACAGAGCACGAGAAAGAATATTTCAGCTGTATAGGACAGCTTTGCTAGGTTGATTGTAATTGGCCCACTGACCTTACATTGCATTTGACAGTGATTTTATGCATTTGTCTTCAGTATTTGGCATCTCTGCTGCTCCACAACAAGTTTGCAACAGAGTTTGTTGCTCATGGAGGAGTCCAGAAGCTACTGGAGATTCCTCGCCCTTCTATGGCAGCCACAGGTGTCTCCATGTGTTTATACTATTTGTCTTACAACCAGGATGCCATGGAAAGGGTAAGAGCCCATCCTGCCATCAGAGGCTGTATGTTTTTAAAAGGGTTTGCACATTTCAAGTGGGGACTGGAATATTCCAGCTATCCTGACCTTTCGGGAATTCCAACACATGTTTATCTATATACCACTAAAACTCTTTGTTTCTGCTTGTTTGTAACCTTTAACTGGGCAAAACAGTGCGTCATAGGCCAACAATTTTTGAACCAAGATACCTCAAATGGGCTAACTTACAGAATTTGTCCCAAATCCAGGACCCAGGACTCCCGTGGAATTGAAATTCAGCAAATTTTATAAAACATTTTATGGCATAATACAAAATGTCACAAAACATTTCCTGTGGTCAACTTTTGATGTTTGACTGTGCTATATACAGTTCAGTATGAATGACACGGGTTATTTTCAAGGCAGATACATCTCTGAATATCTCCTTGAATTTTTAAGAACTTTTCCAGTGAAGGCAGTACATTAGAACCTCTGCCATTGTTGAAGGCATTGAAGAATCTGGTAAGGAAATATCTCTGAAACGATGACCCAACGGGTCACGGGTTATCTAGTAAGTATTAAAAACGCACTTGTGTGATAACTCATGATGGGATAATAGTTACTAGTAAGCTGCTGAAGTTGAGAATAGGTCATCAATAAAATACATCTTTATTAAAAGGTTAGTATGAGCGCTGTTGCTTGTATAGGCTGTCCCATTAATTTCAGCAATGGGATACATTTATACATAATTTTATAATTATACATTTTTCAATTTGGCTTTGACAGTCAATGTGCCTGAGTCTCTGTACCACACTGGCTGAAGACAACAATAGTAAGGCACACACATATTCATGTAATATCACATGGATTTTATTTGCCTCTATTTGAGCAAGTTATATCCACTAGTTCTGAAGAAATCTGGGAAGGATTGCACAGCTTTTTATGGTTTTTTTGTTTTTGTTTTATCAGAATTCTGTTGTGTGTTGTTTTGGTTCCAGCTGTTGGTTTCAACTGTTTACTTATCTTTCAAGCATAGATACCCTGTGTTCATCTTAACCATTTATATTTATTTTTGTAGTAGTGTTTTTATTGGAATTTGGATGTATTTATTCTGCATTTGTATCCTGAATATTCATTTTTCAAGGACTTTTTCAGTTCAAAGAATCCAAACGATTTAAAGGTGTGTGTCATCTTTGCAATTGAAATTGAACAATGAATGCCATCCCTTTCATCCCAGCAGTTGCTGGAGGGTTTGTCTACATATTACTCCCGTTAAGAGAAGTGCAAACTATCACAGTGTTTTCTTGTCCTGTAGGTATGCATGCATCCCCACGTGCTGTCAGATGTTGTGAACTACACCTTATGGTTGATGGAATGCTCTCATGCGTCAGGCTGCTGCCATGCTACCATGTTCTTTTCTATCTGTTTCTCATTCCGTGCAGTTTTAGAGCTCTTTGATCGGCATGATGGCTTACGGCGCCTAGTTAACTTGGTAAGTGTTAAAGCAGTTGTGTTTTGCTGTTCTCAAGTACTTCATCAGAACTGTTGCCTTCCTTTTTTGGGTGGTGAAGTTGAGTGCCGTTATGGGACTAGCCCAGTGCTTTCCAAAGTGCCGCCGTTGGTGACACACCAACGGCAGCAGCGGTGCGGGGGGGTGCGCGTGTGCACGGCGGCGGCCTCACTAAAACGCGGAAGCGCTGATGGCGCACCACTGCCGTAGTTGCTGCCGCCGCCATACACACTGCCGCCGCCACGCGCACCCCCGTGCCGCTGCTTCGCGACACACTAAACTGTGTTGAGACACACTAAAGTGTCGCAACACAGTTTGGAAAGCTATGGACTAGCCTTTCAGCTTGGCTCTGCTTTGTGTAAAACAAACACTATGTTTAATTAAATTTTGATTAGATTTTGTATCTCAATTTAGCCACCCTGTTCTAAAAGGCAAATGTGGCCTTCTGTCAAAAAAGAAGTTACACATATTCCATCTGGATACTTTACGTAATACCTTGTAAAGTGAATGTTGAGTCCATACCTGCAAAATGAGCATTTCATGATTTTAGGAGAATTTCTCATTTTAGATTAGCACTCTTGATATCTTAAACCTGCAAACCCAAGGTGCACTGCTAAGCGATGATGAGATCTTTGCTAGCCGGCAGACTGGAAAACATACTTGCATGGCCATGCGCAGGTATTTCGAGGCACATCTTGCCATCAAAGTAGAGCAAGTGAAGCAGTCACTTCAGCGCACAGAAGGTGGAATTCTGGTCCATCCCCAGCCTCCATACAAGGTAGGTAGTATATATGCTGGAAGTACTAAACTCCTAGCTCTTGCCTTTTCTGAGGGATCAACAACACATTTCAAGAAGTGTTTTCAACTGCATCTAATATACCAACTGTATCACTTCCTGGAGTACAAGGACCTTGCTGTGATTGTATTTGGCATCTTATAGACCAATTTGGGGCATATTCTCTCTTGGGCTGCAAGTAGGGGAGCATTTAACTGTACCACTTTTCAGCTTGCTTTGGGGATCAAGTTCTATGTATAGAATCCTCATCTTCTTTTAGAATGTTAGTTCTTCAGGTGAACCTGATTGAAATTTTCCATTGATTTACTCCAAATTTTCCTTCACAAAAGGCCACTAAATCTACATTCTTCACAATCTACTAATAAATGAAGACTTTTTAATATTGAATCCTTTTGGATTTGCAATTTAAAATAATGATTTTTATTTTAATATATGCTCCTGCTTTTATTTTGTGCTTTATAGATTTTTTTAGAGAGATTTTTTAGAGAGCCAGTTGGGTCTAGTGGTTAAGGCAGCGGGCTAGAAACCAGGGGACTGAGAGTTCTAGTCCCGCCGTAGGCATGAAAGCCGGCTGGGTGACCTTGGGCCAGTCTCTCTCTGTCAGCCCAACTCACCTCACAGGGTTGTTGTTGTGGGGAAAATAGGAGGAGGAAGGAGTATTAGGTCTGTTCCCTGCCTTGAGTTATTTATAAAAAATAATAAAGGCAGGATAGAAAATAAAATAAATAAATAAAATTTTAAATTTTGTGTTTAGTTTTTGAACATCAGCATGATTTCCTTAGTGAAAAGGTAGGTAGATTTTTTTAAAAAAATAACCCATTATATAAACCCATTTTATAAAGTATTTGTCTTAATTTCTCTAGGTAGGTGATGATAAGGCTACTAGAATGTTTGTCTGTCCTTGCAGGCTTGCTCCTACACTCATGAACAGATTGTAGAAATGATGGAGTTTTTAATAGAATATGGACCAGGTCAGCTCTATTGGGATCCAGCAGAGGTGTTTCTCAAGCTGTGTTGTGTTCAGCTCATGCTCCAACTTATTTCAATAGCATGCAATTGGAAGACCTACTACGCAAGGTGAGAGAACAACGTGATATCAAACACCATGTAAGTTGCCACCAGGATGGAGCGGGCAGTTGTTCCAGGACAACTAGCCTGTGTGGTTAATATTTACTCACTTAACAGTGTTCATACTCGACAGACTTCTGGAATTGCCCATAAAGTCAGTAAAAACAATAAATATACTCTGTTGTTTTTGAAAAGGGCTATCCTGTTTCTTATGAGGTGAATTTGTTCTGCTCGTTTTTCCTTTAACATGTTTCATAATACTTTGAGTTATATGTAGTTCACTTCTATTCACCAGAAACGACACGGTGCGTTATGCGTTGGATGTTTTGGCCATCCTTACCGTGGTTCCAAAAATCCAATTACAGTTAGCTGAGGCAGTGGATACGGTGGATGAGGGAGGAACATCCATTTCTATCGTGGGTATGTAGAACCTGATCTCTTCATCTGCTTCCTATGAATACTTGTACCAGTATGAAACTTTTAAATTCTGAGCAAAGGAACTGTAAGAAAGGATCATTTTGACTCTCTGACTCAATTAGTACAAACTGTTTTTTTAACTGGATGGGTTCATCTGTCTGAACAGTGTCTGTCATGGGCATTTGTAGGGTGCTGCCGCTTTTATCAAAATGATTAAAACAGTGGTGCACCGTGAGCTTCATTCCTTTTGTATATGTGTGACAACAGGTATGGAGCACATTCAAAAAGGGTGGGGTTATAATACAAACGTGATGCTGTTCTCATCAGTCTGCCCTCTGTCCCCCACTGGTGTCTATAGACAGGTTTGAAAGAGAAACAGAAGAAACAAAAGCATCATGTTCATTGTTGGCTCTCTTTTTCTCTCGTACATACCCACTTCAGAATTTTCACTTTCAGTTAATTGGTCCAATTATATTGCCGTGAGAGAATCTAGTGCTACACCATTAAAAGCTATCTAAGAGAATGAGATATTCAAGGGGTCATTAGAATGAAGCTGACTTTGACACTCTTTTTGACTGCTCTGTTGGCTAATTCTTATAGGAGCAGCTTAGCTGCTATATTTCATGGTGATGGGGTCTGTTGAGATGCAGGTGAGAAAAATAATATTTAGTCTGTATTGTGCTTTGCTCAGCATTTTCATTGGATAAACATGGACTTAGGCACCATCACAAGAGTCAAAAGGTACATTGCTCCTATAATGTAGAAATTGAGCCATCATTTTCTTACACTAATCTGTGATACATTTTACTTGCTGATGGTTCAGTTAAAATTCTTTCTTTTTGCCAGGTATCAGCATCATCCTGGGCCTTGCTGAGGGTGAATTCTTTATTCATGATGCAGAGATCCAGAAATCTGCCCTTCAGATCATCATTAACTGTGTCTGTGGTCCAGACAATCGCATCTCCAGCATTGGCAAATTTATCTCTGGCACACCTCGTCGCACACTCCCCCAAACTCCCAGGAATAGTGAGCATACTTTGGCCAAGATGTGGAATGTGGTGCAGTCAAACAATGGCATCAAAGTACTATTGTCATTACTATCAGTCAAGATGCCTATTACAGATGCAGACCAGATCCGAGCATTGGCCTGCAAAGCCCTGGTTGGGTTGTCCCGGAGTAGTACAGTCCGGCAGATCATCAGCAAGCTGCCCCTGTTCAGCAGCTGCCAGATCCAGCAGTTAATGAAGGAGCCCGTGCTTCAGGATAAGCGCAGCGAGCATGTCAAGTTCTGCAAATACGCTGCGGAGCTGATAGAGCGCGTCTCAGGAAAACCCTTGTTGATTGGGACTGATGTCTCTCTGGCTCGGCTGCAGAAGGCAGATGTGGTGGCTCAGTCAAGGATTTCATTTCCTGAGAAGGAGCTGCTCCTTTTGATCAGGAACCACCTCATCTCTAAAGGGCTAGGAGAAACTGCTACCATCCTTACGAAGGAGGCAGATCTGCCCATGACAGCAGCTTCGCATTCCTCAGCCTTCACCCCAGTTCCTGCCACATCATCTCCTGTGTCTCTGCCTCGTACCCCTCGCATAGCAAATGGCATTGCAGCCCGGTTGACTAACCATCCTTCTGTGGCTTCTGGTGCTTCCTCTGTTCACGCTCAGCCAAGGCCCGCTGTCTGCCAGGGCCCACTCGCACTGCCAGGCCCATCTCATGCCACCAACTCCCCAGTGATTGGCAGGATTAGCTTTGTCCGAGAGAGACCATCTCCCTGCAACGGCAGAAAAATCAGAGTGCTTCGGCAAAAATCAGACCACGGCGCCTACAGTCAGAGCCCAGCTATCAAAAAACAGCTGGACAGACACCTCCCTTCCCCTCCCACCTTGGACAGTATAATCACAGAGTACCTGAGGGAGCAGCATGCACGCTGCAAGAACCCTGTAGCTACTTGCCCCCCCTTTTCTCTTTTTACACCCCACCAGTGTCCTGAGCCAAAACAGAGGCGCCAGGCGCCAACTAACTTTACCTCGCGGCTGACCCGCAGGGCAGCCTTCCCAAAGTATGGCGGGGTAGATGGTGGATGCTTTGATAGACACCTTATATTTAGCAGGTAAGGAAGATGGTTCTTTATTCCTATGATTCTTTTGGCCATGCCATTTAAAAAGCAGATTTGGGAACCATGCCGTGGCTAGGACAAACTGATTCCCTTGGGACCACAGGGAGGACTTTCCTGTGTCACCTCTATAGCCTTTCTGAGATACTTACAAGATCCTTCCTTTCCTTCCTTCCTTCCTTCCTTCCTTCCTTCCTTCCTTCCTTCCTTCCTTCCTTCCTTCCTTCCTTCCTTCCTTCCTTCCTTCCTTCCTTCCTTCCTTCCTGAAGAAAGCTCAAGCCGTGTCTTCCCTCCTAGCAGGCTAAGATACAGTTGCCCAATTTCAACCATGTTTGGCCATTGCTTCTGTTCCTCCTTTTTCCTTCCTGAAAATTAATTGTCTTACTCAGTTGCTCTTTTGTACCCCAGGTTCCGTCCGATTTCTGTGTTCCGGGAAGCAAATGAAGATGAAAGTGGCTTTACGTGTTGTGCATTTTCTGCACGGGAGCGGTTCCTGATGTTGGGCACCTGCACAGGGCACCTAAAACTCTACAATGTCTTTAGCGGGCAGGAGGAGGCCAGCTACAAGTGCCATAGCTCTGCCATCACACACCTTGAGCCATCCAGGGTAAGGAAAACGCTGAGAATGTTCAGGTCAGGTGCACCTTAATAACAGTATCGTCCTCTCTTTCATAAGGATTGGGAGATTAGGCAAAATCCTGGGAATGAGGAAACAAAGGTTTCCTAACATAAGGATTAAAGCCAATTAACATCAACTCTTCTCCATTGTTCAACAGTCAGAGATGCTTAATGTTTTCCTTCATTTGGATTATATATCAGATTTGAATATATATTATCCTGACAAGATTGTGTTGATAGTACAACACAGATTGGATGTTATGGTATGATTTTATTGACCTAGGTGGAGTTTTTAGTAATTGCTTACAATAATATGTCATAGATCTCTCTGTGGAGTCCTTGGTGTTCTCTCAGCCTTGTTTTCTTGCAGACGTTTCATTGCCAGACTAGGCAACAACTTCAGTGCGAAAAGGGAGTGGGACTCCCTTTTTGCACTGAAGATGTTGCCTAGCCTGGCAATGAAACGTCTGCAAGAAAACAACGAGGCTCAGAGAGCACCAAGGACTCCACATTTCAACCCTGAGCTACAAATATTCTCTTCAATAGATCTCTCTATGTCCAATCCAATACATATATCATATATAAAGATACAGCTTAGGCCAGGCAGGGAGGGCATATTAAAAAACAAAACAAAACAGATGAATCACTAGAATGTATGAGGAAAGAAAGAAGGGCTTAGATATTTTGAAACATTTTTTTTAAATCTGAACATTCAGAATATTGAGGAAGTGATGAATTTCCAAAACCAGTTTCTGTTTACAGGGAACAAGAGCTGTTCATTTTCCATTTTCTGCTATTTGGAGATCATTGGCCTATGCATGAATAGTTTATTTATTTATTTATTTGTCATATTTATATCCCGCCCTTCTCCCCCGCAAGGAGGGACCCTGGGCGGTTGAATTCAGGACAGTTGATTTGTAATAGCCTTCTAGTCTAATCAAGCCAATATTGTAGTATGGTTAGTGGCTTTATCTGTGTCTAAATGTGATCATATTGGCCTTAAATTGGCAAGAGTGTTATATTCCTAAAGTATTCTGTGTATTGTGACATAGTTAGGGATTTTCCCTTTCTCCTAAAATAAACCCATGAAGTACAGAACAGTATGTCCACATGTATAAAGTGTTTGCTTCTTTGAATTGTCTTCCCAAATTACAGGATGGTTCTTTATTGTTGACGTCTGCTTCCTGGAGCCAGCCACTTTCTGCATTGTGGGGAATGAAATCTGTCTTTGAAACCAAGTATGTATCCTCTATATCAGTGCTTTCCAAAGTCCCGCCGTTGGCAACACACCAACGGTGGCGGCGCACGCGGCGACGTGCGTAGCGGCGGCCTCGTGTGTCGCGCTAAAACCCGGAAGTGCTGATGGTGCGCCACCACGCACACCACCACCGCCACCACCAGCACTTCCGGGTTTTGTCGCGACACACTAATGTGTCGCGACATACAGTTTGGAAAGCTATGTTCTATTTGGTGTTTTCACTCTCTTGAATGGACAGGGCATTAATTGAGCAATTTTTAAAATATTTAAAACCTTTTGGTTTTAAATACTCAGTATTCAGGTTCTTTATAGCAGCTGGGAAGTGGTACTTTCTTCTATTAGTTCCTAATTCAGTATTATGTACTACATGACAGTACATTAAAAGATGTATTAAAATATGCTAGATAAAAGTGCAGAGCATGATTTTTGAGTGAAAGCTGTGTTCTTTGTAGTTTGTTGATGATGTACTTTTTCCTCACAGGCATTCCTTCACAGATGACCACTATGTTGAGTTCAGTAAGCATTCTCAAGATAGGGTCATTGGCACCAAGGGGGACATTGCCCATGTAAGTATTGCTTGTTGAGTCTCAGAAGAAATATGGAGTTACTTACAAGCCACAGCCATGCCTTATAGACAACACTTAAAAATACAGTGTGGAGAGAGAGGTTATTACTGAGTGTTTAATGGTTTGAAATGCTAAGCTATTACCAATAAAATGAAAATCAGTAGTCTGGTATATATTTTATAATAAAAAGAGAAGTGGCCTTAAGTGAAAAATATATCGATTAAGGATAAGTACACTTTGGTACTGCTTGAGAGAATTAGAAATAAGCTCAGATGTGATCAAAAGATCAAATGTTTTATGGGATTAGATTAGATGTTCTTTAATGTCAAAATGTGCAATATATTCTCCTTCAAGATATGACCCTTCTACTACTTTTGAGCATCTGTAATTGTAACACTACTAATTAATTCATGAGCATTTACTCGTTAAAAAAGAAAAATGGGCATACATCAGCAAGTGTTTCATCACTAGTTGTAAAATAAATTATTGGAAGCTTTAAAGACAGAATCTATAGAATCTTTTTTTTTATGATAGCAATTTATGTCAGGATAAATGAAAATGAACCTTGGATCCAGAGTTCCAATGGGGAAAATTCTACTCAGGGGATACTAGTGATAGAGGAAGGAAGGCAGGATTGGGGTGGAAAATGATAGCAGTAAATTTTGCCAATTTTCTTTCCCTTTTTAAAGGAAGAAATGTCATAGTTGCACTGCAGGAAAAAAGGGAGAGATAGTGAAAATCATTCCTATGTTTATATTTATATAATAGAAGCTCTATTTGCTCTCAGTGTTTTCCACAAATGAAAGGATGATTTCTGTTTTGGAAGATCTAACCCAATAGTTAAAATGGGTATTTTTTTCACCACATTTTATTGACAAAATAAAGGCACTCTGAACGCAACAGAGTCAAGCAGAATTATTAGTAAGGGATGTTCTTACTTTTAGAAAATAAATATCGCAAGGCATATACCCAGTGGTGTGCTGCTCAGTGTTCAACAATCAGCTCTGTTGGTTCCATTGCCGCTGTTGCGCTGCGCTGCTAGCCGCCAAACAGCTGATTGGCGCACTAGTATGAGCTGGCTCCAGTACATGCTACATACTGTATACCTATTCAAATCTTGGTAATTTTCCTTATGCTTTGTTGTTATTCCTGCATGTTTGCATTTAAGCGAGACATCTTTCTCTGTTGATTTGCTATTCCTTCTGTTAACCTTCAACTATAATCTGATCTGGGTTCATAATTTGGTCATTTGTGGGGGTAACAAGCTAAAATGTTTATTCTGAGCTTCAGCAAAGTACAACTGGCAACTAAGAATCCTGGATGTAATCTATTCTGACAAAAAGGTAAAAGTAATAAAGTCAGATGCTCAGAATATAAAATAATAAATTACTTTATAAAAACAATTTAAGAGAAGGGAATAAGACTGTTAAATGTTCTTGGGTATATATGACAGAATGTTATCTTCTTTTCTGTTTTGTGAATCTTTTGCACCATGTACTACATGGGGCATTATTCTGTAACCCACTGCCTCTAAGATCAGCTAGGATAATTTTCAGTTGCGAGCCATAAATTCAAATATCAAAGTACATTTTTCAGCACAGCAGCTTTGCTTCTTGGACAGGCTGTGAAGTCATAGAAAATTCTGTGGCAGAGGAATGACTCCCGGAGAAATGAGCAACAACCATGTTTCCCCCCTTGGGTTATCAAGTAGCATGCCATAAAGTTCAGTTCTGGGCCCTCTACTCTACAACTTTTCTCTTAATAATTTGGAGACAGAGGTAGAAGGATTTATGAGGTTTGCATGTGACACAAAATTGTTTGAGGTAGCTAAAACTCTAAAAGGAAGAAATAAAATTCAAAATTATTTTGATTGGTTAGATCAGTGTTTCTCTACTTCAACAACCTAAAGATGTCTGGGCTTCAGCTCCCAGAATTCCCCAGCCAGCATGAGCAAAACAAGGGAGATGGGCATCCACAGAGAGTGATTTGGAAATGTCTGCATGTGCTTTTTGGAGAGAATATCTGACAGGTCTTGACTAAGTTATTTTCTTTTTCCTTTTTCATCTGAAAGATCTATGATATTCAGACTGGCAACAAGCTCTTGACTTTGTTTAACCCAGATCTTGCAAACAACTACAAGAAGAATTGCGCCACCTTTAACCCCACAGATGACCTTGTCTTAAACGATGGTGTCCTTTGGGATGTTCGCTCTGCACAGGCTATTCATAAATTTGATAAATTCAATATGACCATCAGTGGTGTTTTTCACCCAAATGGATTGGAGGTCATAGTCAATACAGAAATTGTATCCTTTTAAACCTTAACTTCAATGTCTGTTGGAATGTTAGAGGTTGGTAGGAAGAGCTTGCTTATTTATTTGTTTGTTTGTTTGTTTAGTTAATTTCAAGATTTGTAAGGCCACCCAACTCAGACGGTGTGACTCTGGGCGGCATATAACATAAACACAATGGCATCCTCTTTCATGTGGGAACTCGGAACAAGGTTCCTAAATTGTGGAAGTAACAGCAGGCTGGTAAGTTTTTTGGCCTTGCTTACTGTCAAGTCGGTTCAGGCCTTCTGCTCAAAGTGGCTAAGACTAAATGTTTCAGCAGAAGGTATAAATAGTACTGTTCTATAGCCAGGGTCCTAAGAGCAAGAAAATTGGCAAAATTGGAGGAAAGATGAGAAAAGCTATGATGGAAGGAGAGATGGAAGCCATTTAGAAAAGAATCAGTTCATGCTTCTTCCAAGGGATAAGATGTATGGTGTGAATGGGAGAAGAAGCCAGAATGGGGTAGAATAACGGAAGCAAGAGAAAGCCCACCGCACGTAATGAATTCGGTTTTCTGGAAAGAGCAGACTATTTTTTCCTGGTAACCTTCTGGGTATGGCTGAAGAGGAAGAAAAAAGCGGTAGAAAAACAGTAGAGTTCTAAAATATCCTTTTTGGGTTTCATTGACTAAAATGTTTTTCAGTTTTTCAAATATAGTTGAACCATAAATTTGTGTAGAAGGATTATTATACTGATGGTTGTATTTTCAGGGTGTTTTTAATGTTCTCTATCATAAAGTTTGCCTTCATTATTGCAAAAGAGAGAGCAATTATGACTCTGCAAACTTTAGAATCTGCTCTTATCTACAGGCACGTAGCTCCCGACAGATTACAGAATGTGATCCATGGTAGAAAAAAAGTGCTTTACCCCACCATAAACACATATATGATATTCTGTACATGAGAAATAACAGCACTGTCAGTTCAAACCTTTGAGTGTTTTTGCAGGCTGAAATTCTGAATCAGAGAAATACAATGGGTGGGGAGGTTCAAAAGTATTGTTCTGTGGCTAGGATGTATCATGCAGATTGAGGAAAATAGATACACACTTTCATTAGATTATTCAGATGTGTTACTGTAATTATTAGAGAAGCTCTGCCTCAGGGCTGGGAAGATTGGTGGTGAGGAAGATGATGGGGACTGCTAGGCTTGTCATCAGAGCTAGAGAGAGAGAGAGAGTGATCCTTTGCGGGTATCCCTTATTTATGGTGGCAGTTGTGTGGAATCCTCCTTAACGCACTCTCCAGTGGGACTTGCGGACTTTCCACTTGTTACACACAGTGCCTGCTTTGGATCAATGCCGTGTGGTTTTCAACCACACTGGGACAGTTATGTATGGAGGTAAGGTGACTGATTTTGATCTTGTATTAGCAGCAGCTGAACCATAGGTTTTCTTTCTCCAGTGCTTTCTAGCACACACCAAAACAGCACAGTTGTGCATTGCCAAGGCCTGCCAATGAAAAAACACTTTTAAAAAGCTCTCGGGTTGTCAGTAGGCTTCAGAAGGGACTGAGGTTCAGTCTTAGAACTCATTTTTGACTTGCAAAGATCCAGGTTCAATCCCTGGCATTTTCAGGTAGGGCTGGGCAAGACTGTAGTCTGAAACATTGGAGAGCAATTGCCAGTCCAGGTCAGCACTTCTGAATTAAGTGAGAAAGAATTCTGACTCACTAAAGCCATTTTCTGTGTTCCTGTACATAATAATATAAGCAGTGCCCTGCTGGATTGGACCCCTGGCCTACCTTGGCCAGCGGTCTGTTCTCACAGTGGCCAACCAACTGCGCAAGGAAGCCCTGCAGAGACACACTGCCCTCAAGGCTAATAGCCATTGATCTGCATGACCCCCATGAATTGGTCCAACCCTTTTTGGAGACTGCTAGCTGCTAGCCAGCACCACATCTCGTGGTAGCAAATTCCAATGTTTAATTATGCGTTGTGTAAAAAAAGTTCATTTTGTCCTGATTCTTCCAGGATTCAACTTCAGAGTCCCTGTGTAGAGTTTAAGGCATTAATGGAATTGATGTAGAAATTATTTGGTTATTCGTTTCATCTTTCCAAACTCTCAAAAAGAATAGTAGTAGCTCCTCTTGGTTATTCATCTGAGTTTTGATTGGTTGTTCATTTTCCCCTTATTCATGTGCATCCTTCCCCAAACTGTGGCCTTCTAGAAATGATGATCAATATTTCTTGTGATCACCCATGGTGGTATCAGGATGGAGAAAATTGTTCTATTATCTGCTGGTGTCACCCTGATGGCCTTATAGGCTCCTCTGGAAACTTGCTTGACTTTGATGTTTTACCTTATTCATTTTTTTTCTGGCACTTCTTTCTCCCTGTTAGCCTTGCTGCTCTATTTGGTGTTCTTTGAATCACAGACAGAATGAATCATAACTTACTAGCAGGGAATCTAAATTCTTAACGTAAAGTATATTACAATTGCATGGCTCCACATTTTCTGAATTTTGGGTCTTCTGATCCAAATATGTATTTAAAAGAAAACAGTTTTGTTTAAACTTGTAAAGCGTCTTTGTTTCACATGGCCTCTTCTTGAATTTCCTAAAAATCTTTTCTCTCTTGATCAGCTATGCTACAGGCAGATGATGAGGATGACCTGCTGGAAGAGCGAATGCGAAGTCCTTTTGGGTCATCTTTCAGGACATTCAATGCAACAGACTACAAACCAATAGGTAAAGGTTATAATTGTTCTTACTGAAATAAGCCGAGTGAAAGTATTATTTTAGTTGCTCTGCTAAGAAACAGTATCTCCATTTCCAGAGGAATGCTCAGAGATACCATGATATCTACCGGAACTCAAGTTTGGTTAAACATCATCAAAAAGGGGGTTTCCTGGTAGAGGAAAAAAGGGGGTGCACGCGTGCGGCGGCAACACAGGACAGCGTGCGGCGGCACGCGTGCGCACGGCGGCAGCACGGGGGGCGTGGGGGAGCGTGCGGCGGCACGCGCACGCGCGCGCACGGCGGCAGCGCGGGGGGCGTGTGGCGGCGCGCGCGTGCACGGCAGCGGCTGCCGCTTCCGCTTCCAGGTGGTGTGGCAACACACCACGCTGTGTGTGGCGACACACTTTTGTGTCGCGACACACAGTTTGGAAAGCTCTGGTCTAATAACTTTCCCAATGTGAGCATCCTTTGTGAGGCTCATCCCCCTTTCTGACTACATGGGAAAAATTAAAATATTGCCTTTTTTATTGGTCATATATGTTGCTTGAGGCAAAGTGTAGAGCATCAGTTCAGAAAGATTTTTAGTAGCGCATCAAATATCTTTGATTCCTACTTAATAATAGCACGTAAAAAGTCCCCTCTCCCGTGCTGTTGAAATAAAATGAGAGGGATTGTGAACATTGTATCTACATGAATTAGAAACTGACCTTCAAGCTGCATGTGATTCCTCCAGCCTCCGTTTTGCTCTTCCGGAGTACTTCTAGGTCATGCTGATAAATGCAGTACTGTTTTTTTTTTAAATTTGATCTCACCCCCATAGATTTTTGCACATTTTGATCTACTTAAAAGAAATGGGGTGGGGGAGCTAAAAGTGCTCTTTTTTTCCTCTTCCTTGGCCATTCCTCCTCTTAGTAATTTCATGGTGTGATCAGGGACATGCTCTCTAGGGTCCTTAGAGGCTAAAAAAAATAATAATTGTAGCCCCCCAGCTGAAAATATTGCCTGTCCTAGTGAATTTGGAGGTTCCCTTCTACTACTTTAAATAATTTCAGAGCTATATGTGTAAAAATGTCTTCTTAATGTATGACTTATAGATTGCAGCAAGGAATTGCCTTCCTACTCTACCCCACCATTTTGTATTTTCACTCTCCCTGCTCCCCAGGCCATCCTTTTGCTTGGAGAAAGGCCTTGAGGTTGTAGATATACAGTAGATACAGATACCTAACACCAGATCTCACAAGCCTGAAGTCTACTTATTCTTCCAGCTCTGGGGCTTCCAGAGTCTTGTTGACTCTGTTGTATGTGGTTTTTTTTCCAGCCACCATTGATGTAAAAAGGAACATCTTTGACCTGTGTACGGACACAAAGGATTGTTATTTAGCTGTTATCGAGGTAAATTTTATTCTTAGTGACCAATTGTAAATATGCATAATTACTGTTGAAGGAAAATAGTCATACGGTGTTCCTTCATGCAATAGCTTTGGCTGAAAATTTAATTCACTATATTGTGCATGTGGTTCCTTTTGTAGAACCAAGGAAGTATGGATGCCATGAACATGGATACTGTTTGCAGGCTCTATGAGGTGGGCAGGCAGCGTTTGGCAGAAGATGAGGAGGATGAGGAAGAAGATCAGGTGAGAAGCAGAATGCCCTTTCAGAGGTTAAAGGCTAACTCTCTAGCTGAAACATTTGAAAATCTCTCTTGAATCATTAGTACACCCACCCACACTCTATCTATTTTGTCTTCAGTTCTAACAAGTGCTTTGTTTCTATTGACAAGCTATGAGAAACTTTTGACTTCTTGAGTGCTTAATTAGACAGCTGGGTGATTAAACTGGTCAATCAATACATCTCTAAATGAGATAGCTATGCTTATCATTCTGTCCAGGATATGAAGAAGACAAGGTGTTGTCCTCTTGTGGTGGTTTGTGGATTTTCTTGGTATTCTTCCAGTGTCTGTGCTTCCAGCAGTTAAGCCTGAAATGGGAAGGCTTGGCTGTGAAATTGTTCCTGGTTAAGCATGGAGAATAATGCAAACCTACTTAAAGGTTCTGCTCTTTCTTTGTTTCCATTGTTTCACTGATGTACCTCTCCTGTAGTTGTCTGTAGCTTGAATCATGTCAACTGGATTTCTATTTTCTCAGTGGAAACGTTTCGCTCCTTATCCAAGGAGCTTCTTCAGTCTGAGCAAAGTTGGTAAGGGAATCCTAAATATGTTTCTAGGTAGCTGTGTAGTTAGCTATTAGAGGATCTGAAAATGGTTAGTATTCCTTGTGCTTAGGGCTGCAGAAAGTAACACATACAGTTCAGGGGTATGTCTGCTCAGCTGCTATTAAAGCTCTTGATGCATTTGTGTGTCACATTTTTTGTTGAATGATCTGTGTTTTGCTACTTACATGAAGGATGAATTCTTTTTGTTATTTATTTCAGTGGAAATATTGGTATTTATACAAAGTTAAGGGGTTGTCATGGCAAAAGAAAGTTTAAGAGACTATAGCAGAGAAATAGCTTTGCAGTTTGGTTTTCTGATTTGTCTGTTAGGTTAGATTCATTAGGCAGGATTTCACTCATTTAATCTTTTTTAAAACCTATTTTTATCCTTAGCTATTGGCATGTCATTTATTTCTGTAGGCGCTGATTGTGATCCAAGCCTGATAACAGGCACTAAAGCTTTCATTGCTAATTATTTTTTTTATTACTTATGAAGTTCAATGTTTTCTTTAGGCAGCAGGATCCTTTGTCAACATGTTAATATTCCTTGCACTTGCCTGGAAGACAGGGATATTTAGCCTTTGCTTTCAAAACTCCTTAACTCATATTCCGTATCTCTTCCTGGAAGGGCTCCGTTGCACATGAAAGATTGGGATAAGATCTGAGCTCAGGCTGGCCCTCCTGGTGATATACTTTTCTGTTTTAGTGTCTGCTTTTCTAGCCATACTTTTATCTCCTCCAAGGAGTTACAATCCAAAGTCAATCCTGGAAAGGATTTTTGATTTGCCCTTCTAAATAGAAGCCTTCAGCATTTGCAAGGGCTGAATTCCTGGATGGTAGAGCCAAAAACAAGTGGGACAAAAAGATGTTTTGTGAAAGGAAACACAGAATGATTCCTTGAGATGTTTAGGGAATGCTGCTTTTACAAGGAATGGTTGCAATTTTGGTAGGTCTCTACTGTTGATCTGTAATGTCTCCTAAACCTTTTAAATTGTGGGTTACATAAGATTTCAGAAGACAAAAGTGTATCAGGTCTTCATAGTTATTGTTCGTTTGTTTGTTTGCTAGTGATATTCTTTTTCCACTTAACTATTTAGAAAGCATCTTTAAAGCAAGTTGAGAACTAAGCTGATTCAATGCAGTGTGAGGTTATATTCCCCTGCCCCAGCTCTTTCTGTCCTTTCATCATAGGTTTGAACTCTGCAACTTGTGGCAGTCGGTTGGTTTTGGGTCTCCTATTAGGGCTGCTCAGGATGAGAAATAGGTATCAGTGCCTCTGCTCTCAGAAAAGTCCTGTTTTCAATGTCTCTCACCATCAGTAAGCTTTGGGAAGATTTTTTGTTATTATGTTGGAATCCATCCTTTATCTGGTAAAACTGAATAATATTCCTTCTTGAATAGAAATTTGCCAGTATACAGAATTTACTTACTTACTTACTTACTTACTTACTTACTTACTTAATTAATTAATTAATTAATTATTACATTTATATCCCGCCCATCTCCCCCACAAGGAGGGACCCTGGGCGGTTTCCCCATCCTGGTTTGTCCAGTATAATAGCTGAGTAAGAAAGCTGTGCTGTCAAGATGCAAGCTCCATTCCTTTTGCATGTGCAGAAGGGGGAGAGCGTTTTGGGCAGTGCTGCTTTCATCATTGCTCCCCTCCCCCTTTGACCGTCCCCTGCAGACACGTCTGGTGATTACATCATAAATGTAAGCCTAGCTGGAAGCAGCGATCTCTGCTTTGAGAGGCTTTACCTTTTGTAGGATAGCTACTTACTTGGTAGTGTTGGAAAGCCACTCTGCATTTCAGGCCTGTCCTTAGTATGTCACATTTCTCAGCACTGCATACAAGCACAGCTGTATGGTCTCAGCTCTTCCTTGAATGTATGTCTGATTCTGCTAGTTCACTGTCAAGACTTCACTGGCTGAAGCACAAAGGGGGGTCACTTGCACAAAGGGGTGCCTGTATGAGCGGTCTTCTCCCTCTTAAACCATTCACTCCTTTCCTTGCAGCACCACAAATATTTTATGGAACTATGGTAATAATGATTAGGAAACAAAATCAAAAACAGCCCCCCTCAAGAGCCAGCCTGTCTCCTCTAGCCTTGGTCATCACAGCATTATTTTTAATGTGAAAAATGTTAATTGGTTGCACATCTTTGTTATAAATATTTAGGCCTTTTTTATCTGCTTGAATAGAAAGGCAGCTAAAACTGTAGAACAGTGTTTCTCAACCTTGGCAACTTTAAGACGGGTAGACTTCAACTCCCATTCTGGCTGGGGAATTCTGGGAGTTGAAGTCCACCCGTCTTAAAGTTGCCAAGGTCGAGAGACACTGCTGTAGAACAACAAATCACTTGTGAATGCAAATATTTGAGAAACTGCATAAATGTAAAGGAATCAAAGACAAAAAATGGTTCTGTCACACATGCTTTGTTTGTTTTGCGACAAGTTCTACCTCATAACAATTTTCAATGTGCATCATTCAAGGCTGTTAATGTCACTCATTATCAAAACAGTTGGTACATTGCATAGGTGTACCATGATGGAATTTCATTAGGTATCTTGTACTCCAGCCTGTTTGATTATGGACACGAATTGCTTGTTAACTGTCCATGGATATACAGTCAGGACCAGAAATATTGGAACAAGGATAACTGTTTTGGCAGTTGCCCTCTGTACACCACCACATTGAAGTTGAAGGAAACACACCCAGATGGGAGCGGTCAGGACTTTCAGCTGTAATTCAAGGGGTGTGACAAAAGTGGGGCACTAACCATTCAGGAAGTACAGCCAGTGGCATTCACACACACCCATCATTGGTGGCTCATAAGTAATGGAACCAATGGCTGACAAGCAGCTGCATGGCCAGGTGTGGCCTGTTTCCTGGGTACCCCATGACCAATCAAGCAGATAAAAGGCCTGGAGGTGGTTCTGAGTGTTACATTTGCATTTGGTAGCTGTTCACTGGAACTCCCAACATGAGGTCCAAAGAGGTGTCCATGCGAGTGAAGGAGGCCATCACTAGGTTGAGGAAACAAAAGAAACCCATCAGAGAGATAGTAAAAACATTGGGAGTGGCCAGTACAACAGTTTTGAACATCCTGAAAAAGAAGGAATTAACTGGCAAGCTCAGCAACAGCAAAAGGCCTGGAAGACCACGGAAGACAACTAAAGTGGATGACTGCAGAATTCTGCTCATGGTGAAGAGGAACCCTTTCACAACATCTAGCCAGGTCAAGAACGCTCTTGAGGAGGTAGGCATGTCATTGTCAACATCTACAGCCAAGAGACGGCTTTATGAATGTAAATACAGAGGCTTCACAACAAGGTGCAAACCACTGGTAACGCTCAAGAACAGAAAGGCCAGATTAGACTTTGCCAGCAAACACCTTAAAAAGCCTGCCCAGTTCTGGAATAAGATTCTTTGGACTGATGAAACCAAGATTAACTTGCACCAGAATGATGGGAAGAGAAAAGTATGGAGAAGGAAAGGAACAGCTCATGATCCAAAGCATACCACATCATCTGTCAAACATGGTGGAGGCAGTGTTATGGCATGGGCATGTATGGCTGCCAATGGAACCGGGTCACTGGTGTTTATTGATGACCTGACTGCTGATAAAAGCAGCAGGGTGAATTCTGAAGTGTATAGGGCTATACTTTCTGCTCAGATTCAGCCAAATGCTGCCAAACTGATAGAATGCCGCTTCATATTGCACATGGATAATGACCCAAAACAATACAGCAAAAGCTACCCAAGAGTTTCTCAAGGCAAAGAAGTGGGATGTTCTTCAATGGCCAAGTCAGTCACCTGATCTCAACCCAATAGAGCATGCTTTTCACTTACTGAAGGTAAGACTGAAGGCAGAAAGACCCACAAACAAGCAGCAGCTGAAGGCAGCTGCAGTAAAGGCCTGGCAAAGCATCTCGAGGGAGGAAACTCAGCATTTGGTCATGTCCATGGGTTCCAGACTTCAGGCAGTCATTGACTGCAAAGGATTTTCATCCAAGTATTAAAGGTGACTCCAGCAAAGGAGATTGTTACCTTGTCGTGGTGCTGGAGCTTGAGCACCTCAATGAAACCATGAGCTAAACCATGAAGGGACACCCAAGATGGGAAGGTCGTGGCAGAGAGGTCAGACTAAATACGATCCCTGGGGAAGGTAATGGCAACCCACCCCAGTATTCTTGCCGTGAAAACTAAATAGATCAGTACAACCAGAGATATGTCAGTATACCATCGGAAGATGGGACTCCCAGGTCGGAAGATGGTCAAAATGCTACTGGGGAGGAACAGAGGATACATTCAACTAGCCCCAGATGTGATGACGCAGCTAGCTCAAAGCCGAAAGGACGGCTAGCGGCCGACGGTGCTGGTGGTGAACGACGAATCCGATGTTCTAAAGATCAACACACCATAGGAACCTGGAATGTAAGATCTATGAGCCAGGGCAAATTGGATGTGGTTATTGGTGAGATGTCAAGATTAAATATAGACATTTTAGGTGTCAGTGAACTGAAATGGACTGGGATGGGCCACTTCACGTCAGATGACCACCAGATCTACTACTGTGGACAAGAGGACCACAGAAGAAATGGAGTAGCCTTCATAATTAATAATAAAGTGGCTAAAGCAGTGCTTGGATACAATCCAAAAATAGATAGAATGATCTCAATTCGAATTCAGGGTAAGCCATTTAACATCACAGTGATCCAAATATACGCCCCAACCACAGATGCTGAAGAAGCAGAAGTAGATCAGTTCTGTGAGGATCTGCAGCACCTACTGGATAATACACCAAAAAGAGATGTTATTTTCATTACAGGAGACTGGAATTCTAAGGTGGGTAGTCAAACGACACCTGGAATTACAGGCAAGCATGGTCTGGGAGAACAAAATGAAGCAGGACATAGGCTGATAGAATTTTGCCAAGACAACTCACTGTGCATAACAAACACTCTCTTCCAACAACCTAAAAGACGACTTTATACATGGACTTCACCAGATGGTCGACACCGAAATCAGATTGACTACATCCTTTGCAGCCAAAGGTGGCGGACATCTATACAATCGGTAAAAAGAAGACCTGGAGCTGACTGTAGTTCAGATCACAAACTTCTTATTGGAAAATTTAGAATCAGACTAAAGAGAATAGGGAAGACCCACAGCTCAGTTAGATATGAGCTCACTAATATTCCTAAGGAATATGCAGTGGAGGTGAAGAATAGATTTAAGGGACTAGATTTAGTAGATAGGGTCCCGGAAGAACTATGGACAGAAGTTTGCAACATTGTTCAGGAGGCGGCAACAAAAAACGTCCCAAAGAAAAAGAAAACCAAGAAGGCAAGCTGTCTGTCTGCTGAGACACTGGAAGTAGCCCAAGAAAGAAGGAAAGCAAAAGGCAACAGTGATAGGGGGAGATATGCCCAATTAAATGCAAAATTCCAGAGGTTAGCCAGAAGAGATAAGGAATTATTTTTAAACAAGCAATGTGCGGAAGTGGAAGAAGACAATAGAATAGGAAGGACAAGAGACCTCTTCCAGAAAATTAGAAACATCGGAGGTAAATTCCAGGCAAAAATGGGTATGATAAAAAACAAAGATGGTAAGGACCTAACAGAAGCAGAAGAGATCAAGAAAAGGTGGCAAGAATATACGGAAGATCTGTATAGGAAGGATAATAATATTGGGGATAGCTTTGATGGTGTGGTCAGTGAGTTAGAGCCAGACATCCTGAAGAGTGAGGTTGAATGGGCCTTAAGAAGCATTGCTAATAACAAGGCAGCAGGAGACGACGGTATCCCAGCTGAACTGTTTAAAATCTTGCAAGATGATGCTGTCAAGGTGATGCATGCCATATGCCATCAAATTTGGAAAACACAAGAATGGCCATCAGATTGGAAAAAATCAACTTATATCCCCATACCAAAAAAGGGAAGCACTAAAGAATGTTCAAACTATCGAACAGTGGCACTTATTTCACATGCCAGGAAGGAAGGAAGGAAGGAAGGAAGGAAGGAAGGAAGGAAGGAAGGAAGGAAGGAAAGGAAGGAAAGGAAGGAAGGAAGGAAGGAAGGAAGGAAGGAAGGAAGGAAGGAAGGAAGGAAGGAAGGAAGGAAGGAAGGAAGGAAGGAAGGAAGGAAGGAAGGAAGGAAGGAAGGAAGGAAGGAAGGAAGGAATTCAATTTATTCCCCGCCCATCTCCCATACAAGGGACTCTGGGCGGGTTACAATAATCAATGCTCAAGATCTTGCAAGGTAGACTCCAGCAATTCATGGAGCGAGAATTGCCAGATGTACAAGCTGGGTTTAGAAAAGGCAGAGGAACTAGAGACCAAATTGCCAATATCCGCTGGATAATGGAGAAAGCCAGGGAATTTCAGAAAAACATCTATTTCTGTTTTATTGACTATTCTAAAGCCTTTGACTGTGTGGATCATAACAAATTGTGGCAAGTTCTTGGTGGTATGGGGATACCAAGTCATCTTGTCTGCCTCCTAAGGAATCTGTATAACGACCAAGTAGCAACGGTAAGAACAGAGCACGGAACAACGGACTGGTTTAAGATTGGGAAAGGAGTACGGCAGGGTTGTATACTCTCACCCTACCTATTCAACCTGTACGCAGAACACATCATGCGACATGCTGGGCTTGAGGAATCCAAGGCTGGAGTTAAAATCGCTGGAAGAAACATTAACAATCTCAGATATGCAGATGATACCACTTTGATGGCTGAAAGCGAGGAGGAGTTGAGGAGCCTTATGACGAAGGTGAAAGAAGAAAGTGCAAAAGCTGGGTTGCAGTTAAACCTCAAAAAAACCAAGATTATGGCAATGAGCTTGATTGATGACTGGCAAATAGAGGGAGAAAAAGTGGAGGCAGTGACAGACTTTGTATTTCTAGGCGCAAAGATTACTGCAGATGCTGACTGCAGCCAGGAAATCAGAAGACGTCTACTTGGGAGGAGAGCAATGGCAAATCTTGATAAAATAGTTAAGAGCAGAGACATCACACTGACAACAAAGGTCCGCATAGTTAAAGCAATGGTATTTCCTGTAGTAACCTATGGCTGCGAGAGCTGGACCATAAGGAAGGCTGAGCGAAGGAAGATAGATGCTTTTGAACTGTGGTGTTGGAGGAAAATTCTGAGAGTGCCTTGGACTGCAAGAAGATCAAACCAGTCCATACTCCAGGAAATCAAGCCAGACTGCTCACTTGAGGGAATGATATTAAAGGCAAAACTGAAGTACTTTGGCCACATAATGAGAAGACAGGATACCTTGGAGAAGAAGCTGATGCTAGGAAAAGTGGAAGGCAAAAGGAAGAGGGGCCGACCAAGGGCAAGATGGATGGATGGTATTCTGGAGGCGACGGACTCAACCATTGGGGAGCTGGGGATGGTGACGGCCGACAGAAAGCTCTGGCGTGGGCTGGTCCATGAAGTCACGAAGAGTCGGAAACGACTGAACGAATAAACAACAATTACTTCTTTTGCATAGCACACCCAAAATATTTGCAGCCTTCTGTTAGTAGGATTCTAGCCAATCTTACTGGCTATTTAAAGCCCAAATAATAGTCTTTAAGAACTAGCTCTCTGGAGCTTTTTTAAGTACTCCATGTGATTAAGTACTATTAAAAATTTACCATGTCATAAAATTTCAGTATAGAAGTGTATTAAATTTAGGTAGTCTTCGGTTAACAACAGCAATTGGGACTGGAATTTCCATCGCTAAGTGATGCAGTCGTAAAGTGCGACATCCCTTAACTGTGTCGCTTAGCAATGGAAATTCTGGCACTTCCTGTTGCCATCATTAAGTGAATCACTGTGGATTGTTAAGCGAAGATGTCACATGGTCACCATTTGCTACCTTCTGCTGGCTTCCCCATTGACTTTGCTTGTAGGAAGCTGACAAAGAAGATTGCAAATGGCAATCACGTGATTGCAGGGACACTACGACTGATGTAAGTACAAGTAACTACTACTTGTGCAGCACTGTCAAAAATTCAAACGGTTGCTGAACAATGGTTGTTAAATGAGGAACACCTGTATATACAAGAAAGTTCTTTTCTGATAAATTTTTAATTTCCCCTTAAATACTGTGATATTTATTTATTTTGAAATTCCTGTGATTTTTTTTTCAACGATAAAAGCTTGGCCTTAAAGCAAACATTGTTTGCCTTGCTCAAGAAAATTGGAAAGCACCTTATATTAACTGGATTGTTTGTCAATCCAGCTCAGTGTAATCTATACTCACTGGCAGTGGCTCTCCAAATCAGGGTTTTTTCTATTACCAAATGCCTTTTTACCTGAATATATATTGCATGCAAAGCACGTGCTCTACCACTGGATCATGTTTGTTCCCTAAATATCTCGCACTGAATGAAGACAGTATGTTACTTATGGAAGCCAAACAGGATAGATGTAAGATGCAACATCTGTACTGTAGATAAGAAGTTACTGTTTTAGTTGGCTAAGCTATAGAATGGCAATAACTATGTTTTATCTCTTCACTCCAATTTGGCATCTATGACAAATTGTTTGCTGTGTTACGCGTATTCCGTCTATCCATGCCTTCTGGGTCTACATAGAAGCCTATGGTAAGAATCTTGCTTTCTGCGTGCTGATATGTATAGTCAGGTCTGTATTATATTTGGATGACCCATGAGGAGTTGGAATGCATTTGGAGGCCAAACCCTAAAGGTAAAAGCAATTGTATCTTTTATAAAGGATTTCTGTATGAAATCCGTGCAATTAGATGAAACAATAAATGATCTCAAATTTAGGGTGGGCAATGAAAAGTTTGGAAATGCAAATATTCATAAATGGAGTTAATAAGAATGTTAATTGCCAAATGTTGTATTCAGAAAGAGTAAATAGCATTTAAGTTGGAGATAAGCGATGTTTAAGTAAAAAGTAATGTTTTTAGGGGGAGAGAATTTGTTTATTAGAGGTTAACATATGGAAAATGTTTATGTAAAAAGCATCACATATATATATATATATATATATATATATATATATATATATATATATATACACATACACACACACACACACACACACACACACACACACACACCAGAATTTATACATATACTCATATTATGTAAAACAAGGAAATAGAGAAAGTTGGATTTTATTTGGAGGTAGTTACAGACAGTGGCAGGATATGGACACCAAGTGGAATAGCGGTTAAGGTTTTGGAGCAGAGAGATCTGGATTCTAGTCTGCCACAGAAGCTCATTTACGCGACTTGAGCCAATCACTTTCTTTCAGCCCAACTTATTTCACAGGGTTGTATTGTGGGGGAAAATAGGAGAGAGTGCTATGTACACAGCCTTGAGCTCCTAAAGAAAAAGTGAAAAATAAATCCAATAAACAAATAAGTCTCGTTTATTGTTACGTATCTTCTTAGGTACATAAACTTATTGTGGCCACAAGGAGTTGATTGGAATTCTTTGCTTCTGCGTTCAGTTAATTGCCCTTCAGCGCTAGGCTTGAGTCCTTAACACTACTGTTGAGCTAGTTACACAAACTAATGTTTGGTTTCTGTTCAATTCTGGATATAACACTAAACTGCAATCAGTTAAAGATGGAAGAAAAAGTTTCTGTTCTCTTTGTAGTTGTGCCAAAGTAGGGATGGATTAAGGTGCCCATTTTTTAAACAGTATAATACTCTGTACCATGTAATATCTATAAGCATTGAAACTGTATTTGTAATCTGTATTTGCAGAGTTTAGCTTTGAACATTATGAAAAAATAATAATATGCATCAATATATTCCATGTAATATTTTTCATAGTTAATAACCATTTTCATATGGGACCGCGGTTGCTCAGTAGTTAAGACACTGAGTCAGAAGCCCTTAAGGCTGACAGCGAAACCCCGAGAACATGAGCCGTGTGCAGGAGTGAGCTCCTGGCAATTAGTAAAAATCAGTCCCAGCTCCTGTGGACCTAGCAGTTCAAAAGCATGCAAATGCGATTAGATAAATTAGGTACCACTCTGGTGGGAAAAAAATCACAGGGACATGAAAGCAGCCTCCTTGGGCGTCCCCTGGGCAACAGTGATGTCACTGGCAAATCCTTTCACTACAGAAGCACTTTGGTGCTTCTGACACGAACACACACACATACACACCATTTTCATGGTTAACAGTTATTGTTAAAAATCTGGTTCCATGTATATATTTAGCAAGGTTTGGTTGCAGCTCTCTATATGTTGTGCACCCAGTGACAAATCTGGGTTTGCTTCTGTGTAATATCTTTAAAAGTTTCCAAATTCAAGGAATGCTTCCTAAACATAAAAATCCTATGTATGAGACAGTCAAAAATAGTGATGGGGGGGAGAGATAATTGACACTGATGGACTCAACCAAACCTAAGTCGTATTGATTGGACTTCATTTTGGACAACATGACATAGGAGAGGATGATTGTTTAGCTAACATACAACAAATTTCAAATTGGGATAGTGTTGGTGAATTTCATCAAAGTAGGCATGTGTGATTAAACTAAATAAATGTCCTTGGATATAAAAATACTGTGGGTATTTTTTTTTTTGAGATTTCATTAGTGAAAGATGTTTATACAGCAAAAGTAATTATCTAAAACAGTGCTTATAAAGTGGAATATGTCTTTAATAATTTAAGACCTGGATAGATGGAGTTGCATAATTGTGCATAATTTCTAATATATAGATACTGTTGTAGCAATTGATATTTGGGATTTTCCAGTGCGAAAACAAAACCTGATACCCAATTGGATCATTCTTGCTTGGATTTTAAAAAAGAATTGCAACTTCAAACACATAATGAATCTTCCAGCATTTTTTTTTTATCATCAGTGATCTTGATGGGAGTGAGATTGCAGGTTTCCCTACTAGTAGAACCAGAAAGTAGTGGAATCTGTTTAGATCACCGACGGGGGGGGAAGCTCTGTGTGTGTTTATGTGTGAGTGACTGTGCCGTTCTTGACCCGACCTCTGACGGTGTGGGGGTCTGTGAAACTGAAAAGATTGTAAGTTCTGGACAGGAGATGTACTGCGTAACAATTTAGCATTATTTGTTGCCTATAGATTAAAAATTGCTTGTTCTACTTTTGATCTATCATTTGAGATGACTCATAGATCAGGAAGAGGCCACCCTTGAGACATAAGAACTAAAACATTTGTTCCTACTAATGTTTATCACTAGATTATATTGCCAGCCTGAATAGTTCCTTCTGCTAGAAATGTGACTAATATTACATTAGGGCATCCCACTTTGTGCTTTGTGATAGGCTTGGCTGTAGGGGAGCAAAGTACAGTAATGTGAATGTATTTTGAGAGATACTTTGCCAATTAATTGAGGTGTGCTTTTTTTATAAATGCCAGCACTTGTGTCTTAAGTCCTCAGGTCACATAGACCGACCCAATGGAACAATTGATTTTCTGCAGAGTATACCCAGAAAATGTTCATCAAGTACAGGACAGGAAATGTTATTAAGTCTTCATTGAAGACCTGTAAGGTTTGGCTATGTTGCTAATAAATATTAAGGGATTAACATAATTATTTGTAGCTTAGCAGTTTTAAGTATGAGATGTTTTTGGAATGTATGAATCCCATCTTTGTTGATATATCCATGCAGGGTGCGAAGATGTAGTCTGATGAATAAGGTGTAATGATTTTTTTTCTTTGCCGTTCTAAAAAGCAATGATTCTATTATTAAGAAGAAATGCTATTATGACACTAATTATAATGACACTTTTTCTTTTTACAATTTACAGTTTACAATTTATTTTAGGAAATAGTAGAATTTTGTTGTTGAATAGTTGGGGGACGGGTCAGTAAGAACCTTTTACTTTGAATGGAAAGTATGGGAATATCTTTGAGTAGTTTTCCCAACCTGGAGCTCTCCTGATAGATTGGATTACAACTTCTGTAATTATCTCATCTCTTATGCTAGTTTATAACCCAAAGTCATTTACTAGTAGATTATTTGACCAAATTAGAGGTGCCTAATGGTTCATGGAAATCCAGTTTGGTCTAGTGGTTAAGGCATCAGGCTAGAAACTGGGAGACTATGAGTTCTAGTCCTGCCTTAGGCACAAAGCCAGCTGGCTGACCTTGGGCCAGTCACTCTCTCTCAGCCCTAGGAAGCAGGCAATGGCAAACCACTTCTGAAAAACCTTGCCGAGAAAACTGCAGGGACTTGTCCAGGCAGTCTCCGAGAATCTGACACGAACAGATTTTTTTTTAAAAAAAGTTAATGCAATTGACTGGAGTTCGTGATAATTCAAATTAAGTTGATTGAACTTTAAATCAAAGAGAACTTAATCAGTGGGGCAAGTTAACTATGAGTTTTGATGGGCCTGAAGTTCAACAGTCTGGATCTAAACCATTAAAGTATATTGCCATTTCTTCTAAAGCTGTTTAAAATACATTTAAAAAATAACACAACATGGTTTATTTTTTAGTTAGCATAGTGTGTGAATCCCCATTCATTGTGGCATAGCGATGTGTGTGAACCAGGCCCCATATCAGTTATTCAACAAACCATGTCTAAAAATCATGGCTATCGTTGTTTATCGTTATTATTATATTCAGCCAGTGGTTTGGTTGCTTGAAGTAGATACGGGTTCCTGTTCCATGGGCTTCTTTTGTATCATACTGTATATGTCATGGATCTTTTTGTATAGACATTCTTTATTTTATATTATGATACTATAGTTGATTGGAATATATTATTGTAGCATTTATATAAAAATCTGCAGCTTTATTGTATTAGTTGTAAGTGCATAATAAGTAAGATAATTATTACTACTACTACAACTACTACTACATTTGATAGAAATCAGAGAGGGACTTTTCTAAACTCTGTAAATGTAATGCTAGTGGAAGTATCTCTGCTGGTTTGCTTGTTACCCTGTTCAGGTTTTATCATTCTAATGGGGCTTCTATCATGTCTTTTCAGGAGGAGGAGGAACAGGAAGAAGATGATGATGAAGATGAAGATGACACTGATGACCTTGATGAGCTGGACACTGATCAGTTGCTAGAGGCCGATTTGGAGGAAGAAGAGAACAACGAGAATGCGGGTGAGGATGGGGAAAATGACTTCTCACCTTCTGATGATGAGGAAGTGGCCAACCTGCTTGAAGAGGGAGATGAAGGAGAAGATGACGACTCTGATGCAGATGAGGAAGTTGAGCTGATCCTTGGTGATAGTAAGTATGCACAAGTCTTCTAGAAATAATATGGATTGGATTGGATTTGTAGATCAATCCAGTTGTGAAACTAGATAGTGACAACAAGGTAGAAAAGAACAAACATAGCAAATTATGCTGATACCATTCAAACCAGAAGGAATGCTTGCTATTTATTTATTTGATTCGATTCAATCAACCAGGACCAAAAGGATAATAGAATAAAAAATTGAACTTCTTGTCAAATGCAAGGAGGGAAGGTGCTGCACTTACTACTGCTGGAGAAGCACGTTCCAGAACATGGAGATCGCTGCTGCCTGATCCTTGTCCCATGTCCCTCCTGCAGAGGGGGAACTCTCAGCAGGTTCTCTCAAGACGTTCAGGATCAATTTTGGCAAAGCAGGGCCTGGTGCAAGCTGGTGTGGCATCAGACAGGGCTTTGTGGATAATCACTAGCACTTTGAATTGCATCCCTTTCTATGGCAACTATCGGTACCAGTGTTACCAGATTGCCACAATGTTTGTTGATGAAGAGCAACTCAGTTTTGGGAGGATTTAATCAGAGTTTATTTCACCTCACCTAGACTTTAACAGCCTTTAGGTACAAGTTCGGGTTTTCCGTGGCATCTCCAGATTGGCCTGGGGTGGCAGTGTCTTCAACATACTGATGATACTTCACCCGGCACTGGCAGATGAGTCCTCAGCAGCTTCATATAGATCTTGAATTACATGGGAGAGAGTACCAAGCCCTGCAGCACCCCACACTGAGGCAACCAGAAAGTCAAGTGCTGTATCTACTCAGTTAGGAGTGGAGCTACCAAAAACTGGTGCTCCTGACCGCCAGCCCTTACAGCTGGCCCACCACAGTTCCATGATCAATGGTATCAAATACCACTGAGAGATCCAAAAGTCGGAGAGGAACATACTCTCCACATCTAGATCCCAACAGAGGTGCCATCCACTGGAGTGACCAATGCCGTTTTCTGTCCTGGCCCCCGTTTGGAATCCTGACTGGCAGGGATCCAGATAATCCAGGATCCTCTGTAGCTGGATACCTATGATCTTCTCAAGAACCTTCCCCAAGAAAATGAAGTTGGAGGCTGGACAAAAGTTGTTGAAAACAGCTGGATTCAAGAAGGACTTCTTTAGGAGAGAGTACATTCCACCTCCTTCAAGGCAGGCGGCATTATTCTCTTCATCAAAGAAGGTTGATAATCTCCTGGATCCAGCCATTCACACCCTGTCTGGCTGCCCAAAGAAGCCAGGAGGGACATGGTTCTAGTCCACAGAGAACCCTACCCACTTCCTCAGGCTTTACAAACTCATAAGAATCCCAGATAATACCTCAAGTCCTCACCTTGCTGATCACTCTGCCCAACTGGCATCTAATATAAAGTGAATACAAGTGACTTTGTCTGCTAAAAAATCTGGAAATTCATATGGTGCGACTGCAGATACTTTGCCCCACCATTTTCCCCCAGAAGTATCCAGGTGACTGAACGGAGCCACCTGGTAGGAGTCTGCGGACATTTCACCATTGTCTTCACCACAGTGTGAGTTAAGATGTGAACACTTAACCAGTGCTCAGTTGGACCCAGTTCTGTTTTTCTGCCACTGTTTCTCCTGACATCTTTTCAGTCATTTCATTTCTCTCAGCTCCTCAGCTGCTCCAGGATCAGTGCTGCACGGACACCTTGCAGGAACGACCTCAGCTCTGCCTCTCTTTGTATGCCAGTGTTTGTCCAGACATGAGATAGGACTAGCCACCAAATTGTTGGGAAAAACTCCAAGGTCTTCCTAAGGGTGCTGCTGCTCATGCAGGGGGCAGCTGTGATGCACAGGATGACAAAGAACTTTTCAGCCTGTTGAGGATTTGGTTTTAAAGACAAAACTCCCATCTGAGTCACAGAAGTATGCTTTGATTAGGGCCTCTTTATGGACCAGAATGTCAGGTTATCTTCTATTCCTTGACTGGTTAATATTTTCATTAGAAAAAAAGTAGTAAGATTTCACCCATCTTGCTGTGTTCCTCCCTGTGCTACTCTATACTCCGCACTCTAAGTTAGTATTTCCCTCCTTGCGAAATCGTGGGCTGACCTGAAACGCAAGGTGTGCTTTCTACTGGGTGATTAATCTATAAGATTTTCTTTGAAAGTTGTTAAGCTCTGCTCAGTTGCGATTTCTGTCAGAAAGTACAAGGTTTGAGATGAATGGCTGGTTACCTATGCCTTGGGTGGAAGATTAATCTTTTTTTAAAGTGCCTCTAACTCCTACCTAATGTATTAATTTCTCATTTTGTTTATTGGGTTATATTGCATTCATGTTTTTTCTTTGGTCATTGACCATAAATCAGTGTAACAATAATAATTGCAATTGTAATAATAGTTATTAAAAAGGTGGGAATTGAGAGAATAGGTGTTAGAGGAGGAAATGAGTGAAATGATATGGTTAGATAAAGTGTCAAAGGAGAAGAAGAAGATGAAATGCACAGTAATATTTTAAGGAACATGAGAGGAGGAAGAGAAGGCATGCTTCTGTGCACACCTTCAGCAATTCCTTGTCAAATATGACGACATAGCCTTTCATTGGTCTGGGATTGTTTGGTAAAATGTTCCACCTTGCGTTACCTTTTTTGCTATTGTTGGATTAAAAAAAAGTTTTAGTGGATGATGGTGGGGTTTTTCCTAGCTTCCTCCAGTTTGAGTGCTGCACAAATGTGACTTTTGTCCTGAAAGTTTGCCCATCCTTCATATAGAACCTCTGGATGGATCAGCAAATTCTGCCTGAAACGAGATTTGTCAGTATCGCTTTTGAACATATCCCTGTATTTTAATGAAGAAAAAATGGTATTCATCTTGCCCCAAGAAAAGTTAGTATAATGATTTCCAAAGGCAGATTAATTATCAAAACAAAATAATACTAGTGCCAAATTCTTCATCTTGCAACTGATTCTATCCTAGAAATTGGACATTTCTAGCTCTTCCAACAGAGCCGTAGTATAAAGTAGGGCCACACTGGTTGGAAATTCTAGGACGGCAACAGATCGGGGAAGGACCATACGAGTATGTTATTAATATCTCCATCCCTTTCAAGTGTAAACCAACATTCCTTTACCTCTTACAAAAACAAAAATTGCTGTTTAAATTACAGTATTTGATTTGGACCAGGTCCTCTTGCTGTATCAGGCCTTTAACAACTGAATGTTTTTAATAACTAATTGGTCACCTTTGCAGCCGACAGCTCAGATAACTTGGATCTGGAAGATGACGTAATCTTGTCTCTGAACGAGTGAGGCGCAGTCTTCCTCCAGGACGTTGGCAGCAGAAAAGCTCCTGACTCGGAAGCCAGGAGAACCAACCAAGAGGCGAATACCGAGCACCCTCTCAGCTTCTACCACTTGGCAGAAATCCAGTCCTTCCAGTTTTGCAGTGGACAGACGCGGGCTCAGGATAGGTCCAGAGTCTTTCGACAGAGACCAGGGGGTTGGCCTTTATTTTCTCTGCCTTTTTATTTTTCGTTTTTAGGCCAAGACATGACTCTTCTCCAGGGAGACTTCTGAAGATATTTCACAGTATATTTTCTTTGTATAAAGTTCTTTCCTAAAGAACAGAAATAGTTTTATATGAGACAAACAAGCAAAAAAAAAAAAAAAAAGGGATAAAAAAACAGGCAGGTATTATAAAGAAGGTATAACTTTGTATCCTCCTAAAATTTAGTTACCAAAATGGATTTCTGGGAGATTAAAAATAAGTTTAAAAATAACAAAGGGCATTTTTACTTAAGAGAGTGGGAAAAAGAGAATCATGGATTGTGAAACCGTGGAGGAGTGATTTTTATTTTGAACATGACTTTTTAATGGAGCTGTTGCTACCTGCTGTGAAAAGGTCATTTTTTGTCCCGTCAAAAGCCCCGTGAGGGAAGCCTCGGTGGAGGGCTGGAGGTCGCCTGGTCTCGTTCAGAACCTGCCATTGCTGGAGATGGAGGACTCTGGCTTGCAAGCCTCCCCCACACCACACCACACCCCCCCCTCCTTTTCGTGTTGGTATTTTTAATCCCCTTACCCTTCTGCCCTCTGTGTGAAAACTACAAATTGAAATCCTTTTTCTTTAATGTAAATTGTATTTATTAAAAAATAAATAAAAATAAAATGCAAGTCCTGTCTGTTCATAGTTCTGAGCTGCTGTCACATATACGTGTTGCCTTCCTCCAAGTGAAGATAGGAAGGTAACCGTTACTCGAAATACAGAGGTATGGGTCGTTTAGAGAGCAGACGCTGCTGCATTCACAGGAATGTAACTGAACTGAAGAGCCGTTCAAGAGTTGTGGTTTCTGAACTGTTGACCTCTTTAATGAAGGGGCACACCGTGAACTCCTTCCTGCCAGGAGAATCATGCTCAACTGGTCTCCAGTGCCAAAATAGTCTGGAAACAGAAAAAGTGGGTTCTTCTCTGCCAGAGTTCAGATCTTCGAGCAGGCATCCTTCCTTCCTTGTATCTTTTCTCTACAGGTGCTTCTAAAAATATAGCAACAATAAGACTGGTAGATGATACAAGTATATCGAGAGTTATATCAAGAGGTTGGAGCTGTTGGCTTCTTGCGCCCAGTCCGATGCACGTACATTATAACATTGTTACAAAATTCTGCAACAGCCCTGCAATGTGGATCAGCACTTACCTTCCCCCTTGTAAGAAGCCAAAGCTGAGGAAAGCTTATAGCTCACTCTTAGATATTGTTCCACAGCGACCTTTTTGAATGAAAAACTTTGAACTTCGTATGAATTGAGGCTTAACCTATGAATAGCATTAAGGTTTTTAAAACTTTACACATTTCTTCTACACTTAGTTTATTTCAGTACAAACTAATTTTCCCTTAATAAATGAAATTCTTAATTATGTTTAAAAAATACATTATGAACCCATTCGCTCAGCTGACTAGTACTAGAGCTGGAAAGCTTGCTGGACGCGCGTGGGCCAGAGGGGGGCATAACGTGACTTGTTCCAGCAAAATGCATTTGAGCAGACTGCCCTTTTTTTGTGTGTGCCAACAGTGGTGCCCCTCCAGTTTTTTTTCTTGACAGCTGTTAAACCTGAGCTGCGTTGTATTAATATGCACCATTAGTCAATTGATGAAGTGTTCAAATTAGCTTTAGATGATAGTCCTGTTCAGATTGTTTAACAGTATGTTTAACAAATTAAGATATAGAAGGACAAATTGCTCATCTCAGTAATATCACTGATTCAAACCTGTGTATGTGCCTAATCTTGCTAAATAAAAATATAAACACTATGATTAGACTAGACCATATTGTGCATTACAATGAAATCTCTAAGGTTCATTCTCCACCTACATCCATGGTTTAAAAATGTGGTTGCTTTATATAACCCACTAAACCATCATATCATTATAAAGAAGTGCAATTTGTTAGTTTCCCTTAAAAGGAAGAGCTAATAAGAGTAATTTGTGGAGTTGTACTAGCATGTTCTTTATTTATCACTTAGCATTTGCTCATGGAAGAATCTTAATTACTAGTTGCAGATAAATGGTTGATTTTGTCAAAATGAAGATACAGGTTGGATGCTTCACGTGATTAAGGTGACAAAGCTGCAGGTATTACATGCTAAAGCCAACAAAGTAGTTGCAACTGAGGGGGTTGTGTAGGCCCCCAACCCCTAAAGGTAGAGCAAAAACTTCACAGCACTGTTTGTATTTTTAAAATATTTGTTCACAGCCTAACCAGACTTCATTCAACTTTCACCTAGTTAGAGCAGATTTATAATTTAGGGCCCCAGATGAAAGCAATGTAAATGCATGGTGTTAAAAATGCCAGTTTGACTGATGTAAACAAGATTGTGGAATGCTTTACAAAATTGAGATGGATTACTGTATATCTTTACTACTTACTATTTAGTTTCTTTTGTGCCTTCTAGTCATTGTTGACTCCTGGCTAGTCCCTGCAGTTTTCTTGGCAAGGCTTTTCAGAAGTGGTTTGCCATTGCCTCCTTCCTAGGGCTAAGAGAAAAGTAACTGGCCTGTGGTCACCCAACTGGCTTCGTGCCTAAGGCACAACTAGAACTCACGGTCTCTGGATTTTTAGCCCAATGCCTTAACCACTACACCAAACTGGCTCTTTAGTTTCTACTTTGCTCATTTCCCAGGATCAGATAGTCTCAGATTTGCTAAATAATTGTTCATACTGTTTCGTATCAATAATACAGGGATTGAAGCAGCATAGAAGCCCAAATAAATGAATAAACACTTCATTTTAAATAGGTTTAAAAAGAAAAATATGGGTTTCAAAATTTACCTCACTACTACTACTACTATTTGTATGGCTGCCCATCTCATCTAAATGACTCTGGGCGGCTCACATCAGATATATAAAAATATATACGTAAACTTTGGAAGCAGCAGAAAACAGTTACTCCCACTTAATGTTAAAATGTAATTTGCATAGTTTTTAGATACCATATTTTTTTCAGAATTGATTAAAAAACTGTTTAGATTCCATTCTTTAAAGTACCAATCAGAGAGAATATTTGTAGCTCAGGGTTGAACTGTGGAGTCCTTGGTGCTCTCTGAGCCTGGTTGTTTGCTTGCAGACGTTTCATTGCCCGACTAGGCAACATCCTCAGTGCTAGATGATGATGTTGCCTAAGTAAAGGTAAAGGTTCCCCCCACACATTTGTGCAGTCGTGTCCGACTCTAGGGGTCGGTGCTCATCTCCGTTTGTTAGCCGAAGAGCCAGCGTTGTCCGAAGACGCTTCCACGGTCATGTGGCCGGCATGACGCACGCAGAACGCTTGTTACCTACCCACCGAGGTGGTACCTATTCATGTACTTGCATGCTTTCGAATTGCTAGGTTGGAAAGAGCTGGGGCGAGTGCGGGAGCTCACTCCGCACGCAGGGCTAGGGATTCAAACCTCCAAACTTGCGATCTTCCGACAAGCCTGGCGTCTTACCCGCTGAGCCACCACGCCCCTTAGATGTTGCCTAGTCTGGCAATAAAACGTCTGCAAGAAAAAAACAAGGCTCAGAGAGCACCAAGGACTCCGCAATTATTTAAAGTCTATTTTCAAGACTTTTTATGATTTTTGAAAGCTCTGAGACAGAAAATATTCATTAAAATGATTTGCTCATGCTAGGTATCCTATTTACAGAAACATAGATGGGAGATTAGCCCTCAACACCATTTAGCAACTTCTATATAATTACTATAACTACTCGAAACATTCGGGAGTATCACCACTGTAAAATTGCATTTTTATATATTCTTCTTAGGACATTTGTTTGAAAATTTTAAAAAATTAGCAATTTAGGCACAAATGATATGACATACAAAATACCAAAATCTGCTAAAAGAACAGTGCTTACATTCGATAAACCTTTCTTTTTCAACCTAGTGTTGGAGATTACCACTCAAGAGAATTTTCAACAAAATGTTTTGTAGTCCCAACACATCTAGCTTGGGGAAGGCTGATCTCAATTCCAAACTAGTTTGAACAGAAGCGTTAAGATTTTCAGGTATGAAAATGTTCTTCATGAGCAAAATCATGACATTATCATGATATGTTCTAAACATTATTATTAAAAACCTCCCTTAAATGCACTGGCAAAGGAGACTGTGGGAGCAGACTGTACAGGGTTAGTTTCATTCAGAGTACAGTACCTGCACAGAGTACACTTCTTGCTACTTGGGGGTTCATGTATCTGCCTAACCATCTAAAAACCTCTCTCCCATCTACCCTCCCATTCTTTTGGGAAAGTTCCAAATTTCTTGAGAAGTGAACTGCAACAGTGAATTCTGGAAAGTAACTAGGTTTACGGCTATTTATTAATTGCGTATGTTAGACACAAGGGAGCTAACCTGGCTGTAGAATGGGGAAGAATTTCAATACATGCTTTTAGAAAAGAATATACATGACAGTCCTCACCGGACTACTTCACAAAAACCTATGAAAGTAGTATATCCCAGCAATAGTTATGTGAATTCACTTGCAATTACAATTTCAAGTCTATGGTAAAATAGATGTATATTTATGCATTACAACATAATTGTCTGTGGTGAAGGGTCTAGACAAGCTATATCCTGCATTAGCACAACCGTGAAAAGAGTGCTTCAGAATACATCCAGGTAGCACATACATTTGCCTAACCCCTTTGGATATAAAAAGGGAAGCAGTTTAGAACTTGATAGTATTTATATAAGATAGTACAAATACTATAAGCAGGCAATTTGTCAAGTTTTGTCTTTTATTTTTGCTGTATTAACTGATGAAGGAGCTGAACAACACAATCACGTAGATGTTGTTATCAGGTCCTACTCAAGTGCCTGGTTATTTGTCTTCCTGAGAAGCCCATAATTATTACTAGACAGGATATCTAAGAACAGCTTTCAGTTTGCAATATTATAATCAATCCAACAATCAACACAATAAAGAGAGGAGGAAGAAAAAAAAACCCAAGGTGCCTCATATCTTTTATTGCACCAAGAGTTGCAGAGACTAACTGAAGCTTTTAAGTTTTACACAGCTGTTCTTTGGCTAAGACCACCTTAAAAGCTTTCATCCACCAAGAAAAGGTTGCTCTGAAGGGTACACTGACTTTTTGTCTTAAAAAAAAAAAGGATTCCCTATCTACCACTGAGGAAAGAAGCAACCAGGCTTCAGTTATTGAAGAAATAAAAAGAGCACAAATCTGGCATAATAGTGTTGAATAGCAGTAGATGGAAGAACTGAATTTGGTAAAGTCATTAGCTGTTATATTCTGGAACACAGAGCCAGCCATTGGCAGACTATAGAAACCAGGACACTGCACAAAATTAAAAAATCCATCAGCAAACAAGGCTTTACTGACAACTTTCCATATATTTTTAAAAAATAAGAACACAGCAGACAGTGTCACGTATTAAAACAAACAAAATGGGATTCATTAAAATGGGTATTAAAAATATTAGAAACTAATACAATTGTAGAATTTGGTGGGAGGACTCATAGGGCCTCACTCAAAATAATCGGCCTTAAAAGCAACCAGGCAGTGTGAGACAGAAAGAAACACGGAATCGGAACAAGGGAAGAAAGAGGAAATGGATACAGAGTAAATACTAGGCAGTGTCTTTGACTATCACTATCACCATATGTTCTTCTTCTAACTTTCCCAATGTTCTTAGTGCGGACTGGAGGTACTGCTGAGAAAATTCACAAGGGGGAAAAGCATAAAGCATGCCTGTGCTGTCCCTGCCCTTTGCCCCTCCCACAGGAAGGCTGATCACTCCCGCAGCCTGTTTTTGTTTCAAGTAAGAGACCAGGTTCCTGAGAAGCCGTCTTTGTAAGCCAGGCTCCGCCGCTGGGAAGGTCCCTTCAGCACTTGCTCCTTGAGCAGCCTGGGTAGCTAGCAACACAACATAGCCGTTAGGGCTTCCTTGCTTGATACGTCGAGTTACTTCATCCAGTTTGGGTTGATCCAACCGAAGTCTTTGAGCAATCTTAAGCTGTGTTAGCTTTCCACCAGACAAATGGTCTTTCAGAAGCCCACTGATGACTCCCAAGTCTCCTTCAAGGATGTGCATAGATGTAGGGAAGCAGCTGTTTTTAAGGACAAGTAGCCCATTCCAAGCAAGCTGCAGTGTGTGGGCATAATCAGACAAAGTTTTTAACTTCTTTGTGTCAGATTTGGACTCTTCATGAGTCTTTGATTCAGACTCACCAGTTCGGTGATTGCGTTCGCTGTCCTTTTTTTTAGGCTGAGGAGGATCAGATGGTTCACGGTGAGGTTTCTCCTCTAATGCATGTCGATTATTCTGCAGTGAGTTATTTTGTTCTTTCTCCGTGGTAGTTTCTGTAGTGTGATTCTCTTTCCGAGCCCGATCTGGGCTGCGATCTGCTCCTGGCCCACCAGCCTTTGTCCTGCCTCTGTCCTCATATGGTGAATGGGTAGTCCTCCCACGGTCATTGGAAAGGCTACGACGTTTACGCCTTTCCTCCCAGGGCTTGAGAACACTGCGATCACTATCGCTGCCCCAACGTTCTCCACTCCGGCTGCGTGCTGAACGACTGTATGTCTCCAAATTATTTCTGCGCTCTGCATTTTTGACAGAGCTGGCCCAATCAGCCTCTAGAAAGCTCCTTTCTCTGTCTGAATAGAGGAGATGAGGAGGAGTCCTATCTCTTACCCTTAAGTCTTGCTCCAGACTCCTGTGTCTGCTATAGCCTTCAGGGAGCAATTCATAGTGTACAGGAAGTGGTGCAGGTTGGTATTGCTGAGGATAGCGTGCCTCCTCAGCTTTAGCAAAATCCACTCTCAGTCTCCTGTCTGGACCGCCCAAAGGGAAGCCTCTCATTTGTGCACAGGCAGCCTGAGCAGCATCCAAACTCTCATACTGAATATAGGCAAAACTGTCCCCCTTTACATAGTCAATAGTCCTAATGCTACCAAAACGATCAAATTCCCTAGCAAGAGCAGCTAGGGAAGTACTTGGACCAAGGCCACCAACCCAAAGTCGGGTAGTCGGGTTGGCTTTCCCATAGCCAATTTTGATAGGGTTTCTGCCAACAACCCGTCCAGACATGGCAACCTTGGCCCGATGTGCCATGTCCAGGTTTTGGAACTTAAGGAAGGCATAGGCTCCACCCTGACCCCGTGCAGGCCTCTTGATCACCACTTCCTCAATGATACCGTATTTTTCAAAGGCACGCCTCAGTTCCACCTCAGAGACGTTGTGATCTAGATTGCCAATGAAGAGATTCCGGGTAGCTCTCTGGTCGTCTTCTGGCATTAAATCCTCCTCAGCCACTATGGGATAGCTGTAAGGACGGCCACGTTCATCATATAACCCATAGTAATCCAGCACCCTCTCCCTTTCTCGAGAAAGCCCCAAAGCAACAGCTTCCAAGGCAAATGCTGCTGCTGCAGCTTGAGCGTGTCGAGGTCTAGGCTCCCTCAGTAAAGGGCTGGCAACAGGAGACAGCGATCTCTGTTTATATGGATAAACACCATGGATGGGAGGGAGGAACGCCAAGGGTTCAGGAGAGGGGGTAGGTGGAGGAGTACGGCTCCGTCGGCCCCCTCGCAGGTACACAGGCTCCACCTTCAGAGGACGATCATAAAGGAGAAGCTGCCGGGCTCTGGCATGCCGTCGGGCATCACGGGCATCTGCCGGGTGCCTGAAGTTAACATAAGCAACGCGGCCAAGTTCAGGAGTGTGGGAGAGCTTGACGCTAATGTCACTGGCACCGCCACTCGCAAACCTCTGGAACTGGCGAAAGAGGCCATCCTCCAGCAGCTGGTCAGGTAAGGTTGGGCCCAGGCCACTTACAAGCAGAGTCTTGTAGTCGCTGGAGCCAGGAGGCTCGCCTGCTAGACCCACCCCGGCTGACAGGCTGAGGCCAGGTGCCAGGAGGAGCGACGGGGCTGCCACTGGTGGAGGCCCACCCAGAAGCAAGGAAGGGGCAACCACCGCTGCAGGGGGCACTTTGGCCTTGGCGACCCCCAACGCCCGAGAAGACGAGGAGGACGGGGTAGGCGGGGCCGCGGCGGCGGTCTGGCTGCTGCTGTTTCTAGCGCTAGAGGAGGCTGCGCGGTGGTTCGAGTCACCTCCGCCTCCTCCTCCCGGCCGCTCCTCCCCGCGATGGCTCCGCGAGCTGGAACCACCAGCGGCAGCCTTGTCCCGGCTGCTGCGCGACGAGGCGGAGGTGGAAGCGGACGAGGAGGCGGCGCCTGAACTCCGGTGTGGGCCCCGCCGGCTGCTGCTGCTGCTGCCACCGCCGCCTCCGCCGCCACCGCTGCTCTCGCGCTCCCGCGGCCTTTTAGCGGAGGAGGCGCCACGCGTTCCCCCGGACCCGCCCGGGCTGGAATCCCGCTCGGTCGCCCGCTTCATGGCTTCGGGGCCCGCGATTCAGGAGGCGCCTCCGGCGGCAGCTGCCATCTTGGACAAAAGGGAACGAGCGAAGGAGGCTCTGCCCAGTTGCCGCGCCGTACGCGCCTCCGACGTCATCATCCCGCGCCCCCGCCCGCCAGCGTGAGGGCTGCTGCGGTGGGCGGTGCGGGTCGATTTCTCGCGCCCCGCTCCTTTCCCACCCCGCGAGCGGTGCCCTTACTTTCTGCGAAGGAGGGCCCGCTGGCGCTGCGTCTTGTTTTCCCGCCTCCGTGTGTCACCAGCGGCTCGCCGAGGACCAGGGACGGAGGGAGGCGCCGTAGAGCGAGCGAGGAGTGCATGCGCTGGAAGCATCGTGTCAAGACTCCGCGCGCGTCCTGCGCAGCAAGTCCCTGACTTACGACCCTGCCAAGCCTGGCGGCTCCTGTTTAGTATCAAGCTGCAGTTAAAGCCACAGGAGCGGGGCCCCTTAGAGGGTCCTCTGAATTAGAATCACTAGCATGCTGTGCGGGCGGAAAGAAGAGGCACACACGTCTTCAGGTCCAAATACGCAACGCTCGATTCGGCAGGATTTTGTTGTTGTTGTTCAGTCGTGTCCGACTCTTCGTGACCTCATGGACCATAGCACGCCAGGCCTTCCTGCCCTCCACTGTCTCTCGGAGTTTACTCAAATTCATGTTCATTACATCGGTGATGCTATCTAACCATCTCATCCTCTGCCGTCCCCTTCTCCTTTTGCCTTCAGTCTTTCCCAGCATCAGGGTCTTTTCCAATGAGTCCTCTCTTTGCATTAGGTGGCCAAAGTATTTGAGCTTCAGCTTCAGCATCTGTCCTTCCAATGAACAGTCAGGGTTGATATCCTGCTCATAGGGATTGTTAAACTCAGTGTGATTTTGACTTTTATCCTAACAATATAGTACCTTCAGACTTGTTGTTGTTCAGTCGTTAAGTCGTGTCCGACTCTTCGTGACCCCATGGACCATAGCATGCCAGGCCTTCCTGTCCTCCACTGTCTCTCGGAGTTTACTCAAATTCATGTTCATTACATCGGTGATGCTATCTAACCATCTCATCCTCTGCCGTCCCCTTCTCCTTTTGCCTTCAGTCTTTCCCAGCATCAGGGTCTTTTCCAGTGAGTCCTCTTCGCATTAGGTGGCCAAAGTATTTGAGCTTCAGCTTCAGCATCTGTCCTTCCAATGAGCAGTCAGGGTTGATTTTCTTTAGGATTGACTGGTTTGACCTTGCAGTCCAAGGGACTCTCAAGAGTCTTCTCCAGCACCACAGTTCGAAAGCATCAATTATTCGGCACTCAGCCTTCCTTATGGTCCAACTCTCACAGCCATACATTACTACTGGAAAAACCATAGCTCTAACTATACGGACCTTTGACAAGTGATTATACAGAAAAAGTCGTGTTAAGGGTTTTAAAAGCAAAAGACTAACGAGGTCAGTTATTAAAGTGATCCAACAGGATTTCAATTCCAATTTTTCCTAAACGACAACTGATACCACGTGAAGACGCTCTGCTGAATTACTTGAATAGTTTGCAGCTGGTTTAAAGCCCATTAAAGGGGAATTACTATCCTGTTTAATGAAGAATGAACTTTCTCAAAAGTGCTTTTCTTTCCATTTTACATCAGTTAAACAAGCTTTACTAAAATATTAGTAGAATCCAGGTAAGGAAATCTCACTGTCCATTTAGTTTAGCTTTTCTGCCCTGCAGACATTCATAACCTTAGTAGAAATTAAATGTGCATGTATGTAACACACGTACCTATAATTTCTTCTAATCGGGTTTGTAACAATACTGTGTATGCCGTTTTCAAACTCAAATTATATCGTAAATGGGCATAAAGTTACATCCCATGATAAATTTACTTCCAAAGCTATCTAAAAACCTAGAAACCAAGAAAGTCCTTATCCTCAGGTCCACCACCACGCCTATTTTTCAATATATATTATTTCAAAGTAAATTAAAGGTACACTTTTTTTTCCCCTGTGGGGGTTCCTTCCTCCATTTTTTCCCATACGTTTTTAGTTTCTGGTTAACATCATTCTGCAAAACTTCCTGTCCCATGGCTGCTCCCTGCCAAATCTATTCAAATGAACATACACATCAAACAAGGGAATCATGGTACAATTAATGTATATATTTAAAGCCCTGAGGGACTTCCCTGAATGAAACTAACAATTCTGAACAATTGTCTTTCTTGTAATTAACACCTCAGTGCCTTCACATTTACAATGGTCAGAAATAAATTCTAGTTTACAGCCATATTTTTCTCAAAAATGAGTCATGTGCAGATTTAATTCCACCCTGAGCAGGGAAAGCTCTCGTTGATGCCTTCTGCAATGCCTGCACCCAGAACTGGAGAGAGGATGAGACCACGGAGAGCCAGCGCAACACAAATTGCTTTAACGGTTTATAGTATGCGCATCATATGAAATTAGTACTCATCCTGTCTTTAAAAAACAACAAAACAAAAGTTATCTTCCCCTTCTGCCAATGCATATTTGTAGTTGAGTAAGAGGACTGTCATCTGCACTGGCAGTGGAAACAGAAAGACAGAATGAATGCCTTTCTTATTCAGAGAGATTAACTCCTGTCAAAGATGTGCAAGGCTAGCACTTGAAACATCTCATCTGGATATGTAATAATAGTGTTCAGCATTTAAAAGGACAGAGTGTAGAAAGACAGTCATACAGCAAACTCAAGCTATACTTTCTCAAAGATCATCTTCAAACCATTACATCTGTTACTCAGGTAGGACTGGAAAAGTGCAACACTCAGTCTTGTCACTAAAGTAATGACAATTCTTTTAGTTCAACTGACACTAGGTTTCATAGCTTTTATTTAAAAATCCCATATGTATGTCAATGTCTTATAATAAATCAGAGACAATAGAAATAAAAACTTGAGACATGAAGAGGCAGCTGAACCAGCATTGCGAGAATCCCTCCAATTTGAAACTTGAAACCCAGTTAAATAAGTTACAAAAACAGCTTTCCAGGAAAGAAAATAGAAAGATTAACATAGTTTGTGTGTATCTTGCTAATTGATAGAGGTCACTATGGTGGTCAGAGATCTGTCCGCGAACTGGCTGCTTTTGGTGCATACTTAGGCATCAGTTCATTGATTTTACGAATGTAATCTGATTTTTCCGCACAGCCCTTGCATGTTTCACCCCAGTCATCTAGAATTTTTTTCAATTCTTTGACTCTCAGCTTCTTCAGGTCCACAGTGCTCAGGTCAATCTGTTTATCTGTGAAAAGAGGAGTACATGTTACTTATATGATGCATTAATAGTACAAACATTAGATGATTAATCTCTGATTTGTACCCTGATGCCAATCATAATTATTCAGCAGTTGATCTTACATAGTCTAGAAGGAATAGTTTCCAGTTAATGGTAGACAGTGATGAAATGAATTTCTTTTTCCCCTAATTGTCCAATATTCCCTTCTTCTTGTATCTTTTATTAGAAAAAAAAAGATATATTTACTGGAGATTATAAAACTGTACTGTTATTGTTATGTAGTATGCTCAGCTTGTACTGGCTAATTACTGTATATATAGACTTTTAAAAAAAAGACTACAGATCAACTTTAATGAAGAATGCAAGCTTTCGTAACTCAAATCTATACTAGAGTTGGGAACAAAATAAATCGACATGGTGTTTTCAGCAGATTTCTAATATAAATACTGGAGGAACAGGTAATATAAGGATCATTCTGTACCACTTGCAACTCTTCTATACAGCCTCCTACAGGAACTATGCCCATAAATACCTCTTTTGCTTCTGCTGCAATTGCGTTATGTTTAAAGATGGGTAAAGATGATTGTCGTTGACCCCCCCAGTCTCTGGACTGCCTGGCAAACCATTCAAATATGAGTCATCCCTGTGTAGGTTTTTTAATTTAAACTGAATGACTCTCACCAAGTGTAGTTATCTTGGTGCCCAGGGAGAGGACATTTAAAGGTTACATATGAAAACGTACAAGTGCAGACCTGGAATGTACTACTCATTGCTATATATGGCTTGCAAGGGCAAAAAAAAGCTGCTTGCCCCTTTATGAAGCACCTCAGGTTCATGTACTGCCCTCTCCCCTAAACCTGGTTCCTTGTTAAATCGTAACTTAGAATTATGATTAAATGTAATTATAGTTTTGGAAAATTATAAATCATGTAGAAGTTTACTTGCAAACAAAATCATTTCCAAGAAATGGTACAATTTGTTCCTCCTTTCAGAAAAACAAAATAGTTAAGCTCATGATTCTAATTCACCTAAATTGCAGTGTATTGTTAAATTCAATTGAGATCAGAGGCACGCATAATAAAGACTATAGTAAGATTTGCCAATAACTCTAGTAAAAGCATACACTTTGAAAAAGAACAAATCAAAGCAAGAATGAAAAAGGTAAGACAGGAATGCAAAACAGAAAGATTCTCAAAATCATGCTGAAAAAGTCATTTTTTTCAAACAGGACAGCAGGCTCCTTTGAGGAAATAGGCTCCTTTGAGGAAATATAAACAGGCTCCACTGTTCATTTTTTTAACAGTTCTAGAACTGTTATCTTTCCTACTTACAAAGAAGTAAATTAGCCCCCACTCTTGCACACAGCCTCACATTTTATTGGGACTAGTGATGTGCAAAACAATTCAAATTCAAAACAGACTCTTCTGTTTCTGGAAATGCCTGTGTGTGAAATGCCTATTTTTATGTCTCTTTTGGAACAGGATCCTTTTCCTCTCGTAACTGTTCATTTAGAACTCAGAAAGCTACTTTAAAGCTTGAAATACCTCTAATTGTGACTCTACTGCATACAAATTCCTTCCACTATTTCCCATCCCAAAGCTCCGTTCACATTTATTTGCCCTTCAGTCATGGCCATCTTGATGAGAGCAGATTCTTCAAAACTACTGGATTCTTTTTAGCAATATCCATAACTAACCAATAATTAACAATTGTTGTGTAGGCAATATTGCTAGAAGCAATACTGGACCTCCACTTGCTGTTTTTCCAATGAAATTCTGCAGTGCTGAAACAATTTCATCACATGAACATTTCCAGAGACTTAGCATCTTTGGTTCTGGATGGGTGGCACTGCCTGAAACAGACTGGGGACGTAATACGGGGACTCTCCTGGATTCATGGCTCCTGTTTGATGAGCAGGTTGCAGCTGCGGCCAGGAGAGCCTTTGCACAGGTTCATCTTGTGCACTAGTTGCACCCATTCCTGGACTAGGAGGCTCTGCGCACAGTCACTCATGCCCTGGTCACCTCTCAAATAGATTACTGTAATGCACTCTACATGGGGCTGCTCTTGAAGAGCATCTGGAAGCTGCAGCTGGTACAGAATATGGCAGCACAGGCAGTTGTGTGTGCTCCTAGATCAGCACACTTTACAACTCTGCTCTGCAAGCTGCATTGGTTGCCAGCATGCTTCCGGGTTCAATTCAAGGTGCCGGTAATGACTTATCAAGGCCTGTGTGGCATAGGACTGGGTTAACCAAGGGTCTGCCTCTGCCGAATTACATCTACCTATCCCATTAGGACCGGCAGGAGAGGCATGTTACCGGTCCCACCTACAAAAGAGTGTCATCTCCCTGGACCCAGGAAGAGAGCACTTTCTGCCGTGGAGCCTACCCTGTGGAACATCCTCTCCCTGGACCTTAGATTGGTCCCAACCCTCCCAGCCCTTAGGAAGGTCCTGAAGTCAAGACTCTGCTGCCATGCCTGGGGGTCTGGCAATGGTGGAGAGCTCTTACAGTGGCCGTGTTGAGCTGATGTAAGGATGGATTCTGCCGCTGATCATAATTACTTTTGTTTTAAAATTATTACTGGTTTTATATGTCTGTATATATTTTTAACTTGCTTTTAATGGATTTGTTTTTACCTATTGTGAGCTGCCGAGAGTTGCTCAGATGAGATGGGTGGCCATACAAACCGAGTATTTTTTTGTTTGTTTGTCTATTTCCAAACATTACCAATTTGTTTGGTAATGAAAGCAGAAATTTATCTTTTAGCTGATATGCATAGAATTGCTGTATTTACTTGGAATATATTTTACTTAATGAGGCTTATTCTCAATAGCTTTCCTATTATCTTCATCCTGCAATATTTTCAATGCTTAAAGTAGAACTTTATCCTTCTCTGAAAGTACAATCACTTCAAGTGATCCAATAAAGCAAAATAGTGGAATACTGATGCCAGAAAAAAGGATATTCTTCACAGAATTCGCTACCACAAAACAGCTTAAGGAGGAGACGAAACAAATTCATGAAGGATAAAACCAGCTCTGTGTTGTCTCCAACTCATGCATGTCTTGAACATTTCTGAGACACTCTTACCACATTAGTATAATTAAAAATAATAATTAAAAAATGCTTGTCTCCATTTTGACTCTGTGTTGTAAATAAAGAGCAGTAGACAAATGTACAGGTACAGTCCCCCTTGAATTGAGTCCAACTCCAGGTGGTGCCATGGCTATTTTGTTTGGTTGACAACAGCATGGAAGTGGTTGGCGTTGCCACCTTTGGGGTGAAATATAAACTTTCAGAGTTTAGCCTACAGCCCAGGTAGTTCTTGTGGTCTCCCAAATATTAAGCAGGTCCAACCCTACTTAGTTTTTTCAAGATCAGCTAAATCCATCTAGTTGCGACTCTCTGCTTTGATTTACAAATATAATAAATTATGATTATCATCCTCTTCCTGTTACTCTATAAATTTGAACTGTTAGAAGAAAATGTTGTATATGGAGGGTTTTTAGTGCAGCCCAGCATGTCTCTTATGTACTCATTTATTCCACAGCCAACATTTATTCGTACTCACCATATTTCAGTTCACAGATCTGACTATCTTTCTTTTTCAGTTTCTCACAAATCTTCTCAACGGGGATATGATGACTTAGAGGTTTTGATACCTCATTAATTATTTTGGTGGCTGCATCACTGGTTGCTCCAATGTAATAACACTAGAAGCAGTAAGAAAGAAATCAGGACATTATTTTTTTAAAAAAGAATCAGGCATCTGTTGAGCACCTATCAAATTTGTCAAATGTATAGATAAAGCTTAAAGTAATTGTGCCTTTGTTTTCTGATACAACTCTCCAGCACTGTGTGGTCCTTCCTTTTACTGAAAGCAACTGAAAACTAGGATGGCCTTTGTT